>CM063175.1:47417190-48668690 GCA_031835075.1 Saguinus oedipus | reverse complement strand
TCTCAGGGTCTGAGACAGGGACCTGGGGCCCAAGGACCTCCGTCCATCTTAATAAGGACTTGAAGAATAATTCCTCCCATATGTTCTACGATTCAGTGTCGGAAGAACTTTTCCCTCCTTCTCTGTTAAAACTCACAGCAACCCTTTGAGAGGGGGTGTTCTTCACTTTACTGATGAGGAACCACCTCCGTCTGGGATCCCCTTTCTCCTTTTCTTGCCTTTCGTTACTCTGTTTGTCCTTCCAGCCAGCTCAGTGGCCTTCTCCTAGAAGCTTCCCTGAATGGCCTCAGATGAGGCTGCCCCACCTCCTCTGGGGTGCCCTGGCATCCGTGATGGCCACATTGTGTTGCAGGAGTCTGTCGCCTGCCTCACTCCACAACTAGACTGATTGTGTCAGTAAAGGGAGGCTGGCGAGGGTGTGATGTTTGGAGTCCAAGCCCGAAGCTGGGGTTCTGCTTTGCCGCAGACGCTCTGTGCTTGCTTCGGGCCCCAGGTGCCTGGCGCAGACTCTGAAATTGCCAGATTTGTTGATTATTGAGGTCACTAGCTGACTCATGGCCCCTTTGCTGACCCTGGGCCACCCAGTGTCGGTGAACCCCGCTCAGCTCATGAGTGGGCACAGGCTGGGCCTCAGGAGAGAGGATAGAATATGAGCAGGCTGGGCTCAGCTGCCAGTTTAGGGCTGGCTGGGGGAGGGCTTGGGGTTCGGCCCCTTTAATTGCCCTTCTGGGCCGGGCGCAGTGGCTCACGCCTGTCATCCCAGCACTTTGAGAGGCCCAGGCAGGTGGATCACCTGAGTTCGAGAGTTCGAGACCAGTTTGGCCAACATGGTGAAAAAATACAAAAGAATTAGCCAGGTGTGGTGGTGCACACCTGTAATCCCAGCTACCCGGCAGGCTGAGGCTGGAGAATCACTTGAACCCAGGAGGTGGAGGTTGCAGTGAGCCAAGATCACGTCATTGCACTCCAGCCTGGGTGACAAGAGCAATACTCCATATCAAAAAAAAAAAAAAAAAAAAAAAAAGCTCTGTCTGTCCCTAAAGACTGGCTAATGGCTTACTGGGCACCAGGAATTTAACGGCATCAGACCCAAACTAGCCTTGTCTGCCCTTGACTTGTTTCTCCCCTGCCAGGGGCTGGGGACTCCCTCAAGGATAGAAGAGAGAGCCAAGCTCTGGGGGACTTGGGCCGGGTTTTGGCCAACAGACCCAGGCAGCGGGTGGGGAAGTGCTTCTGGCTCCGTGGGTGGTGGGGGCCGGAGTAGCAAGGTCACTGGCAGCGATCCCTTAGACCCCTCGCCCCGCCCCGCCTTCCAGGTCCTGGGTAATCGGATTAGCATTCTCCCTGCTGTCCTAGCCCTGGGACCTGTCTGTGAGTGAGGAGGATGGGAAAGCACTTTACACCCTGTGGAAGGAAGTCCAGGGAACCTACATTCTCGGAGTTGCAATGCAAGTGGTAAGAACAATAAAACCGAGCCCTCACACTAGGTCCCGTGCCGTGTCGCAAAGGACGAAGCTCCTTCACCCAAATTGCTGTACTGTGGTGGGACCTCAGTAGACCCAGGGGTCCGGCATTATTACTCATGCCTGTAATCCCAGCACTTTGGGAGGCCAAGGCAGACAGATCACTTGAGGTCAGGAGTTCAAGACCAGCCTGGCCAACACGGTGAAACCTCATCTCTACCAGAAATACCAAAATTAGCTGGGCATAGTGGTGCATACCTGTAATCCCAGCTACTCGGAGGCTGAGGCAGGAAAATCACTTGAACCCGAAAGGTGGAGGTTGCAGTGAGCTGAGATTGCAGCAGTGCACTCCAGCCTGGGCGGCAGAGCAAAAAAAAAAGAGTAAGTGCATTGGTGCCCCTGCCTGTGCCAGGCACTGGCTAAGTGCTTTGTCCTGGCAGAATGGGCCCTCTGGGGCCCAGGCACCCTCACATTGGCGAGCCCGGTAGCTCTGAAGAGGTGTCCCCACAGCTTCCCAGCTTCAGCTCATCAGAACTCACTGCTGTGCTCTCGTGCTCCCTGGCAGCCACCACAAGGAGGAGGGACCCTCTCCCCATTGTCCTGACTTGGAAACTGAGGCTCAAAGAGGAGCCATGTGCAGTAGGGAATCCAGTCCAAAGTTGAGGCTCTGCTTTGCCTCAAACCCTCTGTGCGACTGTCAGCAAGCCCCTCCCCCATGCAATCCTCAGGCCTACCCCCATCTTCGTAATAGTAGGGAACGGGGGTGTTGGACTGAACGATGGCCAAGGGGTCTTGGCTTCATACATTTAACAATATTCCCTGAGCACCTATAACCTCCCTAACTGTTCCAGGGCGGGAGGTGTGGACGAATGGGAACCACATAGGCACTGCCTTCCTTCATAGAGTTACAGTCTCTGTGGAGGTTACAGACAGGAGACAAGGAGGAAGGGGAATCAGGCGGTGATAAGCCCCAGAGGGCAGTAAGACCAGGTGCTGTGACAGTGACCTGGGTTTCCATGGGGAATGGAGACAGGGAAGGTGACATTAGGCTGTATGACAAGAGAGAGGAGGGGCCCTGTCTGCGGGCAGCATCAGCCTCTGATTCTGACAATCTGGGATCACTTGGCCAGGAGGTGGCAATGGTAAGATTCAAACCCAGGTTTCCCCACTGCCAGCCCTTTCCAGGGGGCCAGGACTGGCTGAGGGACAGCAGGTCAGCACACTGGTTAAGGCCGAGGCTTGGTGACGTGGTGTCCCTCTCCCTCCCTGTGCTGTGGCCAGGACTGTCCTGTGGGGACAATGGCAGGGCTTGCCTTGTTCATTTTCCTTCTCTTAGGGATGGCTGCCCAGGCCAAGAACGTCACCTGCCCAGGGCTTCAGAGGACGCAGTGATGCAGCCAGATCTGGAAGTTGGGGTTCTGGACTCCTGCAGAAGTGCTCCTCCCACTGTCCACTTCCCTATGGTGAAAGGCAGGGAGGTCCTCATCCCCTGGGCCTGGGGAGTCTAATGTGGGGAGGGAGCATAGGCTTTTGGCTTCACAGATCCAACTCAGGAGCCACTCCCAGGCAACCCCTCAGACTCTTTTTGGTAAAATGTTACAGAGCATCCGGTGGAGGCAGGCACATCCCATAAGCCATCTCATAAACCCTGCAGCCCCGGGGTCGGGGAGACTCCACTTCACCAGTGAGGAAACAGGCTCAGACAGGTCATGGGGCTCAGAGAGGTCACGGAACTCTCCCAGGTGCCACAGCACAAAAGTGGTTGAGCTGGGATTCTAGCCCTGTTCTGCCGGGCATCCCCTGCCCAGGGATTCATTGGGTCCATCCAGAAATACATAGCTTTTTTCTAACCAAACATCCGCTCTGAGCCATGGCGTCTACAGCACGCCCTGAATGAAACACAGCCTGGCTCAGCCCACCAGCAGGCCCCTCTCCCCATTGCACAGATCCAATCACTGAGGCCAGGCAGTGTTTCAGGGGCTGAGGACACAGACAAAGTCCTTGTTCTCGGGGAGCTCTGCCTGGTCAGGGCTATGGACACGAGCCCCATAGCTAACAAGGCTCTGGCGTGCTGTAAGCATGGAGCTCATCTGCATACCTCCTTCTGGTTTTGACACAAAAGTCACCTTCTCAGCGAGATGCTCCCTGGGTACCTTGTCTAAGTTTTCTCCTTTCCTTGCTTTTCTTTTTCTGCCTCCTTGACACTATTTATTATCTAACATACCACATACTTAACTCTTTCTTTTCTTTTTTTAAGACAGAGCCTTGCTCTGTCACCTAGGCTAGAGTACAGTGGTATGATCTTGGCTCACTGCACGTAGCTGGAACTGTAGCCACGTACCACCGAGCCTGGCTAATTTTTGTATTTTTTGTAGCGATGGGGTTTCACCACATTGCCCAGGCTGGTCTCGAACTCTTGAGCTCAAGTGATCCTCCCATCTCAGCCTCCCAAAGCGCTGGGATTAAAGGCATGCTCCAGCACACCTGGCCGTACTTAACTTACTTGTCTTGATTATTTTCTGTCCCTTCCACTAGATCAGAGGTTGGCACACCACAGCCGGCTACATCTGGCCCACCGCCTGTGTGTGTGTGTGTGTGTGTGTGTGTGACTGGAGAGCTCAGAACAGTTTTTGCATTTTTAAGTAATTATAAAATCATCAAAAGAAGAATAGTACTTTGTGATATGTGAAAATGATATGAAATTCACATTCCAATATCCATAAAGTTTTATTGGAACACGGCCATGCTCATTCATTTACGGGCTGCCTATGGCCACTTTCGCACAGGGATGGTGGAGTTGGGCAGTCACGATCGAGACTGTGTGGCGGGCCCGTGGTTTTGCACACTACAAATCACAGCGATGTGGTTTTAACTCACTTTTGCCTCTTGGCCTGCAAAGACTAAATATGTACCATCTGGCTTTTTTTTTTTTTTTTTTTTTTTTGAGATGGAGTCTCACTCTTGCCCAGGCTAGAGCGCAATGGCGTGGTCTCAGCTCACTGCAATCTCCACCTCCTGGGTTCAAGCAATTCTCCTGCCTCAGCCTCACAAGCATTTGAGATTACCTGTAATCCCAACTAATTTTTTGTATTTTTGTATTTAATAGAGATGGAATTTTACTATGTTGGGATTACCTGTAATCCCAACTAATTTATTAAATATTTTTGTATTTAATAGAGATGGAGTTTTATAAGTCTTTGTATTTTTAATAGAGATGGGATTTCACTGTGTTGGCCAGGCTGGTCTCGAACTCCTGACCTCAGATGATCCACCTGTCTCAGCCTTCCAACGTGCTGGGATTGCAGACATGAGTCACTGTGCCCGGCCCATCTGGCCTTTTGTAGAAGTCTGTAGATGGATGCCAGCGTTAGAATATGCCTGACCCCTGCATTAGAACGCAAGCTTCACGGGCAAGGGCTTTTTGTCAGTTGATTTACTATTGGGTCCAGGCATCTAAAACAGAGCTTGGACTCCTGCCTCTGGACATGATGGTGTAACAAGGCCAGATTTACTTTCTCACATTAAAGTACCAGAAAACTCAGCTCGGCATGGTTGCACATGTCTCTAGTTCTAACTACTTGGGAGGCTGAGGTAGGAGAACCCCTTGAACCCAGGAGTTTGAGTCCAGCCTGGGCAACATAGCAAGACCTCCAACCCTAAAAAATAAGGACCAGAAATGGACAAAATCTATGAATCGGTGGTTTTCAGACATTGGGCAATAAGCAGCATAGGATGGAGAGCTCTAAGAAAAGGAAGAAGGCCGGGCACGGAGGCTCACATCTGCAATCCCAGCACTTTGGGAGGCTGAGGTGGGTGGCTCACTTGAGCCCAGGAGTTCGAGACCAGCCTGGACAGCATGGTGAAACCCCGTCTCTACTAAAAATAAAAAATTAGCCGGGCATGGTGGCGTGCGCCTGTAGTCTCAGCTACTCGGGAGGCTGAGGCAGGAGAATCACTTGAGCCTGGGAGGTGGAAGCTGCAGTGAGCACTCTAAACCCAGGTGACAGAGTGAGATCTTGTGAAAAAAAAAAAGAAGAAAAGAAGGGAGGAAAGAAGGAAGGAGAGAGAGAGGGAGGGAAGAAGGGAGAGAGGGAAGAAGGGAAACAAAGAAAGAGAGAAGGAAGGAAGGAATGAAAGAAGGGGAGGGGAGGGGAGGAGAGGAGAGGAGAAAAGACAAGAGAAGAGAAGAGAAGAAAAGAAAAGAAGATGAGTCCTGCAATTGCCTTAGCTTACCTCCTGGAGAATTATCAGGCCAGAACACAGGGAAAGAAAATAGAAAGGCAAAATAGAGTCATTGAGTTGAGAAGACCGAATTCGGGGTTCTGGGAGGTAGAATGACTAGATTTTGTGCAGCAAATACTGAAGAGGAAGGAGGTGCATGGAGAGACGGTGCAGTGATCTGAGGAGGGGTTCCTTCTCTCTGCAGCCAGAGTGGAGAGATCTGTCCTCCATGGGGCATCAGATGGAGACCTCAGAAGGGCATTGCCTTGGTAGTGGGGCTGAACTCGCCCTAGACTAAGGCTGCTCTGAGCTAATGCTAACAAAGCTTAAAATCAAGCTGTGACAGTAACAAACCAATTCCAAATAACTTAGCTGCATTCCAGAACAAAGCCAGCAATATTTAAAGGAATACAACAAAATCCAGCACCCAACAGTGTAAAACTTTAAATGCTAGTTGAACAATAAGTAAATGGATGGTGGTCAGTGGGAGCCAGATTTCTTGTGGTTGGAGAGGAAGGTTACAGAAAAACAAGGAGGGAATCCTGGAATGGATTCTGTGTGTTAGAGCTGGAGACGTTGGCGTAAACCCATGCTTAGCTCAATGTAGATACAGATGGATGGATACAGAAAGAACCAGGTGTGTGTGGATTCATGGGTTATGTCTGCTGAGAGGGCCTAGCAGCACTGGCAACCTAGTAGCAGCAAGCACTCCCAGCCAGATCTTGGCTTCTAATACCATTCTCTAAAAGGATTAATGGTGAATTCTAGGACCTGAGCTGGAAAAATACAAGACGAAGCAGAGTATCTTGTAGTACCAGAAAGAGCGGGCCAGGCATGGTGGCTCATGCCTATAATCCTAGCACTTTGGGAGGCTGAGGCAGGCTGAGCATCTAGGCTCAGGGGCTGGAGACTAGCCTGGGCAACATGATGAAATCCTGTCTCTACCAAAATAAATAAATTAATTAAAAAAAAAATTAGTCAGGCATGGTGGTGTGTGCCTGTGGTCCCAGTTACTTGGGAGGCTGAGGTGGGAGGATCACTTGGGCCCTAGTGGTTAAGGCTGTAGTAAGCAGTGATTGTGCCACTGTATGACAGCCAGGGACACAGATTGAAACCCTGTTTCAAAAACAAAAACAAAGAAAAACAGATTATATGGTCAGGTATGGTGGCTCACGGGAAGGCTGAGGTGGGCCAATCCCTTGAGCTCAGGAGTTCAAGACCAGCCTGGGCAACATGGCAAAACCATGTCTCTACAAAAAATACAAAAATTAGCAAGGCATGGTGGCATGCACCCATAATCCCAGTTACTCTGGAGGCTGAGCGGGGAGGATTACTTGAGCCCAGGAGGTCAAGGCTACATTGAGCAGTGATAATGCCACTGCACTCCAGCCTGGGCGACAGAGTGAGACCTTGTCAAAAGAAGAAAAGAAAGGAAAAGAAAGGGCTTGAAAAACAGGAGGGGACATGCCAAAGGGACACAGAAACAGCCTGAAGATCTTCTGATGGCCAAAAGCTGGAATAATCTGGACAATAAAATAAATAGTGTAGTATTGGGTAATAACCCAAAGTATAAAATACATGTACATGAGTCCATGCTGATATAAATACACCACTGAATAACTGTAAGAGGGAGAAGAGATAAATCTTTCTTATGAAGAACCCTCGATAATATGGGTAGATTCTCTCCCGACGGGAAGTGGAGCTTCATTTCCATCCCCTGGAGTGTGAGGTTCCATTTCTTGCTTCCGAAGAAGGGACCAGGGAAAGGGAAAAATAGTCACTTTGCTGCTGCTAGTGGATAAACCTGGTCAATAGCATCTTAATCAAGTGATGAGGGTTGACCTCACTGGTGATGTCCTAACATGCTGTGATGAGAAGGGCGTTTCACTTCGGTGGTGATATTCTTTCCACAAACCCATAATTCCAATCTATTCATGAGAAGAACAACAGGCAAACCTAGATTGGGGACATTTTATAGAATCATTGACAGTACTTCTCAAGATCGTCAAGGTCACGTAAAACAAGAAGAGACCGATTGTGACCAGACTGGGCAACATAGAGAGACCTGGTCGCTACAAGAAAAACAAACAAAAAATTAGCTGGACACGGTGGCATGCACCTGTAGTCCCCACTAATAGGGAGGCTGAGGTGGGAGGTTGAGGCTGCAGTGAGCTGTGTCAAAACTACACAGAAGCCTGTGATTGCGTCACTGCCCTCCAGTTTGAGCAACAGAGAGAGAGAGAGAAACTCTGTCTAAAAAAAGAAAAAAAAAAAGACTGAGAAATTGTCATAGACCAGAGGGAGTCATGGCAATTAAATGCAATGTAATATTCTGGATTAGTTACTGGAATAGAAAGAGATCATTAATGGGAAAACTGGTGAATCCCAAATAAAGTTTGGAGTTTAGTTAACAGTACCGGGTCAATGTCAGTTACATAATTTTTTGTTTGTTTGTTTGCTGTTTTTAGTTGAGACTAGGTCTTGCTCTGTTGCCCAGGCTGGAATGCAGTGGCACAATCAGCTGAGATCATAGCTCACTGTAACCTCAGGCTTCTGTGTAGTTTTGACAAATGTATCAAAGCAATGTGAAATGTTAATGATGGGGAAATCAGATATGGAGTGTAAGGGAACTCTGTACTATCTTTGCAACTTTTCTATAAATCTAAAACTATTCCAAAATTAAAAGTTGATATTAGCTGGCTGTAGTGGCTCATGCCTGTGATCACAGCACTTTGAGAGGCCAAGGCAGGTGAATCATTTTAGCTCAAGAATTCCAGACCAGCTTAGCCAACATGGTGAAATTGACTCTATAACAAATACAAAAAGTAATTGGTGTGGTGGTGTGCACCTGTAGTCCCAACTGCTTGAGGAGCTGAGTGGTGAGGATCGCTTGAGCCAGAGAAGAAGAGGCTGCAGTGAGCTGTGTTTGCACCACTGCACACCAGCCTGGGCGACAAAGCAAGACCTTGTCTCAAAAAATTATTTTTATTTAAAAAATGTCTGGCAGCCAATGAAAATTATCAGTCAAGCAAAGAAAGGAGGAAATATGACCCATAACAAGGAGAAAAACAAATCAATAGAGTTAGACCCAGAAATGTCACAGATAGTAGAGTTAGCAGACAAGGACATTTAGAACAACTACAACGAATACACTCTTCATGTTCAAGAAGATAGAGGAAAGCACGAACATGACTCGAGAAATAAAAATACCAAAAAGACTCAAAACCTTCTAGTGTTGAAAAATACAATCACCATTCGAATTGAAAAATACAATGGATAGAATTAACAGCAAGTTAGACATAGAGGAAGAAAACATTAGTGACCTCAAAGTCATAGCAATAGAAACTATCTGAAGTGAAATACAGTGGGGAAAAAAAATTATCAAAGCCTCAGTGACCCGCGGGATAACATAAGAGGTCTAACATATGTATAATTGGAGCTCCAGAAGAGGGTGGAGATGGGACGGATATTTGAAGAAATAATGGCTAAAGCTTTTCCAAACTTGATGGAAATAGTAAACCCACAGATTTAGGAAGCCCCAGTGAACTCCAAGCAGAAGGAAACTGAAACGAACTATATTCAGGCACATCATGGTCAAATTACTGAAAACCAGTGATGAAAGAATAGCATCTGGCACCAATTTTCAGTAAACATTTGTTGAATAGTAAAAATGAATGAAATCCACAAGTGTCTAGAATGTGAAATATAAACTATGGAGAACAATAAAACGGGATAAAGCCCAGGCATGGTGCCTCACATCTGTAATCCCAGCGCTTTGGGAACCTTAAGTGAGAGGATCACTTAAGTCCAGGAGTTTGAGACCAGCCTGGGTAACACAGTGAGACCTCGTCTCTACAGAAAAAGTTTTAGAAAACTAGTTGGGCATGGTGGTGCATGCCTGTCGTTCTAGCTGTAGCTCTAGCTGTAGTTCTAGCTACTCAGGAGGCTGAGGCAGGAGGATCCCTTGAGCCCAGGAGGCTGAGGCTGCAATGAGCTATGATTTTGCCATTACACTCCTGCCTGGGCAACAGAGTGAGACCCTGTCTCAATAAATGAATGAATGAATGAATGAATGAATAATAAATAAATAAATAAATACACACATAAATAAATGGAACAGGGATGGTGGAATGGTGGGCCCCAGGTGAAGGGCTTTCACTGTTTCCACAAGTTGGTTCCAAGAATGTGGCATTTGAGCAGAGCCAGAGGGAGGAGAGGGAGCCAGCTGCATGGGGATCTGGACAAGGTATCTCAGGCAGAGGAAGCAGCCTGGACCTCCAAGGGCCCCATAAGCAGTGACCAGTACAAGCCACCATGGTGACCCACTAGCTTGCCAGTGTCTGCCTGAAGAGGAACAAACTTCATGGTCCCCAGAGCCCAGAAACAAGCGCTCGGGTTTGATATCTGGCCTGAAAAGAGACCATGCCTGCTGTGTTGTAGAAGGAACAGCCCAGCCAGGGTAACAGGGGTGAGCTGCGGGGAGAGTAGAGATGAGGTCAGTGAGGCTGGGCTTTGCGGTCAACGCAGGGCCTTGGGCTTCTACACTGAGTGAGACAGGAGTTATTGAAGGGCCTTGAGAAGAGAAGTAGGATGATCTGAGTTAGGTTCTAGAAGGTTCACTCTGGACCTCAGGGGCCAGACTGGAAGTAAGGTGACATAAGGAGGCCATTGCAATCACCCAAGGGAGAAACGACGGTGACTCAGACGGGGCTGCACCAGTGGGGAGGGTGAGCAGTGGTTGCATCCTCGGTACCTTCTGAAAAGAGCGACGCCAGGATTTGCTAGAGTTGGATGTGGGGTTGAGAGAAAGGAAAGTAAAGGAAGCCTCTGAAGGTTTCGGCCTGGGCAGTTAGAGGAATTGAGCTGCACTCATAAGAAGGGCAGGCTTGTCCGGGCGCTGTGGCTCATACTTGTAATCCCAGCCCTTTGGGAGGCTGAGGCAGGCAGATCACTTGAGGTCAGGAGTTCGAGACCAGCCTGGCCAACACGGCAAAACCCCATCTCTACTAAAAATACAAAAATTATCTGGGTGTGATGGCACAAGCCTGTAATCCCAGCTACTCAGGAGGCTGAAGCAGGAGAAGCATTTGAATCTTGGAGGTAGAGATTGCAGTGAGTCGCGATTGCACCCCTGCGCTCCATCCTGGGCAACAGAGCAAGACTCTGTCTCAAAAAAAAAAAAAAGAAGAAGAGAAGGGCAGTCTTGGTGATGGGCAGGTGTGGGGGTGGGATGGGGTGGGGCATCAAATACACAGTCATCTCCTCCTGCCACAGTGGACTACCCCACTCTTTCTCAGTTATCTTAGATGTACCCCCAGAATTCTTCTTCACATAGTATACGTAGTAGGTCCTTCGTAGTTCCCTTAGGAGGCAGCTGGGAGCAGGTAGGAGTTTGAGCTTGTGCGGACTGATTCCCTGCCCCCACATCCTGGCTCCACCACTAAGTAGCTTATGACTTCGGGCGAGCGGTGTCATTGCTCTGAGCCTCCGTTTCTCATTTGTTGAATGCTTCTGAGTTTCCTAGCTCCCTAATGTATTAAATAGGGTCATACACAGCATTTGTCTCATTGGGTTTTTGTGAAGATTTAGATGAGAAGATGTATGGAAAGGCCCGGACACGGTCCCTGGAACACAGGAGGGGTCCCCTAGGTGGTGACCGGTACAGGCCACCACCGGACCTACTGGTTCACCCATCTTTGTCTGAGGAAGAGAGGCCTTCCGGATCCCAAGAACCTGGAAACAAGTGATCAGGTTTGATTTCAGCCCCGTGAGGGCCTAACGAGAGTTCTGGAAGACCCTGCACAGACCCGGATGAAAACTCTCCCAGTTTTGGACAGAGTGGGCAGACGTTGAAATATAAGAAGTCCCTGTTGAAAAATGTCCCTGCTGTGAGCGCTGCTGGGTGGATTAGCTGGCATTCCTTCTCCTCCATTGAGCGGAGTCGCAAGCTAATAAATATTTCAGAATTGGCTGTATTCAATCCAGCCCTTGTCCCGTTTGACGTCTGTTCTCTCAGCTTTCAGAAGCAGACAGGTGCAGAAGGATGAAAAGGGATTTAATTACTAAACATCCCCAACTCCCAATATGCAAACACATGCTGTGCTGTACACACACCTACTGCTCACAGTCACGCGCACTCCGTGCACTCACACACAGCCCTGGGCACACAGGACCCACGGGACCCTCTGCATGCCCACTCCCAATGACTGCCCTACTGTGGGAGATCCCTCATGCATGCCTGCACACAGCTTGCACAGGAGTCCCAGGGCAAATAGTACATGGGAACACATGTGTGTCCCTGTGTACG
The DNA here is from genome assembly GCA_031835075.1 of Saguinus oedipus. Lineage (NCBI taxonomy): Eukaryota > Metazoa > Chordata > Mammalia > Primates > Cebidae > Saguinus > Saguinus oedipus. The sequence continues at coordinate 48,656,699 of CM063175.1, read as the reverse complement.
CAATAGCCATGGATGTTAACGTGAGCATGGAGGTACATGTACACGTATATTTATAACATGTGGCCACACAGATGTGCAGATACCCAAGAATACAGTCACACATATGTTCATGTCTACACATACATGTGTGTGGTGTGTTTCTGAAGAAAGGATATTTCCAAAGCCCTATGGTTGTCAAGCTGTGATGTTCACGTTAATGGTATGTTAGGTGATTTAGCAAAAAGGCAAATGGAAAGGGGTCATGGAGGCTTTTCACACCAAAAACTTCAACTTTCCCTGACACACGAGTAAGCACACACAGCACACAGGTGCACACCTGTGCACACCGACAGAGATCCACGGACATCTGCTTCAAGATGCACGTCCTCTCCCCTGCATTCAAGACTGTCGGGTACCTCCACCGGAGCACGTCCACCTTTGAACAGGCATGCTTGTACACACAGGTACATGCACACACATGCACACACGCTCAGCCCTCTGCTAGGACTAGCAGCTCTCTCCTCCTGTTTGAGAACTCCTCGACCTCTTGCTGCCTGCCTTCCGGGTGGCTGTGGAAACGGAGCTTCCACAAATGCACAGCCAGGCGTCTGGTCCCCAGGTGGAGTGGGAAGGCAGGAGATGAAGCTGGGCAGCATCTGACCGGCAGCCTCTCATATTCCCTGACCTCCATCCCCAGGGCTGCCACGCTGGCCCAGGGGACCAGTTGCCATCTCAGCAGGGCTGAGGATCCCATCGCTAAGACCCAACCTGAAGATCTCAGCAGACTGGGCAGCTGATGCTCACTTTGCCCCATCCACACTTTGCTCATCTATTGACAAAGAGCTGGTGAGCACTTTCTGTGTTCGGCCAGGCCTAGGGACTGTTGCCTGCTCTGTGCCACTGAGAAGACCCTAAAGGCCTGATTCTCAGCGAGCACCCTGTCCCACCCAGACCAGGCCTGTGGATTAGCCTCAGCCCTCAGGGGCAGGCCTCAGCTCTCAGCCAAGCAGAGCCCAACAGTGCTTCCCCCACCTCCACTCTCACCCCATAGGGCCATTGCAAGCAGACAGGAGTTGGCAAGAATCGGGGACTTTCAAATAACCAATCAGTGGGACCTATGAAAATATATGCAAATGAAAGATGCAAATCACCACTCAGTCTTTTTGCATTTGCTGCCCACTGGACCACCTGCCCTACGTGAGCACTTCCTTCCCATTGACAGGATGGATCAAGCTCTGCTGTACATGGGCTGGAGGTCTGAGGTCCTTGCAGTGCTGGCTGGGGCCATCCACTAACCCCCAGTCCTCTCTAAGCTGCTAGACCCAGCAGCCTCCATACTTGGCGGGGGGGTCCCCTTGCCCTGCTCTGGCCTCGGCTGGCCCTGTCCACACTCACACTTACACTCAGTCACATTCTTGCACACTCATTTTCAGTCCAAAGCACACCTACCCATGCACAAATACCCACAAACCTATTCACACCCGCACACAGCTACACACTCACTCATGCAGTCATTTTCGTTACTGACTCACACACATGTGCACAGACTCATACAATTCTCAGCTTTGTACACACGTACCATTTGTGACACACAGTCACAAATACACATCCACATTCTCGTTTTCTACGTTCATATGGGCTTACACCTTTGCACACTGGCTCACATGCATGAATCACAAGGGTTCACGTACACCCACACGCATGCCTGCCCTTGCTTGGCCTTGGCCATGTGGGAGCCTGTGGACGTGTGACCCATCTGGGCCAAGAGGTCAGGATGCTGAAGGGTGCAGGGACAGGGCCACAGGGCACCCCAGTGGAGAGCGAATTTCCTGGAGGCTGCCGAAGGAGCCAGTGCTCAGGGCCCAGCCTGGTCCCCCATGGGCTTCCCTGAAGGATGGGAACCCCCTACCACAAACGCCCTCCGCAGCCTCCGGACCAGGCAGGTGGCTGCTCCCAGGGTAATGCCTCCCTCAGGAAGCGGTAATTGAGGGGTAGAGAATTAGATAATCAGCACTGCCAGGAAGTGGGGATGTGCCCTGCTGCCTTTGTTCCTAGAAGAGCAAGTGGGGGACGGGAGGCAAGGAACCCAGCCAACTCGGGAGTGACTGGAAGGGGGAGCCAGGTCCCCTCAGCCCTCATCTGCCACCTTTTGGTGCCGCCAACAGGAAGAAGGTGGGCACTGCCAGGCCCTGAACCTGCTGGTGGGGGGCCCTTGCGGGAGGCTGGGAGGGGCCTGGGAGCGGCCTCAGTGCACCTGACCCACACCACTGACTTCCCTTGGCCTTCCCTTCCACCTCTGTGCACCAGAGGCTGCCAAGAGCCCAAGAGGGAGGAGGACCTGGGTGCAAATCCTGGCTCTTTGTCTCATGAGCAGTGTGGTGCATCCCCTAAATGCTTCAAGCCTCAGCTGCCTCCCTGCGACCCTTGCCGCAGGTGAGATGCTCCCTCTCGATGCATTGAGCACCTGCCACAGTGCCTGCCTCCAGCTCTGACCCTGCGCCCAGGCTAGGCTGGGGCCTGGAGTGTAGCCCCATCCCAACAACCCCATAAAGCCAGGGCGCTTGCTATGATTCTCCCTATTTTATAGATGAGGAAACCGAGGCCTGGGGAAGTCATATGAATGACTGGGGTCAGGCACTAGGATGAGGCAGAGCCTGGGTTTGAACCCAGATCTCGGTAATGCCAAGGACCATCCAAGGTTCATGAGTTCCACCTCCTGCCAGCTGCTACCCCCATCCTGGTCTAGGGAAGAGCCCACAAGCTACTGCTTCTTTTTTTTTTTTTTTTTTTTTTTTTTTGAGACAGGGTATCACTCTATCACCCAGGCTGAAATGCAGTGGTGCAATCATAGCCCACTGCAGCCTTGACCTTCTGGGCTCAAGTAATCTTCCCACCTCAGCCTCCCAAAGTGCTAGGATTACAGGCAGGAGCGATTGGGCCAGGCCCCTACAGGCTTCTTGACATCTAATCACCCCCAGAAGTGAGACAGTAGCAGTGAAGCTTAAGGACTAAGCAGGTCTGCCTTGCCTGCTGTATACACTGCTGTGTGTCCACCCCTTTGGGAGACTCCACCCACTTCATCTCCGAAGCCACCCCCTCCCCTCTGTGGACGGGGGATGCCTTTCACCCCTGCAGTGGCCGGCAGGTTACACCCATTGGAGCCCCACCCCCACTGCACAGATGCAATCACCAAGGCCAGGGATGAGCAGGAGCTTCTCCAAAGGCCTTCTCTGGGCCTTGGTTTCCCCCTCAGTAACATAAGAGGGTTGGACTCTCCCCCATCCCTTCTCAGATCCTCCTGTCTCTGTCCCCTTGGTCCCTTGAAGCTCAGCTCAGAGTGACTAGGAAGGTCTCCAGACTTCGGGGCAATCTACTCACCAGCCAGGTCCCACCAGAGTTGGGCTGAGCGTGCCCTGGCTGGGGAGTATCTGTTCCCGTGTTCCCATCCTAATCTCTGTCTGGTACTGATGGACAGAGCACCGGTGTGAGTCCCAGCCCGGATCCTGTTCTGGCTGCACCCCTTCCTCACCTCTGCTCGGGGACGGAGAGCACAGCACCAGCACGTGGAGCCTGATTTATCCCCCGGCCTTCTCAAGTCTGTCTTCTCGAGTGCAAAAGGAATGATGATGCCACCTCTCAGGCACTCAGGGGCTACAGAGGTGGACAGACATGCAAACCACCATGGAGTTGGGGTCACTGCCTCACATGGGACCATGACGGGGGTGGGGCACGGGCTCTAAGCGCTTCACCTGCGTCCCCTCCTCTAGCCCCACGTAAACCCTACGGGGTAGGAACACTATTCTTCCACCTGCTGCTCCTTCTGCCTGGAATGCTTTTCCCCAGATTTGCCTGGCTTTCTCCCTACCTCCTTCTGGAATGGACCTCTTATCACAGGTGGCAACTCTGTGCCCCCTGCTGCTCCTAGTTGAGCGATTAAGTGTGCCATTCTTTTTTTTATTTTTTATTTTTTTGAGATGGAGTTTCATTCTGTCACCCAGGCAGGAGTACAGTGGTGCAATCTTGGCTCACTGCAACCTCCACCTCCCAAGTTCAAGCAATTCTCCTGCTTCAGTCTCCCAAGTAGCTGTGATTACAGGCACCCCCCACTATGCTCGGCTAATTTTATATTTTTAGTAGAGATGGGTTTTTACTGTGTTGGGCAGGCTGATCTTGAACTCCTGACCTCATGATCCACCCACCTCGGCCTTCCAAAGTGCTGAGATTACAGGGGAGAGCCACCACGCCCAGCCTATCTTTATTTATTTATGTTTTTGAGATGGAACCTCACTCCGTTGCCCAGGCTGGAGTGTAGTGATGCGATCTCTGCTCACTGCAACCTCCATCTCTTGGGTTCAAGCCATTCTTCTGCCTCAGCCTCCTGAGTAGCTGAGATTACAGGTGCCCACCACCACGCCCGGCTAATTTTTTTGTATTTTTAGTAGAGACGGGGTTTCACCATGTTAGCTAGGCTGGTCTCAAACTCCTGACCTCAAGCGATCCATCCACCCCGGCCTCTCAAAGTGCTGGGATTACAGGCTTGAGCCAGCACACCCGGCCCATTCCTTAATCTTGATTCTCGTCTGTCTCTTGCACTAGGATGTGAACGAGGCAGGGGTTTGCTTCGAGGTTGCTCACTGTGGCTATTCTGGTGCCCAGAGCCGTGCCTGGCACGGAACAGATTCTCAGTATTTATTGAGCAAATGGACACCCGTTTCACAGATGAGAAAACTGAAGCCCAGAGAGGCTCTGCCAGCTGCTGCGAGCGCAGGAGTCACAAGCCCTGCGAGAAGCCCGCAGCAGGCCCCTCACTTGTCGCCCAGCCCTGGCCTGGGGTCCGTGTTCCCCCTCTGGCCTGCTCTAGGTGGCAGTGGTGGTGGGCAGACCGTCTGCCCAACTCTGCTCCCAAACTCAAGGCTGGGAGGGGTCGCTGGGGGCGGGGAGGAGTCTGATTCCTCCTCCTCCCCTCCCCCCGCTGCCCGCCCCTTCCCCGGCTGGAAACCTGACACCCGCGGCCCATCTGCCGCCCTCGGTCCTCCCACCCCTGGAGGCCGCTGGGCCGGCGGCTGCAGAGCCGTGATTGTTCCGGGCTGAATGGGCAGGCCTGGCGCCCACACCAGGTGCACCATTGTGAGGGCCCCGGCACCTGCCTGGCGGGTCGCACGCCCTGCCGGCGCAGACCCTCTCCCGCCTGGCTGAGAGCAGCCGCCCACTTGCCTCCCGCGCGTGGGGCTGGGGGTCCCGACTCCTGCTGCTCCCCAGGGGAAAGCACCCCCATCGGAACCCTGAACTCCTGCCTGCTTGGGGCTGCCTCGCCTGCCCCTCCAGCCCCACCACCTCCCCTGTGCCTGCCTTGGCCTCTCAGCGCTGGTGAGAAGGGCAGGGTCTGGGAGTCAATGGTGCCATCACTTCCCGGCTGTGATGGGCAAGAGACATAAGCTCCCGGAACCTCAGTTTCTCATCTGTAAAATGGGGTGATCACAGAACCCACCCCATAGGAGCATAAGAGGATCACAAAGGCGTGGGTCTGCGGGTCACGCTTAGCCCATAGTGGGCTATGGAGAAGGGCAGTTCTTATTGAGACCTAGCTGTGTGCAGACAGGGGCCCAGGGGAGCTGGTCTCAGCCCCCGGCAGGCCCAGCCCAGGGAGCCCCCAGCCTGCCCCCCTGCCTGCCTCCCCTTGCCCGGCCTCCCGCCCGCTCTATGAAAATTTAATGCTGGGTAATGACAGTCTGGGCTAATGAAAGAGGCTTCTCTTCTGGCAAAAAGAGAAAAACAAACAAAAATCAACAACCTGCAAGGGGGCATTAAGATTTCATGAGCTGCTCTCCCCACCGTCACCCCCGCCCTGGCTCACCCGGGCAGCGCCAAGCCCTCGCCTTCTCTCCTTCTTCTCTCTTGGAGCTGGGGCTGGGGAGCCAGTGGTGGGGTAGAGCAAATTTGAGCGGGGCAGGGGGTGGGGGGCATCTGCCTGGGGCTCCTTCACAGCGCGTCTGCCAGCCCTGGAAAGGGAGGGGAGCCCCCAAGGGCTTCTGCAAAGCTGTATCGGGCTCTGGGATCAGGCTCCAGCCTTCAGAACCCTCTCTGGGAAGTGGGTGGTGGGTGGGGAAATGCGACCCAGAATGGGTGGGGCTCAGGGGCTCAGGGGTCCCATCTCCCATCCGCTGCCAGCCTCCTCTGCAGTGCGAGCCCCCAGAAGCTCTGCTGTCTCTGTGCCAGCTAGGCTGGAAGTGGTTAGAGAAAAGGGCACAGGGCACCTTTCGCTCCCTTTCCCTCTCTGTGGTATCCTGGAGAGCCGTTGGCTGCTGCCTGTGATATCCTGAGAGATGCGACAATTAATTTTCTTTTAATCAAGGTCGGATGAAGTAAATTGGTGCGGTTCTGCAGCCCTTCATTTTCTGTTTTTGCAGTGATGCAAAACAAATATGATCAAATTATGCTCCTTCTCACCTTATTGAATTAGGAAGCATGACTGATCAGAGTGGGTGGAAATGTTCTATACCATGCAGCGCCCCCCACCCCCTGCCCCGCTCCTTCCTTGCCCTAGCCTCAGTCTCCCTGGATTCACTGGGACTCAGAGCAGGTTTGTCTTTCCCAGGGTCCCCAGGGTGTTGGAGGACAGCACCTGGCATGGTGGGTACTCAGTGAATGAGTACATGAATGAGTGAATGAATGATTTGAATTAACGAATGAGTGAATGAATAAATGAGTGAATGAGTGAATGAATGACTAAATGAAAATGAATAAATGAGTGAGTGAATGATTTAAATGAGTAAACGAGTGAATGAATGAATGAGTGAATGAGTGAAGGAATGAGAGAACGAATAGGTGAGAGAATGAGTGAGTGAATGATTTGAATGAATGAGTGAGGGAATGAGTGAGTAAATGAGTGAGTGAATGAGTGAAGGAATGAGTGAGTAACAGATGAGCTGGTCCTGAGAGACAGCCAGGTCAGTCTGGGAGAATGACTTGCTTTGCTGAAAGCCAGAGTCCTATCAGCTCAGGCTCTCTCTAGAACCTCACTTTGTTTCTTCATACAATTTATCACTGTCTGAAATTAGCTTGTTCGTGTCAGCCGACACCGGTATTGCTGTGTCTCCCTCTTGGATTCGTGCCCTGCTATGAAAGGCAGGCTGGGACTCTGTTGGGAAAGGCCTTGAATGCCACACAAAAGAGGTGGACAGGGCAGATAGGTGTGTGGGCTTTCTGGGCTTGCCGGTGGACCCAGCCCATGACGCTCCAAGCAGGCCAGCCATGCTGGAAATCTGTAAATAAATCCGTTTTGCAGGTACCAAGAGACCTGACTGTTTAAAGAACCCCTGTGAGCAACCTTCTCTGAAGCAAAGACGTTCTGTAGAATGGATTACCCCTTAGTATATCAGGTTAGGAAGTCAAGAGTCAGTTTCACTTACAGCTAAGCGGCCTTGGGTGCTTCTTACCTGTGATTCTTGAGTGTGCTGGAATCTTCTGACCCTCCACTGTGGCCAGAGTCCTGTCGTAGGTAGTGGGGGTGGAAAACGATGATATGGTCACCACCCCTGGGGAGCTGAGAGCCTAGCTCTAAGCTCTCATCATGCATGATGATAAACCCATGAATAAATAGGCATGATGAGGCCGGTGCGGTGGTTCACGCCTGTAGTCCCAGCACTTTGGGAGGCTGAGGCAGGTGGATCACTTGAGGTCAGGAGTTTGAGAGCAGCCTGACCAACATGGTGAAACCCCGTTTCTACTAAAAGTACAACAATTATCCAGGTGTATTGGTGGGTACCTGTAGTCTCAGCTACTAGGGAGGCTGAGGCAGGAGAATCCCTTGAACCAAGGAGGCAGAGGTTGCAGTTAGTCAAGGTCACGCCACTGCACTCCAGCCTGGGCGACAGAGCAAGATGCTGTCTCAAAAAAGAAAGAAAAGAAAAATATAAATAAACATGGTGCTCACACACAGAAGAAAAAGACAAAAGAAGACCGGAGAAGTTACCCAGCCACACAGAGGGCAGAGATGCTGATTCCAGGGCATCAGGGCGGAGGGCAGACAGCTCAGGGAGGCACAGTGGGGCAGGGAGGCTTCCTGGAGGAGGCCAGAGAGTTTAAAACAGGGGTTTAATGGGAATCTGGGTTTAATGGGAGTGCAAGGAGGAGGCGTTCCTGGTGGAAGGGGGGGGTCCTCTGTGGAGGCTGGGCACTGAGACCAGTCCCCAAGGGCACGTGGACAGGTGGGAGTGCCCGTTTCTCACTCCCGAGAGTGAGAAATGCCCCCTGATTTTGGTCCTCAGGAGCCTCTGAGAAGCCCCCTCTGGGCGGCCCAGGACAAACAGCCTACAGTGTTGCTTTTCCGGGGCACTTCCCAGCTCTCAGGTCTGGGGATTAAAAGGCTTGAGGCTCACGCCAGTGCCAGGCTCCAGCCAGACTCCGGGCATCCTGCTGTTACAGGCAAGCTTTGGGCTTCCCTGCCCCATCACATCCAAGCTGTGTGGCCTTTGGCAAGTGAATTCCCGTCTCTGGGTTTGAATGGGATGAAAGCTCACAAGCCTTGCTGTGTGGCCCCAGCAAATTCCTTGATGTCTCTGGGCCTGCCCTGCCTCAGGAGAGCCAGCTGGCCGCCACTAGGTTGCAGCCAGAACAGAGGTGTGAAGAGGTAAAAAGGGGTGCCTGAGCCCCAAGCAGATGGGTAACCCTGGGCACTGCTCCACCAGCCTCCCCAGTGCATGCCTGCTGTGCCCGTGGGGCTGAGCGGCAGCCTGTGGGACCAGTCTCTGGGTGGGGACTTCTCAGTATCTGAGTCATCGCTCCTGGGGTGCAGCCAGTGACCAGATGGGGCAAGATCATGACATATATTTATCTCTGTCATCTCCCAGTGCCTCCCCTTCCCCTTCCTCTTCCTGTCCCCATCCCCTCCTCTAGCCACTGGGTGGGCCAGAGTGTCACTGTGACTACTCAGCCCCCAATCTCCCTGTCCTAGACAAGTTCTACGCTTCTCCTAGGCCGCCTGTCTCTTCCTCTGTACGTTCGACAGCAATAGTAACAGCTGTCATTAATTGAGGCCTTAGCAATGAGCAGAAGCTCTGCCTACATTAAGTGGATCCCCTCCATTTGGGGGTGAAGCTGTTGCTATTATCATTCCCATTGCACAAGGAGGATCAGAGAGGTTGTGTGGCTTCCAGAGGCTGATGTCTCCGGGCCTGGCCCGTCTCAGGAGAGCCAGCTGGCTGGCTCTAGGTTGCAGCTTGAACAGGGGTGTGAAGAGGTAAAAGGGGGGGTGCCTGAGCCTCAAGCAGATGGTAACCCCAGGCACCGCTGGGACTCTAACTGGGCTGATGATCTTCCCATGATGCTTTGTGCGGTTTGTCTTCATGGCTCCCCTCCTAACTCCCTAGGATTCCTGTCGCCCCCCAGAGCTCCCTGCCCCAGGAGCTGCCACCTGCTTCCCATTACACTGACTTCTCCCAGGTCCCAGCCCATCAGCCGCTGACCTGATCAGTTCATCCAGCCAGTGTAATGGGTTACTCTCTCCAGGAACTTGCTAACACCATCAGAGGAGTGAAAGATGCTTCTAGAGACACCGCCTGAATCCCAAGGAACACAGGCCAGTTTAGGGGAGGGGTCCCCAGCAGGCCCCTCAGCCTGCTCTAGGACAGAGGGTGGGAGAGGGTTCCTGGGGCCATGCCCCTGGCAGCTGCTGCCCTCCTGCAAACAGGGTCTGAGCTGCAGGCTGGGAGGTGACAGAGGGGGAAGAGGCGGTGCCGGGGTGGGGGGGTGCCCAGCTGGTGAGCGGTGATCCTTCCTTATCTGGCATCAGCGCATCATCGCTTTTCCAGGCTGAAGTTTCAGATCTCATTTTCACTTTGGCCTTTGATCACGCCCGGAGTGGGTGGCGGGTGGGCCAGGGAGGTGTGGGGCTGTCAGAGGCATTGGGGAGAGTGAATTCCAAGGTGACGTCCTCCCCGCTACGTACAAGTATCTCCTGCCTAGAGAAACGCTCTGAGGACAAAAGCCAAGGGGGGCAGCGGGTGGGTGATCTAAGAATCAGCCCCCACCCGGGCACGGCCTCTGTCTCGCCCTTCGGGTTGCTTCTTTTCCTGTTTTCCAAATGAAAATAACTTTGCTGAGTTTCTCCCCTCTGTGGATTAAAGTCACGTATGTGTGTTGTATAGAGTTCAGACAATACAGAGAAAAAGGTCCCCAAATCCTTTTTCCTCGTCACCAACACTAGGGGAAGGGGTGACAGAGTCTGTGCATATATCTGCACAAAGACTTTTTGCTGTGTGCCTCAAACTGGTCTGAATCCAGCCCTGCTCACTTCACAGTGTATGTTGAAGGCTGCGTTGGTGCATTAAAAGCTGCTTTCATTGGGAGGCCGAGGAGGGTGGATCACGAGGTCAAGAGATTGAGACCATCCTGGTCAACATGGTGAAACCCCGTCTCTACTAAAAATACAAAAAATTAGCTGGGCATGGTGGCGCGTGCCTGTAATCCCAGCTACTCAGGAGACTGAGGCAGGAGAACTGTCTGAACCCAGGAGGTGGAGGTTGCAGTGAGCTGAGATCGCGCCATTGCACTCCAGCCTGGGTAACAAGAGCGAAACTCCGTCTCAAAAAAAAAAAAAGCTGCTTTCAGTGGCGACGTCAGATTCCCTACGCCACGCTATTTAACCAATTACTTCACTCTGGACATTGCCGCTATTTCTGGCTGTTGGTCCTCCCTGGCCAGGTGGTCCGAGGCTGCCCCTTTACTGCTTTATTCTCCTGGGCCCTCCTGCCAGGGTTGTCTCAGTACCTGCCTCCTCGGTCTTCCAGCCCCGGAGGGGGTCTCAGCTTGCCTGGTCTGGGGGGATGGGAGGGTTAGACACGGTGGGAAAACATGGGTGTGAGTTCAAGGGAGCTGGTTTCAAGTATAGCTTTGCCATATACTAAGCATGAGGAATTGGATGACTTTTTTTTTTTTAAGACAGGGTCTGGCTGTGTTGCCCAGGCTGGAGTGCAGTGGGAGCGCGTGACAATGGCTCACTGCAGCCTCGGCCCCCTGGGCTCAAGCCATCCTCCCATCCCAGCCTCCCAAGTAGGTGGGAGACTGCTTACCACCAATGTCTGGCTAATTTTTTTTGTTTGGTTTTTATAGATATGAGGTTTCACTATGTTGCCCAAGCTGGTCTCGAATTCCTGGGCTCAAGAAATCCTCCCGCCTTGGCTTCCCAAAGTGCTGGGATTACAGGCATAAGCCACTGTGCCCGGCTTGAGTGTTACCTCCTTTCTCTATAAACCTCGATTTTCCAATAGAGACATAGGGACAATTAAAAAACAACCCTTCGGAGGGCTGCGAAGACTCCTGAGCTTGCGGGTCGAGTGTGCTCAGTCCAGGGCTCGGGTAGACTTGTGGGGCTCAGTGCAGCTGAGAAGGGTTGTGTCCAGGAGAGGCAGGGGCGGCCTGGGCAAGGGGGTGGGGGCGCTCCGGCCTCCTCCATCCCTTCATCCTTACACCTGCCAATTTTCCCATTTAAAAATGACACACACACACGTTCATTGTGGGGATATTAGAAAACCCAGCAAGGTTTTAAAAAGCAGACGTCATTTCCGGCTGATTTGGTCCCTGGGAATGAACTCCCGTGAACATTTTCTGGTCCTGGCTCTGAAGGGCAGCAGCTTCCCACTGCCCCAGGGCCTTGACTACAGGAAACAGGAGGTCCCAACTTGCTCTGCTGTAAGCAGGATTTAGGGCAGATTTGGGAGGGACTGTCCCAGCTGACAGTGTCAGTGTCCCTGGGTCTGGCGATGGAGGAAGATGGGGGAAGCTGAGTGCTTCAGGAAAATATAGTAGGGGAGTCTCTGGCTGGGGCCTCGCCACTCTGGAGGGGGCAGTCTCAGAGACACTGAAACTTACCAGAGGAAGAGAAGGGCTGTGAAGTGGGGTGGGAGGTACAAGTGGCCCTTTGGAGGGGACAGCTCTTGCAGAGGAGAGGGTCAGGGATGGGAGAAGAAAGAGGGCAGGGAGGGACGGTTTACAGCCAGAAACTGGAGTCTGTCATGGGGGCAGCTGGAATGAAAGATGGCGGTGGGCTTTGAAAATGTGTGTGTCAGCAGCGGACAGGCCTGGCCAACACTCATTGCTGCCAGGCAGGGAGGCACTTTCAGGGAGAGTGGAGAAAGGACCAAGGAGCCAGGTCGAGTGATAAATCTCAAGGGGGGCCTCCTCACACCCCAAGAATCCCATCTCCCCCCACCAGTCCAGGGGAGCCCCATATTCAGGGGTCCCTCTACCCTTCTTCTTCATCCCCTCACCATTGCCGTCTCCCCCAGAACGTCCTTCATTCGGCCCGCAGGGTTCATGTCACCCCACGGAGCGCGGGCCCCGTGCCACTGTACACTTCGGAGAATCATTAGCAGAAATCATTAGCTAGAATACAGCCTCCCCCATAAATCTCCCCTGCACCTGGATCGTTTGTCCGTGCCTAATTTCCATCTCCCGAACTTTATGATTTGTCCCTCGTTTGATGAGCATCTCATCTCTCCCATCAATTGTGCCGTAAGTGCTTGCAGAGAAAGACCCCCCGCACTGACCCCATCTCAGAGAGATGGGTGTGGGCTCCTGGCCCTGCATGCTGGGTGGAGCCCCCCTCCCCAGTCCCCCAGCCCCCTCCTTGGCTCGTCCCTGAAAGGGCAACTTAAAGACGCCGTGCCCACTGCCTTGCCGGAGACAGAGCTGGGCCCAGAGCGTGGCTGGGACCGTGGGGGAAGGAGGGAAGTGGCAGGGCTGGCTGGGTGGCTGGCATTTCTCATCACAGCCCCCAACTCCCTTTGTGACCTCCAGCATGTTACCTTCCCTCTCTGAGCCTCAATGTCCTCCCCAGATAAGTGGGGAAGAAGCTGCCCAGCTTTCATGGCTATTGTGAGACTTGAGGTCATTCATTCACTCATTTGTTGATTCATTCATTCATCTGTGCTTTCACGCATTCAAAAACCATTCAGTAAGTTCATCTATGCAGGAAGCATTCACTGGACACTCATAAGAACCATGGACCGGGCTGTTCTGGCGCAGACAGCAAAAGGCTTGCAAATGGTGGGACAGAAAGGAAACATGGTGGTGAAGAGCCAGGGCCTTCGTGCCCGGTAGAGATGTGGGTTTGGATCCTGGGTCTACTGTGCAGTAAGTGTGTAACCTTGGGCCAGCCACTCGACCTCCCAGAGTGTCAGTTTCCTCATCTGTACCTGGAGGTGAAATGAGCAACTGTAAGGACAGCGCCTCCTATGTAGCACACGTGGCCTGGGACACGCACTGCCATTGCTGTCTCGTCACACTGGGGATTGGAACATGTGAATGAGAGCACTTAGGAAAAGGAAAAGAGGAACAGGGACACGGGACAGAGGGTTTCTGCCCGGAGAGGGAGTATTTATTTTATTTTATTATTTAAAAAAATTTATTATTGGCCGGGTGCAGTGGCTTATGCCTGTAATCCCAGCACTTTGGGCAGCCACGGCTGGTGGATCACGAGGTCAGGAGTTCAAGACCAGCCTGGCTAGCATGGTGAAACCCCATCTCTACTAAAAATACAAAAAATTAGCTGGGCATGGTGGATTGTGCCTGTAGTACCAGCTACTCAGGAAGCTGAGGCAGGAGAATTGTTTGAACCTGGGAGGTGGAGGTTGCAGTGAGCAGAGATTGCACCACTGCACTCCAGCCTGGGAGACAGAGTGAGACTCCTTCTCGAAAAAAGTTTTGGAGTGCAGTGGCGCAATCTTGGCTCACTGCAACCTCTGCCTCCCGGGTTCAAGTGATTCCTGTTACAGCTTCCCGAGCAGCTGAGATTACAGGTGTGGGCCACCATGCCCGGCTAATTTTTGTAGTTTTATTAGAGATGGGGTTTCACCATGCTGGCAACACTGGTCTCGAACTTCTGGCCTCAAGTGATCCGTCTGCCTCGGCCTCCTAAAATGCTGGGATTACAGGCGTGAGCCACCACACCTGGCTGGGGAGGGAGTATTTTAAACCTTGCCTCGCTGCCTAAGAGGAGTGTTGAGGAATGTCAGGTGGACCCCAGGAGAGGGGCTGTGAGGAGGTTAGGAGCAGAGCCTGGAGCTGTGGACCCTACAAAGGAAGGGTGTGCCCAGGGCCTGCCCTCAGGAAGTTGTGGGGCCCCAAGGAGGTGCTGGGTCCCCAGGCTGGGGCAAGGACATCAAGTCAGGGAAATTGGGAAATCTGGCTGCCGGGCCCTTCCTGAGGCGGATCTGCCGGTCTGGAAGGCTCCCTGGTTGTGACGTTGGAGTTTTGGGACACAGAGTTCAGTTCCGTCTGCCCACAGGAGGGTGCTGGGAGGAGCCAGGGCTTCTCTGAGTTCTCTCTGAGTCAGGAGCGGGGGGCATGGCTGGGGAGGGTCCTGCTGTGAGTCCCATCAGGACCCATGGCAGGAGTGGGTCATCTGGAGAGGAAGCCGTGGGAGGAAACTCCTGCCTTCAACCCCTGGACAGCAGGGAAGGGGCTCGGCCGGCCCCGTGATGACTGTGCCTCACATTTGCGGGGTGTCCTTAATTTCCACTGTGGGTGGCCGGTGACCCTGGTATTGGGTGTGTAAGTCATGTTGCCTCAGGCAGGTGACTAAACCTTTCTGTGCCTCAGTTTCCTTCTTTTAGAAAAGGGATATTGATCTCACAGAGTTCTGAAGATTCTTGGGAGTATTCACTATAAACCTTCTCGTACGGTGTTTGGCACACGGGAGGGCACTCCATAAACGCTGGTCACTGTCATCATTCCAAGAACTATGCTTGCTGTGACATAGGTTATTTATTTATTTATTTACTCATGCATTTAGTTTTTGCTTTATTATCTGCTTGCAAAATTACAAGGGGCAGGACTTCTGTGTCCATTTTAAAGATAGAGAAACTGAGGCTCCAAAGCTTCTCAGAACTTATCAAGGTTCCAAACAGCTGATTGGTGGTAAATTTGGGAATAGACCCCAGGTCTACCAGCTCCCATCTTACCACCCCTACCTGTCAGCAGACAAGGATGGAGTGTCTGCCTCAAAATTTGTGAATTCCCAGGAGCTGAAAACAAAGGACTGGGATTCGGATTCATCGACGCACTCCCACGGGGTGACTCACCCGAGAGCCAGAGCCAGGATCTGCCCCAGCACATTCCCACCCCCTGGCCTGGCAACAGCAGCCCTGCTGACCTGAGTGCCCAGGAACGGCGGCGGGGGGCAGTGCACAAGCAACTGGGAAGGGTCTCACTGCCGCTGCCCACCTGGCCAGAGTGTGGTGCCCCGGGGCAGCCGCCTCCCCCAGCTCAAGGGTGCCTGATGCTTAGAGGGCCTGGGCCCCCGGGGACACCCACAGTAGTGTCCTCGGCCTGGGAGTGGGAGTGGGGCGTGGGGCCGGCGCCACAGGCTGGGAACAGCTTGCGGATTTTACAGGTCACATTATCTTTTATGGGCATCCTAAAAAGAATGTCAGGCACTAGAGGGTTTTTTTCCCCTTTTCTTTCTCTGTCTCCTTTTTTTTTTTTTCTCTGATCACAGCAGTTGCCACTCAGGATTTTTATCGCAGGCTCAGTCCCCGAGGAGCCGGGCAGTCCTGCTGGTACCTGCCAGGGGCTGGGTGCTGGGGGGAGTTGGGGCAGGTCAGGGTGGGGTGCAACTGCACAGCTGCAGGGAGCAGCACGCTCACTTCTCCTTCAGATGGAAGAGCCCGTGTCTCCCCCATCAAGCTAGGACAACAAGCTAAACTTCCAAGTACAGCCTTTTCCTCTCCTCCCGGCCACGGATCTCTGCCCAGAGGAGAGTTCGGTCCACAGTGGGGACTCATTCACTGCCAGGATCAGCTCTCTGGCCCTGCATCTCCCAGATTAGCGGGTGGAGAATCCCCGTGAAGACTGTGGCTCTCTTCACCCTTTCCCAAGCAGCTCAGTGCCCCTGTGGTTCCATCTGCAGCTACCCTCACTCCCAGGAGCGGTCTGGCCCCTGGGATCCCCAGAAACCAGCTTTGGGGCCCAAAGGTCCTGCCTGGGCAGCCTCATCTCCCTCACCTTTCAAGCCGCTCGGGTCCTCCAGAGCCCACTAACTCAAGGGCACTGTTTTGGGGGCCTTGGCTCCTTACTTTTAAGGAAAGCACCGTTCTGGAACTGACAGAGAAAGATCTACAAGACAGGTGTGTGTGTGTTGGGGCAGCAGGGTGCTGGGGAGTGCATTCAGCCAAGAGAAGGGCATTCAAAGACTCTTTTTTTTCTCTTTGAGACTGAGTCTTACTGCCACCCAGGATGGAGTGCAGTGGATCTCTGCTCACTGCAGCCTCTGCATCCTGAATTCAAGCGATTCTCCTGCCTTAGTCTCCTGAGTAGCTGGGATTACAGATGTGTACCACCACGCCAGGATAATTTTTGTATTTTTAGTAGAGGTGGGGGTTTTACCAGGTTGGTCAGGCTGGTTTCGAACTCCTGGCCTCAAGCAATCCACCCATCTTGGCCTCCCAAGGTGCAAGGACTACAGGCATGAGCTACTGTGCCTGACCTCAAAGATTCTTTCAGTGGACATTGCATGGTGGTTAGAGACATTGATGTGAGGTCCCAGATCCACCACTTAGCATCTCCAAGCCTCGCTTTCCTTACCTAGAAGATGGGAAGAATAAAGAAGGGTCTCAGCCTCATAAGGCTGCTGGGGAAAGTCACTGTTCACAGAACGTGGCGCACAGTAAGTGCTCAATAAATGCACGTGATCGTAATTGGTGTTCTTATGAATCAAGTCTGGGTACAGCTGAGCTGCTGCTTTCTCTCCCTGGGGCCTCCAGGAAAAGGGGCATGGGCTGACGTGGCAGCAAGAAGCACGGAGGTGACACGGCAGGAAGAACTCCAGGCCATGATACCAGGCGAGGGGGCCGGGGTGAGACAGCGCTTTGCTCTGAGATGGTTAAGAAAGGAGAGACTCGCCAAGAAAGCGAGTGCCGCCCAGGAAAATTAGGCAGCGGGCCTAATGAAAACCAGGCAGCGGGCCAAGTGAGAAATGTGACCTTCCTTCTGCCTCTCCTTCTTTCCTCAGAATCTGGGGAGGGGTGAGGCAGGGTAGCTGCCTTCAGCTGGGGCTTGGGCTGCAGATACCACTAGGACCGATGGGGTGGGGGCATCGTTCGGGCAGAGAGGGAGAGGGAAGGCCATGGAGGAGGAGGGGAGCGGGGAGAGGGTGAGGAACTACACGAAGCTGGCCAACCGAACTTGGCCTTAAGAGTCAGACAGGTTTGTGGGGCCTGCCGGGATCCTAGCAGAGCTCTATTATGGCCAGTCATTTTAGCCACAGGAAAACAAAGACTCAGAGAGGTGGACTGGCTTGCCCGAGGTTACACAGCAGACAGAGTGAGAGCCCTGGCTGGAACTCAGGGCTCCTGGCTTCCAGATCCTTCTGACTTGCCCTGTTCTGAATGTAGTCCAGAGAAATTCAGCCCCTAGCCCAGTCCTCTGAAGGCCTGGCTTTCTCAGGCGGGAGCAGCGAAAGTCAGGCATGAGGTCTCAAACCTTCTCCCCCACTGAGGGCAGCCACTCCCTAGGGTGCCTTGATGGTGGCTCCAAGGGCCCCCTTCAGTCTTGAGTTTCTCTTAAAAGTTTATATAAGTTTGATGTGCTATCCCATAATGGATTTGTGTTGCTTAGATAAAAGTTAATGCAGGTCAGGCGTGGTGGCTCACACCTGTAGTTCCAGCACTTTAGGAGGCCGAGGCCAAGGAGAGCGCTTGAGACCAGGAGTTCAAGACCAGCTTGGGCAACATGGCGAGATCCCATCTCAAAAAGTTTTTTAAAATTAGCCAGGCCTGGTGCACGCGCCTGTGGTCCTAGCTACAAGGGAGGCTGAGGCAGGAGGATCACTTGAGTCCAGGAGGTTGAGGCTGCAGTGAGCCTCAACTGCACTCCAGCATGGGCGACAGAGACCTTGTCTCTAAAAAAAGAAAGAAAAATTGGCCAGGCATGGTGACTCAAGCCTGTAATCCCAGCACTTTGGGAAGTCAAGGTGGGCAGATCACTTGAGGTCAGGAGTTTGAGACCAGCCTGGCCAACATAGCAAAACCGCATCTCTACTAAAAATACAAAAATTAGCCAGGCGTGGTGGTGGGCACCTGTAGTCTCAGCTACTCAGGAGGCTGAGGCAGGAGAATTGCTTGAACCCGGGAGGCAGAGGTTGCAGTGAGCTGAGATTACACTGCTGTACTCCAGCCTGGACGATAGAGCGAGACTCTGTCTCAAAAAACAAAAACAAAAAAAGAAAAAAGAAAATTTAATGCTCCTCTACCCAAGATTTAGGAAAGAAACTGATGGATTGGGAAGATGAGCCAGATTATTCCAGGGCTTTGTCTCCCGAGGGTGGGGGCCAGCTCCGCCTGTGGGGGAAGCTCACGATTCATGATTCACTTGGATGTTAGTTCCCCAAGGGCAGAGATTTTGTTCATTTGGTCACTGCTGTGTCACCAGCACTCAACACAGGGCTTGGCATGTAGTAGGTGCTCAATAAATATGTGCTGAATGAATGAGCAAGGTTGTCCAGAAAGCCTGTCTAGGGAGATGACGTTCTAGCCAAACTCTGAAGGATAAAGAGGCATGGAATGGGCAAAGAGAGGAGCTGGGCCCTCGAACCAGAGGGAGCAGCCTGTGTGAGGGTCCCGAGATAAGAAGAGGCATGGCTGAAATACAGAGTGCGCTGAGCCGGGCGTGCTGGGGGACTGGGAAGCCCATTTCCTCTCCTTTCCAGCTGTGTGACCTTTTGCAAGTTATTGGTCCTCTCTGAGCCTCCATCCCTCAATCTGTCAAATGGGGTATTCCATTAGGGTCCGTCTTTTGGGAGTGGGGAGGACCCCAGAATTGATGCACAGAGCTGCCTGGGGCCAGTCCTGAGTCAGTAGCTCACAGAAGAATGATAGCGGGCAGGTGCGGTGGCTCTTGCCTTTGATCCCGGCACTTTGGGAGGCCAAGGGGGATGGATCACCTGAGGTCAGGAGTTTGAGACCAGCCTGGCCAACATGGTGAAAGCCCGTCTCTACTAAAAATACAAAAACTAGCTGGGCGTGGTGGCGGAAACCCGTCATTCCAGCTACTCGGGAGGCTGCGGCATGAGAATTGCTTGAACCCGGGAGGCAGAGGTTGCAGTGAGCTGAGACTGTACACTGCACTGCAGTCTGGGTAACAGAGTGAGACTCCGTCTCAAAAAACAAAACAAAACAAAACAAAAAAAACAAAGAAGAAGAATAGCAGTGATTATTATCATTATTCCAATGAGCTTCCATGCTTTATTCACACCATACCCCAGGCCCCGTCCCCAGCCCCGGGGTGCCCCCTTCCCGTTGCCACCCCTCGTGAAGGTCAGGCCTCCCCAAGGTTATCTCTGTTTTTCCCTGGATTCTGTAAAGTCACACAGGTCACACTCTGGGGCTGAAAAGTGTTGCTTTTTATAGCCTTCCCTGCCGGCAAGGAATGCCTGTGGGGCCATCGTAGGGAGTGAGTCCTGTCCCCTGGGCAGAGACACCTCCAGGGCTGGGGGCTTTTCAGTCACACCAGCCTGACTCCCTAGCAGTCTGGGGCCCTCTAGGCCAGGCCCCCACCCCTGCCAGGTGTCAGAGTGGCAGGGAGGCGGGCCATGAAGGTGAAAGTACTCTGGACAGAGAGCCGGGACTCTGGTCTTGGACAGACCATTATCTCTCTCTAGGCTTCAATTTCCTCATCTGTAAAATGGGAACATTGGACCTTGCCTGCCTCCCACGGTGGGGAAGTGTCAGGAGGCTTGGAGAGAATGGGGCAGAGGGTCAGTGGGTCCCCCAGCGGGGCCCCCGTGATAGCAAGAGAGGGAAAGGGACAAGGGCAAAGCCAGGCAAGGATGGTGTCAGAGCATCACCGATTATCTAGGAAGAGGAGGAGGTGCGTCTCTGTGTGGCCAACACCCCTTCCCCTCCACCTCGTTTCCTTCTCACCCTGAGCCTTGCAGAAGACACAGTCATCAACACGGCTTACTGATGGGGAAACTGAGGCTGGCAGCAAGGGCTTGGTTTGCCCAGGGTCACCGCCTTCTGTCCCTGATTGGGACATTTAGCAGGCAGCCCTAGACGATGGCTGGCTGCCGAGAGGAACGGAGTCGGGGGCTTGGGAGGTCTGTGCCCCTCCTTCCACTGTCCAGCCCGGCCCTGCCTGGCAGCTCACCCACCAGTCCCTCCATCCCTGCCCCTTCCAGTGCCCCCTGGAAAGAGCTTGACTCTGGGGTCTTAACTGACTCCGGGGTCTTAACTGGTTCGTGACTGCACCGGAGAGCACCAAGGCTGGCTCAGCAAGAGCGAAGCCGCACTTTGCCTCCCACCTTCACCCTCCCGCCCCTCTCTCCACCCTCCCTCCCCTCTGCCCCCTTCTCCTTTTTAATCTGCTTCTTATCAAGGATGATAACATTCAGCGACAATCACCCAGCTGATTGCCCACACCCTGATTCAGCAAGACAGAAGCCCGTGGCCTGAGCTACTCTGGGAGGCCTCCATGGAGGAGACCAATCCCAATCCCCCCATCCAATGGGGTTCTACAAACACCCTCCTCACCCCCACACACAGCTGGCTCCCCAGGGCGCCTCCAGGGAGGAGACGCAGCCTCCTATCTCTACGAGTCTCTCAAAGCTGTTTCCTTTCCTCCAGGACCTGCAGAAAGAGCCAGAGGGCTCCAGTGGTGCCCACTGCCCATCCCTCTCGCCCAGGAAAAGCAAGCGGCTGCTCCCAGTCACCGAGCACTGACTTTGTGCCAGGCTCTGCAGGGTTTGGGGCAGGTTTTCACTGGATCATGAATGATCAGGACTCTTCTTAATCCCGTTTTATTCAGAGATAAGGAAACTGAGGCTCAGAGAGGTCAGGTCACTTGCCCAAGTTCACACCGTTAAGCAGGGGCAAACTCAGGATTTGAACTCAAGACGTGGGATGATCCCAGAATCCAGGCTGAAGAGCTGTACGTCCTGCCAGCTGCCTTGCCCTGCCAGAGGGAGAGCACCTGCCAAGCAGCACCCAGTCCTCAACTTGGGTGGCTCTGCCCGGAGGGAGATGGACCCAAGACCCAGATCCCTCCCTCTCTGCCCTGCGGCCTGAGACGGCATGACTGAGAGTGGGGGTTCCTGCTGCAGCCGGAGCCTGGGACAGCTGCCAGGGCTGAGCTTGGGGTGCCTGCACCCCATGGGACCTTTGTCCCTTTAATAGGTCCTCCTGGGTACAGGACGTCCCAGGGCAGAGGGTGCAGCTGGAGTGCCAGGCCTGGGCAAGCCCTGCCCGGGCACTCCCCATGCTCTGGGGCTGGGGGGAGGGCAGCTTTGTCTTTAACTCTAGCCACTGGTTTCCCTGCAGACAAGAACCATGGCCCCCGATCACCCCCAGCCAGAGCAAGACTTAGGGGCCCCAGGAAGGGTGGTGGCCAGATGCCCCATACGGCACTCTCCTAAACATCACCCGCCGTGTTTGCACAGAAGCCCCCACTTGCCCCCACCTGCTTTCAACCTCATGCCTCTCGCTCCTGCTGCCTGTATCCTGGTCTCCACCGTGCCTAGAAAGCATCTGCCCTCCTCCCTCCCAACCACTTTGAGCCTCCACACGCTTCAAGGCCCTATTCTCTCAGGAAGCCCTCTCCGCCTGCTGCAACACACACTGGTCTGCCTTTCCCTCCTGAAACTCATGAAGTTCCTGGGGTAGAAAACCCTATCATTGGCCGGGCGCGTTGGCTCATGCCTGTAATCCCAGCAGTGTGGGAGGCCGAGATGGGCAGATTGTCTGAGGTCAGGAGTTCGAGACCAGCCTGGCCAACATGGCGAAACCCCATCTCTACTAAAAATACAAAAATTAGCCAGGCATGGTGGCAGGTGCCTGTAATCCCAGCTACTCGGGAGGCTGAGACATGAGAATCGCTGGAACTCGGGAGGTAGAGGTTGCAGTGAACCAAGATCGCACCACTGCACTCCAGACTGGGAGACAGAACAAGACTCTGTCTCAAAAAAAAAAAAGAGAAAGAAAGAAAACCTTATCATCCTTTAGTTTCCCTCCACCTGCACTGTTTGAGCCCCTATTGTGTTCCAGGCCCAGTGCTGTGCTCTGTGGGGAAGAGTAAAATATTATTAGCATGTGGTGCTGGCCTTGTGAGCAGCACCCTCAGGCCTGGGGGAGAGATCACATGTGGCTTCCTAGGAGTCCTTTTCTAAATAGTCAAATTCCTCTTCCGCCCACACCCCCTGGGCCCCAGGGCTCCAATCCTCAGGGGCACAAGCACCCCAGGCTCAGCCCTGGAAGCTGTTCATAGTAGGTGCTCAATAAATACTTGTTGGTTGAAGAATGAACTGAGTGAAGGAGCCAGTACCAGTGGGCTTGCTTCCTGTCCTTCTCTGAAGACAGGGACCAGTTGGTGTCCTACATGCAGGAAAAAACAGAGTCTCTGGGAACTTGGAGGAGGGACAAGGCTAGGGGAGGTGGGGGTCAGGAAGGGGCTGTCTCATTTGAGATCTTACAACAGAGGGGTGGGGCAGGGAGCAGGTAGGAAGAGGATTCCCTGGAAGCCACAGCAGGGGAAAAGGCTGGGGCTAGACCACCTGGGCCTGGGAGAAAGTGAGTACAGCCCAGTGCACTGGAGAGGGGAAGCCCCAGCGAAGTGAGCGGAGGGCGAGGCTGGAGTGGGTGGCGGGATCTTTTGGGTCATGTGAAGGGGCCTGGACCAGGTCCTGCAGGCCCCGAGAGCCTCTGACGGTCTCTGAGTGGAGAACTGAGGGCTCAGATCTGCTGCGACAAGAACAGCAGGTAGGCAGGGCCAGCACCCCTGTGAGGAGGAAGCCGCAGAATCCCAGCAGAGCCTGGGCGGCAGAATTTTCCATCCTCCTTCAGCTCAGTCTGGGTAAGGGCCTGGAGGTCTAGAGCTGGGGAGAGGCTCTTGCCTGAGTATGAATGACAATGAGGCTGAGGCGCAAGCTCAGGCTCCCGGCCTCAGACCAAAGTGTCCCTTGCCCACCGTGGACAAGGAAGGGTAGCCGGCACCTGTTGGGGTGAGAGTCCGTCGGCGGTGCCTGCTCAGACCACAGACAAATATGATCTCACATAGTCCTGGCAAGACCAGGGAATTTGGAATGGGCCAGAACAGAGGCTGAGAAGACCAAGTATCTTCCAAGGAACAGGGGTGGGGAGTCATAGGGGGACCAGGTTCCGGTGTGATACAAGGTCCCCGGCCCTGAGAAGACCCCCTGCCAGCCTTGCTGCTTTCAAAGAGGCAGGCTGTGTCATAAAGCAGTAAGGTGATTCCGTGAACGACAGACAGGGATGGCAGTGGCTTCTCCATCGGGCACCTGGTATGTGCTTCACACTCCGCATGCACAGTTTCATCGCGCCCTCGAGATAACCTGATGGAGAGCCTGTGTTAGTTACCCATTTTGCAGATGAAGAAAGGGAGGCACAGACCCGGGATGTAACTTCTGCAGTGGCTGTGGAGTGGGAGTCAGGATTTGAACCTGTGAGGCCTGACCCCAGAGCTGTCTCTTAATGCCATCTGGCTGATGTGGGTTGTGTCAGGCAGAGAGTCAGAAAGTCCTGGGTTTGAATCCAAGCTCCACCATTAAGGGACCTCTCTGAGCCTCGGTTTCCTCCCCATCGCCCCAGAACACAGGGATGAGGACAAGTTGCCCTCCTGAGGTTTTCGTGAGGACATAAGGCGATGCATTTCACATGCCGGGCACACAGAGAGGCTTGGGAGCCTCTGCCCACCTTCCTCTTCAGCAGCCAGCCTGATCCTACCTGGCCCCTGCCCGGTGCCCACACCCCCACCTGGGCACCTTCAGACTCTGCCCCACACCCATTTGCATGTCAGGCTGCCAGCCTTGGCAGGTGAGCCAGGCACGCCTGCCTCCTCCCTCTCCTGTGGGTGGCAGGGAAAGAGCTGGGAGCCGAGACGGGGCAGGGGCCTGTCAGGGCTCTTACCCCCCTCTGGGTTTTGGCTGGGGAAAGTGGGCACTGGGCACAGAGGGCAACCCCCTCTCTGAGGGCCCCAAGAATGCTCGTGGATGTCCACTCTGGAGAATGGTGCAAAGCCCCTTCCTCCCACCCACTTCCTCAGCCCTTGATAAAGGTGTTTAGCCAGCAAACAAAATACACAAGGCCCATTTCTGGGAAGCCTTTGGCTCCCCTGCGATGCCAAATAGCCACTCCTTCTTCCACCTCCATGGACAGGCTTTGGTGTTCGGGTGGACACCAGCTGGCTGGTGGACGTGCTGGCTTGGTTAGGTGCTCTGAGCCTCAACTTCTTCATCTGTACAATGGGAGTGAGACTTTCTCCCTGGATGGTCTTGAGGCTTCAGTAAGAGCGCATAGGGTGATAGCTATCTCAGCTTAACCACAGAATCTCCTGCCCTACTCAGCTCCCAGGCTGGAGGTCCCCTTCTTGAGCACTTGGGGAAACTGAGGACCTGCTCTTAGGGGTAGTGGAGGTGGGAAACAGAACCCAGGAATTTACACTCCCACTTCTGCTGTTCTTGACAGGGTGGCGCCAAGATACCGTCTCCCCTCCCAAGGGCCTAGAAGAATTTGGACAGGGAAGAAAAAAAACTCCCCAGACTAATGTTTTTCATTTCTGTTGTGAACAATGCCGCTTCTGGGCTGATTGTTAAGCAAATATTGTGGGAGGCAGGGCCCAGAGCTGACGCAGGCTGCAGACACTAGCAGAGCTACAGGTCCAGGGGCCCTGGGCTCTGCCACCCAAGACCCTTCAGCGCTCCAGGTCCCCTAGTTGGCCCTCCCCAGGTCTAGCTACCTCTGTGGAGGGGCTTCCGGGCCTGGAACCAGTGTGAGTCCCGCCCCAGGGAGAAGGCATTACAGAGACGACCGGCCCACAGTGCCAGGTGTCTTCCCCTCCCTCCACCCTCCTTGGGGACAACTGTCCCAGCTTGAGCTGGACTGCAGGAATTTTCATGACATGGGACTTTCGGTGCTAAACCAGTAGAGTCTCGAGCCAACCAAGGTGATTGTTCACTCTCCAGATCTCAAAGAATGAAACGGGCAGATTCCTTAGAAGATGATGATGACGATAATAATAATGAAAACAGCAACCACTAATACTAATATGACCGACCATTGACTGAGTGACCATGGGCGCCAGGCACCCCGAGAGGAGCTTCACAGGCAGCATCTCACTTATGCCCACAGCAGGCCTACGCAGATTCATGAGTCCCATTTTACAGCCGAGAAAACTGAGGCTCAGCACCTGACTTGCACGGGGTCGTGCAATTAGGAAGTGGCAGAGCAGGGAGTCCCGGTGGTCTGAGGCCAAAGCCCTAGGTTTCAGTTACCATCTGCCCCACCTGGGAAGTTGACCTTGGCCTGACACAGATGGTGAAACCAAGGTCCAGTGAGGTGGAGAGTGCCCTGCTCTGAGCTGGTGCTCCATCAGTGCGGCTGGCTTCAGGGACCTCTTGGTCCAGCTCTGAAAACGAGGGGAATTCAGTGCTTCCTTCTTGTCTAAAGGGCCCCAGAAACTGGCCCCAATACTGGGGCTCAGTGCGGACCGTGCGATCTTGCTTTTCCCTGGAGAGCCTGTCGCAAAGTCAGACAAACCCTGGCTTGCTGTTTGTGAGAGTCCGGTCCAGGACTGCGGCATGGGAGGGTCCTCGAACTCCACCGTCTCCCAGTTTCCCCAGGACTGGAAGGCAAGGGGTTGGAGCTGGCCTGGACTCTTCTCACCAGAGGCTGGGCCTGCACACGCGGCCCCTTCTCACTGTCCCCGGGCTTGGCGAGCACCCGTGGCAGGGAGGGCACTGACGCTCTAGGGGTCTGTTTGAGGTTTCCTCCGGCGGCTGGTGGCAGCAGGTACAGCTCACTAATTAATTAGCGCTTAAGTACTTAGCATCCTCCTGCATCGTGTCAAACGAGGATTTGAGTCTTAATTCCCTGTGTAGGTAACGGTGGGAATGTGCTGGGGAGGGCGGTCAGGACTTAGAGGAAATGCTTCTCCTTGCCTGAGAACATGAGCTGCTGTGGGGGCAGGGAGGGACCCTGGGGGGCAGAGCACCTGGAGCCCCCAGGCCCTCATCTTCTCCCCTTTACTTACCACCCAGAAGATTTACTGTGGCACAGAGGTGTATCAGGCAGGCTCTGCGGTTGCATTGCCTGGGTTTCACTCCCAGCCACACCAGCTGCTAACTGTGTGCCCCCAGTGAAACAGAGTTTCACTCTTGTTGTCCAGGCTAGAGTGTAGTGTTGCGATCTCGGCTCACTGAAACCTCCACCTCCTGGGTTCAAGCGATTCTCCTGCCTCAGCCTCCCGAGTAGCTGGGATTTTGTATTTTTAGTAGAGACGGGGTTTCTCCATGTTGGTCAGGCTGGTCTCGAACTCCTGACCTCAGATGATCCGCCCAACACCTTGGCCTCCCAAAGTGTTGGGATTACAGACGTGGGCCACCGTGCCCGGCCCTCCTTGGGTCTTGATGTGCGTGTCTGGAGGGAACGATGGGGCGGCACCCACCCTTAGGATGCCTGCAGAGGTTAAACAAACTAGCATGTAGAAATTCTGCGGAACGTGGCTGGCCCGTGGCAGGCCAGGATTAACAGGAACTGTCACCTTTCATGTGTCCACCCTCTCGGTTATGTTTTTATTTATTCATCAAACATCTTTCAAATGTCTACCATGGACCTGCTGAGCCCCGGCCTGGGTTCCTGGGGCTCAGAGCTGAGTAAGTCTCTCGACCCTTCTAAGCCTTACCTTGGCCATCTGTGAAATGGGGATGATGACAGACTCTATCTCAAAGGGGTGAGGGTGAGGCTTAAATGAGATGCTCTAAGTCAAAGCCCTCAGCACTTTCTCTGGGTGGCAGGAGGGGCAATGGCCCCAGCAGAACTGGGCTGGGGGCTGCAGGATGGCCCCACCTCCAGCTCGGTGTGACTCATAGGACCCATCTGGGAAGGTGCCTCCAGCCCTTGGCTACCAGTGCTGTTCCAGCTTCTGGGCAGGGACACAGGGACTGCTTGGGAGGGCTCCCCCACTCAGCATTGGGACTCGAGGACATGGGGTGAGGGTGTCAATGGGTCCTTAGAAGAGGCAGGGTGGTGGGAGTCTCAGGGAAGGCCAGGTTGACTCTGACCCTCTTGTTCCTTGTGCTTCTCACCCACCAAACACTGGGGCCCGGAGGTGAGCGGGCGGCTTCCACCGCTGCTGTCACAGAAGCGACACTGCTGGAGTCTGTAGTGTGGCCACCTTGCCATGAGCATGGTGGGTCTGCCTGGGGGCATCTCAGTCCCACAAAGTGCCAGGTGACCACTCAAGCCTGGTGTGGAATGCTCTGGCCATCCCTGGGTAAGTCAAAGATGCCATTTGGAGGTGTGGGAGGGAAGGGGGAGTCAGGCAGAGTAGGAGAATGAAGCCAGTGGCACGGAGTTGAGGAGGAGGATAGAAACGGAGTCTCAGGTTCCTAGACTGGCTTTGCTCCATGACCTGAAGAAAGCCTCGATAACATGTCTTAAAACTTCTGCAATTATGTTATTTAGCAGTCAAAATCGGCTAATGGTCCTACGGAAAGCTTTACCCACTATATTATAAACCCCTTGCAGGAAAATGCTTGAATTCAACTCTCTGCACCCACTATGGTCCTAGTACTAACTTTTGCCCATAAGAAAAATACATGCCATGGTCCAGGCATGGTGGCTCACGCCTGTAATCCCAGCACTTTGGGAGGCCGAGGTGGGCAGACCACCTGAGGTCAGGAGTTCGAGACCAGCCTGACCAACGTGGTGAAACCCTGTCTCTACTAAAAATACAAAAATTAGCTGGGCATGGTGGTGTGTGACTGTAATCCCAGCTACCTGGGAGGCTAAGGCAGGAGAATCACTTGGACCCAGGAGGCGGAGGTTGCAATGAGCCGAGATCACACCACTGTACTCCAGCCTGGGCAATAAGAGTGAATCTCCATCTCAAAAAAAAGAAAAAAAAAAACTCACGCTATGTGCCAAGGCCCACTATGTGCCAGGCACTATGCTGAGGAATGGGCAGCCACTGTGTCTCATCAACTCTTACCCTCTCACAGAAGAAACCAGACAGCCTGGTTAAGTCACTTGCCTAAGTTCTCCTAGCTAGTAAGCAGTAGAGCCAAGATTCAAACCCAGCTCAGCTGAACCTGACACTCAGTAAATATATGTTGAGCGAATAAATAAACGTCAAATGAGAGCCTGATTCCAGGAATATCATTGGTTAGAGGAGGATGAGTAGGGTTGCCTTTTTAAGTGAATCTGCAAAGGCAGTGGCAATTGAGTACAGGGTTCCCCGTGGTTTTTAACAGTTTCAAGCTATTCCTATTATCTGCACAGAGTTCCAGAAGTTTAAGAAACGTACACAAAATTTTCCAAGCCCAGAAGAAGACTGCAGTTCCAGGGACAATGTAAGGATTCGGCTGGTAGCAATGGGGCACCTGCTGTGAACCAAGCACGTGCAGAGGAGCTGTGGCTACAGTCCTGGAAGAGCCAGGCATCATCCTGCTCTCACGGTGCGTTCGGTGGCTGGCAGGGGAGCTGAGTCGGCAGCATGAGGGCTTCCTGGAAGGTAACCTTCTTAGGCAGCAGGCTGGGGACTTGGGGCCAACCAGATTTCTCCCGCTTTCTGTGTCTGTTCCCCTCCGTGAAATGCAGAGTTTAAGAACCAGCATGTTAGCTAACCACCTTACCCTGCTCACATCTGCAGACCCAGAGTCTAAAAGAGATGAGATGGAGACGAAATGAAAGCAGAAGGTTGGACGAATGAAACTCACAATAACACCTACAATCTGCTCCTTGACCAAAATGATATAGCTCAGGCACGCTGAGCACTCACTACGGGCCTGGCGCCATGCTAAGACTCTCAGGTACTCAGTCTCCCTCAGCCCTCTCAACAGCTGCATTTTCCAATGGACAGACTGAGGCTTGGAGAGGTCACCTTGGCCAAGGTCAAACAGCTGCTAAGTGGTGGAGCCGGGATTCAGACCCCAGCGTGTCTTACTGTGGAGACAAGGTCAGCTCGGGTCTGCTGCCCTGGCAGGGTGTAGTCCTTGGGTTGAAAGAGCTCCCCGCAGTCTGACTTCACACAGAATGGTAGCGTGGGAAGAGTGGAGGGAGATGGGGGGCGTTCCCAGGCTGGTAGCTGGTGTTCTATCTGCAAGGTTTCCTTAGCTAGAGTGGCCGCAGCCTCCAGGCAGCTGGTAGGCAGGTGAACTGCTGAAACTGAAGAACTTGCAAAAAACCCACCCTGCTCCCGTTAACGAGCCTCTTGGAAAACCTCTCTGAAGGTTCCTGGCAATGTCCCTGTGGGAGCCAGCTCATGTATTTTAAGAGAAAAAAAATCATTACAGAAGTTAGGACTCTGGAGAGGCTGTAAATGTAAAATATTGGTGGTTCGACAGTGTATCCCTAGCAGCCGCAGACAGAGTTCATCCTGATGAGCCAGAACCACGTCCAAGAAATGAATCATTCTGTTTCCCCAGAAGGCTCCCCCTGAATCTTCCCAGGCCATCTGCTCCAAAGTTTAACTTGCCCACCTAGCTCAGGACCCACTAAGACCGTGTCTGGACCTAGCCCGGCAAGGGAAAGGCGTTGGCAGAATTGCAGAGGGAGTTGGGCCCCAACCACTTCTGGAATAGCGCCTGGGAGATTCCACTTTCCAGACAACCCCCAAGCTTCTTCCCTCGCTTTGGTTGTTGGTAACCATAACCATCACACCAAAGGCACTTTGCTTAATGACGTTCTGGAGGAGGGAGGTCATGGCACGTGGCACCTCTTAGGCACTCCGTGGGTGCTTGTGGATGTGGGGGCATCTGACATGGCACCTGCTTGTCTCTTTGCCTGATGGGTATCTTGGTCTTCCTTTGCCCAGCAAAGGCAGCACCGTCATCCAATCTTTTTTTTTTTTTTTTTTGAGATGGAGTCTTGCCCTGTTGCCCAGGCTGGAGTGCAGCGGTGCAATCTCGGCTCACTGCAACCTCCACCTTCCAGGTTCAAGCGATTCTCCTGCCTCAGCCTCCTGAGTAGCTGGGACTACAGGCATCTGCCACCATGCCTGGCTAATTTTTTGTATCTTTAGTAGAGATGGGGTTTCACCATGTTGGCCAGGCTGGTCTCAAACTCCTGACCTGGTGATCCGCCTACCTTGGCCTCCCAACATGCTGGGATTACAGGTGTCAGCCACTGCGCCAGGCCATCCAGCCAATCTTTTATTCTGCTCCCTCTTTCGTTTGGTGAACCATAGTGAGAGTCAAGATCTAGGGGATTTAAAGTGTCAGGGGACCCCTGCCAGCTCAGATCAAATTTAAAGGTGTCGGGGACCCTCACCTGCCTCAGATCAGATTAAAGTCAGTGGCAGCCCAGGCCAGGAACTGAGGCTGGAGGGAAGATTTCCAAGGTCCCACCCTAGCCCCCAGCTCCCACATCCAGGGTGACTTCCAACAAACCACCTGACCCCTCCCCATCCCCTATTCCCAGCTAGGAGGCGGGGAGGGTGACATTGAGCTTCGGCTCTGGGGCGTCCTAAGGGTTAACTAATTAATGGTCGGAAAGTGCTTTGAAAAAAATAAAGTGCTGGATAATGGGAAGGGCAATTATGTTGGGAGAAACTCCTAATTTGGCTGGAATTGATGTTAATGATAAAGTATCTGAAACATGTAGCAAGCAAGCGTGATTGTATTTTATATGACAGAGAGAGACACTTACACGCAGGGGACACGGACAGCGGTTAATTTGGTTAAATAAAGTGAAAGATAAAAGGAACGCGGACACCGCAGGACTCGCTGTTTATCTGGACTCAGTATAACACTCGGCAATTGGCTCGGGCCCTTTGACTCTTACTTATTTGTTTGTGATGAAAATAAATGGGAAAGTGCCAGTTTTATGGCTCAAAAGGAGATGGTAGAAAGTAAACTCCAAGAAGGAGGCCGAGTGCTTTGGACGAGGCAGGCTCGGGCTGTGTTCCCGGGAGGGAGAACAAGGTCTCCGTGGGAGTCAAGGTGGGTGAGGACATCCCCATTCCACCCCCCCGGAGCTGGGGGGAACTCAGAGGGCAGCCGACAGAGCTCTCACCTTCCAGAGGGAGCAACTGAGACCCAGGAGAGGGAGAGGATGTGTGACTCAGTATAGGAGCCAGCATTAACCGAGCACTTCTGTTCGCTAGGCGCTGTGATGAGTTGTTATGATCCTATTTAATCCTTAAAGCAAGCCTATGAGGTGGGCACCATGTTCACTCCCATTTGACAGAGGAAGAAACAGAAGCCCAGAGAGGTCAAGCAAGGTGCCCAAGGTCACACAGCCAGGAAGTGGTGGAGCAGGGTGTTGGGCTCGGGCAGCCTGACTCTGGGAGGAAAACTCCACAGACGGTGACTTTGGGACTAAGCAAACGCTCTTAATATTCATGTCCCTGTTCTCCTTGACTAGGTTCTGCTGAACAGGGAACCCGGACAAGGAGGTGAGGAGACTCTTGTCCCGGTCCAGGGAACCTGCCCAGGGTGATGGGGACGTCTGGCCTGGGACCAGGGCAATGGCAAAGGTGTAGAGAGGGTTTGAGCCCTTGTTTGAGGCCCCAGAGGACAGCATAAGGTTGCCCCAAGGAAGAACAGGAGACTTGATTTCTGGAAGGTCTGTGAGGTCCCTGCAGGTCCAGATTAGTATTCAGTATTTATAATATTTCCATAATGGTAAAACAAAAGAAAACAAGTGAGAGAATGCATTTTTAATCACCAATCATTTCTCTTTGTTTGTTGTGAATGAACAGCGAGGTGAAATAGTATTTCATAATCACCCCATTCGAATTTTCCTCCCCACAAAGCACCGAGAAATCTCTAAATAAAATAAATAAACAAGCCAAGACCTTAAAATAAATTCCAGAGGGTAAAGTGCTACGTGTGGGTTATCACAGCTGCAGGGAGGCAGGGGCTGGGAGGTGGGGAAGGGAGGACAAAGGGCCAGGGGCCTTGTCAGTTACCTGGAATCAGATCCCCCAGCTCCGGAGACTGACAAGGGAGGGAAGAAGAGCAGAGCAATGGTTTGAAGATCTGCAGCAGCGTGGAGCTGGGACAGACCCCCCCACACTTCATTTCTTCCTCCTTGTTCTTCCAGAACCTTTTGGTCCTCCTCCTCTCCCTGAAAACCAAAGAAACTCCTGTTCCCTGTCCCCTTGGCACTTTATAACCTCCCACTCAAAATACTCCTCATCCAGGGGATCTTTGGATAACGTCTTCCTGCCTCTGAGCTAGTCCAACCTTCTCAAGTGACAGAGGAAGAAACCATAGCAAAGAGAACATGGAAGGGACATATCTAAGACTCTCCAGCAAGTTAATGACAGGGCTGGGCCTGGAAGCCAGGGGCTTGGCTCCCTGTCAAGTCAGCTTTCATCTACCTGCACTTTCCTCTAGATGTCTTTGAGACATCTACCATGCACTGAATTTTCTTCACTGGCTGTTCTGATTTTTTGTTTTGTGCATCTCAGCATCCCCAGACCTTCAGATCCTAGCAAGGTGCCTGGCACATAGGGACACTCATCAAATGTTTGTTAGATATATGGATGGATGGACAAATGAATGGATGAATTGGTGGGGGGATGGATGGATGGATGAATTGGGTGGATGGATGGATGGATGGATGGATGGATGGATGGATGGATAGATTAATGGATGATGAATGGAAGGATGGAAGCTGGCTGACTGGATGGATGGGTGGATGAATTGGTGGGTGGATGGGTGAAAGGATGGAAGGATGCATGGATGACATGGTGGGTGGATGGGTGGAAAGGTAGATAGATGGATAGATGGATGAATAAATGGATGGATGAAAGGTTGGGTGGATGGATGAATTAGTGCATGGATGAATGGAAGGATGGAAGCTGGATGGATGGATGGATGAATTGGTGGGTGGATGGGTGAAAGAATGGATAGATGGACGGATGGATAGGTGGGAAAATGGAAGCATAGATAAATGGATAGATGGATGAATAGATGGATAGATTAAAGACTGGATGAGTGGATGGATGAATTATTGGATGGATGGATGGCTGCATAAGAGGCTAAAGCTGATTTCATTCCCTTCCTGGCCAGTGGAAAAGGTCACCTTGGGTAGCCACTTGCTAGAGAGCTAAGACAGATCACAGTGTAGTCTAGTTAACACCTGGGAGTCCTGGAGCCTTAAAATGATGTCTTTGACAATTCCTTGAAGGCCTCTGAAAAAAAATGACCTTCTAGCAAAGAGGCCTCCCTCCTGGTCGAAATTTGAGGCAGAGTGCCAGGGCCGGGCAGACCCCATTTTCAAGTAAGTCATGTAGTGGGAAAGAGGCCTGACTGGGGCCAAAGGACCCAGGCTCTGTTCTCATTCTGCCACTAGGTCTGCATGGTAACTGGGGTCACTGGTGAGCAAGTGGCTTCTTTCTGGCTTAATTTTTCTTTTTTTCTGAGATAGAATCTAGCTTTGTCACCTAGGCTTGAGTGTAGTTAGTTGCATGATCTCGGCTCACTGTAACCTCTGCTTCCCGGGTTCAAGCAACTCTCCTGCCTCCACCTCCTGAGTAGCTGGGATTACAGGCATGTGCCACCATGCTGGGCTTTAATTTTTTATTCTGAATCATTTTCTGTTAAATGTTCTAGGCTGTGGGTCTGGCCCCTTTAGTGTGGACAACTTACCAGGGCTTGGGAGAACTTCACTATGGGGCCCTGTTTTTTGAGAGGGAGTCTCATTGTCACCCAGGCTGGAGTGCAGTGGCGTGATTTGGGCTTGCTGCAACCTCTGCCTGGGTTCAAGCAATTCTCCTGCCTTAGCCTCCCAAGTAGCTGGGATTATAGGCGCCCATCAACATGCCCAGCTGATTTTTAAATTTTTACTAGAGACAGGGTTTCACCATGTTGGCCAGGCTGGTCTCGAACTCTTGACCTCAGGTGATCCACCCGTCTCGGCCTCCCCAAGTGGATTACACGTGAGCCACGGTGCCCAGCCTGGGGTTCTTGTTTTGTAAACTGGGCAGCCCCTCTCCCTGGTCCCTGACCCCTTCCACATTGAGAAGCACCACTCAGACCTCTCCCACCCAGCCTCTTCCCTGGCAGGGCAGTGGGCCTGGAGAGAGCACAGGGACAGCACAGAGCTTCAGGAAGCCAAGCCACAGCCAAGGCCGGCACTCCTCTGAATCCTATTGAAAAAATAATAAAAAGGTAATTACTTTGTCATTACTGAACACTGGTTTGTCTTTTTTTTTTTTTTTTTAAAGCCCCGACCATAAATAACGAGCCCATTACCCTTCAAAGTGGACACACACATGCATACGGGACCTGCCTCCTGAACGTGCTAGTTTCCTGCCCCTGCCGTGCCCTGGCATACGCCACACATCCCCCAACACACGCAGACATCAAGCACGAGGACGCTATTCGTTCATTTGTCATTTTCTAAGCACTCTGCTAGATGCTGGAAATAATCATAACAACAGTCATTATGTGTGAATCCAGGCTAAGTGCCCTACACGAATTATCTCAATTAATTCTTCTGACAATACTGAGAGGGAGATCCTGGTTTTGTTGCCATTTTACAGATGGGGACACTGAGGCTGAGAGAGGTTGGAAGTTGCCCAAAGTTACACCGCTGGTAAGTAGCCGAGCTGGATTTGAATCCACATGACCTAATTTGGAACTACAGCGATGACTTAGGCCAGGCACGAGGCTCACGCCTGTAATCCCAACATTTTGGGAGGCTGAGGAGGGAGGATCACCTGAGGTCAGGAGTTTGAGACCAGCCTGGCCAACATGGCAAAACCCTATCTTGACTAAAAATACAAAAATCAGCCGGGCATGGCGGTGGCGTGCCTGTAGTCCCAGCTACTCAGGAGGCTGAGGCAGCAGAATTGCTTGAACCCAGAAGGCAGAGGCTGCAGTGAGCAGGGATCACACCAGTGCACTCCAGCCTGGGTGGCAGAGTGAGACTCTGTCTCAAAAAAAACAAAAACAGAAATACAGCAATGACTTAAACAGTTTTTGTTTTTGTTTTCGTGTTTTTTGAGCCAGAGTCTCGCTCTGTTGCCCAGGCTGGAGTGCAGTGGTGCAATCTCTGCTCACTGCAGCCTCTGGCTCCCGGGTTCAAGCAATTCTCCTGCCTCAGCCTCCTGAGTAGCTGGGATTACAGGCACGTGCTGCCACGCCTGGCTAATTTTTTGTACAGACGGAGTTTCACCATGTTGGCCAGGATGGTCTTGATCTCCTGACCTTGTGATCTGCCCGCCTTGGCTTCCCAAAGTGCTGGGATTTTAAAACCATACACACACACACACACACACACACACACACACACAAACACACACACACACACGTGCACACACACACACACACCATCTAATGGGAGGGTTTAGGGAGAAGATAATTATAATACATGCTCTGACAGAGAAAACAATGGGGCTATGGGGGCACAGACAGAGGTGCCTAACACAAATTGGGGGAGGGGGACATCAGGGAGGGCTCCCCAGAGGAGGTGCTACCTGTTTTAGTCTTAATGGATAAGTGGGAGGGGGAAAGGCCTTAGAGCAGAAGGAACCATCTAGACAAAGGCCTGGAGCTGGGAGCAAGCAAGGTAGCTTGGAGCTCCATGTGGCTGCAGGAGAGGGTGTGTGACTATGTGAAGGGAGTGGGGACAGGCAGGCAGGACTGTCGCTCACATCCGGGCCAGCTTGGCACAGCAGAGCAGTCCTCCCCCACCCACATCCACCAACCTGGCACTCCGGCCCCGTGTGACAAGAGGGCAGCTCATCAGCAAAACAGCTCTTTCTTGCCTCCATGGCCAGCCCCGCCCTCTGCATGACGCCAGGCCCTGGGTGGCAGCCGGCGCCCACACAAGTGCCCGTCGGGAGGAAGCATGGCCACTTCCGGTGTCCCAGGACAGGTTCCCCACGGCAGCCTCGGGCGGGATCACATCCCAAGACGAAGCACCACCATGACTAGTCCCTTTGGCTTCTGCTCTCAGATCTGGGAGAGCTGGGAGGGAGGAGGAAGGGGCAGGGGCTGTGTGGGCCCACGTGGCACGTGGCAGGGACCACACGGCTGTGGGAGTGTGGCTGGGCTCTGAGGACAGTGGGGAGGCTGGTCCACCGAGTTCTCCATCACTTGGTTTTCCCTGTTCCGCGGGGCCTTGGGGCCAGGCCTGCTCCACCCTGGCAGGCATGGGAGGGGTTAAGGTGTTGGCTCGGGGAACTTTGGGTAAGAGGTGATGTCAGCATTGGCCCTGCCCCTCACCTGGCTGGATTGCTGTGTATTTGGGTGGTTGTTGACAGCAGGAGCAGTCTTCCTGTGTGCAAATACAGCGCAGCCGCACCTACACAGACCGGGACCCTTCTTTTTTTTTTTTCCTGAGGCGGAGTCTGGCTCTGTCGCCCAGGCTGGAGTGCAGTGGCACAATCTCAGCTCACCGCAATCTCCAGCTCTCAGGTTCAAGCAATTCTCCTGCCTCGGCCTCCTGAGTATCTAGGATTGCAGGCATAGGCCACCACGCCCAGCTAATTTTTTTGTATTTTTAGTAGAGATGGGGTTTCACCATGTTGGCCAGGCTGGTCTCGAACTCCTGACCTTGTGATCTGCCCACCTTGGCCTCCCAAAGTGCTGGGATTACAGGCATGAGCCACGGCTCCCGGCCAATCAGAAGGCTTCTCTAAAGAGGGTGCAGTCCCGCACCTGCACTGGTGCCCATATACACTCCCTCCCACACAGAGAAAATCACACCCACACACCTCACCACTTGGCGTGAGTGACGCCCCTATCCACACACATCTCCCAGGCAGGCTGCTAAAGGGGGCTCAAAAAGAAGTATCTGGAGGGTTTCATTCAATTCATTCTTTAAATTCTTAAGTTCAATTCCCACCCAAATACCTGGCTCTCGGATGGTGGGGTGTTTTATTTTTAAAATCTCTACATTATATTTATCTTTGTATTTTGCTGGGTTTCCTGAATTGTTTGCAGTGAACATGAATTGCCCTCCTTCTTTTTCCCCCAGAAATTTAAAGCTATTTTTTCTAAAAAAAAAAAAAAAAAAAGGTAGATAGTTCAGAGAATGCTAAAGCTGCAAGGGAGCGTAGAGATCAGAGACCCTGGGACTAGGGACTGTTTCCTAAAAGGAAAATGTTAGTCACCTGCCATTCTTCTAGTTACCAGGCCCAGGTAAACATAAATACCCCTGAAAAAGTAAATCAATTACAACAAACTGGGAAAGGAGAGGTTGAGCCACAGGGCAAAGCAGCCTGTCCCTTTCGTGGAGCTGAGTTGAGACAGGGAAATGAAAGCAGGTACGAAGTGTGGATCCTGAGCTCGGAAAACAGGTAGTATTTATGGCATAGGAATCCCCAAGGCTTTTCTGTTGAGAGAGGTTTCTAGAAGGTGTGGGTGAAGGGGGTAGGAAGTGGTGGGGAGCTCATCTCTGCTGAGATTGAAGGACAAAGACAGACCCACCCTTCTCTCCCATCGGCTAAGAGATGCCTAAGAAGTCTGAACTCAGGGGCTGTTCTGGAGGCCTCCGAGAACCTGTCAGCGCCTGGCTCTGAGCGGCCACTCCTGAGAGACTGCCTTTTTCTCCATCCCTGCCCGAGGCTATGGATCTCAGCAAGGCCGCTCAAACCTTGAAATGGCCCTGCTTGTGGCCAGCACCGTTCTAATAAGGATTCATTACTAGAATCATAGACTCTTTCACCCATTAAATTAGCAGGGGTTTAAAAAAAAAGAAAAGCACCAAAGGTTGGAGAGTATACGGGAGATACGGCTGGCAGAAGGGCAGGTGAACACAGCCTTCCGGGAGGAGGCGATCTGGCGATGGGTATGAACAGCTTTGAAATGCAGGCACATCCTTCGACTCAACAATTCCACTTTAAGGAACGTGCATGATTATTTATGGACGAAGATATTCATTAGAGTTATTTATAATAATGAAAAGAATCGGAAACAAGTTTGATGTCCAAAATTTCCAATAGTGAAGGACTGTGGAAGTAAATTATGATCAAACTCTACAATACGGCCATTAAAAATCATGTTGGAGAAGAATGTTTAATGAGGTGAGGAAATGTTCATGCTACATACACATGTCAGGCTAAAAAAAAAAAAAAACCCACAGTCCAGAATGTTCCGTGTGATTCTGATTTTATACAAGTAAACAAAGCCAAAATCAAAAACCAAACCAACGAAAATCCCAGACTGGAAGGAAACACACTGAAACATCAACCAGAACGTTAGCCATGGGTGATGGGATTACAGATGATTTGAATTTGCTTTTTCCTCTTTATTTTCTGAATTTTCTAAAAAAAACCCCACATATTATATATTTAGTCAGAAACAAAGAATTATGGACTTTGCTAAAAGATTGACAGAATTTGGGGGTGGAAGAAGTTCACCAACCAGATGGCATTTGGGAACCAAACTCAGAGTTTGGGAAAAAGCTCCTCTTGTTCTCCCTCCTCAGAACTCCCAAGAGAGACACTTGTAATTGAAATGAATGAATTCAACTTTTAAAAATTTTTAATTAGGCCAGGTACGGTGGCTCACACCTGTAATCCCAGCACTTTGGGAGGCCAAGTCAGATGGATCACCTGAAGTCAGGAGTTCGAGATCAGCCTGACCAACATGGTGAAACTCCGTCTCCACTAAAAATACAAAAATTAGCCAGGTGTGGTGGTGTGCGCCTGTAATCCCAGCTACTTGGGAGGCTGAAGCAGGAGAATCACTTGAACCCAGGAGTTCAGGTTGCAGTGAACTGAGATTACACCATTGCACTACAGCCTGGGCGACATAGCAAGACACCACCTCAAAAAAAAACCCAAACATTTAATTGCAACTTATCCAGTAATCACCATAATCACTTACCTCGGCTCTTGTTTAACTCTTCAGTCAAGAAGAGTCTACTGAGCACTTACCCTGATGCTAGCTCCAGGTGAGGCATGGTGAGCCGGGAAAACATGGACCCCGCCCAAGGAGAACTATGAAACGAGGACCGGCCCAGAAGAAAGGAACCAGCACATCAGTCGCTGTTTTAAAATGTAAAAGTAGTGATTCTTTGTTACCATTTATTGAGGGCTTACTATATACAAGATATGATGCTTTGCTTTTTTGTTGTTGTTGCTTGTTTTGGGTTTTGAGACAGAGTCTTACTCTGTCGACCCGTTTGGAGTGCAGTGGCACGATCTCAGCTCACTGCAACCTCTGCCTCCTGGGTTCAAGCGACTCCCCTGCCTCAGCCTCCCAAGTAGCTGGGATTACAGGCACGCGCCACCACACCTGGCTAATTTTTGTATTTTTAGTAGA
Source organism: Saguinus oedipus (assembly GCA_031835075.1). NCBI lineage: Eukaryota > Metazoa > Chordata > Mammalia > Primates > Cebidae > Saguinus > Saguinus oedipus. The sequence continues at coordinate 48,617,491 of CM063175.1, read as the reverse complement.
AATGGGGTTTCACCATGTTGGACAGGCTGGTCTCAAACTCCTGACCTCAGGTGATCGGCCTGTCTTGGCCGCCCAAAGTGCTGGGATTACAGGCGTGGGCTACCGCGCCCGGCCTAAGGTCTGATGCTTTGTACTGTAATTTCTTTATTTCCTCTCCTTCTACTAGATTCAAATAAGATGGACAGTTTTGTTCTGCTTCCCCCCCTCCTCCTCTCCTAATGCAACTCATATTCAATTTTCATCTCTTTATGAACATCAAGTAAAGGTCAAAATGCTTGTTGCACAGGGTAAGTGGAGAAGCGAGGCTTTTGTTACCTCCCTGCCCAAGCAGCTGGTCCTGAGGGAGTCAGACTGCCTGCCTCAGCCTTGGGAAGGTTATTCTCTGTGCCCCGCTTTCCTCATCTGTGTAATGGGTATATTCATAATCGCAACGGTTTCATATGATTGTTATGTGGGTCTAATGAGACACTACGAGGGATAGCGTGGTGCCTGGCACATAACAATCACTCAATAAACATCAGTGATTGATGTGCAGTTTGCTTTCCATCACAGTAGAGAACCAGAAACCCAAAACTGTGGGTAGCAAACTGAGCTGGGATTACCTCCAAGAGTTTCCCAATCACACAAACTGAAACAGACTTAACTTTATTTGTTCCATAGTCAATTATTTGGAGCCTCTTGGGTGCCAGGCATGTCACTTGGCTCTCAAGCTTCTGAGATAGAGATGCAGACTCTGTCCTCAGAGTGGCAAGTTATATGTGCATGTGGGTGTGGGGGTCTTCCTTGGAGATGTCAAAACGGGAGACGTCCTTGATCACTTGAAGCCTATGTGGAGGCAGGGGGCCGAAGAGATGCTTTGATGGGGTCCTTAGCTGACCCACCTCCCCTCCCAACTGTGCAGCCTCCTCTGCTGGGTATGGTTGGCTAGAACCATCCATTTCCCCATGGTAGAACCCCCAGCCAAATGCCAGGGAGTAAAAATCTTAATCAAGGCCATCACACCGACCTGGTAATTCCTGGGAAGTCCTGGGTTGTATTGGCTCATATGGGCTCCTCCTTCTTCCCCCAAACTTTGTCCTAGGACCTTTCTAGTCATTCTCCCACAGCATAGGCACTTAGAGGGCGGGAACCATGTCGGCTTATCTTGATTCTGTGCCTGACTCACAGAGAGTGAGTGCCTCCTTTATGCCAGGCACTGCTCAAGGTGCCAAGAACACAGGGAACGTGAAACAAAGTCGCTGTCTGTCTCCAAGAAGCTCCCATCCTCGTAGGGACAGCCGGATAGGAACTATGGGAACAAAGGAGGAAGCCAAACCATTGTAGACCCTCAAACAGGACAAAGTGGTAAAGAAAGGCTGGGAGCTACTTTAGCGAGAAAGCCCCCCTGAGGACGGGAGATAGCAGGGACGCAGACAATGCCATTAGATTCGCAGGAAGCAGCCTGCAAAGACCACGTTTCAGGTAGAAGAAACAGCAGGTGCAGAGGCCCTGGGGTGGGACAAGCTTGGTGTTTTCCAGGACAGCAAGGAGCTGGTGTGAACCAGGCAGAGAAGAAGGGAGGTGAGGCCCAGGGACAGGTGATGGCCAGATCTTGAAGGACCTTGGTGACCACAGGGGAAAGGCTTGGATTTTATTTTAGGGGATGCTCAGGAAATGCTAAATTGAAGAACATGAGGGGAAAGAGCATCTGACTTCAGTCCCTGCACAGGGAGTTGGGGTGGGGAATGAAAAAGCAAGCGCTGGAGGAACAAGGCATGGAGGTGTCTGGCTGTGATCAGAGGCTGCTGTTTGGGGTTGCTGCTCTCTCCTGGACCCCTACTTTAATTTTTGGGGGACACTGGGGGTGGTGGCTGAGAAACAGAAGAGCTTTCCCTTTTCACCTCCCCACCAAACCGTCTTCCCTTCTCCCAGCCTTGCCTCTGTTTCCAGCCTTCCCTACTTGAGATGAGATTTCTTTAGAGGAGGTGGAAAGACTTCTCGGGAGGTGGGAGAATTATGAAATGCCTGAGAAAAAAATGGAGGGAAGTATACACATTTTAATAAAAGTTTGGCGGGTGACATGGCTGTTGGAGATGTTGAGAGAGGTGGGAAAGGGTGTGGGGGAGGGCATTATGGTGGGAAAGGGGTAGGGGTGAGCCTGAAAGTGGAAATCGGGATAGGCCTGATGGGAGGACAGAGGGGCGAGTGGATTCTTTCCTAGCCCCTCAAGGGCAGGCTTTGTCTCTTTCATCTCTGCCTCCCCAGCACTGGTGGAGATCTGCTCTTCCTCAGGGCTCAACCATGCCTACCGAATGAATGAATGAGTGAAAGACTATTGTTGGAGGGAAGAAAAAGGATGGAGGAGAAGAAGGAATGGAGAGAGGATGGAAAGAAATGAGAAGTAAAGGGAGCCCTGGATGTCCCAAGGAGCCATGACAATTACTGGCATTTATCGATCAATATCTTGGCCCAGGCCCTTTTCCTGCATTAACTCATTTTAGTCTCTCAACAATCCCAGGCAGTAGGTACTATTATCATCCCCATTTTACTGTGGAGGCAACTGAGGCATAGAGGATCCAATGCCTTCCTCAAGGTCACCCAGCTGGTAAGTGGTAGGGGTCTGACCCCGAAGCCCAAGCTGTTAACCCCTTATTTACACTGCCCAGGAACGGACTCAGCCCTGAGCCAAAAAGTTGGAAGAGCTAACTTTCCACTTCTCAGGTTACTGCTGTTCGCTGTGCCTCAGTTTCTCCTTCCATAGGATGACAGGATTGGGCTTGAGATCTCTGGGCATTCTGCTGAGTCACCAGGCAAAAGGGGCTTGGAGATGGTGGGTGAGCACCCAACCCCTGAGAACTGGGGATGCCTTGGATTCTGGGGGCGACAATGGAGCACATAACCAATCAGTGGTCTTTGAGGGCTGTTAATTATCAGCATGTTGCTGCTTCCAGTTAATTACTGGGATAAGGAGGGGAGAAACGAAGACGAATCTGAGAGGTGTGTCTAACGCCTAAACCTGGCCTTCCTGTGTGAACAGGTCCTGAACGGACCCCCGGCACTATTCCAGGAAGTGAGGAGCTGGTTTTTTGAGGTGGTTTCTTCCCTAGTCCATCTAACACAAGCAGATATCACTGAGTGTCTAAGAAGTGTGGGATGGTTCAGTTTCCTCTCCCAAATTTGGAGGCTTTATTAGGGGACAGGGCAACTCCTGGCCTCCTCAGGGCCACAGGGCCATCATGCCTCCAGTCCATGTCCATATGCTTCTGGACAATTAACTTCCAGTTTAAGGCAGCACATGGAACGCATCCTGGAAGACGCTCGTCTTGGCCAGTCATCACGCAGGGCGGTGGGTCGTTTCTCTGGTCCTAAGAGACTTTCCTGATACCTTGCAGATAGACTCCAAAGACTACCAGCCTGCAACAACCTTTACCAGCCTGTGGCATTGCCTCTTCATGTAATGCATTTGATTGAGCAGGGCTTGAAGCTGTGGGTCATACTTTGAATTCACAGTCATTTATTCCATGAATCATTCACGTATTTCGTTTACTACCATGGTCAGTTTCTCACTTATTTCATCAGTGGGTGTTTTCACTTTCTTTCAGGCCTCTCAATATTTCCATCCCACCCTTCTGCTGAAGGGAAAAGCAGCTCGGGCCTGGAATGAGGGGTGGGCTTGCTGAGAAAGGCAGGACCAGAGCTACAGGGCCCCAGCATTGAAGCTGACCACCAGGTCCAGCAGGTGTGGCCACCTCAAATCAGTACGGGAGAAAAGGGGGTTTCTTCAGTGGAGTATGAAAGTGCCCCTCCAAAGGCTCTTCCCTACCATCTGGGGGCAGGGGGATTAGCTCTTCCAAGACACCGAGGTCTTGCTAGGTTGCCCAAGCTGGTCTCGAACTCCTGGGCTCAACTGATCCTCCTGCCTCAGCCTCCCAAAGCGGTGGGATTACAGACGTACACCACCATGTCTGGCCCCCAGGACACTCTGTAGCCTGTTGCCTTGGTTTATTTTCCTCATGGATACTTTCACTCTCTTGAATAACATTATCCACTTGTTTTCATGTGTATTATCTGTCACCCAGCCCCTCCGTGTAAGGTTCATTCTTCATGGCCTATCTTGCTCACTGAAGGATATTTTTCTTCTACAACAGATTGAATGAAAAACTCCCTTGCAAAGAATAAGTGCAAAGCAGATATCAAACAGTGAGAACATTACGTTCCTTTGGGCTCCACAATTCTAACGTTCTAACTCTTTCGGGGTTCAGAACAGGTAAAAAGTAAGCCCCCCATCCTTTCTTTTTCACTAGCCTCAACTCAACTCAGTTGGGGGGTGTAGAAGCCTCCGGAGCTGCAAAAGGGGGCCGAGCGCTCAGATGCTCCTCCGCAGGCCGCGACTCGCCGCGCGCGCACGTCGAGCTAAGCCAGGGAGGTGGGTGGGAAGGATCCGGGAGAGGCAGGTCTGGGGGTGTGAGGGTGGAGCGGAGCCCGGCCCCGCGATCCGGCCCGGGTTTTGTATGACACCCACTCGCCCGCCCGGCCGCGGAGAATTCCATAATCACAGCGGGCGAGAGCGGAGACTGGGAGCGAAAAATCCGGGATCCGGCAACTTTGGGGAGCGCATGCGCGCCCGCGGCGCTCCATCCCAAACACACACACATTTTTCCCCCGGACTTGGAAAGTCACCCAAAGCCGCCCCAAGTGCAGGTAAGAGACTCGGCGCTCCCTTCGCCGCGGCCCCCCCACGCCCCCCAGCTCCGCAGCCCTCCCGGGGCGCCTCCCCGTCTCGCCCCCCGTCCCGGTGCACCCCCCCACCCCCGGGGCTGCCGCTTGCAGCAGGGAGCGGGCGAGCGAGCGAGCGAGCGAGAGAGCCAGCCAGCCAGCCTGCGAGCGGCGGCTGCCACCCAACTCCGGCCGTGCGGAGGCAGGGGGCACGGAGGGCTGGCACCCGGGCGCGGGGCGGCGCGTTGCCCGCGGTGGCCAGGGGAATGCCCGGCGCGTGGCTCCGGGGGAGGGGAGGGCTGCTCCTCCTGGGGGTCACTTACTCCAACTGAGGGGGCAGCGGAGTAGGGGAGAAGAGGGGGAGGTGCCAGGCGCGAGTGCAGGACTTTGCAAATAGGGTGGGGGCATCCCCCGCGCTGTGGGCTCCCGGGGGGGCAGGTGCTCGCCAATACCGGGTAATCACTCCTTCCCCCTACACCCCCACCCCACCCCACCCCACCCAACAGCAGAGGGGTCGTGCGCTCTCCAGGGCATAGAAGGAAGCAGGGGTGAGGGGTGCCTGGGGTGACTTTGCAAGACTTTGCCCATGGGAAGGGGTGGGTGGGGAACCCCTCCAGCCAGCTCTTGTGCCCGGATACCGGGTGTAGGTGCTGCCAGCAGAGGTAGGCAGTGTTAGCTTAGGCGCGGGGTGCCAAGGGGTATCCCCGGCTGGGAAATCGAAGGCAAGAGATTTCTTGGATGGGGGGAGCGGCGCCCCCTTTTTCATCTGTGCCTGGGAAGTTTATCTCAAGTGCGCTGCTCCAGGCGCGGCAACTGGCGCTCCTCACTCCCTTCCCCACCCCACCTCCGGCCTCCCCGGGCGAAGGGCCGGCAACACAGGGCTCGAAGAGCCGGGGCATCGGCCCAGAGCTGCCGGCTGTCGGCCGGAGCCCGCCTGGGTTCGGGGGAAAGTTCGGGCGAGTTGTTGCCGGCTGTTGTGTGCGCCGGGAGAGAAGTTGCGCCCGGGGACGTGGGAAGCTGGGCTGGCGGGCTAGCGGGCTGGTGGAGCGGTGCGCTCCTGGGGGGCTTTGCAGCGTGGGAGAGGGTCGGGTGGGGTCTGTTACCCCAGGGTGGGCTGAGGGTGACCTCAGGGCTCAACAATTGGGGAGGACGATCCCTGAAGCCAAGGGCGCAGGGCTGAAATAGGCACCTGGTGAAGGACAGGGAGAAAAGTAGTTTGTGGGGGCTGCAGGGAACACCAAAGGCAAAGAGCCGATTACCCGGTCACTCGGGGTCGGGCGTCACGGCAAAGGAAAGCTTGGTGGCTGGCGGAGGAGAGTCGGGGAGCGGGGCTCCAAGGGGCGCGCGGGAATGGGGGATCGGGCCTGATCGAGTCAGGGAGCTCCCGGGGCAGGGGGCCTATTCGTGCGCCCGGGGTGAGCCGGCCGGGCGGAGCGGCGGCAGGTTTATTTTTACTCGGTGGCATTTGCAGAATGTGCAGCTGATGGCCGTCGGCCGCCAGGAAGTTTTGCTTTCTGTTCTTTCTCTCTCTTTGCGAAGCCGGCACGACCGGGAGCTGGCGGGCCGAGCAGCAGGGCCTGGAAGGGGAGGGGGCGGCCGCCGGGGAGGCGAGGTGCGGGCAGGGGCGCGCTGGGGCCGGGGGCGGGGGCTGACCGGGCGCGGGCGGGCAGGCGGGTGGTTGCTGGGCCGCTGCGGAGCTTTTGGGCAAATGTCTGTCCTCGGCTTTGGTAGCTCCTCCGCGGAGGGAACAGGTGTATGCGCCGTCAATCACGGCGGGAGGGACACTTTGGGGGCGTAGATTAAGATAATAATAATAGATTTTTCCCTAGGGGGTGGGCGAAGATTCTTCTTCCAAGTCATCCCCGACCCGGGTCCGGAGTTGGGGGTGGCTGGTGGAGCGCTGAGGGAGGCAGGGAGCCCCCTCTTCCTCCACACAAGTTCCTCTGCCCCAGCCTCAGCTTGGAAAGCCGGCTCTGGGCACAGCGAGGACCTCCTTCCAGCCACGCTGGCGAGGGCACGGGTGCGGGTGCGTGCCCTACAGGAAAGCGGCAGTAGCGCCCCTCCTGAGTGGAGCTCCCCCAAACCCGGATCCCTGGGCCACGGGGCGGGGTGTGTGTCTCTGCCCGAGTGGAGCGTGGGGGCGCGGCCCTCACCGTGCTGGGTTGTTCCGCCGACACCCCGCACACTTACAGCGGCGGGGGGCGGCGAGGTGGAAAAGGCCCCGATAGTCGCTGGGCAAAGTTAGTAAATTTCGGATGTCTCGGAGCTGGTACAGGCGCGCGGTGAGAGCGCACGAGGGGACTGGAAAACAGATCGCGGGATAATCTTGGTGCCCCCCCCCCGCCCAACCCACGAAGCGAGCGCGCGCGCGCGCACACACACACACACACACACACATACGCTCACACACACACGCACACGCGCACACACACACGTCGCAGTCCTAAAGGGAGCTGTCCTGGCTGAGCAGGAGCAGCTGCGCCGGGCATGGGGAGGGGGGGTAGTTGGTCCCCGGGGGCTGCGCCGGGGCTGCGCTCCACGTGCCCGGAGGGGGCGCTGGGCCGTTCCGCGCCCGAGCGCAAAGCGCTGGGTTTGCGTCCTGGTGGCGACTAGGCGGTGCGTCCCGGGCCGGCGTCGCGACCCGCGCAATCTCCCGCGACCCGGGCCACCTTCCCCGACCCCCAGCCGCTTTCCCACTTCCCAAACTTCGGTTTTTAGGGTGTGCCCCTCACTGGAGCTCTCGGACCCTCTCCAGAGCAGAGTGAAGAACTTCTCCCTTCCAGGCGGCCGCCACCGTCTCTGTCCCCAGAGTCCGGCGAATTGGAGAGATCGCCGCCCCCCCCACCCCCTTCTTGTTAGCCACCTTAGAGGCGGTTAAGGAGAGTTTATGGGGAATATTGTTGAACTTCAGTAATCAGGTTTCCAGCGATCTTATGCCTCCTGTTTAATTTATTAGACTAGTTATTTATTCTGTTGATGATAATCTGTTGCTGGTTTCTATGGAGATGTTAAACTGATCTCTTTCAGAAATCAAACTCCATATGCACTAAAACGTTTAAAGGGGCAGTGCCTTCCTCCTTTTTTTCCCCCTTGCCTTGTTTGTTTGTTTTTCAGACTTTGCACCTTGCCGAGACTTCGAGTCTTGCTCTGAATCTGGGCGCATTTTATTTCCTTCTTACGAAGGAGAGGAGCCCAGCCCGGGAGCTTTACGCTTTGTGGCAAGCACAGCTTATTATGGCTAGAAGAAAGCGAGGGCTTTGATCTCTAAGTTGCATCATCATTTAAAACAGATCATTTCACCACCACCCCCTCCCCCCCATCATATAGGAGCAAAATTCTTTCAAGATCAAAGAGTCCAATCTTAAAAAAAGCTATTGTTTAAAAAAATAAGAAAGTCAGTTGAATATGAAACTCCCTTTTATATCTGCTCCCCTTGTGTTTAAATAATTTTTTAATAAGAAAAACAAAACTTGTAGCTCAGCTAATTTTTTTCATACTTATTAATAGTTTATCTTGCCCCCACCCCTTTTTAATTTAAAAGAAGTTCAAAGTTAGATTTCTCTGCCTGTGGGGTTGAGGTATATTTGCTTCTCTTTCAGATCCTGACCATCTGTTTTAGGAAAACTAGCCTCTGGGAAGAGGGGAAAGGAGTTTTTAGTCAAACTTAGTGGAGTGCTTTATTTGTTTATTTTTTTGGGGAAAATTGTCACCCAAATATTTTCAAGTTCAATTTTGCCTGCTTTCGGGCAATCAATAACCTCTGCCTGGTGTGAGAGTACATCAACTTTTTCTCCTTTTCTCCTCTGCCCAGGTATTTTTCTGTAGATTTGTGACTGGTTTGGGTGGTGGGGGGAGGTGGTGTAGTAAATGAAGAAGGGAAGACAGAAAAAAATTATCTTGTTTTGTGACACTGAAAAATTGCAAACTGACTCTGACTCCGATATTTATCACGCTGACAGATATGATACAAAGCGATTGCATTTCCTAATGATCCTTTGGGACCAAGTTGTAGGTAGAACCATTTAATGCATTTTTAATATTAAGGTAAGGCAGGGGTTCCATTTTCTTGGAGGTAGGGGGAGAGAATGTCCCTCCATAGAGATGCTACTTTCTGAGTATACTGCTTTACTTCTTCAACTGGACACCACCCCCCAACCCCACCCCTTCCCATTTTCATTTACTTTGGGGAGGGGTGAGCCATGCACAGAGCATTTGGCTTTCATAAATAAATTTATATCCGGCCAGAAGACCCAATACTGAATAAGAGCACACTTAAAAAAAACCTGACTCCACCCCTACTGTAGGAAATAAAACAGAGGCAATACTTGAGGTTTTTTTTCTTTCTTCTGCCACTCTGGTTCTCTTTTATATTATTTTATATTGGGGGGGGAGGTAGAGTGGTTGTTGCTTCTCAGCTTAGAGGCGAGAGGAACCATTCCTATTATTTCCCTCTTTGCTATATTTTAAAAATTTGTTTGATTTGGATTGCAAACAGAACAGAGGCTTATGAGTAGAAAAGAGCACTGTGGCTTTAAACTCAGGAGTTTGCATATTCTCCTTGTATCTTTCCCCTTTGCTAATTATTGTGTTGTTTTCAGAGCAAATATGTCATATCCATGGCGACCGGGCAGGTTTATTGTCTTTCTGAAGCAATAGCTCACATAAGTAATTAATGACTTTCTTTTTTTTTCCTCTGGCTTAGGTTAAACAGATCATTCAAGGAAAGTCATATCTCTCCCTTCTCTCCCCCTCTCTCTCTCTCTCTCTCTCTCTCTCCCTCTCTCTCTCTCCCTCTCTCTCTCTCCCTCTCTCTCTCCCTCTCTCTCTCTCCCTCTCTCTCTCTCCCTCTCTCTCTCCCCCTTTCTCTCTCTCTCTTTTTTTAGCCCAGTGACATAAGAACATGAGTAGAACAAGAAAATACTTTAACCAAGAAGTCAACAGCTTATTTTCCCCCATTTCTTTTCAAAGCTAAAGTGTCAGCTTTCAGACATATGAGGCTGTCATTCTCGCAGCCCTGAACAGTGCAGTCCACGCCTGGGTTGGAAATCCACTGGAAGGCTGTGTAGCTGGGAGACGAGGGAGGTGTTCGCATGGGGGGGAGGAACCTGGAGGAATTTGCTTTTGAGGTTGGGGGAAGCACTCCAAAATGAGTATTTCTCCTGTATTTAGCAGAATTTAATTAAATTGTTTACAGGAAAGAATTGATGAGTTGGTAGTGATGTACGTTCCCCCACCTCCCTTATTTTTCCCAGTCCAGTTAATTGGAAAGAAAAGTTTTTCTTTTTGATTCACCTTCAGCTTCCGCTTTCTCTGACCTTTGTCTCAAGTGGTTTTTCCAGGAAAAGTAGCTTTTGGGATCCCCACTGGTCAGTATTTCCAGAAGTAGAGTGGGGTTTTTGTTTTTGTTTGGCTTTTTCCCCTTAGACCTACAACTCAGAGCTGGTTTCTTCTCAGGAGTCAGCAGCTCTGATGATTGACTAAGACTTGGATTTTTCAACTTTTTTTTTTTTTTTTTTTTTTTTGATGGGAAGAGGGCCTTTTAGAATGTAGAATTATATAGACGGCACGTCTGCCCTTCTGTATCTCCTGGCAGTATTAGGGAAGGTGAAAGCATTTTTTTCCCCGTTTTTTTAAAAAAATCACCTTTTATGATCTGCCCTTTACAAATGGACCTTTGCTAATATGAATCCTCATGATACCTCCCCCAAACTTTAGAATGTGCTAGATGTCCTACTAATATTCTCCAGGGCTCACTTGCCCCCCCCCCATAGAGCGACATTAAGCACATTTATACTGTCCTCTCCCCGTTTTTAAAATTTCATGCATAGCCAAGGTTTGTGTCTGTGTCCTTACAAGGGTGGGGGGGACAAGATAGAGAAGCATTTATGTTGTACTCAGGCACAATTAAAAAGAATATTCTCCCCACCATCTGAACGAAGTTCACAAAGGCTGTGAGTCCACGGAATGAATCTTTAGGATTTGGCATTGAAAATAAAAATATAAAGAAGAGAGATTTATCTGGTATCTTGTTTCTGAAGAGGAGAAGAGAAGGCCGAGGCAGTCTGATGCTGAGACTCCAGCGGAGTTGTAATTGAGTCCGTAACCCCTTGATGTCTATATCAGAAAAACAGACATGAGCAGAGGGAACGGAAGAGAGGCAAACAAGCCTGGTAGAGGAGAGGGAGCTCAGGGGGAGATTCACAGAGAGAGGAGAGATTTAATTTATAGACATTTTAAAAACCGTAATTTCATTAGGATCTGTTCTTCCCTCTCTCTGAAGGGCAGCCCGGCAGACCGATAAGGCCGGTCCCTGTGCCTGGGATACATGGCGTGGTTGGGAGGCTGCAGGCTGGAGGCACCAGTGCCCCGGGTTGGTTTCTTCTCTGCCCACTTTCTTATTTTGAAATTTCAAAGTCCCAAATGGCCAAAAGTCAGCCGTGATGCAGGCTGCCTGGCGATCTCTCCTCTGGGTGCCACGCTGCTCTGCGAGTGGGTCGGTCTCCTGCCTGGGCGGTGCCATCTGCGTGGCTCCCTTCGGCCCCAGGGCTGCCTGGGGTGCCACTGGGGGAGGGAGCACCCCCATCTCAGCCCCCCTCAAGTTCACCAAGTGAAGTTGCTGTGGCTCTGAGGCCACAGCTTGGGGAAAAAAAGCTAAAGGCTGTCGTAAATTCTGCAAAAATTAATCAACCGTTTAAGAGCTCCAGGTTAACGAGGTTTTGCAGGCAAGCTGGGCCCTTCTCCTGCTCCCCCGGTTCAAAGTCCGGCAGAGTGAGGGGTGGCCTGGACAGGGTGAAGGGAAAGGGGAGGTTTTTTTTTTTATTTTTTCTAAATTGGAGTAATTGAGAACAGGGAGAGAGAAGAGAGATGGGTTTCTTGAATAGAATCCTCAAGTGCGCTTCTTCCATATTGTTGGAATTTTTTTCCCTTTTGGTCTGGATTTGTCCTGTGTGTCTTTGGTGGAAAAGACACGTAGAGAAAGAGAGTGAAGGTGGTGGTGGTGGGGGGGGGGAGAGAGAGAGAGAGAGAGAGAGAGAGAGAGAGAAGGATAGACAGGGAGAGAGACAGGGACGCCTCGCTCCTTCGGAACTCATTATCATTCTTAATAAGTCTTAAGGAATAAGGAAGCGCATTGAGTGTAAATGCTGGGTAATCCTAACACTTCTCAAGGTGAGAGGAGTCTTGAGGACACAGAGAAAAGAGACAGCAGAGGAGGGGGTGGGAGGGGGGCGCCCAGAGGCCCTGGGGGAGTGGCAGGCCCAGGGTTTGGGAGGCTCAGCAGGAGGCCTGGAGGCTGGGGTGGGGTGAACCCCAAAATGTCCCAGGTAGGATGGGTTGTCTGAGATGACACAGGGGATCTCAAAGATAGAGGGACTTGCTAGGGGCAAGGAGCAGAGGTGATGGGAACAGCCCTGCCTTGGGTGGGGGCTGTGGGCTGGGGCCACAGGGTTTTTGCTTTCTTCTGGGAGCCATGTCCCCAGCCAGCTTGGCCCCTGCCGTCTGGCCTCAGGTCCCTGGAGAAGGCCCAGGTAGGGGTAGCGTTAGAGGAGGCTTGTCCCCCACCAGGCTCCCCCTTGCTGTCCCCTTGGGCTCTTCCGCAGTGGCTGCTCTGGGAAGCAGGCAGGACATCGTGGTGGCTGGAGCTCAGCTCTGGACACTAGGTGGCTTAGAGGATCTTCGAGGTTCTCCAGAGCGGCAGCGGCTGCTGGCTTCTCCTCTGGTCCCCGCTGGTGGGCTCTGCTGTGCGATGCCTCTGCTGGCTGGGCAGGCAGCCCTGGCGCACAGGAGGGAGGGTGCTGGCCCAGGGCATGGCACAGCTCCCGGGCCAGCCCTCCCAGTGACCAGCTTCCAGGCAAATCGAGGATGAGGCCGGAGCAGCTCCCGGGTGAGGAGGCAGAGGTCAGGGAGCTTGCTGCTGGGACAACTGGAGTCCTGTCTGTGGTCTCTGCCCGCTCCATCCTTGGCCACCTGGGCGTGAGGCACTGCTGAGCCCGGCGGGGGAGGGGGCGGGGGTCTGGGCTGTGCTACTTCTCTTCTTTTGAGTCCACATGCCCCCTTTGAGAATCCTCTTAATAAAAAAATCTCATAAGCATAAATATTGCTTATACTTTGAGGGGTTTTGCAGATCTTATAAACCCAGTCTAAGGACCCTCTAGGGCCCCCTGCTCTGGTGCCCTTTCCAGTTCTCCAGGAAGAGGCAGGGGGCGGGGGCAGGAGGGAGGAGGCAAGATCAGTCCCCACCGTCTCCCAGCTGCCCGCCTCTGTATTGGGAGAGGAGAGAGCTGTTGCACTGTCACCAGGAGACCCCATAGGTGGATCGGGCTAACACTCAGGTTGTGCTCTGAAGAACCCCACCTGCTCAGGCAGCAATGCCCCAAGCCCGGCCAAAGGCAGCTCTCCCGGTTCTCCCATCCGTGGCAATGGATACATCCCCTTAATGGCAGAGCCTTTGGACATGCATGAGGGGCTGTTCTGGATAAGAACCTCCCCTTACCTAGCTGGGATTCCAGGATGTTTGAGCAAGGGTCTTAGCCAAGGTCATGTTCAAACCTTCGATAGTTTGCTCTGTGGAGAGAGGTCAGCATGGAGAAGAGCACAATTCAGGTTGGACTGACCATATTAAAAAAAAAATGTTTAGACTCTGTGTTTCTTTTGGAAAGCAACTTCTGGGGAGCTTTTAAAGGGGGTGTGTGGGAGTCAGAGGTGAAGGCTGGTGCCAGAGCCAGTGGAAAGCCCAGAGGGAGAGCAGGATGGGTTAATGGTGGGTGGATTCTGCTTTTCTGTTGTTTAAGAGCAGTAATGGCCAAATTGCATGGCCCGCATGTGCCTTGCTGATGAGATTTACCGAAAGGAAGCCTCGCTGCCTCTTTGCTGCTGGTCTCTGGGTGGGTGAGCGTGTGTGCGTGTATGTGTGTGCGTGTGTGTGTGTGATCATGCGTGTGTGTAAATGAGAAGAAGGGGTGGGGGAATGAGCTCTGCCAGGCTGGCACCCTTCCCCAGCACTAATTGCTGGCAGAGTACCCATGAGGGCTGTGCCAGCATCTCCAGCTCTGTCCGCCCCCCTCGCCCCAGGGAGCTCAGCTGTGCAGCTCGCTATGTGAGGGCCATTTCCGGGCCCACTCGTCCCCACAGCTCCTTTGGGAATTTTGGGGAAATCTGATCCCTGGGGAGGCCATGGGTCAGGCCCCAGCATCTCTGGCTGGGGATTGGGGTACGGGGTGAGACACGGGTGGCCTCGAGCTCCACTCAGGTCTTACTGTCCACTCCCCTGCATTTCCTCCAGCCCCACACTTAGGGTCTTGCAAGGTGTGACCTGATAGGCTGTGCGTCTGGGGACCCTGTTCTCGTTCTGGCTCTGCAGTAAATCACTGTGTGGCCTTCGGTGAGTCGTTTTACCTTTCTGGGCCTTAGTTTCCTCTCTTGTCAAGTGGCCTCTGACCCTAGCACCCTCGGAGAGCTGTCCTGATGAAAGTGATTAAACGTAACGAAGAATTTATCGTGGTTGGCATTGTCAAGTGCAAGGTGTAGGTGTCCCCAAGGTCAGAGGAGGCGGGTTTTATGCAATACAGTGTCGGTCTCAAAGGGGACCCCTGTGAATTCCATTCCAGAAAGCCGTGGGCCTGGACGTCCAGTGTGCTGCTGGAGTTACATGCTTGGGTCAGGCTGCACGTCTGTTCTCTTCTCATTGGGAACTTGGGGCTGGATTGGGGGGTTGCTTCTCAGGCAGAATTGGATATGGGGTGTGCTTTGCTGTTTTGTGCCTCTGGAGCCAACAGGTTCATTTGAGGAGCTGGATGTGGTGTAGATAGTGCATTCTGGAGCAAATGAGCCGGGGATCAAAGTCATGTGACCTTGCATCAGTCACTTAACTAGCCTGTGCCTCCTCTGTGAAATGGGCATAGTAGTACCTACCTCATGGGGTTGATGTGAGGGTTAGATGAGCTAAGACGTGTGAAGTGTTCGGACCAGGCCTGGTACCTGTGTGTGTTACAGACCCACTCTGGATGGGACACGGAAGCGCTTGTGGCTTATCAGGGATTGCCACGGAGAGGGGAACCGGGAGTGCCTGCTCTCTGTCCGTCTGGGGCTGGGACCCTATGAGGTGTGGGGTGACGTGGCGTCGGGCAGAAATTCTGCATTGTGTCTTTCACCTCTCTGGCCTACCTGGGGTCCTCCTGGTGTTTTTGCTGCTGGGTCCGGAGGGGATGAGGATAAAGACTCTGCCCTCGTGCAGAGTCAGTCCCTCAAGTGGGGCAGGGGTCTTTGCTCTTTCTTTCCCACACTGGCCAGACCTAGCGCTCCCGGAGCTCAGTGGGGTGAGATGGGTCGTCACGGAAGCTATTTGGGACGAAAGGCCAGGGTGGGGTGGCATGGGGGCAGATCCTGGAAACTGGCCCAAGGCGCTGGTAGCCTCTGCCTGTGTGAGCTGAATTCTGGGTGCTGGCAATCCCAGAATCATGCCCATGAGGGCATCTCGCAGATGGAGGCTGTGTGGCTGGCCGAGGGACCGGTGCGTGGGATCAGGAGCCAGGCTGAGCCGAATGTGCATCGTGTTGCCCCCACTTGGACAGATTCATTCCTTGAATCCTTTGTTTCCGCATCTGTAAAATGGGTGGTGGAATTCCCACCGCGTGGACTGTGAGGATTCGATGAGAGGATCTCAGCTGACATTTGCTGCGGTTTTACCTTGAGCTTTATTCCATGGACTGAACACAGCCAGGGAGCAGCACGTCATAGGGACGCAGGACAAGGATGAAGCAGCCAGCGTGGGCTGAGCCTCAGCTGGGTCTCAGCCTGAGCTAATTGCCGAGGCTCAGGGCTTAGCCAAGGGGCAGAGGACCACGGGTTTCCCTTTAGGCCCTGGCATGGAAGGAGCCGAGGTTTCCCACCTGCCCCGGGAATGGGTGCTCCCCAGGCCTGGGTGGAGGGCCAGGAGAAGAGGCAGAGGTGCCGCGGAGGCAGTGACCTAAGGAAGCAAGGGCATGAGGCTGTGGAGCTGGGGGCACTGGAGGGGCGAGGGGCACTTATGGAAGATGAGGTGTATGAAACTCCATCAGCCTCTCCCATTTCACTGCGCTATGCCAAATCACCCCGGTTCTTGTTTCACTATCTGAGATCTGGAAGCAGGTTAATTTCCATGACGAACTCCAGGCCACGTGCTTGGAGGATTTATCTAATTAAACGGATGCTTTTTTCTAAGAAAGAAATGAAGAAAGAGAGGGAGGGAGGGAAGGAAGGAGAAAGGAAAGAAGGAAGAAAGGAAGGAAAAAGATGAGAAGGAAGGAAAGAAAGGAAGAGAAGGATAAGGAGAAGAGAAGGAATGAGAGGGAGGGAGAAAAAAAGGAAGAAAAAAGGAAGGAAGGGAGGGAGGGAGGAAAGAAGGAAGGAAGAAAGGAGGGAGGGAGGGAGGAAGGCAGGCAGGCAGGCAGGCAAGAAGGACAAGGAAGGCAGGCAGGCAGAGAAGCTGGAGGCTGGCTGGTCATTTTTGAAAGGCCATGAAGGAGCGGAGGAGAGGTCTGATGACTGAGGTGGGGCCTCTCCTGGCGGGTCATGCCCCTGTCCTTGGATGCTTTTAGTTTATTTTCAAAGTAGCTCTTGGGGCCGGGCGCAGTGGCTCACTCCTATAATCCCAGCACTTTGGGAGGCCAAGATGTGCGGATCACTTGAGATCAGGAGTTCCAGACCAACCTGGCCAACATGGGGAGAACCTGTCTCTATTAAAAATGCAGAAAAAATTAGCCAGGTGTGGTGGTGTATGCCTGTAATCCCACCTACTCAGGAGGCTGAGGCAGGAGAATTGTTTGAACCCGGATGGCAGAGGTTGCAATGAACCAAGATCGTGCCACTGTACTCTAGCCTGGGCAACAGAGCGAGACACCATCTCAAAAAACAGAAAACAAAGTAGCTCTTGGACTGGGAGGTAGGGAGAAAGCTGGAGGGTGTGGGGTCTGCAGTAGCCACTAGCCCACGTGGCAATTTAAATTAAATTGAAAATATGGTTCTTCAGTGAACGAGCCACATTTTAGGTGCTCCGCAGCCACATGCAGCTGGAGCTCCTGCATTGGGCAGCGCGGATGGAGCACTTCCATCATTGCAGGAAGTGCTGTTGGCAGCTTACCTCAAAGGGATGCTTCCCTCGAGCTTGGGCTAAATGGAGGAACCCCCATGGGACAGTGATAGAGATGGAGGACAGGGCACCCCCAGATGTTGTGAGGGCTCCCAGGGCCAAGGCCTCTGTGGTGCCAGGGCATCTTCTGTTTTGATTCTGCCACAGATTTTCTCTCTCCCAGGGCAGGATGAGGTGGCTGCTCTAGAGTGAGGCAGAACGGGGTTGAAGCCCTTCTTTCCCCACTTGGGACCTTTTGTGACCTTGGGCCTGGGGCTTGCCTCTCCGGTCGTGTGGAATTGGGCGGGCAGTCAGCAGTGCCATCTCACTGGGTTCTTGTGATCGTTAGTAGAGGTGACGAGGAAAGCACTGGATAGAAGTGAGGGGACAGGGTGAGCACTTGAAAAATGGGGACCACTATCATTATCATGATGATTATAATTGTAGATTTTTTTTTAGAGGAAGTCTCACTTTTTTCACCCAGGCTAGAGTACAGTGGCACAATCTCTGCTCACTGCAACCTCCGCCTTCCAGGTTCAAGCGATTCACCTGCCTCGGCCTCCTGAGTAGCTGGGATGACAGGTGTGGGTCACTGCGCCCGGCTAATTTTGTATTTTTAGTAGAGATGGGGTTTCACCATGTTGGTCAGCCTGGTCTCAAACTCCTGACCTCAAGTGATCCTCCTGCCTAGGCCTCCCAAAGTGCTGGGATTATAGGTGTGAGCCACCATGCCGGCCGATTTTATTTTCATAATGATGATTGAAGAGTGTTTGGGCCTGCGGAGTTCTTAGGGACACTCCCCAGTAAATGTGGGTTCATCCATAATTGGCCCCTTCCAGATTGAGTTTCAGTGAACCTCTCCCCGCCATATCCTTTCCTTCTGGAAGCTTAATTTGGATTTTTCTTTCCATCCCTCCTTTCTTTGGGCAGAGGAAGACTTGGAACTGCTCTGGAATGAACTCTTACAGGCCCTTCTTCTGGGGAGATAGAGCCCCTGTCTCTCCCGACACATACAAGTGTGCCCGTGTGCAAATGTACACACATGTGCACACACGACACACACACACACACACACACACACACACTTCTCCAGTGGCCTAGCCGTTAAAAGTAAATAAATAAAACCCAAAGTGTGAAAACAGGGGTGAGCAGATGTGTCCTGGCAGAGCTGGCTGGGTTGCCTGGGGGCGGGGGTGGCCAGCGGCCCCAGGAGGGTGTTGAGTGTGGTTCCCGGACATTGCCCAGCGCCCTGTGTGCTAATGTGAAGCTGAAAAGTCCCCTGCATTGTGCCGGCTCCTTTCCCCGTGAAAAGGCAATTGAGTCAGTGAGTTCCAAATGGATTGGAGCTGACAGTCAATGAGAATTTGGCAGTGGGTAGAAAACAAGCCCCCCCACCTCCGCCCGCCACCGAACACACGCTCCCTCATCCCTCCCTCGACTCCCAGTGCTGGTTTGGTTTTCAGAGGGATTTTTGCAAATAATTATGATTTCTTTTTGTATGTATCAGACATGATCGGCAGGGGCCGTGCCCCAGCCTGCCCCCCTCCTAGGAATGGCCCAGCCCCCATCCCCTTGCCGCCTCAGTGGCTCCGCCAGCGATCCCGAACGAGTTAAGGGCTGAATCAACTCTAGACCCAGCTGTACATTTTACTCTGGGTTCCTGAATGAAGTGATGTGCTGCGCTCAGCATGATTGGAGACTGTCTGTCCCGGGTGACCCCCGGGCCCCCACCCTGCTCGGCTCCACCAGCTTTCATGGGACCTGCTGCTGGGTCCCAGGACCCTGGCAGCTGGGGAGCTGGTGGCTCATGCTGTGGAGGCTTTGTCTGGCCTCCTCCCTGTGTCCAGCCTGCTCTTAGAGACTATTTTAATTTTAAAAGAAAGAGTACACCATTTTAAGTTGGTCTTACGCCTGGTTTATAAAGAAGGCTTGCAATGTTTTGGGTTCATGGATGCCAAGGGCCCCACCTCCATCATTCTCCAGCCCACGGTGTCCACTCCAGTGCATCAGTCAGTAGATACCTACTAGTACCAGGCCATCTTGCCAATGGTCCCATGTCCCCAGACCTCCTCACTTTCCTAGGAGCTGTAGGGAAAGAAACACCGCCCCCTTGCAGATACCCCTCCAGTAATGCTTCTCATCTGTGACACAGCAGCTCTTCAGCCTGACCAACCTGTCTCCCAAAGGGGTAGCGTCTTCCCTATTCCTGCAGGGCAAGAGGCACGGTGATAGCTTTGTCTCAGCAGAATTACAGCCTGCCTGCTCCTAGGGGGTGTCTGAGCCTCCAGTGGGCTAGGGAGGCTGCTCAGGGGCCTCTTTCTGGGAAAGGTGGGTGGAGTCTGCTTGTTTTAGGAGCCCTGCTGGAGGATAGTGGTGACATGCATGGGCTCACATCCCTAGTTTCTCCTTTATTGGGACTCACTTTGGACCTATCGCTGGCTTTTCTGAGCCTCAGTTTCCTCACTAGTAAAAGAGGCTTCACGATGGCACTGTGGCACGGGGTTGGTGTGAGGATTAAATGAAATAACTCTGGAAAGGCACCTGGCGCAGGCCTGCCACATGGTGATGAGGGGCAGCTATTGTTGCTGCTAGCACTATCTCAACTCCGTCCTGCCATCTGTCATCGTGAAGGCAGTAAGGCAGAGGGCTCCCCATGTTTGAGCTCCAGGAACCCCAAGGCCAGGCTGGAACCCCAGCCCAGAGGCTGTGGCCACCACAAACCTGTTGGAGCATGTTTGCCAATAGCCAGGCAAACGTGTCTGCCCAGTACAGAGCCCTGGAGGGAGCAGGGAAAAGGCCTGCAGTGCCCAAGGCTGGGCTGTTGGCTGCGTAGGTGGCAGTCCCTGGGCTGGCCTGGACTGCCTGCCCAGGGAGGAGCTGACTCCCAGGCGCCGGCGCCATCTTGGTTCTCCTTGGCTTCTCCTCGCAGACGGGAGTGTGGCCCTTGCCCCCCCGGGAGCAGGTGGCCTTTGCAGCCTGGCACCTGTTCCCAGAGGGTGGCTGCCAAGAAGGCACAAACCCAGGGATCTCCCAGCGCGTCTGTCCTCCAAGTCATCGCAAGAGGCCTGTGTGCTGGCTGGTGGGGCTGGCCTGGGCCTGTGCTGGTGGAGAAGGTCAGAGGAGGAGTTTCTCTCCTCCCAGAGCCCCCTCCTTGCCTTCCAGGCAAGTCCCAGGAGAGCTGGGGCCAGCATCCTGAGGTCTGTGTGCTGGGGATTTGCTGGGGTGGGGTGAGTAGGGGAGGCAAGGGACTGGTGAGGGGTGTGGATGAAGTTGGAGAGGGGGTGCAGGAGAAGGATCTTGCCTCTGTCCCCAAGGGCAGCAAGGAAGCCGAGTTGATTTTACATTTTCATTTTATTGAATGAGAAAGGAAACAGACATTTACCTAGGGCTGATTGTGTGTCAGTTGCTGTGCTGTGACTTATTGTGGGATTGAAAGACACAGGGCAGGCAGTGGTTCGATTCCCATTGCACCTGGCAGGAAATAAGGCTCTGAGAGGTTCAGTCACTTACCTGAGCTCACCTAGTTCGTTAAAGGAGAGCTAGGGTTCCAGTGCTGGTGGATCTGACTTGGAAATACACACTTTCCCCTATGTACTGGAAAAATAAAACCATGTTTTAAACAGTTTTTGAAAATAGATCAAGGGGAAAGAAATGTACCCCTAACTTAACCCTCATGAGCCAACCTTGTTTAGTGTCTGGTATATTTCTGTCTAGTGCCCCCACCCATGAGTATCTATATTTATTAAACATGTATTTTACATAACTATAATCATAAAAGAATATGGTTCTGGTTGAGACCTTGGATGAGGTAAGAGGGTCTCCTAAGCTGGGGCCACTGGGGAGGGATTGATTCTTGGCAAAATGGAAACCTGGTTTTGGCTCCCAGCCATGTTTTCAGTAATGAGGTGCCTGACACTGCATTGGAGAAGGCGAACTGGGTGCATGGAGGCAGGCGGACCCCCGTGTTCTCTCCTGGGTAGCTTTTGCTCAGTTAAGTGGTAGAATTTTCCTTTTAACTCACTTCCTCCTTGCTTTTGACAAATGGGAATATTTGTACCATTTTCCCGAATGACCTCCTCTCCTTGGGGTAATGAGAAAATGAAAGTCTTTGCTAAGTGCTTTGAGATATTCAGATATAAAAATGGAGAGCAGAGCATTGTCATGGGCCTTTTGCCTGCCAGGGTGCTTTATAAAGAGGAAGTGGAGCTCGTGGGGAGTGAAGGTCTCTGTGAGGATGAGGAAGGACTGTGGCTGGAACCCGCTTCTCTCTGGGCACAAGGGCCAGGGCACTTCATGGCCCGGCTCAGGGTGGGCAGAGTGTTGGTGGAGCCTCTCCCCATCTTCCAGGGACACATTCCCAGGCCAGATCCCCAAGGGCCGGGTGATCTGGGCCACCCAGGCAAAGCCCCCACCTTGGCTGGAATCTCGCAGATGAACCATTCAATTCCGAGAGAGGCCTCCCCTTGTCAACTCATGGGGTGGCCCAGGAAGAGCATGATGGAATAAATACAGTGTCACCTGTACAAATCATCATCCGAGGATGGTTTCGAAACATGGAAAAATGTTTATGATATGAGCGAAAAAATAACACCGAATGCCAAGTGCTGTGCACGCCGCAAGAGAAAATATATAAAAATCCAAACGCTTCTGGAGAGCCCTTGAAGGGTGATTCTCCAAAATGAAAATTATAGCGTTAGGTGGTGGGACTATGGTGATTTGTTTTTTTATTTCACAACATTTTATTTAAATTCCCCCCTATGATTAAAAACCAACAAAGCCAACGTGTCGGCCCAGCAGGGAGTCCTGGCGAGGGGGAGGGGGCGGGGCAGCGCCAGGCGAGAGGGCGCTTGCACCCACGGCCCCCGCAGGGCGCTGAGCTCACCGGCTGTGCCAGCCACAGAAACCTATGAGATCTCGAGAAGCCGAGGCGTATCGGTGACTCAGCCCTCCGTGCTGTGCTGGGCAACAATAGCTTTTGTCCTTTGCCCAAAACCCTAGGCCAGTGTGCTAAAAAAAATTATAAAATTATGAGATAGTTTGTACTTTCCTCGCCAGCCGGTGCCAGCTTTGGGCGCTTTATTTATTCAAGGTGGGGAGGCAGGGAAGGCGGGGTGGGGCTGGGGGGGAGACAGAAAGGAAAAGAAAAACAAGGTAGGACTCGGACAAGGCCCAAGAAATGTTTGAACTTCAACAACAAACTTTCTTTTGTTTCACCTGTGGGGAGGAAAAAATAAGTGTGAACCAGAGAAAACTCCCTATGTTGGGCGTGTGGGATTGATTCCTTCGCTTCTTCGGTGGGCTTGGCCTTTTCTTTGCGGGCTGTTTGTGATGCTCACCTCTGGGCTAGGATGTGTTGGGAGTTGGGACTCGGGGGCCCCGGGAGAAAGGGCTACAGCCAGCGGCCAGGCTGGGATCAGGATCGCCAGGCAGGTTCCTGGTGTTCCGGCCAGTCGCCCAACCGCCAAAAGCCTTTGCCCCCACTGCCACTTGGTATTAAAGGAGATTCTTCCCCCACAGTGTCCCAGAAGCCACTCTGCCAGGGGGACCTGGAATTCCAGGTGGATCAGGAGGAGCAAGGATGTGTTTGCCTGGGAACGGTTTGGACCGAAGCTCCCCTCTTGGAATCCACTGGAAGACATTTTAGGAATCAGATTCAGGAGGAAAGACTGAGAGAGGGGAGTTGGGAATGGGTGTGTGTGAGATCCTGTGTTGTTTTTTGGGTGTGAGATTGTGTGCATGTGTAAATTGTTTTGCGCATGACTGTGTCTGAGATTGTGTACGTGATTGTGTTTGAGACTGTGATTGTGAGACTGTGAGACTGTGTGATTATGTGTGAGATTGTGTGTGATTGTAAGATTGCATCTGAGATTGTATGAGTGATTGTGTATGAGTATGTGAGATTGTGTGTGGTTGTGTGAGATTGTGTGCTTGTGTGTGACATTTTGTGTGAAATTGTGTGCCATTGTGAGGTTTTTGTGGGAGATGCTGTGTGATTGTGTGTGAGATTGTGTGTGATTCTGGTTGTGTGTGAGATTGTGTCAGTGATTGTGAGATTGTGAGATAGTGTGAGATGGCATGTGAGATTGTGCTTGTGTGTGAGATTTTGTGTGAAATTGTGATTGTGAGATTATGTGAGATGGTATGTGAGATTGTGTGTGACTGAATGAGATTGTGTGTTTGTGAGATTTTACATCAAATTATATGATTGTGTGTGAGATCGTATGTGGTTGTGACATAGTGTGAGATGGTGTGGTAGATTGTGTGCTCCTGTGTGTGTTTATGTGAAATTGTGTGATTGTGTGAGATCGTGAGTTATTGTATGTGAGATTGTGTGTAGTTGTGAGATGGTGTGGTAGATTGTGTGTGCCTGTGTGTGAGAGTTTGTGTGATTGTGTGAGATCGTGAGTGATTGTATGTGAGATTGTATGGGAGATTTTGTGTGGTTGTGAGATTGTGTGAAATGATGTGGTAGATTGTGTGTGCCATAGAGTTTATGTGAAATTGTGTGATTGTGTGAGATAGTGATTGTACGTGAGATTGTGTGGGAGATTGTGTGTGGTTGTGACATAGTGTGATGGTGTGGTAGATTGTGTATGAGAGTTTGTGTGAAATTGTGTGATTGTGTGAGATAGCGAGTGATTGTACATGAGATTGTGTGTGGTTGTGACATAGTGTGATGGTGTGGTAGATTGTGTATGAGAGTTTGTGTGAAATTGTGTGATTGTGTGAGATAGCAAGTGATTGTACATGAGATTGTGTGTGGTTATGAGATTGTGTGAAATGGTGTGGTAGATTGTGTGTGCCTGTGTGTGAGAGTTGGTGTGAAATTGTGTGATTGTGTGAGATCATGAGTGAATGTATATGAGATTGTGTGTGAGATGGTGTGTGGTTTTGAGACTGTGTGAGTAGTTGTATATATGATTGTGATTTTATGTGGATTGTGTGAGTGGGTGTGTATGGCGTGTGTAATTGTGGCATGGTATGTGGTTTTGTGTGTGATTTTGTATGATATAGCGTATGTGAGATTGTGTGTGAGATGGTGGGTGGTTGTGTGTGAAAATAAGTATAAGTGGTTGTGGATGAGATTGTGTGTGGGTGTGTGGTTGTATTGTGTGTGTCACTTCTTTCCCCCCTGGTTGTAGTAGCTGGGCTAAGTAAAATTAACAGGTCCTTCCTACTGTTTTCCGCGTTACCACTTGGTCCCCTGCCCCAGGCCTGCCCTGAGTGAGACGGTGCTGTGGCCGGATCCCGGGCTGATTGGCGATTCTTCCTTCCACGTGAGCTCAGAGGATTTTGTGGGAATGTTGTGGTGGTTTGACCAGTAAGAGAAAGGAGGCTTGTGGGTGGAGGGTGAAGTCACAGAGGTCAGAGGTGGCCTGGCCCAGCACTCGGGCACCCCTCTCCTTGGTCCTTACGGGGGTACCGACCCTGTGGTCCTTGTCCCAGGCTCAGGAACAGACTCCCAGCTGAGCTTCCGAGGCTCGGGTGGACTCACAGGTGCCTGTGTGATCATTCCAACATCATGACCCTTCCTGTGAAGAAGGCAGCTCACAGGTTACTGTCCTGGGTTACATGTGGGGAAACTGAGGCCCAGCGGGATGTTGCTTGGTGCTGCAGGCCCCACAGCTAGCCAGTGACAGGTCTGGAACTAGGACCCCGTCTTTGAGACACTTAAAAACACGATCATCTCCCCCACTGGCTCAGGGTGAGACTGGCCAGTTCCAGATGTGGAATGATGCTTTCTTTAGCTCCAGGAAGAAAATGGGCCCTCCTAGGGGATCAGATGGTGGGGCTGTGTTTGGGGGTGACTGGTTTTGGGGACTGCCTCTGTTTAAGATAGAGCACTGGATGGTGAGAAGGTGAGGTGGTTCTAGCCCCATCTCCATCCCTGGCAAGCAGCCACATCCCAAGACGTGGGCTTGAAGAACAAGAGGGCTGGCTCCGGCAGTGCCATCACCCCTTCCCACTTCAGGATGGCTGGAGCTTCCTACCACCGTTTGGAGTCCACAGCTGTGTCATGCAGCCAGCCCTCTCCCACAACCTGTCAAACCAGAGATGCCAGTTTCCCCAGGACTCCCAGGAGCTCCCACCCCTAGCTGGTACCAGGGAGAGCCTTTGCAGGCTCAGCGGGCAGTGCCCCCAGCCTGAGCCCCGTGCACCTGCTCATTGATCACTGCCTGTCTGGATGTCTCATGTCGGAGCCCTCTGGTGTGAACTTGCCGAGTACTGAGAGGCCGAGACGTGAGACAATTACGAGCAGGGGAAAGAAGTGGTACCCTGTGACAAGAGGCAGCTGTGGAGAAAGGGGCAGGCTCCATGCCCGGGGTGAGCGCCATCTGGGCCAGAGGCCTGGCTTCCAGCTGTGGGGGCTTGGGAAGGGCAGAGCCTGGGAGGAATGATTTTGAAGGCACTACTATGGAGATTAAGGGGATGAGAATGTAAATCTCAAGTAAAAAGGTAATTGAATGTAATAGCAAACACTGCTCGCTCTATGTTAATTTTAGCTCTTCCCCTGGATACAAGACGCTGTATTAGTGTTTTATTACCATTTTGTTTGCACTAATAAAATAGTAAAATTTATTTCAAGGAAGTTGAAGGATGGTTTTACAATGCAAATTTGAAGAAATTGGACTTTTCATTTATGCCTCTGCTATTTTAAACCCTGACGGGTGTAAATTAGCTACAGGAACTGAGCAGACCCCACTGATGGGGACTTGGGAGGCGGGAGCCCTGGCAGAGGTTCCAGGCAAGCTCAGGGCAGGAAGCAGACAGTACCACATGGAGAGGCCGGGTGGGGGTCCTTGGGGGTCTGATTGGTTGGGACGGGGTGATGGGTGAGGGTATGTCAGGCATGAATGAGTCTACGTGTAGGCGGCATGTCACACACAGAGCTGGCAGAGAGACACTCGTGGCCACAGAGCTCCGGGCTTCATCTTTCCTCTCTGCCCTTTGGCCTCCTTCCTGTCCTGACATTGGGCCTCTATTAACCTGCTGATACCAGGGAGAGCCTTTACAGGCTCAGCAGGCAGTGCCCCCAGCCCGAGCTGAGGTAACCGAGCACCCCTACCCTCTGTGCCTAGAGCGGGTGAGTAGGCCGGCTGGTCTGGTCCCATTCACACCCATCCCCTTGCACAGGGGCTGAAGATCGAAGAGATCATCAGAGCATGGAGGAGAGACCGTGAGCCCAAAAGGAACCAGGGAAAAAGACGTAGGCCTGAAAGCAACCCAGCCGAGGTCCCACCTTCTCCTTCTCCCTTCCAACCCAGGTGTACTGGAGGAACCGGACAGGACTTTCTCAAGCCCCGGCATCCTTCACATGGAGCCAATGGTCTCAGACATTGTAGTGTCTGGGAACCCAAAAGCTAGAGGCATGATCTCAGCTCACTGCAGCCTCCACCTCCCAGTTCAAGTGATTCTCCTGCCTCAGCCTCCTGAGTAGCTGGGATTACAGGCACCGCCACCACACCTGGCTAATTTTTGGATTTTTTTAGTGCAGACAGGGTTTCACCATGTTGGTCAGGCTGGTCTTGAACTCCTGACCTCAGATGATCCACCCGCCTCTGCCCCAAAGTGCTGGGATTACAGGCGTGAGCCACCGCGCCCAGCCAGGACTGAATTAGTAAAAGGGGGGAAAAAAAACCCTAAGTTGTCTAAATTTGAGGGAAGTGGATGATGGTTATAGGTAGGTGGAGAGCGGAAGGAAAGGGGTGATAGGGGAGTTTCATTTTGAGTTTTGGGTGAAGAATTCAGGTTGGATCTTGTTTTATCCAAACCGGTTTGTTTATCTCTGAAAAATTATCGGCAGCAATGGCCCAAAGCGATGCACTGGGGGCCCAGCTTCCAAAGGGTAGGGAACCGAACAAGTGTTCTAATGTCTGGCGGAGCCTGCGGTGTGTATTGCCGAGGGTTTTCTGGCTGGCTGCCTGGTGTGGGGGAAATGGTGAGCCGGTGTTGCTGGTTTCCAGCCCCAATCCTGGGTCTGGTGAGGTTCTCTCGGTCTCCCTTCTTTGGGTGTTGCATGTGTGTTTCGTGCAAAGATTTAACCTGTTGATTCTGTCAGGGCCAGAGAAGAGTGGAGAGACTGGAGGAGTCGGGAAGAGAAGCTGGAACAGAGACGGTTGCAGGAGACCCCTGGGGATTCATTCCCTTGACTGAGTGTCAGGACTGTGCTTATGGGTTGTAGGGAGCTTGGCGCTGGGGCAGAGGAGGGAGGGCTCAGGCCTCCAGCCTCTCCTGGTGGTTCATCTAGGTCTACAGGGTCACATCTGGGGACAAGAGGGGTCTTTGTTGACTCAGGCTGTGGGAGATGCCCAAGGGCTAGGCCGGTCTCTAGTGGCAGGGCCAGTGCTCTGCGCAGTTGTTAATGGAGCAGAAAAAGTCTCCATCTGGGCCTCCTGGTGATCCTTTTGGACTGGGGGACTATGGATGGGATTTCTTGGGATCATGGAGCTTCAGGAATGTGCAGAAGGCAAAGGACTCTAAACCCAGCCCTGCAACAGGCCAGGAACCCCTGCTTTTCCTCTGCAGGCTCCATAGAGGCTCTGGTGGTGGGATTTTTTTCCTAATCCCTAATTTCAGGGACAGAGAGGGAGGCCTATGACTGATGGAGGCGGCCAAGGCCAGGGCAGATTTGACAGTGTGCTGTCGAAAGCAGGTGGAGGTGAGAACATTTAAAAATGTCACGTTGTTTAGCTTTTGAAATGGTTTCCGAGTCTCTGAAAGTTGGGAGGTGTACCATGTGTACCCGAGGATTTAGCGATGGTGTCAGTCAATGGGGACACCCCAGGTGGATTTCCACCCAAACTTTAATTAATCCACAGGCGGACGGAAATGGGAAAATGAGATTAGCGCAGTGCCCCTTGTGGGCCTGGCAGTGGAGGACACTGGGAGTGCCCGGCCTCTGTGCAGGCGCCTGCCCACTCCTTCATGTCCCACCTCTGTGATGGGGTCAGGGTTAAGGCAGTTTGCCCCGGACCACCACACGGAGCTGCCAGGACCCCCAGATGCTTCTTTTTCTACTCGTCTGCTCTGGATCTCCCCAGCCCATCTCTGGAGAGGTGAGGCCCCTCTGAGCAGCCACAGGGCTGCTCCCGCCCTGCAGCATCTTCTCAGCACAGGGCAGCCCCAGCCTGGACTAGAAGGAAGCTCCATTTGGGGTGATTTGGGTTGCTTTTTGGCATGGGCTGTGTGTGTGTGAGAGCTGGGACAGAGTAACCCACAAGCACACACACAGATGCTGTCCAGTCTGACCACAGCTGCCCCTGGAAGCTGGAACCCCCACCTGCTGCCTCGTCCTGCTTGGTTTGGGAGAGCCTGTTGGCCGGTCCATAGTGTCCCCCAACCAGGTATCCCAAGAAGCTGGAAGCCCGAGGCCTGCCCACAACGCTCTGGCCCTTCCTCTCAGCACGTTCAGCTCCCAGGCTGTGTGAGACCCCCATTCGGGATCCCCGCTCGCCCGTTCCCTTCCCGGGCCCCACTCCCTAGCACCTGTCAGCTGTCTCACTGACTGTCTGGCTTGGCTGCCACCCATCCGATCCTCCCAGGCCAGCTCCACCCCCGCCCCCTCCCCAGCCCACACTCCCTCCCTTCCTGTCTCTGCCCACTTCTGTCTCTACCTGCCCGTCGCCGGCACACCTGAAGATCCGAGGCTGCCTAACGGAGTGTGAGGATGGCTCAGAGTGTTTACCAGACAGCCGGGATAAGGTATTAAATCCCGCTGCTGTCTTCCCAGGCCAGGTTCCTCAGATGGTTTTCCAAATCCCTAATCTCAGTGCCCACATCCCTGCCCAGCCTATGTTTGATGGGGGCTTTCCTTTCTGATTGAAGCCGCACCGAGCAGGATCTGTCGTGGGCTTGGGTCTGGGTTCCCACCGGTGCTCGATGACACGGGCACCCAGCCCCTTCCTCTCCGCACTCCTTCCTTCCTCCCCTCCTTCCTTTCTTTGGGAATCTTAGTGAGTGGGGGCCAGGATTCTGCCACCAGGTGTTCTAGAGCCTTCGGTTGTGAGGCCACCTGCTGTAATGGCAGGGAGAGGGCCAGGGGCAGCCCTTGCTGAGCCCACCTGCACAGCTCTTCATGCTCAAAGTAAAAGTGGCCAGTGTGGGGTTCTGCCCTGGGAGAGGGTCTGTAAAGCAACCCTGTTCCTTTATGGGGTCTCTGCGTTGGTTTAGATGACGGCATTAGGGAGGAGGCATGCGCCCATGTGGCACTCAGGTGGACACTCTGCCCTCCTTCAACGGGCTGAGCTTCTGGGGTCACAGGAGGGTCCGCGTGCTCCCCGGGGAACAGGGACATTGAGGTATGCAGTGGTGACCATTCTTCATGTGTGGTGGAGGCAGCTTCTTGGGGCTTCCCTGTGGGAGAACATCCAGGGATGTGATGCCCTTCCCAGGATGACAGGACTGGGCAGAGAGCAGAAATGCCCTCTGACCCGTCCTCTCTCCATGTTCAGCCCCCAGGGTGTGTGAGACCCCTGAGGATTCTCACACCTGTTCCTCAGCCTTCCCTCCCAGAAACAAGGCTGAAAGAGACCAATCCGCTTCCTCCCTTGAAGCTGGGAAGTTTCTATGGGGAAGGAGCAGAACTCTAGACCAGTGGGGGCATGTGGCCAATGGCAGCAGCCTGGGTCTAGCCCTCTGGGGGTGCCTGGAACTGATGGGTGCGTTCTTTCTCCCAGCTGCGATGTGGCCTGGGCAGACCCTTCTCATTTCAGCTTCTCTCCCTAGCTCCAGGCTGCCTCTTCTGTCTCCCTCCCATGCCCCTTCTCCTCCTTCCTGCAGGCAACCAGAGGTGACTTAGATTTCACAACAGCCAGCGCCCGCCCGAGCCTCCCTCTCTCTCCAGGTCTCCTCACCTTGTTCCTGCAGGCTCCCCCAGTTGTCACGTGCTCCCACCCTCTCACTGTTGCCTTGGCAGTCAGTGCTGCTCCCAGCTTGTCTCCCTGTCCTTTGCTGATATCAGGGCAGAGACAGCAGTGGAGAGGTCCCTGGGGGTGGGTCAAGAGGGGCTTGGCAGCAGCAAACAGGGCTGGGACGGGACAAGGGACTGCCGTGGCTGACTTCATGCCGGGTCCTCAGCAGGCCTCCTCACCATCGAGGCTGGAAGCTGGGCCCCAGGGGTAGTCCTGGGTGCCAAGCAGTTCTCAATTTTATTTCAGGGATGTTCTTTTTTCTCATGTGTGTTGAGCAAAGAGCAAGAAGTAGAATAGAAAATAAAGGGCAGGCCGCACTTGGTGGCTCATGCCTGTAATCCCAGCACTTCGGGAGGTTGAGGCAGGCAGATCAACGGAGGTTGGGAGTTCAAGACAAGCCTGACCAACATGAAGAAACCCTGTCTTTACTAAAAATACAAAATTAGATGAGTGTGGTGGTGCATGCCTGTAATCCCAGCTACTCGGGACGCTGAGGCAGGAGAATTGCTTGAACTTGGAGGTGGAGGTTATGGTGAGCTGAGATTGAGCCATTGCACTCCAGCCTGGGTAACAAGAGCGAAACTCTGTCTCAAAAAAAAAAGAAAAGAAAGCAAAAAAGGGCCCAGAGAAAATCTAGAGAGTGACAGTCGGGCTGGTGAGGAGGAGGAAGAGGAGGAGGAGGAGGAGGAGGAGGAGGAGGAGGAAAGAGGTGAAATTAATTTATTAGAAAAACTTGTTTACTGGCTTTACTAGGCTCCTCCATTTTAAGTCTCCGTTTACAATAAGTCGCTAATTAAAATACAAAATTAAGCAACAGCTATGTTTTTTTCCCTTCACTTTAATTGCATGATTTTTTGTGATGTAATTTCTGGAAACACCCAGTGTACCTCACAGGGCTGATTGTTTGATAACCTAGAAACACCTGAAACCAACCCCAAAAATAAATATAGAAATCCAAGGGAAACTGAAGGTAGATGGGAAACAGCAGAGAACTGCAGACAGGAGGGAACCAAAATCCATAATCATCATCATAACAAAAAAACTTCTAAGTAAGGACATTCATCCTGCTTCCTCCCCACACCTCCCCAACCTGCCTGAAACCAGAACAATCTGTGCCTCTCAGGGGAAAAACAAGCTGACATGGAAGCCAGACCAAGTGGGGCAGCTGCTCCCTAGCCCGCACTCCCAGGTTGGGGCTATAGAGAAAAAGCAGGTGCCACTAGGGACCTTCCCTGCCTTCATTTCTGGCTGTTCTGCCTTCATCAATCACCTTTCTTTCTTTTTTTTTTTTTTTTTTTTCCTGAGACGGAGTCTCACCCTCTCACCCAGGCTGGAGTGCAATGGCACCATCTCAGGTCACTGCAACCACACCTCCAGGGTTCAAGTGATTCTCGTGCCTCAGCCTCCCGAGTAGCTGGAATATTAAGCACAGGCTACCATTCCCGGCTAATTTTTTGTATCTTTAGTAGGGACGGGTTTTCAGCATGTTGGCCAGACTAGTCTCGAACTCCTGACCTCGCATCACTGACGTTTCAAGGGAATTGTCTTTGTCCCCCTTGTTTTGAACCTAGATGCCATCCCAGGAGGAGATGCTTGGGGGCAGTGACCACTGCTCCTGGGAAAAGCACGTCTCTCCTTGCACATGCCATGGCTGACAGTGGGACTGGGGCTGGGGTTGCTGGCCCAGAGTTCCTCACTATCCTGAGAGCATTGGCTTTTCTGGAAGGGAGAGGAAAAGGGTGGTCCGAAGTAAAAGAGGTGTGGGCTGATGTTGCCGATGGCCCCATGGCTTACCGCCGTCCTTAAGATGTAGAGCTAGGTAATGATTGCAAAACTGCAGAGAAACCTGTCAGAAACTGACTCAGGGTGGGGCTGGGAGGAAGCTGGATCCCACTGGTGGCCTGGCTGCCGGAGAATGGCAGGCCCAGCATCATCTGTGGGCTCGGGGCTCCTGGGTGCGGGTCATCTGGGCAGTGGGAGCCTGCAGGGCAGAGGTGACCTGGGACCGCACTGCTGATTCCTTTCCCTACCCCACAGCTAGGGGCCCAGTTGGCTGGGGCGCCAGTATCCCCTCCGTACACTCTGTTGCTGGGAAAAAAGGAGTTGCCTCCTTTTAGGGTCTTTTTAAAAATATATATTTTCTCCCTGATTATAACTCATACTCATGGTGCATTGAAAAATACAAAAAAAAAAAAAAGTATGAAGAAAAGAATGTCACCCAGGTTTGACAGCTCACGCCTGTACTCCCAGCACTTTTGGAAGCCAAAGAGGGCAGATCACTTGAACTCAGGAGTTTGAGACCAGCCTGGGCAACATAGTGAAACCCGGTCTCAACAAAAAAATACAGAAATTAGCTGGGCGTAGTGGTGTGCACCTGTAGTCCAAGCTACTTGGGAGGCTGAGGTGGGAGGATGACTTGAGCCCAGGAGGTGGAGGCTGCAGTGAGCCGAGTTCATGCCATTGCCCTCCAGCCTGAGTAACAGAGCCACGCCCTGTCTCAAAAAAAGAAAAGAAAAAAGAGAAGAGAGAGAAAGAAAAGAATTTAAAAATGTGTTTTGTGAGTTAGGGAGACAGAAAGACCTGGCCATGATCCCTGGTTTTGCCACCCAGCAGTATGACCTTGAGTAAGTCACTCAACAATTCCCAGCCCCAGTTTCCTCATCTGTCAAGTGGGAATACTAATGGAATAT
The DNA here is from genome assembly GCA_031835075.1 of Saguinus oedipus. Lineage (NCBI taxonomy): Eukaryota > Metazoa > Chordata > Mammalia > Primates > Cebidae > Saguinus > Saguinus oedipus. The sequence continues at coordinate 48,585,092 of CM063175.1, read as the reverse complement.
ATCTTGCAGGCTGGTCCTTGATTTAGGGTAATGATCCATACATAAAATACTTAGCACTGAACCTGGCACATAGCACCCTTAAATACTATTTATGACTGGGTGTGCTGGCTCACACCTGCAATCCCAGCACTTTGGGAGGCCTAGGCAGGCGGATCACCTGAGGTCAGGAGTTCGAGACCAGCCTGGCCAACATGATGAAACCCCATCTCTACTAAAAATACAAAAATTAGCCAGGCATGGTGGCCCATGCCTGTAATCCCAGCCACTTGGGAGGCTGAGGCAGGAGAATAGCTTGAACCCGGGAGGTGAAGGTTGCAGTGAGCCAAGATCGCGCCACTGCACTCCAGCCTGAGCGACAGAGCAAGACTCCATCTCAAAAAAAAAAAAAAAAAATTAATGATTTCTGTTTCTGTTATTATCATTAATAATGACTGTTCCCACTATCTTGGCATAATAGACATTTAAATTTTTTACACTGATGGGTTATCTATCTAAACCTGTGCTATCCAATACAGTAGCCTCTAGCTTCTTTAAACTTGCATTCATTAAAGTAAAAGAAAATTGGGAATTCAGTTTCTCAGTCACATTGTCCGCATGTCAGGTGCTCAGTAGCTGCACGTGGCCAGTGGCTGCTGTGTGGGACAGCGTCCTCCACTGCACTGGAGTGTTTTCACTGAACGGTCTCCCACTTTGCTAAGTGTCTTGTAAGGGCTGCATAGTGCTCCATAGTGTGGCTGAATCACACTCTCTTATCGGCTTGAGTTTTCTTTTTTTTTTTTTTTTTGAGATGGAGTTTTGCTCTGTTGCCTAGGCTGGAGTGCAGTGGTACGATCTCTACTCTCTGCAACCTCCACCTCCTGGGTTCAAGCGATTCTTCTGCCTCAGTCTCTTGGGTAGCTGGGATTACAGGTGCTGCCACCACACCTGGCTAATTTTTGTATTTTTAGTAGAGACAGGGTTTCACTATGTTGGACAGCCTGGTCTTGAACTCCTGGCCTCAAGTGATCTGCCTGCCTCAGCCTCTTAATGTGTTGGGATTACAGGCGTGAGCCACCGTGCCTAGTTTGGCTTGAGTTGTCGTTCCTGGGAGGTTGATGCATCCTCTGGGCTCTGATTGGTCCCCAGGAGTTGCCGCCTCCTGGCACCTGCCCTTGGTGCTCTCTGATTGGTGCCAGGCAGTGAGGGATTCTGGGAAGAGCAAGCCTGGCTGACTGATTGGTTCTCAGTGGTGATGCCAGGGCAACGGCCGGGGCTCTGCCTCCCTCCCCTACAGTAGGCTCTGGCTGGGCAGGAGGGGCCGCTCCCCCCAGCACTCTGGGGAACCGCTCCCCAGGGTGCCTCCTCCTCACCCTTCACCCCAGAGGGCTGGAGTCCAGGGAGAGGAGGGCCTTGGTTGAGGGAGTGAAGACAAACAGTAGGCCAGGTGCAGTGGTTCACGCCTCTAATCCCAGCACTTTGGGAGGCTGAGCCAGCTACATCACTTGAGGTCAGGAGTTCAAGACCAGCCTGGCCAACATGGCGAAACCCCGTCTCTACTAAAAATACAAAAATTAGCTGGGTGTGGTGGTGAGCACCTGTAATCCCAGCTGCTTGGAAGGCTGAGGCAGGAGAATTGATTGAAACCAGCAGGCAGAAGCTGCAGTGAGCTGAGATTGCACCACTGCACTCCAGCCTGGGTGACAGAGTGAGACCCTGTCTCAAAAACAAACAAGCAAATGAACAATAATGACCCGCCCTGCCCTGAGCAAAATACACCCCAGGGGCCCCTGAGGGAGCCCCCTGAGAGCAGGATGGCCTGCCCCCTGGGGAGCAGCTCGGTGGAGGTGGGCCTGGCTTCCTGAATCCTGTGCAGGCCTCTTGCCCCTGTGAGGGTCTTCCAGCTCCCGGAAGGGCCCTGACTCAGTCAAGACACTTGTGAGATCCCAGGGTGGAGTCTGGGGTCCCAGGTCCGGGGGCTGCTCCAGGAAGACCTTGCAGTGGTGGGTGACCCTCCTGTGGCTAGGGTTGGAGTGGGCGTTGGGAGGCTAGGATGATGCCAGGGTCGTGGGCCGAGGGCTGTGGGCAGGGCCAGCAAGGGAAGTGATCCCCAGGGTGGTGGGCAAGACGGAGACGGGAGCCGCAACCGGACCTGCTGATGTGGCCCTTTCTGCTCGCAGCGGGTCATAAAATATGGCTCAGATTTTCATTACGGGCTCTATCGATTATCTTCTGGGATGGATGAATTATAGAGAACATTAAATTTTTTTTAAAAAGCAAGTGAGAGAGGAAATATCTGAATGACTTTGGGTTGTCGATGGCAGAAAGGACTGAGCCACCAAGCCTGGTCTCCCAGCAGGTGTGGACCGGACCTCTCGGGGCAGGCAGCCACGGCCTCCTCCAGCTCCCTGCTTCCCTGGCCTCCCTGGGCCTGGCTTTGCAATAGGGGAGGCCTGTGCTTCCCTTGCCCCTGCCCTGTCCTCTCCAGGGATCTGCCTGGGTTCTGGGAAGGCAGAAAATCAGGCTGTTTACAGGGCTATGACCTGGAAATAGGGCCTGTCCCAGGCTTTGGGCTTCCATCTTGGGGAGATGGGGCCCAAGCTCTGCTTGCCCTCCGGACTTCATGATTTTGGAGATGCCTTCCTGGGTAGAGGCAAGGGTCAGAGGACATAACTGTTCTCCTGGGGAGGAATGAGGATGCCCAGGCCTGTTGGCCACCCCATCTTTTCCCCACTGCTCGTTCCTTCCACCAGCAGTCACAGGTGCAGAGTCTTTCTGTTTTCCTTGTGAAGTTTGGGAAAAACAATTCTAGGTCCCACCACTCTGCCTCTAAGGCCAGTCGGGAAAGAGGACCTCCTGAATGCCCTTCCCTCCCTTGCTCTCTCCCCGCCACCTTACTAAGTAGTGATGAGGCATCATGCAATTGGGGTTAAATCATGTCCCCGTGTGTGACCTTGGATGGGGCACATCCCTCTCTGGGTCCCAGTTCTTCAACCCTCCACTCTCCAGTTGAGATAATCGTCTACCTCATCGCAGGTTATAGATATTAATTTGTGACGGCTACATGCATTCATATATTAAAATCCTGAGCATACAATGCTTAATAAACATGAACGATTATCATTTTCCTTTTCTGTGGCAGGGTCTAGAAACCTTTCTTTCTCTGCATTTAGGCTTTGGGATTGATTTATCAAATGCTTGACAGCACCTACTGTGTGGTTCTGTAAAGTCCCTGCTCGCTGGCACTCCTGCTGGCCGGGTGTTACCACAGGCCTCACCTTCCCCCCACCTTCAGCCTCGCCAGAAGCACCTAAGCCTTTGGTTGTGATGTCTGAGCCCTGTCTGGTGGCTCTAGGGGACTTGGTCCAGGGTACTGTCCTCAGCAAGTTACACGTGAGAAGCCATTTAATTCTCATGATCGTATGCAAAGGAACTATCATTATCCCCATTTTACTGATGGAGAAACTGAGGCACAGAAAGGTTAACATCGTTAACCCAGAGCCACACAGCTTGTGAGTAGCAGAGCCTGGATTCCTCCCTTGGCAGTCTGGCTCCAGAGTCTGCGTGCTTAACCATGGTGGCATGCTGCCCGGTGATCTGGCAGAGCGGTGTGTGTGAGTGTGTATGAGTGTGTGTGTGTGTGTGTGTGTGTGTGTGCGTGCGCGCACGTGCTGAACATGTGTTTTGTGACTGACTCCACTTTCTAACCCTCTGCACAGTATTTAGCTCCCTCGGTTAGATCGTCAGTGACCCCTGTGTTTTCTGGGGCCCTGCTCTGAGTGGAGCGTGTCTCCCCAGCCCCCACACGTCCCCTCACCCAAGCTTCACCTAGGCTGCTGTGGAAAGGTGGTGGTTTCCATGGATATCCGTCTCCCTCTGGCGACACGCCCTTTTTTTGTATAACTCTGTTCTCTGGAGTTGATTGTTTTTGGCACACAGCTCTGTAAACTCATCCAACAATTAAAAGGGGGGAGGGGTGGAACAGAAAGGAGACAGATAGTAACCGTGGGGTGAATGGTCCAGAGGAGGGGCCTCTGGGGCGTGGGTCCCCTCCCTGTCCCCTGCCGGCAGCAGGACAGTGGACAGTACCGAAAGTGCAGCAGGGGAGCATAAGCTGCTGGCTGGGAGTTCCGCTGGCAGGGTTCTGAGAATCAGAACCTTCCATGTTTCCTTGCACTTAAGCTGCGTTCTTGCCCCATTTGTCCTTCCCTCAGACATGTAAAGGGTCCCACGTACAGGGCCAATGAGGCCGTTGCCGGAGGTCCCCTGCAGCCGCGAGCTGCCGGCCTGGACCGATTTGCATATCTCCTGCCCTTGTTTGGGCTCATTGTGTGTGTTTGCCCTGTTTGTGTACCGTCGTCGAATACCTGCCTCGCTGGGCGTACCCGTCGTGGGCCGTGTGAGATCACAGATGAAAAATGCAGTGAAAAACACTTTCGTGCCACAACACATCGTGGAGGATTTTTGTATTAAGATGTGGATTTTTTATTGTTTTTTTTTTTTTTTTTTTTTTTCCTTTTCCATGCAGCCCTGGAGTTGGGCAATGCGCTCGTCTGTGTTTTTGTTTTCACTCGGGTGGTTTATGAAATCTGCTCATTAGCGCTCTGTCCTCTCCCCACCCTGGCCTGATCTTCCACTCCATACCCTCTTGGATAGAAATCTTTTCCCCTCACTTCCCAGTGTCTCCCCGCCTTTGGGGAGGTGATGCCTGCCTCCCTGTACCCACATTCCCCTGGGTGAAAATCAAGGGGTTCTCTGGCTCTGTTTCCTCCTAGAAGAGTCTCCGTGGCTGATGTTCATTGTGGTGGGGAGGCAGCAGAAATCTCTGCCCCACGCCCCCAAAGATAAAGCCCTGTCACTTTCCCCTTATTTGGAAAGAAGAAATGGAAGTTGTCCTATGCCAGCAGGACCTCCTGACTTAGCCTGGAGGTGGCTCCCTCGTCCCCATCACATCAGATGACAGGTTGCAGTGGGCATGGTCACAGCCAAGACTCAATTTGGAAGATCTGTTCAGGAGTGCCTCCCACTCACCGGGTGTTACCACAGGCCTCACCTTTCCCCACTTTTCAGCCCGGCCGGAAGCACCTGAGTCTTTGGTTGTGACATGTGAGCACTGCCTGGTGTCTCTGGGGCACTAGGTGCAGGCCTGTTTTGAGGCCGGGAGAACCAAGATTCCGGAGGGGCCGGAGCGTCAGTTGTGGGGAGCTGTTGAGATCACAGGGAGGAGAGGAGGATGACCTTTTCAGTGAGTTGGGCCTTGGTGCCCGTCAGCCCAGGCCTGGCCATGGCACCCGTGCCCGGTATGACCTTTGGCAAGTTGCTGTGTGTGAAGTGCCTGCCCTCCCTAATCTATCCAGGGGAACATAACCATTTTTACCTTTGTGTTGTAAAGATTTGGCCAGATCCTGCACATAGGGCACCTGGCAGATAGGAGGCATCTGATTGGTTCATACCATGAGTTCTCACTTAGGCCTATTGGCAGGGAGCAGAGGCCACTCACCAACGTGCCCTTAGGCCCAGCATGCTGCCTGGCATTTGGTCCATTCTTATTGGAATTGGTTGGAGGAGATCAAGTAACTAAGGGGCTCCCTTGAACCTGAGAGCTGTTAATTCATGGGGCTAACAGAGGAGCGGGAGAGACCAAGGACCGGTTGGGGCTCAGGGAATTGCTAAACAGAATGGGGCACGAAAACACCCAACAGGGTCAGGCACGGTGGCTCACGCCTGGAATCCCAGCACTTTGGGAGGCCGAGGTGGGCAGATCACCTGAGGTCAGGAGTTTGAGGCCAGCCTGGACAACATGGTGAAACCCCATCTCTACTAAAAATACAAAAATTAGCCAGGTGCAGTGGTGCGTGCTACATTCCCAGCTACTTGGCAGGCAGAGGCCGGAGAATCGCTTGAACCCGGGAGGTGGAGATTGCAATGAGCTGAGATCGCGCCACGGCACTCCAGCCTGGGCAACAGAGCAAGACTCTGTCTCAAAAAAAGAAAACAGCTAATGGAACGTTCTGTTGGAGAAGAGAGGCCGAGCTGCGCAGGGCCCACCTGAGTCTGACATGGAGTCAGGGACTGGTTCAGTTCTGCCAACACGTGTGCTGCCTGCAGTGGCCCAGCTGTTGTGCTGCATGCCGGGGACGCACAGATAAATCACTCAGACCTGGTCTCTGCCCTTGAGGAGGTGAAAGTCCAGTGGTGGAGACAGACTCGTGAACAAATTACTTTATTCCAGTGTGGATCTAAATGCCATGGTGGAGGACGGAGGAGGAGGAGAGGCAGAGGTGTGGGGGCCCCCCCAGGTAGATTCCGGAAGGCTACCTTGGAGAAGCTTGGAAGAGAGGGTGATGGTGATTCTGGACGTTTCTAGAGCGCTTGTCAGTGCCCCTTCCCATCCCTCATTGATCCTCTGTGCAGCCTGTGAGGTGGGAGGGAAGATTGAGGCATCATCTTGGTTTGGCTGGTGAGGAGACCGAGCCTAGGGAGATCAGCCGCCTTGTCGAAGGGCCCAGTGGCAGTTTCGGGGGCAGAACTGGGTCTCAGACCCATGACTTCCGGTTCTCAGCCCGGTGTGATTTCTGTAAGCACACTCACTCAGCTTCTCACCTCCTCACCCTGGAGCCGCTGGTCAGAGAGACCCGGCCTCTGTACTCTGCACCTGCAACCTGTGCTGTGGGAGAGCCTGAGTGCATGGAAGGCCCCAGGGCCTGTGCCCTGGTTTGGCAAGTGGGTCAGGCCACTTGGTTGGGGACAGTCCTGGAGCAAGGCCACACCCTTGGAAGATGTGTTCAGGGGTGCCTCCAGCAGGGCAGGATGGAAGGAATGGGGAAGACTGTGGGGGAGGAGGAGGCGGCGTGGCCACACCCTTTATTCAGTGGTTCTTGCTGCCAAAGCTGAGAAGCACCCTCTTCCCTGGGCAGGCCCCTCTCTCTGCTGGAAGAGGCCCAACAAGGGCCCCACCAGGGCCTGGAACCCCCTTTCCTTCCATAACTGGAACCCTCCCCGAGCCAAGCACGTGGAACACTGAGGCTGCTCACCACTGGCCTGCGGTCAGACCCTGGTCTTGCCAGTTCCTTGCCTGGAGTTGGGGAGGTAGAAGTGTTTCTCTTGACCTTTTCTCTGGGGAAATGGACATGTCCGTTTTACAAAGCTGGAAGAGGGGCGTGTCAGCTCTGGTGTAAGACGCTGGCTTTTAGGTGGGGTCGTTTTGATGGGATATTGGAGTGGAGACCCCCAGCAGATGAGCGTTCTGGGAGTAGGAGTGTAGGTGGTCTGAGGCACACCTTCTCCCAGCCAAGAGGGATTTCGTGGGGGAATGGGCTACCCAGGGCTTTGAGGCATTCCAGACTAACAGGCAGGGGAGTTTCAGAGCCCAAAGGAGTGAGTCTCCCAGTGGCCCTGAAGTTTCCATTAAAGTGTTTTTTCCTCTTTTTTAAAGAAAAAAAATATTCCCAAACTGGAAAACAAAGGAAATCCACTTCCCCCAAATCACACGAAACTCACATTAGGGGCCTGGCGGGAATCCATAGAAACCAGGAAACGCGCTGTTAACCCTGTGTGGGGCCGAGGGGTGGGATGGGAGCTGAGCTGATCCAAGCCTTGGACTGTGGATGCTGTCCATCCCTGGTGACCTCCCCCAAGGAGCTGGCCTCAGTGGCATTGCCCCAGCCTAGGTGGGGCAGAGCTAGCTGATGCTGAAGCCCTCACCCTCAAAGAGCCAACGCCCCCTCGCACTGGGGTCCAACCTTGGGAGGCAAGAGGGGAGGGGTTCGGGCACTCCTGCGAGGCCTCCGGGGACTCTGAGGGCTGGGCCAAGTTGGAGAATCTGCAGGGCAGCTGCCCACACCATGCCACACTGCAGAGGCCGGGCCCAGCCCTCTCACACGCTTTAGGAATGCAGAGCTGCTGTGGATGCTGCAATCTTCCCGCAAAGGTAGATGGAAGGGGCCAGGATTTCAGCGGCAATCTTCCTGATGCCAGCTCCGCAGGCAGGGTGAGCAGGAGAGTGGACCGAGCACCCCCTCCGATTTCTCTGCACCCCACGCTCACATCCTCGAGGCCCCGGCTTCCAGGGCTGGGAGGTCACACGCCGGGTCTCATATTTGTATTTGCACACACATGGGCTCCTTTTTTCTAAAAATGCTGAAAATATTTACAGGTTTGAAGTTGAAACGCAAACAGGAAAAGCCCTTTAAAAAGTGAGTGTAGTGGATATTCAAAACAGGAATCACCATGGAAACACCACAATATTTGTTTAAACTGACACAAAGGTGGCCGGTAACAGGGCACCAACTTTCTTTGGCTACTTTTTTTTGGTCCCAACACCTTTCACAACTGAGTCTCAGCAGCCCCCTCTCAGGGTACGGCCCACGCCCTCTTCTTTTTATGAAAGTGAGTCGCACGGCCCCAGAATGGAAGTGGGGAAGGAAAAGCAGAAGAAATTAAATTCATCATCCTGGGTTGCTGCAGAGACACCTGTTGATTCTCTTTTTAGAGGCTCCCAGAAGGCCACCCAGGGGTCAGGGGAACAGCTGGGAGCCAACCGGTGCAGGGAGAGTGTGGCGGGAGCAGACCTCGGGGACCCAGGGCTTGATTTGGTTGCATGGCCTTGATCTGTTTCCAGTATGGGCTTGATCCATTTTCAGGCTTGACCTTTCACCCTGGATGCCGAGCTTTGGGTGTGATCCTTCTGTGTTACCTGGGGAAGCACCTGATTGGCCCAGTATTGTTTCTACCTGTTTGCTTCTTTTATTAAGTGGGACAACTACGTAGCAATTGGCTAATAATTGTGCCAAGGGTTCCTTGGTTGCAGAGCCAGGCATGGTACGTGCTGTGGCAATGCCATCTGCTGATCGGCAGGCAGGAATGAGAATCTCTTACCTTACCCTCCATTGTCCTCCAGTGGGGGGTGGCTCTGTGGGTGTCAGCTGTAGCCTAACCTTTTTCTTTGTTTCCCTCTCTCATTTCGGTAGGCACACAGACCTTGCTGACTGAAGGCAAAGACTCCTCCTTCCCACCTACCCTCCCAGCTGCCAAGGCCATCGACCCCTTCTTTACGAGGGGCTCTTGCAACTCCCCAGTGGCGCCTGTTGGAATGGACTTCGGACCCTGGCCTCTTGGGATGCAAAGGTAGCTGCTTCCGGTTCCCAAGATGCCACTAGGAAGCGTGGGTGGCCAGTGTGGGGGTTGCTCCTTAGGGTACGGACCATGCAGAGCCTAGACTCACCTTTCCCAGTGGGTTCTGATCCCGACGGTGGTAGCTTGAGCACCACCCGTGAAAATGAAGAGTGTGGGATGGAGCAGAAAGACCCCCCCGGGAGCAGAGCACCTGCTTTGCCATCAACTCACGACTTACTCTCTGGGTCTTGGTTTCCCCACCCATGAAATAAAGAGGTTGGCATAACTGGGCTTTTAAGGATCTTCCCAACGTTTCTATGGTATGACATTGAATGATGCCACTGGCGCCCAGGCTTTGCGGGCAAGGACCGTTCTCCATCAGATGCCACTCCCAGATCTAAGCAGTAGGTCGGAACTTCATCTTAGAAGAGCCAGACAGTAGTTTGAGCCTTTCTTCATCTCCGGAGGCTGCTCTGCTGTGAGCTTGTGTGTGGTAGGAGCTGGCCTGGGATGATTTATGAGGGTGTCTTCAGTGGTCCTCCAGCCCCAGTAGGACCCCTCATGGAGAAGAAGCTGTAGGTGCCTTTTGATCCAGGCTTGGAAATAGCCCCTTGCCTAAGGCAGGCCACTCATGCCAGGGAGGGGTGGTATGTGGAGCTGGTATTGTCAGATATTCACCTGCAGGTATCAAACGTGGCAGTTCTTGGAGTGAGGGCGTGACACAGCGGGTGACTCATTGCATGCTGGTCATTATTCAGTATTTTCTTGAGATCCCAAAGGAACCATTCCAGAGGGATTGGGTGTTTGTGAAGTTCATGGGCAAGGTCCAGGGGAGGCGGTGGAGGCTGAGGGCCTAGAGGATGTCTCGGGAGGGCCAGGCTGGGGGCTGGCTCTTCTTGTTTGTGGCAGCCTGGAGCCGGCGGCCCTGGCTCACCTACCTGCGCTCTTCCTCCCCATGGTCACCCTGGGCAGGTGTGTCCTGCCCCTCCCTCTGGGGCTGGGCTCAGCAGCCCTGGACTTTGAACTTGCAGGGAGGAAGCTCTTGCAGAGATGGGTGCCTTGGTGCCCACTGGGGTTTGGTAGGTCCCCGAAGCTGCTGACCTGCCTGAATCCAGGCCATACCTCCTCAGGAACTAGCTCTGGATACAGCCCAGAGATTTGCAAATCAGATGCAAATGTGGCCTTTGGTGGCTGTGGAGGGGTTGGGCAACCGTGTGGCTGCAGCTCTTCTTCCTGGTGTCCAGAATGCGATTGCACTCCTGCAGTTGGTCAGTCGTACTGAGGATGTGCTGCCATTGTCCCCTGGATAGCACGGGGGCCATGTAGACTGTCACCTGGAAAAGGCCGTGGGGCAGTTTCGTGGTGCTGAAGTCTTGCTTGGGTTTGGTGCTGGCGCCTGCACCTCTGACAGCTTCCCAGCTCTTCTAAACAGACTCTGCTTCCCCGATGATCGTGAATCCTGGGATTCGGGCTCAAGTGCATCCAAGCCTCAGGGTGGTCTTGCCCAGCCCTGCCCCATGCCCTGCCCATGAAGAGGCCGTCAGAGTGCCTGCAGAGCCCGCTCTGAGAGGATGCTTGCCTGCTCTGTTCTCAATAACAGGCTTTTCGTTTTCTTCTTACTCTGGGCAAAACACTCCCATTAGTTTTTCCCTTTCCGATGTTTCTGCTCGCTGTTGATCCTGAGGGTCATGCAAGCTGGGATTTGCAGCTGGCGTGGGGTATGGGCTCCATGGGTCCGGCGGGACACCAGCATCCTGGCATCGGCTGTCTTGGCCTTGATAATGAAGCTTGGGAACTCCAAGGGCTCTGAGAGAGAATGTCACTGCCAAGTCCCTCCTCACCTAGCCCTGTCCAGTGACCAGGCTGGACTGCAGGCGGGGGTCCTCTGTGGCAGAGGTGATCCATGGTCTCAGAGCTGTCATGCTTCTCCAGTGTGGACTAGGGGCAAGCCTGTGCTTGGGTCTGGTAAGCAGGTCTGACCCTGTCTGGCTCAGATTTCCCCCATCTCTGGCTCCTCTGCAGAAGAGCCGATTGCATTTATCCAGCAGTTACAGAGGATCTGGGGCTGGGCATGGTGGCTCACGCCTGTAATCTCAGCACTCTGGGAGGCCGAGGTGGGAAGATCACTTGAGGTCAGGAGTTCAAGACCAGCCTGGCCAACATGGTGAAACCTCATCTCTACTAACAGTACAAAAACTAGCCAGGCATGGTGGTACATGCCTGTAATCCCAGCTGCTCAGGAGGCTGAGGCAGGAGAATCACTTGAATCCAGGAGGCAGAGGTTGCAGTGAGCTGAGGTCACGCCATTGCACTCCAGCCTGGGCAACAGAGCAAGACTCTGTCTCAAAAAAAAAAAAAGAAAAGAAAAGAAAAAGAGAAGAGGGTCTGGGGCCTGCCAGTCACTCACCAGAAAACAGAGTGGAAAAGACACTTTCTGTTCTCATGGAGTCCGTAGCGTGGGGCACACCCACAAAACAAACAAGGAAGACACCAGCGGAGAATGGAAGTGGGAGGTGGTGATGGGAGGTGATGCCTGGCACTCCTGGCGGGCTGCTCAGAGGAGGTTTCTCAGGGACGTGGTGACATTTAGCTGAGATTGAAGGACCGGAAGTGGACAGCCCACTGAAGAGCAGGCAGGAGAATATTCTAGAATGAGACAACAGCTAGCCTAATGGCCCTGAGGTAGAAGGCCCACAGTACATTCAGTGACTGGAAAGGCCGACTGGCCGGGCATGGACAGGGTGGGTGTCGGGAGGTGCAGGACTTTGTGTGCGGGGGGAGAAGCTGGGATTTTATGCTTGGATGACAGGAAGCCACTGCAGGGTTTTGAGCAGGGAGGTAACGTGATGTCATGGGTTTTTGTTTGTTTGTTTTTTGAGACAGAGTCTTGCTCTGTCGCCCAGGCTGGAGTGCAGCGGCACGATCTTGGCTCACTGCAACCTCCACCTCTCGATTCGAGCGATTCTCCTCCCTTATCCTCCCGAGTAGCTGGGATTACAGGCGCCCACCACCGCACTTGGTTAATTTTGTTTTTGTATTTTTAGTAGAGATGGGGTTTCACCATCTTGGCCAGGCTAGTCTCCAACTCCTGTCCTTGTGATCCACTGCCTCAGCCTCCCAAAGTGCTGGGATTACAGGCGTGAGCCACTGCACCCACCCAGGATTTTTTTTTTTTTTTTTGAGACAGAGTCTTACTCTGTCACCCAGGCTGGAGTGCAGTGGCACAATCTAGGCTCACTGCAACCTCCACCTCCTGGGTTCAAGCGATTTTCCTGCCTCAGCCTCCCGAGTAGCTGGGATTATAGGCACGCGCCACCATGCCTGGTTAATTTTTGTATTTTTAGTAGAGACAGGGTTTCACCACGTTGGCCAGGCTGGTCTTGAACTCCTGACCTCGAGTGATCCACCCACCTCAGCCTCCCACGGTGCTGGGATTACAGGCATGAGCCACCGTGCCCAGCCGATGTTTGTTTTAAAAAGGTAGTTGGGGCTGCCAGGGGAAGAAGCAGGGAGGCCAAATGGTGTGAGAAGATGGTAGCAAGGTGAGGAAGAGGTGGGCAGGTGGGGAAGGGGTCAGAGTCTATATATGTGTAGAGGGAGAGTTAGCAGGACTCACTGATGGATTGAACGGGGCAAGGAGAAGAGGGGACCCCACGATGACTCCAGCATTCTGAGCCCCCCAGTTTGTGCCTCTGCGTCTTCTCTCTCTCATGCCCCCTGAAAGCCACAGTACCAAGAACGACCCATGGCTGTGAGAGGGATAAGGTCTTATGCATGAGGGGAGAAGCGCATCTCGGAACCATGCTGGCTGCTGAGAAAGGCTTGTTTGATGGGTCGGGCTCCTCGTGGCAGGAACTGTGTCGCTCCAGCACCGTTTTCAGGAGTGAGCCAGAGAGCAGGCCAGGACACACTGTCCCTTCGGCCCTGGCTCTGCGCTGAAGCCAGCTTTGTGTCTTTGCTCCTTGGGTTCTGTGCTGGGTCTGAGATTGGGTCTAAACGTTGACAGTTTCTCTCTCTGTGGCTCTGAATATGACCTGTGCGCACCTTTCTCCATGTGTCGGTTCACGGAGAGCCTTGTCGAAGAGCTGGGAGGGCTGGCAAATGGCTTCGTCTGAGGCCTCCACATTTCCACGGGAACAGCCTAGCCTCCAGCCTCCGCCCATCAGCAGGGATCCTAACAGTGTTGCCACTCGCAAAGGTGTGAATTGCCCCAGTTCGCCTGGGACCCTGGCCAGTCTCCCTTTTTCCAGGGCCTCTAATGTGAGGCTCCTCTCTCCTGGGTCCTGACACCAGCTGTGAGGGCCAGGTTGGGGCAGGTAGTCCCAGCATCAATGCTGTGATAGCAGTGAGCCCAGGTCCCCCAGACAGGCCCCGAGCCACCCTGGGCACTGCCTTGTAGCCCGGGAGCAAGCCAGAGGCCTGGCTGGCAAGCGTGAAGCTGTCACAGCCGGCTGGCGGGCTCCCTTGAGCACTTGCCCTTGCTGGCAACGTATTCCCAGCCATATGGGCCAGCCCAGCCTTCCAGGAACGCTGGAGACCTGACCTCTGGGGGGTGACAGGAAGGGAGGGCTGGTGATGTCTTGTGGGGGCAAGGGTGGGGGTTCGTCAGGGAGGTCCCCAGTGGGAAGCAATGTGTGGCGCAGCAGCCTGGCCCTGTAGGAGGGTCTGGAGGCCTGACCTCCAGGGGCAGCGACGGGAAAGAGCAGAAGTGCAGGTGGGCAGCGGCTTGTGGGGGTGGTGGGGCTGTCCTATGCCTGCAGCTGGTGCCTCTGCCTGGGCTCCGAGGGGCGTGTCAGCCAGTCTTCCTGGGCGTGTCTGCTGGCCTCGGAACACTGGGCCGGCCCTGGGGGAGGGCGTGTCTGGGTGGCAGGTGTGTGCGTTTGTGCACGCGTGGGAGTTTTTTCCTGCTTTCTGCCTCTGTGGTCTGTGCCAGATTGTGACCTTCACTCCTAACTGGACTGGACAGTTCTCATGCCATCCTCCACGGCTCTGATCTGATGCGAAGCTGGCAGTTTCAGGGCCTGCAGCTGGGGTGGGAGATGCAGAGGGGTGGGAGCAGGAGGATTCCCCACCTCCCACCGTGATGTGGCGCTCCAGGGGGTGGGTGGACTCCAAGGTCGCCTTGGGCTGGGCAGAGATGTGGCCGGGAGTTGGTCTGGGAAAAGTTACTGATCTTCTTGGTTTCTGATCTGGGCAAGCATTCCACCCGATGGAGCCAATGCCCCCGCCTGAGTCTCCTTCCTCCGTTTTCTGCATGCCCTCTGCCTTCAGAGCAGATGCAGGAAAGCCCCATGTCCCGCCATACACAGGTCGGAGGGAAGAGGTATTGGGAAGGGCTGGGAGCACCTGCCCTATCTGCAGCTACTCGGGGAACTTCTCAGCAGGTGACACAGTTGCTCCAAAGGATGGGACGACCCATGGATTTGGGAGGGTTGATGCCATGTGGCAGACGAGGGGAGAAGTGCCCCTGCCCTGCCTCTGTCCCTGATCACCTGCAGTGAGAAAGGCTGGCATTGGAGAGGTGATGTCGGGTCTCACACATGGAGAAGTCCCGGTGTCCTGACTGCATCACCTTCTCATGTGGGCCTTCAAGCTCCTCCTCTCTGTCTCCTGCCAGTTTTCCCATCCTCTTTTGTTCTGGAATCGACCCAGGGATAGACCTGGTCTAGGTTAAGGCCCTGAGCCCAGAGCCACCGCTCCAAGGCATGACGTAGCCAGCAATCCCCTTGCCGCCCGCCTTCCCCAGGACCCCAGATGCTGCCCACGCTCCCACCCACACCACTGCTGCTTGCTCTCTGCCCCAAAGCCTGGGGGTTGCTCCCCTCCTGCTCCCCACCTGAGTTTCCCCTCTGGTCCAGCTCCTTGACTTCTCTCGGGAGCAGGGCCTTTTCTGAGCCTGGGCCTGGCGCCGGTAGCTGGGTTGGGACCCTCGTGGCCAACAGGGTAAGAGGAGGAAAGGTGTAATTAAACACTAGTTTCTTCTCCAGAAATGCTAATCGGGAAAAGCAATTAAAAGCAACTTTTTTTCCCTTAGTAATCTGTGTTAAGAGCTGGTAATGAAGTTTAGGGCCGTTGTGACTCAATATTTCAGCTTCACCGACTCAAGTCAAAACAATCCAAGCCCAGGAGTTTGCCAGCAGCTGAGCTGGGCCCTGGCAGCAGTTGTGAGTCCCACCCCGAGCTGCTCTCTGGGCAGAGAGAGGGTCGATCCCAGCTTCGGGGGCGGGGGTCTGGTGACACAGAGGTGATTCCCTGGGGGCATCCCTCAGAAGACCCTGGGAATGTGTCCTAGTGACAATGCTTAGGACAAGGGTTTAGGGGGCGTGACTGAGGAAGTGTGGGATCCAGTAGGGTCAGGGGAGAGGAACTGGGCACTTGAGGAGCCCACCGGGTTGGCCAGGGCTCAGCTTTGGGGGTTCAGAGCCAGGAGAGATGGTTATCCAAGTCCTGAGCTGTCACCCCTGGCCACTCACTTTCCATTTCCATTCATTCATCTGGCATTTTCGGGCGACACTTAGGTGGTCACTGCAGGTGCTGGAAATGAAGAAGAGGCCAACATCCTGCCCTCGTGAGGTTTACGTTTGGATGGAGGGAGGCCAGTGGTAAATGAGGAAAAGGAAGAACGGGGGTGCTGGATGGCGGCGCTTGGGAAGGAGAAAACTAGAGCAGCTTTGGAGAATGGAATAGGGAGTGGGTGGGGCGGGTGGGTGGATGGCTTGTCATTGCAGATGTGGCTCCCAGGGAAGGGGTCACTGCGATGGTGACATTTGGGTGAAGACAGGAAGTGAGGGAGTGACCCAACCTAATCCATATCTGTAGGAAGAGCATCCCCGCCAAGGGGAACAGCAGTGTGATATCCCGGAGGCGTGTTGGCGAAGCAAGGAGACCAGTGTGGCTGGAGCAGAGTGAGGGGCAGATGCCATCTGAGGTCGAGGGGTTCAGGGCGGGGGGCCACAGATCCTGCAGGCCTGGTAGGCCATTGAGAGAACACTGGCTTTTACCCGCAGTGAAATAAGCAGCTTTTTGAAGAGTTCTGAGTGCCATGATCTGATTAGGAACAAGCTCTTTATTAAAAAACAAGATGCACCTGTCACTGACTCCGCCTCTCGCAGGTGGCATGTGTGCCCAGATGTCCCTCCTTGAAGGCATTCTCTCCATGTTTCATCCAAGAGTGGGCAGAGGGGCCACAGAGGGTCTGTCTGGAGCTCCCCCTGCTCTGACCTGGGCCTCCTTCCCCTGGCCCTTCCAGGAAGCCAGTCAGAAACAGGGTCTTGTCACTTTAAGCAGCTCCCCGCCCGCCGCCCTGCCCCCCACCCCGCTGGCCTGCTTTATCTGAAGTCCACGCGCATGTTGTTCCAGGACCGATCCGCTTTAGCTAATTAATAATCTGACAGGAGCCACCCAGGGGATTAGCCGTTGAGCTGAGCTCCACCAAGCCCCAGCAAATGAGCCCTGTGCTCCTTGGGGACGTAGAGGTGACTTTGGGGGGTGCAGCGAGAGGGGACCCCCGCAGGTGAGCCATGGTATTGGTCAGTGCATAGTGACGTGTGAGTGGGGAGGCTGCTCAGGCAGACAGTTCTGAGAAGGGCCTCCAGAAAAGAATCTGCTGTGCTGAGATGGACAAGGGACTTCCACTCTGCCTCTCTGCCCCTTCTGACCTACTCACCCACCAGGAACTATCCCCCTCTGCCAGGTGCTACCTGCAGAGTCACCAGGACAGGGTTGCCAGAGTTATTTAGCAAGTAAAAATACAGGATACCTAGTACGTTTAAATGTCACACAAGTAGCATGGAAGTTTTAGTGTAAGTATGTTCCATGCAATATTTGGGACATACTTATATGAAAATAGTATTCATCGTTTTTGTTTTGTTTTGTTTTTGAGATGGAGTTTTGCTCTTGTTGCCCAGGCTAGCGTGCAGTGGCGTGATCTCGGCTTATTGCAACATTTGTCTCCTGGGTTCAAGTGACTCTCCTGCCTCAGCCTCCCGAGTAGCTGGGATTACAGGTGCCCACCACGCTCAGCTAATTTTTTTGTATTTTTAGTGAGACAGGGTTTCACCATGTTGGCCAGGCTGGTCTTGAACTCCTGACCTCAGGTGATCCCCCCACCTTGGCCTCCCAAAGTGCTGGGATTACAGGCGTGAGCCACTGCACCCAGCCATATTCATTGTTTACTAGAAATTCACATTTCACTGGGCATTCTGTATTTTCTCTGGCCCCTGAGCAGGGAGGGCTGGCAGCTGGGGGCTCCCTCTCCTTCCAGAGGGCAGCCCGGACCTCCCTCTGGAAGAGGCAACACTCCCTGGGGAGCTTCCTGGATACTTGGCAAGCAGGGCAGGGCTGGGGTCACGATGACCTCCACTGCCATAGTACAGAGGGAGGAGGATGGAGGCAAACGTCAGCCACTTGCTGGAGTCTCCCAGCCTGCATTTGGGCCACAGTGGCCCTTGGGTGAGTCCAGACTAAGTCCCCACAGAGGCATCTGTGGCCACCAGGCTGGGGAGCAATTCCCCAGGACCGCCTCCCCCCGCGAGGCTGCTGTCTAGGAATAGTCTGGGGGCCTCTCCAGAGGGGGCAGCCTGAAGTTTCTGGGATAATTTGGGAGGATGGCCATCCACCTAGGGCATCTGTTCTGAGCCCAGGGATAGATAGGCGGGGATGGCCCACTGTGTAGGAGGCACTGGACTAGGCCAGGCACAAGGTCGGGGTAACAGCCTGCCATGCAGGGCCACCTCTGTGTTCCAGGACCTTTGGGCACTGAGGAGGAATCCCCGTCTGCTGCCCTCTCCATGCCCACCCCAACCGAGCAGCCCGTGCTAGCTCCTTGGGGAGGGTGTGCCCTGCAGGGGGCTGGGCTGCCTGGGCTGTCACTGTGGGGCAGGGAGGGGAGTGCCAGTCTGGAGTGGAAAGCTCGATGGGGTCCTTACTCTCCCACTAGTGACCCCTCACACCCTGGCCCTATTCCTGTGGCCAGGGAGCTTAGGGCTGCCAGCTGGTTGAAGTCCAGCCTCCTGCAGCCAAGGGGCCTGATGCCAGGCGGGCAGTACCCCGAGGTGGGAGCTCTCTGCTCCAGCTCTGTTCTCTAGGAGTTAACAGCATCTTGTGCCCTGGGAAGCCTCCTCTCCCCCGGCCCCCCGGGCTGCCCCCATCCCCCACCACCAGCCTTTCCCGGCACAGCCAGCCAGGCTGTCTTGTGGTGGGAGCAGAAGGGGGCTGGGGGTGCCACACGGGTGGGAACCTCTTCCGCTTCCCGAGCTCTCAGCCTCTTCGCCAGTCTGCCCGGTGGTTTGGCCCCGTTTCTCGAGCCGGCTGCTGCCCGTGTTGCCTCTGACCAACATCATTAGCGTGGGTATTTATATTTCATTAACAACATTAAGCCCAAATGGCATTAAAAGCAAAGCTGGTGATAAATAGCTTATTAATAAACAGGGAGTGCTCCGTACTGCCTGGCCTCTCCAGCCCCGGTGTTAACCCTTGCTGCCCTAGAGAAACATGCCTCACCCCAAAGACCACCCCACTGAAGATGGGGCCAGAGGTACAGGTCCCTTCTCCGCCCTCTGTCGGCTACTCTGAGGCTGGTGTGTCTTGGATTCTATGCCAGGCAGGTCTGGGTCACTTGAGCTCACAAAACCTGGCCAGACCCCCTCAGGGCCACTAATCAGATCCTTGTCACCCTGTCCTCACTGGTTTTGATTCTGGGAATTAATAATTTAGGAAATGCGGCTTTTCTAGGTTACAAGCTCAGATCTTCCCCATTCCCTTCTAGCTGCATCTGAAACAAGGTTTACAGACTGAAAGAGACTCATAATGATAATAATAATAATAATAATAATAATAGGCAGGGCCAGGTGGCTCTCACCTGTAATTTCAGCACTTTGGGAAGCTGAGATGGGTGGATCACCTGAGGTCAGGAGTTCAAGACCATCCTGGCCAACATGGTGAAACCCCATCTCTACTAAAAATACAAAAATTAGCTGGGCAGTCGTGGCACCTGCCTGTAATCTCAGCTACCCGGGAGGCTGAGGCAGGAGAATCATTTGAACCCGGGAGATAGAGGTTGCAGTGAGCCAAGATCACAACACTGCACTCCAGCCTGGCGACAGAATGAGACTCCATCTCAAAATAATAACAGTAATAATAATAATAGCAACAGTTACAGTTGCAGCCAGCATGAGCGGGGTACTCACCATGAGCCGACGTCTCAGTGATCACTCCACTCACAGCAGCTCTCAAACCCTCCAGTGACCCCAGCTCAGCCTCCTTTTATTTTTTATTTTATTATTTTATTTTTTATTTTTTTGAGACAGAGTCTGGCTCTGTCACCCAGGCTGGAGTGCAGTGGCTCGATCTCGGCTCACTGCAACCTCTGCCTCCCAGGTTCAAGCGATTCTCCTGCCTCAGCCTCCCGAGTAGCTGAGATTACAGGCATCATGCCACCACACCTGTCTAATTTTTGTATTTTTAGTAGAGATAGGGTTTCACCATGTTAGCCAGGCTGGTCTCGAACTCCTGACCTCCTGTCATCCGCCAGCCTTGGCCTCCCAAAGTGCTGGGATTACAGGGGTGAGCCACTGCACCCAGCCTCAGCCTCCTTTTATAAGTGGGCAATCTGATGTCCAGAGAATTGAAGCAGGGCCGGGTGGGGTGGCTCACACCTGTAATCCCAGCATTTTGGAAGGCTGAGGTGAGGATTGCTTGAGGCCAGGGGTTTGAGACTCCCATCTCTTCAAAAAAAAAATAAAAAATAAAAATTAGCAAGGTGAGGTGGCACACACACCTGTATTCCTAGCTATTTGGGAGGGGAGGCTGAGGTGGAGGATCACTTGAGCCCAGGAGGTCGAGTCTGTAGTGAGGCGTGATCGAACCACTGCAACCCCAGCCTCAGCAACAAAGCTAGACCCTGCCTCTTAAAAATTAGAAAAAAAAAGACCAGGTGTGGTGGCTCAGACTTGTAATCCCAACTCAGGGAGCCCAAGGTGGGTGGATCATGAGGTCAGGAGTTCAAGACCAGCCTGGCCAACATGGTGAAACCCCATCTCTATTAAAAATACAAAAATTAAACAGGCTTGGTGGTGCGCACCTGTAACCCCAGCTACTTGGGAGGCAGAGAATTGCTTGAACTCGAGATGCGGAGGTTGTAGTCAGCCGAGATGTTTCCACTGCACTCCAGCCTGGGTGACAGAGCAAGACTCATCTCAAAAAAAGAAAAAAAATTAGAAGAAACAAAAAGAAAATTGAAGCAAAGCAGCGTCAGTAGCTGGGGCTCATGTCACACAGCCCCTGGGCCACTGTCCCTGTGCAGTCGGCCCCTAAAGAGAACCGTTGCAGAAGAGCCCATCCCGGTTCCTGGCCTCACGTGTGCCAGGGTTTCTCGGAGCTGTGGCTCCGGCCTGGCTCTCCCTGCCTCTGGATCCCTGCCACTTTGCCATGCAATGCCCCTGCCTAGGCAAGCTGCCCGCACACAGACCGGCTGTCCAGAGGGCACCGTTATGTACTTTGCAGGCCACCACTCCACCTAGGACCCAGAGGTGCCAACGGAGAGCCAGCAGGGATGTCTGTGCTGCTCAAGAGACCCAAGTGAGCCTTCTGCTTCCTACAGGGCACCTGGTACTCGGCGCTCTCCTGGGGAGGGGGAAACAGCCAGGCCTTGGTTTTTGGGGGTTATAAGTTAATAGTCTGGGCTCGGTGGTGCATGCCTGTAATCCCAGCACTTTGGGAAGCCCAGGCCGGTGGATCACCAGGTCAAGAGATAGAGACCATCCCAGCCAACACAGTGAAACCCCGCCTCTACTAAAAATGCAAAAATTAGCTGGGCGTGGTGGTGTGCACCTGTAATCCCAGCTACCTGGGAGGCTGAGGCAAGAGAATCGCTTGAACCCAGAAGGCAGAGGTTGCAGTGAGCCAAGATGGCACCACTGCACTCCAGCCTGGGCAACAAAAATGAAACTCTGTCTCAAAAAAAAAAGTATTAATATGTGTTAGATGTAGGGTCATCTTTTAACACTTTTAAGAAATAGAGGCACGTTCAGCCCTGGGTCCTCTCCCAACCCCAGCTCCACAGCCGAACTGGCCGAAAGTAAGAGGAGCAACTGGAACCTTGTCTAGACCAAGAGGCTCCACTTAGAACTTCCTGCTGTAGGAGGAAACAGGAAGTTCTTCCTCCTCATGCGCCTGATCTGTTCAGGGCTGTCTGGGCCACGCCTGGCTGAAAGGGGAATCGGGGCACTCGGAATTTGCAGCATAAAAGGGAAAGATGGAGGGAGAGTGGAAAGTGAAGCCGCCACGTGGTTGTGAGGAGGGGACAGGGTGGAGGGCATGTCGTGGAGACCATCTGGCTGTGTCTGTGAGCACTCAGGGAAGACGGAGAGCTCATTAATTAGCAGGGCTCCCGCTGTCTGCGCAGGGCCCGGGACTGCTTCTCCCAGCCCATTCCCAAGCTGGGAAGGAAGTTGGGATGCAGTAGCCATAGGGCTCCTCATCAGAGAGGAGTCTCATCCTGACGCCTGCAACCTGACCAACCACTCCCCGAAGGGAGAAGTGAGCAGGGGGACCTGGCCGGGATACCTCATCGGACTGACGATGTTACGTGGTCATCGCCGAGACCACAATTCCCCCTTTCAGCCAGGTCTGCCTCGGCAGGTCTGATTCACACCTTCTGCTACTTCCGCCTAGAAGACCTCCATGCTTGCTCTGGCCACGAGGGCCTTGGCAGGGTGTGGAGGGTGGCTGGGAACTGGAGACACTGTGGAGTTGATGATTGTCACCTACATTACAGTTTAGGTGATTGATTGTACAGGCATAAAACCAGTGGTCAGAGACCCCAGACCAGGAGCAAGTAGTGGAGAAGGGCCAGCCAGGCCTGCCCCAGCCTGGAACTAGTGGTAGGTGGAGACACTGATTGGGCGAAAGCGGGGAGGTGGAGAGACGGGCTCTGGAACCGGGCCGACCTGAGTTGCAGTTCAGACCCACCGTTTTGGTTTCTTTTAGACAAAGTCTCCCTCTTGTCCCCCAGGCTGGAGTGCAGTAGTTAGATCTCTGCTCACTGCAACCTCTGCCTTCCAGGTTCAAGCAATTCTCCTGCCTCAGCCTCCCGAGTAGCTGGGATTACAGGTGCGTGCCACCACGCCTGGCTAATATTTGTATTTTTAGTAGAGATGGGGTTTCATCGTGTTGGTCAGGCTGGTCTCGAACTCCCGACCTTAAGTGATCCACCCGCCTTGGCCGCCCAAAATGCTGGGATTACAGGCATGCACCACTGTGCCGGCCAGGCCCACTGTTTTATAGATGCGGCCCAGGCCCACTTACAAGCTTAGCCTCATTGTCCTCTTCTGTGGAATGGGCACAATAGCACCTTCCTTGCAGGGATGCGTTCTCTAAAATGCCTGTGACCGGACCTAGGACCTGGTAGGTACTGAGTAAGGGGTCACCGCTGCCTCTACCACTGTTAGGCCCACTTCTAATTTGTTTTTGCTAATGTCTGTTTGAGAAACAGGAAGGGGAATGGGTGGAGAGCACGGTATCCACACAGGGCTCGGCCTGCCAGCCCTGCCCGGGAATAGCTGCTGCAGGACACGCCGGGCCTTGCAATCTCCTTCTCCTCTGCTGGGCTTAGAAGGGGAGCTGGATGCAGGGAGCCTTGGAAAGGCGAGCACAGTGTACTGTCGCCCGGCGAGCGCTCGTTCTGGAGCGGGAGCAGCTGTGTGACTCCCCTCGTTTCATGCAGTGCAGTGACCCACAAGAGGGCACGGTAGGGGTCTTCAGCGTGGTCGCCCCTGCTGCCTTTGATGCTTCCTGTTCCAAGGTGGGATCTCTCCTGTCCCTTACACGTGGGCTGGGCTTTGATGAGGGACCCTGAGCCCACCTCACCTTCTCCCACTCTGCGAAGCCTGGGAGAGGTCCTGCAGCTTCTGCTCTGCTGGCTCACTCTCTGGAGGCCTGCTGAGAGGTGTTCCATCTCAGGCTTCTTCCCTGATATCTGGGTGGAACGCCTTTCATCTGCCGCTGGGACCGGGCCATGGTTAGACCTTCAGTGGCCGCCATTGCTTCCGCCACCGTTTGGCCATGCTGGACTTAGCAATTAGTAAGATCCCCTGCCTGTGGGCTTTGGTTGGTCTGCTGGGTGGTACCTATGAAAGATGAGCGTGTGCAGACCCCTGCCTCTCTCTGCATAACCCACCTTCCCGAGGATGGCTTCCACTAGTCCTCCCAGCCTCACCCTTAGCCTCGGGTCTCCTATGGCTCCAAGGGCCAGAGGCTCAGAGGGCATGGGGGCAGGTGGTGGGGTGGTCAGAGCTTACCTTGCTTTAGGGGAATGGCACTGCCATTGTGTGCCGTTTGTCACTCTGTGGCCTCCTGGGTGTCTACTCCTGGTTAGCAGAGGCTATGAGGGGAGAAGCCTTGGGGTCATCTGTCTTGCCCACACGATCTCAGAGCTACCCAACCCCACGTGGGCCCTAGAGAAGGGGCAGGGGGCGAGAGCCAGGAAAACGGCTCCTGGGAGGGGAGAAGGTGACCTGTGCATATGTTGCCCCACGGCCCAGGAGCCAGACCTTTCGGCTTGATGGGCAGACTTTCCAGTGGGTCAAAGGCCACTCCAGATCTGAGCTTTTTCTTTCCCCTGCTCCCACCTCCAGGGGTGGTAGAAAGAGCTCACCCTCCCCTCTGCCCTATGGTGGCCCCAACATGAAGCCCGCCATGAGCTGGGGTCTAGGACAGCTCTAGAAGAAGGTCCCAGGCCCAGGCCAGCCCTCGGTTGGGGTGTCAGGTGCTGTCTTGGTTCTGCGCCTGCCCCCAGCAGTAGGCATTGCCAGCCTTTTTAGCAGACACCCCTGATGCCAGCTCCAGGCAAGGGGGCCCTCATCTGAAGCCACGGGGCTGGGGAGGCAGAAGGGATCCCGCGCAGACTCCTTCCTCTGGGAGCTTCTCCGACTTTCATTTTCTTTTCGCCACTATTTTTTCCTGGGGTCTAATTAAAGACTTGGAGCCGTTTACAGCCTGTGGTTGGCTTTTTATTTGGATCTTTGGCAATTACCTCCTGCCCTAAAATAAGTTTCGATGGAACAGGGGTAGGATTTTTCTTTTTGGCCAAGTTCTCAGCTTTAATTTTGCTGTGCATGCGCGTGTGTGTGCGCACGTGTGAGTGATGGAGGGTAATGAGGCCCTTCCCTCCCCGCTCTTCCAAATCCTGCCTCCTGTCACTCTCCCCATCTCGAGTGTCCTGTGGCCAAGGCAGGGACCTGGACGGCAGGAACAGTATGTCCTCAGCCTCTTCTTGCCTTGAGGCCGCTCTGTGATGACAACAGGCAGGCCATCTGTTTACTCTGTCCCAGTTTCTTCACCTGTGAATGGGGCCAGTGGGCCAGGCATGCCAGAGGCTTCCCTCCATGCTGCTTGGTGACAGACCTCTCACCCAGCAGAGCAAGGAGATCCCTGGGGCAGGAGGAAGCCAGCACCTCTGCCACCAGTCCTCCTCTTCCCCTCTTGATCCACACCTTGTGTTTGAATAGGAGCTCATGACCCTGTGCCCAAGGCTCTTCCCGGTTTCGTCTCTTGATTCTCCCAGCTTCTGTGTGAGCAGCTGAGATCACCCCATTTTCTAGGGCCATAAGGCCATATTTTCTAGACCCTGTGGCCCTAAGGGTCTCCCCTATGGCCAGAGATCACTAGTGGCTTTTCTGATCTCTCCTGGCTTAGAGGGGACAGGGCACTGGGAGTCAAACCCAGGTCCTCTGATCTTCCAAAATCCACACCCAGGATTGGTGACATCACTGTGGGGCCTCCTGTTCAAAAACGACTCAGAATTTCATGACAGTGACAGCAGGACGTTCAACCCAGCAGGTGCCCTTTGAGCGTGAGGCCCTGTGTGGCTGCGTGGGTTGTACACCCAGGAATCCGGCCCTGCCCACACCCCCTGGAGTCCCCGTCTCGTGTTTGCCTGTTTCAATCCATGTGGCAAAGGGTGAAAGGCCGCCTGTGTTCCGTGTCCCTGGCGCCATGGCTCACTCCTGCAGATGGGAAGCATGCTGGATTCTCCCAATTCTTGGCCTGTCCCATCTGACCTCTGTCTTATAAGCATGATGCAGGCTGTCTGGGGTTCCCTGAGTCTCTTAGGGGACTTCAGATGTAAATAAGGCCACCTGAGACTTCATGTGAGTCAGAAGTGAGGAAATAAAAAAGACGAAATTTGGTAAGAACTCTGTTTCCTTGGGGCAGAAGGTGAAGCTTTTGGGGATCGGTCCTCGGTCCTCGCAGTCCCTTTTAGGAGTCCTGTGGGAGCTCTTTGTCAAGCAAAGCAAACGGTGACCTGCCAAAAATATCCAGATCACACTGGGCTTTGATTGCTCTGCTTGGGCTAGAAGGTCAGGTGGCCTGTTCCGTAGGCTCATCTGGAAACTCTCGCCGGTTGTTGGGGACTTGGAGTGGCTTTGGAGTCTTAGCGGGTAATGGGTGGATCAAGGGAGCCAGGCATGAGTCTGCATGTCCTGGGGTGCGTATGTGCTGTACCATGTCCCGGGGTGTGTGTGTGCTATACCATGTCCCAGGCAGTGTGTGCTGTACGGTGTCCCGGGGTGCATGTGTGCTGTACCATGTCCCGGAGTGTGTGTGCTGTACCGTGTCCCGGGGTGTGTGTGTGCTGTACCATGTACTGGGGTGTGTGTGCTGTATTGTGTCCCGGGGTGTGTGTGCTGTATTGTGTCCCGGGGTGTGTGTGCTGTATTGTGTCCCGGGGTGTGTGTGCTGTACCGTGTCCCGGGGTGTGTGTGTGCTGTACCGTGTACTGGGGTGTGTGCGCTGTATCGTGTCCCGGGGTGTGTGCGCTGTACCATGTACTGGGGTGCATCTGTGCTGTACCGTGTATTGGGGCATATGTCTGCATGTACTGTCTCCCGGGGTATGTGTGCTATACCGTGTCCCAGGGTGTGTGTGTGTTATATCGTGTCCTGGGGTGTGTGTGTGTACCGTGTCCCAGAGTGCATGTGTGCTCTATTGTGTACTGGGATGCGCGTGCCCTGCACCATGTCCCGGGGTATGTGTGCGCTGTGGGTGCGTGTGCCCTGTACCATGTCCCGGGGTGTGTGCGTGCTGTGGGTGCCTGTGCCCTGTACCATGTCCTGGGGTGTGTGTGCGCTGTGGGTGCCTGTGCCCTGTACCATGTCCCGGGGTGTGTGTGTGCTGTGGGTGCGTGTGCCCTGTACCGTGTCCCGGGGTGTGTGTGCGCTGTGGGTGCGTGTGCCCTGTACCGTGTACTGGGGTGGGTGCGTGTGCCCTGTACCATGTCCCGGGGTGCGTGTGCCCTGCACCGTGTCCTGGGGTGCGTGTGTGCTGAACCGTGTCCCAGGGTTTGTGTGCTGTACCGTTTACTGGGTGCATGTGTGCTGTACCAAGTATTGGGGTGTGTGTCTGCATGTACTGTGTCCCAGGGTACGTGTGCTGTACCATGTCCCAGGGTGCGTGTGTGCTGTGCCGTGTACTGGGGTGCGTGTGTGCTGTGCCGTGTCCCGGGGTGCGTGTGTGCTGTACCGTGTACTGGGTGCATGTGTGCTGTACCAAGTATTGGGGTGTGTGTCTGCATGTACTGTGTCCCAGGGTACGTGTGCTGTACCATGTCCCAGGGTGCGTGTGTGCTGTGCCGTGTCCCGGGGCGCGTGTGTGCTGTGCCGTGTACCGGGGCGCGTGTGTGCTGTGCCGTGTCCCGGGGCGCGTGTGTGCTGTGCCGTGTCCCGGGGCGCGTGTGTGCTGTGCCGTGTCCCGGGGCGCGTGTGTGCTGTGCCGTGTCCCGGGGCGCGTGTGTGCTGTGCCGTGTCCCGGGGCGCGTGTGTGCTGTGCCGTGTCCCGGGGCGCGTGTGTGCTGTGCCGTGTCCCGGGGCGCGTGTGTGCTGTGCCGTGTCCCGGGGCGCGTGTGTGCTGTGCCGTGTCCCGGGGCGCGTGTGTGCTGTGCCGTGTCCCGGGGCGCGTGTGTGCTGTGCCGTGTCCCGGGGCGCGTGTGTGCTGTGCCCTGTCCCGGGGCGCGTGTGTGCTGTGCCGTGTCCCGGGGCGCGTGTGCTGTGCCGTGTCCCGGGGCGCGTGTGTGCTGTGCCGTGTCCCGGGGCGCGTGTGTGCTGTGCCGTGTCCCGGGGCGCGTGTGTGCTGTGCCGTGTCCCGGGGCGCGTGTGTGCTGTACAGTGTACCGGGGTGCGTGTGTGCTGTACAGTGTCCTGGAGGCTGCGTGTGTGCTGTACCGTGTACCGGGGTGCGTGTGTGCTGTACTGTGTACCGGGGTGCGTGAGTGCTGTACAGTGTCCTGGAGGCTGCGTGTGCTGTACCGTGTCCTGGGGTGCATGTGCACTCCAGTGAGGACACAGCTGTCCTGCGTGCCAGGCAGGTCTTTGAATAAGAGCTGTGAGGATGGAAGGCTCTTGCTGGCTCTCCAGACAGACAGCCCCTGCCCGCCCGTCTGGGACCATGTTCCCCTGTCAGGACACGCCTGCTTGTGGCACCCTTTCTCTCTTCTGCTCATGCCCCCTCCCCATCCCCAAGTAGTCTGGGTATCCAAGTTTCAGCCCCAGGACGGACCCCACCCTTGGCTTTCTTTACCCCACCACCTGCTTCCTAGAAACCGTCTAAATCCTGGACCTTGGGCAAGTTTCAGGATAAAAGGTGTCCTAAAAGCCACAGCAGCTGTTTTTATGGGTGGATTGGGGAGCAACTTTATCTGAAATCGGGGCGGGGGGGCAGCGTGGGGGTGGGAGCACCCTAGGCGTAAGGTCTGGAGCAGTTTAAGTCTAAGAGGGAGAAAGTGCCCGAGTTTCCAAGGACTGATTAGATGGTGTGCCAAGTGTATTAAATTTTGCAGACATTTTAACAGCAATATGCTAGATAGTTGGGTGTCCCCTGAGGCGGCTGGATTTTTTATATCCTTCACAGAAGGTCAGAACCCTCTTCTGCCTGCCTCCCCCCGCCGCCCCATGCTCCCTGCTCCTCTGTCTCTCCCCCTCCCTCCCTCCCTTTCCTCAACAATTCCCCTTGCTTCTTGCTCTCTGCTCATCGGGTACCTAAAAGACATCTCCCATCCCGCCTGCCCTCCTGTCAGGGGATCAGGGGTCTCCAAGGCTGGAGGGGGGCACAAACAGGGCGATTGGCTTCTATTTTTTCTCCCCTTTTCTCTTCTCTTCCCCCTGTCCCCCCCCCCCATTTTGGAGACTGTCGTAAGACCTACTCCCTCCCTCCTTATTTTTATAGAAAAAAAAAAGGCAGGAAAAGAATCCATCTGGCATATGAATAATTGAAATGGCTCAACTCTGTTCCTGTTGCCGCTGTTTGTTCTCAGCTCCCTCGGCCCCCAGCCCATCCCCCTGAGTACAGGTCTCTACTCGGAGGATGCAGGGGCACACTCAGAAGGTTCTCGGTGGAGGCCAGGGCTCTCCAGGGCTCTCCTTCATCCTGAGCCCTTTCTCCACATGAAACAACTGATGGGTCCAAGTGGGGACACTTGGGGATGTAGTCTCTTTCTCCCTGACCCTGGGGGACAGCCAGCCTCGGGCTAGAGTATCCCCAAACATCACTCACCCTTGAATGGTTCCCTTGGCCTCTTGGGCCTCAAGGGATAGCTAACTGGATACTGACTTCTCCCGGGACACCCCGGGATTCTCCGGTTTATGCCCCAGACTCCTCCTGTCCTCCAGCCTCTGCCTCTCTGTCCTGAGGGTCCTAGTGCCCAGCCTGAGCTTGGGAACCATGGGGACTCCTGTTTGGGGAAAACTGGCTGCGGCAATGCTCCCTGAGCTCTCCTTCACTATTACTTCCAAGGGGCTGCTCCACCCCCACGAACTGGCCCAGGCTTCTTGCTCAGAGACTTCTTCTTTTTTCTTTCTTTCTTTTTTTTGTGTGTGTGAAACAGAGTCTCGATCTGTTGCCCAGGCTGGAGTGGAATGGCATGATATTGGCTCACTGCAACCTCCGCCTTCCGAGTTCAAGCAATTCTCCTGTCTCAGCCTCCTGAGTAGCTGGGATTACAGGCATGTGCCGCCATGCCAGGCTAATTTTTGTATTTTAGTAAGACAGGGTTTCACCATGTTGCCCAGGCTGATCTGGAACTCCTGACCTCAAGTGATCCACCCGCTTCGGCCTTCCAAAGTGCTGGGATTATAGCCGTGAGCCACTGCGCTGGCCAGAGGCTTCTAACTCCTCACCAACCCATTCCCCTCCGACTCCTTCCTCTCAATGCGCTCAGACAAGGCCTTGCCCCTGGCTGGAGGATTTCAAGTTCTTCACTTCTAGAATTGGCCTTTTTTACTGGGAGTCATGAAAGACAGAGATTTTTAACTTTGTTTTCTGCAACAAGTTGGGAGAAAGCACATGGGCAGGAGGTGGGACCAGGCTGGGGACCGGGGAGAGAATGGACAAAGTCCTGGCTGGAATCACTGCCCGTTCACTTTCCCCAACCTGGACCCGCTGCACACCAAGCCCCAGGTCCGAGCCGAGAATTCACTGTCTCTTTAAAACCATTTAGAGGAAAAACAAAAGAACTTTAGTGCATTAATTCTAGATGAAGATGGGTCTCCAGATGACAGCCCGATCCGCGTTATTCCCTAAAAGACCACTTCCCCTCTCCTCCGCCCCTCCCACCTTCCTGCCCCTCTGCCGGGCTCTTTGTCCTCCTCCGTGGTTCTTGCTTTGTGAAACGCGGACACCGGGGTGGCGTGAAGCCTAACCGTGCGCTTGATGTTTGAGAAGTCAATACTTCTGTCTGTTGGGGACGTCACGTTCGTGTCATGTGTGAGGTATTGACTTGCAGCCCAGGGCCCTGTGGTTGCAAAGTGCTGGGAGCCAGCGTGTCTCAGAACCACCAAGCAGCTTTGCTGGGGTTGCGGCTGGGGGCACGTGAGAAGCCGTCCCTGTCTCAGTGCTTTCTGCATCAGGCATTCTAGGTCTTAGAATAGCACCAAAACGTTCTAGATCTTTCCTGGCTTTGGGGAAAACGCATACACACAAACTACCCAGTAAGTAAAAAATAATTCAGATGAAATTCAAATCAGGTTTGTTATAACTATATACATATATATGTTTATAGTTATATATTATATATGTATATATATGTATATAGTTATATATTAACAATACAAACCACTTTTATATATGTAAATATA
Organism: Saguinus oedipus; assembly: GCA_031835075.1. NCBI lineage: Eukaryota > Metazoa > Chordata > Mammalia > Primates > Cebidae > Saguinus > Saguinus oedipus. The sequence goes on along the minus strand of CM063175.1, from coordinate 48,554,877 downwards.
TATACATATATATGTCGTTTGTAAAGACTCCTACGTGTTATAAAAGCTGCAAAATGTCTGGCATTCCAGGGCCTAGGAGAAATAATTAGATATTTATATTCAATAAAACTGCCTTGATGGGGAAATCGTTTCCCTCCGTGTGGATTCACAGTTGAGGGTGAGTTTCGGTGGTTGGGTTTGTTTTTTTCCTGACGATAAAACCAGGGGTTTGGCACTAGCAAATGTATTTCCCGCAAATATCTAAATCTCTTTTTTCCGCTGTGAGCTCTGCTAGACCGGCCTCGTCACGCCAACCCAGCTCATGCTGATCTTCACTGGAGAGCTGTGTGCGTGGAGCGCCCGCCCCAGACTCTCCGCCCGGGCCAGTGCTGGAGGTCCTGTGCGCCTGTGTCTGCTCCCTGGGCCCTGCCGTCCCCACCCCCAGGACAACTGCTGGTGGTTCTTTTCCTGCCTTTGCTTTGCTGTTTTCTTCTTTGAACAAGTCCCTAGAATGGGGCCTCTGCCCTCATGTTCTTTAAAGCCCAATCTAAAGCCAGGCGCGGTGGCTCATGCCTGTAATCCCAGCCCTTTGGGAGGCCAAGGCGGGCGGATCATGAGGTCAGGAGTTCGAGACCAGCCTGACCAACATGGTGAAACCCCGTCTCTACTAAAAATATAAAAATTAGTAGGGCATGGTGGTGCACACCTGTAATCTCAGCTACTTGGGAGGGTGAGGCAGGAGAACCTGGGAGGCAGAGGTTACAATGAGCTGAGACCACACCATTGCACTCCAGCCTGGGCAACAGAGTGAGACTCTGTCAAAAAATAAAAATTAAAAAAGCCCAATCTAAGCATTTTTCAGCAATTTTTTTTTTCCAGACAGGGTCTCACTTTGTTGCCCAGTCTGGAGTGTAGTGCAGCCATCATAGCTCACTGCAGCCTCTACCTCCTGGGCTCAAGTGATCCTCCCACTTCAGCCTCCAAAGGAGCCAGAACTACAGGTGTGCACCACCCCCATCCAGCTAATTAAAAAAAATTTTTTTGTGTGGAGACACAGGGTCTCACTATGTTGCCCAGGCTGGTCTTGAACTCCTGGCCTCAAGTGATCCACCCACCTTGGCCTCCCAAAGTGCTGGGATTACAGGCATGAGCCATCATGCCCTGAAATTTTTCTGATTTTACCCAGCACTTCCTACCCGCAATTTGTAGTTTCTCTTCCTCCACCTCCTGCTTCTAGATACTTCTCTCCCACCTCTCCTGAGCTCGGCTTGGCCTCCCAGCCTGTTGCCTTCAGGGCCAGCGATTTTGGGGAGACATTCTACCTCAAAGCCCTGGCTTGGGGAGAACTTCAGTCCCACCCTTGTTTCTCTCCCGTCTGTTACACAGCCATAAACAGATGGAGCCAGAAGGAGCCATAGATACCCAGGACCTCACTCTCCCATTACACAGATGTGGAGCTGAAGCCCTGACTGGGGCGCATGGATTAGTGGGAGGGGCTGCACTGGCTTCAGGTTCCTCACCGGAATGGAGCCGAGCTGGGGCCTAAAGTGCTGCCCTTGACTTCCAGCAGGTTCTGGGAATGGGAAGATACACAGGCCTTGCCTCGACATTGAGCCACTGTGAGACATGCGGCAAGCAGCCTCCCCTCTCTGAGCCTCGCTCTTCCAATTGTGACATAGAATCGGTAACTCGTATCCTGTGGGGTTGCAGAGAGAAGGAGTAGGCTGGTGCTGGCCATGGTGGTGGTGGGGGGGGGCAGTTTCCCTATAAGGTAGTGGCAGTTGGCATTCACCCTAGCTGCAAATGAGGACACACTGTGACACCTGGCCACTGCAATAAGACCTTGTCTGTGGGCTCCACCTGTGTGGTGGGTTTGCTGTGGACCCTTTCTCCCCGAATGGCTGGGTTTCACTCTTTCAGGAGGGACTCGTCTGGGGTCCCAGCACCTTGCGGCTTCCCAAGTTTCAGCCTCCACTCATTTCGGCCAAGAAGGAAACCGGGAACAGTAGGGGAGCCGGCAAAGTGCATGTGCTGAAGGGTCAAGGTGCAATCGGGAACTGGAACCCTAAGAGAGGGCCCAGGGAGACAGGAGGGAGGAGAGGCAGCGCCTTTGGCACAGAGCCACCCTGGCCGGGACATTTCGGCCAAACTATAGTTTGGGCTCTTGAAGGGCTGGTGGCCCCATTGTTTTGACAAAAGCCTTTTAGATAAACGACAAGAAGGTCCCTAAAGGCTCTGTAGGGAGTGGAAGTAGCCAGCAGGGCTGATAGAATTGAGAGTGGGCCCAGGGGGCGGAGGGCTCAGAGAAAGGTCTGGAAGCCTGAGTGGGAGCAGCCGAGCTTAATTACAGAGCATTGATCGGTGTGAGAACAGCCCCTGTGTGGACCACGCACATGCTATGCCCTACGTCCTTCCCTGCGCATGGGGTCCTCCTCCTCGTCACCAGGGTCGCTTGGGCTCGGACCCTTCGGAGGGTTTCCCTCGAAGTGACACACACAGAGTGGCACATGTGAGCTTTACCTGCACCCCTACACAGACAGAGAGCAGGGGCGACCCCCAGGCACACACACCCACCTGTCCCACAGCTGCAGGCTTCGCAGCACGCTGGACGCCCGGGGGCTGGCCGCCAGCCGGAAAAGAACAGCCACCCTCAAAAGACGCCTGGTGACTTGTTTTCCGTGATTGTTGTTGTTGCTTTTTTTCCCTCTTCCCCTGGACCCCTAGCAAAATTTAAAAAAAGAACTCAACAAGAAGCAGAGCCCAAGCTCCCGATGACTGGTTCTCAGAGAAGCCAGTCAAATCACCCCTGGCTGAGAACATTTGACAGCATAAAATTGCTGCCGGAATGTGACTTTAGCGAAAAGTAAAAAAAAAAAAAAAAGAAAGAAAGAAAAAAATCCTTCCTTCATGCATATGGAGTTTTTTGGAAAAAAAAATGGTATTTTAATGCTTTCTATTAAATTGGGACTAAAAGTGGTGTCTTAATTTGCATGCATTAGCATATTTGCATATAGATCACTGAAATGGTGGAAGAGAGAAGAGCCTTTAAATGAAAATTCTTTTAAAGGCACAGGCCTACCTCCCTCTCCTCCCCCTCTCCCTGTGGGTTTGTGCTTGATCTTTTCCACTCACCTCCAGCCCCACCTTTGTGTCCTCCCATGAAGGGCCAGCTGGGTCGAGGCCCTGCCTCTCTGGAGCAGGTTTGGACCGGGTTGAGGAGCTGGAGAGAGCCCTGGCCCAGGTTGCCTCCTGGCCTGCAGCCTCCTTGTGCGGGTAGGACTCTACCCGGCCTGTCCTGGTGGAGGCTCTGGAGGAGGAGACTGTGTCCAGAGCCAGCAGGCAGGTGGCCTCTCTGCCAGCCGTTATCCTGCCCCCTCGCTGGCCCTTCCCCTCCCACCCACCCCTGGCCATGTTACTTCTTTCAAGCCTGCTGTGGGCGCCTGTCCTGCCAGCCACTGGCCTGGGCCTTTGGCCACCTGGCACCAAGAAGAGGGGGTGGGTGAGGTGCTCTACGTCCTTCCACGTTCCCTGCGGCCTCAGCATCCCAGGACTGAGATGTTCCCAACTCGAGCTTCCCACCTTCCTCACCTGGAAGGCCCAGGTAGCCCTGTTCCCTTGGGTCTCTGATTCAAAGGCCACCTCCTTGGAAGTAGCTGAGGCAGCGTCGCCTCTCTCCTGGGTCAGCCCTCGTCACTCTCCTTGTTTTATTGTCTTCATACAACTCATTAGTTGTCGTTTATTAGTGGCTGGAATATTCATCCCCACCCTCACCCTTGCTAAGGGTAAACTCCACAAAGAGGGGACTTGCAGCCACCCTGTCCTGGCTGAACCCCCAGAGCTTGGACAGTATGAGGCCTTGTGGGTGTTGAGTGATGCTTGTGGAATGAGTGCAAGGGGACTGGGAACCTGCAAGGGCTGAGCCTGTGTCCCCAGCGTCACTGCCTGACTGCACACAGTGCCCCACAGGGCCATGCCCCAGCCTTCCTGAGATGTCCTCAGCTTGGTGGGAAGAGCAGGCCTGGGGTGGGCCGGGCCACTGGGCTGATCCAAGGCCCTCCGAGCACCTCAGCCCACTGGTGCTCCTTGAGGGGACAGGCTGTGGTCAGGGCCTGGCGTTGGTGAGCAGGAGGCCTGGGTGGCCTGTGCCAGTCTTGCAGCTGCAGGCAGTAGGAGAGGCTGATGCAGCTGAGGGTCTCTGTGGCAGCTCACAGAGGCCAATCCTGACAGTCACCTCATCCCCTGGGGACCCTTCTTCCAGGTCTGGGAGGTCCCCCATACGTATCAGGGTACACAAACAAGAGCCCAGCTTTCTGTGTCTGGGTTGCATGCTGGAGGCGGGCCCTGTGCGGGTGGTTAGAGTCCTAGGGAAGCCCCACCTGCTTCTCTGCACTCCAGCAGGGCACCCAGGACGTCAGGTCTGACCCTTGAGTTCTGTGCCCTCTCTCACTTCACCGGCCTGGTGGGCTGGGCCTTCTGAAGAGCCCCTCCAGGCTGACGGAAGCCTTGGGCTCCATGCCCAGCCTGAGGAGGGAGGGCCCACGAGGATGAGGGGGACGCCCAGGGTTGGAGCGGGGCTGTGCCTCCACCGCTAATGAAAATCGGAAACCAATTGAGCAGGACAAGGTGCCCAGCCAGCAGGTTGTGGGAACGAGCGCCCTAATGGATGTGGCTGGGCGGGGAGCGGATGCCTCATTGATCGTTTGGTGGCTATATTTATCCACCTTGGTCTGTGGCCCCAGCAGCTGGATGGAGCAGGGATAAATAAATGGCCACTGAAATATTCATGAGCTGCACATGCACATCCGTGGTCAGGGGACTGCCAAGGGCCTTCTCTTCCTTCCTTCTCCCTCTCTCCGCAGAAGCCTTTCAGGAAATTCCTCCCACCTGGGCCAGGTGAAGTGTGGCACAGCCCCAATGGGCACTCGGCCCAGCCCACGGCCCCAGGAGCACCTGCAGGCCCAGGCGCCTCCCAGCCAGGCGTGCCAGTCCCTGCCTTCCCCTTGTCCCCTCATTGCTCCCATGTCCCTGTCCCTCAGTGATGGATTGGACACGTGGGGCCGTGGCTGTCTGCCTGGCCCTGTGTCCACGACCAGACTGTGTACTCCTCAAGGACAAGCTGGTGGTTCACTTGTCCCTGATTCCCCACGTGGCCTGGCGTGGTGCCTGATACGTCCTTGAGAGAGGGGCCTCATAGGTGATGAATGAGAACTCGGAGTTGTGTTTGAATCTCTGCTCTGCCCTATTTGTTTTGGAGAGTGACCTCGCTTTGCTGGACTCAATGTACTCATCTCCAAAATGGGATTAGTAGCAATGTTGCCAGGGTTTCTAAAGTGTGGGTCTGGGACTGCCCAGATCAGAATCCCTGGCGGAGCAGGTTAAAAACAGCACGCTTGGCCCCATCCAGACTCACCAGATCCGAACGTCCAAGGAAGGGGCCTGAGGACTCCCTGGAATCAGCCTTCTCAGTGCTGTACTGCTTACTAAGGCCGGGAGCTCCTGTCTCACTGCCTGCTGACCCTTCTGTCCAGGTGGCAGATGTTCACTGTGAGTCCGGAGTTCTGCCTGTGTCCCCTAGGACCTGAGCAACGGGGACCAGGAGTGTGAGGGAGGCAGATGCGATTCTGATGCGTCCATCAGTTGGGCATTCTAGTGATGCTGCCTGGCTTGGGGGTTCCCAGAAACTGAGCTGAACTTGGCACCGTGGTGCTGGGTGGCAGAGCCTAGAAATGCTGCCAGTACATCAGCAACAGGTGGGTGGGATCAGGCAAGGCCACTGGGGCATCGTCCATGACTTGGGGGGTCTGCTGCAGGACAGAGTGATCTTTGTGGTTTCCTCTGCCTTAAACTCTCTGCGTTCTCCCCCGGTTTAAGGAGGTCAAGCTGCCCTGCCCCTGGGTAGGAGGGAGTGGTGTCGGCAGAGCAGCTGCTTGACCAGAGCTGGCTGGAAAAGCACATTTTTCAACCAGCTGTGCCTGGGGCTGCCCCTGATCATAAGCCACTGCCTTTGGACAACTCACCATGTCCGCTTGGTGCAGCCCAGAGCCAGGCACTGATGGCCTGTCAGGTGACACTGGGCCTGTCTCTTGGTAGGCAGATGCCCACAACTGAGAAACCGTTTGACCCCATTTAACGGAAGGGACTGAGGGTTCATCTGGCCATCTGTGGTAGGTTCTCCAAGGACTCAGGGCACAGAAACCGGAGAGTCATTTGGGATGGGTAAAGGCAAAACTCTGTCCCTGGCACTTGGCTAAGAGGCACCAGCCCTTCCTCCTTCCTGCAGCCCACCCCTTCCCCCAGGCAAAGTTTGATCCAAACAGAAGCAAACTTTGGGGACAGCCCTGGCACTGCGTGGAGCTGGCTGAGCCTGCGAGTGGCAGTGGGAGCAGAGGGAGGCAGCCCCGGCAGCCCCGGCGCCTGACTCTGCCGGTCCCCCGTCCCCTCCCAGAGCTCCCAGGCCTCGCCCGCGTTTGCAGGCGCCTCTCTCGTCAGCTCAGAATGCAGCTTGGGGCCCGTGGCGGCTCAACCTTTCCCTCTCCCAGAGCCCCGGTCTAATCAACCCCTATAATTTATGCAGAAAATATGATTTATATTTAATTTCACCACACTTGCATTGTTAATTTGAGATGTAATTAACCCGTCGCCATGACAACTAATTTTGTGATGCCGTAAATTACCGCCGTCTTTTCATCAAAATTCAGTTACTTTGGCTCCTGTGTGCAATGTACTGATGCAATTAGGTTGCTAAGGGCAACTCAAAAGTGTTCAATTTCTTTTGTGCAACTGCAATGGGGTAGAAGCTCCCTTGCGTCCTCCCAGGGTCCCTTGGCCACGGGGCGGGGAGTTGAGGGTCTGTGGCCGCCCTCAAGGGAAGCCTCTGGAAAGCCAGACTATGTGGGCGCCTGCGACCCCCCACTTCTCTCTCTCCCACCCTCTTCTCTCCAGTAATTGTAAACAAACAGTGACCCCTAGATGTACACTCCCCAGACCCTCTGCAGCACCCCAGGGCAGGCGTAAAGGGCCCTCCGCTAAATGGCATGTACTGTGGCATACACCTTCCTCCCCAAACATCGCCGTGGCCCGGTTAGAGAAAGAGAGAAAACCACCCTGCCTTTCTTCTCTCCTGGTGTCTAACTTGTTTATATAGATCTTCCCTTCTCCCTCTCTCTCTTTCTCTCTCTCCTTTTTTCTTTATTTAAAACAAAAACCCTCTGTGTTGCTTTTGTCACGTTAATTCCCATTTTGCCAACACCAGGGGCCCAGGCAGACGAGTTACCAAGGAACACAAAATTTTAATTAGTGTATTTTAATCATTCAGGCTTTCCGAGCTAATCCACATGCCCTGGAGAATTCCCGAGATGCAGCTCTGCCCTGCTTTACCATTTATTGTTGAGTCTATTATAATTACTGTTAGCAGGTGGGGACTGGGAGATGTTTATTATGAGTTTTTCATCTTTAGTATAATTACCGAAAAAAACAAAATAAAAAGATGTCGTTGTATTTTGTTTCCTAGAATTTTTTTTTCCAAGGGAGAGCACGGCCATGGGATTTTTTTTTTTTTCCTGCTTCTTCCCAGGCAGGTGAGTTGGAGTTTCGGTGCTGGAAGAAGACACACTCCTTGAGATCAGCGTGGAGTCGTGCTCGGTACTCCACAGGCTCAGGAAGGGGGGCGGCTGCCACCTCTGCCTGTCATCTGCTCGGTCGGGCCCTGGGGTTGTCCCCTGCCGCCCGCGTGTCTGTTGTACATTGAGAGAGCAGGGCCGGGATGTACCAGTGCTCCCCCTGGGCTGGCAGCTCTGCCTGATTGGGGGCCTGGCCAGGTGGACCTGTTGGGGTGAGACCAGCACTTTTGCTAGTTATTAATGGAACAGTTAGCATTAATTCAGTGCTTAGTATGTGCCAAGTGCTGTGTCATGCTCTGTAGCATCGTTTCACGACTCTCCCTCAGCAGCCCTGTGAGGCAGGTGCCAGTATCATCTCTGATTTTATAGAAGAGGGAGCCAAGGCTGGGGGTTCCCAGAGCTAAGAAGTAGCGGGGAAGGATTCCCACTCAGTTCTGTCCCCAGAGTCCATGCTGCCCAGTACTGACTACACTGTACTGGCTCTCTGACTGGTGTTCCATGTCTCATCATAGATGCCACCTCCTCCCAAAAGCCTTCCAGGATTAGCAGAGACTGAGTATGGGGCTGTCTTTCTATATTCATACAGCTTTATTTACAGTCTCGATGCTCGTCCCTCTGAATTATAGTTGCCTGGTGACTTCTCTGCTGGCCTCTTCAAGCAGGGACCAGTGAAGGTAGAGGCCTTTTTGCCATTGTCCCTGATGAACCGCTAGCATTTAATGTGGTCGCTGGCACAAAGCCAGCTCTCCGGAAGTGTGTGGGATAGGCAGGTGTGCAGGTGGGCCTGGTAGGCTGCTGTGCCCTGCCCTTCTGTTGGTAGTGGCGGGTGTCAGGGTCTCTGGACACAGATGTTTAGCTGGCTGGACATGGCACTCCCAGCAGAAGCCACAGAGCCTGTGTGTCCCTGAGCTGCACATTCTTGGATGGAGGATGACCTGGGGCCTCTGGGTGTAAAATGAAAACACACAGCCTTGACTTTAACATCCAGTCCCCCGTGCTAGGGCACCCCTGGGAAGCCTGGCCTGTCCGCTTTCTTTCCTTTCCCCTCTTCAAGATCAGTTTTCAACTGTCTTCCCCTCTCAGTGATGATTTTGAAGTTTCCCTGGAAAATTCCACATCTCTGCTCTAGAGCCAAGCCTGGGGCCGAGGACCGTGGGCTCTCCCAGGCGCCACAGAGCAAGGTGAGCCGGAGCCCGCCTTTGCTCATTTCCAGCCTGGTTATCCCCAGGGACCAGTGGGGGAAGGTAATTAACACGTCCCCGGGAAGGGGCCCAGGGCATCCTGTGAATTGCACACTGGTGGCAAGACTCCCGTTGGGCTCTAAATTCTTAGGCGCCCTCTCCACCAGCTCCTCTTATGCCCTGATGGGGCAAGGGTGGCCCAGGTCGGTCTTACCTCACCTGCATACCACGCCCCCTGCACTGCTGCCGCCACCATGGGAGCCGGACCCTGTTCAAGCCCAGGGCAGAAGGGGCCACCTCCCGGGTGGTTCTTTTACTACTTGTAGTACCGTCTCCCTTCCGCTGCCTCTGCATCCCAGGGTCACCATCCTGCCCGAGGTTGACTCTCACCTAGGACGTGAGGTGTAATTCCCCTCGGATGTCCTGGTGGCATCAGTGAGGCAGGCCCTCACCACCTCCACGGGTGGGCCAGAGAATCACCGCTGCTGAAGCCCCACTCCACAACGCTCTGCCACATGGATTTTCTGATCCTAGTTCCCCAAGACAGTGGTTCTCACACTTGTGGGTCTCAGTGACCCTTTATGCTCTTAAAAGTATTGGAGCCCGGAAAGTTTTGGATTGTGGGGAATGTATTTTATTTTTTATTTTTTGAGGTGGCGTCTCACTCTGTTGCCCAGGCTGGAGTGCAGTGCCACGATCTCAGCTCACTGCAGCCTCCGCCTCCCAGGTTCAAGCGATTCTCCAGCCTCAACCTCCCAAGTAGCTGGGACTACAGGTGCGCACCATCACGCCCAGCTAATTTTTTGTATTTTCAGTAGAGACAGGGTTTCACCATTATGGCCAAACTGATTTCGAACTCCTGACCTTAAGTGATCCTGCCTTGGCCTCCCAAAGTGCTAGGATTATAGGCATGAGCTACCACACCTGGCCTTTTTTTTTTTTTTTTTTTTTTAAGTTTTTTGACACAGAGTCTTGCTCTGTCACCCAGGCTGGAGAGCAGTTGTGCAATCTCGGCTCACTGCAACCTCCACCTGCCAGGTTCAAGCGATTCTCCTGCCTCAGCCTCTCAAGTAGCTGGGACTACAGGAATGTGCCACCGCGCCTGGCTAATTTTTATATTTTTAGTAGAGACAGGGTTCTATCATGTTGGCCAGGCTGGTCTCGAACTCCTGATCTCAGATGATCTGCCTGCCTCAGCCTCCCAAAGTGCTGGGATTACAGGCATAAACTATCATTCCCGGCCCGCATGGATTATATGTATTATGGGTACCTAGCATATTAGACATGAAAACGGAGATATTTTAAAAACCATTATTTATTAATTCATTTCAAAAATAACAGTAATAAATCCATTATGTGTTAACATAAAGAACACATTTTTGAGAATAACAAAATTGTACTGAGAAGAGTGGAGCTGCTTTACGGGTTTGCGCAGGCTTCTTTCATGTCTGACTTTATAGAGGACAACTGTATTTTCACATCTGCCTCTCATAACCTTTCTGATAGGTTGTTTTGGTTGAAGTGTATGAAGAAAATCCAGCTCGACACAGATGTGTGGTTGGAAAAGGGAGGAGTATCTCAGGAGCCTTTGTAGATAACCGTAGACCTTCTTTGACACCACACAGGTTAATTGCCAGGTGGAATCTGAAACCACATTAATGAACTCTGTGTACTGTTTCAGTAAACCCCGTTGGTCTATGAGCCCTCTGCTTTTGGTTTCTTTTTTGTAAGACAGAGTCTCTTTCTGTCACCCAGGCTGGAGTTCAGTGGCGCAATCACAGCTCACTGCAGCCTCAACCTACCAGGCTCAAATGATTCTCCTACCTCAGCCTCCCCAGTAGCTGGGACCACAGGCGTATGCTACAATGCCTGGCTACTTTTTTTGATTTTTAGTAGAGATAAGGTCTCACTGTGTTTCCCAGGCGGGTCACAAACTTCTGAGTTCAAGCGATCCTCCTGCTTCAGCCTCCCAAAGTGCTGGGATTACAGGCATGAGCCACTGCGCCCGGCTTATATTATATACATATATTTTTAAATCACACTCATCAGTATCATTACTGGTCTCATCAGAAAAGCTGTTAAGTATTAGGATGCCATCAAGATGGCAGTGGCAGACAGTTTTCCAAAAGTCTAATTTTCACTGGAAAGCTCAGATTTTATCATTGGCAATAGATATCGTCAGGTTTTTTACCCTTGAAGTGACAGGCCCACTTTGTCCACTTTTGAGAAAATAAACAGCTGCCAAACGCTCAAATGTGAAAAATCACAGTTTGTCTGTCAGTCATTCTTTCAGGTAAAGATGGTGTTTCCTGGAAGAGGCAGCTGGTTCCACTTTCAGCTTGGTGACAAGGGCCCAGGTCCTCCAGGCAGGCATTGGACTTGAAGGCCCTAGGTGTGATTTCCTGTCATCCCTCTGAATGCAGTCAAAGGATGCGGACTCCAGGGGCAAGACTTCCTAATAGGGCCGGGCTTGGTGGCTGCTGCCTGTAATCCCAGCACTTTGGGAGGATGAGGTGGGTGGATCAGGAGGTCAGGAGTTGGAGACCAGCCTGGCCAATATGGTGAAAACCCCTTCTACTAAAAATACAAAAATTAGCCAGGAGTGTTGGCACGCCCCTGTAGTCCCAGCTACTTGGGAGGCTGAGGCAGGAGAATTGCTTGAATCCAGGAGGCAGAGGAGGCAGAGGTTGCAGTGAGCTGACATTGTGCCACGGACTCCAGCCTGGGCAACAGAGCAAGACCACCTCAAAAAAAAAAAAAAAAAAAAAAGACTTCTTAAAAGTTAATAAGATTTGCAGCTTCATCAAGGACATTTTAAAATGAATATGGGGCCAGGCATGGTGGCTCACGCCTGTAATCCCAGCACTTTGGGAGGCTGAGGTGGGTGGATCACTTGAGGTCAGGAGTTCAGGATCAGCCTGGCCAACATGGTGAAACACCTTCTCTACTAAAAATATAAAAAGTAGCCGGTGCAATGGGGGATGCCTGTAGTCCCAGCTACTCAGGAGGCTGAGGCAGGAGGATTGCTTGAACCTGGGAGGCAGAGGTTGCAGTGAGCCGAGATCAAGCCACTGCATTCCAGCCTGGGCGACAGAGTGAGTCTCCATCTCAAAAATAAAATAAAATGAATATGGCTTTTTTCGAGCTGGAAGGGTATGTGCTGAGCAACCCACGCCTTCTCACATGCTGCTGTGGTCTGAGCCAGGACGCTGGCAGCTCTGCTCACCCTAAGCCTCAGTGTCATGTCCCCGTGTTGAAAAGGGCACATTGAAACTTTGTGCGATTATGGAAGTACTTTAGACTTTCTGGCTTCCTGGGAGGGTCTTGGGAACCCCTAGAAGCCTGCAGACCACGCTTTGCAAGCTGCTCCCCTAAGCTCCCAGGGCTCTGGCACTTGGTTTCTGCCATCCGAAGGGGCTGAGCTCTCAGCCTGAGGGTCGACTAAGGGGGTGGAGGGTTCTCATGAGGCGGCCTGGGAGACGGAGGGGAGCCGCCTGGGCCCGGCTGCCCCACAGTGCCAGTCTGTGGACATGGGCATTGTCCTGGCCCACAGCTAGAAGAGCCCGGTCCTCCTCCCCCAGGAAGCCCCCTGCGGCCATCTTGTTTCCCATTAGCACCCGCCTGCGCAGGCCTGGCTTGGGCCCTCCAGCCTCCCGCCCTGCCCCAGCCTGGCCTAGTTTCCCATCCGCCACCTGCCTTCACGCCGAGGGCCTGGGGGGCAGGAGCCGCAGGCCAGCCACCCCCTCCTCCCCGCCGCTTCCCTCTCCTCCCCTTCCCCCAGCTGCCTCCCAACCGCCTCCCCCAGCATGGCAGCCTGTCCAAGACAGGGTTTTGTCCCCTCGGTCCGGGCACCGTGAGAGTGACAGAAAATAGCTGTCCGGAAAGTGGGGGGGAAGGCCTCTTGTTTTCACCTCTTGGGGGCTGGTTTTCCCAACTTTCCCATCCCAGCTCCTGTGGAACAAAGGACCTGCGGCCCCCGTGTGCTGGGCCCGGCCCAGCGAGGGGACTCACCAGCAACTCTTTATTGAGTCTTCAAGCGCCGGCCAGGCACTCCATTAAAAAGCCATTCCCCTTTGTGCGGCCCGGCCCCCAGCTGTCCCCCCTCTCATGTGACGGTCGGTCACAGTTGTAAAACAACAACACACAGAGTTGGCAACTAACGAGGCTTTTTTTCAAGCCAGGGTCTCCATGGCAACCCCCGTCAATCACCCCTCAGGAGCGCTTTAACCTGACCAAGAGGGGGAAATAAAAAATAAAATAATAATAATTAAAAAAAGAAGTCAAGAAAGAAAGAGTTGGAAAGAGAGCGAGAGGCCAGTAGACAGCTGGGCAGAGAAACAATTCAGAAAGTTTCTGGGGTTTGCGGCCTCGACTGGAACACAGATGAAAATTTAACCAGGGACACGGGATGGGCCCGGTGACCAGAGGGAAGGATGTTCATTTTCATTTTTACAGATAGTTTTTACATTGCATCGAACTTTACAAAGGCATCTAACCTTTTCCCGGGGTCCATAAAATGATGGCGCCTGGCTGTCTGTGGGCAGAGGATGGGCCGGGGGGAGGTCCCATGGGTCCTTATAGTAAATGGATGGTCCCACGGGCCCAAACCCAGAGGTGCCCAGTTGATGGCCTCAGGCCAGCGGGGAGAGCCATTCAGAGCTTGGCTAGAGTCCAGCAGGGTGTCTGCATCCTCCCGTGTGCGGCCTGGTGCCAATGGGGATAGCCCACAGTATGTGGTGGGCATGGTGCCAAGGGGACACTGGAAGGCCCCATACCCAGTGCCATGTGGGGAAGGAGCAGACCCACCACCACGATGTGTTGAGGGGAAGCCCGGAGCAGAGGCGGTGGTAGGACCCCTCGTTCTTCACGTGCTGCTGTGCCAGCAGATGCCCAGTTCCTGGGCACGTGGCATCGCGCCCAGGGTTAGTTCAACCTTCCACGTGTTGGCATGGCGCCGGGGCATGGCAGGCCTGAGTTCTCTCCCCACCTCACCCCCTGACACTCATACATGCTGTCTGGCTGCTAGCCAGGGGCTCCACAGGTTCCCAGGTCTCCACAGTCTGGGCAAGGGCTGAGGGCAGCCCTGGCAGCTGCTGCCTGGCCTTCCTGAGCCTCTGATCAGGAAGGAGGCAAAGGCCAGCTTCTTAGCCCCACTTTTGCTTTCTAGCACCCTGAACCCTAGGGTGCAGACACTTTTCCTTCCTGGACGTGGTGGGAGGGCAGGAGTTCTCATCACAACTCCCGGCACTTTGAGTAGGGGGTGTTTTTTCAATCTTGGAGTCTAGGAAGCCAGCATGGGGGCTTTGGGGAGCAAGGAAGAGAGTCCTTCAGGACAGAACCGTAAAAGCTTCTGAACTTTCAGAGGGTGGGCACTGGGCAGTGTTGGGTGGTACCTAGGGCCCGGGGATTCAAGGAGCTGTGGTCTTTGTGAATTTCTGGGAGGCCGGGTATTTTTCTGGACTTAAAAGGCCTTTTGCAAACCTGGCACCCCAAATTGCACACATGGAGAGCTGTAAATGAATAGCCGGACGGCCAGTGATCAGGTGTGGGGGCTGGGGGCTGGGGCTGGACTCCAACCAGGTACCCCATGGCTCTACAGCCCCTGCCTGTGAGACACCCTGGGGGCCCAACTTCCCACAGGCCTGGGACTGTGGAGGGGCACTCACTATCCCTGGCCACCTCTCCCTTTTCCCTCCTCCTTCTCCAGGCTCTGTTCATGCTATCTTCCCTGGCGGGCTGGCTTGACACTGGTGCCCTTGGCTCCCCCTCTGCCTTTGACTCAGTCCCCCTCACTCTCAGGCTGTGCTCACTTCCAGAGTGGGTAAAGTGAAAACCTTGCCAGTCAGTCACCTCTCCCCATGCCCCTACCCTCCGCCCTGGCTTTCCTGAGAGAGAAACTGGCCAGGAAGCCCCACATGGCGCTATTTACCTGACACCTCTGTGGGTTTGGGAGGCACCAATTCATTCCCTGATCCATTTCCCCTAGGACAAGGGGCATGCCAGGGAAGACCCCTGGGCCTCTGAGCAGCCCTGGTCTAGCCTCTCCCTGGACTCCCTTCAGAGCCCAGGGTGACTGCTGCAGCAAGGACCACCCCCCCGCCCCCCGGGATCAGAGCGGCCTTGACTGGGCCTCATCTTCAGCGTCTCCTTTCCTGGGTGCCCTGGGCAGCTCCTGCAGGAAAGGAATGCTAATGATCTGCTGGTGTAGCGAGCTGGCACCGCACCCAGGCAGGGGCCGCACAGCGCCAGGGCCTAGTAAAGATGCTGGCGAGGGCTCTGTTCCCCATGCCCAGTGTTTCCTCCGGCAGGATTGGCCTGCAGCCTTCAGCTTGGCCTGAGGCGGCACAAGGAAGAGGTGGCATCCTCCACCGGCCCCAAGCCTGGCCATCCTGGAGGACTGCACCGCCCTCCTCTTCCTCCCTCCAGCTCCAGCCAGGAGAAACATTTTGTAGCATCTTCTGAAAGGAGACAGGGAGTGGGCTGAGGAGGATGGTGTCCCAGAGCGAAGGCTGTTGTCAGTAGCCCCAAGCTGGAGAGACCTGGTTTCACCTCCCCAAGCCTTGTTTCCTCCTCCGTAAATGAGGGCAGAACACTGTCTGTCTCCTACAGGGTTTCTGTTGCCATTTAATGAGGTGTTCATAAAACTGGCTTCGCTCTGCCTGGGACGCGGTCAGCTCTCCATAAACACTAACGATGAATGGTGGTGCTGGTGTTGGTGGCAGCGGCAGTAGTAGTGGCGGTAGCAGCAGCAGTGATGACAGTATAGGCCATACCCCACAGGCGGTCCGAGGCAGCAGTGTGCAAATGTACGTAAAGCACTCACTACGGCCCCTGACAGTGACTGCTCAGCAAATGCTAGCTGTCGTCATTATTCTCACTCTTACCATTATTTCCTAGTGCACTGAGGTGGAGCCTCACCCTGCTCTTGCTACTAAGGGATCCTGAGGATGCTGCCCCCTGCCAAGTCCAGCCGGTCCTTCTAGAATATTCAGCAGGCTCCCTTGCCCCCTCAATGATTCTCTTACACCTGCCCTGCTGTCTTCGGGCCCCCCTGCCATCCCCCTACCCACCCGACTGCCGCTCCCTGTCACTCACCTGTCCAGGGTTCCCCAGCACCTTCCTCTCTGGGGTCTCCCAGCAAAAAAAAAAAAAAAAAAAGGGCTTCCCAGAACCTGGCTTCCACCTCCTCCCCAGGGCGGCCTTCCCTAGGCCTGGAGTCTGACTGGATTGTAACATAGTAGCTGAATGAACTCCAGTTTCAAAGGTTAATATCAAAATCTGGAGTGGATTACCTAAAAATTACTTACAACACCATTAAAATTCTGAACTCTTTTTGTTGTGGCTGTAAATTAATTTAAAATGTCAGGTTTTTTGAGAAATCCAATAAGAAATTGAGCCAACAGAGCAATCTGCAAACTGTCTGGCAAAGAGGAAAGTGTGTCTCTTCAATCGACAAGGAAAAATATGGAGCTTAACTGGAACCATATGGCTCAGTACTTGAGAGGAGGCTGCTGGAGAGGGAGGGCGGGAGGGGAGCTCAGCTGACAGCCACACGCATGCAGCGGGAGGCGGCCGCGGTGTTGGCATTGGCACGGCAGAGGGGCCTGGCAGACGCCTGGCACCTGGCCTACTTGGCCGCCCCATGTCCACGGTCACTGGGCTGCCCTGGGCAGGGACCTGGTCAGTCCATGGTCTTAACACATTCTCACCGTATCTACCCGGGCTCCCTGGCCAACTTGGGAATCCTACCCCCACCTAGGGGAGCCCAAGCCCCCTCCCTCCAGGGAGAACAGGCGTCCGGCTTCCCAGGGACAGCCACCTGCGCATCTGCGAGGGCTGCCTTCCCTCCGTCCTCTGTGGGCTCCCTCCCGGCCAACATGTGGTCCCAATTACTCCCGAATTCCCCCAGATTTACAACACATTAAGTAATTTGTAGGTTATTTCAACTTCAATCTGCTGAAGTTGAGAAAATCAAAATTAAATTCAAACCACAAGGAAACTTCAAAGAAAGAGGAGGAAGGGAGAAGTTGAGTGCCTTCTCTCCCCAGGTCGGCTGTGGCCCACTTATGTCATCCTCTGAGGCTCCCAGCCAGCCCCCCACCTGCCTTCCTCTGCCTCCCCTTCCCCACCTCGCCTCTCCCTCCGAGGGCCCTGGCCCCTTCCTCTGCCTGGGCAGTGCCCCTGGGTTGCCCCTCCGAGTGAAGACCAGGGCAGCCTCGGAGCCCGTGCTGGGCCCTGGTTGGTTTGGCTGGGGGAGAAGCACCTCTCTAACCTCTAACACTCTCTGCTGCCAGTCCCTGAGCCTCTACCCCTGCGGTCTGGGTGATTCCTGGGCTCCAGAGCCTCTCTCTGCTCTCCTGACCCATTTCAGGGGAACCTCCAGTGAATGGTGGTGCTGGTAGCAGCAGCAGCAGCAGGGGTAGGAGTAGTTCTAGCTCCCGACAGGCCTGGGACGGCTGACAGCTGGTAGGTACCACCTGGCCCCTGGGTTTAATAGCTCAGGTTACCTTATTTTGCTTTCTACCCTTTAAAACAGCCTTGTAAATAAGCAAACACTCGGTGCCAAGCACCTTCGGCACTTCGCCAGGCTGGTAAATATTTTAGTAGTGACTTGGTAACAGTTGCGTTCACTTTGATTTCCTCAGAAAGGTTCTTGGTGCTGGGGAGGGGGCCGTGGCTCTGGGAAGTGATTTGCTGGCTATTTATAGCCCAGCTCTGACCACGTGGCCTTTGCTCTCACCCTGTGGATCGTGTGCTGGGGTATTTTTAAAGCTGGTGTAACTTTAGCCTGACACCTCTTCTGGCAAAGATGGGGAGGACTCTTCCACCTTCTCCCAAAGTGTGCTGTGGTCAAAGAGCACCAAGGTCGGTTTGGAAAACCGGACTTGTCCTCACCAGGAAGCCAATGTGATCTGGGAAGCTGGGGCAGATGCTAGCGGGTGGGTGTGAGTTTGGGGTTGACCCCCTGCCGGCATGGTTTGGACTTGGGAAGAACCCCCGAGGAACAGGGTGGGCTCCGGGGCCGGGGTCCATGAAGTCCAGCCAGTGCCAGCCTGGGGAGGCCACTGAGATAGGCCGAGTGACGCTGACTGTGAGAGCGGCCAGGCTGCAGGGGGAGTTAGAGGGAAACACAACCACGGGATGAGCCTCCTGGGCATCCAGTCCTGGAGGACCCAAGCCATGGGGAGAAGAAAGTGGGAGACAGGGCGAGGAAGATTCAGAGACGGGGGCAGCTCCCAGCCAGGGCTGCTGGTTTGATGCCCTGGAGAGCCCTTTCCTCTGCGCCGTGAGAAACTCACCTGCAACGCGCAGGAGCCCACTGCCTAGTGCCAGGAAGCTGGCCCAGCCCCACCTAAGTTTGCCGTGTCCGACGGGGCATGTGCTGCCCCCAGGCTGGGCACCAGGGCTGGGGTGAGGCGGCAAGTGGGAGGCCAGCACCTGACTTGAATAGACTGCTCAGAGCCACGGCCACTGGCTCCTCTGTTTTATGGGTGGTTTTACTACACAGATGGGTTGGTTTTAAGGGAGCTCTAAATCATGGCACAGTGAGAGCCCCCACGCCCCAGAGCCCTCCAGGAAGCTGTACCTGGGAGTGACTGCAGTATGGGCATAAGTGCGGAAGGAGCGAGGCCCGTCCCCTCTCACTGTGGAGTGGCGATGGACAGGCCAGGGGAAATGGGCACCTCTGGCTGTTATGAAGGGCTCGGTGTTCAGATAAGACCCTTCCTCTTGTCCCCCTACCCACCCACCATCCACGCTGGCAGGTGACGCCTTCCCACGTCCAGTTTACAGCCAGCTGTTCAGTGACCAGCCAGCCCGCTGCCACTCCCAGCCACTTGCCCTTCCTCCTCTGGCTCCTGGCGCCATGATGCGCACCTCCCGTCTGCACCCACGCACACCCCATTGGTGCTGAGCTGCCGTGGGCGCACGTCAGGTGAGCGCAGACAGTGGCAGACCCAGCTCACCTCCTTCCCGCAGGACTGGTGCCAAGGCAGCACTCTTCCCGGAAGGCTTCCAAGCTCCCCCGCACGGCATCCTGCTGAGCCTGTTTCTGGGGTGCGGGGGCAGGCCTTTATGTGGGGAGAGTGTCTGCCCCATCCAGCCCTGGCGCCAGCTCTTCCTGGAGGCCTGTGGCAGTAATGCCAGAGGGAGGCAGCTGGGCTGGGGCAGGAGACGGGGTTGTTTGAAATGGAAGTTGAGTGGGATGGGGCCTCCTTCAGCCACCACTGTGGCTCTGCTGGGGGCAGATGTGGAGCCCTGGCCAGTTTGAACTGGTGCTCACTGGATACCTGCCTCTTAGCTGCCCCGCTGTGAGTGGGCCTTGCTCACTTGGGCTCCCAGCCTCCAGGTTCCAGTGTCGTTGGAAACTTGGAGGCACTCTGGGAAGGTGATGGGAAAATAGAGAAAGCCTTCTCCGAGCGCCAAGAATATTTGAGCTGGAATAGAAGGAGATCAGCCCTCTAAGCTACTCAGGCCCTAAACCCTTGCCCTGTAGGCTCCTCCAGTTCGCTGGCCCCTGTGTGGGATGGAAGGCTGCTTTTGAGAATCTTTTTCTGCCCTTGGCCTTGACTTTGAAACTACGTAGCACCAGAACCTTCTCATCCTTTACTGAGTGTCTTGAGCAAAACGTGTTGTTTCCTTTCCAGTTCTCCCTGGGCCTTTGAGAATAGGGGTGCTTGTCAACACTCACTCTCCTCCCTGCTCTCTCTAAAGCCCTGGGGTAAAGGAAGTCTCATGGTCCTTCTGAGGAGTCCTCATGGCGGCTATGACAGCTGACAGCCCATTTCAGTGCTGGTCACGAAGGGGCGGGGCCAAGACACAGGTGTCCACCCAGACACAGCGGTGGTCTTCCAAACTTTCCATAGACACCTGTGTCATCTTAAGGAGCAGATGCTGTGCCGTGCCTCAGTTTCCCTAGGTGGCCTCTGTCAACAGGTGCTCAAGGTAAAACATAAAGCAGGGGAAAACCCAGGAAGAGACCGTGGAGAGTGGCGGCTGAGCAGACCTGAAGAGGCTTCCCTGGCTCCTCTTCTTCCCCTTGGCATGGGCCCGCCCCTGCTTCCACCAGGCAGGTCAGGCAGCAAAAAGGCAGTTGGCCTCCGCCACAACCCAGAGATTTGCTGGGCTGAGGCTGCCTGAGGCCTCCCAGGCCTGCCAGATCCAATAGAGGCTGGGGCCGTCCAGTTCCTGGTTTGCAGGTCAGCACCTAAGTGGTGAGGTACAGCTTAGGCTGGGAGGTTGCTGGCCGACCCTCCACCCTCGTCCAGCACCCCCACGGGCTCTGATGGCAAGGGGGACACGCTGGCAGGTAGCCAGTTGCCCTGTTTCTCCTTGATGCCTGCATGGAACCAGTCCTGGTTTCAAGCTCCCTGCGAGCCGGGAATGGAGGAGATCCTATGAAAATGATGATATGTGACAATCAGTCACAGCAATTAGTGTTTTGGTTAACAGGCCTTTTTTGTTTTCTCTCACCCAGACAGAATGTCACAAATAAATCCTCTCCTGCATTTGCATATTAATTGGATCGGAGACGTCAAGCATCTTTCATTAAAGAAAATGATCTGCATATTTGGAGACATAAAATAGTTATTTTGATGGGTTTTTTTTCCCTAAGATCAGGGGGTGGGGGAGGTAGGTGATAGGAGCAGTAGAAATTGAGGTAGAGTGAAGGAAAGCCAGCCAGCCCCTCTGTCTGCAGTTAACCCTGTGCGGTCTGGAGTTGATGGCCCAGCTTGGCCAGAAAGATAATTAATATGCAAATAAATCAAGGAGCCAAGGGGCCCCTGGGCACTGGGCAGTTGCCTGAGGCCCAGGAGCCCAGCTTGGCTCCTGTGCAAAAGGGACCCCCGCCAGAGTTACAGGCGAGGGCCTCTGTGGCCTTGCCCTTAAATTCCTCCCTTCAGAGCTGGATGTGGTCCCGAGCAGGGCGAACTTCCCTGGGTCAGTGGGCAGTAGGCAGGGTGTGGGGTCAGGTGTCCACCTCGTGTCCTGGAGCCCTTGGCTGGGCCCGCGGGGCTCCTGTGCCTGCCTCTTCCCATGGTCCCTTGGCCAGCCCTCATCCTCCAGCCCCCTCTCTCCCTCCCTCGGCTCACCCACCGGCGTCCACTTCCTCCCGACTCTCTGACCTTGGGCTTCCCTGCGCCCTTCTCATTCTTTGCCAGCCGTCCTCCCTCTCCCCAGATGGAAAGTTTTCTGGGGGCAGCAGAAGCGAAGCCTGGAGTCATTATCACATGTTCTCGAAATAACCCAGAAAGCTGCTGGGTCCATATTAGGGCATGCGTCCTGTGGAAAGCCGAGTGAATGTACAGTTTTTGATAGGCAAATGGGACTGCCCAAGTCTTCCCACCTTTCTGTCCAACCTTCCACTCCAGGGCTTTGGTGGCTGCTTTAGCCAGTTTTCTGGGCAGGCAGCAGCGGCAGCCTCCTCTGGACATTTCTGAGCTCCCCCAGGCGCTTTGGGGAGCACGGTGGGGGGCTGGTCAGTGCTCCCAGTCTCTCTGTCATCACCAACCCCAAAGGCATGATTCCGAGTACCATAAGCCGGTTAGAAAAGCATGTAGCGATGGCGAGGATGACGACGATCACAGTGATGACTGGCACCACGTTTTCCACGCAGAAATGTGTAGACACTGTGCTCAGAGCTTTGCCCTCATCACCTCCCCAAACCCTCACCACAGCCCGCTGAGTCAGGCACTATTGTTGCACGCATTTTATAGGTAAGGAAATTGAACCTCAGAGGGGCCAGATCACAACCCATCCGTACCCATCACACTTCAGAACTTGCAGCCAGATCCGAGCTCTCTGTGGCCAGGCCACAGGGCTTCTGGGCAGAGCAGTGGGGACCAGCAGCCGTCTGGCTCCTGGTTTGATCCCAGCTGATGATTCTTTTTGTGTGTGAACACATGGCACCCTGGCGCTGTCAGAGGACCTGTGTGCAGGCTCTGTCTCCCTGCACTGCTGGCCTCTTCTCCCCACCAAGAAGACAAGTTCCACCTCCTCTTGGGCTGGGAGCTGCCTCTGGTGGCTTCTGTGGGCCCTTGAACCCCGGAGGTGCCTGTTCGGGCCTGTGGGGATCCCCCGTGCTCTTCCTGCGCAGTTTTTGCTTGGAATGTTCAAGTGCCCAGTTCCTCTATTCCCATACCCTGCTGCCTCTTCTCTCACTGTGCCAGGCTCTGGGACCCATGGGCTTCAGGACTGGGCAGTACCTGAGGGATGGCCCACTCCCTAGTTGAAGTGAGTCATGCACCCCCTTCCCCCATGCCCTGCATGTGGCCAGCCTCTCCTCGTGCTTCAGGTGGACCTGGGTGTCCCTCAAAAACTCGTTTGGTGCCATCTTCCCTACAGTGCTGGTTCCCAGGGATCCCTTCTCCCAAGCACTCAGATTCCAAATGTGTGGCGTGTGCAGCCTTAGGCTGTCACCTTGAACTTCAGGGTCCCTTGTCTTGGGCTACCGTCTTCCATGGTGCGTGGGCAGGTTGCAGCTTCCAGGTCTAAAGGGAAGGCAGTGAGGTGTGGTCAGAAGAACTAGGGCTTTTGATTCAAAGAGAAGAGAAATGGCTCGGGAGCTGCGCCCCGAGGCAGACCTCCCTTCTCCGAGCCTCACGCTCTTCCCTTACAAGAAAGGGGCAGGGGGCTGGGCGCAGTGGGTCTAGCCTGTAATCCCAGCACTTTGAGAGGCCAAAGCAGGCAGATTGCTAGAGGTCAGGAGTTCGACTCTAACCTGAACAGCATGGTGAGACCCCTACCTCCACTAAAAATACAAAAATTAGCCTGGTGTGGTGACGAGCACCTGTAATCCCAGTTACTCGGGAGGCTGAGGCACAACAATTTCTTGAACCGGGAAAGCAGAGGTTACAGTGAGCCAAGATTGCACCACTGCACTCCAGCCTGGGCAACAGAGTGAGACCCTGTCTCAAAAAAAGGAAAAAAAAAGAAGGAAAAGAATGGGGCAGGGGCAGGAATTCCCATTGTGGGCAGTGGTCTGCAGAATGATTCAGCTCATCCAGGTTAAGTGCCCAGTCGCAGGTGCGGGAGAGAGCAGGCTTCTGTGGATGCCAGCAGAAAGGTTGGTGGGGTTGGGTGTGCCGCCCACTCCCCAGTGGGTCAGGACTCCGGCTGGGTCTCCCAGGCTGAGGGATGGAGGCGATTGTGTCCCAGGTACCAGTAGCTCTGCCCAGCCTGTTACTTTCCCATCCTCTGACCCTCAGTGACTTTGGCTGCATGTACCTCTGGCAGGACAGGGCGGGACCAGAATTGGGGACCTAGTGGCCTTCCAATTTGGGATTCTTGGAGAAGGGGCTGGTGCACCCTCCTTGGGGAGGAGGTGGACAGGCTGGGTGTTTTATGGAGTCTGAGGGAGTCCTGCAGCAGCTGTATCTGTTAAATGCCAAGCCAAGTTGGTTTAATATGATTGTAGCCGCTGCTTTGATAAATCAAAATAATTAAAAATAATAAATTTGATTCCTCAACCAACAGGGCTGTGTGTGGGCGCAGGGCCTGGGCTGCCGAGCCAGGGCTGAGGAGGTGGGAGTGGGCACGGGGGCACAGAGTGGGGAGTGGACATGGATGGCCGCAGTGTGGAAGGGGAGGCTGCGAACCAGCCGGGGGAGGAGCATCTCTCACTCAGCAGAGCTGAGCCCTGCTGGCCACACACCTGGCTGGAGCTCCAGCTGGGCCAGCCCTTGACCCTGTGGCCTTGGGCCAGCCTGTTTCCTCATCTGTCAAATGGGAAGGCAGTTCCGCCCACCTCCCAGGGCTCTGTGAAGTTGGGCTTTGCTGAGTGTGAGTCTGCTCCATGTTGAATGGCCCCTCGGCCCATCCCTGCACCTGCTTTGACGCTGCAGTAGCTGGGGCGACCAGGCGTGCTCACAGCGTCTGCACAGCCTTGCAGGCCTACCAGCATGTCCGAACTCTTCCTCCCAACAGTCCCGTGTTGTCCTAACACAGGATTGTCCTGTTTATGAGGACATCCCCCCACCCCCTGCAGGACGTTTCTATTGATAGCTCCCTCCGCTTCCAGAGTTGGGTCAGGAAGCCCCATGCCACGCCCTGGGACCGACTCCCTGCTCAGGGTGCTGGAAGCTTGGACCTGGGTGGGGGGAAATTGGTGAGGGTTTTCCGCCCGATCCCCTGTCCCCCGCCCCCCATCCACGTCCTCAGGAGCCGTATTTGGTGTCTGATCCCGAAGTGTCTGAGCAGCTGGAAATCTGAACTGGGGGGAGGGGGCAGGGCTGGAGGGGAGAGAGGGACAGGGTGTCTGTCTCTTTAAATGCACTTTGTGTCAGTGCGATAAGGAATTTGATGGCTTTATCAGAAATACCAAAGCTTTATTTAGCAGGGTGAGGCTCACACCACTCAGCTCCACACAATCTGCTGATAAATAGCAAAAAAGAAAAGAAAAAAAAACTCCAACAACTCACCAACACCCCAGCATAGCAAGGCAGGAAAAAGATGCAGCAGACAGAAAGGCAGGGAAGCCAGGTGGGAAGTTCGGGGGAACTGGGAGCTGCCGGGGTGGGATGGGGTGAGTGGGTTCAGGAGGAACCACAGGGGCTTTCTGGAAAGTGCTAACAGGCAGGCATTTGTAGATTTTTCTGTCATTAGGTAAAAATACTATAATGATTTTGATTCTTGCAGAGAAAGAGCTTGTTAAGGAGACACACCCTCCCCAGTGTCATCTGTCTGTCCGTTCGGCTCCTGCCCCCCCAGCAGCCCAGCCCATCTGAGTCTCTCTAGGAGAGCCCTGAGGCCCAGCCCTCCGCTAGGTGTGTGCCCTGGTGCCCTGGCTGGCTGTGCTGGTGAAGGCAGGGGCAGCCTTGGGATGGGGAGAGAAGTTTGGCCAAACGTAGAAGACACTGCCAGGGAAAGAGAGCCGCCTGTCTTTGCAACTCTAAGAAAGGGGCCCCCACTGTACAATGTGGCTAAGGAAACTGGAGAAGGGAAGGCTTGAGAAAGCCTTTGGAGGACAGGACTGACTCCATGCTTGGGGCCGGGTCTCAGCCCAGGGCGGTGGCCTGGCCCTGCCCACCTGTGGCATTCCAGGATTTTCTGTGCTTCCTGTTACTGGGCAGCTCTTGGGGCGCCCCTCCAACCTGGACAGTCTAGATTTTTTTGTGCTGTCTAGAGGGTCCGCAGATCAGCAGACCACCCCTTCCGTGTGCTCTTCCTCCTCTTACCCTCCCTCTGCACCCGGGCGCTTGTTCTCCTGCCCCCTTGGGGGGAGCCCCTTCCCTTGGGTCTGGCTTTATGCTCAGCGCACGGGCTTGAGTGCAGCTGCCCTCGGTATCCCCCTAGACGGTCCATACAGCTCCCTCTGCCCATTGCTTCCCATGAATCTTTTGATGTGAGCAAGCCAGATTTAAGCCAGGGTCCCCACCCACGCCTCTATGCATGTGCCTCTTCTAGCCGGTTTGTGCATGTGACTTCTCTGGAAACAGAGGCAGGTATCAGTGCTCTAGGCCCAGCCAAGAGCCATGTGGATGGGGAGTGAACTGGGTGCCATGGGGAGTGGGCCGGGCGCCGTGGGGAGTGGGCCGGGCGCCGTGGGGAGTGGGCCGGGCGCCGTGGGGAGTGGGCCGGGCGCCGTGGGGAGTGGGCCGGGCGCCGTGGAGTGGAGCAGGCGTCTCTGCTGCTTTCCTCTCTCCGGCTGCTCTCAGGCTCTTTGCCGCTTCTTAATGGCCCCACAGTGCAGCAGAGCCAAGGGCTTGGGGTCCTCACCACAGGCCCGTGTAGCCCGGGGACAGGGCTGCTTCTGCCATCATCGACAGGAGTCACCTCTTGGTTACTCACAGAGTTGGTTGAAGAAGAGGGTTTCTGCCCACATAGTTGTCCCCAAACATGGCCGGGGGGCCAAAGCTTCCCAGGGCCCACGAGCTGAGCCGTCAAGCAGGATGGAAGTGGGTGAGGCCAGAGGATGCTTCGGGGCAGTTATGGGGGGCCCAGAGTTGGAGCAAGTGGCGGCCAGGGTGGGCTGACTCAGAGAGTAACTCTGGACTGGGCACCCAGTCCCTGGAGCCAAGGAGGGATGGAGCCAGAGTGCTCCCTGAAGTCGGCTCACAGAAGCTGGGCTAAGGTTAGGCCCAGCCAACCAAGTGCCTGCGGCAGGTGGGCCTCCTAGGAACTCTTCAGCTTTAACCCGGCTGCTTGGGGAGGGCCAGCGCTGGGCTGGGCGGACACAAGGCAGTTCCGAGGAGAGGATGGGGGCTGGGCCGGCCAGGGAAGGGGCAGAGGGTGGAGGAAACTGCAGAAAGGCCGAGCCCAGGAGACAGACAGGGGGAATAAATGGAAGTGACAGGGTCAGGCCAGACCTTTGTCCTGCAGCCTGATTAGAGAGTCTGCCCTGGATTTCTGAAACTTTGGGACGTTGTCGGACAAACTGGAGCTTAATTCTGTCAGAGCGCTGGGGAGATTAGAATTGACATCCTGGGAGCACATTCCTGGCTGGGCAGAAATCCAGCCCCCGCTGGGAAAAACCTGTGAAAGCATGGCCAGCCCAGTGGTGGCGGCAGGGGGTGCCCATCAGCACCAGTGGCCACTCCAGCCTCATGGGCCGGAGCCAGGAGCGCAGGGAGGGCAGGTTGTTGGAAGGCTCCAGCCTGTGGAAGGCGTGGGAGCTCCGCAAGCCACCGCTGAGTCTGAGTTCCAGTTCTGTGCCTCGTCCTGGCTTTGCTGCCTTGGGCAGAGAGCTTACATTTCTGTCTTCCTTTTTTGAGATGGAGTCTTGCTCTGTCAGTTTCTTTTTTTCTTTCTTTCTTTCTTTCTTTTTTCTTGAGATGGAGTTTTGCTCTGTCACCCAGGCTGGAGTGCAGTGGCGTGATCTCGGCTCACTGAAATCTCTGCCTCCTGGGTTCCAGCGATTCCCCTGCCTCAGCCTCCCAAGTAGCTGGGATTATAGCCACACACCACAATGCCCAACCAATTTTTGTATTTTTAGTAGAGACGGGGTTTCACCATGTTAGTCAGGCTGGCCTCGAACTCATGACCTCAGATGATCCACCCGACGCAGCCTCCCAAAGTATTGGGATTACAGGTACACGCCACCACGCCCAGACAGTCTTTGTATTTTTTAGTAGAGGTTCACCATGTTGGCCAGGCTTGTCTTGAACTCCTGACCTGAGGTGATCCTCCCGCCTCAGCCTCCCAAAGTGCTGGGATTACAGGTGTGAGCCACTGTGCCCAGCAAGTGCTTGAGTTTCTTAACCTTCATTTTCTCATGTGTAAAATGGGACAGTCCGCCCCTGGACCTACTGAATTTTCCTTTCCTTTGAAGTTGAAGGCGTAACCCTGGGAAGCCAAGAGAGATGGGTCAGACGGCGGTGCAGCTCCAGGACCAGGGCCTGCCGAAAGACAGAGAAGGTTCCCCTTGCGGAGTTCCCTGGTGCAGGGCAGGCCAGCAGTGCCAACCTGGAAGGGCCTTCTGGCTCAAGCATGTGGGAAGTGGCTGTCCCCACACCGTGTGATCCTCCCCATCAGCCACCCGTCCTTGTCAAGCCTGGAGAAGCCCAGCTGGGGACTTGGAGACTGGTTCGGCCCTCTGTAAGAGCTCTCAGGAAACCTGTACCCAAATGAAGAGAGCCGAGGGAAACAGAGGCCTGCCTTTCAGGAGCTTCCAGTCCAGGATGGCCAGCCTTAGACTCAGAGATGGAGTTAGAGGACCATAGTGAGGACCAAGCACCATAGCCCCATACCAGACTGTTTCTGGATAACAGGGTACCCCTCCCCACATCCCTCCTGACTCTAATGACTCTTAAATGGTGGTAAATATTTTGGCTAATGCAGGCTCTCGTGGCAGAGAGCAAAGCTGTCTGCAGTTCAGGACCTACAAATTATTTATTAAAGGTTTGAGATGCGGTGCAATTATGTGGAAAGAACCCAAAAAATTAAATAAATAAGTAACAAAATAAATAAATAACAGCCCCACTGGCCTCTTGAAGGCTTGGGAGCTGCACATGATTGCCGTCTTGATGAAATCCCCCCGGATGTAATGAGCTGATTTTCTGCTGTTAATATTGCATCTGCTGATGAAGGATTCGTTAGGATAATGGAACGAAGCTAAAATATAAATGACTCCCTGTCAAGAAGCAGCTTTTGTTTGTTGATCTCCTGACAGTTCCTGGGCCAAGGCAGGGGTTTCTGTGTGCACATGCCTTCTGGAACAGGCAGGAGGGCGGGGGTGGGAGCTTGGGGGGCTGCCCCGAGAGCCTGGCCCCCCGGTTATTGCAGGCTTTCCCTTCGAGTTGGGACTCCTCGACCTTGGGAAGCCCTGGAGCCCTCCAGAGAGGCGCTGGTTGCACTGAGATGCTGAGCGGCAGCAGAAGTGGCCTGGGGAGCACGGCGGAGAGGTGGATTGGCTGGGCCGAGTGTGTTGGGATCCACACAGGAGAACAGGCGTGCTCTGTGTGTGCCGGGAGAGGCAGCCTGCAGGGGTGCAGAATCACAGCACTTGAGCGAGGGCTCCTAAGGGGAGGTCCCTTCACTGCAGCCGTCCTAGGCTTCCCGCCTCATCCTCTCCCTGCGTGATCACAGGGCACATCTTGTGGAGGCCTGGGAGCCCCCCTCGGGCAGTGGCTTCTCAATCAGGCGTAGAGGGAAAAAGGACCCATTTAAAGTCACCATGTCTCACACTGACCCCCACCCCAGCCCCACCCAGGCTTGGCTTCCCCAGCACCTGCCCTGAGCTGCCACGTGGGGACAAATTCCTTCTCTCCCTAGCACTTTCTTTTTTTAAAAAGCAGTATCATTTTATTTTAATTTATGGTGATGAAATGCATATACCACAAAATTTACCATTGTGACCATTTTATTTTTTTATTTATTATTTATTATTTTATTTTTGAGACGGAGTCTTGCTCTTGTCACCCAAGCTGGAGTGCAATGACACAATCATGGCTCACTGCAACCTCCACCTCCTGGGTTCAAGGGATTCTCCTGCCTCAGCCTCCTGAGTAGCTGGGATTACAAGCACCTGCCACCATGACCAGCTAATTTTTGTGGGGTTTTTTTTTTTTTTTTTGAGATGGAGTCTTGCCCTGTCACCAGGCTGGAGTACAGTGGCACAATCTTGGCTCACTGCAACCTCTGACTCCCTGGTTCAAGTGATTTTCCTGTCTCAGCCTCCCGAGTAGCTGGGATTACAGGCATGTGCCACCATGCCCAGCTAATTTTTGTATCTTTAGTAGAGACAGAGTTTCACTATGTTGGCCAGGATGGTCTTACTCTCCTGACCTCATGATCCACCCACCTCAGCCTCCTAAAGTGCTGGGATTACTGGCGTGAGCCACCACACCCAGCCTGTAACCATTTTAAAACTGTACAAATCAGTGGTATCAAGCACATTTGCAGAGTTGCACAGCTATTAAGCTAGTTCCAGAACTTTTTCATGGCTCCAGACAGACATCCTGAGCCCCTCAAGCAGCCCCTCCCCACTGTCCTCTTCCCCAGCCCCTGGAAGCCACGGCTTTCTGTCTCTATGGATTGGCCTGTCCCGGATACTTCACATTATTGGAATCATACAACTGTGGCCTTTTATGTCTATCTGGCTCCTTTCTCGCTCAAAATGGTGTTTTCCGGGTGCATCCATATTGTAGCCCACATCAGAACTCCACTCCTTTTTTATAGCTGAATACTATTCCATAGAATGGGCTGGGTGCAGTGGCTCATGCTTGTAATCCCAGCACTTTGGGAGGCCGAGGTGGGCAGATCACCTGAGGTCGGGAGTTCAAGACCAGCCTGTCCAACATGGAGAAACCCCATCTCTACTAAAAATACAAAATTAGCCAGGTGTGGTGGTGCATGCCTATAATCCCAGCTACTTGGGAGGCTGAGGTAGGAGAATCACTTGAACCCAGGAGGCGGAAGTTACAGTGAGCCGAGATCACGCCACAGCACTGCGGCCTGGGCAACAAGAGCAAAACTCTGTCTCAAAAAAAAAAAAAAATTCCATAGTATGAACAGACTCCACATTGTTTATTCACTCCTTGATTAATGGACTCTTGGATTGTATCTACCATCTGCCTACCATGAATAGTGCTGCTATGAACATTCAGGTACAAGTGTTTTTTGAGTACCTGTTTTCCATTTTTTTCTGGCATATGCCTGGGAATAGAATTGCACCATCTCTCCAACTTCTTAAAGGCAGGGACCCTGGAATCTAATAACAGGTCATATTTGCTGAGCACTTACTATGTGCCAGCTGCTGTGCTAATCATTATTTCAGTGAGTCCTCAACAGCACAGGAATGGAAGCTCATGAGGGTTGAATCTTTGCTTTGCCAGTGTTCTGTAGGTCTAGGACAAGTATCTAATAGCATATAGTAGGTGCTCAAGAAATAGGAAATAAACTTCCTTCAAGATAGGTACTCATATACCCCTACTTTTCAACTGAAAAAGCTGGGGCTTGGAGACGTTAAGCAGCCTTCATACCCAATTGTATGGCAGGAGGCAGCAGAGACAGGATTCACACCTGACTCTTGCCAACTCAGCTTTTGTATGCTATCTTTTTTTTTTTTCCCCCAAGATGGAGTCTCACTCTCTTGCCCAGGCTGGAGTGCAGTTGCACAATCTTGGCTCTTTAAAACCTCTGCCTCCCAGGTTCAAGCAATTCTCATGCCTCTGCCTCCCGAGTAGCTGGGATTACAGGCGCGCACCACCACACCCGGCTAATTTTCCTATTTTTAGTAGAGACGGGGTTTCACCATGTTGGCCAGGCTGGTTTCAAACTCCTGACCTCAGGTGATCTGCCCGCCTTGGCCTCCCAGAGTGCTGGGATTACAGGGTGAGCCACCGCGCCCGGCCTCCTTTCGTAAGCTGTCTTGTCTTCTCTTCCTCGTGCCTGGCACAGAGTCATGCACACAGTATGTGCTCAGTGAGTACCTGATGCTCTTGCTGTGGAGCAAGGACAAGAAGAGATCGAGGTCACTTGATCTGGCACAGGGCTTGGGGAAGGCCGGGAGCAGGTGTTGTCTTTTTCTGCATCTGTGGGTGACGTTCCTGTCTGATGAGAGGGGACACTGCCTACCAACGCTGAGCCCTGCACTGGCAGAGCCTGGAGTGGGCACTGCTGAGCACCCTCCCAGCACCTGGGAAAATCTGGCTGACTCCTTGGCCAGAACCACTCCTCACCTTGGCCTTCAAGTCCCTTAGAGAAAAGGAGCGCAAACTAGGCCACCAACTTGGACCCTTCCTCCTGGGGAGACCAGGAGTCCTGCCCAAGAAGATCGGGCAGGGCCACTGGGAAATGGGGGTGGGGGTTGCTTACTCCTGAGGGGGTCTCAGGAGGGGTGGGGAGACCAGCTCTTCTCCTGGAGCCTTGAGAGAGTCAGGCAGGGCCTTGAACTCACCATTAAAATCCCTGGCCTGGCAGGGCAGCATCCCTTGAAGGACTCCAGGGCCTGACTGCAAAGGGTCCTGGGCGGGCGAGGGCAGGCCAGAAGCTGGCGCTGAGCCAGCCTCAGGGTGGAGGTCAAGTTGATGTCTCCTGCTTTTTAAAAATTACTCTGATTAAAAACATTTCTTAATACAGGGTTTGGGAGAACAAGGTGGGAAAACCCGTTTCCTGCCCCCCAAAGGACAAGAGCCCTTCCTCTTGACCGTATGTAGATTTCTGAGGATTCTGGCCCGATTCTAACCATGACTGTACTTGGAAAGAGCCCAGAGCCAATCCAGAGGCCGCTCCAACTCCAGGGGCTGGACAGCCACCCCCACCGCCCCTCCCTGCCTCCGGCCCGGCTTCTTTCCCGAGACCTCTGTCTCCATCCGGCACCTGCTGGCCTGTGCGGCCCTCGGCCCCCTCATTGTCCTGCTAACCACTGTGTAAAAGTTCCGGGCTTCCTCTGACCTTTCCGTTTTGCCTGGTTATGCTGGGGGTCCCCCGGCCTCACCCCGGGGACTGCGCGGCCCCTGCTCGGGGCCTTCCTGTCCCCAGCCGTCCTCCCACAGTACCTTCTATTGGCTCTTTCTTTTCTCCTCTCTTTCTCTCTCTCCCTCTCTCTGTCGCTCCCCTTCTCTTTCTTTTTCACTCTTTTAACATGGTTTTCCTAAAAAGTTTTTTAATCAATCAAATTTGAGGCAGAAAATAGGTTTTGTCACGCCTGGTCCCGGGGTGGTGTGACTCTCACTCAGGCTCCCGACAGCTCCTCAATGCAGGAAGGAGGCCAAACAGAATATTTCTCGGGGAAAGTGCCCGTTTCCATGACGCTGCCCCTGTTGTCTGCACCCCCCGCCCCACGCTGCCGGGCTGACAGGGCCCCAGCCCCTGTGAAAGGGCTCGGCCAGGGAGAGACTGTGCATGAGGATGGGGCTGGGGGCAGGGGGAAGGAGACGGCCATGGCGTGGGGGGGCGGATGGGCAGCCCGACAGCTGCCCCAAGCCCCCATGGCCCAGGAGGCCTGGGGAGCAGGTAGGAGTGCGGGCCAACCGAGGAGCCTGGTCTGTGCCTCATAAATATGGAGCTGGGCAGCTGTGGGTGAGGGGCTCCAAAGCCAAGTCCTGGGCCAGTGGCGGCTCCAGCCAGAGGGAACTGCAGATGGATGATGCCCCTTCAGGTCCTGGTATGCTGGCCCCTGCCATTTCTCCGCCCTTCGCTCTCCCACGCCCTGTCTCTCCAGGCATTCCCTCCGCCCCTTGCCCATGGCCACCGCCTCTCCTCCATCCCTTGCTTCCTTCCTGCCCTCCCCAGACCCTGGCACCCTTTGGGCCTCTGGTCCTCCCAGTGCCCAGCCCAGGTCGGCCCCACTCCGAGCTCCCTGCAGGCCCCCAGGTCTTCCCTCTTCAGCCCACCTTCCCTCTTCCTCCTTCCCCTCTCGGTCTTTCACCCTCTCCTCTCCTCTTCTCGCTCTCTTTTATAATTAATGATTAGTTTTAATTGGTTTGCTTAGGCAGCCTGACAGCAAATTAACAGAAGCCAGCCCAGGGCTGCCGGCTCGGGGAGAGACCACTTGCTTCAGAACCGGCCAGGGAAGGGTTGCACGAGGCTGCCTGCCCCCAGGCTCACTCACTCGGAGGCAGCTCCGGGCCTCACCTGGGCAGCTGCAGCAGCCAATAGGAAGAAGGCGGCCGGGAGTTTGCAACTTGCTCTGTACTTTTGTTTTTCTTCTCCTCCTCACACCCCTTCTGTGCTCTTCTTCTTACCCAAGACATGGCTGGTGTCTTCAGAGATTAGGGGTGGGTAAAAGGTGGGCAGGGTCATTGCCCTTAGTTTGGGGCAGGGTTTGCGTTTGGTATCACTCATCCTCACTTGTGCAATGGGCTGGCGGGGTAAGCGGCCTCATGCCTCTGGGGCCAAGATCGTGCTTTTTCACATGGACAGAAGGAAGGAGGTCAGAAGGCTGTTGTCACTCAGCTGCCAGCCAGCCGTCAGCCACACAGCCTGGAAGCACTGGGACCCAATTCTCTTTCTGATTTGCCAGCTACCTCTGGACAGAACACAGAACCTTTGGGTCCTCAGTGTTCTGGCCGGAGTACTTAGGATTAGGAACACTGGACGGATGGACGGATGGATGGCCAGATGGCAGGTAGTGGACGTGTTGGCATGACTTAGGCACTTTCTGCCATGATTCCTGAGCACACAGCTTTTTTTTTTTTTTCGTAGCCTGGAAGCATTTCCCTTCACTCCAGCCCTACGGAGTGTAGGGCCCCTGCTGTCCTCTGGGTTTCTCCAGGGCTGTGCCTCTCCCCTAGCCTTGGAGAGTCCTTTGCCAGATGTGCTGACCACTCAGTCACATGGGCCAGTCCCTCACAAAGCAGACATCGGGGACAGTGACAGGCAGAGAAAAGATGGCCGGAGAAGGAAAGAGAAACCAAGATGAACTCTCGGCTACTTCTTAGGCACCCACTGGGGTCCCAGAATGCCAGTGTCCCAGTTCCCTCCCAGGGACAGCCTCCCCGATCCCATCACCCGGGACGCCTGGACGGAGCGGGTGGCATCCAGGACCCCGTGTACGTCCTGGTCCCTGTTTGTACGCATCTCGGCCCTCCCCTCCCTCCTCCACCCCCAACCAACTCCTGGAAAGTTTCCTCCCTGATTGTTCTGTGTGATCAGATCTGCAAGTTGCTCTCTAAGCTTCTTGTCACATTTTGACTTAATGAAGTGCAACTGCTGAGGGATTTGGGTTCAGCGCTCGGGTCTCCCGCGCTCCCTTGTTGTCAGAAAACAGGGCTGGTTGGGGACGCAACACGCGCTGCAAGTCGTTATCATTCCGGTCAGTCTGTTTAACACAAAATTAAACAAAGAACTAATTAGTGCCTCATGAATTAATAAATGCACAGTTGCCAGGGAGGATGGGGGGGGAGAGAAAGGTGCTGGAAGGGAGATACCGGAGTTGTGGAGTTGGGGGGCTTTGGGGGTCCACAGGAGGCTGGCCGGGGCACATTGAGAGATCTCAGACAGGAGTGCGTGGGACGGACGGGACAGGGAGGATGACACCCAAGCCAGGGACCTGGGCTGACCGGCCGGGACTCGAGCTCGGATGGCCGACCCCACCTAGCGCCTGGCAATGGAGGCCTGGGGTTCCCCATCCCAACCCCCGGCGACCCTCCCTGCCGGTGTCCTCCTCCGTCCTCTCCTCTCCTGGCCAGCTCCTTCCCTTTTCCTTATTCCCCCTTTGCATGGCTCTTCATCATCTCTACCGCCCCATCTCAGGGTTCCACCAATGCCCTGCAGATCCCCAGCCTCTCATCGTCTGGATGCGATGGGCATCAGAGGCCCATGGGGCAGCGCTTCCCAACCACCGGATGCCCACCAGCCCGCAGCCCTCCCAGAGCCCTGCATCTGGCAGGGTGGGCTCCGCCCCGGTGGGCACCGCCCCGGTGGGCACCCTGTGTCCAGGCAGCCTAGCACAAGCGGTGAAAGCTGGTGGAGAGCCAAGCCCTCCTTAAGAGAACGTGTCAAGTACAATTAGCATTATCTGTCTAAATATGTCCTGGGAACCGGAGAGCGGGTAATGGGACTGGGTGGCATTCCAGGAGCCCTCAACAAGGTCACCTCATCTCCCGCAATCCCCCCAATCTGATTTGGGGATTACATAGCCTAAGGAAATTGGTGTTACTCCTCTTGCATCATTGATAAGCCACACATGAGGGAGAGGGGAGAAGAAAACGTAACAGACAGACAGCCTTCCCCAAGCCTGGGGAGGGTTCCGAGGCCTGCAGGGGCCGGGCCTGGCTTGAGCAAGGGTCGGGGGCCTGGCCAGCAGGCAGGGAGGCTTCCTGGGTTTTCTCTCCATGTACACAGAGGCTGCCCCTTTGAAACTCACTCCCCAAACTCATTCCCTGGGCAGGAGGGCCCCTCCCAGCACCCTGGGCTGGGCCACGTGTCGGATAAAGGCCTCCGCATTGTCTCTCTCCCTGCGCAGTCTCTGGACGTGGGTTGTAGTGACTCATGGGTAGGACCCCAGGCTGCTGTCGGCAGCCTGCTCCCGGGGCATGGAGGCTTCCTGGTGCCTTGGCCCCAGGCCCACCCTTGCCCCTCTGTCACCAACTTGCTAGAGAGAACAGTTTGGCATCTGTCATTTTTATGTTCAGGGGCCCCGGGAAAGAGAGTAAAGGCGCAGTCGCTGCTGTATTCTGTCACTGTCCCCAGGCATCCCTGCTAGGCCGCTGCAGCTCCATGAGGCCATGTTACCAGCACCCCTACTCCCCCTTCCTCCACCAGCACCCCCAACCCCGCCTCCACCAGCACCCCCACTCCAGCCTCCTCCACCAGCACCCCACCCCAGCCTCCTCCACCAGCACCCCACCCCTGCCTTTTCCACCAGCACCCCACTCCAGCTTCCTCCACCAGCACCCCACCCCTGCCTCCTCCACGAGCACCCCCACTCCAGCTTCCTCCACCAGCACCCCACCCCTGCCTCCTCCACCAGCACCCCCACCCCCGCCTCCACCAGCACCCCCACTCCAGCCTCCTCCACCAGCACCCCACCCCAGCCTCCTCCACCAGCACCCCACCCCTGCCTCCTCCACCAGCACCCCCACTCCAGCTTCCTCCACCAGCACCCCACCCCTGCCTCCTCCACGAGCACCCCCACTCCAGCCTCCTCTACCAGCACCCCACCCCAGTCTCCTCCACCAGCACCCCCACCCCAGCCTCTTTCTCCAGTGCCCCTGCTCCGGCCTCTCTTCTCCACCTGGCTAGGGGGGTCCTGAGGACCACATTTCCCCTGCAGTCAGCTCCTACCCGGTTCTGACTCTTTCTCAAACTGTGGCTGCCATGTACCTGAATGAGCCAAATCAGAGCCCAGCTGGCATGCCTGAGTTTCTGGCCCTCTTGGCTGGCCCTGGAGCATCAGCCCCTCAGCCATGTGGGGCAGGGAGCCCTTGGGTTCACGGGAGGGATGGAGGGCGTGTGCTGGGGGGTCATGGGCTTGGAAAGGCTAACTGGCTCCTCTCTCTGCCTCCCCAGGATGAAGTGACACCCCCAGGGACATCCCAGGAGGCTCTAGGACCCGCTACGAGGTAAGGCCTGAGCCCCTCCCTGAGCTTTCCATCCCACTATTTACATAACACTGGCGTTCCACCGGTCACCTCTGACACGGCACTGCCTGGGGCCCGAGGCCCGGTGGCCCCGAGGTTTCTCGCGCCACCACCTGGGGGACTGCTGACCACTGCTGACCACTCACGCAATGTACATGTCACCCTGGGTGGGTCAGTCCTGTGGAGCACCCGGGGAAGAGGAGAAGTGGAGCTGGGAAACAGCAGCCACCCTGCCCGTTCCACCCTGGTGGGAAAAGATGCCCCCCCGCCAGGAGGAGCTCCTCGGTTTGGCTCGTAGGCTGGAAATGGTCTGGGGACATGTGGATTGCAGACTTTGGGCAAGGAACGTGCTCAGGGCCTGCAGGGCTGCGCCATGTGTTGGTTAAAGGCCTCCACGTTGGTGGACCAGCGTGGGATGGCAGGGGGACCTGTGGTGGCTGGGCTCAGGGTCCCAGCCTGCAGTGCCCACTCTCACAGTGCCATCGCCTCCGTGGCGGTGGCTGGCTGTGTCTGGAAGCACTGCCCAGGCTCTGCTTCAAGAATCGCATGGACTTGAAGGCCCCAGAACCCCGGTCCTGCCTTCTTTCCCCAGAGCTGTGCCGCCCCCAGTGTCTTCCTCCATTTTCCCTAAGAGGCTGGCAGAGAGAAGGCCACGGCCGAGGCCAGGACAGGCTGCCATGCCCTGCCCTTCCCCAGGCCCAGGGCTCCCCCGGAGTCCAGGCACTTGAGGCTGCCCCAGCCCGGCCCAGCCTTCATGAGCTGTCAGTCCCCCAGGTGGTGGCGCGAGAAACCTCGGGGCCACCGGGCCTCGGGCCCCAGGCAGTGCCGTGTCAGAGGTGACCGGTGGAACGCCAGTGTTATGTAAATAGTGGGGCCTGCCCTGCGGGCGAGCTGGCGGGCTGCAGCCATCCATCATCCCTGCTCGGCGGGGCGGGGGACAGACACGGCACCGTGCGCCTGGCTCCAAACCTGTTTGTTTTCCCTTTGTCTCTCGAGTTTCGGGGCCCCGGCTGCGACCGACCGGCTCTGGGTTTTGTCCTACCAGCCCCCTCCCCCCCAGGAGGACGGGGAAGGGAGGAGATTCGCCAGCTCCCACCGCGGCTTCCCTTTCGGACTTCAAAGGCTCCCCCAGCATTGTCTGCGCTGGCGGGCAGTGGCCCTGAAAACGTGATCAGAGGCGGCCCGGTGTAGGGCAGGCCCGGCCCGCGCCCTGCGCTCTCGCTGGGGCCTGTGGATTCCTCCCTTTGCCGCCAGCACCACCCTGGTTACAGCTCTGTCCTGGGTCCTCTCGCCTTTCTCTCCCTGGTGCCCCTTCTGGCTCCCTTCTGGCCACTCCCGCCCTCCTGTTAGCTGTGGCCTCACCCGTCTCATGGAATTGAGTGTTCTAGAATCTTCAGAGCTATGAGCCTCCACGCCTTCACATGGTACGCGAGGATCTTAGCGCCGTGGAAGTCTCCTCAGGATGCATGGAGCTGGGGCCGGTTCCTGGATATTGGCTTCCCACATGCGCCTTTTCTCTACCCTCTGATCGTGAGAACCTTGCTCTGCCCATGAGGTCCAGACAGAATAGATAACTCTGTCCCCAGGCAGCAGGGTGAAGTCAAGCATTCTGTGTCCTGAAAGCCAGCCCCAAGTGCTTCCATCCTCTGGAGCAGCACTTGGCAGATGGGCCACCTTTGACCCACAGCCTGCTTTTATAAATAAAGTTTTATTAGAACACAGCCATACCTATTTCTTCAGGTATTATCTATGGCTGCTTTCACTCTGCACTTCCAGACAGAGTTGAGTGCTACAGCAGAAATCTCTGTTAGGCCCACAAAACCTAAAAGAGGAATAATTTTCTCTCTGGCCCTTTATGGAAAAAGTTTGCCAGCCCCTACTCGAGAGGTTCTAACTCCTGCACTTTGCTCTCTCTTTTTAGTGGTGAAATATACATAATAGGAAATTTACCATTGCGGCTATGCCGATGTACTGTTCCCTGGCCCTAAGTGCGGCCCTGATGCTGTCACACCTATCATCCTTCTCTGTGCACGTGTCTTCATCGGGACCGCTGCGAGGGGCCCCGCACATCTCTCTGGGAGCCCTGCACTGGGGTTGCAGGGCTGCCTACAGTCCTGCTCTGTCTGGGGGGCTCCCTTCCCCTGCTCTGCTAGGGCCTCCTTCTGCTCAGTCCCACCTGCCTCGAAGTCCCAGCTCTTCCTCCCCTCTGCAGCCCCTGCTTCCTCGGAGCTCTTGCCCCCACTGGCATCCTGGCAGCCCTGTAGCCTTTAGCAGGTTCTCTCACCTCAGATCCACAGCTTCCTCTTTTTTTTTTTTTTTTTTTTAGGCATTAGAGTCTCACTCTGTCGCCCAGGCTGGAGTGCAATGGCGCAATCTTGTCTCACTGCAACCTCTGCCTCCCAGGTTCAAGCAAGTCTCCTGCCTCAGCTTTCAGAGTAGCTGGGACTACAGGTGCACACCACCACATCCGGCTAATTTTTTATATTTTTAGTAGAGATAGGGTTTCACCATATTGACCAAGCTGGCCTTGAACTCCTGACGTTGTGATCCACATACCTCAGCCTCCCAAAGTGCTGGGATTACAGGCATGAGCCACCATGCCTGGCCTTCACAGCTTCCTTTTTTGTAAGGGGAGAAGAATATCGGCCTTGCAGGGTTGTTGGGTCAAGTGAGTGAGTTGTTGTGGCTGAAAGTGGCTCACCCGGCACCCACCAGGTAGTATGTGCTTGAGTTCCCACCTGCTGGAAGCAACAGACATCTCTGGGCAGATTCCACAGAGCTCCCTACCCTCTACCCTGGGGGCCTCAGAGTCTGACCCCATGGAGAAGGGCAGGCTCCTGATTCCAGGGAGCACCTTGGGGGAAAAAAAGCCCCGTGGGTAGTGGACTGGCAGGCCTGGGTCTTCCGTTTCTGTGGCAGGACCCTGGGAGCAGCATAACCTCTGAGTGCCAGTTTCTCAATCTGTAAACTCCAGAGCCCTTCCCACGTGCTCTCTGCTTCCCAGGCTTGTGGCAAGGGGGAGCTGGGATGCCTGTGAGAAGCTGTGCAGGCTGTGTTGGGAGCTGCTGAGGGGAAAGCAGGCCGAGGGAGGAGTCCGGGTCTGGGCCTGGGCCTGTCCGTGGCAGGTGGGAACCAGGCTGCAGTCTGGCTGAGAAGGCCCTGGGGGTTACACAGTGGTGCTGGCTCTGTCCAGGATCAGGGACCAAGGCCGCCCTGGCCCCTTTCTACTGCTGTGGGCTAAGGTTGGAATCAGGCTCCAAGCCTGAGATGAAACGCTGGCGGGGAGTGGGCAAGGAGATGGGAGCTGCGCCCGCAGCCAGAGGTCTGAGACAGAGCTGCACCCGCAGCCAGAGGTCTGAGACGGAGCTGCGCCTGCAGTCTGCTGGCTGTCCTCTCCTGCTGGGTCTGCTGCCGTCTCTCTTGCTGTCCTCTTTTCGAGGGCTCCTGGCCTTTTGTCCATCTCTCTTTCCCCTCCAGGCCTCCTCTCTGCATCCCTCTAGTTCCTCTTCCTCCTTGCCTTCCCACCACCCATAGCACCCCTGCAATTCCATGGCTCTCTCTCCCTCTCTC
The DNA here is from genome assembly GCA_031835075.1 of Saguinus oedipus. Lineage (NCBI taxonomy): Eukaryota > Metazoa > Chordata > Mammalia > Primates > Cebidae > Saguinus > Saguinus oedipus. The sequence continues at coordinate 48,515,064 of CM063175.1, read as the reverse complement.
TCCTTTTCATCTACTCGGAAGGCTTTACTTTACTTCCTTGTCACCCTAATTGATTGCATTAACCTTTCAGCGTATTGGATTTCCCCGGCATCGTGCAGAGAGCCCTGTGCAATATGCTTATAATCTAAGCCATAATGGACAGTTTGCAGTCAACAAGCCCCTTCTACCATTGGCCCCGTTGACATCTCTCTTGCCCAGGCCACCGTGGCCACTGCCCCCGCTGGCAGGGGTGGAGCTGGGAGGAGGCAGACACAAACCTGGACCCGCCGATGGCGTTCTTGGCCTCCCTCTCCTCCCAGCACCGCCGACAGCCCCGCATCTCCCTCTGCAAGCTCCCTGGCCGGGGTCATTGCCAGGACTCTGGTCTTCATGAGTCCTCGTGGCTTGGCTTTCTGCCCTTGGGACTCTGTCTAACAAGTGGCTGATGGGGCCAGCTTGGATTTTGTGGGTGAGAGTCCCCCGTTCCATCCAGATGGTTCTCAAAGCAAATTGTTCCTCCTTCCCTAGCCCAGGAGGCTTTGGGGAAAGATGACAGTGGCCACTTCGGGGGGCAGGTGGTGGCTAGGAGGAGCAGTCTGAGATCTCTGACCTTTACTGGGCTCTGAGCCCGCAGGAGGCCTCTGTGGACCTTCTGGAAGCTGGGCCACCTCCTGGAAAGGCTGCAAGTGCATAGGGCAGACGAAAATAGGGGATCTGCTGAAGCCAAGGCAAGAGAGAGATAAAGACCCTTCCAGGCCAGGGGTGAGCAAGGCAGTGGCAGCTCCTCCCAGAGGGCGAGGAAGCGGGCACTGTCACCTGGCTTGGGGGCCGCCCCCCGCACTCATCTCAGGATTGTGTGATTTGGGTGCTTGGTAGGGGACGTCTCCGAGTTTCTATTTCTCCTCTGACGTTTGGTGCAGCTCTGAGCAGATCCACCTGCCTTCCAAAAAGGAAGAGAGAGATTGCTCAGGCAGCAGGGCAAGAAGCCCAGGCAAAGCCTCACAGGCAAGAGGGCTCCCGATGAGAGATGGGCCAGGGGAGGTAGAGAAACTGAGGCCTGGCTTGTCAGGCTGGTAGGAATGGGCTCCCTCAGGTCAGCTCCTGGACGGGCACCTGTTAGTTAGCAGGAGGCAGAGGAGCCAGCCCCACACCAGCTGCCTGGTCCTAGGGGCTCAGCCGGAGGCCTGAGCGCTGGCCCGGGTCCGTCCCGGCTGAGGCTGCCAGCCCTCAAACCAGCAGCCTGATCGGACGAGTCTTCATTCACGACAAGATGGGATGTCAGGTTGAATACATTAGTGTCAGGCTGGAGGAGCAGGACGGAAGCTCCCATTAGCCCTGGTGGTACTTCCTCTCTCCCGTCATCTCCTCCTTCTGACCACCCCCCTCCTCCCATCACTCCATCACTCTGAAGGGCGAGCTTTGGCGAGAGGGGGCTGGACCTGAGTCCTTCCCATCCTCTCCCAAGGAGTTTGGGGGTGGGCAGAGGGCACAGCAGGGAGAAGCCAGGCAGCGAATTAAAGTTTGTGATTGTCAGCATCAGGAGAAGCTAAATAACCCTGTAACTAGTATGAAGGTGAATTCACGGTCTGCTGCACACGGAGAATATGAGTGTCTGTGAGACGGGGAGAGCGCCGCACGGGAGCCCGCCTGCCACGGTGGGCAGCCTCCTCTCCGGGGACCCGGGTGGGAGGCAGGAGGAGGGCCACACACCCCCTTCCCTGCCAGAGAGCAGCTGCCCAGGAGCCTCGCCAGACACCTGCGGCGGCTCAGCTGCTGCAACCTGCTGGCCCTGGCACCAGGGGCCCAAGGAGACGTTTGTAAGCACCAATGGTATACACCCATGGACGGCAGCCCAGGCCTTGGACTGATCCATATTAACAGCTAATCCTTACCGAGCACTAACTCTGTGCGGCTGGGCTGTGTGACAACCACTCCACGAAGGAAGTGGCAGTGTCAATCCCCATCTTTCCCCACTTCCTTATCACCACTTTATTGAGATATCATTCATATATCATAAAATTCACCCTTTTAAAATGTACAAGTCAGTGGTTTTTGGTATATTCACAAGGTTGTACAGTCACCACCACTATCTAATTTTCGAACATTTTCATGCCCCAGAAAGAAACCCTGTACTCATCCCCCACTATCAGCAGACCTAGGTTTCCACTCACAATGACTCCCTTGAGGTGATGAGAAGGGGCCTCGCGCGGTGGCTTATGCCTGTAATCCCAGCACTTTGGGAGGCCAAGGTGGGTGGATCACCTGAGGTCGGGAGTTTGAAACCAACATGTCCAACATGGGAGACCTCGTCTCTACTAAATATACAAAAATTAGCCAGGCGTGGTGGTGCATGCCTGTAATCCCAGCTGCTTGGGAGGCTGAGGCAGGAGAATCGCTTGAACCTGGGAGGTGGAGGTTTCAGTGAGCCGAGATCACACCATTGCACTCCAGACTGGGCAACAAGAGTGAAACTTCGTCTCAAAAAAAAAAAAAAAAATGCTGAGAAGGTAGAGGGATGGTGCCTGGCTTCAGGGAGCAGAGCCCGTGGAAGATTGAGCTGGGGTGTGACCCCAGGTACTGAGACTCCAGAGCTGGTGATCCATGAGGGACTGCTCGCTGTTCTGGTGGGTCCCCACCCCACCCCTGACACACATGTGTGTCTGACAGTTCAGGCCCAGGTGTGTCCATGAACCATCCGAACACCTAGACCCAGGCAGCCGACACAGGTCTTCAGGTCCGCCAGCAACTCCACACAGAAAACCTCGCACCTCCCGGAAGGACAGCCAGCCCCCTCCCCGGGACCCCTCCCGCAGCTTCTCCCCGGCCCTGCTCCTAGAAGGGAGGCTTGGCGCAGGAACTGGCAGCAACAGGGTAGCTGAAGGGGTCAGAGAAACCTAAGCGGTTTCAGAGTTTTAAAGTGAGAAATTCCATATCTACTGCAGCTGATCATTGTAACTGAGAGAAAATGCTAACCCGACATTCCAGAACAGGTCCCCGCCCGGGCTGGGGCCGCAGGCTGGGCCAGGCCCACAGGGCAGTGCAGCTAGCCCAGTTCCCTGCATCATAGTCTCCAGCTTCTCTCTCTCTCTCTCTCTCTCTCTCTCTCTCTCTCTCTCTCTCTCTCTCTCTCTCTCTCACTCTCTCTCTCTCTCTGCTTCTCTTCTGTTACTTCCCACCTCCTCTCTCTTCTCTCACACTCCACGTTTCCACCCCAAAACTTATTTTAAAAGTATTTGTGGCCACACTCTTGAACTCACGAAAATTTGGGAATTTATGTGAAACTGTCGCTGCTTCTGACGAGAGAAACCTATGAGGGTGAGACAAAAGAGAGGGAGGCACGAGACAATCAGCCTGTTGCATTTTGGTTTGGGGTTTTTTCCTCCTTCTTCTCTCTCCCTCCAAAGTGGAGGATCCGGCCGGGCCAGTTTGGATATTTATTAAGAAAAAGCCAAAGATAATTAACTTTTTTGTTTTTGTTTTGTTTGTGGGTGCCTCCCCTGCTGGCACTCCTGGCTGCCTGGCAAATTAAACCTGCTCTCGGCTCCCTGGGTGCTGGGCTGCCGGCAGAAGTCTTGCCGACCTTCCTGGGTCTGCCAGGGCCGCCAGCTGCCCACCCAACCACCCACCTTGGCTTTTGGACGTTGGGTCACTTTATGCTTCTGTCGATGCCACCTCCCCAGGCTCTACTGCTAAGAGCACCCTTTAGAGGAGGGTAAGTGGGATGTCGGGGGCGGGGAGAGGAGAGCCTACTGTTTGGGGTTGTGGCCAGCACTGCCCTAAAAGGAAATCGGGGTGGGGGGGGAGTGTGAGCCTCTCCCAGGGCACAAGGGTGTCCCTTCTGGCCAGTTCAAGGCTGTTGACTTCCCAGGAGAGAGTAAGGGGAGCAGAGGATGAGCTGGAAGTACAGGGAGAGTCTAGATTTGGGCCACATTGATCCCCAGCTCTTCTCCCTGGAGGCTGGTACACTGCCAGGCCTCACAGCCCTTGAGAACACCCTGGAGCCAGCAGGCTCTGGGCCACGGAGCCAGGCTGTGACACCTGTCCTCTCCCAACCCCAGGCTCTATCCTGCTCCCACCCCCATCCCAGCCCAGGCTATTGGGGGGGCCTGGCACTGAGTGGCTACGGAGCCAGTGCTTGGGAAAGAGCTGGCTGCCTCTGGTCGGCTGTCCTGGAGCCACACAGAGCCCTGAGGCCAAGCGGTGACCTGAGCCTGAGCCCAGTTCATGAGCCAAGGAGGTGACGCTGGGAGCTAGAGGTTTCCTGGTACGAGACAGAGCCGAGGGCTTCTTGGGAGCCAGGACAGCCCCCGAGAGGAAGGCCAGCGTGGAGGAGCTGGTGGGGTCGGAGGTGTGGCTGACCCCGGGTTACTCCAGTCCTCCTCGGCCCTCCCCTGCCAGAACCCCTCCTTGGCCCCCTGGCTTCATCCCAGCCAGACAAGTAGGCCTCGAAGGGGAGCCTCATCCAGGTAGGGAGCCTGCTTCAGAGCCAGCCACAGAGAAGAGGGCATTTTTCAAGGATTTTGCTGGCCCTTTTTTTTTCTCTGAAATATAAGGATGTGCAATTTTTTTGGTTTCAATTTAGCATTGGAGAATTTTATAATTTAGTAATTAAAATCTCTGATAGGCTTTAGAAATTGCGGCTAATTGAATTTAATGGGAAGATGATTTTCAATTTTATTTGATTACCGGGACCCCTGGCATCGGTATTTATGGGAAAAAAATGGGAACTGTGCTGTGTGGGCTAAGATGGCATAATTGAATTAGGGATAATCGGATTTCTCCGTCATGAATTTCACTATAATTTTCCTATAATTTTCCATTAGATATCTAGTTTACAAATATTCACAAAGAAATGAAGCTCTTTCGGAATGGAGATTGCTGGCTAACAGGATTACGGGGCCAAGCGCGAGGCTGTGCCAGCCCCTCTCCTGCCATAATGCAATCCCTGCGTCTGCCTTACACTCGGCACGGCCTTCGCTCCGCCACCCACTCTGTGGCTCCTCTCTCCCCTTTGTTTCCTTCTCATCCTGCTGACCCTCTGCCCTGTCTGTGGCCCCCGACCTCCCGTGCCCGTGGTTGTGCCTCAGTGCCTTGGCTTTGCCTGCCCTCGGCCCCCAGGCTTCCTGTCCACCTCGCTGGCTCACGGCTCTCCCGACACCCTCCCTCAATCAGCCCGGGAGCGAGCTCACATGCAAACACGCGGGCTCCCTCGCAGGTGCGAACATGCTTGTTCGCAGGCACACGCAGTCCTTTGGCCAAGGCTTCCATGCCCTGGCCCAGTCGCCTCAGATGGAACCAGTTTATTGGGATCCTGGGGTGGGGTGCAAGAACAAAAGGAGCTTTGTTCAAGTTTATGTGAAAGTTACAAATTTAAAATGAGAGCAGATAAAGCATGAGATACCTGGTGTGTAAACAGGCAGGTGAGTGAGAAAGCCCCAGGCTCGGGAGGGAGAGTGAGTGGGCAACCTGGGGGTGCGGGGGAACGGGAACCAGTGATGGCAGCATGACGGCAAGGGCGGATGGCTTTCCTTGGTGCTGACGTGGGGAGCCGAGGTTGGGGAGACCACTGGGTTGCCTTCCACTCGTGTTTCTCTTGCAAGTGGGATGTCTCAGGAGGAGCTGGAGGCTCTGGGCCCGGGGCCTGGAGACCAGGAGAGATGATGGCATTGGGCTTCCACCCTTGGAATCCCAGGCATGGAGGTCCTCACTGTGGCCTGGCTTTGGGGTCTCAGGTGTCACCATGTCGGATTCCTTAAAGCAAAGATGAGCCATAGCCTCAAAAGATGCCTCTCCTCTTGGTATGAGGAGATACACTCGAGAGAGAGAGAGAGACAGAGAAGTGGGGGTGCATAATCTGGGGACCCCTCCAGGACACAGCCTCTGACTCACATCCCGAGACCGCAAAGCCTCCGCCTTCTCCGAACTTCATAAATCCTCCAGCACTGAATTGGCCTGTTTCGGTGCTTCTCTGACCCTTGCTCCTCCACTGAAGGCCTTTGACTCTTGGGCAGGGCCCACTCAGCCTGTACTGGCTGCCTGGCCAGGGACTTGGCAGGGCAGAAGCTTTCCAGGCATCCTCACACCTCCCTCCACCACTGGCTGCTGTCCTCTAAGCTCTAGTCCTATCCCTTCCGCCCAAGGCCCCGAGGTACTGGGTGGCCAATCCAGGTGGTCCTGCTTAGGCACACCTTTCCCCTCCACACCTTCCTCAGAGGTCAGGCTCTGACCACCCTCAGCTGAAGTCCAGAAGGATATTCAGAGCCACCCAGCGGCTCTGTGGGTCAAGTATGCAAGGAGCTCCCCATCTGTGCAGACATCTTCAAATGCACCCAGAAATCACCTCTTCTACCCCATGCCTCCAGGCTTCCTCCTATACCCAGTAGCCCAGACAGGAGAGCAGAGGCTCAGCATTGGGGTGGAGACTGATCACCTGCTGTCACCAGCCAGAGCTGCAGGCCTGTTGTTACAGTTCCTTGCTTTGGGGAGTCATGGGGGCAGCACCCAGAGGCAGGTGTGAACCCCACAGTGGTCCCGGACACAGATGTCTTCTCTGAGATTCCAGCACATGGTCCTCTGTGCTGGGTGCCCTGTGCCAGCAGTCAGACTCCCAGGCTTAGACTTGGGGTAGTTCTATTCCTTTATTCGGGGTTTTGGGGCCAAGGGCAGCTCAGTAAAGTTTCTGGGCCTCTCCAGCTGCTGTTCCTATATAGGGGTGAGTGGGGAGTCACAGAGCCGATGGGGCTGTGCGACAGCCAGGAGTGGGGACTGCCAGGAAGGCAGTGGGAAGGGCAGTGGCGGAGGGAGGGATGCTCAGCTCCCTGCGAGGCCATTTAGAACTATAGAGAGAGCAGAGAAAAGGAGAAAAGTGGGGAAAGTAGGAGAAAGAGTAGATTGTTAACTCCCTGATGTCTTTGCCCCAAGGCCTCCCCAGCCCCTCCCTTTTCAAAATAGAAATATTGCAAAAATAGGCCAGCGCCATGTCGCTGGATGCTGTCCAAAGACCAGGGAGAGCCTGGGCCCTGCTCCCCTCCCCTCATCTGAAGGCAATGTGGCCCCTCCTGAAAGAGGAGGGCTGGGAGAGGTGGGGAGGGCAGCACGATGGGTGAAGAAGGGACAGAGAGCCAGGTCCTTCCTTAGCAAGACTGCCCAAGACCCTGCTCACCCCACTGCCTCTTTCCTTGAGCCCCTCCAGCCCGATGGGTCATTTAGGTCACCAACATTTAAGGACTCTCAAAAAGTATGGCTGCAGCAGGGACATCTGGGATGTCCCATGGTGCAGGTGCATAGTGGGGAGACCCCCCCCAAACTGCTTCTCTGGCAGAAAAGGAGGAAGAGCAAGGGGAGCACAAAGCACCTGGCTGGCAATGGGCTGGCAGGAAATGAGATTCCACATTGAAGAGGACAGGCCTAGCCCCAGGGCCGGGGTGGGGGGAGCTGGGATGGGCCTCAGGCTCCCTGATTGAGGGTGCCTGTGCTCTGCTGAGCGACCTCCCTAGGGCAGTGGCCAGAGGAACGAAGAGGGGAGGAAACTCCAGCGATGGCCGGGATCATAGGTGGGGGGGCGGTGGGGAAAGGGGGGCCGATCCCCATTCGTCTGGCTCCGGGCAGGTGGCCCAACTTTGAGGGAGGAGTGGGGAGAAAGACCCGGAGACCGGGAGGCTCTGGGAGGGCCCTTGGACCCGTTTTAAGGGCAAAACCAAAGCAAAGCGGAGGAAACCCCAGTGCGTGTCCCAGACTGGCGCTCCTGGGGCCCAGGGGCCGGGGACGCGCGTGTTGCGGGGGCGCGCGGGCCTGACTGCGCCCTGCCCCGCCCCGCCCTCCAGTTCCTCCAGCTCCAAGAGCCTCCCCTGCTGTGAGGAGAACACGAAATTCCTGTGCTCCCCTAGGAGCCCCGAGCCCGCAGACAGCCCGCAGGGAAGCAGGGAGGCGCAAGGCCCGACGGGCGCGGCCCCGCGGCACCTCACACCTGCGCCCGCCCTCGCGGAAAAGTTGGCGCGGCCGCGCGGGGCGTGTGGCGGGCGCGCGCGGCGGCCGACGGTCGCGCTCGCCGGGCCCGAGCGGCCGCTGGGAGCGTGCGAGCGCGCGCGCGTGGCCGGCGGCGGCGGCGGCCGGAGAGAGCGCGTGCCCGCGGGCGCCGTCCTCGCGCCTCGCTCTCCGCACCGCGCCGGGCCCCCTCCCGCCGGCCCGAGCGCGAGTCCCCGCCCCCTATTCCCGGAGCCAGAGGTTTGGGGGAATCGCGGAGCCAATGGGGCCGGCCGCCCAGCCTGTGCGGCGCGGGAGCGCGCATGGGGCGCGCGCGGCGGGGGCGCGGGCGAGCGCGAGCCCATTCACTCCGGCACCCGGCGGCGGGCGGGCAGGAGGGAGCTGGCGGGCGCACCGGGCGGCGGCGGCGGGGCCGCGCGCTGCTCTTTCACCTGCCGGGGCCGGCGCGGGCCGGGCAGAGGAGGCGGCGCCGCGGCCGCCCTGCCAATCACCGCGGCGCCTGGCAGCGCCCCCGGCCGCGCCCGCCCGCCCGCTCCCTCCTGCCAAACTGTTACCCTGAGTGTTACCGGCAGGAGCAATGACATCAGGGCTTTAAAACAACTTGTTATTCGGGGAGTAATCAGTTGCAATTAGGCATTAATTAAGTATTATGAAAGTTGATTATTTAAGTGAATTCGGCTTTCGACTCTCCGACTATGGTGAGTACCGGGCGCGGGCGGGGGAGGCCCGGGGGCCGCGGTCTCGGGCGGCGACCCTGGCGTGGGGCGCGGGCGGCGGGACGGCGGCGCCCGGGAGCCCCGCGGGTCCCCCCGGCCCGGTCCTCCCCCAGCCGGGGCCGCGCCGGCCGAGAGTTGCTGCCTTAGTTGGAGAAACTCGGGCGGCGCGGAGCCGCGGGCGCGTGCGGGGCCGAGCGTGAGAAGCGGGCGGCGCGGAGGAGAAAGTTTCTCCGCCGCCGCGGCCTCGGCGCCCGCCCAGGACGGGCCGCTCTGGGGGGCGGGGGGCGCGCGGGGCGGGCGGCCGGGGGTCCCGCGAGACGCTAACCCCGTGTTTCTTCTCTCCCGGTCTTCCCCTGGCGGCGTTCCTCGAAGAGTTTGGGACCAAGGAGACGAGAATGGATCTTGGAACAGGTACCGGCCGGTGGGAACGCAGGGGTGGCTCTTTCACTTTTCTTTCGCTTCTTTTACGGAAGTTCTTATTTTTAGCCCAATGAGGCGGCGGCGGGGCCGGGTGAGGGCCGGGAGGGTCGGGGCGGCTGCCTCCCGGCGCCCGGGCCTCGGGATCGCGACTTCTGAGGCTGTTGTTGTTGTTATTTGCCACTTGCTTAGAGGCTGTGAGTAATGTGATGCTTGTCATTATGAAAGAGCCGAGAGGAGCAGGAGCTGGGGGGCACCCAGGGAGAGGATTTAGGGGGTTTTTGTGGGGTTTTTGTTCTCCGTGTTTTTTATGGCTTCGTGTTTTTGCTGTGTGTGTGTGTGTGTGTGTGTGTGTGTGTGTGTGTGTGTATGTGTATGTCTTTTTTTTTCCTCTGCAAAGATCTTTGTGTGTCTGGCTGTGGGGTGTTTTTATTTTTTTAGTGGGGGTTGGTTTAGTTTTTGAAAGCAGCGTCCTGTTGGGAAAGGTGGTTAGTCTGGTTTCGGGGCGACTGTCTCAAGGTAAAGGAATTTAATTTATTTGGGACAAGGCTGTGTCAGATGATCAAGCTGCTTATTATGGCTAATGAGTATTTTTCACCTGAGAATCTGTGGGATGAGGTGGCTGTTATCAGTTCAAAGCGAGGGGCCCTGGACTCTCTCCCACCCCCACCCCCTGTAGCCCCCACCCTGGGGGGTAGTGATGGACCAGACAGACTGCTCAGCCTAGGCATCTGGGTTTTGGGGGCCTCCCATGGGACAAGGCCTGGGGCTCCAGGACGCCTGGTGCTGGCCTGGGGCAGAGTTTATCCTGAGATTTTGGTATTTTCTTGGTTTTAATGTAATTCCATCAGCTCTTCAGGCTTCCCATGGGCCCTGGCTATTGAAACCAAAGTTTGACCACGACCCTCACGTGCTAGCTAGGTTGACAAAAGCAGCTGTCTTCTTAAACGTTTGAAAACAAACAGCCGGATCATTCATTGAGACTGATCTCTGAACCCTCCTGGTTCATTGATAGGATAGGTGATGCTGGTGGCTGTTAGTGTCGTTGTTTATAATAGGCCTAAGTTCACAGCATCAGCCCTTGGGATCCATGAGCTGATATCTGACCTTCTGAGGTCAAAGGGGAGTTGGCAGAGAGGACAGGAGGCAGCCCTGAGGGGCCCAGGATGGGCCACACAGTGGCCAGTGAAGAAGGGCCTGTGTTTGTTGGGGAGGGTGTCGTTCACAGAGTTTGAGGACTGTGTAACACCAGGTATGATCTTGGCTGGTGAGACGTGGAGGGCCATGTTACCTCTGTGCCCAGGAAGGGTGTGACACCCCCTGCTGGGCGAAGTGGTAAAGGTGTCTAGGGCCACGGACTGCCATCTCTGCCACCCTGCCCCTCCCTGCCCTCCACTCCCACGGAGAACCTGCCCGCCCCCACCTCCAATGGGTGTCTCATCACCTCCCTCTCGGGCCCCACCCCCTTTCTTCAGAAATGGGGCCCCCACCCATCCCAGCCAAGAAGCAGACCTCAGAGATGGGCCTGGTGGCAATGTACCACTCCCTGCCTGAGGCAGGTGAGCCTCTGCTTACAGGCCAGCACATGGGACCCGGGCATTGCAGAGCTAGAAGGCAGGCCCTCCGGTCTGCCTCCTCCTAACCTGGATGCCAGCTGGAGCCGGCGTCCATCCTCCTGCCATCCACCATCCAGTCCCTCCAAGTCTGTTGTGGGGACAGTATTCCAAAGCCCTCCCCTAAGATGTCCCGACTGGAGCGCAGGCCTCCCAGCCCTGGCAGGAGGCAGGTAGCAGAGCCCTTTGTGGCTCCTCTCCTGGGCCTTAGGGAGACCAACTTCTCCCAGCACTCCAGGGAAGGCTCTGGAAACTTTTCCTAGAAGCTAAAAGGGCCCCTGAGGTCAGCTGGTCCCTCCTGTAGCTGGAGTAGGGCACTCCCAGTGGGACTCAGGCCTGGACTCTGGCCACTCAGAGGGGAGGCCCAGGGTGGCAGAGTTCTGACTGTTTCTTGGAGGAGTCATCTGGTGATACCATCTCTGTCTCTGCTTTGAACTTGGAAGTTTCACTTATAATCTCAGAACTTCAGAAGAAAAGCACTCTTCCCCCCACTTCACCAAAAAAAGGAAGCAGCTGAGGATGCTGAGATCCCCTCTGAGCTGGTCCCTGGGCTGACTCCATGCTGTATCTTCAGGAGCTGGGAACAGTTCCCTCAACTTCAGAATGCACGTGGGAGGGACACAGCTGGAGCCTTGTCTCTGGCCAGGGCTCGTGGCTGGTGAAGTGAGGGTCTCTTCCTCAGGGGCAGCATGGGCAGCTTCAGCCGAGGGCCTCTCTGACAGAGTTCAAGGCCAGGGGCATAGGCCCCGAAGGGCTGCTGGCACCACGGACCTACTGAGCATCTGATTGTAGGTTAACACCCCCTACCGCCCTGGACACATCTAGGTCCTGAAGCACTTCAGCCATAAGGAAGTCAGTGGTGGGAAGGCCACCAAGCCTTCTCCAGAGGGGACAGCAGGACCTCAGGACCCTCAGGGGCCGTGTGGACTCCCTTTCCCCCACCATGGTTCAGCCAAGGGCTGGATCAATCTGGACGTCTTTAGCAATAAAAAATGCCGATGTCGTCCTAATTCACCAGGCCCCGAGATGACAGCAAATTTACATTTTTTAATTAAACTAGCAGCCAGTTTTTATGAGAGGGGGTTGGGTTATGCAAATCAAATGGTTGTGTACGGAAGATTAGGAGAGTTTGGGAATAAATTCCACAAATGCTAATAAAAAAAAAAAAAAGGAAAGAGAGGGAGGGAGGGAGGGGAGAGAGGAAGAGAGGAGGACATAGTTCCATTAGGCCCTTTTAGAGTGATTTCCCTGGGGGAGGAAGCCAGAAGGGGGGAGGGGAGAAGGGAGGAAGCTTTCAAACACAGGTACATCCATTCTGCCGTTGGGAAGCTCCCAGGGTTAGGCTCCACCAGGCTGATTCCCAGGCCCTGAACTCAACTAGAAGCTGGGTGAAAATGGCGGCGAAGCACGTGTGGAGCTGAGAGCAGGAAGCTGCCTTTGACCGGTGGGGATCTGGTTACAGTTGTCCCTTCTCTTCTTGAGACGAAGGGGTGGGTCTGTCCTAGGCTTGGTGGAGCCAAGGTAGGCTCTGCAAGGTCAAGGCCAAAGAGGCAAGAGGGCAAGTTCAAAGGGATGGCCACGGACTGCAGGGGGAGCCGGTGAGGGACAGTGCTGCCCACGTGACGCTGTGGCTACAGCCTTGTCATCCAGGTGGATCGGTGGGAGGAAGCCCGGCCTGCTTCTTTCTCCTGCTGGGGCTCCAGGCCAGGACCCCCTTGCATTACCAGCAGACCCCCCATCTCAGGCAGCCCAGGCCTCCACTGTGGGGAGACCAGGAAGGGTGGTATCAGAAGCTGAGCCAGGCTGGCTCATTTTCCTGAGGAATTTCTCAGTAGCCCCATGCTTTGAGGGCATGCCGTCTTGAGGCAGGAGAAGAGAGGCCACAGACTTCCAGATGGTGTGTGAGCCCAAGGAGCAAAGAGCCTGGCTTCCCCAACCCAGCCCCATGTGCGCTGCCTAGGCCCCTGCCCAGAGCGTCAGCCGCCTTCAGATCAGACCTTCCATGAGCCGCCAGGTCAAGGCCAGAGCCTTGCCAAGTGCTGAGGCTTCTAGGAACCTCACTAGCTCTGGTTACACCTTCAACCCAGCAGGCGCCGGGGATTAAGAAGGTCCCTGTGCTGTTCTGGAGGAATATTCCATGCCAGGGTCAGGGCAGAGCAGCTTACTCTGAGTTTCCTTCCTCCAGCCTTGACTTGGCCAGATACACCCATTCAACCAGTCTAAGCTGGGGCCAGCCCCTGTAGCCAGGTTGGGCACCGGTTTTGCCAGTCTGCTGCAGGGGTAGATGATCTGGGGCCATCTCGGCAGAAAGGAGCTGTCAGAGCCAGGGACAGAATGGGCCATCTCGGAAGTCCTGAGTTTCCTGGTACCATTCAAACAGAGGTCTGTGCTGCGCACTGGTTAGTGGCATTTGGAGGGACTCGGGCATCAGAAGACCTATGGTCATCGGCTGTGTGACTCCCAACTTGATTTTGTTCAGTGGGGCAGTCCTGGCGGGTGGGAGTAGGGGGTGAGTGGACGAGGTGAGGAGCGTGTTATTTGGACCTTTCCTTTGGTAGAAAGCACAGCTCTGGGCTGGGAAGTGACCCTTTGAGCTAGCCCTGGTTCTAGTGGCAAGATGTCAGAGCAAGCTGAGGCTGAAAGGCCCAGCATAGCCATCCCCTCCACCAGGAGGCTGAGGCAGAGGAGCAGGTCTGAAAGGCTCCCTAGAGAGACCACCGACCCCCCCCGCCCCGGGCCCTTTTTCCCTGGTAGGAACCAGCCAGGAGGACCTATTCACTCTCCTCTCCAAGAAAGGCACTAAGAGTGGGTGTGAGGCAGACCCCTCTACTGGCCTGGTCAGTGCTCCTGGTGTTCCCCCAGCCCCCACAGCCTGGGAATCTGACTGAGCTGCAGATTCCCAAAGTGCTCAGCCTCCCAAAGTGCTGGGATTACAGGCATGAGCCGCCACACCCAGCCCTGAGCTGGTTTTTAGACCCTGACCACCCTGGCTGATGCCACCACCTCTTCCTCCTTTTCCTCCTCATCCTCCTCACCTTCAGAGGGGGAAGGAAGTCGCACTGTAGTAGTTATGCCTGTGGGTCCTCACAGCAAGCAGCAGTTGTTCTGGGGTAGCTGGGCCGGGGTACAAGACTAGGGAGAAACTGGAGCAGCAGGAGAGGGTGGGCGGCCCCAGTGTGCAGAGGAGGAGCGGCAGCCTCACCGGGACCCCCATGCAAGACAGCAGCTTGGTGGTCTAGCCCTCACCCCTCTGGCTGCCTGGCCACAGAACAGCACCCTGATACCCTCGACTCAGCAGGACGTATGGTGTCCTGTTGGGGAAGATCCCCATGCAGGAGGCGAGGCCTGAAACCCGGGAAGCATCGGAGCCACTCCTGCAACAGGAGAGGCAGAACTGAGGACTGCCTGGACCCTGCGTTGGCAGCATCTGCCTAGTGGAGGGAGAGGTGCGGCCTGCTGTCTTGCCAGGCCGAGGAGCCGGGGCCAGGGCCGAGGGAGCTTTGGGAAAGAGTGGCCTTAAGGGATGTCCATCCACTACTGGGCTTTCTAGACTCCTGGCCAGTCCCTTCTCTCCGTGCCTCGTCCTCCTTCCCCTCCAGGAGCAGAACTCCAGCTTCCCATTGTGCGACCCCGTTTTTCTGTCTTTTTCACCCAGGCCACCCAGCCCCTAAAGCCAGGCTCTTCTGCTACCTTTCTTGCCCCATGCAGCCTTTCCAGCCTCACACCCGCTGGCCCTGGAAAAAGATAGGAGAGAAGCTGCTGGCTGCAGCCTGCTTCTCTGAGGCTCTGGGTAGACCTGTGACATCACTGTGCCAGGACCCAGCCCTCAGACTCATGTGCCCTGATCCCCAGGAGGCTGGGGCCGGGGCCCTTGTTTTCCTCTGCCACGGCCACTCTAAAGCTGACCATTAGATGGTAGCTGCTGTACTGCCACCTCCTCCTGGGCCTGGTACGGGCTGGGGCTCAAGTGTGGGTGGAACTGACTGATGGATGTTCCTCTTCGTAAGTGCCTCCCGGGCTTCTTGGTTGGGGCAGAAGGAGGAAGGCAGGAAATGCCGATTCCCTTGGGACCTGGGTTGTAGCTCCTTGAGAGCTTTCTAGAGCCTGGTTTACAGACAGGAGTGAGGCTGGGATTTAGGGTGACATGAAAGGGGCAGGGGGCCTAAGGAGAAAGGACAGGAGTGGGATGGCTGAATGGAACCCACAGTAACTCCTAACCGTGATGGTGGTCTGGGACCAGGAGGGCTGCAGCAGAGGGCGATCCGGGCCCTCCTCTACCCACCCCTTGCCCATCTCCCTCTCCCCTTGGTCTCTCTTCCCGAGCTGACCTCACCACTGCACGTCAGTCCTCTCATTCTCTTCCCCACTCTGGGGATCCCTCTAGCTGGACAGACCCAGGGCAGGGAGTAAGGCCAGAAAGATGGGGATACACCCATACCGGGGGCCAGCCAGGAGCCAGGGGTATGTGGGCCGCCCCTGGCCAGGGCATCTGCTCTTAGAATGTCCCACAGGCCTGTCTCTGGGGTCTCCTGCGGCTTTTCGGGGGCACTGCCAGTGCTGTGATCGCGCACCTGCTGAGACCCTTCCCAAAGCCTCTCTCCATGCCTCCTGGCTGAGGCTGGGGCCCTGCCTGGCTTTGGAGGAGAAGGCAGGAGCCAGATGGCCCGGCCTTTTCTTACAGGGCTTTTTCGGTGAGCTAAGGGGGCCCTGGGAGGGACTGTGCTGGGTGAGAACAGGAGACTGGAGGAGCCGGCCGAGCTCTAAGTGGGGGTACCCTGGTGCAGCAGGAGAGCAGGAGGTGTCCCAGAGGCCGGCTGGGAGAGAGTCCTAGAAGTTTTGTCTCTGGGAAGTGCCTCTTCTCCGCAGCTGCGATCCTCACCGCCCTCTAGCCCAGTGCCTCCCTTTCTGCCACCCCGGGAGCCCAAGGCCAGAGAAAGCCAGGGGCTGCCTCGCAGGAGGATGACCCAGCTCTCCACTGCCCAGCAGGGGGCGCCCCACGGCATCTGCCCCCATCCTTTTAGAGATGAAGCAAAGTGGTCAGGACCTGGTCCAGGCCTCCGGGCCACAGCTGGGGGAGGGCAGCCTAGCGTCCCCACCCCCAGAGGTTCCTTGGCTGAGTTTGTTTGCCAGGGTGACCTGTTTAATCATCTCATTTTCTGGTGGCCGTTTATTCCTTGTTTCCACGGTTACGGCCCCATTAAGGGGAGAAGCAATAAGGCCTCGAGTCAAACAGGTAATAAAAACATTAAAACCCCTGTGCACCAAGAGAGGGGGTGGGGAGGGGCGCAGTGAGGTGAGACGGCCTGGGGGCAGCCCAGGTGACAGCCAACCTACCTGTCCTCCAGAGGCCTGAGCGACCCCAAGACCCAGTCCTCGGCTTAGAACCATCCCCAACCCTTGGTCCCCTGGGCACTATCCCAAGTAAAACAGAAAGGAGAAAGGGGAGAGGGAGTGTGATCCCAGCCCCCCCAGGATGGCCCTCAGCTGCTGGGTGACCCCATTCCAGCCCCTCCTGGTGGTCCCTTGGTAGGGGCGGGGGATGATTTCTAACATTGGTTTGAGCTCTAGATTTTTTTTCTGCCAACTTATCAGAAAGCATATTTGTGGTGAGTGCTACTAACAGTGGCAGTCCAGTGAGTAAATATTCCTGGTGTGGATGGCCCTGTGACCTTGAGAGGGAAGAATGCGGGGGTACAGTCAAGGACTTGTAAGGAGAGAAGACAGCCAGGCGGCCATGGGCCCCTGTGCTGAATGGGGGACCCTTCCTGGGAAGGGGTCAGGTGGGGGCCACGGGGTCAGGTTGGCCCCAGCAGCCTCTTCCCAGCAGCGTGGTCCACCTCAGGCCCCAGTGACACCATCTGGAGGCGGGTGGTATGACTTGCTGCCTACAGGACGGGCCGGCAGCTGCCCCTGTGGGCTCCCTTCCTTGGGTACATGGAAGCTGAAACCAAAGTCAGCCTCTTCGCTGCCCCTCTGAGTCCAGGAACACATGCCTCCCTCCCAGCGTCCCCTCCCTGTCCTTCCCGGGAGCTTCCTGGGTATTCCCAGCCTCTCTGCCCTGCCCTCGAGATTTTTGAATGAGTAGAGGAGGGGGGCTTTCTGGAGTGGACAGGGGGAGGCTGGGTGGGGCTCAGGTGGGCGTGGCAATGCCAGGCGATGTGTGCCCGGGGGCCGAGGATCAGTGGCTCAGAGAGAAAAGAGCAGCGGCTGCTCCCAGGTTTGGGGTGGAAAGGAGCCTCCCTCCTCTCCGATGCCATGCACCTCACAAACTCTGAGGTCTGTCTCTCTGGTTATTAATTTCAAAGTTGATTTCTGACGAGAGAGAGAGAGAGAGAGAGAGAGAGAGAGAGAGGGAGAGGGAGATAAAGGAAGGTGTGGGAAATGGGGGAACCCTTTGGCTGGGAAATGCATCTTGGGACTGGGCCTAGATGAGTTAATATTCCGATCAAACAATTAAAAATAGAAAACACTCCCTCGGCCCCAGCTGCCGAGGCTTTTCAGCAACTGTCACCAGCGGGTTCATGGGGCAGGTGGCACTGGAAAGGAGTTTTTCCACAAACAGCAAATATCAGAGATCACAGTGTGCCCCCCACTTCCCTCCCAGGGACTCAGGACAGGTGTTTAGGGCTCCTGGTTCTCCCCAGACTCCCCTTTGGGGCCTGGAGCCGGGGCCTCCTCCCCTGCAGGGCCGCACAGTGAAGTCATCACCAGATGCCTTGGTAATTGCTTTAAGAATCTAACTTAAAATAAGATGAAAACTTATATTCCTGGGTAAGGAGTAATTTCCCATGCAATAGTAAATTAATGGAAGGACTGTGCCAGGGGGCCTGGCCGGGGCCGTGCTCATCTGATAAATCCAAGGGTTTCAGGCAAGACAGCTCCCTTCCAGGAGTCTCCCGACCTTTGGGCCAGGTCCCATGCTAGGGGTTCCTCTTGAGCTCCCCCATGGGTGGCTGAGTTGGGGGGGACACATTCCATGTGTGCCTAGGGTCCCTCTCAATGATGGGAACCAGCTTTTCAAAACAGATCGTCTGTTCATCTATTACCCAGGCTGGAGTGCAGTGGTGCGGTCTCAGCTCACTGCACCCTCCACCTCCCCATTCAACGATTCTCCTGCCTCAGCCTCCCAAGTAGCTGGGATTACAGGCGAGCGTCACCACACGTGGCTGATTTTTGCATTTTTAGTAGAGACCGGGTTTCACCATGTTGACGGGGGAGCCGGCCTGAACCTCTCCCTGAGGCCTTGTCCTCAGTTCACCCAGGAAAGAGAGGATTTCGGACAGCGAGAGTGTGGGCCCCAGGAGCAGATGCGAGTTAGACTCCGGACTGAGTTCCCAGCCTGCAGACCGTGGAGTCAGCATCGTGCAATCTCGCAGAAGGATCAACAGCCACCCCGATTTGCCCAGAGCTGCAAAGACCCATGTGTGTGAACCCCCTTGGTCCTGGGCAAACCGTGAGGGTTAGTCAGCCCTGTCTGGAGGCAAGAGGATGAGCTACTTGACACGGGCCCACCCGCAGGGTCCTGGAGAGCCCACGCACCTCCTGAATGGACTGTATCTCAGTCCAGGAGGGGGACTTACAGCTGGCTCCACTAAACCCCCTCTGCGATACCAAAACTTGCTCCCAGGCTGCTGTGTTCCACTAGGCACATGTGCTGAGTCCAGCATGCTCATACCACCACCGCCCCCAAGGCATGGCAGGGCACTGCTTGGAAGCTTGACGGGGCCTAGAAAAGGGCTTGCAGCTGTGATCACACCCCTTTAACTCCGGGCCTCCTCCCCCGGCATATCACAGTCCAGGCCGGGCTTCTGGAGAGGATGCGGAAAGGCAACCCCCCAGCAGCCCCTCACTCCCGAACCCCCCTCAGTTTATTAGTGCCTTCCTTCCGGGAGAGCCACGCCTAGCCTCCCATCTCTCCTCATCAGTTCCCTCGAAGGAAGACAAGGAGCTGTCCCATTTCCTAAGTGAGGAAGCTAGAGGTCCAGAGATACTGCTGGGTCTGTTCCCAAATGCAAAACGCCAGAGGACATGGTGCGGGGCCCCCTAGCACAGTACACAAATGGCAGCATGGGGTGCGGATACATATGCTTCCAGCCCTGGGTATCAACCGTGCTGCCTGGCCCATATCCCCAGTGTCTCTGGAGCCCACATGTACCCCACCTGTAATCTGCAAACACATCCCGGGGCCACAGGGACTCAAGGTCAAATGTAGTTGTCGATGCAAATGAATTTGGAGCTTCCAGGGGAAAGCCTCCTTTTCTAGAGGCATCCGGAGTGTCCATCTCCACGGAAACCAGAGCTCCCATCTGTCTGTCCGCAGGGGAGGGTTGCAGGTGGTTGGAGCACCCTCGACTTATCTCTGGTAAAATGGAAGTGACGGACTGGACGCAGGGCCCTTCAGGAAGCATGTCTAACGGATTGGGCATTCTCCTAGGAGACAGGTTCACGATGCATGTTCGCTGGATACTTTTCTGTGTAAGCAGAGACTTTGCTGGAAGGGAAGATGGGGACCTTTCCCCCTGGTTTGCTGGGAGACCATTCTCAGCTCAGCAGTGGGTATCCCCACTGGCTTTCTTTGCTAGTAGAAGTGATGGGGCTTGCCTTGGGGAACTCCACAGGAGAAACTCACTGCTTTGCAGCCAGCTGCCCCGGTGGGATTTTAGCCTGGGGGCTGTATTGAGTTTGCCAGGGTCTTTGCTTGGGTGTAATCTGAGAAAAGACCAGCTTCTCTTACAGTGTAGACTGCACTGTGCTTTACGAGGTGAGGAAGATTTGCGCTGCCCTTCCCCAACACCAACCCAGAGGAAGGAACGTGGGGCAGTAGGGCTGAGAATTCCTAGTCTAAACAACCCAGGAAAGCACACTTAGAGAGCCAAGCCAGAACCCAGATGCTGGGATCGGATTGTAACGGGAAGGATGGTGGCTTTGGATGTTGGATGTTATGTGGCAGTGGCTGTTGAAGCAGACAGATTGGTGACTTCCAGGCCACAGAGATCAGAGTGGGCTCTCCGTTATTTGTCTTCTCATGCCCACAGGGCTGGGGGCCCGAGTGGAACAGCTGGAGCGGACGGACAGGCCTGGACAGCCAGGTACATGAAGCAGGAGATGGCAGTCCCCAGCCCCGCCACTTCAGGTGACCAGACTCCAGAGTGCCCTGTGGGGTCCCTTTCCCTGGCCTGCCTGATAGCAAGGGTCACTCTGGGGCTCCTCGGGAGGCCTTCAGATGGAGCCGAAGAGCCCCCAGGCAGGGCCGAGAGCCCAGAGAAGGAGACGGGGATGTTTTCTATTTCCGGGTCCTTTGGGGGCCCAGGGGCAGATTGAGACAGGCTCCTTGCAGGGAAGGTGTTAACAAACAGCAGGTGATTAAACATGACAAGCGGTGACATTTCTGTTCAGGGTTCTCAGTCCCGGCAAAGCCAAGAATGAAGCTATAAACCCTGACATTTTGTGTTATGCACTGAGAGGTTTTTAATAGACCTCGCTCCCTCTTCCCCGCTCAACTTCTCTCCCTCCTTTACTGCCCCTCTCCCTATCCACTGCCCCACTGGAAGCAGCTCCGGCCCCTCACCTCCGCCCCCGGCTCCAGGAGCCTTCCTGGGCCCTCCTGTCCTTCCACAGACCCTCCTCCCTCCACCCTGCAGGGCTGGGTGCACCCCCTGCCCTCTGCCCCACCTACTCCACCTTGATATTTTCCATTGCCTCTTCTCCCCTGTCCCCACACTCCGCCCACTTCCCTCCAGCCTTCACTGCCTCACCCCCTGTTTTTGGGTCCTGATCTCACAGCCTCGCCCTTGGCTGCGGCCATCCCAGTTGTCTGGGGCAGCAGGTGGCCGTCCCTGTGTGTTGTGTTTATAACATTTTCAGACAAACTTGAAAATGGGTGTAGGGAGGTGGTGGGGCTTGGTATGGGATTCCCCCCCATCTTCTTTTCAATCCCCTTTTCTTGTTTTGGGACAGGGACAGGAGGTGGAGGGAGAGTCGCACTTCACTGCAAACAGTTGCAGGATTTATTCAGAAAGGGGCTGGCTGGCAACAGTTGCTCCTCTCGCTGAGAAATGCTGGAACAACTGGGGCCTCTTTTGTTCTCTGGCAGAGCCCTGTGAAGGGCGTTTGGAGGTGAGCCTGGGGCTCAAGAGGGCAGGAGACCCAAGAGAGGGGGCTTCCGCTCAGTCCCACCCAGGGAGTCCCCACCCTCTAAGACAGGAAAGGTTCCTGGAGCCCTGAGGGGCTCAGTCCAGAAGCCAGGCCGTGTCCCTGGGGCCAAGCACTGCCCCAAGGAACTCAAGAAGCACTGGCTTTTCCGCATTCACTCAGTAAATATTTGTTGGGCCAGACACTGCGCTGAAACAGTGGTCTCATCCCAGGGATCTCGCAGACCGGCCACGCAGAGGGCTAGTTAAACAAGTTACTACGAAAGTGCTAAGACTAGGACAAGGTGCGTGATGACAGAGGGAGAGGACAGTCCCAGGAGGCTGCCCAGGTAAAGTGCAGTGTCAGCTGGACCCATGAAGGCTGTGTAGGAGGAGGGGTGGCCGGAGCCTGAGTTGAAGGAGCAGTTTTTGCCGCTGAGGGGCAGCATGCAGGGAGAGGCGGGTACTGCCCCAGGTGGGCTGGCTGGCAGATGAAGTAGGGTCCAGGCTGTGCCTTTTGACCGCTGAGTAACTGACTCCCGTACATGCCCTTGCATCCATCCTTCCACCACCTCGACCCACCTGGGCCAAGCATGGAGGTCAGGTGAGGATGGCGATGAGGGTAATGGATAAAAGACTTTAAGAAAAAAAAAACAGGCACAGTGGCTTGCACCTATAATCTCAGCACTTTGGGAGTCTGAGGCGGGCAGATCACTTAAGGCCGGGTGTTTGAAACCAGCCTGGCCAACATGGTGAAACCCCATCTCTACTGAAAATACAAAAATTAGCCAAGTGTGGTAGCGCATGCCTGTAATCCCAGCTACTTGGGAGGCTGAGGCAGGAGAATCCCTTGAATTGGGAGGTGGAGGTTGCAGTGAGCTGAGACTGTGCCATTGCACTCCAGCCTGGGCAACAGAGTGAGACTCCGTCTCCAAAAAAAAAAAAAGAGAAAGAAAGAAAATGGGGATGAGACCCCAGCCCTGCCCTAGTGGGAGGGAGTGCACCCAGGAAGTCAGCATAGGTCCCCAAAGACTGGGGCTTCATCTGCCTTCCGCCTCCTAGGCCCCGTTGCTGGTGACTCGTAGGTGGGAGCGTGTGAGGGAGACTTCAGACCTGCTTGAAGGAACCAGAGCCCAGGAGGTCCAGCTGGGCTCAGCAGGGAGTCCGTCCGCCCACCTGCTCCTCACTTTCTTCACCCGCTGACCTCAGGGCTCAGCCAGGGTGTGGCTTCTTGGATGCCCTCCTCTAGCCCAAAGTTGGCCTACCCTCTGTGCTCTCTAGTGGGATGTGGAACAGGATTGCTGTAGCTGGTGACATTACACCCCCCAGACCTGAAACCATCCTCCCAGAATCCCTAGGGCAGAGGAGGAAGTGCCAGTAGCTGCTCAGGATATATTTGAGAAACTCAGCAAAGCCAGGAGGAGGAGACTTGGGTTCATCCTTAGAGCAGGTGCGGTGAGGAGCCTGCAAACTGACCTGTGCGTCCCTGGTGTCCAGAAGACAGGCCCTGGAGGTCCAAGTCCAGTTTATTCCCCAGCCCCTAGAGCCAGCCTCACACCCCAGAGCCATCTAGCCTTGTAAGGCCTTCTGCCTGGAGGGGGTGCTCCTAGCCTTTAGGGCACTTCCTTGACCACTTGCTCAGCCTTGGCCCAGAGGTCAGGCGCAAGACACCCCACCTTCACATTGGTTCCCTGAAAAGGAAGCCAGGTGGCATAAAGGGTCCAGAGCTGACTTGAGCCATCACTCCCTTTCCCCATCGCACCCCACCCCAGCCTTTCTCCCAGACTTGACCTGAGCTCCTTAACGCCACGCCTTGTCAGTCTGGACCCTCCAGTGTCCAGCCAGGAATCCCCGAAAGACCAAGGGGCTCAACCTTCCTCCCTCACTTGGCAGCTGGGTTTGGGGCCAGGAGGGGGTGGGGATGCTAGAGGGGAGGGGAAGGGAGGAGAGTCCCGGGGCCAGGACTTGGCCTGCTGCCCCTGTAGATCCGGAGCCAGGTTTTACTGTAATCCCTACATCCTGTTGCAGATCCTTAATCAGCTGGAGCCCAGGTTGGGCTGGACCCTGTGGTGGTACTCAGGGCTGTAGTATGGAAAACCTGAAGTGGAGTTTCCGGAGTTGGGGTTGGGGACTGTGAGGATGAGGCAGGTGGAGGAGAGAAGGGCGCCAGTGCAGGCACAGGATGTGGATGGAGCCCAGACCCATCACCCACTCGACTCAGGCTGGGGGTGGAGGTGCAGCTGTTGCAGGCTGGGAACCAGGGCTATGGGATGGGGAGGACGGCCCCATGGGTGGCCCCTAGAAGAATGCCAGAGTATGTGGGGGCTGCCACATTGCCTGGTGGCACCATCGAGACAGCTGGCCCCAGAACACCCTGATGGTGAGCCACAACTCCAACCAGGAATCAGCAGAGGGAACCCTGGGTGGCTTTGGCTCCAGGGGTCTATACTGAAGGGGCCGAAGTCCAGGGCTGGGAGTGTTTCCGCCCTGCAGGGAGAGGGACCCCTTCCTGGGGCAGGTGGTGCAGATGGCCCAGGAGATCTGCCAGCCTCAGGTTTGGGCACATGGGACTAGGCTCTGTCCTGGAGGCAGCAGGGGCCCTTGCAGGGCCGTGGGCTCCCAGGATCTGCCAATCCTTCAATCCTTCTGTCAAAAGCTGCAGGCCCTGGTGGAGAGCGCCGAGCCAGCCCTGTGGTCCCCGAGTGAATCCTGGGAAGTCGGGGCAGTGGGTACCCCTCCTGAACCTCAGCTCCTCGCAGCCCTGGGAGCAGTGGTGGAGGAGAGTGAGGGGATACGCATAGGCCAGAAATAGCCGGACAGCAGAAGCCAGGGGTGGGCTGGCTGGCAGCGGGCGGGCAGACGGGCGTCTGTCCTGCCAGGGGCCCAGGCTGGCTCTGCAGACAGCCTCTTTTCTATATGGAAATGAAGAATTTAGGCTAATGGAGCTCAACCATCTCTAATTTTGCGATGGCAGGAGGATTTTGATTGAAAGTAATTAAGCAAGCTAGCTGTAAAATTAATTAAAGCAAAAGGGGGGGATTTTTTATTGGATTGGATAGCGATATAGCGTCTGTCAGGCGGGGGACGGATGGGGGTGACCTGAATCCTCTGCCCTCCCCCCTCCCACTCGGGACGTTTATGTCACTTTAATCTCCTTACAGCGGCTGCTGTGCATTTGTTTGAAATAATCAAGGAAATATGGTCAGAAATTGTCAGCTTTCAGATCTAATTTACCTGACGGCCCCTGCGCGAGCCGGCGCGGCCCAGGGAGCGAGTGTGCATGAGCGGGTGGGGGAACTGGGTGGGGGAGCTGGGTGGGCTCAGAGGACATGGGGCTCTTCAGCCCAGGCCCGGCCCCCTCCCAGGGGGTGCTGCCCCGGCCTGTGGGCATCTCCCTGGGCTCTGCCCCTTCTGGAACAGACCCCCCCCCAACCCCACCCACCTGCTGCCTGTTCCTCACACGGTAACCAGCTTTAGGGTTTAGGGAATATAGGATTAGGGAGGTGACTGTAATTCCTTATTCCAGATGGCTGACAACTGCTCAAGCCCTCCACCAGGGCCACCGTTTTAAAAATACTCCTAAATTAGTCCCCTCATGTCCTCGTCATGGTCGCTGTCGCTGGCCTCAGCAAGGGGATTGTGCAGACCGGCTGCAGGGAGGGCGGGTGCGCACCACCCAGAGTCCCCCTGCCACCTGCTGCCCGCACCACCACTCTCCTGGGCTGGCTTGCCATCCGGGCCTTTCTGGCCCAGGCCCTTCCTCTCATCCCCTGAGAGCGCCTGCCCTGTCTCCCCTTCAGCACACATTCGGAGCTCTGGGGTCTCAGTCCCTGCAAGAGAAAGGCCCCCTCCCTGTGTCACACACATCCTACCCATTAGGTGGGTCAGCCAGGCCATGAAGCCGCTTCCACTCTGCTTTCCCTGGAGGGTGGGGAACCTGGCGTCCAGGCCTTGTTCCCCGAAGGTGCTGGTTTGGAGCCATTTGGGGTCCTTGCCCAGTGGGCCATGTATGGCTCAAATCCTCCACAGCAGGGGGCCTTTGTGGTACTGGGGGCCCAAGGCGCCAGGCGCAATCTCCAAGGCTGTGGAAAGTTCTGCTTTGAAATAGAAATGTGTGCATTGGCTTTGCTGGGCAGGAGAGGGCTCCAACCTGGAACCAGGGCCCTGGATCTGTCTGGTCCCAGCAAGTGAGTGACCTGGGCTTTCACCGAGTCTCTTAGCCTCTTGGACCTTGGTCCCCTTCCAGGTCTAAAGTTCCATGCAACCTAGGATAGCCTCCACCCTGATAGCTGCTGCTTGTCCCGAGGTGTGTGGGACCGAAGTGCAGGCTGCCCTCCTTCACTCCGTGTCCAGCCAGAGCCACTTGCCACGCCCTTGCCACGCCCCACATAGAAGTTCTAGAAACAGCGGGTCAGGACGAGCAGCTGGTTCCGTTTGCCCACTTCAGATGTACCCATGAGAAGGGCCCTGTCCCCACCTGCCCCCCTTGGTGCTACCCGGACACCCTATGCCTT
Organism: Saguinus oedipus; assembly: GCA_031835075.1. NCBI lineage: Eukaryota > Metazoa > Chordata > Mammalia > Primates > Cebidae > Saguinus > Saguinus oedipus. The sequence continues at coordinate 48,489,712 of CM063175.1, read as the reverse complement.
GCCCTCTGTCGATCCTTCCCCTGACCCTGGGGGCGCCTTCCCCATCCCCTCCTGCTCCAGTGAGGCTTCGCGCTTGGTGACTCAGTCTGCCTCCCAGCAGCGAGGGAGTGTGAGCTCCTGCCTTCCTTCCATCCTGATCAGAGCAGCTGGATGCTTGGGAAGCATCACCTGCCCCCTCCTGAGCTCTCCCTCTCGACCCTCCACTCTGCCCTCACTATGAGTCACTCGTCTTGGAGGTGTGGGGAGATGGAGCCCCATAGGGCCCTGCCCAGGAAAGTGGGGGAGAAGAGCTGCTGGCTTTCCTTCCCATCCTACATGCTAGAGCCCAGGCAGCACTGAGGTGTGTGGGGCCCTGCACTGCCCTGGCTGGCTGTGCTCACCGGGGCCTCAGCGAGAGGCAGTGGCAGAGCCAGGCGGTACGGGGTTCAGCCAGGCCAGAGTGCATCTCCCAGGAGACAGGAGGTTAGAGAGAGCCTCTGGCCCGGCCCCACATCTCACCTCCACATGGGGCTCACAGAAGCTGCTGCCGGCCTGTGTGGCTGGGATGTGGAGAAACCAGCAAAGGCACCCACGTCAGGAAACTGCTGCTCGCCCCAGGCCAGGGGCTTGCTTCTGAGCTGGATACTGGTCCACCAGGGTGGAGGGAGGCTGCTGCAGAAATAGGGTCCCAGGGCAGCCCTAGGCAGCTTGGCCTACTGAGGCACAGAGGGAGATGGAGAAGCCCAGGAAGGGGGAGCGTTTTTGTTCAGAGGATGGTGGAGAGGCCTTCCGGGGGCCCTCAGTATCCCCTTCGTCCTGGTGAGAAGAGACTGCATTGGGGGCATTCTATCGAAAGGTCACTTTTTAGAGCTAACACTGTGGTTGGGGAGAGCCTTGCTTCTGCAGTGGCTCATCTTGGAGAGGAAGGACAGGGGTGAGCATCGGACAGGTGGGGGCCCTCCCTCAACATGGGACAACAGCGGGGGCTCAGGGTATCTGGGAGAGGGAGTGAGAAGCAGCATGAGGGACCGGGGTCCGGGCCAGTCCAGCAGGGCGTTGGTGTCTGTCACTTGTCTGGCATGGGTTTGTCACCAGCCTGAGATGACACATCTAATGTGGCCATCTGGGGTTCCTGCTGTCCCTCCTTCCTTGGCCCCCAGCCTCTAGCCCTGCCTTCTTCCTGGGGCCCCTCCTGGCTGCTGGGGTTGGGCCCCTGGTCCATCCTAAACATCTCTGCCATCCCAGGCAGGCAGGTGACTGAACCCCTAGATGAGGGTAACAGGCCTAGCCTTGCCCATCCCAGGCAGCTCTGGCCTGGACCAGCCTGCCAGGCCAGCTCCCTGCAAACCTTGGGCAAAGAGGACTTCCCCACTGGGGACCTGCCTGACCCAGGAAGCTGGCCACTTTCTCCCTTCATTGGGGGTGGGTGGGGGGTCATGTGCTAGACTGGCTGGCCCCAGAGTCTTTACCCATGAGTTCCCATAGTACCCTGGCCACAGAAGCCAGAGGCAGGGGAAGGGGCACCTGCCCAACTGGGAGAGGAGACCAGAGTGGCTAGGGTTCAGCCCGAGGAATCATGAACTCCGGGGTCTCCTTATGCCCGCAGTGTGGGCGGAACCGACACCTCCCCCTGCCAGGTCCGTGTGGAGTTGGCCGGATGTAACCAAGGCACTGGGCTCGCGGAAGTGCCTGAGGCTGAGCTGGGCACTGGCCTCACCCCTCTTGAAGCTTCCCCACCCAGGCCCATTCCCCACCCAGGCCCATTCCCCACCCATGCCGGACCACCCCACCTGCTTGCACTGTGCCTGCCTGGCCACCCCAGGACCCCCACTCCTTTCCACCAGCCCGGCCTCGGGGCTTCTGGCCCTTCAGGCCCCAGGACTCCCTGGCTCAACCCTGGGCCCGTCCTCTGTTCCCCCTGGCTTCACCGTCTCATTTTGCTGCCAGCGCAGGGCACTGAAAAACTGCTGGCACTGCCAAAAACCCTGTGTGCGCTACGACTCCCCAAACATCCCTTTATTTTTATTGTTCTGTTAATTACTGTTTAAACTTTAATAAGTCACTTCGTCAGGAGGGGGGACCTGCCGTGAGCTTTTCTGTGCAAACACGGGCCGGGAGTGACTCGGGTGTAATATAACCCTTTATGCGATGTGGGAATGTTTAGATTGTAACAGAAACTTGTTATTTTAATGACGGTTGGGGGGAGATCTGAGCACAGAAAAAAAGGAGGGGTGGTGCTCCCCTTTCGTCCCCACGAAGGGCTTGGGGTGCCCAGGGCTGCTCCCTGGCTGCCACAGCAGAGGGCCCAGGGAGCCATGGGGTGCTTCCTGGGCTGCCCGCTGGTCAGCTCCAGATTGGGCCTGGATGGTGGGGGCACTTGAGGCCCAGGAGGAAGTTGGGCTTTGCAGGGATGGGAGCAGGAGGCCTGGGGCATCTCTGGGATCTCCAGGCAGAGGTGAGCAGGGCCATGCAGGGCCACCCTCCTGGTCCACAGTGTCCCGAAGTTACAGGGCAGGAATCAGTGCTCCCAGACTCCGCCCACAGATGCATGGAGCATTGGGGAGGCCTGTGTGCTCTGCAGCCCCGGCCAGACGTGCGCCCACAGCATCCCAGCTGGGGCCCCAGAGCCCAGGGCAAGGCAGACGCTGAAAGTGGCGAGCCTTCCGAGGGGTCCAAGTCTCTGGAGTCAGCTTGTCTTATGTGGAAGCTGCCAAAGCCCAGGTGCCCCACAGTGGTACCGGGGAAGGCTGGGGCTCACCCTGGATTCGGGACTGTCCTAGTTGGCTGGTAGGGGGCTTGGGCAGGGCATCCCTTGGGTTCCTCTTTGCCTCCATCAGGAGAGGGAGCAGACGGGTGAGGCAGGGTCATCCTGAGATCTGGAGGCACTGGTCCTCCTCTCACAAGGCCTACCCATCTCTGGGGCTATTGGGGGCTTATGCCCAGGTAGGGGTGACGGTGGCCAGTGCCCTGACTCTATAGGAAGAGGCACTTCTGCACCAGAGTGGCTTCTAGAGCAGGGGCACCTGAGAGGGCATCTTGCCCCAGCATCTGTGGGGCCCCTACGGGTACCTCAGGATACCTTACGGCCTGTTTCCCCAATTTGTCACCATTCAGTCCATCCATCTGTCCGTCCATCCTCGTAGCTAAACTTCTGCTCTGATCCAGGCACTCGGTGGCAGGGATGACAGAGGCCTGCAGTTGCTCACCAGGGCTACCCTGGTTGGGGTTAGTACAGGCCGTCCAGGGAGGGCAAGACCCAGGGTTCCTGGCCTCAGCCTGGGCATGGATGGTCCCATGGAGGCAATGAGGAGACCCTTACTCTCTGGGCTCTCCTGCCCACAGAGGGTCTACACAGAAGCCATCCCTACCCTCACCCCACTTCCTGCTGGCAGGGCCAGAGGTTCAGGGGCCGGGTTCCCCAGAGCTGGAAGTGGGAGCCCCCCAGATGGTGGCAGCAGTGTGGACCACGAATCGCTGAGGTTTTCCTTTTCCGAGCAGCGCGTTTCCCTAAATTGTCTTTGACTGCGTGCATGGGTAATGAAAGTTTATGCCCTTGTTAGAAGGACAGGCGGCCAGTTCCAGTTAGAGCAGGGGCTGTCTCCCTGCCAGCCCCCTCAGCCCCCCTCCCCAGCAGGAGAGAGGCAGCGTGAGCACAAGAGTGCAAGAGAGAGAGAGAGAGAGAGAGAGAGAGTGTGTGTGTGTGTGTGTGTGTGTACACGCGCTCACGTGTGCACACAACCTACCCCTCCCTGGTGGATGAGAAGGCTGTTAGGGGAAGGGAGAGGGGACAGAAAAAAAGAAAAAAAAATTTTCCATATTTGTGTAAGTTGCTTTAAAAGCATTTTATCATGTCATAAAAAAGGGAAAGTACTCTCAGAAATTGATCCTCTCCGCCAGCCCATTGGACAGAAGGACGTTGGGATGTTAATGGCCATCCTGCTCCAGGGTGGCTTATTAAAAAATTTATACATAAATGCTTAAAATTGCATAAATTATTTAAAAAAACCAACAAAGTAAGCAATTTGAATTCCCTATTTTCCTCCCTTTGCTTGGTCCCCCTTTTCCAGCCCCTCCATGGGGCCCTTCCGGTCCCCAGGCGCCCACCCGCCTCAGAGCTTTTCCCCCCTCTCCTCACTCGCCACTGCACCCTGACGCCATCCACCCTGCCCTCCTCTGGGGCTTCCCTGCCTCACCCACAAATTAATGGAACCACCAGCCCACCACCAAACACTCACAGGCACACGCGCTAATAAAAACACCACTAATAATGCCCCAAATCGCAAAATTAAATATTAAGGCCAAAGGAGGCGGACGTGGAACGGAGCCGCCGCCACCGTCGCCGAAGTTGGAGCTGATGAGTGTGTCTCTCGCAGGCGTGGAATGTCACCCACACATCCTGGAGACTGGAGTGGGGAGTTTTATGATGGTTTTTCATTGATTTGTTTCCCCAGCGCAGCTGCCGACCTCTATTGAGGGACAAACATAATCAGCACTGACGCAAATTAGATGGTTATTCGTTTTGAAAATTGACAGAAAAACAATAAAAAAGATGAAATGCTCCCAAATCAATAGATATAATGAAATTCAAATAATCCGAGAGATGAGGTCTCCATGGCAACTGATAATGTGGAAAAGAAAACAATTTAATAAAGGACAGATACACTTTGAAAACAGATTGGGCCCGGGGAGGGGGGCGGGCCGGCGGGCGGAGGGCTGGAGCGCGGGCTGGCGAGTGAAGGATCACTGTCCGTCCCAAGGACACCCGCCATAATTAAGCGAGGCTTTCGGCCCCAGAAAGTGCAGATTCAGGTTTTAATACACAAAATTATTTCAGGAGCAGTGAATCGGAAAGTCGTTTGTAATGACCTTCCTGAGAGGCCCGGGCGCGGGGCATGTTGGAGGCTGGGCGGCCGGGCGGCTGAGTTATGGCATATTTGTGTTTTTATAGTGCGGAGAGGAGGGGGTGGGGGGGAGGGGGGAGAAGGTTAAACAGTATTTACAGCTCGGTTGTTTTCAGAGAGGAAAGAGAAATAGAGTTCATGGGGAGATGCGGCGGGCGGGTGAGCCTGGGAGGCCTCTCGGGCAAGCAGGGAGAAGAGGTGGCATGGGCCGGTCCCCCACCTCGGGCTGCCTTGCCCACATCTGCCTCCTGGACCCTGAGGAGATGCCAGGAGCCGCCTCCCCGACTCCATTTTCTGGCTTGGCGCAGCTTGTGGGGCCGTCTAGGTCTGGGGCCTCTTCACGGCGATCCGGGCTGCATGGACACCCAGCCAGCCATACCTGCTCCGGTGGAAAGGCAGACAGGGTGTTCCTGCTGTTTCCCTAGCCTCGCACCCTCCAGCACACTGCGTGGCAGCCGGTCACCCATTTAGACGATGCTGCCCCTTCTGAGCCTGGTGCCACGTCTGGGGTGTGCCCAGCCTTGGAAGTATCGGGTGAGGACCAACATCACGCCCGCTGCCGTGGCCCACAGCCTACAGCCTCCTGCCTCCTTTTCCCCCCTGCCAAGTGCCCACCTGGGGCTGGGAAAGAGTCCCTTTGGGGCAGACAGAGGTGGCGGGGGGGGCACAGAGAGGGGAGGGGGCCCATCAGACCCCCTCCACTGCCCTCCAGAGCCACTTGCCCAGAGCAGGGCAGCTCAGGCACCCATAGCCAGCCTGGCCCCCGGGGTCCTAGGGGCCCCCAAAGCCCTCTCCCTCGGGTCTTTCTCTGTTGTCTGTGTTCTGTTACCACGACCACACGCAGCACTCAGATTCCGGCCCGCGCTCTCTGTGTTCACGTGTGCATATAACGGGATTGTACAAACACAGACGCCTGAGTGTGTGTGCGCGCGCAGGCATGCACGCAGTCTGTGCGCGTTTGCTCAGTGTGTGTGTTTTAAATCTCCCCTGGGTGGTAACTCTCTTTTTTCTCCCCTTCCTGTTTGGCTGTGACCTGGGGGAGATTGATAGCCAGCTTGTGCGGTGGATGCTAACAGTTCCCCTGATTTATAGAGTTACTTACGCTAAGTGAGGCCACTTAGACGCGTCTGGATAGTAAACCTTTTAACTGGACTAAAAAAATCATAATAAATAAATAAACAAAGTGGGGCAAGCTAGGGCCCAGTGGCCGAGCACGCCCCCCCCCCAGGCAGGGTGGAGCTGTTGAGGGCCTGGGGACCTGGCAGAACCCCTGGGGTACCACAGCCATTTCTCCCATAGAACTTGAAGGCCCTTCTGTTTGGAGCTGGGGGTGGAATTGGGTGCAAGAGGGAAGGATGCCTCTCTCAGAAGGGATGGGTCCTGGCTGGGGGAGGGGTCACCGCTGAACAATCAGAGAAGGAACCGTTCAGAGGGAAATGGGCTATGTGGTAGAGGAGGGAGGAGGGGCCGACGCCTGGGCCTTTCCTGGCCCTTCCTGGCCTCCAGACCTGCCACTCCTGTGGGCACCTGTGATGCCCACTGCAGCAATGGCTCTTGTGATGGCTTTGAGTGTCCCTTCCCATGTCTGAACAGAGCATCCACTGTGTGGGAACCAGGGCTGCCCGTGTGCCCGTGTTGTAGCCTGAGGAGTCAGCCCAGGGTCTCGTCTGCACACGGTGCTCTGTGAGTGGGTGTTGAAAGGCACCAGCACAGCACCCCAAAATGGGGCTTGTGGCCTGTCCGCTGCAAGTTCGGAGGTGAATGGCAGGGTGGAGGCCCGGCCGCTGCCCTCCCTGAGACTCCAGGATGCCTAGGTGGGAGGCCGTGGGGGACACAGGTGGGGTTGAAGGTTATGACCTTGGACATCTGAGCCCGGTGGGAGTTGGGCTTCAGCACTGACGATGGGCAGTGACCAGCCTTACCGCCTCTGCTTCCTTATGTGGAAGTGATAGGACAGCCGGCCGTGTGAGGATCCTGGGGGCATCACCAAGGTGACATCGTAAGGCACCCAGCACAGAGGAGGTGCTCAGAGGGTGCCAGCTGCTCTATGCCCCCAGGTGCCATGGGCCAGGGCAGCTACCAGAGTGGCCCCGAGCTGCCTGACCGTGGGAAGGCGGGGCCCCAGCCCACCCCCATCCCACCCCAGGGGACTGGTTACTGGCCCCTGCCTCCCCACCTCCTGATATACAGCGGGCATTAGGCCGCCCAAAGGGGATACTACATCCTTAGGAAGAAATATGTCCTCATTTTTCTTAAACACCGTTTCCACTGAGTGAAATGTTTAGAAGGGACGCGCAGGGACAACTTTATTTCCTACCAGGGAGTTCAGAGCCACCAAGCAGAGCCCATAAAGCACCAGAGCCCCAGTGCTGACAGGCAGCCCGGCCCTAAAACACATTACTCATGGGCGGGGAGGGGCTGTCAGGCCTGCCCAGCCCCCTGGGACAGATCCCCTCCACTGTCAGGGCAGGACAAGCCACTCTGAGACCCAGGCCATGGCTGTGGGCACTGGCGCCTCTTCTCGTGAACCCAGGATGCCTGTGGGAGGGGGCCCGGCCCTGACCAGGTGAGCAGGCCACCCCCAGAGAACAGCGAGATCAGGGGACTGGGGATCCAAGTGCAGCTCCAGGCACCCGCCTCTCACCCTGAACTGGCAGGATCCCTGGCCTGCCCCAGCCTGTGGAGGGAGCAAGGAGATTCATGCCGTCACGGGGCCTTCTCCCGAGGCCCTCCCTTCGTTCCGTTTCTGAAGCCGGCTGATTTGAATATTTATAAATATCAGTAAATTATTTATTGTAGCAATCTGTGCAGCATTTCACCCACCACAGTTAACACTTTAAGGGGCCCCGTGTTATGGGAAAAGGCAGTGAGGGTGAGGAGGGGATGGGATGGGGGAAGGGATCCTTGCAGGGTCCCTCATGGGGATGCCATGAGTCCCAGCCTTTGGGAGCTCCTGGTCAGGGTGAGCTTGGTCTCTGGGGTGTCCACAGCCCCAGGATCAGCCTCCTCTTCTATGAAATGGCATGGAGACAATGCCAGCTCCACTGGGCCATCACGAGTCATCCATTAGTGCCCAGAAAGGTGGATGGACGGTCCAGTCCCTGCCCCTTTTCCCCAGCCCTGTGCAGGGTCAGCCCAGCTCCAAGACCTGCCGGGGGACTGTCGCTTGTGGCGCCCTGAGAGGGAAGGTTCCGAACCTGGGGAGCTGAGGAGGGGCTGAGAGGCCAGCCCACCCTGCCCAGATCTGCCTCTCCTCTGTCCCCTGTCTCTTCCAGGCCAGGGAGCTTTCTCGGCCTTGGAATCTCAAGCCCTGGTGTGGCGCCACATCTGCCTGGTGGCCCTCCCGGGGCCCAGTTGCCTTTTCCCAGGTTCATGCCAGTCAGGCCTGTGCTTGGCACGGACAGGTGCCCTCTCCCTAACAGCCCGGCCGCCTCTCTACAGGGAGCAATCTTGTCCAGGGCCAGAGCTAGCGCAGGGAAGAGCTCGGCCGTGAGCTTACCATCCCTGACCCCAGAGGCTGTGCCATACCCTGGTGCGGTGCCAGAGCCCCTGGGGCCAGAGGCTGGAGGCCAAGAACACTGCCACCAGCAGAGAGTGGGCTCTGGCTGTGTGTGGGTCCCAGGCCCAGCTGAGCCCCCTTCGGCGGCCCCTCCCCTCACCGCTCCGGTCTCCGGGGAAGCAGAACAGGAGTCCCCTCGCCTTCCCACCCTCTGGCCCAAGCCTGCCTCCTGGGCAGTATTGTTCCCAGAGGAAGTGTCCAGTGTAAATAGAGCAGCGGGCAGGCTGGTGGCGGGAAGGAGATGAAAGGCACAGTGACAGGGCCGGGGACGGATGGCTTCCTTCCATTGAGGCCTGGCCATGGCGTTTATATTTTAGGGAAGAAAGTCAGAGGAATGTTTACATGGACAGGAGTCTGGGGTCAGACCACAGCGGGGTGGGGGGATTGTCTGTGGATCCCAGGGCCCTGGGCCGGAAGGTGGTGGGGAGCTGAGACCTCAGCCCAGACGTACCCCTCTTCCCGCCTCCCAGCCTCGCACGTGCCCACACTTAAGAACCTCAACCCTGCCTCTGCCTCCTGCCCCTGTGTCCCCAGCCCACGCGCCTCCCACCTCCACCCCCGGACCGGCAGGAGAGGGAGAGGGAGGGCAACATCTGGAAGGCAGGTGGGCTGGGGCAGCATGGCAGCTGGAGGGCAGGTGCCGGGAGAGTCGGCAGGAGCAAAGGGGCCTGGGGCTTGGGGCGGGTCCTGGGTGCACAGCTGCACCGCAGCTGGTGGGGGCCCAGGCAGGAGCAGAGCTGGGCACACTGCCGAGATGGGGAGAAGGTAGGCTGGGCTGGGTGGGCCAGAGTGTGGGGAGGCTCCAGGATGGGTGGGGGCCCGGGGAGGGGGCGTCACCAGCAGCAAGTGCAGGCCTGGGAGCTTCTGCTCCCCTCTTCCTTAGGATAAATATTTATAGATTCATTTGCTGTCTGCCATCCACACTTGGCTGCTTACCTCCCGGTAAAAATAGTGCCGGCTCCCCCACTGCCCCCCTTCCCTTCCCCATCCAGGGCAGGGGACAAGAGGACCAGGTGAGGCCCACTCCCCCGGAGGCCTGTTGGAAGAAACTCCGGCCTCACATAACCTGCTGGGCAGCTGCAAGGTTGAGCAGAACCCTGTGATGGGGACGCCTCACCTCAGAACCTCAAGAGGGGGCCCCACATCAGTGCCTGGGGTCTTGGGTGTGGGCGGCACAGACTTGGAGATGTGGACGAACCTGGATAGAGTGGACATTGGCTTGGGCAAGTGGCTAAGGCCCTGAAGCCAGGGTCCCAGGACTGGAAAGCCTGGGAATAGCTGAGAAGACCCTTCTCTGGCAGTGGGTCTGGCTGGGCTAGAATCACCGTGTCTCATCTGAACCAAGTGAGCCATCGATACTGGCCACTGGCTACCGGGCGAGGATCTGACTGGGAGTGCCAGTCACTGTGTCTATCAGGGGACAGTTATCTGTCCGTACAAGTCAAGTCCGCTTCTGGGATGCAGCCCTGGGGGACCTTGCACTGCCATTCCTGTCTGAGTAAGCCTCTCATTGGGTTTCCAGGCGTGTGGAACGTTTGCAGGGGGGTAATCATTAGAGAGAAGCCCCTTCTGATCACAGAGCCTGGGGGCCCTGCCCTCACTTAGCCTTCACCCCTGTATGGAGGCTCTGACATCCCCCTTCCTCGGGTGAGGGCCACGGAGAGGCACATTTTGTTGGAGCTCCCTTTACACGGTGAGTGTGAGCTGAGCCCCTGCAGCTGTGGCCACTGCCCTGTCCCCAGCCCCACCACAGGGCCTGGCCACAGAAGGAGCTCAGTAAAGGGATGGGTGGGCAGACAGTTACACATGCGGGCTCATTCTGTGTGTGCGGGTGTGTGTACACTCTGTGCAGGGGTGTGTGTGTGTGCACTCTGCATGTGTATGTGTGCTCCCTGAATGTGTGCACTCTGGGTGCATGTGTGCTCTGTGTGTACATGTGTGTGCACTCTGTGCACATGTGTGTGCATTCTGTGCACATGTGTGTGCGCTGTGTGCACTCTGTATGTGTGTGGTCTATGCACTCTGCACTCTGCATGTATGTGCACTGTGCACTGCGCGTGTGCGCGCTGTGTGCACTGTGTGTACTCTGTGTGTGCATCTATGTGCACTGTGTTTGTATGCACTCTGTGCGCGTGTGTGTGCACTCTGTGTGTGTGCATGTGTGTGTCTACACTTGTCAGCCTTTGTGGCAGGTCCCAGTCTGTGTGGTGGGTGGGTGGGCTTGCCATATGCCCCTCAGGACCCTCGGTGCCCTATCAGGGATGGAGTTTAGGCTGTGCCGCCTCGAGGGAAGTCTCTGGCTCTCAAGTCACCTCGTTAGGGTTTCTGGCTGTGTGTTTCGGACTGTCTTGTTCAGGGATTAGGTGCTGTGACTGCCAGTTCAGGGCTTTCCATGAGAAATCTAAGCAACCCCACCTGCTCCTGCTGGAACTCCGGGGGCCTAGGAAGGAGACTGACCAGGCCTTCCAGGGCTGCAGGGGCTGGCCGAGGATGGGGAGCAAGGTCCTAAGACAGGGACAAGTGGCCCTAGGAAGGGCCATGAGGAACTCCACTTGGATGGCTCTGACTGACCTGGGGAAGCAAATGGCACAGGAAATGCCCAGAGAGGCCTTGAGGGGACTGTCAAGGACTGGAGAAGACCCTGAGGCCAGAAGGAGACTGAGGAACAGGGAGGCCTTCAGAGGATCCTTCGGGAGGGTCCTGAGAAAAGGAGACCATGGGAAGAAAGGAGATCTCTGCTCTCTGCTGAGTGGGGTTGGAGTCAGGCAGGGCCCAGGGACCTGGCCTGGCAAAGGAGCCGCCAGGGACTGATGTGCTCAGGTGGGAAGTGCCAGCCGACTGCTACCAGGGCAGTGAGGCAAGAGGCTGGCACAGACTGGTCCCTGGTTCTCTGTGACTCCTCCCAGGGATGTGTGGTAGGGCAGGATGCTCCCAAGTGGAACCGGCCATCAGTAATGCCACGCTGTCCCTCACCAGCCTGGCTGCGTGGCCGGCTCCTTAACCTGCCGGGGCCTCAGTTTCCTTGTGTGTCAAAGGACATGCCCCCTTCCAGGGCCCAGCAAGCCTAGGAAATGCCTGCAGGACCTGGGTACCCCTTGTAGTCGACGAGTCATTCATTGATTTGTTCATTTACAGACTAGTTCTTGAACTACCTACTCTGTGCCAGGCACTCTCCCAGGCTCAGAAAGTGAGTGAGTCTCAAGCCTGGCCAAGGAGCTCATAGACTAGCGGGGAAGACAGACACGTGCCAGGCCATCTCAGGACAGTTTGATGGAACTGTGGTTGGTGGGGGAGGCCTGCGGCTTGGGGGATGCAGGGCTGTTTGGGAGGGCAGGTTGTGCTTGGCCTTGCATACCTCTGACCTCTGCGCCCTCCTCCATCCCTGCAGCTGAGGGCACCCGGTGCACGGACCCGCCTGCAGGGAAGACCGCCATGGCGGCCAAGCGCAAGGGCGGCCTGAAGCTGAATGCCATCTGCGCCAAACTGAGCCGCCAGGTGGTGGTGGAGAAGCGAGCCGAGGCCAGCTCCCATGCCGAGGGCAGCCCGCCACGGCCCTGGGACCAAGAGCGCAGTGGCCCCGAGTCTGGGGCAGCCCGGGCCCCCCGAAGCGAAGAAGACAAGAGGCGGGCGGTGATTGAGAAGTGGGTGAACGGGGAATACAGCGAGGAGCCGGTGCCCACACCCGTGTTGGGGCGGATTGCCCGTGAGGGCCTGGAACTGCCACCCGAGGGTGTCTACATGGTACAGCCCCAGGGTTGCAGCGATGAGGAAGACCATGCAGAGGAGCCCTCCAAGGACGGTGGTGCCCTGGAGGAGAAGGATTCAGACGGGGCAGCCTCCAAGGAGGACAGCGGCTCCAGCGCCAAGCAGGCTCCAGGTGAGTGCCTGGCCTTTGAAGGGTGGCTGAAGTCCAGGACAGGGGGGACAGCAGGGAAGGGGCAGTGTGTCTGACAAGCACACCCAACTCCGCACTCCTGCTCCAAATACCAGCCCCTCATCCCACCCAGTGAGGAATCCTGGGGTGGGAGAGACTAGGACAGGAAGGGGTACCCCATTGAGAAGGGAAAGGCTGGAGCTGTCCCACGCACAGGGGGTCTTCGAGAAACCATAGGCAGAGGGATGGTCAGAGCTGGACAAGTGGGGAGGGAGGGAGGGATGGACGGACAGGATAGATGGCTGGACAGATGATGGGTAGGTGACTCTTCACACACACCTGTGAGGCCTGAGCTTACCGGGCACAGTACCGGGCACAGTACCTGGCACAAGAAGGGCGCAGTGGTCAACACCGTGAGCTCCACCGTCCTGCTGTCTGCACATTCTGCTACTTGGAGCTTTCTTGGAGGAGCCCAGGACAAGCTTTGTTCTCCCGCCACTCTCCTCGGCCTCCTCTTCCTTCCCTACACCTCTATGCCCAGCCCTCCCAGCAGGACGTCTCAGGGCCACCCGGATTGCGGCCCAGCCAGTGTATCCTCTTACAGCCAGCTGCCCCAGCCGTCCGCGGTCCCCTGGCTCACCTCTCTCCTGCAAGGCACCGAGGCCCTGCTTTGCTGGTGTCTGTGCCCTGGGGATCCAGAGCAGCCCTGTGCTCCTTCTGCTCCAGGGGAGGTTCCTGTAGGCAAGGGGGTCGCCAGGACAACAGTCCCAGGATCTGGGCCTTCTCTCTGCCCCCAGCCTCCTTCCCAGTTGTGGCTGGTGCCCTGCGCCTCCCCTGCCCGCTCCCCGAGCCCTTCCCCTGCAGTGAGGGGCGAATCTCCTCCCAGTGCGGGGAGCCCTGCGCAGCCACATAATTATGCATATAAGATATAAACAGAGCTGTTTAATTATCCTTCGCCACATCAGTGACAGAGTAATTAACAAACATTGCAAGATCAATGAGGAAAAGTGTGACCTTCAGTTTCCTCTGATAGGAAAAGCCCTTGCCGTAGCCAGACACAAGGTGATTGTGCTGGTTGCGGAGAGGAGAGGAGGAGCAGGACGAGACAAGGGCCTCCGTCCCCTCCACACCCCACCCAGGCCAGCTCTGCCTGCAGCTGATCCAGAGCGGGGTGGTCCTTGGCCCCTGCCTCTTTCCTCCAGGGGAATGGAGAGCTGCGGGCAGAGGCTGGCCTGGAACTGCCAGTGGCCTCAGGGACCCAGGCCTCGCCCCCTCAGCTGGACACTGAGACTGCCTGCTCGCCCTGAGTGCTGGAGGAGAGAGACAGCAGAGCCCCAGCTCCCCCTGTGGGCTTGGCCCCCAGGCCACCACCTCTGGGCCTGGGCTTGAGCACATAGGCCTTTGGGCCACCCCAGGGACCCCTGCCTGGTCCTCTCCCTGCGCAAGCTGCCTGCCCTTCGAAGCCTCTGCTTCTCTGCCATATATAGCGAGGGCTCAGCTGCCTCCAGCTATTTTTAGCCCCTTTCCCCAGTCCCTGAGCCACTGAATCCAGCAGACAGAGCCCACTCCTCCCGAGCTGGGCCCCCCGACCCTGCATAGCATGAGGTCAGGACAGCGGCTGACCTGCCAGCCCCACCCCAGGGAAACTGTTGGTTGCTTGAGTCCCTCTGTGCACCCTGAGTGCCAGGTGGCTGCCTGTGGCTATCCTCTCCTCCCCTAGCCAGGTCCCACAGCCTCTCCTTCCACATCCCACCAGGTGTCTTCCCCTGCCCAGGCCCAGCCCTGCCCCTTCCATAGATATCATCCCAGGTATCTCTGAGGTTCGCAGGCCTGGCAGGTTCGCCTGGAGAAGACGCCCCCGCCATGCCTTCCCTCGGCTGTGTGGTCAGCCCAGGGTCCTGCTGTCCCGAGTGTGCCCACGTGGCTGACTTGCACATGAGCAGAGAGAACACGGTGTTCCTGGGGCCGTCAGGTCTCAGTCTCTCGGGTGCACCCAACCCCCCTGCAGGGCATGGCACACGGGAGGTGTGTAGCATGCAGGCAGTGAAGGGGTGAGTGTGCGTGTGCACTGGGGTCACGCCTCGGCCGTGGGGTGGGGTGTGTGCAGAAGAACAGCTCAGAATTAGCCTGGGACCGCCTTCTCCCTCATTCCCAGAGACCCAGTCGGGGTGCTGGGGAGGTTTGAGGGGTTGCATACCTGTGTGTCTGCAGAGGCAGGAAGGTGGCTAGGGATGGGAGCTGGTGAGCCCGAGTGTGAGTGCAAGTGTGTGTGAGGTGTGCGTGTTGTCTGTGAGTCTGTATGAGTGTGTATGTGTGTTGTGTCTGTGTGTGTTTTATGTGAGAGTCTGCATGTGACTGTGTGTAGGTGAGCGAGTGCATGAGTTTTATGTGACTGCATGTCTGGGAAGGTGTGTGTGATTGCATGTGTGTGTTGTGTGATTGTGAGCACATGATTGTGGGAGTGTAGTGTGTGAAAATGCATGTGTGTGTTGTGATTGTGTGCATGTGACCGTGTGTGGGTTTATGTGATGGTTTAAGTGTGTGCATGTGACTGTGTATGTGTGCATGTGACAATGCATGTATGTGAAGTATGTGATTGTATGCACATGTGGGTGTGGGAGTATGAGAATCTACATGTGTGTTGTATGTTATTGTGAGCATGTAACTATGTGTGGGTGTGGGTGTGAGAATGCATGTGTGTGTTGTGTATATGATGGCATGTGTGTGCATGTGACTGGGTGAGAATGTATGTGTATGTTGCATGTGATTGTGTGATGTGACTGTGTGTGTGTGTGCATGTGACTGTGTGTATGTGTGTTATATGTGATTGTGTGCATGTGACCGTGTGGGTGAGAGTTGTGAGAATGCATGTGTGTGTTGCATGTGATTGTGTGATGTGACTGTGTGGGTGTGTTGTGTGTGTGTGCATGTGACTGTATGGGTGAGAGTATGAGAATGCATGTGTGTGTTGGATGTGATTGTGTGATGTGACTGTGTGTGTGTGTGTGTGTGGTGTGTGAGAGTGTGCATGCATGTCACTGTGCGTAGGTGGCTCCAGGCTTCCTGGTGCGCCCAGGGGTGGCCACAGTGGGGAGGCTGCACTCAGGCACTGCCTAGACCCCTGCACTCCCCAGGTGACCCAGCCTTGTGTGAGTGCAAGAAACCGAAGGGGGTCAGGGGTTTGGAGGACCCGTCCAGGTCTTACATCAAAGCTGGGCCAAGCACATTCGAATGCCCGCACCCCTGGCTGAGCTGTGTGGTCAGGGACCCTCCACATCTGGGAAGGCGTGGGGAGGCCAGAGCCCAGGTCCTAGGAAGGCTTGGTGTGGATACTTCATCCGCCCAGGGGATCCACTTGCGTGGTCAAGGGAGGTCCTTGAGCCAGGCCCACCCCAATCCTGGCCAGAGCATCTTCCTCAGTCCTGGGCTCCTGCTCGGCCACCCAGCCAGTAGCCCACATCCCTACCTGTCCCCAGCTCTTGCTGCTCCCTGCCCTGGGAGGCAGGTTGGGTTCTGGCCTTACTTCCAGTAAAATGACTTCTTTCATATTAGGCCAAGGCGAGAGAGCGGAGACATTTATGAAACTTTGTTTAATGTACTGAAAAGCCATCGGCCAGAACATTTAGGAAATTGATTTTCCTGGCATTGATGAACTCGTTTTATTTTACCCCAGTATTAATTACTTTTTTTTAAAACAAATTAATTTAAGAGTCGTAAAACCTAACAAGTGAGCCAAATGTCCATAGATCATGTCCTGCTCTGCCCCTCCCCATGCCAACCCCCTCCCTCTGTGGGTGGGGGCTCCCAGTTGGGGGAACCTCCTGTCCCTCCTCCTCCCTCCCAGAGGTGATGTACCCTCCTCTTCCTCTTCAGGAGAGGCCTCCTCGCTGCGGGACTACGCGGCCTCCACCATGACCGAGTTCCTCGGTATGTTTGGCTACGACGACCAGAACACGCGGGACGAGCTGGCCAGGAAGATCAGCTTCGAGAAGCTGCATGCGGGCTCCACACCAGAGGTGGCCACCTCCTCCATGCTGCCTGCCTCCGAGGACACCCTCAGCAAGCGGGCGCGGTTCTCAAAGTACGAGGAATACATCCGCAAGCTCAAGGCCGGTGAGCAGCTCTCCTGGCCAGCCCCTGGCACCAAGGCCGAGGAACGTGCAGGCAAGGAAGCGGTGGGCCCCCTGCCCAGCCTGCGGCTGCCCAGCAACACAGCGCATCTGGAGACCAAGGCCACCATCCTGCCCCTGCCGTCCCACAGCAGCGTCCAGATGCAGAGCCTGGTGGCCCGGGCCTCCAAGTATGACTTCTTCATCCAGAAGCTGAAGACTGGTGAGAACCTGCGGCCACAGAACGGGAGCACCTACAAGAAACCCTCCAAGTACGACCTGGAGAACGTCAAGTACCTGCACCTCTTCAAACCCGGGGAGGGCAGCCCTGACATGGGCGGGGCCATCGCCTTCAAGACGGGCAAGGTGGGGCGCCCCTCCAAGTACGATGTCCGGGGCATCCAGAAGCCAGGCCCCGCCAAGGTTCTACCCACCCCCAGCCTGGCTCCCGCACCCCTCGCCAGTGTGCCCAGTGCCCCCAGCGCCCCCGGACCAGGGCCGGAGCCGCCTGCCTCCCTGCCCTTCAACACTCCCGAGTACCTGAAGTCAACCTTCTCCAAAACAGACTCCATCACCACGGGGACCGTCTCCACTGTCAAGTAAGGCGCTCCCCACCCCACAGTGCCCAGAGCCAGGAGCCAGGCTAGACGGGAGGCCTCCTTTCTCACCAGGGTCACCCGTGCTTGAGAACACACCTCCCGCTCACACCTCACATCCACTATGCACCCAGGCGCACACACACTCAGGCCGCCGTCTACACACCACACTCATGTTCACCTTGCGCCCACAGAACCACACGTGAGCACCCCCGCAGCACCCACCCCACTTCCGGCACTGCACGCTACACCCCTCCCATGCCCCTCGAACACGCCCCCCACACACACTCACACTCCCAGGCACTGGGGTGCTCTGCCTTTCGATAGCATGCACACTGGCACTGCAGCCACCCCCATCTGCCCGTGACAGGCTTCCTCTACCTGCTGCTGCAAGCACTAGACGCAGGCCTGTGGCTGGCTGAGAAAACCCCGCCCCGGGTGGGACACTGGGTCCATGATGGTGGCCCTGGCTCCTGGGCTCAGGGGAGGCAGGAAGCAAAGGCAGTGGGGAGGTACATACACCCTTACAGCCTGAACCCATGGGCAGGGGGGTGGCCTGGGTGGTAAGATGGTAGGTGGTATGGAGCTGAGTGAGACCCTTCCCCAGAGTGCCTCCTGCAGTGGCCCCGGACCCTGGGGGCTGCATACCCAGGAGCAGAGCTAGCCGCGATACACCTCCCCTGCCCAGCTGCCCGTCCCCAAGGATACACCTCGCATCCTTCCCCCTTGGGGGGCCTGGTGCCCCTCGGCCAGCGGCCTCCTGATGTTCCCTGAGTGCCAGGAGGCTGAGCCAGGGTTCTGCAGCTTTCTGCCCCATCAGACCCCAGGCTGGCCTGTGCCCGAGGGGGGCTCCAGCCCCACCTGCTCGAGGTAGCCCTGCCGTCCCAGAGTTGGGCCCGTTGAACCTCTGCCCAGCTTCAGCCAGGGATGTCCTCAGTCCCGCCCTGGGTGCCTTGGACACTGCAGAGCAGAGGGGCTGGGGGCTCAGGGCAGGGGCTGCCCTCCAGATGCCCCCTCGGCATGAGGCTGCCCGTCCGCTCACCGGCTGTGACCTGCGTGTCTCTCGCCAGGAACGGACTGCCCACAGATAAACCAGCCGCCACTGAAGATGTAAACATTTACCAGAAATATATCGCCAGGTAGGCCCCTGGGGGGGAGTGCCATGGAGAGAAGGTGGGGGGCCAGGACTGTCTGGGGACTCAGGCCATTCGATTGACATCTGACCTCTAGGGCCAGGGTAGCTGCCTCCTCCCACCCACTTCCACTTCGGTCCCTCCACCCACCGAGGGCTGCCCTGCGCACCCGTTTCAGAGCCTCCCTCTGCTCTGTGCGGTCCAGGCTGCACCATCCCTCATCAGCCTGTGCCCCTAGGTCGGGCTGGGGTTCCGACACAGGGCCTGGCCACAGGTGAGTGCAGCGCCCCCAGCTTGCCTGGGTCCTGCTGTCATACAGAGCCTTGGGTAGGGTGCCAGCCACTGTGGAACTGTCGGGTTAGGAAGGTAGAGACAGGCTGGGCGCAATGTCTCATGCCTATAATCCTAGCTCTGAGGGAGGCCAAGGTAGGAGGGTCACTTGAGGCCAGGAGTTTGAGATCAGCCTGGGCAACAGCGTAAGACCCTATCTTTAAAAATAAAATAAAGAGAGAGGGAGAGAGAGAAGGGGTGGGCTGGCATCCTCTCTGACACAGCCCAATGCCTTCCCCAGTGAGGCTCTGACACCACCTGACTCCAGACCAACCCCTTTCCATCCCAAAGGCAGTGACATTGGCAGTGAAGCGCCTTTGCCTCAACAGATTCCCCCAAATCATACAAATAACACCCCCCACCCCACCCCGTGCCTGCCCTCTGATGGGCCAGCACACAGCAGCCGGTGCCTGTGTGTCCACGGATCAGGTTCTTCCCCGCTCTTCTCTGCCCGCTGTCCCACTCTGTCTCCAGCTCCGCCCCCCATCCCGCTCTGTCATCAGTTCTCCCCGTACTGTCTCCTCTGTAATATTATTATTACCGTTATTATTAGGGCCTCCACAGATGGCCCTTTTGGCAGCTTCAGCTTAAATATTTATTTGCACGTGGTTTTCCCCTTAGAGTATGGGGTTTCTCTCTCTGTCTCCCGCAATCTCTCATCATCCTTGAAGGGCGATGGGCAAGCTGAGCCACACCCTTCTCCACAGTTGTCATGGTGTGGCCTCTCCAGCGTGGCCTCCCCACAGCCCGCCGTCACTGAGGCTGTGAGAGCCATGTCCTAGCGGCCCTGGGGCCTGGAGGAGGACGGGTTTCCTGGGAGGCAGCTTGGGCTCCTGGTGGTGGCGGCAGCGGCTGGAGAGTGAGCTTCTTGCCGCAGGAAGCCAAACAGATGCTGTGCTTTAAAAATTCATAACTGCACTGTTTCAAGTGTCAGGAAAATCCCAGGATGGAGAGAGCCCTCTAACACCTCTCAGCATCAGAGCCCGGGCGGGCCCAACCAGGGTCTCTGCACCTGGCCGGAGCTGGGCGGGCTGGGAATAGGGCAGACAGCCCCTGCAGAAAAGGCAGGTGGGCAGCCGAGGGGGCGTCTGCCTGCCCTCCCATCCCAGGGCTCGGGCTCCTCTGTCTGCCCCTGCTCCGACTTTTGGCCACCTCAGTGTCATTCCCTTCTTGGGGCCGGGCCTCTTTGCCTCAGTGGGCCTGGGATTCCTGCCAGGCCCAGTCACTTGCCCAGGCCTCTGCAACTTCACCTCCCCTCCAAGTGCCATACAGAGCCCGAAGAGTCCTCCCTGGGGCTGGGGCTTGGGCTGCCACCCAGAGCAGGGCCCTGACGCTACCCGCTTCCCTCCAGGTTCTCGGGCAGCCAGCACTGTGGCCATATCCACTGTGCCTACCAGTACCGGGAGCACTACCACTGCCTCGACCCCGAGTGCAACTACCAGGTACGGCCGCCTCGGGACCAGCTCCGACTCCCCTGCCCACCAGCGCAGCATGGAGGCACTGAGAAGTGGGGGTAGGGGGTGCTCAGTTGCACTTGTACCACCTAAACTTGACTGGAGCAGACAGAGGGCCGACAAAAACGTCTAGCCTGCCCACACTCCCTGATTCCCACGGACAGAGCAGCTCCCAGGCTCAGGCGCCATGGACATCCCCACAGTGATCATTCTAGCCCTTCTCACTGAGAGCCTCCCACATATCTAGGGCTGTGCCAGCCAGCCCGTGAGCCTTGTCTTACTGACTCTTTGCAATGGCCTTAAGTTAGCATTGCTGCCCCATCTTAAAGATGATAAAATTGAGGTTCAGCCAGAACGCCGCTGTGCCCAAGGCTGCCCACTGGTGAGGGCAGAGTTGGGGCAGCTTGTGTAGGGCAGCTCCGTCTTGATGGCCCAGGGTCCCAGCCTGCCTCAGTCCCCAGGTGCACTGTCAGCACCAGAGCCCCTGCCTCTAAGACCTGGCCCCGATGCATCTTCTGTGCTCCTGGGGATAGCCACTGGGGAGCTAGGGGAACATCGGGGGAGAATCGATGTTTCTAGAACCTCTGGGATGCTTCCCTGCAGGGGCCGGTGTGCCTGCCACTGGCCTTGGGCAGTCTGGGCTGCCTTGACCCCAAGCAGGGTTCTTTCCAGGGAGGCCTGAGGCCAGCACCTGGCTCAGGTGCTCTTGGCGGATGGGAGGAAAGGCAGAGGGGGGACCCAGGCTCCTGTCCACGAGGTGCTGTCTCCTGGCAGAGGTTCACCAGTAAGCAGGACGTGATCCGCCACTACAACATGCACAAGAAGCGCGACAACTCCCTGCAGCATGGCTTCATGCGCTTCAGCCCGCTGGATGACTGCAGCGTCTACTACCACGGCTGCCACCTCAACGGGAAGAGCACCCACTACCACTGCATGCAGGTGCCCCCCGCCCCCAGGCCGTCCTGGTTCGGAGTCCCGGAAGCCCTCACTCCCAGAGCCAGGGCTGCCCTGTGGGCAGGGACCCAGTTGATTGGGACCCCCTCTTTCTCCAGGCCCCACACAGGGATACCCAGTGAGCCAGTAGAGTCCTGGGGTTCAGGCTTGGGCAGTGTCGGGGGGCCAGGGCGGGGCCTTCCCCATGGCCATACTTGGTGTGGATGAAATTCAGTGAGCTGTTTATACAGACCGACATTTTTCAGGCTTTAACACCAAGAGTTGCATTGCAAATGATTCCTGAGGAGGTTTTTGTTTAATTCTTTGTTTTAATGCCACGCAGAGTCTGGGCTTTTTCAAGGTGTCAGGGCCAGGAGGAGCGACTTTGGATTGCAAATAGCAGCCCCGTGCCTCCCCCGGTGTTTGTCAGGGGTTGTTATGGGCCCCGTGAACAACCTGGGCCTCGAGGAGAGGGGGGCCACCCTCTGGGCTCTGAGATGGTGCAGACACTGGCATGGCCCAGCCTTCAAGAGTGTTCGGATTCCACGGGTTTTTACTCAATATGGCAACATTGCCTTCCTGGCCTGGCTGGGGTGGGGTGGGAGGGCCCCGTGCCCAGGAACTGTCCACTGAGCAAATCCCTGGGCTAAAGGTGACCTCTGGGGTCCGGCCCCTGTCCGCCACTGAGGGTTTTAGAGCTAGGGCTGTGGATTGGCACTCAAAATCCGACTCCTGCAGAATGCAGCTCCCTCTCCTGGGCCAAAAAGCGCCCCAGGTCTCCGGAAATGCCCTGACCCTTGGCACAGACAGAGGCAGCCCCAGCAGCACCTGGCCCCTCCATGGGGGCCTGAGGGGTGTTAGAGGCTTTCTCCTTGGCTTCCTACGTTGACCTTCTGCAGTCTCCAGTCTGAAGAGGTGCCAGAGCTCTCCTGAGCAGGGAAGTCAGGGACCCCAGCCACACCCAGTGGCACAGACCTCGGCCCCGGAGCGCCTGGCCTCTGTTTGAACACCTGACCGCCATCCCGTCCCGTGCAGGTGGGCTGTAACAAGGTGTACACAAGCACATCTGACGTGATGACCCACGAGAACTTCCACAAGAAGAACACCCAGCTCATCAATGACGGGTTCCAGCGCTTCCGAGCCACCGAGGACTGCGGCACGGCCGACTGCCAGTTCTACGGGCAGAAGACCACGCACTTCCACTGCAGGTCAGCGGGGTAGGGCCTTCCTGGACAGAAGCGGGGAGGGAAGGCAGGGACCCAGGGCCGCAGTGGGAGCAGGGCGGGGCCTGCTCTGGGCCCCCTGAGGCTCCATGACAGGCTCCCCATGTCCCCTGCAGGCGCCCGGGCTGCACATTCACCTTCAAGAACAAGTGTGACATTGAGAAGCACAAGAGCTACCACATCAAGGACGACGCGTATGCCAAGGACGGCTTCAAGAAGTTCTACAAGTACGAGGAGTGCAAGTACGAGGGCTGTGTGTACAGCAAAGCCACCAACCACTTCCACTGCATCCGCGCCGGCTGCGGCTTCACCTTCACCTCCACCAGCCAGATGACCTCACACAAGCGCAAGCATGAGCGCCGGCACATCCGCTCCTCGGGCGCACTGGGGCTGCCGCCCTCGCTGCTGGGTGCCAAGGACACGGAGCAGGAAGAGTCCAGCAACGACGACCTGGTCGACTTCTCTGCCCTCAGCAGCAAGAACTCCAGCCTGAGCGCCTCCCCGACCAGCCAGCAGGCCTCGGAGGCTGGGCCCAGCACCACCAAGCCCCCCAACAGCAAGATCTCGGGGCTGCTGCCCCAGGGCCTGCCTGGCTCCATCCCCCTGGCCCTGGCCCTCTCCAACTCCGGCCTGCCCAGCCCGGCACCCTACTTCCCCATCCTGGCCGGCCGTGGGAGCACCTCCCTGCCTGTGGGCACCCCCAGCCTCCTGGGTGCGGTGTCGTCCGGGGCAGCAGCCTCAGCCACTCCCGACACACCCTCGCTGGTTGCCTCTGGAGCTGGAGACTCGGCCCCCGCGGCTGCCGCCTCTGTCCCGGTGCCACCTGCCTCCATCATGGAGAGGATCTCTGCGAGCAAGGGCCTCATCTCACCCATGATGGCCAGGCTGGCCGCTGCTGCCCTCAAGCCCTCTGCCACCTTTGACCCAGGTGAGCAGGCTGGGTCCTGCCTGGAAAGCGGGCACCTTCTTCTGGACTGGGGTGACCCCCCTGGCCTCAGGCTGCAGAGCGGAGTCGGGAGGTGTTTGGAAGAGGTGTCCATGTGGCCCCTGCCTGCCAGCGCCCCTTCTTTGCCTGGTCTTTGCCTCCATCCTGTTGGTTTCCATGTGGGGCCCTTGGTTCTGGCTCACCCACAGCGGGGGGCCTGTGCTTCTGTTTCTCCATCCATGAGGTGGGGGCAATGGCCCCTGCCTGCTAGGCTGCCCCGCATCCCTGGGGCCACTGCAGGTCCCCCCACCACTGTCTGTTTACCCTCCCACATCCCAAGTCCAGCCTGATGAGAGCTGGCCCAGGGCCTCAGGCATGCCCATAGTTTCCTGCAGCTGACCTGGAGTGGGGCCTGTGTCCAGCACAGCAGTGGAGGGGCAGCACCTCAGACCTGGACACCTCCAGGCCCGGGATGCTCTTCCCAGGCTCCCTCCTCCACAAGTGCTGCCCAGTAGGACTTGCCAGACAATGGAAGCCTTCTGTTCTGCACTGTCTGACTTGGCAGCCACTGGCCATGTGTGGCTGTTGGTGCTTGAAGCTGGGTCTGTGACACGGAAGCAGGACTGTCACGTTAGACAACCACACTTGGTCAGGGACTGCCATGTCGGACAGAAAAGGGCCAGAGCCCGGAGTTGCATATTCCTTCTTCACGCTGACTCACTGAGGGGCGCAGGTCTCTTTCCTCCTTCCTATAATTTCATAAATTCTCCATTTAAAAAAATGTTCTTTCTGTTTTTCTCTGGATTGGGTCGGGAGGCCAATTCTGTTCACCTCACTCCCCTTCCTTTTTCCCCCTCTGGGTAGTTCCTGTTTTTTGAATCCTCGGGGAGAGTTCAGTTCACGTCTGGGATGTGGCTTATTTCAGTTAGTCATTCAACAGCCACTGATGCCTGCTGAGAGCCAGGCTCCAAGCCGGGTGCTGGGGACACAGTAGGTTGGACGCCAGACAGAGCCCCACCCCGTGGAGCCGGCAGCCGGTTGGGGATGGTCTGTCCCGGGCACATGGCTAGGAAGTGGTGAACCAAGGCGCTGCCCGCGGGAGTGGGGCTTCTGGCCTAGATGCCTGCTCCCATTCGAAACCCTCTCAGAATTGGCGAAACTGAGGGTCCCTGTGGCCAGCCCGGAGCTCTGCCTACACCTCGAGGAGGCTGCCAGTGCTTGGCAGGGGGGCTGGACCATGTTTCCCTGGGACCTTGAGCAGGTGACTTTGGAGAGCCATTAGAATGTGGACTCCTGAGGTCTGAAAACTCTCACAGGCCCGAGAGGGTGCACATACCCAGCAGCTGCATGGAGGGGCCACCTCCTAGTCCAGGCCGGGTGGGGCCTCGCTGGCCACACCCCTCCAGCCAGGTGCCTACTGGCCAGGGCCACCTGGGCTCAGCGGCCAGACTGTCAAGTACTTTGTTTTCATTAGAAAAGTTAGGCCGGGCGCGGTGGCTCACGCCTGTAATCCCAGCACTTTGGGAGGCCGAGGCGGGTGGATCATGAGGTCAAGAGATCGAGACCAATCTGGTCAACATGGTGAAACCCCGTCTTTACTAAAAATACAAAAAATTAGCTGGGCACGGTGGCACATGTCTGTAATCCCAGCTACTCAGGAGGCTGAGGCAGGAGAATTGCCTGAACCCAGGAGCCAGAGGTTGCGGTGAGCTGAGATCGAGCCATTGCACTCCAGCCTGGGTAACGAGCGAAACTCCGTCTCAAAAAAAAAGAAAAGTCTTCCCCCAAAAGAAAGGTCAAGCTCGGGGGAGGGGGCTGTTTTATTTTTTAATAAAATGCCACTTGCTGTCTCTGAAGTGGCTCTCTGTCAGCTGCAGCACCTTGGGGCAAATTAATATTTCCGTCACTGGGGGATTGTGGTGGAAGGCTTACTGGACGGCCCTGTCAGCAACTTCTCTTACCCCTGCTCTGCGGGCCTCCTGCGGCCTCACCCGCCCAGCTCCCTCCCGGACCCAGCCCAGCCTAGCCTGTCCAGCCTCATGTCCCTGCCCCAAACAGCTTGACTGCCGGGGTCACACAGTGTGGCCGCTGTGACTGGCCGTCCACCCCATTGCCCTGACACAGCAGAGTCCCTTCCTGGGCATGCTCCGTGTGGCTGTCACCCAACAACCGCAGGCTGGGGACCACAGAGGGACCCTCCCAGTCCAGATCTGCCACTTTCCCTCAGCATTAACAGAGTCTTTAATAAAAGCCTAAGCGGCAGCCCCACAAATCAACTCTGACAGTTGGTGGAGAAAATGAAGGGCCCCCGCCCCCCACCCCAGCCCCCTCCCCAGCCTCCCACCCTTCTCCTCCAGGAGGCCCTGAGCCAGGACAACTTTGACATAATTTTGCAATAATTATCACTTGAAGAATTGCCACACAGGAGCAAGCGTCGTGAGCGATCACGTCAGTGGGAGAAGCACTGACCAGCAGCCGGGACTCACCCGGCCGACTGGCCTCCCTCCAGGGGGCAGTGCCCCGGCCAGGCCTTCAGCCCCTCTGACGCATCTTCCCTCCCCTCCCCTGCAGGAAGCGGGCAGCAGGTCACCCCAGCCAGGTTCCCCCCAGCCCAGGTGAAGCCGGACCCTGGTGAGAGCACCAGCACCCCAGGCCCCCATGAGGCCTCCCAGGACCGCAGTGTAGACCTGACTGTGAAGGAGCCCAGGTGAGGCGAGGCCCCCTAGGGAGCTGGCCCCAGGACCAACCACACCTTCTAGCTGGAGCATGGGGTGGTCCAGAGCCGGCAGCTACAGCGGGCCCAGCCGAAGCCCCAGGGCCGGGCAGGGAGGGTGAGCACCGGGGCCCAGGCCCAGGCCATCCAGAGCTCAAGCCCTTTGGTTTGTGTGTTCTAGTAATGAATCAAATGGCCACGCAGTCCCAGCAAATTCATCTCTTTTATCCTCGCTTATGAATAAGGTAAGAGCCATCCATCACACGCCTCCCGTTCCCCCACCCAGAGAAATTAAAGCTGTGCTGGGGGGTGGGGGGGATGTGTTTGTTTTTTAATGTTTTCCCTCTAATAAGATGAGTTTGTACCATTTAAATTTTGAGGCCATTTTTCATCGGATATAATTTCAGAGCCACTGCTTACAAATTAATTTAATGAACTGGCTGAAGAAATATATCCCAGCCTCTGACACCTTTTTCTCCCTTCAGATGGAGGGCTCCAAAAGCTTCTCCAGAGCCCTTCAACTTCGTTCGTGCCTCATTATTAATTTTATTTATTTATTTTATATATTTTTTTGTTTGTTTAAAAGGGGGTGGGGGAGGGGGGACTAAAGTGGGAGCAAAACATCAATTTCCACTTTTCGGGTTGAGTAATGGGCTCGGACGCTTCCGGCGAGGCTGCTCTGGAATATTTATTTTAAATAATGCAGGGTCTCTGTAAATTATACATCATCTCAAATATATTTTTCCCCCCTTCACATGATACATTTGACTACAGCAAGATTAATTCGGTTACTGTACACCAGTGACTGCGCTGAGGAGGGGCCCGGCCTGGGCCGCACCTCTCACCGCAGGGGTCCCAGCTGGGCGCCTGCTGGGGAAGGAGCCTTGATTCCCTGAGGCGTCCACTCCTTGGCCACTTGCTCTCTTGCTCTCCTTCCCCTTCCTTTGGCCGCTGCCCCCACATCCCCATCCCTTTCTGTGGAGCCTTTGCACTGACCCCCTCCTGGCCGCTGCAGCGAGCCTGTCTCCATCTCACCTGTGAGCCTCCCTCCCTCCCTCCCTCCCTCCTTCCTCTCTCCCCTTTTTGGGCCTCCTCTTGTTCTCAAGAAATTCGTAGGGGTTCCCCCATCCCTCCTCCTCCTGAGCTGCTTTTGAAAACCTTCTGGCAGGAAAGCAACCAGGGAGCCTCGAAGGCCGGGCTGCAGTGTGCGCCCTGAGTCTTGGCCTCAGCTTGAGTGATGGATCCCATGGCAAGGGCTCAAGTGGAGGAGCCCTGGGGAGGCCTAGCAGCTCCTGGGGCCTGGGCAGCACGCAGGCTCTCGGTTCCGGGCGGGCCCCGGCTACAGCCAGAGCGAAGCAGGCAGGCTGCATTCTCTGCTGGCACTGAGGGCCCGGTGGATCCCTGCAGCCCCGAGGTTCAGCTGCTGCTCCCCAGGCAGCCGTGTCCATGTCCCACCCAAGGTGCCCCAGCCTCACACTCGGCCTCTGTCCTCACAGATGTCTCAGGGCAACCCAGGCCTGGGCAGCCTGCTGAACATCAAGGCGGAAGCAGAGGGGAGCCCCGCCACGGAGCCCTCACCCTTCCTGGGCAAGGCCGTGAAGGCGCTGGTGCAGGAGAAGCTGGCAGAGCCCTGGAAGGTGTACCTGCGCAGGTGAGGGGCTGCCGGCCGTGCCCACCCATCCTCCCCCAGCGCCCACCCCAGAGCCCCTGGCTCCCCTCTAACGCCAGCTCCTCTGGCTAGGTTTGGTACTAAGGACTTCTGCGACGTCCAGTGTGACTTCCTCCACAAAGCCCACTTCCACTGCGTGGTGGAGGAATGTGGCGCGCTCTTCAGCACCTTGGACGGGGCCATCAAGCACGCAAAGTGAGTAGGGTGCTGGGGGCATTTCAGCAGTGCCCACTGATCCCAGCCTGGCTCTGGGATGGGTGGGGCCGGGGCCTGCACAGCCGTTTCCACCAGACCACAGAAGCTGAGCGGCGTCTCAGAGGTGCTGCCCCAGCAAGGGTGGGCTTCCCATCTTCCTTCACACACTCAGCCCTCAGCCTGGGGCCCTGAGCTACAGCTGCTGCTGCACCCATGTCCCCAGGGCAGCCATCGGTCCCAGCATGTGCCCCCTGCAGAGCAGGCCAGAGGGGTGCAGAGCCCAGCTGTAGAGGCTTGGCTGTGACCTGGGGAGGAAACCTAGCTGAAGGCCATTCCAGGCCACAATATTACATCTCTAGGTTACTTTTGACCTAAAAATAATGAAATGAATGTATAACTTCCATGGAATTAAAAGGCTTCAAGCCTGACCACCCAATTATAAGGGAACTCAGAACTTACAATCTTTTAAAACAGATCTGCTCCCAAGGCTTTCCCCACCACGCAGGCACCCTGGCTGCAGCCTGCTGGGAAGCCTGCGGTGAAGAGAGAGTCCTACCTTTCAGACCTCCGAGCAGGTTCTGGAAGGAAGGGGCTTCTTGGGGCAGGGCCTGCTGTCACACACACAAGGAGGAGCGGGGGACTGAGAAAGGCATGGTTAGGCCCAAGCCAGGAGCCCACATTGGGAACCAGAGGTCGGGCAGTTTGCTATCCAGTCCTTCTGTCCTGATGGGGTCACGGAGACCTCTGGAGCTGAATGATGGCGACCAGTAGGGATGGACACCAGGGTCTAGGCCCGTGATGGAGTCACACCTATGCCCTCTGCATCTGTCTTTACTGCTCCCCCTGAGACCCCCTATTCTGCCTCTCACAGCTTCCACTTCCGGACAGAGGGAGGAGCTGCAAAAGGAAACACAGAGGCTGCCTTCCCGGCCTCGGCTGCCGAGACCAAACCTTCCATGGCCCCCTCATCCCCTCCGGTCCCTCCTGTCACTCCAGCCACCGTGTCCTCTCTGGAGGGGCCCGCCCACAGCCCAGCCTCCGTGCCCTCCACCCCAACCCTGCTCGCCTGGAAGCAGCTGGCTTCTGCCATCCCCCAGATGTCTCAGATCCCAGCTTCAGTGCCTCACCTGCCCGCCTCGCCCTTGGCAACGACTTCTCTAGAGAACGCCAAGCCCCAGGTCAAACCCGGATTCCTCCAGTTCCAGGAGAAGTGAGTCCCTCGATGAGCCGGGAGTCCCGCATTCCCCTCGCGTCTCGGGAGTAGGTGCTAGCAAGGGCGCTAGGAGGCCCTGTTCCTCACTGCGGATGGTGCTGGCTGTCCCCCAGCCTCTCTGGGGCATGGCCATCGGGTGATGTTCTTCCAGCCAAAGATGCTGCTGCTCCTACCTCACTGCCTGTCCCAGAGCAGGCCAACCAGTGTGGGCCGATGGTGGTAGCAGTGGCCACTGCTCCTGCAGGGCACGTGGTGATCCTGCCAGGGCCAGCTGGGGTGGGCTGGGCGTGGTGGTCCTCAGAGGACATCTCCCAGCCTGATAAGAAGGGCTGTGTCTCCCTCCAGGCCTCTGTGCTGGCCTCCTCTGTGGTTCACACCCACGGCTGAATCTCTGCAGGGCACTCGAAGTCATGGGTCGGGGTGAGGGGGCCAGGCCCTTCCTGGCTATCACTGGCCTGCACAGTGCTCTGAGCTCTTGGGTGGAAGGGACCCTCCTCACTGGATGGTGGTGGCTCCTTGTAGGGAGAACGGTGACTTTGTATCATCATATGTGCGGCTTCCTGTTCTCAATAAAAGTAATAAATTGGATTATTTATACCGCCTGAGTGGCAGCTGTCCTCCCTCTCTGAGCACCCGGGGCTGGGTCCGTAGCATGGAAGGGGCCCAGCACTCTTCTCCGTCCCTCAACCACCAGCATCCCCTCCCCTGTCCTCCTCCCCAGAGTGGCAGCTCAGGTTTCCCAGGCTGGTCAGAGTGCCCACTGTGGGTCTCCTGGGAGGGGACTGCTGTGTTGCCAACCAGAATGGAAGGCTGGGACCAGTGTCTTCCTGCACCCCTCTGCATCCTGGAGGTTTCCCAGGGCAGGCCAGCACACCCCGTCTTCCCAGCAGCTCTCCCACTCTGCCGGCGAGTGAGGTCTTCTGAGTGGGTGGGTACTGTGGGCGCTGAGCTGATCCTGGGGAGCCCAGCTGCTGTGAGCTCCCAGGAGCTGACACCAGGCACACGCTTCTGCTTGCTAAGGGCCGTGGCAGCAGCGCTCCCTGGTAGGGCCGAGCACCCGTCTGCACTCAGTCAGCCACATCCACAGCGGCGCCCATGCCATGCTAGCCAGGGCCCCACGGCACCCCGCCAGGGCTGGCAGCACCATCCTTATTTTCCAATCCAAGAAGTTTTACAGCCACTCTTATCTATAATCCTGAGGTGTGGCCATGGAAACTACGTGTCCCAGCATGCAGTGCTCTGGGCACCCTGCATATTGCAATCCATGTGCATCCTGCAGAGCTCCTGTAAGGAGGCAGGAATGCATGCTGGGATCTGTAGTCTCCGGCTGAGTCATCCTGTTGCGCAGGACGGCAGCCCAGGCCATCCCTCTTGGTGGTACCACTGGTCATGGGGCAGTGAACCCCAACACAAGCGAAGTCAGGACACCGGCAGGGAGGGCTTAGAAATGGCAATGACCTTCTGGGCTGTGGTTTCCTTCCAGCGATCCTTGCCTCGCGACGGACTGCAAGTACGCCAACAAGTTCCACTTCCACTGTCTCTTTGGGAACTGCAAGTACGTCTGCAAAACCTCTGGCAAGGCCGAGTCCCACTGCCTGGACCACATCAACCCCAACAACAACCTGGTGAACGTGCGAGACCAGTTTGCTTACTACTCCCTGCAGTGTCTCTGTCCCAACCAGGTCAGCATGGCGGGCCGGCCCAGGCGCAGAGTAGGGGGCAGGGGAGGGGTAGGGGAGGTGTGGGGCTAGCTCGGGGCACAGGATAGGCACCTCTGGGCAAAGACTCCGTTTCTCACATCTTGCTTAAATGGGTCTCCAGGACTCTGAAAAGGACACCGTCTGCCCCTAGGCCCCTGGGCAGGGGTCCAGATAGGTGCTAAGTTGGTGAGGTCTAACCCCCGCAGTGGTGACTGAATGCTGGGAAGGCACCGTGCCCTTGACATCATTCTTGCCTACCCTGGAACTAGCTATGTCCCCTTTCTCCAAAGCCCTAGAAGTTTCAAACAGGCCCATTGTGCATGCCTACACAGGAAAGGCAGATCAGATACACCTTAAAGGCCTGACCGCCAAGACCAGGAGGGGGTCCTGAGGGGAACCTGGGCCCAGGTGTGCTAGGATAAGACAGGGATGTCTGTCCGGGTCTGGGCATACCGGGAAGAGTGTTACCAGAGATTCACCATGTCTGCTCTAGGTATGGGATTGCAGAGGGACTGTGAGGTGACCAGGATAGGATGCTTTCGCACAGTGACTAAGGGCATTTTATTTTTTTTTGGAGATAGTGTCTTACTCTTGCCCAGGCTAGAGTGCAGTGATGCAATCTCAGCTCACTGCAACCTCCGCCTCCCGGGATAAAGCAATTCTCCTGCCTCAGCCTCCCAAGTAGCTGGGACTACAGCCTCACGCTGCCACACCTGGCTAATTTTTGGTATTTTAGTAAAGTTGGGGTTTCACTGTGTTGCCCAGACTGGTCTCAAACTCCTGACCTCAGGTGATCCGCCCACCTCGACCCCACAAAGTGTTGGGATTACAGGCGTGAGCCACCATGCCTGGCCCTGCACCGCTTTTTAACACGTGGAAGGTGTTTATGATCACCAGCTTCTGAGCACAGAAGAATACGTGTGCCAAGGGCCCGCCTCAGCCTCAGGCTCGGGGCAGGCAGGAGCTCACAAAAGTCACCCACTCATCCTGACCCTCCCGTGTCTCCTGCAGCACTGCGAGTTCCGAATGCGCGGGCATTACCACTGCCTCCGCACCGGCTGCTACTTCGTGACCAACATCACCACCAAGCTGCCCTGGCACATCAAGAAGCATGAGAAGGCAGAGCGGCGGGCAGCCAATGGCTTCAAGTACTTCACCAAGCGCGAGGAGTGCGGCAGGCTAGGTACCGAGGGCCAGGGCCACAGGCAGGGACTTCCAGCAGGCAGCAAGACCATGACCCCGGGGGCCTGGGCCTCCTCTCCTGGTACCCGCGTCCTGTACTGCACCGCAGGCTCCATGTTTTGTTAATGATGTCCCAGATATCACAGGCTAGGCACTGTCAAGCTTTTGAAACAGTCAAAACCCACAGAGCCTAGCCATAAATATGGGGGTGACGCAGGGCATTGCCCCTCCGCCCCTAGACAGCTGCCCTGGGACCTCGTCATGAGCATCTGGGGGCTGGGCATGGTTCTGTCTTCCTTTTCTCATCAAGAGGCTAGCAGGGAAGTCAGGAGTTCAAAGTTCTTTGCTCTGGGATCTCTTTCCCTGGCTTTAATGATGAGGTTTTTGTGTGAAATGAGGTTTGTTGGTCCGTTCATCCATTCTACAGTTACTTATGGAGGGACAGCTCTGCCAGGCTGGGTGCTATCATGGGTGGGGGTGGTGATTGTGGTGGTGGCTTAGATCTAGTGGGGGACAGTCAAGTTCCCCGTGGGCTCAGCTGGAGCACCTGTGACCCAGAACCCAGGAAGGGACTGCCATGGCTTTGGGACGGGGAAGCCACAGATGCCCAAGAGGTAGCGGTGCTGCTGGGAGCTGAGCCCCCAGCCCCTGTGCATGGCCTACTCACAGGGCAGGACTCTCCATAGGAAGAGACTGGAACCCGAGGGCAGGCGGGAGCCAGGCCGCCCAGCAGAGGCCCCCCGGGTTGCAGGCAATGCCCGTTGGTGTGGCTCGGTGGTCACGCAGTAGGGGTGGGGCTGCTGCAGTCTGGCCCTTCTGTAAGTGAAGGGTGATGTACTCAAAGTCAACCACCAGAAAAGAAAGGAAACAACCCTTGCCTTCAAGTATGAGTTCAAAAAGCAGTTCTCGGCCAGGGAGAGAGGGCTGGTAGCCATGGCAACAGGCGTCAACACTGGCGGCCTGCGCGGTCCCTGGGCTTAGTTTACAGATGTCAGGGCATTCTGCAGTTGCCATTATTTACTCAACTTGTGGTGTTTTTGGTGATAGTTGAGGCCAAACAAAGCTGGGAGATGACAGAAGACACCTGGCCGGCCCAGGCGCCATGGCAGCGGGCAGGCCCTCACCTGCCCTGCGATGCTGTTTCAGCCCCGCCTGCTCTGTTTGTTCTCAGCCCAGAGCAAGGCAGTGGGGGCTGGGGGCTGGGCAGAGGGGCAGGCAGCACCCAGGCTCCCCAGCAGAGACATGGGGACAGGTGGCTTGCTGGGAGGTGGCTGGCCTGGGGGACAGGGACCACCCTTGCCCTGGAGCTGTGCACCTCTCTGTGTATGGGTCAGGGGATGGGGGCCAGCCCAGCATTGGCACTCGCCTCTCTGCCAGGCTGGAGAGGAGGCCCAGGGTGTGGATGGCCAGTTAGCTTTGGACTTCCTGACCTTCCTCCTAAGAGTGCCGCCCCGGCTCAGGCCCTGGTCCTCAGACACCATCTGCCTTGTCGGCCACACTGCCCCCAAGCCCAGAACAGTGACCGACACGCCCAGGAAGCTGTGAGTGCTGGCCAGCTGGGGGGCTTATGCCAGGTGGGGCTGTGTCCACAGGCTGCAAGTACAACCAGGTGAATAGCCACTTCCACTGCATCCGGGAGGGCTGCCAGTTCTCCTTCCTCCTCAAGCACCAGATGACCTCCCACGCTCGGAAGCACATGCGGAGGATGCTAGGGAAGAACTTCGACCGTGTGCCCACCTCCCAGGTGAGGACCTCTCCAGGTGATAGCCCCCTTCCCAGGTGAGAGCCCCCCGAGGTGAGAGTCCCTCAGGTGAAACCCCCCTGGTGAGAGCCCCCCGCAGGTGAGAGCCCCCAGGTGACAGCCCCCCAAGGTGAGAGTCCCCCCAGGTGAGAGCCCCCCAAGGTGAGAGTCTCCCCAGGTGACAGCCTCCCAGGTGAGAGCCCCCCAAGGTGGGAGCCCAGTGGGGTGTTGGGAGTACATCACGGTCCCACTCTACTCTCAGGCCTGTGCTTCGTGGAACCTCATCCTGCCCACTGCAGGCAGCATCCCCAAGGCCCCACTTTCTCAGGGACCCCCATGTCCTTCCAGGGCCCCCCAAGCCTGATGGATGCTGAGACAGATGAGTGCATGGACTACACCGGCTGCAGCCCGGGTGCTGTGTCGTCCGAGTCATCCACCATGGACCGGAGCTGCTCCAGCACC
Source organism: Saguinus oedipus (assembly GCA_031835075.1). Classification (NCBI taxonomy): domain Eukaryota; kingdom Metazoa; phylum Chordata; class Mammalia; order Primates; family Cebidae; genus Saguinus; species Saguinus oedipus. The sequence goes on along the minus strand of CM063175.1, from coordinate 48,455,821 downwards.
CCCGTGGGCAACGAGAGCACCTCAGCAGGTGAGCGCCAGGCGGGGGCTGCTGGCAGGGCCAGGCCCCACTCCCAAAGCCTAGCCCCACTGGGTGCAGCTTGGGACAGAAGGTCCGGGGCATGGCCTCCAAGGAGGACAGGATGGCGTGCAGCAGAGCCAGCTGGTCTGTGGCACTAGGTCACCAAGGCCCCTCCCACCATCCTCCCACTTCCCCTGTGCTGCACTTCGTGTCAGTTTCCAGGAGAGGATCCTGGGCCTGTCCTCTCTGGGCCACAGTGGGAGCAGCGCAGCCCCAGCCTCCTTCCTCCGCTGCCTCCCAGCCGGCCCTGTCCCCGCACACCTGCCATGTGATCCTCGGCACGCCCCGCCTCTCTCTCCTCCTGCCCCCTCTTCTTGTGTCCCTCTCTCTCTCATCTGTGCACACATTTTCATGCCATACCTGCTTCTGCCATCGGGTTTCTCATTTTGGTTCTTTCTGTTTGTTTGTTCTTTGTTTTGGTTTCTTTTTTTTTTTTTCTGCTTTTCTCCACCCTCTCCAGGCTGCCCGGCTCCTCCTCCTCCTCCTCTTCCTCCTCCTGTGGCCGCTGCTGACGAGGCTGCCCGAGCGGCCCCGCAGCCGCCAGCGACTCCATCCTTCGCGCCGGCCACGCTCCGGCCGCCCCTTCCCCCCCTCCCCTGCCTCTTCTCTCCGTCCTGTCTCTCATACTCTCTGCTCAGTGCCACTCTTGGAGCCAGCCGGGGCCTGGCCCACCCCACCTGCAGCCCGCCCAGCTTCCCGCCCATCACTGCCACTCCAACTCCAGTAAAAAGTGACGTCCCCCTAGTTCAGGATGCTGCAGGTAATGCGCACACGCCTTCTCACTGCTGTCTGTCACCCCAACCCACCCTCCACGTCCCACTCCAGGGCCTGACCCTTTTCTGCAGCCAGCTAGCTAGCCACAGATGGGGCTGCTCTGCACACCTAACAGCCAAGCATCTCTGAGACTAGACAGTGTGGTCTCTGTCACAAAGACAGCTCCTCGTGGCTTCTGCTCAGCGCTGGGCAGGCCAGAGCATTGCCACCAGGGATTCTCCCTGTTCACAACTGCTCAGAGGCCCAGAGATGGCCAGTCCTGCCAGAGGCCCTATGGGATCTGCCTCCCTCGGCCTGGGACTAGGCAGGACATGTCCCTTCTACTCTCAGGAGGCCCCCTGGGATCTGGCACTAGGGAGAGGCAGAGGATGCTTTGTGGGTCTGCTGGAGTCTGGAGCCTGCCCAGGTTCAGAGGGTCCAGATCCCAGCCTGAAACCCAGCCCACCCCCAAAGCAGAGCGGGAAGTGGGAATCTCTGAGGACTCGGGCCTCGGCAGTGCTCAGGGCAGAGGCACCTCCCATCCCACCCCTATATCTGATACCCACGGCAATGGCATCTGCCCACCCCATCTGTTGAGTGTAGACACTACCCGGACTCCAACTGCTCTGGTGATTCTTGCCTCACGTTCAGCCTGAGCACAGGCCCCAGGAGTTATGGCAGAGCTGAGCCTCCCATCCTCAGGGTCTTCGGGCCATTGGAAGCTCTGCTCTGGCATCACCACATCCTGTGACTTCAGACCCATAGCAGCTCCTGACCCACCCAGGTTTTGCACCTGAGGCCATCCCTTGTCCCCTGCCTGGGTGCCCCCATACCATCACAGTCTTTAGTTTCTCTCCATTTTTGTCCACTCGGAGTGGGCGATGGGGCCTGGCCTCAGACTGGCAGGGCAGATGTTTGGTGGCCATAGTGACTGCCCGGCCTTCTCAGCAGGCTCTGGGAGAGCTGGGCGGGTCAGCCATGTGGGAGGCGCTGAGGCCACCACTGCTCTGGTGGAGCTGGTCAGAGAGCTTCTCTTGTTGTTTGTGGGGGTGTCATGGGGAGCCAGGACCAGCTGCCTATGCCACTAGCAGGAGCTAGGGCTTCCTTCCCCTCACCCATGTTAAATCCTGGGAAGCAGTTTGTGCCAGCTGGGCATAGATGGGCTCAGCTCCCCCTGGCTGAGCCCCTGCCCTGGCCCTGACCCAGGTAAAGCCTCTGAGCTGAGGGCAGAGGCACTTAGCTCCCTGAGGCCTGGTCCTGCGGCAGGGATGCGCTCTCTCAGCCCTTGGGGCAGAAAACCCCAACAAGACCTTAAAGAACCTTCTGGTACCAAGGACAAGGTGCTCCTCAGGACAGGGAGTTGCCAGCTCGCACAGCCCTAGGGCACTTGGCACCCCTACTGTGAGTAGGCAGCTCCCCCTGTGCAGACAGGCGCAGCCAGGGAAGCCGGTAGCCGCAGGGAAAGGAGCCGGCCTGTCCCTCATTAGAGGCAGGCCTAGCTGGCGTCTTGGCCCGTGTCCAACTTGGGTAATTGCACTCTGCCGACCTAGATTCCCCCTTCAGCTTCAATTAGCGCCAGGACGTGTCCTCACTTCCCACCCAAACTGGCCAGGAAGCCACCACCACGTCCCCCAGAGCTGGTTAGGCTGCCATCCCAGGGCAGACGCCTGTGCGGTAGGGGACGAGGAGGGGAAGCCCGGGACCCCTGCTGTGCTGGGGGGTAGGGAGGGGGCGGGGCAGGAAAGGCCTCCTGAGCCAGGGGAAGCCGAGGGCTCCCTAAATGCCATCCTCTGGCGCCGTGCCAGGTTAGGGGCCCCGTGTGGGTGTTACCCTGGGATGGTGCCCACGTGGGCACCTCTTCTGCGCTGACCTCCCCGACCCTCCCCAGGGAACACCATCTCCATGCCAACAGCCTCAGGGGCCAAGAAGCGCTTCTGGATCATCGAGGACATGTCGCCCTTCGGCAAGCGGCGGAAGACGGCGTCCTCCCGGAAGATGCTGGACGAGGGCATGATGCTGGAGGGCTTCCGGCGCTTCGACCTCTACGAGGACTGCAAGGACGCGGCCTGCCAGTTCTCGCTCAAGGTCACCCACTACCACTGCACGCGCGAGAACTGCGGCTACAAGTTCTGCGGGCGCACGCACATGTACAAGCACGCGCAGCACCACGACCGCGTGGACAACCTGGTGCTGGACGACTTCAAACGCTTCAAGGCCTCGCTCAGCTGCCACTTCGCCGACTGCCCCTTCTCGGGCACCAGCACGCACTTCCACTGCCTGCGCTGCCGCTTCCGCTGCACCGACAGCACCAAGGTCACGGCCCACCGGAAGCACCACGGCAAGCAGGACGTGATCAGCGCCGCGGGCTTCTGCCAGTTCAGCTCCAGCGCCGACTGCGGCGTGCCGGACTGCAAGTACAAGCTCAAGTGCTCGCACTTCCACTGCACCTTCCCGGGCTGCCGCCACACGGTGGTGGGCATGTCACAGATGGACTCGCACAAGCGCAAGCACGAGAAGCAGGAGCGCGGCGAGCCCGCGGCCGAGGGCCCCGCCACCGAGCCGCCCGTCAGCCTGGACGGATCCCTGTCGTTGGGCGCGGAGCCGGGCTCGCTGCTCTTCCTGCAGTCGGCGGCCGCCGGCCTGGGCCTGGCGCTGGGCGACACGGGCGACCCCGGCCCGCCCGACGCCGCCACCCCCGGGCCGCGCGAGGGCGCCCCCGCCGTCGCCCCCGCCGCCGCCACCGCCGCCGCCGCCGGGGAGTCCTCGCAGGAGGACGAGGAGGAGGAGCTGGAGCTGCCGGAGGAGGAGGCCGAGGACGACGAGGATGAGGACGACGACGACGAGGACGACGACGAGGAGGACGACGAGGACGACGACGACGAGGACCTGCGCACCGACTCGGAGGAGTCGCTGCCCGAGGCGGAGGCGGCGGGCGCCGGTGCGCGGACCCCGACCCTGGCGGCGCTGGCGGCCCTCGGCGCCCCCGGCCCCGCGCCCGCCGCCGCCTCCTCGCCCTAGCGGCGCCCGCGGGTTGCCCTGGCGGCGGCCTCGGCCTCGAGAGCGGCGCCGCCTCGCGCGAAACGCCCCCTGGGCAGAGCCGCGCGCCCCGCCGGTGCTTCCGGACCCCGAGTCCGTCTCAGGACAGAAGCGGGGACCCCTCTGGTGCTCCGCGGCCGAGGACACTGGCGGCGGCGGCGGCCCTGCTCTAGGGAGGCCGGGTCTCTTCAGGGAAACAGAAGGTGCTCTTGTCCCGGGGGAGGGGACCGAGGAGCGGGGGTCCCGGGCGAGGGGGCACAACCCCTACCGGCGCCCCTCCACGCGGCCACCCCACCCCGCGACCATTGCTCAGGACTGGGACCGGCGCTGGGGGCCACCGGGACGCCCACCCCGCGCCACCAGGGCGGGGTGGCCCCTGGAGCCGCTGGCGGGGCCTCCCTCATGCAGCTAGGATCCTCCCCCTGCCCAGGGGGAGACGAAAAGAAGGGGGTCAGCACGGGTGACACTACAGGGACCGCGGAGGAAGCCTCCTGGAAATAGCTCCAGCTCGGCCCCACCCCACCCCAGGGCCCGGCTGCTCCCCCAGGGCAGGGTGGGGTCTGTGTGGGGACTCCCTGGCCCCGGCCTCCGCCCCAGGGAAACAGAGGCTGCATCCAAAATCCAGAGCAGCCTGCTGGGGGCCGGGACAGGGCCTGGGCCACCCCGGGGGTGGAAACAGGAAGGATGCGCCTGGTTTTGGCTTTAATATTCAAAGTGGAAAAAAATACAAGAAAGTTGTACAGTATTTTTCCTGTAAAGGTTATTATTCTACATAGAACAAAAAGGAAGAAAGCAGGTGTGGTGAGTGCAGACCTGCCTCGGCCCAGCCTGAGGTCGGAGGTCAGCCCCGTTCCTCCTGTGGGATTTGGTCCAGCGTTTTTTGTAGAGGCCTTAACAGTTTGAGGCTGTCTGTCTTCACACTAGCACTGATGGGAGCTGCGTGATTCCAACTCTTAACTTGAATTTTATAGAGACAAGAAGAAAGGACTCTTACTGTTGATCCAAGTCTGTAGTTAATTTAACATTTGAGTTCTCTATTGGTGATGTGTGTGGCTTTATAGGGCTTTTTTTTTCGTTTGTTTTATTACTTTGTTTGGGATGCTGCTTTGCTGGTGCAGTCTATCCAGATTTGGTTCCCTTTGCAAAACATGCCCCTGCCTCAAGATGATGAGGCCGTCGGAGCCCGGGCCAGGGCCTGACCTGGCAGGCACACACCTGGCTGGTGGCTCTGAGGTCCTCAGGGACTGAGTTCCCTATGAGGGCAGGCTACCTGAGGCCACACCTGCCCACCTCCCCTACTCCAGGCCACCAGCTAGTGTCGGATCGGGCCACAGGGAGGGAGAGAACAGGCCTAGCAGGGAATGGAGGGCTGCAGGGGGAGGCTGTCACCCAGAGGCCTCTTTCCCAGAGAGCTCCACGGGGAACCTGGCTCAACTGGGGGGCAGTGGTTTACTTTCCCTTTTTTCTTCCTTTCTTTTGTCCTCTCGGCTGCCCACAGCCAGTAAGCCAGGACCACCCGAACTGGACAGGGCACAGGGAGGGAGGAGTGGTCGGACAGAGCGTACCTGATTCAACAGGAAATGAATTGTTTCTAAAACAGCCCCTACCAGAGCCTCCTGAACTCTGCGGACACCACGTGCTGCTGTGAGCATCTGCCCAAACCGTGACCAGCCACAGGCCCTGGGCGCCTGTGGAAGGAGTTTTGTAAAGGAAAACACACACACACACACACACACACACACACGTTTTCAATGTAGCAAAATCAAACTAAAAAGGAAGAAGAAAAGAAGATGCCGACGGTGCGAAGTCTAGCCTTCTGTAACCTTCATATTGCACACTAGGACTATAAGCCATTGCTAGCTCATTTTGAATTTTAATGTGTAATTTTTGTTTTATTTTCTTTCTGTGGGGAAGACAATGCTTGATCCACCAATGCTCTTTTTAATGTTTTATAACTATGTATGTGTATATATATAAATATAAAATAACATGTATGCACATATGTGTGTGTATATATCTATATGTATATACATATATAGATATATAGAGATATATAGAGAGGTTTTGAGACAAAAAAATGCAGAACGTGAAACCCGAACTGAACATCGTGTGCTCTATTACTTGAATCTGGTCTCCTCGGCACCTGGTTATCAAGAACTGAATATTTTTCCACTTGAATTTAGTGCTATTAGAAATTTAATATATGTGTTTTATTTATTTGATTTTTTTTTTGCATGACTGATGCAAGGTTTGACATTTTCACTCAATAAAAACTGGAAAAAAAAAATCTATCAAGTTATCTTTTATTTTTAAAAGCATCCGTGACCCAGCTACACTGGTAGGGTGAGGGGGGCGGAGTTGGGAACCCTTGGACCCTGACAGGAAAAGCGGGGAACAGACCAGTTTGTCTCTAGGCCTGAGGCCAGGTTCTCCCAGACTACTGGGGACAGAGATACAGGGCTCAAGCCTGGCCTGGCCAGAAGGGTGGCCTCCTCCCCAGCCTTGCCTGAAGCCCCCACTTGGGGTTCAGGAGCCACCTTCAGGCAAAGCCATTTGACACCAAGGCCTGGGTGGGGGGTAGGACAAAGGCTCTGTGGCCTCCCAGGACACCTACCCCAGCCAACCCTCTCCTCTCCTCCTGGGCTGCTGGGCCGGCGTTGGCAGGGCCACCCTCCTGCCTCCTCCCTCGGCTCCTTCCTCCTTCCTGCAGGGACCTGCCCAGGCTGGGAACGGCGCGTACCCGGATCCAATCCGGATGCTGGCGCAGCTCCTGCCTGGAGCACCGGGTGGCAGAGCCAGAGGGGGCTGATAATTCTTGGGTTCGTAGCCACCGACCCAGAGCCTGAGCTGCCAGGCCTGGTGGCACCGTGGTTGGCTCCCTTGGAAGCACAGTGGCCAGAGTACCCACCAGGCCTAGCTTGCAGTGCAGGCCTCCCAGGCGCTCCAGGCGTTTGCCCTGACACTTCCAACTGGTGGCTTCTCACACCACCACCTTGGCAGCCCTGCCCTGAGCCGGCCTCCAGGTGTCCAGAGCTTCCTGGGGCCTTGAGGAGAGGACGTGCAGGGCCCGCCAGCTTCTTCCACACTGAGGAGTCTTACTGGTTTGTCACACCCCAACCACAGGGATGTCACATCCACTTTCACGACAAGGAAACAGGCAGACGTCAGGGGGCTGGAGAGGTTCGGTGACCAAAGCGTGCATCTCCATCACTGAGCCTGGCACCAGGGACCAGGGACAGCAGGGGAGTGGCCTCAACCCACAGCGCCCAGGCCCATATCATTTCCCACTGCAGAAGTACGTCTCCAGCCCCGCCCCAGTGCGAGGGCACTCCCTTTCTTCTTTCCTCCTGGAACGCGGCCCACAGGCTATTTACATAAATATGTTTGTAACAGACACGAAAATATATACTTTTTTCTGTCTTATTAAAATGTTCAAGTTGGAACTCGCCTATTGTTTGTGGATATCTTGATTCTGTTAAATAAAACAGTGACTAATTTATGGGATAAAACACAAGTTCAACAAATTAAAACCATTATTGGAGCTTCCCAGGCCCTGGGGGGCCTCCCTTGGGGCCTGAAGCAAGGCAGGGAGCCAAGCCCCGACCAGCTTGGTGCAGCCACCGGGCTCCCTCTAGGTCCCAGCGCGGTGGGCAACTCTCTGGGGCAGCACTGACTCCTGGGGCCCAGGGGAGGGAGGATGGGGACTGAGGCCAATTTGCTGCCCTTGGCCAGACCCTAAAACTGCCCCCTGGTCTTCTGGGCCTGGATGGACCACAGCAGGCCTCACCCAGGGCTGAACTGGCCTCACGACAGGCAGGGCCTCAAGTCCAGCCAGGGAAGGGGCACGGGGACTCAGGGACCTCTCAGAGGCATCTCAGGGCCGCAGGATGCTGCACCCAGGCCAGCCCGTGGTCCCATGTCCCAGGCCCTGCCCCAGAGGGTGGAGAGAAGCCCACACCCCCACCAGGCACATGTGCCCACTCTCAGACCGCCCCCTCAGAGCCGGGAGGGGGCCTGCGGTTTTGGGTGGTGCCGGGCCCCGGGCCCATGGCACTCCCTGTGGCTTGTTGGACTCAGCAGGAAATGCAGTAAAGCATGTTTTCCTTCTGGGATTTAATTAGCTGTGGTGTGTGATGCTCCTACACCCAAACTGGGGCAAATTCAAGAGTTTTGTAACCTCTTGGAAAGGGCCAGAACCCGCCACACAGGCTCAGGGCTGAGCTCAGGGGCCTGCCCACCTCCCACAAACCTGGCCCTGCAGGGGTGCTACCAGCAGCCTGAGTCATCCCTGGGTGCCGGGCCTTGGCACTCACCAAGCAGCCTTGCCCCAGCCTGGACACGGCAGCAGGCAACTCTCTCTCTGGGCAGCATACCAGGCCGCTGGGCAAAGGCCAGTTGTTGATCCACTGTCACGGGAGGTAACCCCAGCCGCACAGGTGGCATTGGACTAGGGCCAGGGCTGGCAGCAGGGCCCTCCAAAGGGCTGGAATCCCAGGGCCTTGTTTGAGAATGAAGGAGACAGGCCCTGGTCACCCTTGCTGGGAAGTGCCTCAGCACCCTCTGGGGAAGGTCAGGCAGGAAATGGCTCCCAGGAGGCTCACAGCCAGTGCTGGAGAAGCCAGACCCAGTGGCTTGGCCTCCGGTAAGACCTACACCCCACACCACTGGAGAGAGGCAGGGTTCCCCAGGAAAGAACCTCCCTGCCCAGAGCCTCCCTGAGGCTGCTCCTCCCTCTGGGTCTATAACGCATCCAGGACCGCAGTGTCACGGCGGTGTTTAAAGCCACGACTCTAAAAAGAAGATCCTGGCCAGGGCGGTGACTCACACCTGTAATCCCGGCACTTTGGGAGGCCGAGGTGGGCGGATCACCTGAGGTCAGGAGTTTGAGACCAGCCTGACCAATATGGAGGCTGAGGCAGGAGAATTGCTTGAACCCAGAAGGCGAAGGTTGAAATGAGCCAGGATTGTGCCACTGCACTCCAGCCTGGGCGACAGAGCAACACTCCGTTTTAAAAAGAGAAGTATCTGTCGTGGAGCAAGAAAAGGTGTCGGGCGTCCTTCTTACATACAGTACATCTATCTCATTTCCTCTTCTAGGAGAACACAAACTTTAAAATGCTCGACGAAAGTAAATTACTAAGGTTTGTTCATGATTCAGGTAAAGTCATCTCTGTTTTGCATTAAAGAGAGTGCCTGACGGCTGTGGTCTGAGCTGTGGCCTGCGTGGGCAGGTGTGGGGGAAGGGGAGGGGGACCTTTCACAGAGGACCAGGCCCCACTGGGCCCTGCGTGAGTGTGAGGGGGCCACACGCATGCGCACAGCAAGTCAGCACATGCCAGCTCAGGTGTGGCTCCCCCGGCCAGGCAGTGGAGCCAGCAGAGGAGCAGGGGCAGGAAGAGCGGCCGGGTCCTTGAGGCCTGCCTGGGTGCTACCCCAGCACGTCACCTGAGGCTGGAACCCCCACCTGCATTGGGGTCTCACTGGCGCCTTCGCACCTGCCCTGTCTGGAGTCTCTGACCTCTTCTTTGGGACCTGGGCAGAAACCATTTTAAACGAACAGATACATTCAGTCAACTGCTGGGGATGGAGCTGTCTGACCCTTGGAGAATGGCCCCTGCTTGGGCTCTGGGGCAGCGGCAGGGTGGTCACCTAGAGAGTGAGGGGTCTGGGCCCAGGCTGGAACCCCAGTGCCTTCCGTGCTCCAGGCTGGGTTGAAGTGGGGAGGGCAGAAACGAAAACTTCTAGAAAATTCTCCCACCTCTACCTGGGTGGGAGGGCCCTGAAGGATGAACACAGCTTGCTCAGATGCGTTTTATTAGAAACAGAAAGAAAGAAGGAAAGACTCTGGGCACACAGAACCGATGGGGAGGTGGCGGCTTCTCCAATCTCTCATCTCTGTCCCTTCTATTCGGGTTGGCTTTGCTACATATCTCACCTGTGGGTACAAACTCAGCAGCCCCTTCTGCCGACCAGCGGGGGTCCTGGGACGGGGTGGCTCTGGGAGCCCTAGCTTTTGAAGGATGGGGCAACCCCTGGCGGCAGAGACCCTACCATCCCCCGAAGGCAACTCCCTGCCTCCTGGCCTGCTCCTGCGTGTCGCAAACATCAAGGGAGGTCCCCTGTCCTTCCCAAACAAGATACCCCTGCCCAAGGCAGAACCAGCAAGTCACCGGAGGGGCCGTGACAGACCCCGGGAACTAGGGAGCTGGTCCGGGTGAGGTCAGGGCAGCTGTCCCCCGGCCTCCAAGCACGGGGCTGGTTCCTTCCTAAAAGACACTCTATAAAAATACACTGTAATTGAGTTTGATAATCTTCTCTCTTCCAGAAAGGGCCTGACAGGCGCCGCCTGCTGCTTACTTCCGCCCCATTCCGAATATTTTTACCTTATTTGGATGAAATGCATTATTTTTCTAATGAAAGGCTTTTTTTTCAAAGGGCTGTTTTCCCTGGTCCAGCAGCTGACTTTATTAGGCAGCACTCCTGCCGTTTTGGGGAGGGGTTTTTCTCTCCCTGAAATCGCGCCAGACTCTCTGTCCTCAAAAGCCGAATTCGGTGCTCAGGACCCACAGGGGCAAAAGGCCTCCGGGCCCAGGTTTCTGTCTCTTTCCCTCCGAACTAGAGCCTCAGGGATGTGCCGGCCCTCTGAGCCCTCAGGCTAGAGAGCGCTCGCCCAGTGAGGCCTCCATTGCCCCCACCCCGGACAGTGAAGCCCCATGGAAACCCTCTTTCAGTGGCCCCAGCTCTCCAGGGAGAAATGGAGCTGGGGAGCTGACACTTCACTTCCATGGCACTGACTCCACAGCCCTGGCTTCCCTTCCCTTCCAGAGTACCTGCCCTCTGGTCTCTGGGAGGGACCTCTAAAAAGTTACAATAGCCAATGGGCAGCAAATGACAGGGGGTCGGGACTCCTTGGGAACTGACTCACCCACGATGCAGGCCTGCGGCACAGCAGGGCCCGGGGGGGACATGGGCAGTCACTGTCCCCAGGGCTGGCCGAGGCCTGGCCCACCTGTCTGCTCCCAGACACAGGGACTCTTGGGGCCTGGCAGGCAGGATCCCCTTGTCCAGGCGAGCCTGGCAGCCCGTGGGAACTGAGACACCTGCTTCTTCAGGGACGGTAAGGAGGCCAGGAAAAAGGGAGAACAAGCCGGTGTGACTCGGAACTGGGCTTGTCCCCGGTGAACATGTGGCTGGAAACAGGAGCTGCAGGAGCGTCCTTCGAGGTGACAAGCAAGCAAGACACAACCCCGAAGGCCAGAAACCAAACTGGGGCTGGACCCTCCAGCAGATGGGGGCGGCCCGCTCCCGGGGACCCTCCAGTGGGTGGGGATGACCCCCCCGGGTCTCTCCAGTGGGTGGGGGCAGGCCAGTCTCTCCAGTGGGTGGAGGTGGACCTGTGCCTGGGGACCCTTCAGCGTGTAGGGACGGCCCGGGCCTGGGGACCCATCACTTCAGCGGGCCCTGTGGTCCCAGTATTAAGAAGGGTTTGCCGCAGGGGCTGAAAACAAAACATCTGGGACAAAACAGCCCCTAAGCCAAGTCTCAGCCCAACTGCATGGCCTCCTCCCTCCCAGGACAGGGCAGGTGCATGGAGGCCCCACCTGCAGGGCTACCCAGGACTTCGTATTTCCAAAGCCGTTGTGTCCACAGAGGCACATGGACATCAGGGCGCCTGCGGCCTACCAGCCTGGTCCTGACCCTTGGGGGCTGGAGGGAACACGAGCACCCATCGAGAAGCACATGGCTCTGCTCTTCTGGTGTTAGCCAAATGCTCTGTGAAGTAGAAAGTGGGACTGGGAGGGCAAGAGCCAGAAGAGACGGGGAGACAGAGGATGCCACACTCCCTCCTGGGGAAGCATTCGTCCATTTTAGGGAGGAAAGCTCCTCACTCCGCATAGGTCTATATACAGTCACACGAGGTCCCTGCTCCTCCTGCGGTCAGCAAAGTGTCGCCCTCCGGCAGCCACTGGATGAGGAACAAGGCCCTCTGCTTCTGGCTGAGCAGCTCGGAAATTGCCTCGGGGAAGGCCGTGAGCTGCCCGTGGGCCCTCACCCACACTTTACCCGCTGGAGCCTGTGCTGAGAAGGCCTGGGGCCCGGGTGCCATGAGGAGACAGGGAGCCACAGGCAGAAATTAAATAGTGGCAACTGGTATTTATTACAATTATATACAGTCCTATCTTCCGTTCTGAGGTCCATACATGATCACACAAATGAACATGTCTTTCTTGGGGGGGAAGGACAGAGCTGGCTGTTGGTCAGAAAGGCCCCGTGCCTGGCTCCTTCGAGGGAGTGAGCGCCATCTTGCCATGGGATTAGCTGAACCATTACACGGCAAGCGAGGGCATCAGAAGCGCAGGGTGGTTTCATTTGTCTGGGAAGACGACGGGGCACGGGGGGAGCTTGGGCTGAGGACAGGCACCTGAGGGATCCAGGGCTGGGCCCAGGGAGAGAGGGGACGGCAGACACCAGAGGGACCGCAGTGCCTCCTCCATTGAGGAGTCGGGAGAGTAGGGACACTAGCTCTGGCCATGCGTGGTGTCACTGTAGTCAAGACACTCAGCACACACACCCTGGACAAGGCGTCTGTCCGGGAGAGGGGGCTGGGCAGGGGTTTGAGCCCTGAGGCTTCATTGCCTTCAGCCTGACTTGAGATCCAAGCCGAAGGCTGCTGGGGCTGGGGCGGGGGCTAGTGGCCAGGCGAGAGGAGGCCAGGTGGACAGAAATGTGACTTTCCACATGGCTGCCGCCATGCTGCAGTGCAGCTGAGGACAGCTTTGTCCCCTACCTGGGCTCCAAGCTGCCCTCCCAGGACCAGAGCAGGAGTCAGGGCGTGGGCACACACTGGCACACTGGACGCCGTCCTCGGGGCTGGAGGCGGGTGTGGCCCTAGTCCCGCTCGCTCTCGTTGCTGGCACCTTCTGGCCGTCGCAGCTTCTCCACCTGCTCGTTGATCTGCCCGTCCCCGCCCCGACGGTCCTCCCTCTGCACCCCCAGGCAGTCCTCCTCATCCACATGGCTCACATCATCGTCCTCCTCATCCTCCTCATCCTCCTTGTCCTCCCTCTTCTCCTCCTCGCCCTGCACCTCCATCCGAACCTGGCCCTTGACGTCCACCACCCCCTCGCCTTCCTCCTGGGGGCCCAGCAGGTGGTAGGTGACTGTGGAGCCCTCGGGGCTGTGGCCCTCCTTCCCAGGCGAGGACGACGTGGACTCATTGCTGACCGGTGAGATGTCGCTGCTGCTGTGGTGGTTCACAGCTGCGGGGCTGGAGGGTGATGGGGACTTGACTGGGATCTGCCAGGAGGGGATCTTCGGGGCTGACGGGGACGGAGGGAACTGCCGCCTGGCGGGAGAAGCAGAAAAGGTTGGTGGCAGCAGTCAAAACTCCTTCCCTCAAAGGGTTACACCTTCCCTCATCTCCAAGGGCTCCAAGACAGTGAGATGCTTCCCCAGGGCCACCTGGCAAGGGACAGGATGGAGCCCTCACACAGGAGCAAAGCGTCCTGTCCGGCTGGAGATCCTATATCTGAGATAGATGCCAGGAATGCCCTGTGCCCCCAGAGACAGCCCAGGGTACCCCAGGACACCTGCCCTGGGCGAGGCCCACCTGCCTGGACAGTTGCTGAAAGCCAGGTGGGGCCTGCCTGGCACACAGGAGCTTGCTTCCTCCTGATCCTCAGCACTGTCCCTGCCTCCACTCCAGCGGCCAAGAGAGGGACAAAGTGGGGAGAAGCCTAAAAGGGCTAAGACTGGTGACTCCAGACACCTGAGCCACAGTCCCAATTTGTTTATGGCCTGAGCAAAAGGTGGAGGCAAGGACCCCTGGCCATTACTGGGGGGTCAGACACATCAGAAACAAAAGGGTGGTGGTGCCCTTTGCTAGAAAACCTCTGAGCTCAACACTTTCAACGGGGAGGAGCCAGCTCTCCCTTCTGCTCCGTATTCCCTTCCTGGGCCAGCAGCCAGCCCAGACCAAAGCCAATTCCAGGAGGGACCTGGAGGTCAGGTCCACTTGGCGACAGCTCAGAGACAGAACTGTCCAACAGGCCAGCCCATCTCTGTCTGAGCCAGGACAAAGCCAGGCCCACAGGCTGTCCCCCAAGCAGGGGCCTTAGACACAGCTCTCCCACCTCAGACCCCACTTGAGTAGGGCACACACCAAGGCCTGCTTTATTCATCAGCACCTAAACGCTAACAAGGCATTCTGCGTGCAGTTTTCTCCGCTCCACAGTCACGCGCTGCCTGCCCTGCATCCCCAGCCTTCAGGCACTGATCCAGGTTAGGGAAATGGAGGATCTCTCCTAATGACAATGCTCTGGCCCCTCTCTGAGTGGCCACACCTCCTCCAGGAAATGCTTTTTTCCTCAGGGAGCACCAGGAAGTTGCTTGGAAAATGGGATCTTCTGGCTAGAGCGGCAAGAACCCTCCGCACCCCATCCCAGACCCTGGTGAAGAGCCTACCCTGCTCCACCCCACTCACCCAGCAACCACCAAACCCAGCCCAGCAGGGAAACAAGGACACCCCACACAAGGCCCCCCCAGGGCATCAGCCCAGGAGGACAGAGTGGCTCCTGGACACTGGACTTTCAATTTTAAAAAACCAAAACAGGCCAGGAATGGTGGCTCATGCCTGTAATCCCAGCACTTGGAGAGGCCAAGGCGGGTGGATCACCTGAGGTCAGGCGTTCAACACCAGCATGGCCAACATTGCAAAATCCCGCCTCTACTAAAAATATAAAAAATTAGCTGGGCGGGCTGGTGGGCGCCTGTAGTCCCAGCTACTTAGGAGGATGAGGCAGGAGAATTGTTTGAACCCGGGAGGCAGAGGTTGCAATGAGCCAAGGTCGTGCCACTGCACTGCAGCCTAGGCGACAGAGCAAGACTCCGTCTCAAAATAAATAAATAAACCAGGACAATCCCAGGCAAAGCAGAACAAGTTGGTCACCCTACCTCCAAGGCTGCACTGGTGACCATGTGCCGTCACTGCTGAGGGACAACAGGGGGACAACCAAGAAGCTGGGGGGGCAGGGCCTGCTTCTGCCCATGTCTTCAGTCGTGGAACCCTTCCAAGTACAAAGTGCAGAGACTCCCCCACCCCCGAAGGGACTTTCCCTGGGACAAACCTGTCACTGAGTGGTCACCTGGGGCTCAGGAAGGATCAGGAGCCACCCAGGAGGTTCTCCTCTGCTCCAAGGGCCCCGCTTTTTGGCTTAAGCTTTCCCTGACCAGGTCTTGACAGGTCTGGAAACTGCGTATTTCAAAACTCTTGTGGCCCAGACCGTCACCTCTGGAGCGGAGCAGAGGGTCAACTGGGGGAGGAAAATAGAACCTCAAAAGGTCCCAAACCCAGTGCCTGAGTCGCCCAGACAGATGGGGTCCTTAGGGGTAGGGCTGGGGGCCATGTCCCTCCCAAGCCTCAGACAAGCCCCGGAGCTTCCAGTCCCCGTTTCCAGGCCCGACCAGAACAGGGTCCCCATCCCCGCCTCCTACCGATTCAAAAGAAGCCCTTTCAAGGAGTTAATTTCGGACTTGAGTTCGTTGATATTCTGGGACTCCAGGATCCAGTTGGTGGATGTGGTGGCCTGAAAACAGAGCACAGGGAGTAACGCTCAGGGTGGGCCCCTGGTGGCATGGGCGTGGCCTGCGGCTGCAGGAGGACCTGGGCAGGGGCAGCAGGCGGGGTGCTGTCTGTTCTGGGGAACCTGGGGGAGGGTTCTGCCACTGCCCATTCGGGGGCCTGCCTGCCACATCTCTGTTCAGATGACGACATCCTTAAACATTCCCACGACTCTGTTTGGACATCTTATGACTTGAGGAGTCATTACATGTTTTTAGGTGATGTCATGGTGTTGTGGCATCTTTTAGAAACTTGCGGAGGTGTGCAGGTGCAGTGTGAGTGCTGTGATGTCTGGGACTGAAGATGGCCCGGGTGGAAAGACGAAACAGCCACCATCTCTGACAAACCCCATCCTTCCACGCACACCCTTCCCCTTTGAGGGTAACACTGTTTTCCAAATAAACTTCACAGAACTACAACTGACTTCTGGCAAATCTTGCTGGTATAGACGGGGGAAGGGAATAGTCAGACCAGAGGTCCCCAAATTGGAGCTGCCAGCGGCCACCTGCTTGTGGCATGTGCACAGAGGACAAATCCACATGAGGCCTCCGTGTGAGGCCCACCTCGCCCAGGCTGAGGGCCACCCCAGGTTGTCTCTCAGTGCACAGATTAATATTTCAGCTCTCCTGACACTGCTCCCCCGAGACATTCCCTGGCTGTTCCCAGCTGCAGGCTGCTGGGCTGGTTTATGGAGGCCCGGTGCCTGATGTGGGGTGGGGAGTGCTGTGGGTCGCCCCAGCAAGCAGCCCAGCTGGCAAGCCTCTGCAGGGAGAAGTCCCTAGGAGGGCCTATAGGTCTTAGGAAGGAAAACCTGGGCAGTCCAGTCCGCAAGTGAGCGTGTGTCACCCACTCGCCACCCTCGGACACAGCCCCTCAGGGTTCCCACTCCAGACCACCAGACAGGGAGGACCCAGGAGCCACTGTTCTGGCTTCTCTGAGACCTTGAAAGCTACAGCAGCCCATTAACAAGGGAGCAATTTCCACTCACCGGCCTACAAAGGACTCAGATTTCCAAACGCATATGCCAGGATTTAGAAATAAAATCTGACATCTGGGGCTTTTTAGCCAGTCTCTTTAAAAAACAGTTGTAGAAAACTCATAGCCTTCAGTTTTATGTAGGTTTTTAAATTACTTAAAGCTCTTCTTTTTAATTTTTTACAGTGCTCCAGTAAGAGTTTGGAAGCCAGATGTAAAAATTTACATTACAGCTGAGAAAACACAGCTCCGGGTCTTTGGTTTATGGGGTAAGTAACCGAAGTCCTCACACATACGAGTTTACATGCCAAGCCGGTGGCCACTGTGGCTTGGGAGAGAAGGCTGGGGCGGGCCAGGGACAGCGACAGCAGAGCCAGCTAGAGGACCTCTGAGGGCCCAACCCCCCTCATCGCCAAGCACATCCCAGGCCCCCACTTCTTCTTCAACACAACACGTGGTCTTAATCTCATGCGTAAGGCCTGAAAACAGTTTTCCAGTTTCCGGAATGGCTTCTGGCCACAGGCAGACCATGGACCCAAAAGATGACCTGACCCAGGAAAGCAGGCAGGCCCAGCACTAGGTTTCCTGGTGCTTTATGGACCAGCCACCCTCAGAGAACATGCATTGCACAGTGGCTGAAACTGGCCACCAGCACCCAAAGCTGCCCCAGGAGCAAGGGCAGGCGGCACCTCTGTGTGTGGGCTGGATGCCTGGAGGGAGATTCCTGGGACCCTCTCACAAGAGACACCCCAGACTCCACGGAAAATGCAAAGATTGCCATTTTAGTGGGTTTTGCAAATGCAAAAGATTTGAGCACTGGCTCAAGCCTAGCCATGCACTGGGAGTGGCTTTCCCTGGTGAGCAACTTGGGATGGGACTCTCCAGAGCCTGGGCGGTGGGAGCAGCTAGAAAGCAGTGCCTGCTGGCCACAGAGCTGTGGGGCAAGGGGCAGAGAGAGGAACCAGTGGGTGTTGTGGAGCCAGCAGGCCATTGTCTCCTGGGCCCCATCTGTCTGACACCGCCTCAGGGATGACCCCTGTTACCCACCCGAAGAACCCAGGCCTGCAATTCTGTGAGCCAGCTGGAGCCAGGCACCCTTTCGAGCCTGTGAACAGCCCCACGAAGCAAATACCATTATGGCTCCATTTTACAGATGAGGAAACTAAGACTCAGAGAGGTTAAGTAACTTGCCTATGGCCACACAGCTAACAAGTGGCAGGACCAGGATCATAACCTAAGCAGCCTGAGCCTGGACTTGGGCAGTGAGGCGTGGACATTGCCTCTGGAGTTGGCCGTGGCTCCCTAGGGTTGCCAGAATCCACGAAACCCAGGTCTAGAGAAACTGCCTGCTGCACTGCAGTGTGGACGGGGCTGCTGCTGGTGAACTGAATGCAACTCGCTTCTCCTTGTGTGTTCCAGAACCCCTCCTGGCCATGCTGTGACCTGCAAACTAACTTATGGGTGGAGGCCATCCACGCCTACACACAAAGCCTCTAGAGCTGCGTGATATGGCCGTCATGAGATGTCCACAGGCAGCAGGCGGCTTTTCCTTCCTCCTGCTGGGAGGCGACACAGAGAGAAAGGATGGCCTCGACAGTTAAATGTCACACTGACTGCCCAGCAATGGCCTCCTGTCTCTACAAGGAGAGAAAGAACAGCGTCGGCTGCAGTCGTGTAACCACTGTGAGACGGGGACGAAGCCCAGCTCCCGAAGGTGGCAAGCCGGGCCCAAGGGACAAGAGTGACAAGTCTGTTCCATGGGGGCACGTGGAACAGACCTGGGCCTGGAGGGCCCTTCGGGGCAGAGACAGATACCTTGGCAGCGGCCAGCTCATGGGCGAGCTCCTGGATCTTCTGCTGCTGCTGAATCAGCAGCTCCTGGACGGAGGCAAGGGTGGTTTGTAACTGAGTCACTGCGAGGAGAAAGCAGTCACGATGCTGGTAAATTCGCAGGCGCAGGCGCTCCCCGAGCGCGGTCCACACACCTAGGAGCTGCCCATGTTCTGGCTCCATCTAATTTATCTGCAGACGCCCCCAGCCCCCGCAATCCATCTAATTTATCTGCACTCTGGGTGATCTGCCTGCACTGTATCTAACCTCTAGTATTTCCACTTTATCTTTCCATTGTGCAGTTGTCCATGGTCAACAGTATATCCGTCCAGAACCTCTCCCCTCTAATTAGAGCTGGCTATGATTTGCTGAGCTCTCTCGGCTTCTCTGGCGCCTGCGTCCTTCATCTCCTGGGCCTCAGTGTCCTTGTGAGACTCCTGGAGTCTCCAATCCTGGGACAGACACATCTCGGGTCCCCACCACATTCACATCCAGGAGTGGCTCAAGTTTTGTTTCCCACTGCTCCTTCCTGCCCTCCCCACCTGACCCCAGGCTGCCTGCTCAACTCCCCAGTATCCTGTGACCCCTCAGGGCCTTGTTGCCACCAATGTCAGCTTCACGGGAGCAGATGCCAGCAGGACGGACACATCAGAGCGTTTCTGTGAGCTTCACAAACATGTCCCAGAGGGACACAGACTCTTGCCTGGGACAGGTGGCTCTATCGTTGGCCTCGCTCTGGTTTTTAGCATCAGAGCTGCCGTCTAGTAAACAAGTTTATAAAGAAGAGAAGCCACCTCTGGCGAGACAGGTCCCAGCTAATCTGGGCCATTGCTGGGGCACTGGGTAATGAATGCGAGCCCTGTTGAGTCAGTAACAGGGGAGGTGGCCGGGGTCCCGGGAGCCACAGTAATTACAGACTCTCTTGACCCCACAGTGGAGTCTTAGAGGGAAGGGGGAAAATCACTGAAAACCCCCCTGAAAACCTCAGAGAAGCAGAAATTAAAAATGAACTTTACAGCCCTTAGAAAGGCTGTCATTTTATTCCCCTTATTAATATTCTGAGGTTGGGAGCCTTTCCGTAAAAACATAATTAATTGAGGCCACGCCGACAGTAAACAAGCAATTTCAAATTAAACCGAAATGACGGCGGCTTCATTTGCAAATGTGAACAGATTCTCAGAGCAGATAAATGAAGTCACCACATAGAGTGGAGACGGAGGGAGAGGGGAGGGGCAGAGAAGGGGCTGCCTGGAGAAGGCTGTGAGGGGTGACTTGATGGAGTCATTAATCTTTACCTGTCTGGGCCACGCTGCCACTCAGCTCAGAGAGACTGGCCTCCATCCTCTCCAGCTGCTTCCTGTCCTCTCGGCCGCCCAGGATGAGGGGGAGCAGATATTTCTGCAAGAAGCAGACAGGGTGAGAAATGCATACGGACCCGGGTTATCCTCCAATCATCTCTCGAATTCTGACGCCCAGCTTTCTCCCTGTCATCCCCGGGTTTTGGAAACCCTAAGCAAACACCATAAATGAACAAGATATTTGAAAAAGTTATGAGACTGCAGTTACAACCACGTAAAAATTCTGCCTGAATAAGGACAAGGACCAGGAGGGAACGTGGACAGGGAGAGTCAACTGGAACTGCTGTGATGGGAACTTTCTGGGTCCTTTATTTACCTTTCCTTAAAGATGCTAAACTATTTCTGTAACACCAAGTTTTAAACTCTACTGTCAAAGTTGTAAGATACAACTGTGGATGGACACATGAGCAACAGACACTGCTGGAGCCTCTGGGAGGCGGAGGAGGCAGGGGACGAGGGGGAGGCGGGGGAACTCTTCCAGGCACATTCTCCTAGATCATGAACATTTTGAACCTGTGAATGAATCACCTATTCAGAAACAAACGAGTAAAACTAATCAACAAAAAATGACTGGAGAAACTAAAGGAAAAGGAACACCACATCTCTGGGACCCTTGGTTCTCTTGCCAGGGGATAACATGAGTGCTCTGGGGCTGCTGGAAGAGGTCACCTCCGTCTTTTTCTGAATTAAGCCTGAATCCTCCGAACAAACTTCCTTCATGTAAGAGTCAAAAGAAGCCGAGTTTCCCAGAACTGAAATATAGGGCACAGGACCAGAAGAAACTGGCTCTGGTGAAAAAGAAACAGGGGCCTAGAACCAGGGACGCCAGGGGGCAGTTCAGGAAGGAGGCGGGCAGGGCATGGTTGGCAACGCGTGCTCTTGGTTGCCTTGGAGGTGAGGGTGTGGAGGATGGAGGTGGGGGTGTGGAGGATGGAGGTGGGGTGTGGAGGATGGAGGTCGGGGTGTGGAGGATGGAGGTGAGGGTGTGGAGGATGGAGGTGGGGGTGTGGAGGATGGAGGTGGGGGTGTGGAGGATGCAGGTGAGGGTATGGAGGATGCAGGTGAGGGTTGGAGGATGGAGGTGAGGGTGTGGAGGACGGAGGTGAGGGTGTGGAGGACGGAGGTGGGGGTGTGGAGGACGGAGGTGAGGGTGTGGAGGACGGAGGTGGGGGTGTGGAGGACGGAGGTGAGGGTGTGGAGGACGGAGGTGGGGGTGTGGAGGACGGAGGTGGGGGTGTGGAGGACGGAGGTGAGGGTGTGGAGGACGGAGGTGAGGGTGTGGAGGACGGAGGTGGGGGTGTGGAGGACGGAGGTGGGGGTGTGGAGGACGGAGGTGAGGGTGTGGAGGATGGAGGTGAGGGTGTGGAGGATGGAGGTGGGGGTGTGGAGGACGGAGGTGAGGGTGTGGAGGACGGAGGTGGGGGTGTGGAGGACGGAGGTGGGGGTGTGGAGGACGGAGGGGGGGGTGTGGAGGACGGAGGTGGGGGTGTGGAGGACGGAGGTGGGGGTGTGGAGGACGGAGGTGGGGGTGTGGAGGACGGAGGTGGGGGTGTGGAGGACGGAGGTGAGGGTGTGGAGGACGGAGGTGAGGGTGTGGAGGATGGAGGTGAGGGTGTGGAGGATGGAGGTGAGGGTGTGGAGGACGGAGGTGAGGGTGTGGAGGACGGAGGTGAGGGTGTGGAGGACGGAGGTGAGGGTGTGGAGGACGGAGGTGGGGGTGTGGAGGACGGAGGTGGGGGTGTGGAGGACGGAGGTGGGGGTGTGGAGGACGGAGGTGGGGGTGTGGAGGATGGAGGTGAGGGTGTGGAGGATGGAGGTAGGTGGCGGGGCCTGCAGGGACAGCTGCATATAAGAACTTGTACACTGACATCCAGCTACTCAGGATGTGAAAACAAAGCTCCCCAGCTGAGGAGAGAGAGACCAGTTGCCCACTTCAACGGGCACTGCCAGAGGCAATGCGGCACAGGCCTGGCAGGAGCCGCCCAGGGAGAACTTTGGTTCTTAATCTGACTGGGCCCAGATAAGAAGGAGGTTGGAAACTTCTCCATTACAGTTTCTGCACGGGGAAAGGAAAGGAAAAGGTCTCTTGTAAGGGGTTTGCGGGAACTCATTTCCAGAGTGACTCCTAAGTGAAGATCATTCTTCAGGAGCACATGTATAGACACATTTTCTATTCTGCAAAGTGCTTTTCAACCACAGTGTGAGCTATTACCCACAACTGAGCCAAAACTCATCCTAAGTAGCCCTACACTTCAGGATGAAATGTCCTCAGTATGAAAGGCAAAGAATTCTCAGGTGGGCGCGGTGGTTCAGACTTGTAATCCCAGCACTTTGGGAGGCCAAGGCAGGTAGAACATGAGGTCAGGAGTTCAAGACCAGCCTCGCCAACACAGCGAAACCCCATCCCTACTAAAAATACAAAAATTAGCCAGGTATGGTGGTATGCACCTGTAATCCCAACTACTCAGGAAGCTGAGGGAGAAGAATCGCTTGAACCCAGGAGGCGGAGGTTGCAGTGAGCTGAGATAGCGCCACTTCACTCCAGCCTGGGCAACATAGTTAGACTCTGTCTCAAAAAAAAAAAAAAATTCTCATGCGTGCGTCTGTAACCAACCAAATACTCCATTTCTGAGCTCAGAAGTCCTAAGGGAAGGGGCAGACGTGCTGCCCAAGCCGAAGTCTTCACGTGCCTATAAAGCAAGATGAGGACTTCTTACCATTTCTCTTTTTTTTTAATTTCAAGAAACTGAGCAGATGTTTTAGAAATTCTCTTGTTACCATTGTGACTGATAATGCAATGTTTCTTTTCTTTTTTAAAGCAGAGCAGAGAGGGCAGAGCTTCGCAGAAACCATGGGTGGCAGCTCCAGTGAGTGCCCACACCAAGGTGAGCTGCGAGCTGCCCTCCCGATCCCGTCAGGCCACAGGCCCGCCATAGGTGGCCGTGTGACAGTGCCTACGGCTCAGTTCAGCCAGGCATTCATTTGAGGATTCTGCATTAGTGTCGCATTCTTCTTGGTGCTTGTATGCAGTCAGCAATTTGAAGGGGGCACCAGTTCAGAGAAGTTCCAGATCCCAGAATGCGTTTTTGTTCTGTTTTGGTTGTTTGTTTGTTTGTTTGAGACGGAGTCTCACTCCATCACCCAGGCTGGAGTCCGGTGGCACAATCTTGGCTCACTGCAGGCTTGCTGCAGCCTCCGCCTCCTGAGTGGCTGGGATTAGGTGCATGCCATGATACTGGCTAATTTTTGTATTTTCAGTAGAGACAGGATTTCACTTGTTGTCCACACTGATCTCAAAGTCCTGACCTCAAGTGGTCTGCCTACCTCAGCCTCCCAAAGTCCTGGGATTACAGGCGTGAGCCACTGTGCCTGGGTTGTTTTGTTTTTGAAATTGAGACAGGGTCTCCCTCTGTCACCCAGGCTGATGTGCAGTAGTGTGATCTCAGCTCACTGCAACCTCTGCCTCCCAAGCCCAAGTGATCCTCCCACGTCAGCCTCCCAAGTATAGCTGGGACTACAGATGCACACCACCATGCCCAGCTAATTTTTGTATCTTTTTGATAGTGACAGAGTTTCTGCTGCCCTTAAATGCCACACAGGACAATGGTATATAAAGCACTTCCATGTGCCAGGCATGGCTCTGAGCCTCTACAAGGGAGCACTGACTCTCCGGGTCTTTGCGACAATCTCGTGAGATGGGGGCTGTTATCTCCATCTTACAGAGAACAGAGCCTGTGCTCACCGAGCTCCTGAGGGGCAGGGGCAGCGCTCAGCAGCAGCTGGCCCAGCTTCCATGCTCTTTGCCATTATGTATTTCTGTGTCTCAAAACTTCTCGCACAGCTTTCCTGTGCAGGCACTACTCTAAGTGGCTGGCAGAGGCTGGCAAGGGACAACCTGACAATGTCCCTGAAGGCAGAGAACTGGGTGGCGCATGCTGAGCACTGGAGAAAAGGGGGGCAGGACCTCGATCCAGCCGTGAACCCTGACCTCTACCACAGCCACTTGCTGCCAAGCAGATCCAGGGCAGAGCATGGAAGTACCTCCACCCAGGAGCCAGTGAAAGGGGGTTGAATGCCACAGGGCAGCAGGGGCACGGCACCCACGGCCACTGGAGGAGACTCACCTTGTAGAGTTGGTGAAAGCCAAATGCAATGCCTGCCATGATGATGGCCAGGGCGCCGTAATCTCGCCATCGGGAGCCTGCGGGGCCTGAGGGTGGAAGAGGAGGAGGGTTAGAAAGGGCAGATGGCATCCTTCCCCCGGTGGGGACTGGCACACGGGCCTCAGTGGCACAGTCTCTTTGCCTCCAATGATGAGCAAGTGGGACACTCCACTGCAGGAAGGCAACACATGATCATCACAACAGCAGCTCGGCTCCGTCCCCTCCTGTTCCCACTGCTTCAACTGGAATACAGGGATGCCAGTCACCCAACCCTGACGGTAGGCTGTGGGTGAGGTATCTCGCAGTGAGCTGAGCCCTGACTGGGGAGTCAGGTGGCAGAGGTGATATGAAGACGGACGGCATGGTCTCTACCTCAGAAACAAAATCCAGAGAGGATAATGTGAGTACATTTGGGGGAGCATAGATACACCCACATATGCCCTGCTAAGGCTGGGGCCATAGCAGAACCAAGCAGGGCCTCAGCAAAGTGGGGAGGGACCGTGGTACACTGGTTGGGGCACCCAGGTGGACTGTGGTAAACTAAACCTCCTGGCCCTGCTCTTACTTAGAGCCAGGGAGAGAAAACACAGTCTCCAAATGACCAGGCAAGACTTCAGAGAGTAAGAACAACTATCACAAAAGAGATGGGGGTGGCAGGGGAGAGGGGCAGGGGTGGGCAGGGCCTTGGAGGCTGGAGGGGAGCAAGCTCAGAGAGAAGATGCTAGGTGGGTGCAGACCAGGTGAGCACCCTGGGCCTAATGGAAGAGGAGAGCTGCTGTGGCCCTGAGGACCCCAAGAGCAGAGTGCTAGGGAGAGTGGATAGGAGCCAAGGAAGCTGCAGGTACAGTGGAGGCTGGGGTGGGGCAGGAAAAAGGGAAAGGTGGGGCCAGGTGGACCGTGTGGTCAAGGAAGCTGAATATTCTTCCATGAGCAATGGGAGTCAGGGCGTGCCATGGCCCTGGAGAGCAGCACTGGGGTGGCTCTGAGGGTGGCCAGAAGTGGGGGCCACAGAGGCAGGAGAGCTGGGGTGAGGCTGCTGCAAGGGTCCACGGAGGTGGAGACGGACTGGGACCAGCACAGAGGGCAGGAAGGGAGTTGAGCACCGTCCCAGGAGACTACCTAGCTGCTGCTGCGGAGATAGCCAGTCTGCACGGAGGAGAGCACCTGGCCCCGTTCTCTTTATTTATATTAATTAATTAATCTTTTTAGAGCTGAGCTCTTGCTATGGTGCCCAAGCTGGAGTGCAGTGGCGATTTATAGGCATGTCCCACTGCTGATCAGAATGGGAGTTTTGACTGGCTCCATTTCAGACCTCCTTAGGCAACCTGGTGGTCCCTGCTCCAGAAGGTCACCCATATTGATGCAGTACTTAGTGCAGACCCCCATCTGCACAGCACACTGCAGCCCAGAGCTCCCGGACTCAGGGAATCCTCTCACCTCAGCCTCCCAAGCAGCTGGACTGCAGGCACACAGCACTGTGCCCGGCCCTGGTTCTCTTTAGAATGGCACATACCAAAGTGCCAAAGTGCCCTCCTGAATGCAATTCCAGTTGATGGGGGGCGGGAGGGGGAGTTTCCACCTTTACACTTTCCCATGTACAGTTCACAAAGTGCTCCCATGTCCACACCTCATCTGATCCTCTGAGGCACGCAGGAGGGCCCTGTCTCCACTGGGGCCATCTCCAGGCCACCTGGTGGGTGCTCTGCCACCCTCTGAGGGATCTGCCATCAGGAGGGGTGTGGTGGGACACAGACCAGTGGGGAAGCTGACCACAGCGCCAGTGGAGAGTTATCCGGAAGGAGCCCTGCCGTGTGCTGCTCACTCGGGAGGAAGGAGAAGCGGGGAGAACAGCAGTGTTCTGAACTCTCAGACGGAGCGTCAAGATG
Source organism: Saguinus oedipus (assembly GCA_031835075.1). Classification (NCBI taxonomy): domain Eukaryota; kingdom Metazoa; phylum Chordata; class Mammalia; order Primates; family Cebidae; genus Saguinus; species Saguinus oedipus. Next base: position 48,430,121 of record CM063175.1, on the reverse strand, counting down.
GCCCAGCGAAGCTCTTGCTGCTTGAGAGATTTCTGCCCTCACTTCTCACCTATGCCTATAAGTTTTCAGAGGTACCTGCCATGCCCTGGTGTTTCATGACCAGAGGGGAGGAGAGGGCCTCTTCTTTCTTTCAGTTCAGGGCACGATGTGGCTGCTGGCACACAGCCAACCAGGAGGATCCAAGTTGCAAAGTCCTCCGAGAGGACAAGAGACGTCCCTCCCCCAGGGCTGCTGAATGGTGCTCTCAGGGGGCAGAGAGGACAGGCCTAGAGGGCCTGGAGACTCTCCTTGGCCACCACACTCCCTCCCTGCCTGCAGATTCCATGCCAGATTCCCCTATATGTCCTAGGCCTGGAATCTCAGTCCCAAAACTGTAATCAACATATGGCCTCTCCCTCAGTTCCCAACTCCCATTTCTGTTTCACACTTTTTGAATCGGTAACATGCATACAGTTTACACATCAAATAGCACAGGTCACTCCATGACAAAAAGGCTTCCCCACCACCAACAGCCATTAGTAGTCTTACATTTATCCTTCCAGAGAGTTTGTGTACACATGTAAGGTGGCATAGGAGGTCTTCTCTTCCTTCGCATTTCCACATCTCTCAATCTTGTTTCCTACAGCTGCAGGATATTTCACGTCACCTGCCCTCTGATGGGCATTCAGCTCATTTCCAACTTTCTACCACTGCGCACCACGCTGCCATCAACAACATGCACATGTGCCATCTCCCACAGGGGACATGCGGACCCGTGAACCTCAGAACTCCCAGAGGCTGGTCTCAGAGCCTGTGCATTTGCGGTTTTGAGAAATGCTGCCATGCTGCCTCCATGGGGCCAATAATTCACCCTCAGCCCCTGCACAACGCCTGCTTCCCCACGGCTGCACCCACACAACGCACGACTCACACGCAAAGATTCCTGCCAGTACCACAGGAGGAAAGCAGAAGTTCACCCTAGTTCTAATCTGCATTGATCTCATTCTGAGAGAGGATTGAGCATGTTTTCATCAGCATCTCCTTTTCGGTGTACTGTATGCTCTCCACTTTTCTACTTGATTTCTTTTCCCTTGTCACTTTAGAGAGACTTTTTATGTAGCAGGGATATTAGCCTGTTGTCTGTGATCTGCATGGCAAACATCTTCTCTGGTTGATTTTTCTTTTGACTCTGCTCATGTTTTGTAGCATGCAGAGGTTTTTATACAAATTTATCAATCTATTCTTTGGGTTCCGGGATTTGTGTGATGGTTGGCAAGGATTTCCCCACTCCCTTCCCAGGCGGTGCAGTAACACTTGGTGTCTGAGAAACAGCAGGAAGAACCTGTGCCCTAGCTGCATGGCAGGGGTTCCTCACCAGTACCACAGCCCTGGCATCTTAGTGAAGGCTGAAGAGATCAGGGAACAGCGCTGCTTCACCTGATGGTGGATACCCCCACCTGACACAAATCACCCTCGTTACACAAGGAGCTCTGAGACCACAGAGGTAGACAGATCTTTCACCTTGACCCCAGGGAGCCAGGCACTGGGGGTCCCAATCAGGTGTCTCTTCTGTCTCCCCTCTTCTGCCAGCTTTGCTCAGCTCTCCAGATGCAAAACGTAACATCTACTGCAAGTTCGTTTTCAGGAGAAAAAAGTGAAGACAAAGCGACTTGTTCCCTCCGCTCTCTCCGAGTCCCTGCTTGGGAGGGCTTTCATCCATGCTCGGAATATCCCTCTGTGTAGCCCAAATCCTCAGGCAGAACACGTGCAGAATGGGGCCCACGGCCCAAACACCATATTCAGTTCTCGGATACCATGAAGCCTCTGGCAAGAAAGCAGCTGTGACTGGACTGAAAACTTGACCAGCACCTGGAGTTTGCTGGATTCCTCTGCTTGTCTGCAAACATCCCACCACGAGAAGTGCAGCCTTCTCTGGGGCCTTTGGGCTGCCGAGGCTGAGCAGATGCTGGCGTGCGGGATGAGGACCAGGACCCTCCAACAGCTGCCCCACTTTCCAGAGCTCTGCGCTCCTGAGCCCTGAGAAACACCTGTAGTCCTGCAGCCTCACCCTTCACCCTCACAGCTCGCATTCCTGCCATGCTCACACTAAGAACATTTTATTGTCCCCTGGTTTTCATTATTAATGAAAAGGGACCAGAATGATCTTTCCTAAAGTTCAGAGAGTCTATAAAGACAAGAAGCTGAAATGCCATTTTACTCGTTTTGGAGATGTGTGATACAATTCTGTCTTGTGGCAAAATGAAAAAAGAGAAAAACTCGGATCGAGATGACTCCCACCCACTGTGTGGCTCTCGGAGGGTAACAGACCAGGTTGCTGTAAACATCAGCATGGTCCACACTAGCTCAAATTCCCAGCCACGACCACCTCCAGTCCTCCCCTGCCCGGCCCGGAATGCGTGTATCCCAAGTCCAGTGCAGATCCTGTGAGAAAACTGAGAGCAGGGCGCCCGGAGCAAAGCCTCCCGTCGCCAGGCTCCCCGAATGTCCAGAGGTATAAAGACAAGGGCCGAAGATGGGGCAGCCACTCTTCTCAAGCTGGGAAGAAAAGACAGACAATGAGTGGGCTTGTTAAATGCTTCAAGTCTCCACTCTGGAAGCAGGGACCAGCCTGCCCTGCAGATGAGGCAGACGAGGTAGCAAGTTGGCAACAAGCCTGGGGTCAGAAACCCTGGTGCCACCACCAGCCGGGGGTTTCAAGAACATTCTTCTCTTCTTATCAAGCACTGACTGAAGTTGGCAGGGCTCTGCTAGCCCCCAAGAAGCTAAGAACGGGAAACATCTTAATTCTCACTCAGAGTCCAGCTGTCTACAGCACCTCGCAGCAGGAAGAACCTGTGCCCTAGCTGCATGGCAGGGGTTCCTCACCAGTACCACAGCCCTGGCATCTTAGTGAAGGCTGAAGAGATGAGCACTTGTGGTGGCAATCTTCATCCGTACACCCGGGCCTTGCTGGGACTGCCTCTATGCTGTGGCGCTGTGGGCTGCAACGAGGTCAGGGGACAAACTGCTGTAGAGCAAACGGCGTGGAGCGCTTCAAAACTCAACCTTCCAAGGTCTCCATGAACTAGCTTAAGCTCTGACGGGCTCCATGGAGGTCAGCCTGCGCAAAGGCTCCAGTTTGGGTAACACCATGGTAGAGAGGGGAGGCAGGAGAGCTACATCCCCACAGCTCCCAACTATTCACTGAACACTAACAAAACCAACATGACTATTTCTTTAATGATACCTCCACCAGCCAAATTCTCACCTAACAGGTGAGAACAAACATCATCAGCTAAGAACACATGCCCAGGACAGGGACTTGTGCATACAAGATGACAGTGTTAGCCTGAAACCAAGTCACAGACTGATGCACGCCATGGAAATCCTGCAGTCCAGTAAGCGTTCATCAGCAATACAGAGCTGAAAGCTGTCAGGAAACCATACTGCCGAGACATGTGCTCCAGTGATGTGCTAGCTGACAAGAGGGAGAGAACTCTCACGTCCTTGCGGGGGCTGGCAGCCCAAGCATGGGCAAGGCAGTGGCAGAAACAGGGCCAGCCCAATGAGGTCCCCTCTAGGCTCATCAGGATTGGAGCCATGACTCCATCCAGCAGTGTCTCTAGCTTCTCACATTAGCCCATCAGCTTTGCTCAGAAGCCACCCTGAAAATTAAATGACAAGACAGGCTCACTCCCAGTAAGGTCCTGGAATAAAGCCAGCCCACCAAATCAGTGCTTGCTACAGCACAGAGATGGAGAGCACATGTGCGAAGAGGCAGGGCGGGGGGCGGGAGGTGCCTGGCTGGGCTGAGGAGGGCTGGCTTCAGCCTGGGGATGGGGTGGGCCCTGAAGCCCATGGCTGTCGATGGCTGGCAGTGGGCAGAAAAACAGGCCCAGAGCAGCAACAAAAACAGAGCGTCTCTGCTCTGAACAGAAGTACCTGGCAGCCTGATGGCAAATGGCACCACAATAGCCCAATGGTAGTCGTGTTGGAAAATGCAAAGCCTGTGTTCATACGTACATCCCGTGAAAGACTATCTTTTCCGGCCAGGCGCGGTGGCTCAAGCCTGTAATCCCAGCACTTTGGGAGGCCGAGGCGGGTGGATCACGAGGTCAAGAGATCAAGACTATCCTGGTCAACGTGGTGAAACCCTGTCTCTACTAAAAATACAAAAAATTAGCTGGGCATGGTGGTGCATGCCTGTAATCCCAGCTACTCAGGAGGCTGAGGCAGGAGAATTGCCTGAACCCAGGAGGCGGAGGTTGCGGTGAGCCGAGATCGCGCCATTGCACTCCAGTCTGGGTAACAAGAGTGAAACTCCGTCTCAAAAAAAAAAAAAAAGACTATCTTTTCCACTTCTCGTGGGCTACGATGCTATTAACAGTGTCATCCTTAGGCAGGAAGGACACTGAGAACATATCTATATCTCCTCTTCATTGATTAAAAAATGAACTCTGGATCCTGCTCCTCTGGGTTGAAACTCGGGCGTCGCCAAGATGCCGGCTTACCACTCTTCTCTCATGGATCCTGACACCAAACTCATTGGAAACATGGCACTGTTACCTATCAGAAGTCAATTCAAAGGACCTGCCCCCAGAGAGACAAAAGATACAGATATTGTGGATGAAGCCATCTATTACTTCAAGGCCAATGTCTTCTTCAAGAACGATGAAATTAAGAATGAAGCTGATAGGACCTTGATATATATAACTCTCTACATTTCTGGGTGTCTGAAGAAACTCCAAAAGTGCAATTCCAAAAGCCAAGGTGAGAAAGAAATGTATACACTGGGAATCACTACTTTTCCCATTCCTGGAGAGCCTGGTTTTCCACTTAATGCAATTTATGCCAAACCTGCAAACAAACAGGAAGATGAAGTGATGAGAGCCTATTTACAACAGCTAAGGCAAGAGACTGGACTGAGACTTTGTGAGAAAGTTTTTGACCCTCAGAATGATAAACCCAGCAAGTGGTGGACTTGCTTTATGAAGAGACAGTTCATGAACAAGAGTCTTTCAGGACCTGGACAGTGAAGGGAGCTCGGGCAGCCACCATCTCCAGATTCCTGGGCAGCATTTTCCAGCAAGATGTACACAATCTTTTGCCTTTATTTCATAAAGTTTTATACAGAAGAGAGAAGAGCATGTCTTTACTTGAGAAACTCTTGATCAAGAATTCGGGTAGGAGAAAAGAAAGTGTGTTATCAAGAGTGATTTGAAATTTTCTGCAGCATTAAGCTGGCGCTTAATAAGTAATAATAAAGAAATTTCTAACATTCCCTGTCAAAAAAAAAAAATGAACTCTGATTAAGCTGTTAAGAATTCAGAAGAGTCCAGAAATAGACCCATGCTTACATGGTCAACTGATTTTGACAAAGAAGCCAAAGTAGTTCTATGGGGAAAGGACAGTTTTCCTGTTCAGCAACAGTCATGCTGAACCACTGGATATCCAAAGGAAAAACAATGAACCTTGACTCACACCTTATGGCATACACGAAAATTAACTCACCTAAACAAGAAAGCAAAAACTATAAATTTTCTATAAGAAAACAGAAAGCATAGAAGAAAATCTTTACCACCTTGGGGTAGGCAAAAACATCTTAAGAAAGCATGAAACAAAAGGGGAAACAAAATGCTCTCAAATGGACACCATCAAAATTTAAAGCTTTTGCTTTTCAAAAGGCACTCTCAAGAAAATGAAAGGACAAGCCATGGGCTGGGAGAAAATACCTGCCAAACATATATCTGACAAAGAACCCACAACTAGAATATATAAAGAGCTCTGACAATTCAATAATAAAATGACAAAGTGGCTTTTAAAATGGGCATAAGATTGGAAAAGACTCTTTACAAAAGATATGTGAATGGCCAATAAGCACATGAAAATATGCTTGGTGTCATTAGTCATTAGGAAAATACAAATTAAAAGTGCTGTACAATAAGGTTCTATTACATACACATTAGAATTGGCTAAACTCAAAAATGAGACTATCAAGCTTTGACAAAGATATGTAGCAACTCACTCTTACATATTGCTCATGGAAATACAAATGCTACCATCATTTTGGGAAATAGCGATAGTTTCTTTTAAAGTTAAACATGTACTTAACATGTGACTAAGGCACTCTACCTCCTAGGAAATGAAAGCATACGTGCACATTTATACATGACTGTTCACAGCAGCTTTACTCCTAACAGCCCCAAACTGGGGAGTGAGCCAGATGACTACCAACTGGTAACAGACAGACAAACTGTGGTACATGGAGCAACAGAAGTTAGCAAACTATAGCCAGTTGGCCAATCCTACTTTAGCCCCCCCCTTTTTTTTTTTGAGATGGAGTTTCACTCTTGTTGCCCAGACTGGAGTGTAGTGACACAATCTCAGCTCACTGCAACCTCCTATCTCCCGGTTTCAAGTGATTCTCCTGCCTCAGCCTCCCGAGTAGCTGGGATTACAGGCATCTGCCACCAACCATGTCAGGCTAATTTTTGTATTTTTAGTAGAGATGGGGTTTCACCATGTTGGCCAGGCTGGTCTCAAACTCCTGACCTCAAATGATCTGCCCGCCTCGACCTCCCAAAATGCTGGGATTACAGGTGTGAGCCACTGCACCCATCCTGGTCATTAAATTTTTAAAGAATTGTGGTCATGGGAAAGGGAAAAGAAGAACAGAAAGAAGGAGGAGGAGAAAGAGGAAAAAGAGAGGATGGAGGGAGAAGAGGAAAAAGGTGAGAAGGAAAACATGACAGAGACATGTGGCTCACAAAGTCTAAAATACAGCCCTTTAAAGAAAAATATATAAATATACATACATACATATATATATATATATATATATAAAAGTTATGTACATTTGTGTAAATATATATATAAATATATAATAAATATACTCTGGACAAAGAGTGAGATGCTGTCTCCGAAAAACTAACACTAAAACTTCCTAGAAGACAATATAGGAGAAAGTCTCTTCAACCTTGGGATAGACAAAAACCACGAATCATAATCATAATATAGACATAAACAGTTCATTCCTTTTATATGTATTTTCCAAATATGTACCATATATGTATATATAATATAGAAATACATATATGTTACATATGTATATAATTATATATATTTATAGAAATATGTGTATATGTATGTGTATATATACATATAAAAACATGAATCCATCTCAAAAGCATTATGGTAAAGAAACCAGTCACAAAAGCCTACATACTATATGGTTCCATTTATATGAAATGTTGTATTTATATTTTTGAGACAGAGCCTCTCTCTGTAACCCAGGCTGGAGTGAAGTGGCATAATCTCAGCTCACTGCAATCTCCGCCGCCCAGGTTCAAGCCATTCTCTTGCCTCATTGTCCCAAATAGCTGGGATTACAGGTGCGTGCCAATCATGCCCATCTAATTTTTGTATTTTTAGTAGAGAAATCACCATGTTGGCCAGGCTGGTCTTGAATCCCTGACCTCAGGTGATCCACCCACCTCAGCCTCCCAAAGTGCTGGGATTACACCAGCACTGCGTGAACCACCGCGCCCAGTCTATACAAAATGTTTGAAAAGGCAGAAGGAACTACAGGGACAGAGCAGAGACTGGTGGTTAACAGGAACCAGAGGCAGGGGAAAAGGATGACAGAAAGGGCCCAAAGAAACTTTCTGGGGTGATGGAAATTTTCTATATTGTGATTGTAATGTTGGTTACAGGAGTTAAATGAGATACTACTTGTTTGTACAACTCATTGACTGTATACTTAAAACTGATGTATCTATTGTATTAAATTATACTTCCAAAAACTAATTAGAAAGAAAGGAATTAAGAAGGATCCAGAAACATAAAACTATCACATCCAGCCTAGATAGCTACCCAAGAGCAATGAGGATGTATGTCCACACAGGACTTGCACAGAGATGTTCTCTGCAGCATTATTCATCTTCACCAAAACTGGAGACAATCTAAATGTCCATCGACTGGTGAACTGATGGACAAAATGAGAATGAGCTATCATCAGAAAGCAGAATACGATTCCATGATAAAATGGAATGAGTACTGATACATGCTACAATATGAATGAACCTCAAAAATATCAGGTTAAGTGAAAGAAGCCAGGTACGAAGGATCACATATTCTGATTCCATTTACCTAAAATGTCCAGAAAAGGGGAAATTTATAATGATGAAAAGGAGATTCGTGGTTGCCTGGGGCTAGAGGGGGGAACAGAGATTAACAGTAAATGGGCCCAAAGGATCTTATTGGGGAGATGAAGTACTCTGAAGCTGATTTATGGTGACAGCTAGTAACATCACTAGGTGAAGTTACTCAGTCATTGAACTGTATACTTGAAATGGATGATTTGTATGACATATGACGCGTACTTCAATAGCTTTGTTTTTTTTTTAATGATTTTTTTAAAAGAGGAATCTAGAAACAGATCCATGCACATATAGTGAGTTGAGACACGTAACTCAATGGGGATAAGATAATCTTTTGAATATAAGGTACAGGCACAACTGGATATCCATATGGGGAGAAAGAAACCTTGACCTTTACCTCACACCATTCATGAAAATTAACTAAGAATAGATCACAGGCCTAAACATAAAAACTAACACTATAAGCCAGGTGCAGTGGCTCACACCTATAATCCCAGCACTTTGGGAGGCCAAGGCAGGCAGATTGCTTGAGCCCAGGAACTCAAAACCAGCCTGCGCAACACAGTGAAAACCCGTCTCTCCACAAAATACAAAAATTAGCCAGGTGTGGTGGCACATCGCCTGTAGTCCCAGCTACTTGGGAGGCTGAGGCAGGAGGATCACTTGAGCCTATGAGGTAAAGGTTGCAGTGAGCCCAGATCAGGCCATTGCATTCCAGCCTGGGTGACAGAGTGAGGCAGTATCTCCTAGAAGACAATATAGGAGAAAGTCTCTTCAACCTTGGGATAGACAAAGGCTTCTTAGGATGCAAAAACCATGAATCGTAAAAGGAAAAAAAGATAAATATATATCATCAAAATTAAAATCATGTGCTCTTCAAAAGGTAATGTTAAGAAAATAAAAAGGCCAGCCACCAACTGGGAGGAAGTACTCATAATACATGTATCTGACCAATGTGTTGAATCCAGAATACATTAAAAACCTCATTCCACTCAGTAAGAAGACTATTAATAATGGGCAAAATATTGAAACACACTCTTCACAAGAAAGACATGCAAGTGGACAATAAACTCACAAAGAGAGGCTCAACCTAATCAGTCATCAGAGAACTATAAACCCAAACCACCACGAGATACCAGCATATACATAACAAAATTGCTAAAATTCAAAAGACTGAGGACACCCACTGTAGGGGATATGTAGCAACTAGAACTCTCTGCTGGTGGGAAGGTAAAATGATACAACCACTCCAGAAAACAGTTTAGCAGTTTCTTATAAAGTTAAACATACACGTAGCATATAAACCAGCAATTCTACTTTGAGGCACTCACCCAAGAGAAATAAAAACATACAAAGACTTGTATATGAATGTTCATTTTCAAGAGTTTTATTCGTAATAGCAAAGCTGGAACCAACCCAAAGCCCATCAGCTGGTGAATGGATAAACATACTGTGTGCATCCATACAATGGAACAGCACTCACTGGTAAAAAGGAAAGAGCTTTGGATGCGTACAGCAATTTGGGTGAATTTCAGCCACATTATGCTGAGAAGAAAAAAAAACAAACAAACAAGTACATGCTGTATGAGTCCATTTATATAAAAAAGAAACTCTAGGAAAGAAATCTAATAGGTAGTAATAGAAAGCAGATCAGTGGTTGCCCTCAAGCCAGGATCAAGGAGGGGAGGACTGACTGGAAATGGGACACAAGGGAACCTTTCAGTGTATCGGAAATGTTCTATCATGTGGTGATGGTTACATGGAAATCTACACTTACCAAAACTCAAATTGTATAATTAAAATAGGTGCATTTTATCTATGTCAATTACATCTCAGTAAGACTGATTTTTTAAAAATAAAAAGTCCATTCAGAATTTTTTTTTTTTTTTTTTTAAGAGCTAAAGGAATTCAGGAGTGCTTGAGAACACGACCCAGTGGTATAGGCTCTAAGTTTTCTCACCACACAGCTTGCAGCTGAGACCAAGGAAAGAAGCCAGGCCTGAGAATTCTAATGTAACTTTAAATAATGTACCCTGTAATATTTGATACATACAAAAGATATGTATTTAAGTTATAAGACCAGTAATACAATGAGCCATTCTAAACCTGCCTAATTTACTAGCTAAAACTTTCCAAATACCATTGAAGCTAGCCATGTGTTCCTCCCCAGCCCAGAGGTAACCATTATCCCAAAAGAGTGTTGATCAGAACACAGACTTCCTATGGGCTATGGAAAGCTGAGGACATGTGCTACGGAGATCGGGACTGTACATCTCAGCCTTACCTGCAGACAAGGATGGCCGTGCAAGAGTCAGCCAATAGGGAGAAAGTGGAAGTGACGTGGGCAATTTCCAAGAGGTGTCCTTAGAAGGCAGCCTGCCCTTTTCCTGCCTCCTCCTGGCTCTCACTGGCTGGATGGCAGGTGGGATAGCTGGAGCCGAAGCATTCACACCACACCATGAGATGGATGCCAGCCAGCTGTCAGGAAGGCACAGCAGTGAGGCAGTGCAGGGTTCCTGCAGACCACAGAGTCTCCTGGCAGCCTGGGCCACTTATATTTATGTAACAGAGAAAAATTCCTCTATTTTTTTAAGCCACCCTTGTTTGGAGTTCTCTGTCACCTGTAGTAGAATTTCCTAAAACGAACACACTGTCACCACAGCCAGAATCCTAACTGCCATCAACATCAAAGACTTTTAATGGTCCAAGAAGCCTAAGGAAAGGATCGCTTCATTTCAGTTTCCTCCCGTGATACTTGCCCTCTGCAACATCCACGAATGGCATTTATCCAGCCCCCACATGGCACCACATCAGGCAGAACGCATAGCAACAAAACGGAGAGGACACCTGCTAATCCAAACCAGCACAACCGACAAAAGAAAACTCAATTTCCTCAAATTTAGAGAAACACTTTCTTCATACACAAACCAGTAACTTTCAGGTAGCAAAAAGAGAGATTTGTCTGCTAAACCGGCAGAGAGAGAAATGGAAGAGACAGGCCACCACGCCCCAGGCCGTTTCTGTTCTCTCGCCACAGTGATGCCTTCCTTGACGCCTTGGGTCTACCTATGGCGGACTGATCTTCAAAGCCAGTTCAAGTCCTGCCCCTTCCAGAAGGCCTTGCTTAAAACTAGCATTCTGGGAGTTTCCTTTGTTCTCAAATTCTGAAATCTCTCAATATTCTCACCACGCAAGATGACATGGGATGGTCTTCTCTGTCTTTCTCCTAGCAATGGAGCGCTTCCCTCTAGGATGAACAGCGGCTCCTGGAGGCGGGTCCCATCCCCTACTTCTTCCACAGCCTGCCCAGAGCATTCTGCACCAGCTGAGCTCACAGACAGTATCACCAACTGGCCATGGGGGAAGCTCGCCCACACGACAGCCCTTCCATTCTCAAGCACATTTGTACCGGCATTTATCCATTCTACAAGCATTTCTAGAACACCTGCTCAATCAGAGCCTCGAGCCACTAGATTTTTTTTAAGCCTCAGAATGCACAGTTTAATGGGGAAGACACTGGTATAAATGTTTAAGTAAAGGGGGATGGGATGGGGAGTCTTGAGGGGAGCTTCCCTCCAAGTCAGAACACTGAAAAGACCCCCTGGAGGAGTCAGCGCTGGCCCCAACCCTGAAGAACAGCAATGAACGCATGGAGTGGGCACCACAGGCTTGGCACAGGAACAATAGCCTCTTGCCAATGCCCCCTGAAGTCTCCGCTAACTAATCTCATGGCACCTGCCTAGATGACACAAATAACTTTAATATTAGTCTAAGAATAAGATGGCCAAATAGGTAGTATGGCTACAAAAATAATTAGATGATGCATTTCAAAGTAAAAATTACTGTGCTTTTGGCTGTCCTCTATGGGGTTGGCAAAGCCACCCTTTCTCCAACTATTTCTTCTGACTCTCTCATCCCATGCTCCAGCCACTCTCAACAACTCAAGAGCTTCTTTTTTTTCCTTTTGGTTTTTTTAGAGACAGAGACTTGCTCTGGCACCCAGGCTGGAGTGCAGTGGTACGATCATGGTTCACTGCGGACTCAACCTCCTAGGCTCAAGCAATCTTCCCACCTCAGCCTCCCAAGTAGACCCACCACCATGCCTGGCTAGTTTTTTGTTGTTGTTGTTGTTGTTGTTTTTAATTTTTTTACAGGGCCTGGTGCGGTGGCTCACACCTGTAATCCCAGCACTTTGGGAGGCTGAGGCAGGCAGATTGCCTGAGGTCAGGAGTTCGATACCAGCCTAGCCAACATGCTGAAACCCTGTCTCTACTAAAAATGTAAAAATTAGCCAAGCGTGGTGGCACCCACCTATAATCCCAGCTACTCAGGAGGCTGAGGCAGAAGAATAGCTTGAGCCTGGGAGATGGAGGTTGCAGTGAGCTAAGATCACGCCCATGCACTCCAGCCTGGGCAACAGAGAGAGACTCTGCCTCAAAAAAATTAAATTAAATTAAAAATAAAAATACATTATTTTATAGAAATGGCATCTCACTATGCTACCCAGGTTTGTCTTGAGCTCCTAGCTTCAAAGTACTCCTCCTATCTCAGCCTCTCAAAGATTTGGGATTACAGGCATGAGCCACCACGCCCAACGCTCAACAACCTGGAGTTTCTTAACTTCATCCGTTTTACGTCTATGCCCTTTTGCGTTAGCCTGGCGTGCCCTTGTCTATCCTGTGTGATCACTGAACCAATCAGCCCACCAGATCCAGGTAGACATTTGCTCTCTGAAGCTTCCCGTCACCTCTTCTGTGCCACTGTCCTCACCAGGGCCACCTGACAGGAACTGCTGTGTTGGCCTAACCATCTTTCCTACCACACAGAAGCAACCAGAGAAAGCGACTAGGCCTTCTTAATCTCATCCACCCAGGGGTCTGGCACACAGTAGGCATTCAATAACGATGCTTGCTCAGTGAATTAAGACAATCATAGGCAAGTGTATGTTACACACAGGGCTATAAAAGAAGTAAACAGAAAAATAACTCACTCTCTCTCAGGATTTCTAATCAAATGGTTCAAAGCCTTTCACCGGCCTCAGACATTTACATCCTGTTTTAAGAAGAGGCAACTGAAGCTCTAGGTCAGTCTTTGAAGGGGCCTAACTTGTTTATCAAAGACAGTGGAGGGAAAATGTTCAAATCTAAGAAGAAATTATTATCTTATAAAATTTACACTGGCCCTGCTTATATCTCAAAGCTTCTTGTCTCTCTGGGAGGAAGAAGACAAATCAGCTTGGTGCAAGCATTTATCAGGCCTCTGCTCAGGACTGGGCTAGGCCCGCACCTATACACACGCACTGATTCCCAATGCAAAGCCAGACAAGAAGAAACCAAACTGAGAAATGGAGAATGTCAAATCTTCTCTCCAACCACAGCCTGACTTCTCCTGAACTCTACTGACTTTCTTCTAAGCCCGGAGAACACTGGTTTATGCTTATACCAGGTGACACCAGGCTTCTCCTTGGTGCCAACCTCCTATCACTTTCACAAAAGCCTTCCTTGACTGTAGCCCACATTAATTCTTCTCTTTTCTGTATTTCAGAATTTCAGAAATTCTTGTCTGCATAATTAACTTTGGCATTAAATCACAACATATTATTATCCTTTTCTTAAGAATTTATCTTATCTTTCCCAAAGAGCTGGCAAGATGCTTAAAGATCAGGTTTTGCATCTCTCACATGATACAGTACTGAGCATATAGTAGATGCTTAATAAAAATACCAAGAAATTGAACTGTTACCATTCGGGCAGGTTTCTATGTTCTGTCTGCCAACACTGGCATTTACTAACATCTCAAGGTCAACCACATTCACCAAAGAACAGAGATGCCAAAAGAGACACCCAATGGCACACCTGCCACTGAGTAGGTAGGCCAGAAAGTTCAAAGGAGAAGAGCACTGGGCTCCCTGGGGTGGTCTTGGAAAAGCTTCCCCACCCTGAGACATGAGTGTGTGGGGCTAGGCCCAGGGGATCCCATTTTCTAGGCTTGGGCTCAGAGATAGAATATCCATAAAAAGCCAAGATATGGGGAGGAAAGGGCTGCCGGGGATCTAGAAGTAAAATCGGCAGGAACGCAAAGGAACGGAGGCCATAAATCCCTCCCGGACGCAGACAATGCCTCAGTGATAAGCATGCAGATTGCACACCTAGTTCAGAAACTCCCCTGAGTTTGCTTGTAATTAAGGGGGTTAGAAAGGTAAAAAAAATATATAAACCCAATTAATCATTTAAATATTTAAAGTCAGATTTTTCCCTCACTCCAGGATTAGTATATTTCATAACGCCAGCAGCAGACAGCCCTGGTTTTTACTGGGGTTCATTTTAGAGCATGTTTAAACTAGTCAGATTGAGTGATGCTTCCAGCAACTAATCGCATGTCAAATAAAAGATATTTTATGTAATAAATTACCGCTACAAGTAATTCAAATGTCATTTATCAGTTTTATTATCAGTCAGGCAAAGTCTTGTTTCTCTATATTAATCAAAATCAAGCTTTTTTTTTTTTTAAGCAGTTTTGACACCTCTTGGCAAAAGTACAGAAGTGAAGAGGCAGTCACCCCCGGAGCTGAGAGGAGCGAGGTAACAGTAGAAGAAGAATGAAACTCAATGGTGACAACTAAAAACTTCAGGTATTTAAAATTACCATTACCATTGTTTTTACACGAGTGTCAAAGCAGGAAGAAGTCTGTCTCTAAGAACATGTGTTTTATTTTTAGGGCTGGGAGACTCTTAAAACTATTCCTACCTAAATACCTCAACGAGTAATGCTTTTTCTCAGAGCGATCTGGACAGAAGAATGATTTAAATGGCTGCACTGCCCCTCCTCACCCCATTCTTTTGCCTCTGTCAGAAAGACTAACAGTTTAACCCTTTGTGTCTATGGCAAGTAGGTGAACACATGGCCTACCAACTCTGTGACTGACCGGAACAGTTTGTTCTGAGTCAGAAGTTTCCAAGTAACGGAGAGACCTGTTCGGTATTAAGCCACTGGAGGAAACAGCTGGAATGGAACAGATGTGCATCTTAGAAGATTCTGCACCCCAGCTGCCACTGCCTATCCTCAACAAATCCCATTACACAGCCAGGCCCAGAGACACAACTAAAGAAAAAGTGTGGAGACTCAGCTCTTGGTTAAAAAGAAGCACGTAAAGTCAGCTCAGGACCCAAAGCAACTACAATGGACTGGAAAGAATGCTGGCCAGAAAGGATAAAGGAGCCCCGAGCTGACAAGTCGCAGGTGCTAACCCAGTAGCCCGGACTCAGGACAAGGCTCAGCACTGAAGTTCTGCGCCCTGCAGTAGGTCACCCAGGCAGGGTACTGGCAGACTGACACACTTGAGCACACACTCCCTGGCCTCCCCAACTCAGCCTTGTGTGGACAGCCAGAGGAGGAGGTCTCTAAATAAGATCCGTAATGCAGAGAGCAGATTCCGACCCACTGGCTGGCCCTTCAGCAAGTCTGGAGAAGAGAAGGCCCTTCTGGCTCTACCAAGAAGACCACTCCTGCCTGGCTACAGCTGAGCCGGATGAAAGCAGTGCTGGGGTGAGGGAAAGAAGGTAGCTTCAGGCCAGGTGTCGGGGAATCAAAATGAATCTGTCATGTGAAAATATGCCTTTTAAAATCTGCTATCTAACCATTCTTAATCATTTTTTGAAAAAAGAAAACTTCTGAAAATAACAATTGCAGAAAAGGCACTTCGAAAGATAACAGATCCAATGTTGAGTTTCTATTTTTTTTTTTTTTTTTGAGACTAAGTCTCGCTCTATCATCCAGGTTGGATGGAGTGCAATGGCCTGATCTCGGCTCACTGCAACCTCCACCTCCCGAGTTTAAGCAATTCTCCTGCCTCAGTCCCCAGAGGAGCTCTGGGATTATAGGCGCATGCCACCACGCCTGGCAAATTTTTTGTATTTTTAGTAAAAGCGGGGTTTCACCATGTTGGCCAGGCTGGTCTTGAACTCATGACCTCAAGTGATCTGCCTGCCTTGGCTTCCCAAAGTGCTGGGATTACAGATGTGAGTCATCGTGCCCGGCCTATTTGTTTTTTTGAGACAGAGTTTCGCTTTTGTTGCCCAGACTGGAGGGCGGTGACACGATCTCAGCTCACTGCAACCTCTGCCTCCTGGGTTCAAGCGATTCTCCTGCCTTAGCCTCTTGAATGGCTGGGATTATAGGCGCCTGCTACCACCCCTGGCTAATTTGTTGTATTTTTAGTAGAGATGGGGTTTCATCATGTTGGCCAGGCTGGTCTCGAACTCCTGATGATCTCAGGTAATCCATCCACCTCAGCCTCCCAAAGTGTAGGGATTATAGGTGTGAGCCACCACACCCAGCCCAGTGCTGAGTTTCATTAAAGAAATAAAATTGAGCTATTTTTCCATAGCTTTGTAGTCAATTTTAGCTTTTTTAAAAGTGATTTCAAGGAGGGCTTCTGGCTGCATTTTGGAGGTATGCATTTATAACTCGCTTTATTCCTAGTTTTCATTTAAGAGCAACAAAAGACCCCTCATGGGTCATGATCTCGTATATTGATAATTAAAAGCAACATTCAAAAAGGACCTTTACGTTTTAACCAGAAATTCCCTAACAGACTGTTACTATGTGAATGTACAAGGTATAGCCAGGACAAGGGAGGGAAGATGGGAAATGGAGGCTGACCTAAACCTACAAATATTAACTTAAAAAAAATAAAATCAGGAGACCAGTTATTGCAGTGAGCAAACAAGAAGGCACCCATGAGTCAGCTGTTCACGTTGTTTTCAGTGAAACAGTAACATTCCAAAGCACTGGGATGAGATGGCAACAGAATCAATAAATAGTCGTACAGGTTTTCTGCCTGTCAACAAAATACCTGAAACAACAATAAAATCATTTACTCTGATCCCTTGCCTCTTCTCAAACCTTTGTCACATGCTTTAAAAAGTTTGTCTAGAAGAAGACCGGGGTGTGTCACATTCCTTGGGAAAAACCCAAGAGCTTTCTGCTGCTCCCGGTTTCTCCCGGTTTGCTAAGCCTGGGAGACACAGAACACTGCTCTTTGGCCAGAGTCCTGAATCCCAATCAAGGTTAAGCAGGAGCTTCAGCGGGTGACTTACTGTATGGCTGAGATATGAGGTGAGGGGGCTGGACAGGAACCACCTGTGTGGCTGGGCCCAAGGACGAAGGCTCGTCAGCAGCAGTGCCGGACTGCTGGAAGGCCATATCAATCTCTTCATCTGTCAGCCCTGGGGAGAAGAGGACATAATCGCAGGTGAGTACCTTTTGCCAGTGTCCATAGCTGCAACAGAATCCTCACTGAGCAAAGACCTTTACAGCCACAGAATGCCTTGCAACCTAGTAAGTTGCCACCCGGATTTCAAATTCTCTGGAACCTCCCTCAGTTGCAATTTAACCTTAAGCGACAGAATATTAGCCTCAACACGGCTTCCAAATGTGGCTCATTCAATTTCCTTAATTTATCCTTGAGTTTATTGCTGCTTTTGAAGTCGCTCCGTACTGCAATTCTCCATTCTTCCCCCGAAAACAGATACCATCAACTGCAAATGTGGCTCATTTTAATCTGTAATGGTGTTAAAAAAAAGAGGGGAAAAAACTAACAATAATGCATGAAAACAGACAGGGAAACAAAAAACTAATTATTGGGTGAGACGACTAATTAGTCTAGATCGTTTCTGAAGACGGGAATAATTTGCTTTATTTTATGACAAATGCAGAAATAAAAAGAAAAATCGGGACTGACTGTGATTAGTATGAATGGGATATAGAACGTAAAGAAGAAAATAAAACAAGAAAACAGATCAAAACAAGGCCAGGCCCAAACTTTCAGATGATTATTACTCTAGCCTATCATACACTGCCTGCATTGCCTTTGGCTAGCTTTTCTCTTCCCTTTTTAAAATCCTCCCAATACTCTAAACCACACCGTACATGGGACATCAGGAAGTAGCAGGGCGCCATCTGCAGTGGCTATGCCATGTGGAGAGGATTTGCCCACAGAAGAATAAAAGGCAAATGAAAACCCCATGAAGACCACATTTCCAGTGGGCACACAGCTGGGATATTTCCAATGGGTCTTAAGTCAATTTGGGACATTGACTCTTGGGAGGAGGAAGAGGGGCCCCAACCAACCTGAAGAACAGGAACAAAATGTGACACACAAGTATGAAACCAGAGGTCCTGCGGGGCCAGCTCAGGAAGCAGCTCTGTGTACAGAGATGCCCCAGCTGCTGAAAGTGGGAAAAGCAGGTGGGAGGTCACTGCTAGTCTGCAAAAGACCACTCGGCCTGCCCGTGCTGTTCCGGGAATCCCAATATCCAAGCGAGCCGCAACACAGAGCTTTTAAACTAGAGCCGAGAGCTCTTCCACATCTGGTCGGCAGCTCTCCATTAGAGGCCCAAAGCATGGTATATTTGCCCCTGGGGGTAGATGAAGTACAAGGAGGTTCTGAGGATCAGCATCTTCAAAAGCATGGTGCCTCATACTCTGTGCCTAGGGGCTAATAGATGGTGTCCATTAATGCTTTAAAGCACAGCTTTGCCCTGCACCATACCAGCATGTGAGTTGACGGCAGCCATCCCTCAAACTTTTCATGCCCTACCACAACTGGTCAAAGGAAAATGCCTGAACTCTTCTAAATAGCCCTGGACTCTTTTTTCCCTTTTATGTGCTGAGAAGCTGAGGACTGCCCCCATTTAAAACTGCAGCTGTTCCTCTCTTTACCCTGTTCACACAGTGGAGCTGGCCAAGGGCAGGCACGGCCACAGCACTGGGAAGTCTGAAGAGCCACTGGATTGCCCCAATAGCATAGTGCTCTCAACAGATTGGTGGGCCTGATGAAAATGCTTCCAGGGTTCACAGCCCATCACTTACCAACTTCCAAAGACAAAAGCTGAAGTTCAGTAGAGTGGAGCTAGAGAGCGGGTGCTCGATGCAAAGGGACTGCTTAACCCATAATTTCACCTCCCAAGAAGTACAGGGACAGGACACACAGGCAAGCCAGGCAACAACAGAGAACACATCCCCCTGAGTTTGTGCCTCTCGGGCTCCAGCCTGCGTAGTGACTGCCGATCGCTCCTACTAAATAGGAAGGGGAAGCCCTTTTGGAGCTCTAGTGGGAAAGACATGGTTTTAACCAGTTCATAATCAGCCATTAGAGAAGAACACAGCATCTGCGATGTCAGCACTGGCTGATGGTCACTGGTACACTACGGAATTTTATAAACCTGGTGGTTCGTGTGCCTTGTCAGCCACTGGCTGCAAATGAGGATAATTTTCCCAAAAGGAGCATTCAGTTGCATTCTCATTTTCCCTTTTGGCTCTTTCAAATATAAACAAGTACAATAATGTTTAACACTGGGGAAATATACAGTAACTTACAGGCTGTGCTTCGGCCCTGAGAGCCGGCGCTGGTTAAAGGGACAGGACTCCCTGCCTGCAGATCTGCCCTCTGGCCCTGAGCTTTTATGAAACCTATTTTCCTAATAAAACATGTTTCTTGCATTATCTCAGTCAAGCCCACTAGTGAGGCCACAGTTGAAAGGGCATCAGCACCTTCTTCCAAGCTCTAGTTTTTCAGAGACCTTACCACTTGAGACTCAAAATTTATATTGGCTGAAATTCTGATATCCCTGGTTCTCTGGGAGAGTCAGGATTTTGATTTAGTTACAGTAAATGAATCCTTTCTCTCTCTCTCTCTCTTTTTTTTTTTTGGTAGAGGTGCCGGGAAGTGAACCCGGGACCTCATGCATGCCAACCTTTCTCTTCTTTTAAAAAATAAGCATTTTAAGAATCTCACTGGATCGTATTCAGAGCTGGGCCATTATCCTGGTCACTGCCCTCATTTAACAGATAAGAAACCTGAGGTCCAAGGAGGGTAAAAATGACGCCCCACACCCTACCTGTAGGGAGCTGTGATGCTGAGGAGCACTCAAGGCTCTCCCTCTCCAGCGCAGTGACTTTCCACTATACCAGAGTTACCAAACGTCAAATGGCAGAATCAAACGATGTCTTAGGTCTTCGGTCTTGTTAAAGAGCTTTACAGAAGGATTACATTTTCTTCTCCCCACTCCATTCCCTCCCCGGGCACTCTCATCTAGAGGAAGGGGCCGGTGAATATTGTTTTGGGGCTACACTGAAACAACACAGGAACTTAACCCCTGGCTCCTATCTGTAAATGACACCTGGACAACTTTTTGAACAACACAAGAGTGACAAAGGTAGAATGTCCTCATCTTGTTCTCAAATATTCTAGCCCCAAATCAAATCCAAATGCCTGTCACAGACTTCCCTCAGTGTCATCTTCCTCTGAACGTCCCCACCTTAGGCAGAACTGGCCATCTTCACGACTGTATTTACAGGAGTCAGGTGGTTCATTTGGAACTTAGGGAGACTGAGAACACCCATCTCTCTCCAGATCACAGCTAGTTATCTGCCCAGTCATTGGCTCTTGGTGCTGAGATGACCCTGCCTTCAGGGACAAGGTGCTGCCATGGAGCCAATATAAAACATCTTAGTGCCCTAGCCCCATCTTTCCCACACCTGCCAAGACAAACTGCTGATCTTAGATTGAGACCTTGCAGAATCCAAAAGGTTAAAAGGAATAATAAAGGAAACTGCCAATTGTAAGTGAATTATATCTGGCTCTGAAAGCTGAGGCACAGGCTGTATTATAAAAGGCACCTCTTTGCCGTTGTTTACCATCACCCTGACTAATGCAGACCTTTTTTTTTTTGTTTTAAATAATCTCATGCAAATTAGACACACACACTTCCTTCCAGTTGATTGCTATCTGCAAGGAATAATCTAACCGCAGAGGGACGGAGCCATGGCTGAGCAGGCAGAGAGCGGGAAGCAAAGGGCTTCACTGTCCTGCAAGCCTCCTCCCTCCTCTATTCATCTGAGTCTCCCTTTAGCTGCTACCTTCGGAAGAATTAGTCCATTTAATAAGCCCCAAATGTTCTTTAAGTTGAGGTATCGATGGGCATTACCTGATACCACTAGCGCTAAGCGTTCAGATGTTCTTCCTATGGCTTCCTTTCTGCCACTTGGTGATTCTCAAGAGCTACCAATCCCCAACCCCCAGCCACCCAGTCCACAGCACTGAAAATTCAAATCTATTATTGACAGAGAATAACACTAAGAAATTCCCATTTCTTAGCGTTACTCTCTCCACTCACTAGCTCTAGTGAAAAGGAGGAGAAAAGGACAAGGGAGCTTGTCTCAGAGGAGGAAAGGCGAAGAGGATGTGGGCCGACTCTGAGAGGCAGAGAGGCCACTTCATCTTTTCACACCACAGCGGCCTAATCGGCAAAACTGAGAGCTCACAATTCAAACCAAACTCTGAGTGACGATTCCATGCGCCCAGCGTGGGGGCAGACTTCTTGTTCTCTCAGTTCTCTAGAACTACTTGCAAAAACCTCCAGGGGAGCTCCTTGGACCAGGAGAAGGCTGCTGTCCTTGTGCAGGGGCTGGGCCAGGCATCTCCTCTCCAGGATGGGCTTCTTATAAAAGAACAGAGCAAGTGCGCTACATCCTATTGATGAAAAAAAAAACCCCAGTGTCACTGCTGCAGTGTCTGACCTGCATGGCCGCAGGGCTGCCATCCTTGCCTGCTTTTATCCCCCAGAAGATAAACAAATTTGCTTTCTTTTTCTCAAGGTTTCTGTTCAAATGCAAACAAAACCAAACTGATGGACTTTGTGAGCTGCAGGGTACTGGCTACGACTGGGATGCCCTAGGGTCCTTTCCCACGACTCAGACCAAACCAGGGACACGGAAGGGCTGTCTTTTCTCTGTGGGACAGGCTGTGCAAGGGTTTCTCAGGATAAGTAACCTCAGCACTGTCCCCAGTGACCGCTGGGCACTGCCACGGGGCCTGGCCCTATGCAGGTGAAGCAGAAAGACAGATGACAGAAGACAGCAGTGTTCTCTTCATCTTTCAGGTCAAACAACAACCAGGACAGAAGGGTTAGGAAGAGTTTGAAATAAACAAGGTAATGAACTCCCGCCAGCGCCTTCCTGCTCAGCCCTAGTTTTATTATAAAAATGTGGCATCTGACTGAGATCACGGGAACAGGGCCAGAGGGCCAGCAGCAGAGGGTGACAGTCAAGGGCTGGTCACTGGGACCTCTTCCTCCCCGCTCCACAGCCCCCTCTATTTCTAGGACTAGGGCAATTCATCCGGGACTCACGGACACTGAGCGGGGGTCACCTCTCTCAGAACAACTAAGTTATCTGCCCTGGCACACTCTGGGAGGAGATGAGGCAGAGAAGACAGCTGGCTAAAAATACTCCCCAAATTAAAAGAAAAAATCAAGTCTCTCAGCACAGGTTCAGGGAGGGGAAGGGGAAAAGTATTTTTATTTTATTTTATGAACATTTTGTTGGAACAGTAGAGTACAGTAAGGACTCTCAGAGCCTCTAAAAGTCGTGGGATGACCTGGAGACCCCTATTTCCCAGTGCCTTGTATAAAATTGAATTTTTTAAACATAAATTACACGTAATGACGACACTGTAAAAACTAACAGTAATGGAAAGCTGTGCTGTATTTCATTAGCCTGTATTATTCCGTGCCACCTGATCCAGCCGGGCCTTGTTTATGAGTTAGTGTGTTAGCAGATGCCGATGGAAGCATTTGCTTCGACCTTGCTCTTCTCATTGGGGCATGAAATTACGACGGCAGCACCTTGATATTACAGCCATAAATACAGTAAACTGCAAATTTAAGCCAACGGCTCCTATTGTCTCTGAACATAAAGCTGATCGGTATTTATTTAAAAGGAGAACAAAAAAAATATTATATATCACCTTGTTTATGGGGCCTCCCCCACCCACTTTCCTAGCCCCTCCCCCAGCCCCCCAACCTGTCTAATTCACTTGGTTAAAATATTAAGCAAATAAGCCAAACACTTTTTCCTCCACTGATTAACTATTCCCAAGCAGTGAAAACAGTTTTTGAGAAAACTAGTTCCAAATGTCATTACCCTGAATGAAAGAGTTTTCATAAGAATTGAACTGATGGGGAGTTGGGGTGGGGGGAGCTGGTTCCCATCACCTTAATATTGATATGTAAATTTAAGAACAAGACTGGAGAATTTTCCCTCTCCTTAAATGAGGGAAGTTCAAACAACAGGAGAAAAGTTGCTGATGATGCCCTGAAACGGAATGTCCTCTCAGTATCCTTCTAGAAATCGTTAGGCAGAAACATTATTTCAAAAAGCAGCAAAACACTGCCTCCTGCCACCTAAGGAAAGAAAGAAAGATATCTGCCGAAGAAGATAATTCTCAGCTCATCACAGAGAGCTGGGGCACCTTTCATTAAAACTTGCACCAATCCCTCCTTATCCCAGTGAACCATAAAGACAATATATCCTTTAAATACATTAAATGTGGAAGAAAAATAAACACAAAGACAAAAGGACACTGGATATCACCCGGCCATGTCTCCCAGTATAAATCACTGAGTAAAAAAGCCAGTGCAAAATGTATTCACTGCTAGCTGAAAGACTGAGGAAACTGGCGGGCTTGTTCCCCTTGAAGTCTAAAGAGAAGGCAGGTCTGCTTTCCTAATGTCAACAGAAGAGGCAAAGAGGGATGTAAAAACTCCACCAAGTCCAAGTTTGGAGGTTTCAAAAGGGTTGGTGGTGGAAACCATGGAACAACAGCAGGCGAGCTGAGAAGCCACTAGCAGTTCAACACACAGAAGGCCATGTTAGCAGTGAATTAAACGCGAGTTTGGGGGAGCAGTTTAATTCCAAAGCAGATAGGCTGGGTTCACAGGGTCCAGTGCTCAGCAGTTTCAATGACACAGCCACATCAACCAAGATCGAAAGTTTCTGTACATTTACTTTTGATAGGTTATTCCACAAGGCAGACGTACTCCCTTGGAGCCCTAAATTATATCAGACACACCAGTCATTGAGCTTAGCTCCTTCCGCATAAGGAGGAAACTTTCCTATAAAATTTATTGAGCTTCTCTGGGGAGTAGTATAACTGGTGAACAAGACAGAAGTGAGCTGCCCCTCTGTGTAACACAAATTGAGATCTCTCATATGAAAGACTGGGAGGGTTTCCAATCAGCATCCGGGATATCTATTTTTAGATCTATATAATCTAAAGGTTTTTTTTTTCTTTTAATCCCTCTCTGCTAAATTAGAAACAAAAACAAAGAGAGGTTATTTTCGATATTTGATCGATTCCAGAGGATTAACAGCAGGACAAAGATTGTTGCTGGCTGCCACGGACAGCAGGACTTTCGCAACAGGCAGAGAAGTCAGCCCTTCCCACAGTATACTGAGTAAGTCCAAGGGAAGAAACCGTGTCCCTAAAGACCCAGGGGATGATAATCAGGAATCTCTGCTACTTAAATGCCAAGTAAGCCAAACGTGTATTTGTGCATGCGTGGAAAAGCCAAACTGATAAACCCTTTTAGTGATACTGAAATCTTGTTCCTGTTTCAGAAGAGGTCAAGAAGGGTGGTCTTAAAAAAAAGGAATCAACAGGCTGGGCGCAGTGGCTCACCCCTGTGATCCCAGCACTTTGGGAGGCTGAGGCGGGTGGATCATGAGGTCAGGAGATCGAGACCATCCTGGCTAACACGGTGAAACCCTGTCTCTACTAAAAATAAAATTAGCTGAACGTGGTGGCACACACTTGTAGTCCCAGCTACTCAGGAAGCTGAGGCAGGAGAATCACTTGAACCCAAAAGGCAGAGGTTGCAGTGAGCTGAGATAGCACCACTGCACACCAGCCTGGGTGACAGAGCAAGACTCCGCCTCAAAAAAAAAAAAAAAAAGGAATCAACTTGGCTTTGACAACCAAAGAAATTCAGAACTGCAAGAAAAACTGGAGTTTATCTGATCTCTCTCCTGTTCTTTTTTTCTTTCTGTTTCATAGATCAGGAAAAAAAAAAAAAAAAAAAAAAAACACCACATAGAGGCGCAGGGGCTTGCCCACAGCCCATGTGAGCCCCAGAATTGGATTCCCACACAGGGCTCTCTGTGCTGGGCAGGGGCAAGGGGGTGGGGAGCATGGGCAGCCTGACACATCTGCTGCCCTCTGCCACTTAACACAGTCTGCACATTTTAAATAAGCAAATTCTCAGGATCAACACCCCCAAAAGAAGAAAACCAAAGAGAATATCAGGAACATGGGGGAAACTAGGTGAAGAGTACAGAGAATTCTACACACACACCTACCCTCCCAACCCCTCCTTCCCCCCACACACACTTGTGTGTATATACCTAAAAGAAAAGGAGGATAAGAAACTGGTAACTGGTTATATGGGGGACCAGTAGCTGGGGAACAGAGACTGAAGATCACTTTTTACTACATATCCCTATGAATTTTGTTCCATGTGAATAGATTTCTGATTCAAATAGATAAATTAAAGAAAAGAGAAAGCATGTGGGGAAAACAACAAACCAACCAGACTTGATCCTTAACAAAACCACTTACAGTGATTAACCCCATTTTCTGGAATAGAAAAACCAAGACAGGAAAAGATACAGGAGTATCCAAGCCAAGCCCAGGAGTTGGTATTATAACACAAAGACATCCACAATTTCTAACTTCTTTCTTAACCCATTGTGGCTGAGACCACAGCAGCCAAGTACAAGGTGGCTTTTTTTTTTTTTTCAATGTGTTTTTAAAAGGCAGACATCTGTTCTGTTTTGACACATCCTGGCTGCCCAAATGTTTCTTTCAGCTCTAAATATTTGCTTCACCAATGGAAATGTTTCCATCACTGCAACAAAACAAACATTTGCTTTGGGATGAGAGGGCTAGCCATACGCCGTCTCATATGTTCTTTCAAACAGCCTGATTTGGGAAACAACTCCACTATAGGACACAAATCAAGGTGGATATTTTTGTTCCTTTAAGAAAACCTTGTCACAAGAGTTTAGTGCACTAGGGCACATGCTCTAGTCACTCAGCTGGATGCTATAAATGTTCCTTGGGGGTTTCTTCTACATCTTGAATCTTAAATATGTGATCAGAAGGCCTATTATTTGGCATTCAGCTTACTTCCTAAAGATTTAAACTACCATGCAGCCATCGGATGTTTTTTCAAGTCCTCACATTAATCTGATATTAACACGTGAAAACATGCTATGTCCTAATAGGTCAATACATAAATTATTTTGTCACCACCTAGTTGTGTAGCTCAAATGAATCTGGTATTGGTTGCTACTGTCAACATTATTAGTATTGAGATAAACAGGTAGCACTCAACCAAATCCATAAATATTTGAGTGCTAATTCTGCTAGGCAATGTGAGGGTGCTATCTGATTTTCCCTAGCTGTTAAATGGGAGCCTCGATAGGACCCCTTCCTCCCAGTTTCTTATGTTGAATGAGTATTCTCAAAATAACAGCCAAGTGTATTAAACCCAGAGCGTTTTAGTTCTTTACATCTTTAACTCTTTGAGTTCCATGCTAATCCTGTGCAGGAACACTGAGGAGCACGAGACAAGGTTTGCAGGCTCATGGTTTTGTGGCACCTCCGAGCAGTGCCAGAAGTAGGAACTCGATTCTCCCCATTTACAGGAGGGGAGCCTCAGGCTTACAGACCTGAACCAGCTTATCTGAGGTCTCACTGCTGCAAGGTGGAGGAAGGGCTCAGATCCCTGGCCCAGGCTCCTCAGCACTACTCTATACGGCATGGGGTGGCAGGGGTAATATTCCAAATCCTGTTCAAGGCAAAAGGTAACATTGACAGCCCTGTCTTCTAGCCTATCATTCAGATGTACTGGCAGAGCTGTTAAGACTGGAGTTTTTCAAATTAAAAACTGCTTTTAAACATGAGGATGCCCAATGCCAGTGAGGGTGCCATGGAAGAACAAACTGAGAAACACTGGAAGACACTTCGGCACTCTATCCCAAGAGTTTTAAAAATGTTCATACCTTTGACTCAATCATTTTGCGTCTAAAATAACACAATAATGTAGTAAAAGACTTATGTATAAAGATAGTTCATTAGCCAGGCGCAGTGGCTCACACCTGTAATCCCAACACTTTGGGAGGTTGAGGTGGGCAGATTGCTTGAGCCCAGGAGTTTGAGACCAGACTGGGCAACATAGTGAGAACCCTGTCTCTACCCAAAAAAAAAAACTACAAAAATTAGCTGGGCATGATGGTGCACACCTGTAGTGCCAGCTACTTGGGGGGCTGAGATGGGGATTGCTTGAGCCCAGGAGGTTGAGGCTTGAATTCAACTTATACTTGCTCAGAAGCGGAAAGCGAGAGAAATTACACTACATCCGGTGGAGATGGGCTCACCACTTCACTCCACAAGCGCTGGATCTTCCAGCGAGCACAAGACAGAAGGCCTGAACCCGCTGTGCCCTCATCACCTCATTCCCACACACCCTCGCAGTCTGAGCGCCATGTCACAGGCTATTTTCTCCCACAGAGCTTGGCCCTCACATGCAACGCAGACCGTGTCGCCTGCTGTTAAACCAAAGATCTGTTTCAGTGTGAAGGAAAATGTGGGTTCCACTGGACTTACTGAGAGAACACCTTTCTAAGGGATCTTTAACAATTACTCTTAAAATTAATATTTAAAAGATATATTTGCATTCATAAAATTCTGAAGATATAAAAGGTTATACAGTAGCCCACCCTTATCTGTGGGGGATTCATTCCAAGACACTCAGTGAATGCCTAAAACCACAGATAATACAAAATTCTACACACTCTATGCAAATCTTTTTTTTTTTTTTCTTTTTTCACAATTTCAGGGATAGACTTGTTCTTACTATAGATTTTAGCAACCTCAGCATGTGATTTTTTTTCTTTCCTTATTAAGTCAAGAGCTTTCTCCATTTCACTTAAAGGAAGCACTTCACGGCTTCTCTTTGACATATCTGAATTGCCAGCATCGCTGCTCTTGCACGTGGGGCCATTATTAGGTAACACAGGGCTTACTTGAACACAAGTACTTGGATACCATGACCACGGATCCCATCACCGCTAGGGCTACTAAGTGACTGCCAGGTGGAGGTGTCCACAGCATGGATAAGCTGGACAGAGGGATGATGCACATCCCAGGCAGGACAGCATGAGATTTCATCAAGCTACTCAGAATGGCACATGCTTTAAAACTATGAATCATTTATTTATCTCTGGAATTTTCCATTGAAATATTTTTGGACTTTGGTTGACCTTAGATACTTGAAACCATGAGAGGCAGAACTATGGATACAGGGAGACTGCCTTATCGTGAAAAGCCAGTCTCCTTCCCACACCTGCCACCCTGTTACATCCTCCAGGGACAACGATTGCTAAAGTTTCTTATGTAAAAAGCATATATGTAGCTGGGCACAGTGGTGGACACCTATAATCCCAGCTACTTGGGAGGATGAGGCAAAAGGATTGCTTGAGTCCAGGAGTTCAAATCTAGGCAACATAGTGAGACTCCATCTCTATGAAAAAAAAAACAAAACAAAAAAAAGCATATATGTGTGTACATATATGTGTACATCTGTATGTATATTTTTATACAAACGATAGCATTCTATACACACTGTTCTAAATCTTACTGTTTTTAGTTAAGTTATCCTGGAGAACACTCCATATTAGTATCTACAGAGCCCTCTCATTCTATTTAATGGCCACATGGTTGGTGTGGGTGCACTATAATTTATTTAACATCCCCCATTGAACATTTACTGCTACAAACAAAGCCATAATAAAGGACCTTGAATATACCACTTGTACATATGTAACGCTAACCCTAGGAATAGACTCAGGTGTGTGCAGTTTTAATTTTAATAAGGCCTGTCAACTCTTCCTTCCAGGCTGTTTCCACTCACAATCCCTATCAAGCATTTTATCTTTGCCATTCTTAAAGGTTAGAAAAAGGTCTCGTTACAGGTTGTTTTTTTTTTTTTTTTGAGACAGAGTCTCACTCTGTCATCCAGGCTGTTTGCAACCTCCGCCTCCCAGGTTCGAGCAATTCTCGTGCCTAAGCCTACCAAGAAGGCGGGATTACAGGAGTGTGTCACCAGCCCTGCTAATTTTTGTATTTTTGTAGACACAGGGTTTCACCATGTTGGTCAGGCTGGTCTTGAACTCCTGGCCTCACATGATCCATCTGCCTCAGCCTCCCAAAGTGCTGGGATTACAGGCATGAGCCACCACGCACAGCCTCATTATAATTTTAAGTAAACTTTTATTGGCATTGAATATCTATAGAAGAGCATGCACATTTTAAGTGTACGGCTTAACGAATTTTCCCATAGTGAAAAGACTTATGTAACTACCACCCAGATCAAAAAATAGAGTAACAGCCTCTAGCACCATCCCTCATGTCTCCTCCCAGACACCATCTAACTTCTAATACCACAGATTCAGTTTGCTTGTTTTTTAATTTTATACATGTGGGATAATACAGAAAGGATTATTTGATAAAGGGCTCCTTTTGTTCAACATTATGCTTGCAAGAGTCATCCTTGTTGCTATACATAGCCACAGTTCATTCAAATTGTTGTATTGTATTCTTATACAGTAAAAGAATGTATCTATTTCCAGTTTTGGACAATCTATGAATAATGCTGCTATCAACGTTCTTATATATATTTTTTGAGGGGAAATGCTCAATTATAGAATGCACATCTTCTCAGCTTTAACAGATACTGCCAACAATGTCCAAAATGGTCACAGCAATTCACACTCCCACCAGCAGAGTAAGAGAGTTCTAGCTGTCCCACATCCGACAGCAAAGTTCTGTCTTTTCAATTTTAGTCATTCTGGTGGGTGTGAAGGATATCACATTCTGATTTCAATTTGCATTTCTCGGGCGGGCGCAGTGGCTCATGCCTGTAATCTCAGCACTTTGGGAGGCCGATGTGGGCAAATCATGAGGTCAAGAGATCGAGACCATCCTGGCCAACATGGTGAAACCCCGTCTCTACTAAAAATACAAAAATTAGCTGGGTGTGGTGGCACTTGCCTGTAGTCTCAGCTACTCAGGAGGCTGAGGCAGGAGAATCGCTTGAACCCGGGAGGCAGAGGTTGCAGTGAGCCAAGATCCCACCACTGCATTCCAACTTGGCGACAAAGTGAGACTCCATCTCAAAAAAAGAAAATTGCATTTCTCCGACAACTAATGAGCCTGAACATTTTTTGTTTGTTCACCATCTTCATTGAGTAGAGGTTCTATGTAATAAGGCAAGTTTGTTCATTGTGTTGTTAGAATCTTGATTGCTTTGTCTGTTTGTACCATGAAACATTGAGAAAGAAGTTTGAAACATCCCATTATAATAGATTTGTCTAGTTCTCCTTTCAGATCTGTCCAATTTTGCTTTCCGTATATCAAAGCTATGTTTATTAGGTGTGTAAGTATTTTGAAATGTTCCTCTTGTTGGCGACTGACCATTTTATCATTCTGAAATTTCTCTCTTTATCTCTGACTCTACTTTTTTCTCTTTTTTTTTCTTTTTTTGAGACAGAGTCTCACTCTGTCGCCCAGGCTGGAGTGCAATGGCATGATCTCAGTTCACTGCATCTTCCGCACCCCAGGTTCAAGCGATTCTCCTGCCTCAGACTCCCAGGTAGCTGGGATTACAGGCATGCACCACCACATCTGGCTAATTTTTGTATTTTTAGTAGAGATGGGGTTTCACCATGAACTCCTGACCTCAGGTGATCTGTCTACCTTGGCCTCCCAAACTGATGGGATTACTGCTGTGAGCAACCATGCCCAGCCTTCTGACTCTACTTTTAAGATCACCTTCTCTGGTATTGGTACCAAGTTTTTTTTGCTTAGTGTTTGCATGGTCTATCTTTTTCCATCACTTGACATTTAATCCTTACATATCTTTAAAGGTGTGCCTGATGCAAGCAGCAGTCTTTTAATTTTAATCTTGACCAACTGCTTTTAATGGTGTATGTACTCCATTTATATTTAATGTAAATGCTGAAATTTGGGGGTTTATATCTTTCATATTACAATTTGTTTTCCTTTTGACCTGTTTAGCGCTCTCTTTTCTCTCCTGTCTTCTTTTTAATTCAGTTTTTCCTTCTATTACCTTGTAGTCAAGGTGGTTTCTGATGGATTTCTCTACTGTAAGGTTACTATCTTTTCTTTCAGAGTTAATAAATGGCTTGGAAAAGATATTTCGCTCTTTCTTTTCAAACTTTCATCTTCTCATTTTAGCACCCATCAATGGAACTTGTCTGCAACGATAATTACTGGATGTTTGCCTACTGGGAGATCCTCAATTAGGAGTGAAAGGGGTCCTGAGACTAACACACTTGCAAACCAGTGCCCTAGACATCGCAATACATCCTTCACTTACTACAGTATGATACAAATGAGAAATGTTACCGTTCCCCCAAAGATCCTCACACGTGTAACACTTTCCCTCCACTCAGCCTTTCATATACTGGCATGTGTTTCAATTATAATGCATGCTAAAATCCACAGGAAAAAATTCTTATTTTACACAGTCAATATTCACTGATATGTGTCCTTTTGTTAGTTCTTCATTCCTTCCTGCATTTCTGTGTTTCCATGTAAGATCATTTTCTCTCTGCTTGAAAACTCCTTTAGTGTTTCTTTCAGTACAATATGCTAGTGATGAATTTTCTCTTTTTGTTTGCCTGGAAATGTCTGTATTTTCCTTCACTTTTTAAAGACGTTCTTTTATGAAATAATTTCTGACTTACAGAAAAGCTGCTGAAAGTATAGTATAAAGAATTCTCATATATCTTTCACCCAGGTTCTTTAAATGTTAAATTCATCACATTTGCTTTATTATTCTCTATTAATCTGTCTATGTGATTATTTTCCCTGAACTGTTTGAGACTAAGTCACAGACATCACACCCTACCCCTTAAATATTTCAGTATGCACGTCTTGATTTGGGGTGCTTATATATAATTACAGAATAATTATCAAAATCAAGACATTAATAATGTTAAATTTATATCTGTAGCTCAGATCTTTCCTCTGAACTTAATTCATAATATCCCTCTACCCACATGTATCTCCACTTGGATATCTGGTGTCTAATACTGAACTAATCCTGCCCCACCACACTGCTCTATTCCCAGTTAATGATGACTCCAAACTTCTAGTCACACAAGGCCAAAAACCCTGGGGGTCATCCCTAATGTCTACTTCTCTGAGCCAACAAATCAGGCTATTCTGTTGGATTTACTTCCAAAAAATATCCAGGGAATCTGAGGATGTCTTAACACTAGACTAGTCTCCCAGCTTCCACCCTGGTGATCCTATTAAACCTTACATCAGATGGTCTCACTCCTCACTGAAAACACTGATGATTTTCCATTTTACTCAAAGGAAAACTAACGTCCTCACCAAGATCAATGCTGCCCTATACAACCTCACTTCCTGTTAACGCTGTGACCTTGTCTCTCCCTACTACCCACCTGCCCCACTGTTCTTGTTCCTAAAATTTGCCAGGCACACTTCCTCCTCAGGCTTTTGTATGGGTCATTCCCTTTTCCTGAAACTCTTTCTACTCTGAAATCTGCATGTTTTGCTTCCTCGTTTTCTTCAAGTTTTTGCTCAAAATGTTCTTAGAGGGGCTTTTCCAAACCATCCCATTTAAAATTGCAAATTCTTAGAAGCATCCTCTATTGTTCTTACTCTACTTATGTTTATATTTTATTCTATTCACCGCCTTCTCCCTCCCACTCTACCATTACATTTGGGGTTATTTTATTCACTGCTCTGTTCCTAGTATCTAAAACACCTACGTTCTCCTCCCACCTAGTAGGTATTCAATAAAAAGCCAGGCATGGTGATTCACACCTGTGGTCTCAGCACTTTGGGAGGCTGAGGCGGGAGGATCGCTTGAGTACAGGAGTTCAAGACCAGGCTGGACAACATAGTGCAACCCCACCTTTAAAAAAATAGCTGGGTGCAATGGTGTATACTTAAAGTCCCAGCTACTAGGGAGGCTGAAACAGGAGGACTCCTTGAGCCCAGGAGGTCAAGGCTGCAGTGAGCCATGATTGCACCTCTGCACTCCACCATGGGTGACAGAGCAAGACACTAAATCAAAAAGAAAAAAAAACTGCAGAAAGAATAAATAAACAGAGACCCCAATATGTAAAACAGATAAAAGTAATGTTCACAGGTTTTAGGAGGTCCAGTGGGGCATGGAGAAAAATCAGAATCCCATCTTCTTGATTCCCTCTTTCTCCCTCAAATATCTCTCAGAATCTCCAGGGATCCCCCGATATATGCATAAAAACTGTTACCATGCTGAGCAAGGTGGCTCAGGTCTATAATCCCAGCACTTTGGGATGCTGAGGCAGGTGGATCACTGGAAGTTAAGGAGTTCAAGATCAGCCTGGCCAACACAGTGAAAGCCCCATCTCTACTAAAAATATAGAAATTAGCCAGGCGTGGTGGCAGGCACCTTTAATCCCAGCTACTCAGGAGACTGAGGCAGGAGAATTGCTTGAATCCGGGAGGTGAAGGTTGCAGTGAGCCAAGATCATACTATTTCACTCCAGTCTGGGCAACAGAGTGAGACTGCATCCCAAAAAACAAAACTAAACTAAATACCTGTTACCATATATTCACCCTGTACTAAAGCAAACTAGTTTATTCCTCAGCCCCTGATATGCCTTATACTCTGGAGAGTCAGGCATTGGTCTTCTACCACTGACGTTCCAGCCATCAGAGCAGCTTCTTCTCAACACACTCAGAGCCTGACAGTTGCTCTGGGTTATCCCTTCCATCACCAAAGCTCTCTCTGATCACCCTAGGTGGAAGTACTTTTCTACAGCAATTACTATCTATATAATACTCCTCTGGTTGCCAAACATAGATGGCTTTGTACCCTTTCTTTTATCTTACATGGTTTTCTGAGGATTTTAATGTTGCTGAACTTTTAGTCTCTGCCTTATTCATTACTGTATCCCCAAAACCTAAAATACTGATCAACCCACAGTGGGCATTCACCAAATAATTGTTCAATGTGTGAATAAAGCATACTGGTGCTTAATGGACTGCAGATTTTCAATAGCTGTTAAGATATATTCATAGCACTTGGTGATAATCCCTTTTTCTCCCTCTTTAAAAAAAAAGTTATTTATCCTAAAATTCATTGTCACTGTCATCAGTAACATTTAACATTATTCTTGGGGTTTCATCCTATGTAATAAGGCAGGAAATAAAATTAAAATATCTAAGAATTAGAAACAAGTTTACAAAATAATCGACTGATCATATACCTATAAAATTTTATTTAATCATAAGAAAGTTGAGTGGGGTGGCAAGATATAGAATATACATAAAATTTAAAAATCAGTAGTACTCCTATCTACCAGCAATAATTAAAAAATAAAATGAAGAGAAACTCCTTTCACAGTAGCCATGAGAAATATAAAATTACTATAGTCTTATAGAACGTTAGCTCAATATAA
The DNA here is from genome assembly GCA_031835075.1 of Saguinus oedipus. Classification (NCBI taxonomy): domain Eukaryota; kingdom Metazoa; phylum Chordata; class Mammalia; order Primates; family Cebidae; genus Saguinus; species Saguinus oedipus. The sequence continues at coordinate 48,395,574 of CM063175.1, read as the reverse complement.
AGAAATGTTGCAGAGAAATTAAAAAAGACAAATGAAAAAGCCTTTTCAAATTAATTTATAAGTTTGACACAGTTTCAATAAAAATCCCAATTATTTTAAATTATCTCAGATGTTCCTCAAGCTTATCTGGGAGAATGCACAACAAATAATAACAAGAATTGGCCGGGTGCAGTGGCTCATGCTTGTAATCCCAGCACCTCAGGAGGCCAAGACAGTGGATCACCCGAGGTCAGCAATGTGAGACCAGCTTGGCCAACATGGTGAAACCCCATCTCTACTAAAAATACAAAAATTAACCAGGTGTGGTGGTGGGCACCTCTAATCCTAGCTATTTGGAAAGCTGAGGCAGGAGAATCACTTGAACCTGGGAGGCAGAGGTTGCAGTGAGCCCAGATCACACCACTGCACTCCAAACTGGGCTACAGAGTGAGACTCCATCCCCCCTCAAAAAAAAAAAGAATAACAAGCATTTTCTTAACACCAAGGAAGGCAACAAGGAAGTTATCCTATATGGTCTAAAAAGGGAAAGCATAAATAATCCACCCTGTTTATCATATCAACAAGAAATAACCATAAAAATGGGCAACAAGCAGCCCTCTGTCTATGGAGGAGCCATTCTTTTATTCCTTTACTTTCTTAATAAACTTGCTTCCACTTTGCACTGTGTACTCACCTGAATTCTTTCTTGTGCAAGATCCAAGAACCCTCTCTTGGGGTTTGGATCGGGACCCCATTCCTAACATATTTCTCTTTTTTTAAACAGTATTATCTTCTCTTCAATAGGAAGATCTCACACTGGATTATTTATTAAATGCAAGTCTACTGGTGACAATTTATCTCAGCTTTTATCTTATGATGTCTTTATTTTTCCTACATGGATATTTACACTGTATAGAGAATTCTAGATTTTTTTTTTTTTTTTTTTGAGATGGAGTTTCACTCTTGTTACCCAGGCTGGAGTGCAATGGCGTGATCTCGGCTCACCGCAACCTCCGCCTCCTGGGTTCAGGCAATTCTCCTGCCTCAGCCTCCTGAGTAGCTGGGATTACAGGCACGCACCACCGTGCCCAGCTAATTTTTTGTATTTTTAGTAGAGACAGGGTTTCACCATGTTGACCAGGATGGTCTTGATCTCTTGACCTCGTGATCCACCCGCCTCGGCCTCCCAAAGTGCTGGGATTACAGGCTTGAGCCACCGCGCCCGGCCGAGAATTCTAGATTAAGCATCTTTCTTCTTTCACCATTTTGAAGATGTCATTCCATTGACCAGTGCGTTACACTGTCTCTGATTATGAGTCAGCCATAATTCTGATCTTTGTTCCCTTTTTATTTATTATTTTATTTTTATTTTTTGAGATCGAGTCTCGCTCTATCACCAAGCACGATCTCGGCTCACTGCAACCTCCGCCTCCCAGGTTCAAGCAATTCTCCTGCCTCAGTCTCCCAAGTAGCTGGGACTACAGGCACGTGCCACCATGCCCGGCTAGTTTTTTTGTATTTTTAGTAGAGACAGGGTTTCACCATGTTGACCAGGATGGTCTCCATCTCTTGACCTCGTTATCTCCCAAAGTTCTGGGATTACAGGTGTGAGCCACCGCACCCTGCCCCTTTTTCTTTTTAATATTCAGCAGTTTCACTAGGATACACCTCGATGTAATTTGCTTTGCATTTGCATTTACCCTACTTGTCATTGGCCACACTTCCTGGGCTGCTGTTTGAGTGGGGTTATTTTAATCAAAATTGGAAATTTCCAAGCCAACTTTTCTTCAAATACTTTTCTGCCTCATTCTTCTCTCCTTTTGGGGAGTACAGCAGTCACCCTATGTTAGACAGTTTGATTTTTGTCCTGCAGGTCATTAAGGCTCTGCTCCTATTTTTATTCCAGCTATTTTTTCTCTACATACTTCAGTTTGGATGATTTCTGCTTACCTGTTGTCAAGTTCACTGATCCTTCCTTCTGTTGTGCCCCATCTGCTGTGCCTCTCATCCAGGGAAACTTCAATGTCAGGTTTTGTGTTTTCCAGTTCTAAGATTTATATTTGGTTCTTTTTTACAACTTCCTTATCTCCACTGCAACTCCTCATCTCTACCCTCTCACCCATTTTTTTCATGTAAATTATTTTAACATATTTTTTCATAAAGTTCTAGTTCATCTGTAAATCTGTTTCTATTAATTGACTTTTCATTTCAGTAAGATTCACAGGGTCCTGTTTCTTCCCATGGCTAGTAATTTTAAAATTTTACACTGGATGTTGAAGGTGATAGTTTGCAGAGGCTCTGGATTCTGTTTTCTTCTGCAGAGTTAAGTTTATTCCAGTAGGCAGTTAAATCACTGGCAGATCTGATGTAGGCTCAAATTTATGCTTTATTTCTGTTTTGCCCTTAGTCCCAGGGAAAATGCCATAGTCCTGGGAGGTAGTATTTGCGACTAAGGGGTAGCCCTTCTAGGATTTCAAAGCAAAGTCCAAGGTGTCTATCAAATCTCCTCTAACTTGACAAGACTCCAACTCCAAATTCTCTCTCTCCCACAGCAGGCAGCTACTGAAATATGTGCTGGAATCTGTGACACTTCATCTATGCATGGGCAGTTCGGCAGTTATTCTAGCATGTGAGAGGTGTTTATATGCAGAGTTTGGGGTGATCCCCTGTAAGGTTCTCTTTCTAGGATTGCCATCTTCAATTTCCAGACACGCTGACAGTCTCAAAATCCATCTCCCAATTCCTCAAACCAATATGACACAGCTTTCTGCTTGAGCTCTATTTGCTAGCACCTGGTGGACTGGGGAGTGCATCAAGGAGAAAGCCTTATAAAGGTAGCTCCCCTGGATGGGGGTTTTTCTTTCAAGAATTACATTCACTTCATTTTCTGCTTGCTTTTAGTAGCTCCCCAGTACCTACAAACTATGTTTTTAAAATATTGTGTCCAAAATTTATTTTTGTTATTGATGGGAGTATTATTCTTATACAAGCTACTCTATCATTACTGAAAGCCAAGAACTCTCGGAATTTTTGTTTGTTTGTTTTTTAAGACAGAGTATAACTCTGTCACCCAGGCTAGAATACAGTGGTACAATCTTGGCTCACTGAAACCTCTGCCTCCTGGGTTCAAGCAATTCTCCTGCCTCCACCTCCCAAGTAGCTGGGATTACAACCGCACGCCACAAAGCCCAGCTAATTTTTGTACTATTAGTAGAGATGGGGTTTCGACATGTTGGCCAGGCTGGTCTTGAACTCCTGATCTCAAGTGATCTGCCTGCCTTGGCCCCCCAAAGTGCTGGATTACAAGTATGGGCCACCATGCTTGGCCTCAGAATGTTTTTTAAAGAGAGGAATAATGAAGTGAGCCTTATTCTTGTACATATTATAACTGATAATAAAGATACTGTAATTAGGCCGGGCATGGTGGCTCACGCCTGTAATCCCAGCACTTTAGAAGGCTGAAGCAATTCGGCTATTCAAACTTCTCGTGTTGTATTTCTCGTGTTGTATTTTGAATAGCCAAATTGATCAAGCAGAAGAAAGGATATCAGAGGTTGAAGACCAACTTAATGAAATAAAACGAGAAGACAAGAATAGAGAAAAAAGGATAAAAAGGAATGAGCAAAGTCTCCAAGAAATATGGGACTATGTGAAAAGACCTAATCTACGTTTGATAGGTGTACCTGAATGTGACGGAGAGAATGAATCCAAGCTGGAAAATACTCTTCAGAATATTATCCAGGAAAATTTTCCCAATTTAGCAAAGCAGGACACTATTCAACCCCAGGTAATACAGAGAACACCACAAAGATATTCCTCAGGAAGAGCAACTGCAAGGCACATAATCGTTAGATTCACCAGGGTTGAAACGAAGGAGAAAATACTTAGGGCAGCCAGAGAGAAAGGTCAGGTTACCCACAAAGGGAAGCCTATTAGACTTACAGCAGATCTCTCAGCGGAAACCCTACAAGCCAGAATAGAGTGGGGGCTGATATTCAACATCCTTAAAGAACAGAACTTTCAGCCCAGAATTTCATATCCTGCCAAACTAAGCTTCACAACTGAAGGAAAAATAAAATCTTTTATGAATAAGCAAGTACTCAAGAGATTTTATTACCACCAAGCCTGCTTTACAAGAACTTCTGAAAGAAGCATTACACACAGAAAGGAACAACCCGTATTAGCCTTTCTAAAATATATCAAAAAGTAAAGAGCATCAACATAAAGAAGAATTTACATAAAGGAATGGATAAAATAGCCAGTTAACATCAAATGGCAGTAACCCTAAATTTAAATCAACTAAATCCCCCAATCAAAAGATACAGCCAAAACCTAACGGTATGCTACATCCAGACCCATTTTATATCCAAAGATACACAAAGACTCAAAACAAAGCATTGGAGAAAGATTTACCAACCAAATGGAGAGCAAAAATAAATAAATAAACAAAAAGCAGGAGTTGCAATTCTCGCATTTGATAAAACAGATTTCAAAGCAACAAAGATACAGTGGTAAAAGGACCAATGCAACAATAAGAGTTAACAATCCTAACACCCAGATACATAAGACCCATAAAGAGATTTAGACTCAACGAGACAGAAAATTAATAAGGATATCCAGGACTTGAACTCAGATCCAGAACAAGTAAACTTAATAAATATTTATAGAGCTCTCCACTTTAAATACACAAAATATACATTCTCCACTTTAAATACACAAAATATTGATCAGCCATTATTAATACCCATTTTTAGAATAAAGCAATATTCCTGTTCTTTCTCCCTCTTTTTCTTCCTCTTTCTTCCTCTCCTTCTCTCCTTTTCTTTCTTTAAAAAAAAAAAAAAAAAAAAAAAAATTGTTGGGGATTTCCTTTAAGAAAAGAGAAGAAAAGGTAGTAACAAGCATACCTCATTTTATTGCACTTTGCTGTAGTGTGCTTTGCAGGATTATTGCAAAGGATTTTCTTTTTGCAATTATATTGCAGGATTTTCTTTTATTTTTATCATTAATAGAATTATTATTTATTCTTTTTTTAATTGCATTTTAGGTTCTGGGGCACATGTGAAGAACATGCAAATTGTTGCTTAGGTACACACGTGGCAGTGTGATTTGCAGCCTTCCTCCCCTTCGCTTATATCTGGCATTTCTCCCCATGCTATCTCTCCCCAACTCCCCACCCCCGCTGTCCCTTCCCTATTTCCACCCCCCCCCCCAAAAAAATAGAAGGCTGAAGCAGATGGATCACCTGAGGTCAGGAGTTCAAGACCAGCTGGCCAACATGGTGAAGACCTCCTCTACTAAAAATAAAAAAATTGGCCAGGCATGGTGGCAACTGTAATCCCAGCTACCTGGGAGACTGATGCAGGAGAATCACCTGAATCTGGGAGGCAGAGGTTGCGATGAGCTGAGATCTCACCACTGCACTCCAGCTTGGGCGACAAGAGCGAAATTCCATCTCAAAAAAAAGATACAACAATTAAAACATTGTGGCATTTGTGTAAGAGTGTATAGGTTAATAAAAACAGAGCAGATATCCCTGAAAGAGACCTTGTTATGTATTAAAATTTAATATATAATAGAGGAAGCATACTAAACAACTAGAGAGAGAAATTATTTATTTATTTGAAGGACAGTCAGGGAAAAAGTAATGTTTGAAAAGAGCTTCACTTCACACCATTTCACAAATTTCAGGATTAAAGAGCTAAATATAAAAATATAAACCATAAAAACTAAAATGAAATGTGGGTGAATAGTGAGCATCACTGGTTCAGTGTTTATGGACAAACTATTTCATCTCGTTCCTTAGTTTCTCTCTCAATTGCAGGAAGATAATAAAAAATACTTACCTTGTAGGGTTTTTGTGATTAAATAAAATAAGGGACTTAGCTTATTGCCTGACACATAACCAGCCCTCAATAAATGTTAGCTGTTACTGTAATTATTATTATTTAATAATTATGGGGATGGAATCTCTTACCATAAAAATAATAGAGGAGATATCAGAAGATTGATAGATCTGATTATGTGAAAATAATCACTTTTATATATTAAAAAACATAAAAGACAAGGAAGTGGGGAAAATGTTTGCAAACATGGCAAAGAATTAATATTCTTAATATATAAAGGATATTTAAAAATCAATAAGTAAAGCACTAATATCCCAGTAGAAAATGGGAGGGAGGAAGGACTGAATAAACATTTCTGAGATAAACATATTTTAAAAGTTCAACTGTTACTAAACAGATACAAATGAAAACAATATGAAAAAGCTGTTTTGTTGCTATTTTCTCATTTTTCAGTGATCATACTCAAATAGCATACTGTGACAAGTACTCTCAACCCCTGGAGAAACAACTACTACTATGCTCTATTTGGAAAACTATCACTGTGTGCCCAGAGTCTTAAAATGATCACATCTTATGAGTCAATATTTCCGAATTTCAGGAATACATTTTGAGAAAATATCAGACAATGCTATTCACCATTGTTTTTCTAATTCCTTTAAACAAAAAACAGAAAGAAAGAAAGAATGAATGAATATATTAAGTACTCATCTCAAGAAGCTAGAAGAACATCAGAAAAATCCAAACAAAGTAGATGAAAGGAATTCTGCGGAAGAGTGTTTTAAATTTTCCAAATGGCCAAATTTTTTTGCAGGGCTTCTTATTGTAAATTTTAGTTTTATTGCCATATGGTCGGAGAAAGAGGGGCTACATGATTTCTGCCCTTTGGACTTTATTGGAATTTTTCTTTGTGGCTAATTAACAACTTTTTATAAATGTACCATGGATGCTGAAAAATTTAATATTCCCTGTTTTACGTGTATAAAATGGCATTTATTTTTATATATAACAAGTTTATTATTATCTAATTATTTCACATTCTCATTTTTTTTGCCTGTGATTAAATTCTAAAGTATGTTAATATCTTCAACTATGTAGTTTTACATTCTTCTATATTTCTTTTTTTTTTTTTTTTTTTTGGAGATGGAATTTTACTCTTGTTACCCAGGCTGGAGTGCAGTGGTATGATCTCAGCTCACGGCAACCTCTGCCTCCTGGGTGCAAGTGATTCTCCTGCCTCAGGCCTCCTGAGTAGCTGAGATTACAGGTGCCTGCCACGCATGGCTAATATTTTTGTATTTTTAGTAGAGGCAGGATTTCATCATGTTGGCCAGGTTGGTCTCCAACTCCCAACCTCAAGTGATCCACCCTCCTCAGCCTCCCAAAAATGCAGGGATTACAGGCGTGAGCCACCATGACGGCCCTAAATTGTTCTATATTTCTAATAGCTTTCATTTCATATACTTTGAGAGAATGTTTTTAAGTGCATCAAGTTACATGATTATTATAACTTCTAGGTATGTCGAACTTTGCAATGGTAAAAACTGACACCACATTCATTTTAATATTTTAATCTTGAATTTCTAATCAGCCTAATATTAATACTGTAAATTCTGTTTCCTTTTTTGTTTTCTTCCTTTTTTTTTTTTTTTAAAGAGACAGATTCTTACTTTGTTGCCTAGGAGTGCAGCTTAAGCTATTCTCCTGCCTCAGACTCCTGAACAGCTGGGACTACAAGTGTGCACCACCATGCCTGGTTCATCTTTTATGAATTTTTTTGTTGAGATGGGGGTCTCACTATGTTGTCCAGGCTGGTCTCAAACCCCTGGCTTCAAGCCATCCTCCCGCCTCAGCCCCCTAAGCTCTGGGATCACTAGTGTAAGCCACCACACTGGCCAATTCTGTTTATTTTGATTTGCACTTGCTCACTGTATCCAGACCATCCCTTATTTTCAACTTTCCTGTGTTGTTTTATTTTAGCTATGTCTCTTCATTACTCATAAAACTGGCCTTTGTTTTTTCTTTAGGTTTTACTGAGTTTGAGATCTGTCCTTTAATAGGGGATTTCCTAAATCCCGTGATTATGTATTGTGTTTACTACTTCCTGTTTTTTTTTTCCCTCCTAACCTTTGCTGATCATCTTTTCTTCCCCTTGAATGTAATTTGCAATTTCTAAGTCCTATTCTCTTCTAGTCTAATAAGGAGTATCTCTAATTTTTAAAAGCTGGGAGAATATACATGGTTAAATATGCAAAATCACACTAATCTTAAGCACAAAGCTTGAAGAAATTGTACATATGCATATACTTGTGTAAAAACCACTCCTATGGAGATTCAGAACATCTCCCAGTACTCCATAAGGCGTCTACACCCTCCTCCAGAGGGGCCACTGTAACAGATCATCAGCATTCGTTTTGCCTGTTCTTGAACTTCATAAACATATATGCATTCTTTTATATCTGGCTTTTTTTGACGGAATTCTTTGACTCATTCATGAAACTGCATTAACCAGCAATTAATTCTTTTTTCTTGTTATGTAATATTCCTTTGTGTATGTGTTTCATAACCACCCACTTTTCTGTGATGGGACACTTCCCCCTTTGTGTGTGTGTGTGTGTGTGTGTCTCTCTCTTTCTCTCTCTCTCTCTCTCTCTCACCCAGGCTGAAGTGCAGTGGCAGGATCTCAGCTCACTGCAATCTCCACTTTCCAGGTTCAAGCAATTCTCCTGCGTCAGCTTCCTGAGTAGCTGGGATTACAGGTGTGTGCCACAACACCCGGCTAATTTTTGTACTTTTAGTAGAGACGGGGTTTCACCATGTTGGCCAGGCTATTCTCGAATTCCTCACCTCAAGTAATCTGCCCACCCTAGCCTCCCAAAGTGCCGGGATTACAGGCATGAGCCACCACACCTGGCCTTGGCTGTTTTAAATAAAGCTGTTACATACATTCTTGTACGTCTTTCTATGGATAGATGCATCCATTTCTCTTGGGTTTATGTCTAATAATGGAATTGCTAGATCACAAAACAAGCATGTACTTAACTTTAGTAGAAAACGCCAGCTTTTTAAACAGCCATCATAGTTGCAGCACAATGCATTGCCTTTTTCTACGTTCAGATACATGCCTACAGTATCCTTTTCAGTAACATGCTGTATAGGTTTGTAGTCTGGGAGCAATAGGCTATACCTGATAGCCTAAGTATGCAGTAGGTTATACTCTCCAGGTTTCTGTAGGTATAGTCCACAATATTTGCCAACAAAATTGTCTAGTGACACATTTCTTATGACGTATCTCTGTCGTCCAGTGACACATGACTATGTTATGAATATCTTCTCTACGGATTGTTCTTTTGCCATCTTACAGTTTTCATGAATAGAGGTGTTTGATTTGGATGTAGCATCCTTTTTGTTTTATGGTTAGTGGGCTGTGTGACCTAATTAAGAAACCTTTGCCTACTCCAAGGACATGGAGACATCCTCCTGCATTTTTCTTGTGCTTTATAGATTTATATTCCTTATTTGTATGTGTTTAAGGTAAAGGTATGATTACTCCAGCACAATTTTTTGGAGTACTGGCATATCCTGTTAATTTATGCATCAACATGTGATTATTGAGAGCTTACTACATCACACACGTGGGAGACAGGTCAGTAAACAAGAAAGATACCATTTTTTGCCATGTAATCTAGTCAGCAGTTTAACAAGCGGGATCTAAATCCTTAATCTGAGGAAAGAGCTGAGTAAAACTCTAACTTATGCCCAGTATCTGGCAATCTGATTGCACTACATAAATTGGAAGCTCCGTGTTCTGTTTCCATTTCTCTAGATATCCTACAAACTGATGATAGTTGAAGGGAAGATTATGAAAACTCACTCCCTTTATTTTTTTCTTATTATGAACATTCAAAAACTGAAAAATTTTTTTTTTTTTGAGATGGAGTTTTGCTTCTGTTGCCTAGGCTGGAGTGCAATGGCTCAATCTCGGCTTACTGCAACCTCCGCCTCCCGAGTTCAAGGGATTCTCCTGCCTCAGCCTCCCAAGTAGCTGGGATTATAGGTATGCACCACCTCACCCAGCTAATTTGTATGTGTGTGTGTGGTTTTTTTGTTTTTTGTTTTTTTTTTCAAGTAGAGATGGGATTTCACCATATTGGCCAGGCTGGTCTTGAACTCCTGACCTCAGGTGATCCACCCACTTTGGCCTCCCAAAATGCTGGGATTACAGGCGTGAGCCACCATGCCTTGCCTTGAAATTTTTTTAATTATGGCAAAATATACATCACATAAAATTTACCATCTTAGCCATTGTTTTTCTGTTTTGTTTTGTTTTTGAGATGGAGTCTCACTCTATTGCCCAGGCAGTAGTACGGTGGCGTGATCTCAGCTCCCTGCAACCTCAGTCTCCCAAGTTCAAGCAATTTTCCCAACTGAGAGTCCCGAGTAGCTGGGATTACAAGCGCCCACTACCATGCCTGGCTAATTTTTGTATTTTTAGTAGAGACGGGGTTTCACCCTGTTGCCCAGGGTAGTCTCGAACTACTGGGCTCAAGCAATCCGTCTGCCTCAGCCTCCCAAAGTGCTGGGATTATAGGCGTAAGCCACCATGCCCAGCTCATCTTAGCCGTTTTTAAGTTGATAGTTCATCGGTACTAAATACATTCACACTGTTGTCCAAACACCATCACCAACCATCTCCAGGCCTCTTCATCTTGCAAAACTGAAACTGTGTACCCACTATAAACAACAAAACCCTGTACTCCCACCCCCAGCCCCTGGGAAATACCATGACATTCTTTGGAAACACTTTTTTTAAAAAACAGAAAAGTTTAAAGGCACCAGAAGTGAAAAGTAACATACATTCCCACCAAACAATTCGTGTTAATATCTGGAACATAAAATGGAATAACATCTTAGCTGAAAATCATATTCTAAAGTTGTGTACAAAGTGAAAATTGTGTATGTCAAAACAACTGTTGAAAGCCAGGCACGGTGGCTCACACCTCTAATCCTAACACTTTGGGAGGCCGAGGTGGGAGGATTGCCTGAGCCCAGAAGTTCGAGATCCACCTGGGCAACATGGCAAAACCTGGTCTCTAAAAAAAAAAAAAAAAAAAAAAAAAAAATACAAAAACTAGCCAGGAGTGGTGGCATGTGCCTGTAGTACCAGCTATTTGGGAGGCTACGGTGAGAAGATCACCTGAGCCAAGAAGTCATGGCTACCGTGAGCTGTGACCACGCCACTGCACTCCAGCCTGGGCAACAGAGTAAGATGCTGTCTAAAAAAAAAAAAAAAACCTGTTGAAATTTTCTCCAAAGAAACTTTCAGTTAGACATAGCAGCTTGAACACACACTTCTGGTTGATTTTTGTCATCTTACGCTTACACATTCGTTAGGACTCAGGCCCAGAGATGCTCCAATGAGATTTTTAGGACCTCTGCCGTAAACACTGGATAACCGAGGATCACCAGACATTTGAGGGAAAACAGAAAACTTTAAAATGGAAAACAGCCACCCAAAAACAAACAAACAAAAAAAACTTGGAAGAAACAGAAATTAATTCTCAGAGAAAAAAATTAACGTTGCATCAATGAAACAAGAACAGAATATGGGGGGGGAAGGAACACTCAGAGAAAAGAAAGAGCACTCATAAATTAAACACCTGAGAGCAGAAAATTTTTCAATACCCAGGAAAAATACTGGAAGATAAAATTATAAGATAAAATATTAGAAGAAATTACATACAAAGTAGGACAAAAAAGATAAAATTTAAAAAAGAAAATACGTTTTCTTAAATACTTGAGGGTCTAACCAGGACATCTACCATTCAACTATCAGGGGTTCTAAAAAAACAATATACAATACAAAAGAGAGAAAATTATTAAAAATAATAATACAAGAACATTTCGTATTAAAAGATCCTCTCGTAAATAAAGAGGAAAAAAAAGAAAAAAAACAGACCCTCCTGTGTACATTGCCGTGAAATTTCAGAATATGTAGCATAAAGACAAGAGGTAAAGCTTTTGGAGGGAAATAAACAGCTCGTATAGAAAGGACTGGGAATCAGAATGACCTCAGACTTTTCAGCAGCAACACAAAAAAGTAGAAAACAATAGACTGTGTCCTCAAAATTTTAATAAAAAATTATTTCCAATATAGAATTCTGAACCCAGCCAACCTAAAGATGAAATCATGAAGGCAGATTAAAGATATTTTCAGATACACCATGGAATATTATGCAGCAATCAAAAATGATGAGTTCGTGTCCTTTGTAGGGACATGGATGAACCTGGAGGACATCATTCTCAGCAAATTGACACAAGAACAGAAAATGAAACACTGCATGTTCTCACTCATTGGTGGGTGTTGAACAATGAGAACACATGGACACAGGGAGGGGAGCACTACACACTGGGGTCTGTTGGGGGGAATAGGGGAGGGACAGTGGGGTATGGGGAGTTGGGGAGAAATAGCATGGGGAGAAATGCCAGATATAGGTGAAGGGGAGGAAGGCAGCAAATCACACTGCCACGTGTGTACCTATGCAAGTATCTTGCATGTTCTTCACATGTATCCCAAAACCTAAAATGCAATTAAAAAAAAAAAAGATATTTTCAGATACTTGATCTAAAAAAGCTTACCTCCCATGCACACCTTCTCAAGAAGGTACTGAAGGATCTGCTCCACCAACCCAAAGAAGCAATCCAAGAAAGAACACATGGAAGTCAGAAGACAAGAACTCAACCACAGGAGACAGAAAAGGGGTCTTCCCAGAGTCGTAGGGAAAGGCTGACAGCTGGGGAACGGGTCTAGTGAGCGCAGGCCAGACCGCTGCGGGAGAGTGGGCAGAGGGCTCCGGAAATGGCACCAAGAAAACAATAAGTTGCTTGATGTCTTTGATGGTGCTGAGGGGAATTTTACAGCCTGAGCTGAATGAGGATCAATCAGTGGTAAGTTACATAGCTAAGCAATCTGCCCCCATCCCCAAATAGAGCCCATTAACTCCATGAAAAAAATACTTTACAAAACAGAAAGCACAACTATCACATACTTCATGGCTCAGTTGTGAAAAATAGTTACATATTTTACACATTTATTATAATTAGTATTCATGATTTTACTAAAGTATAAATATTGTTTTAGTATCACAATGCTTTAAATTTGATATTTATAATATTAGCACCGTTTAGTATTTAATGTATCTGACACTGCTAAAATAAACTAGATCTCCATCAATCTCTACTTCAAGCCCAGGCATGGTGGCTCATGCCTATAAATTCCAGCACTTTGGGAGGCTGAGGTGCACAGATCATTTGAGGTCAAAAGTTCAAGACCAGCCTGGCCAACATGGTAAAACCCCATCTCTACAAAAAAGAAGAAAAATTAGCCAGGTGTGGTGATGCATGCCTGTAATCCCAGCTACTCAAGAGGCTGAGCTATGAGAATCATTTGAACCCAGGAGGGGGAGGTTGCAGTGATCCAAGATCACGCCACTGCACTCCAGCCTATGCAATGGAACAAGACTCTGGCCTCAAAAACAAAACAAAACACTTTAATTTGTCCAAATATCCTCAAATTCATGATGTCTGAGGGCTTAAACATAAAGGCATGAACATGAACACTAAGGCAAGAACAAATTCATCATCTCTGAGGGCATAAACACATACTTATGGCTATTCTGCTAACTACTGGATAAAATAACGGCACATAGAATCTAGCACATTTGAAAAACACTACCCTACAACTGGCTGGAATTCATACTAATAATATAATCATGATTTGCTATTATCTATTAATATATTTAATCTTATTACTAGATCAAAAGACAATAATTATATGATTATTTCTGTAAGTGATAAAGGACATTAGATATAATTCCATATCCATTCTTAGTAAAAACTCTTAATACAGTAAGAATACAAGAATACTTCCTCAATATGATTCTCTGTCAGTGGGAGTGTGGGGGAAGAGTATCTACTTGTGTAAATGTGTTAGTGTCACTCTCCAAAGCTGACAACATCTTTTATTAAAAAGATATAAAGGCCGGGCATGATGGCTCACGTCTGTAATCCCAGCACTTTGGGAGGCTGAGGTGGGTGGATTGTCTAAGCTAAGGACTTCCAGACCAGCATGGGCAACACAGTGAAACCCCATCTCTACTAAAATACAAAAAGTTAGCCGGGTATGGCGGCGTTTGCCTGTAGTCCCATCTACTCAGGAAGCTGAGGCAGGAGAATTGCAAGAACTGGGGAGGTGGAGGTTGCAGTGAGCCAAGATCACACCACTGCACTTCAGCCTGGGAGACAGAGTAAGACTCTGTCTCAAAAAAAAAAAGATATAAAAGCACATTATTCAAAACCAGGAACAGGTCACACATTCACAATCATCAGTTTGATTTATCACTGTTCTGAAGGTATTCACTGATGGAACTGGGCAAGAAAAGTAGTAATAGATATAAGCAATGGAAAAGAAGAGGGGAGAGTGTTATTTCCAAATAGCACCTAGAAAACCTGATATGAATTAACATACAATAAACAATTTAAGTAGCAAAATCAGTATGAAAAATTGCCTTCAATTAAAGAACTGGCTGAAAGACATAATGAAAGAATACATCCCTTTCAAAGTAGCAACAAAAAAGATACATGGCTGGGTACAGTGGCTCATGTCTGTAATCCCAGCACTTTGGGAGGCTAGGGCAGGAGGATCACTCAAGCCCAGGAGTCTGCAACCAGCCTGGGCAACATAGTGAGACCCATCTCTACAAAACATGAGAAAATTAGGCCGGGCATGGTGGCTCATGCCTGTAATCCCAGCACTTTGGAAGGCTGAGGCAGGTGGATGGTGAGGTCAGGAGATTGAGACCCTCCTGGCCAACATGGCGAAATCTCACCTCTACTACAAATATAAAAATTAGCCAGGCATGGTGATGTGTGCCTGTAATCTCAGCTACTTGTGAGGCTGAGGCAGGAGAATCACTTCAACCTCCTAAAGTGGAGGTTGCAGTGGGCCAAGGTCATGCCACTGCCCTCCAGTCTGGGTGACACAGCAAGACTGTCTTAAAAAAAAAGTACTTATATTTCATTTTTTACTGGGCAAGCTAATTTTGAAAATTATACAGAAATAAAAATAGCCAAGAAAATTCCAAATAATTGAAAAAATGATGAGGCAAGATTAATTTTAACAGATAATGTAATATGTAAGATAGTGTGACAATGGACACAAAGAAACATTTCAAGCGAAGAGGGTACATCCAGATATATACTGGAAGTTAACATAGGATAAAGTTTCATTGAAAATCAATGGAGAAAAACTGCAGAGATGGGAAACTACAGCCAGGGGAACAAATTTAGCCCACTGTCTGTTTTTGGATGGCCTGCAAGCTAAGAATGGTTTTTATGGGTTTTTTTTTGTTGTTGTTGTTTTGAGACGGAATCTTGCTCTGTCACCCAGGCTGGAGTGCAGTGGCACAATCTTGGCTCAGTACAACCTGTGCCTCCCAGGGTCAAGCAATTCCGTGCCTCAGCCTCCCAAGTAGCTGGGATTACAGGCACCCACTACCATGCCCGGCTAATTTTTGTATTTTTAGTAGAGACGGGGTTTCAGCATCTTGGCCAGGCTGATCTTGAACTCCTGACCTCGTGATCCACCCACCTCAGCTTCCCAAAGTGCTGGGATTACAGGCGTGAGCCACCGTGCCTGGTCAGTTTTTATGTTTTTTTAAAGTTAAGAGGAAAAATAAGAACGTAATGATACATGAAAATTACATGAAATTCAAATTTCAGTCTCTAAATAAAATTTTATTTCTCATTAGTTTATATACTGTCAATGGCTGCTTTTGTGCTATAACAGTGGCAATGAGTAGTGTTCAGAGACCATATCAGCTGCAAAGCCTTAAAGTATTTACTGTCTGGATCTTTACCAAAGAAGTTTGTTAACCTGTGCTATAATGGTTGCTGGATTATTTTATTAGCTGGAAACAACTGAACTTAAATCCTTATGCTCTATATACTGAAATAAATTCCTCATTACTTAAAAACAACAACAACTTGAGATTTAAAAAATAATATTTGTGGCCAGGCGCAGTGGCTCATGCCTGGAATCCCAGCATGATTGGGAGGCCAAGGTGGGCAAATCATCAGAGATCGGGAGTTCGAGACTAGCAGGACCAATATGGAGAAACCCTGTCTCTACTAAAAAATATATATACATATGAAAAATTATTACAGCACATGCCTGTAATCCCAGCTACTCAGGAGGCAGAGGCAGGAGAATCGCTTGAACCAGGGAGGCAGAGGTGGGGGTAAGCCAAGATCATGCCACTGCACTCCAGCCTGGGCAACAAGAGTGAAACTGTGTCTCAAAATAATAATAATAATAATTTTAGTGTCAAGAAAGTCTAACTGTGGTGCAAAAAGGGTGTGGTGGCTCACACCTGTAATCTTAACATTTTGGGAGGCCAAGGCGGGTGGATCACCTGAGGTCAGGAGTTCAACACCAGTCTGGCCAACATAATGAAACCCCATCTCTATTAAAATACAAAAATTAGCCGGGCATGATGGCGGGTGCCTGTAATCCCAGCTACTCGGGAAGCTGAGACAGTAGAATCGCTTGAACCCGAGAGACGGTGGTTGCAGTGAGCCCAGATCATGTTCCTACACTCCAGCCTGGGCAACTGTGTGAGACCCAGTCTCAAAAAAAAAGAGAAGAAGAAAGAAGAAAGAAGAAAGAAAGAAGAAAGAAGAAAGAAAAAAGAAGGAAGAAGAAAGAAGGAAGAAGAAGAAGAAGTAGTCATAAAAGAAATGATAGACAAATAAAAAAATTCTGCCTGGACAAAAGCATCATAAACAAAGTCAAGACAAATTTCAAACTGATAGCATATATTTGTAACACAAATCCCAGACATGGGCTAATTTCCTTAAGCATATAAAATTATAAATCAATTTTAAAACATTAATCTCCTAATCCCAAGAAAGGGTAAAAATACATGAATAGTTAATTTGTAGATACAGAAATAAAAATGGCTCTTAAGTTCAAAAGAGAAATTCAAAGCAAAACAGCATTGAGAGGCTTTTTGCATCTAATTGGGATGAAACAGCTTGTTAAAAGTTCAACAATACTGCTGAGAACAACTAAAAAACAAAACTGATTGAAAGTACTGGGGAGCTGCCAAGGCAACAAAGACTTGAGAGTCCAAGATCTCAGAGAGAAGGGAACTGCAGAGAGATGAGCAAATACCCTATACGATGCTGAGGCCGAGCTTTTGTCCATCTTGAGATGGACTAGAGAGATATAAATAGACAGACATGTAAATAAATAAACAAATGGAGTCCACGGAGCAGAATTCCTGTGCTTAAGAGATCCCCCCCACCTCAGCCTCCCGAGCAGCTGGGAATACAGGCATGTAGTCCCTGCCACATCCATCTAATTTTTGTATTTTCTGTAAAGACGAGGTTGCCCCGGCTGGTCTCTAACTCCTAGCCCCAAGCGATCCTCCTGCCTCAGCCTCCCAAGTAGCTGGTATTATAGGCTCAAGCCATGGCATCCAGTTACAATTTTTTAATTGAGTAACGCAACAGCTTAAGATCCAAAGCAGGGAGGCTGAGGCAGGAGAATTGCCTGAACCCAGGAGGCGGAGGTTGCGGTGAGCCGAGATTAGGCCATTGCACTCCAGCCTGGGTAACAAGAGCGAAACTCGGTCTCAAAAAAAAAAAAAAAAAAAAAGATCCAAAGCAGAGAATATAAAATAATAAATCAATTTTAAAACATTAATCTCCTAATCCTAAGAAAGGATAAAATACATGAATAATCAACTTGTAGATATGGAAATTAAAATGGCTCTTAAGTTTCAAAAGAGAAATTTGAATCAAAACAGCACTGAGAGGCTTTCTGCGTCTAACTGGGATGAAATAGCTTGTAAAAGTTCAACAACAGTAAACAAATATTAGGGTTCACCCCACCAAGGAAAAGCAGCCATGAAGAACTTCAGGTTCTTTGCTGGGACCCACAGAGGGCTACATCCTAGGAACATGGATTGACCAGGGGAAGGCAGACTTATTTTTTAAAACCTTGCAATCCGACTCAGGTCAGATCCTGATTAGATCAAGGTCATATGGTCCCACTTTACACAAGCATAAAGTGAACTTCAGAGGAAAATAATATCTTTCACAGCTTCTCAATTATTCACTGTCATGCAATAAAAAATTTTAAGATATACCAAAAAAAATAGGACCAAGGGGGAAACATGAATTTTAAAAACCCAAACACGTAGATAGCCCCGTGTTAAAAGTTTATCAAAGATTTTAAAAGAACCTATTGAACAAAACAGGAGACAAAACAGAGGTTTACTATAAAATTAAACTTAAAAGGCATCAGGCCAGGCATGGTGGCCCATGCCTACAATCCCAGGACTTTGAGAGATGAAGGCAGATGGTATCACTTTAGCTCAGGGATTTGAGACCAGACTGGATAACATGGAAAGACCCTATCACTACAAAAAAAAAAAAAAAAAAAAAAAAATCAATCCAGGTGTGGGGGCACACACCTGTAGTCCCAGCTATTTGGGAGGCTAAGACAGGAGCATGGCTTGAGCCTTGATTATGCCACCACACTTCAGTCTGGGTGAGTGAGCAAAATCTTAGTCTCCCCCCGCCCCCCCACCGCACCCCCGCACCCCCGCCCCCCCCGCCCCCGCAACCAAAAAAAAAGGCAAACAAGGTAATTGTAATGCAAATAATTGAAATTAAGAGCTCAACGGATGGGTTTATAGGCAAACTGGATACGGCAGAAGAAAGGATTAGCAAACTGAAAGATCAGTAAAGAAAGAGAAAAGAGGATGGACAACGTAGAATAGAACAAAAGAGACACAAAGAACATGGAAAGAAGGTCTAACGCAATTACAACTGGAGTCCAAGCAAGAGAAAAGAATGAGAACAAGACAGAACAATATTAAAAGATATAATAGGCCAGGTGCAGTGGCTTACACCTGTAATCCCAGCACTTTGGTAAGTCGAGGTGGCAGATCACCTGAGGTCAGGAATTCGAGACCAGCCTGGCCAACATGGTGAAACCCGTCTCTACTAAAAATACAAAAAAAAAAAAAATAGCTGAGCATAGTGGTGGGAGCCTATAATCCCAGCTACTTGGGAGGCATCTAACTGGGATGATCGCTTGAACCTGGGAGGCGGAGACTGCAGTAAGCCAAGATTGCACCATTGCTCTCCAGCCTGGGCAACAGGAAGAGACTCCATCTCAAATAATAATAATAATATGATTAATAATTTTGTAAAACTAATAAGGCAATCAGGCTGGATTTTCAAAGATTCTATGTTACATAGGATAACTGCAAAGAAAACCACCTTGGGAACATCGCATAGGAAAACTACTTTTGAAAAAAGCGAAGGATTGAGAAAAAAATCTAAAAGCAGCCAGAAGATAAAAATATGTCTTATCTTCTTCAAAGGAGCAATAACAAGACTGACAGATGACAATGGAAACCAGAAAATAATGAAACAACATTTTTAAAGAGCTGAAGTAACTGCCAATCTCAAGTTCTATACCAGCAAGAATATATAGTAAGAGGATTAGAAAAAATCAGCATTCAGCAATCCTCATAATAACTGATAGGAGGATTCAGCAATCTTCATAATATTTGATTCAGTAAGGAATCATTAACAATGTTCGTGAAGCTGATAAAGGGCTACTCACAGAGTGTCAAAGTATCTCCTCTAAAGGTACTTATTAATTATAAAGGAAAAAAGCATAACTCTGCAATGGAGAAACTTGGCAGATACCACTTCAACCGTCAGATCCAAGTGAAATTACAGAACAAATCAAAATCAATGCCCTGTTACGCTGCTGCAGAGACACACTACCACTCCTGTGTATTCTTACCAAAAATGCACAAATGAAATCTAGTCACGAGGGAACATCAGATAAATCCAAATTGAGTAGAGTATACAAAACTGGCCTCTATCCTACAAAAATGTTGAGGCCATAAAAGACAAAGGAAGACTGCGGGACATTGTTCCAAATTAAGGGTGGTAAAGAGACAGGACAATCATGTAACTCATGATCATGGATTAGATGATGGACTAGAAAATTTTTTTTTCTTTTTCTATAAAGGGCGTTATTAGGACATTGACTAAATTTGACTACGGTCTTGTACATCAGATAATAGAATTTTATAGTTATCTTCTTGATTTTGATACACACACATGTGTTGGGGTGGGTGGAGAAAAGGAGACAAGAAAAGAGAAAGAAAAAGTAAAAGATGTGGGCCCTGTGGCTCATGTCTGTAAACCTAGCTACTGGGGCAGCTCAGGGGGCAGTGTTCAGGGCAGGTGAATGGATTGCTAAGGGCCAGCCTGGGCAACATAATAAGACCTGGTCTCTAAAAAAAAAGAAAAAGAAATTATTTTTAAATTATCCAGGCATAGTGATACACACATATAATCCTAGCTACTATAGGGAGGCTGAGGCAGGAAGACAGTCATAAGAGTGAGACCTTGTCTCTGATAAAAAGAAAGAAAAATGATAATAAATTATCACACTCTGAACTAAAAAGTATATAATAATACTCAAAGGAAAATGAGAAAGTAAAGAAACAGAAGAGGAAAGATGAGGAAGCTCTTTCCAGAAAAATAATAGATAATAAGTAGGAAATAATACAGTTATATAATCACAACTGTTAAAGTTCCAAAGAAACAGTTAATTGAAATGAGAATCTCCAATGGCTGCTAAAACCATTGAATGAAAGGTTGTTGAGTAACCAGATAACATGATCTCAAAGAAGCACTTCTCAGATTACTTGTTAATTACGAAAGGGAAAATGTACCTTTAATATGGAGAGTTCTGGTAGTCACCTCATTAACCAATCAAATTTGCGTTGCCAATAGTGGAAGAATCTGACATTTCTCACCTTTTACAGTGATGCAATAATAAGCACACAACATTACTTATTAGGTATTCTTGCCAAAAATGTTTAATCTTAATCTTGTCAAGAGGAAACAATGAGACAAAGACAGAACGTGTGATATTATATAAAACGATTGGAACTATTCAAAAAAAGTTAATGACAAGTAAAATGAGAACAGACAAGAGGATAGTTCCAGATAAAGAGACATGGCAGTGAAATGCACAGCACAAGCCCCGATTGTCCCCTGGATCAGAGATACAAAAGCAATGTGGGGACAATGGGGAAAATTTAAACACGGGGTATCTAGGAGATGCTCTTATGGAAGGAGTGTTAATTTTCTTCAGCATAGCAACATGATGTGGTTATGTGTGGAAGAATGGCCTTGTCTGAGGAAGTATGTGCTGAAGTAATTACAGGTGAAGTGTCATGATATCTACAATTTATTTTTACATGGTCAGATAAGTGTTTGTGTGTATGTGTGTGTATATCTGGGTGTGTAGAGAGTGAGAGACAAAATAAAAGTGGCAAAATGGGTCAGGCACAGTGACTCACACCTGTAATTCCAACACTCGGGGAGGCCAAGGCAGACAAATCACAAGGTCAGGAGTTTGAGACCAGTCTGGCCAACATGGTGAAACCTCGTCTATACTAAAAATACAAAACTTAGCCAGGGATGGTGGCATTAGTCTGTAATTCCAGCTACTTGGGAGGCTGAGGCAAGAGAACTGCTTGAACCCAGGAGTCGGAGGTTGCAATGAGCCAAGATTGTGCCACTACACTCTAACCTGAGCAATAGAGCAAGACTCTCTCCCAAAAAAAAAGGTTGTAAAATGTTAACAACTAAGAAACAGAATAAAAGGTATCTGGAAGGCTGGGCGCAGTGGCTCATGCCTGTAATTCCAGCACTTTAGGAGGTAAAAGGCAGGCTGATCACCTGAGGTCAGAAGTTCAAGATCAGCCTGGGCAACATGGAGAAACCCCATCGCTACCAAAAAACAAACAAAAAAAATTAGCTTGGTCTGGTGGTGCACACCTGTGATCCCAGATCGCACCAATGCACTCCAGTTGGGGAGGGGAGGGAAGGGGAGGGAACTGGGTGTCCACATGCTATTCCACTTTTCTGGAAATTTGAAGATGTTCAATATAAAAGATGAAGGAAAATAATCAGATCAGAAAGAATATAAGCAGATAGGACTTGATTCTAAGAGCAATGGAAACTACCCAAAGGAGTGCAGGGAAGACGCCTCGACAGCAGAACTGGAATCTTATCATCTGGCAGCAACGCACAGAGTGGACCAGGAGAAGCAAGACTGAAAGCGCAAGAACCCAGCTCCGCAGCTCCGCAGCTCCCCAGGCCTGAGATCATAAAATGACCCCCTGTTCCATCCATCACCAAAAT
Organism: Saguinus oedipus; assembly: GCA_031835075.1. Taxonomy (NCBI): domain Eukaryota; kingdom Metazoa; phylum Chordata; class Mammalia; order Primates; family Cebidae; genus Saguinus; species Saguinus oedipus. The sequence goes on along the minus strand of CM063175.1, from coordinate 48,373,441 downwards.
CTGTCTCAGGGTGAGGGCAGCAGCCTGATGATACAGAAGCTGCTGTCAGTCGTCCTCTGAGAGAAGTCTCTAGTTGTGTAGAATAAATAATCACTTCTGATGATGTCCTACAGCGTCCATGTTTTATTTACTATTTCAGCCAAAAACTTGCCCTTTCCACTCAAGCTGTACACTGTTTGGTGGAGGGGCTGCAGTGGTGTCTCACACTGCAGCAGCCGTGGCAACGGACCGCCAGCCCCCGTCCCATCCTCTCTGGGCAGTGGCTCTGTCTCATACAGGGGTCTACTCACTGATCTGTTTGCCAAGGGACTGGGAGTTATTTCCAATGTCTTTTAGCTTTTCTGCTTGACAAAATAGAAATATTGTTGATTTTCTTCTCTAAAATAAGGTGGTTTTCAGCATGTCAAGCCATTTTTGGCCAAAGAATAAATACTGGACCAAATAGGTAAAAAACTGAAAATAAAATAGGTGAAAAAGTCCTGCAAAGCAAGGACTTTGAAAAGTCTAGGAATCATCATGACGATTTCTCTTATTCCTATGCTCTTCATCTCTAAATTAATGCTTTAAAGAAAAGGAGGTGATTGTGCCTTCCATTGTACCTCCTTGTGAACTCACATTTAATTAAAGCTGTTCTGGAAGGGCTAGTCAAAATCATAATAATAAAGTCATACAACAGTGGAAAACATTATTGTCATGTGATATGCTGCTGAGAAAACCTAAGAGAACCAACAAAACAATTAGGACTGTTAAAAACAATAAGATAATTTAAAAACAAAGAAATCAATAACTATTGGCAAAGATCAATTAGAAAATGTAATGGAAATAGCCTAAAGCAATAAATTAAAAATACAGGCACTCGGAATTAAAGGAAATGTACAGAAACGATGCAAGAACTGTATAAAACCATCAATGACATAACATATTTTACTTGAAAGACATCCCACATTCATAGATGCAAAGAGTGCATACTCCAAAGACATCAATTCTGCAGGGGTGCAATCAGTCTCAGCTTACCACAACCTCTGCCTCCCAGGCTCAAGTGATTCTCCTGCCTCAGACTTCCGAATAGCTGGGATTACAGACATGTGCCACCACATCCAGCCAATTTTTGTATTTTTAGTAGAGACGGGGTTTCACTATGTTGGTCAGGCTGGACTCGAACTCCTGACCTCAAATGATCCACCTGCCTCAGCCTCCCAAAGTGCTGGGATTACAGGCATGAGTCATTGAGCCCAGCCTCCAAAGTAATTTCTACGTTGAATGTAATTATCATCAAATTTTCAAAGGGATCTGATTTTTTGATTGGCAGTGGGTAGGAGTGGGGTGGGATCACGAAGAAGATGATAAAAGTGATTCTAAAATGTCTTAAGTATACAAGGGCCAGAAAAGCCAGGGATATTCCAAGAAAGAACAATAGCAAAAGAGTACAATGAAAACTAACAAATAAAATCTGTAACAAATCTACAATAATAAAAACTTTGCAGTATTAGCATAACGACAGCATAGCAATGAATGAGACTAGAATGTCCCTAATCACACATCAGTATATTTAAGAATTTAGTGGATGAAAAAGGTGACATGTCAAATGAGTGGTGAAAGAAATAAATCATTCTATAAATGGCACTGAGACAATCCAGTTGATCACTAGGAAAAAATAAAGTCATATTCCCTGTTACTCAACTAACAACAAAAAATTCCATAAGAAAACTAAAATCATTTAAAAAAAAAAAAGGTGGGGGGGAGGCAATAGTTCCGTGCCCTTGCAGTGGGAAGGGTTTTCCATGCTTTGCCAAAAGAAGGAACTGTGAACTTGACGACATGTACGTTTGAGACTTGTGCTCAGAGCACTGGGCCACTGGTGTCGAGGCTGTAAGCTGAAATCACCTTTTTAAAGCACAGGTTAGCAACGCACATTACAATTAAAACAAATCTATTTTCTTTAACCTAAGATTAGCAACTCTGAAGATTTTTGTTTTGAGATAGTCTCACTCTGTTGCCAGGATGGAGTACAGTGGGGCAATCTCGGCTTACTGCAACCTCTGCCTCCCGGGTTCACGCGATTCTCCTGCCTCAGCCTCCTGAGGAGCTGGGATTACAGGCGCCCACCACCACACCTGGCTAATTTTTGTATTTTTAGTAGAGACAGGGTTTCACCATGTTGGCCAGGCAAGTCTCAAACTACTGACCTCAGGCGATCCGCCCCCCTTGGCCTCCCAAAGTGCTGGAATTACAGGCATGAGCCACTGCACCTGGCCTAACTCTGAGGTTTTTTACCCCACAAAGGTAATCACAAAAGTAAAACCTATTTCCCAAGAATATTTGCTGTGATGGTGAAAAATGAAGATAATCTAGTCATCCATCAAGGGGACTGGTCACAATGAATTACGGCACATATTTTCAGCAGAACACAAGGCAGTTAGTACAATTGACGCTAGGGATCTGTATTGATGGATACCAGTTACATCTAAGACCTAGTATCAAGTGGGGGGAAAAAAAAGATGAGAGAAGAGGCAAAATCTAAGGTGACTGACTTTACTTAATGACTTACTCAAATGACTTTAAGGTAAGACCCAACAGTCCCAAGAGAGGCCAAAAGGCAAAGCACTCTAACCTCAGCTTCCAGATATGTGCCCTCCCTCTGGCCCAAGTCACAGATTCTTCCAGGTGACTCAGTCTCTCAGTCTATAAAATGGGGATAAAAATCACCAGTGCCATTACCTAGTCTCTCCTGTCCCCAGGGTGCCCTGAGGATTAATTAGCTGGTATCTGTGAAGTGTGTTCCTGCACTGAGTTATTACAGAAAATTTTCCATCAGGCTCATCAGCTCTTCAAAGTTCTTAAGGAAAACTAAAGAAGTTTTGATGAAATGCCCCAAAGACAAGCAAGCCTAGTAACAATGAAGCCATAGAAGAAACACCCCGGCAACCTTGTCCCCTAACCCCCGACATCTGGCGGCAAGGCCAAGCCAGAGTTTCATCAGCACTCCCCCAGGATGAGGTCAGCACACACTGACTGCCTCTAGCCCTCCAAGGGGACGATTATCACACTGTCGACAGCGTCCCCAGGGCTCCTTATTAGTGTAATAGAAACCCTTCACAGAGACCAACAGAGAGCTTGAGCCGAAAAAGAACACGTGCAGATAGGCACCCCCCCCAACCCAACTCCCTAATGAGGGGTAAAGGGACGGATGTGCATGGATCCTCATCAGCCCCATCCTGTGGAATTCTGATGGCAGCTGCCATGCTCTGGGGATACACAGGGAGACATGTTGCAGCTTCCAGAGGGGCAGCACATTCGCAGTATCACAAGCTCCAGCCAGGAGCCCAGAAAGACAAACATTATGCTGCTGAAAGGGCAGACAGAACACTGAACCCGTCATCCCAACCCCTCATCCTGGCAGAGGAGGAGCTCTGCCGACAGCCATGAGCACTGGCAGGGGACACCTGCAGAAAGGGGTTTCAGCGGCAGGCCTCTGGGCTACCCCTTTTGCCTCGTGCTCGGTGGAATGCCCAGGCTGGCTCCACGGTGCCAGCCACTGAGATGGAACACTTTGTCCAGCAGTGCCTGTGCCGCAGACGTTCTCCAGAATCATTCGGCTTTCCTCCTCCCCTAATGCTTGCGTCTTTCTCTGTATGTCTCATCCGGTCTCTCAAATCTATTCCTGTGTATCCCAGAAGGCCAGAATGAAGCAAGTTCTGCTGTTATGATGCAACGCCTGGCCACAGGTGAGGCCTGGACTCTGCTAAAAACCTAATGAACGGGCAACAGCAGCTTGTGTGCTTCTTGACAGCACACAGGTGCTGATAAATACCAACCTCCAGGGTATTCCTGGTAAACACAGGCACCGGCCCCTCACCCACGGGCGCATGCACACACACACAGAGGCACACACACTCACACCTTGCCAGTTCTGCTCTCGCACCTTAAAAACAAATTATTTAACTATTCTCTTCCCCGAGGATTACAGCTCTAATTTCAAACACAGAGCTCCCTGCCTGTCTCTCACATATGCAGCACATTCTGATAGGTTAAACGCTGCCGCTTAATTACTGTAATGAGAGGTGCTTTTTTTGGGTTTCCTCAAACATTTGTTTTTCCCTCCCTTATTTTACACTGAAAATCATTTTTAGACTGTTTTCCTCCGTCATTTTCCCCATCTCTCCCCCCATCTCTGTATGTAGGGAAGAAGGAAGGCTCTTCAGGTCAGTGTCTTGAAGAGTTACCAGAAATGAGTGGGTAACAATACCTTTCATTTAAATTTTTTTAATTTAAAATTTGTAAATTAAAAAATAGCAGATAGGAGAGGTGAAAGTCCACCAAAGTCGACTGATACAGTGACTGTCCCCGACAGGAATGAATGGGCAATAAGAGACAGGGCAGGTTGGTGTAAGGTGTTATTGGTGGGTGGGGTCAGTCCTGTGGGTGGTTTTGGGGAGGGATGGGATGTGTTCCCAAAATGGCCAGCATATGATTTGCTGCAGCCCCATATCAAGAAGGAGGCTGCTTTCCATGGGAAAGGCGGACAAAAGCAGACTGAGGAAGATGCCTCCAGAGAAGCAACTTGCTTTCAGATAGGCTTTATTTTTAAAAAGGGTACAGCCAGCCTGGGAAAAAATTAGCTGGGCATGGTGGCATGCATCATAATCCTAGCTACTTGGGAGGCTGAGATGGGAAGATCACTTGAGCCCCAGGAGATGGAGGTTGCAGCGAGCCAAGACTGCGCCACTGCACTCCAGCCTGGGTGACACAGTGAGGCTCTGTCGCAAAAAAGAAAAAAAGGTGTACAGCCTATATGCTTTCAAAGCTGTAGATCATAATTCACGGCCAAACCAGGTCCAGCTTCAGCCCCAGGCATTAGATCTGGACTGTACTGCGTGGGCATCTGAAGCCTACAGTCATTTCAGAGGAAGACCTGACCACAGCTGCAGTGCCAAGAGAGCTCTAAGATCAGGCTGGACCAGCAGAGGAGCAGCAGCTTCAAGAAGTGAAAATGCCCTTCTCCCTGCCTCTTCCAGGTGACCTGGAATGCATATCATGGAGTTCACTGACTCTGCGCGTGCTCTGGGATCTCCCAGGAAGTCAGTTGATGTCCTGATCGTCTTTTTTATCCTCTCTTTTGGAGAGTCTGCCCTTTAGGCCTTCTGCCTCAGCTCCACACATTTTGTGACCTTCTGATTCCACTGATTTGTAAGAGTAAAGGTACCACAAAGACCATCTGCTACCAGAAAACCGAGGTGCATGCGAGGTCAGGGAACTAACCGTCACACCATGTGGTGTACAGGGAAGACCTAAAAATTGCTGAGGCCAGATCAGCAAACAGGTTGACTGTCACAGGAAGATCAGTGAAAACACATGCAGATATAACAGAGAAGGACAAACTCAGGGAAGAGCAGCTGAAGAAACAGACGACAAAGGAGGGGAGAGGAACTTTCTGGAAGCTGTTTTCAGCAGAAGGTGGGAGTAGTGGCCCACTGTGACCATGACCTTATTTAGTGGGACCTTCTCTTCTTGGAGGGAGAAGCGGACTTCACCAGGAGAAGCAGAGTGACAGGCTTATCACTGAGAAATCATTTCCAGATAAAATAACACTTGCTTCACAAATGCCATCTTCTCTTTCTTCAGAGAGTCTCAAATTTCAGTGAAACCACTTAACAATGTCCGCGTGAAAGAGCAAGCCTAACCGTCACCCTGTGGAAACAACTTTGAAAGGCAGAAGCCAGCGCCACTGCCTGACTGTGGGGCCTCCACCTCTGCATAACCACTAACCACGTGACAGGGTCCCCCACACCTCCCTCTGGGCCTTCTCTCCTCACAGCGTCTCTCACTCCGGGTCCACTCTTTTATCTGCTATCCTCCATTCCAGCTCCCTAGGCCAAAAATCTGGACATTGAGCCCAGACTCTTCCCTCTTATTCACTCTTGCATCCATTCAGCCACCAATTCCAGGAGATTCTACTTCCTCATTCTCTAATCCATCCTCTCCATCCCCACAACAACTGCCCTGGTTCAGCCATCATTCTCCTCCCCTAAATGCCTGCCCTACCTTTGAGAGAGCTTTCTGATACGCTAGTATGAAACTTACTATTCCACATGAAACTTTTCCGTGGCTTCTCCACTGTCCACATAATAAAATCCACACTCCTGAGGTAACACGTCAGGTATTCCTTGATCCCACCTTTGCCCACCTTTCCAACTTGCCAAGATGTCTCCTCCATCTCTTGCCTTAGTGGCATGCCCCATCACCTCCTCTGTATGGACAAAAGTCACCACTTCACTTCAGACTTTAAAAACAACTAATCCTCTTGCAGGGCTCAATCAAGAGGATGTCCTCCGTGAATGGCGGTACCTTTTTAAACTCTTCCTCAGTAGTTCTCTCTCCTACCACAAAACTGTTCACTCTCTCCTCTGAGCCTACACTCAGATACCTATTATAGCCACATCTGTTTATATATCATGGAACCCCACTAAACTACAAATATTAAATCTTCTCTTTTTTTTGAGACAGTCTCCCTCTGTTGACAGGCTAGAGTGCATTGGTGCGTGCCGTGGCATGATCTCAGCTCACCACAACCTCCACCACTTGGGTTCAAGTGATCCCCCTGCCTCAGCCTCTCGAGTAGCTGGGACTACAGGCGCACAACCTCATGATCGGCTAATTTTTTGTATTTTAGTAGAGACAGGGTTTCACCATGTTGGCCAGGATGGTCTCGATCATCTGACCTCATGATCTGCCTGCCTCGGCCTCTCAAAGTGGTGGGATTACAGACGTAAGCCACTGCACCAAGCCTTCTTTTTGTATTTTTAATGTTTAGCACACATGTTGGCATGTAGAGGAAATGGATATTTAAAAATTAGTAAATGGATGAATAGATTATTTTTCCAGTGAATCATACTGCCTCTTTGTGCTAAACTGGGAACCAACAATTTATACAAACATATAGATATATAGATAACAGACATGAACAAACTCAGAGCAAATGAATCTTAAAAAGCAGATCTTTTTCAATGTTTACATTTCATCTAAGTATGTAATATAACTTTCTTTTTTTTTTTTTTTGAGATAGAGTCTCACTCTGTCACTCAGGCTGTAGTGCACTAGAATGATCTCAGCTCACTGCAACCTCCACTCCCAGGTTCAAGCAATTCTCCTGCCTCAGCCTCCTGAGTAGCTCAGATTGACTACAGGTGCCTGCCACCATGTGCAGCTAATTTTTGTATTTTTAGCAGAGGTGGGGTTTCACCATGTTGACCAGGCTGGTCTCGAACTCCACACCTGCCTCAGCCTCCCTAAGTGCTGGGATTACAGGCATGAGCCACCATGCCGGCCATAACTTTCTGATTGCATTTTTTTAGGCTCACATTAAACTTAGTTTGCATTCCTGATACCACATTTGTTGGAAAGGGAGTAGAGCTGGAGAAAATTAAAGAAAAAATGGTTTAAGATAAAACTTCTACAATGAATCATTCACAAGTGAACAGCAAGAGCGAACTACACACATATATGCTTGGTTCACCATGAAATCCTTTTAAACGAATACCTACCATTTCCCCAAAACAAACAGAGTAATTATGGTAAGACCTTGTTAGTGTTCAGGCAGTGTGCGTGAGATACATTTACTGCCCTGGAGCCACCTCTAAAGAATCTCCAAGCCGAATCTGTGCTGCTGGGATAAAGCTGCCTAATGCAGCAGCCTCGGGTGCTCTGTGTAATGACATCCGCACTAATGGAGATGAGCTCGGCTTCATGGAGGTTCGACTCCTGAGAATGGATCTTAAAGGTGAGGCACGGCAGCACGGGAGAAAGTCGATTTAATTTGTTTAACATCATAAAAGGGGACATTTCCACATGGACAGCAAGGACATGAATATCATGTGTGTATGGCAGAATTATAAACGCATTTTTGGCGAAATTCAATAAAGCTGATTCCACTGCATAAGGTCAGCAATTTACTATAAAAAATGATATGATTGCAATTTTTAATATAACCCATGTATTTGCTGCAAGATGCTCTAGAAGATTGTGTAATGTAACCATTCGACCTCTCCACAGGAGCAGAGATCACCCTATTTACCCTTTATTGTCCTGATAAAAGCATCCATACAAAACAACAAAGACAACAGCATTTACTTAAGAGCCAGCCACACTTGAGTCCAGGACTTCCTTTTCTCACACGCAAGAATGGATTAAAGCTCTGCATTAAAGCCCTCATGGAAGGCAGCAAGAAAAACTCCAAATTAAATTCACTTCCTATGTAGCATAATAATTACTGAAATGTATATGAAAAGGTATAGATGAAATAAGTCACCTCTGTGGTCATTCTAGACTTCATTTCTATAATGCGATTCTTCAAGGGGAGAGCCCAGGTCCACAGGCGTAAGCTACACACTGAAATTCAACTCAGTGACGACAGAGACCTGCTCCTCAAATTGGGTGGGCTTCCGTATGTCTCATAAACCCATGTTTACACATTTTGAGGAAATGACTTAGGTTACCATGAAAATTAAACGGGCAAATGTATGTGTGAATGCTTTTGAGCTGTAAAGCAAAATACACATGCCAGTGGCTATTATATAGTCTGTACCATATTATCTCAGGCTTGCCTGTAAATTAAAACATGTGTATTACTAGTAGCTTCTACAGCCTCATCACCAAGTTCTCTAAGGGAGTGGACCATTTATGCCCCCAATGCACTTACCACAGCACCTGGCAGACAGCAGACTAGGAGTGCTTGTTGAACAGAGCTGAACTTGGTCACAGCTGACATGAACAATTCTAGCCTAGGAGAATAGAACTTTTATTTTCCACGGCATCACCAGATGGAAGCTCTAAAATGTCACTCTCATTTTCACTCACTACTGCAGGAGTTCCTAGATCAGATCAATCTCCTTTCCTGCCATGGAGTCTTTGAGCTTGTTGTCCTTTCTACCCCGACCCTCTCATTCTCCACAGAACCACTTCTCATTCTTCTGGTCTCAGCAACCTTCCCACTGCAAACCTACTGCACCCTCTCCATGAATTCTCTCTCACAGCACCTTGCTTATCTCTAAGTATTCTGCTTGTTTGTTCATATTTGTGGGGAGTCGGTCTCCACCCTAGACCTCTGTTTATGTAAATGGTAACATTACATCCTCACTCCCAGGACCAGCACCATGCCTTGTAAGATATGTGAACTCAATAAATACTTATTGGATGGAAAGATGGATGGATGGATGATGAATGAATAGTAAAAATCTTTCCAAATAAGGTACGAAGATCTTCTAAAGAACAGAGCTATTTTCAGTTATTTCTGTTATTTTCTGTTATTTCTACCTGTTACAGGCTGAACATCCCTGATTCAAAAATCTGATATACAAAATATACAAAATTTGAAACTTTTTGAGTGCTGACATGACATTCAAAGGAAATGCTCATTGAAGGATTTCGGATTAGGGATGTTCAACCAATATGATATTCTACGAATATTCCAAAATCTGAAAAAATCCAAAGTTTGAAACATCTCTGGTCCCAATCATTTTGGATCAGATATACTAAACCTTTACTTCTATTTTAGCATTGTCTCCTCTTTTCAGGACTGCTTAAAGGAGAGCCTTCGATTGGGAAAAAAAAAAAAGTAAGTAAATATCAGAAATAGACTCAAGGAGGACATCATGGAGCTCCATATTTATTCTCTTTCAATTACATTCTGTGCAAATTATCTTCACGTGAAATTTACAACGATTTTTCTAACTGCCTCTTCTTCAAATTCAACCTGTGTTCTTTCGGCCAAGACCCCAAATTTTGCAATTAGAATAATTTAATTCACAATTCTGCATGTGACTCACAAAGCTGGGGAAAGTGTGCCTTTGTTCTTTAGCTTCGTAGGTTTACCACTGTCAGTGCTAAAATATTTTTCTTACAGCTTAAAGCCAAAAACAGACTGGAAAGAGTCCCATTCCTATGCACTTTCGGTTTCATTGAAAAGATGACATTTATGTGTTGTGATATTTAATTTATCAGAGAGGGTCATGATTTTTTTTCCCTGAAATACCATGTATAGTAAACTTCCGACTTCATGAATGAAAGCCTCTGCAATCATTTAACAATCTGAAAATCCACACAAAATTTAAGACCACCATATTACCAAAGACAATCTACTCAACAATCTAATTACAGAAAGATTACTTTAAAGGGCTTTAAAACTAAAAAGAATAATTAACAGTAAGAGATTAGAGCATGCCCAAGTCTTCTGTCTGATGTGAGGGGAGCAGTCTGAGGAGACCAGCTCCCAGCAGGATGTTTAAGAAACTAAGTAAGTCTGTTTGAAGTTGGAAGGGAAACGTTTGCTAGAGTTGTTCAATTCTCAGCACAATTTCAATATAAGCCTGCTTGCCCCATCACTCTGTTTATGAGGACCGTTAGTGAATTACCTTTACTTATTTCAGATGGAAAGAAGATCAAGCTGTGGACACTGACCAACCTCGAAAGCCTATCTGTAGTGAAAAATAAATTTAAAACAGAAGTACACTATCTTATACAAAGATAAGAATGCTTCATATTCCTAGTTACTAATTCATACACCACCCCCCAACAGATAAACTTATTTTTAAAAGACATCAGCTCAAAAATGTTGACTATAACAATGGATTGGTAAATTAATGAATACTATCCAAAGTTATTTTTAAATCTTTCTAATTACAGTCCAATCAACATAAAATGTTTTTCAGTAGAGACTGCCTTATGTTATACCTTATGTTAAGTTTCAAAAATCCCTGCTTCTAACATTTTCCAACAGTTCCAATAAACCCGCATATCATGTAGTCCCTTCGGTGAAAACTCTCTTGTCTACCCTTAGCAGATAAATCTCATTAAAAAAACTTCCATCCCTAAGTGAGGCCAGATAAGAGTGACAAGTTTTCTTTTCTTTTTCTTTTTGAGATAGAGTCTCACTCTGTGGCCCAGGCTGGAGTGCAGTGGCGTGATCTCGGCTCACTGCAACCTCCGCCTCCCGGGTCCAAGCAATTCTCCTGCCTCAGCCTCCCAAGTAGCTGGAACTATAAGCTGAAACTTGTATTTTTAGTAGAGACAGGGTTTCACCATGTTGACCAGACTGGTCACAAACTCCTTGCCTCAGGTTATCTGCCCGCCTTGGCCTCCCACGGTGTCAGGATTACAGGTGTGAGCCAACACGCCCGGCTGACAAGTTTTCTTAAAATCATCTCAGAAACAGCTACTCGGGAGGCTGAGGCAGGAGAATTGCCTGAACCCAGGAGGCAGAGGTTGCGGTGAGTCAAGATCCTGCCATTGCACTCCAGCCTGTGTAACAAGAGCGAAACTCCGTCTCAAAAAAAAAAAAAAATCATCTCAGAAAGCCAGTGATGATACAGAATATATCAATATTCATCTCTTAGACAAACTGTAAATACATAACTACAGTTGTTAACAAAAGCCCAAGTCTTCTAAAAAAATAATAATAGACTACAAAAGTATAATAGTACCCTTCCGTCACATAGACACAGTAATCTCCCTTTATCTGTGGTTTTACTTTTTGTAGTCTCAGTTACCTGAAAATAAAATAATTTGGGAGAAGGGGTAAACCCAGTCACATAACTATTATGACAGCATATTGTTTTAACTGTTCAATTTTATTATTAGATATCACTGTTAATCTCTTAGTGTACCTAATGTATAAATTTATGCAAGCATAGGAAAAAGCATAGTACATACAGAGTCTTGCTCTGTCACCCAGGCTGGAGTGCAGTGGCGCAATCTCGGCTTACTGCAGCCTCCATCTCCTGGATTCAGGCAATTCTCCTGCCTCAACCTCCTGAGTAGCTGGGATTACAGGCGTGCCCCACCATGCTTGGCTAATTTTCTATTTTTAGTAGACGCAGAGTTTTGCCATGTTGGCCAGGCTGGTCTCAAACTCCTGATCTCAAGTCATCCACCTGCCTGGGCCTCCCAAAGTGCTGGGATTACAGGCATAAGCCACTGCTCAGGCCTAACTGCCTGTATTAAATCCCTCTCTGCTCAAAATTCCCCCAAGAGGTTCCTGATGCATGAATTCTTATGACAGAAACAAGTATTTTTTTTAACATAATATTACAGTAAACTAACTATAGCCCATTAAGATTATATCTTCTAAGAGAACATATACTGTTGATCATTGTTGTCATCAATTAAGCCCTTATTTCAGTGCCAGGCACTCCACTAAGCACTTTTCAAATCACTTTCATTTAATTCTTCCCCCACTTTCTTTTTCTGAGATGGTGTCTTGCTCTGTCACCCAGGCTACAGTGCAGTGGCAGAACATAACTCCCTGTAAGCTCAAACTCCAGGGCTCAAGCGATCCTTCTACCTCAGCCTCTCAAATAGCTGGGACCAATGGCATGCACTACCATACCCAGCTAATTTTTATTTATTTATTTACTTTTTTGAGACAGAGTCTTGCTGTGTCACCCAGGCTGGAGTGCAGTGGTACAATCTTGGCTCACTGCAACCTCCCCCTCCCAGACTCAAGCAATTCTCCTGCCTCATCAGCCTCCTGAGGAGCTGGGACTTCAGGCGTGCACCACCAAGCCTAGCTAATTTTTGTATTTTTAGTAAAGACAGAGTTTCACCATGTTAGTTAAGATGGTCTCAATCTCTTGATCTTGTCATCCGCCCACCTCGGCCTCCCAAAGTGCTGGAATTACAGGTGTGCACCACTGCGCCTGGCCGATTTTTAAATTTTTTGTAGAGACAGGATCTCACTGTGTTGTCCAGGCTGGTCTCGATCCTTCCATCTAAAGCTATCCTTCCTTCCATCTCAGTTTCCCAAAGTATTGGGATTACAGGCTTGAGCCACTGCACCCAGCCAATTTTCATTTAATTCTTACAAGAATCTTTTGCAGTAAATATTATCATTAATCCTGTTTTACAGATAAAGAAATCAAAGTACCATGAAGTTAAGTATTTTATGCAGGATCACACAGCTAACAAGTGGTGACACTGGGATTCGAACCCAGATAGTTTGCGCGCTGTTGTCTCCAAAGCGGAAGTAGTCCAAACATGACCTACTGTTTAGTCACTCTTAAAAATACTTCCAAAGCCAAGTGGCTTCGTTACTATACAATCTGTCACCTTTATCTTCCTGTTCTCCAGGCTCAAAATGCTGGTATACTCATACATGACTGGTAAGATTGTAAAATGGTACTACCACTTTCAGAAACAGTTGAGAAGTTTCTTATGATGTTAAACACACACCTACCATATGAACCAGCCATCCCATCCTTACGTGTGTACTCAAGAGAAAAGGAATTATATGTCCTTACAAAGACCTATACATAAATACTTACAGCAGCTTTATTTTTAATATCCAAAATCTGAAAACAACCCAAATGTCCATAATAGGTAGTATAGCCATATAATGGAATATATTCAGCAATAAAAAGGAACAAACCACTGATATATACAACAACATGGCTAAATTTCAAAATAATTATGCTGACTGGAAAAGCCAGACCAAAAAAGAGTACATATTCCATTTATATATGTTTCTAGAAAATGCAAACTAGGGCCAGGTGCAATGGTTCGCACCTGTAATCCCAGCACTTTGGGAGGACAAGGTGGGCAGATCGCTTCAGCCCAGGAGATCGAGACCAGTCTGAGCAAAAGAGTGAAACCCTGTCTCTATAAAATCCAAAAAAAATAGCCGGGTTTGGTGGTGTGTGCCTATAGTCCCAGCTACCCAGGAGGCTGAGGTGGGAGGATCACTTGAGCCCAAGGAGGTCAAGGCTGCAGTGAGCAGTTATCACACCACTGCCCTCCAGCCCAGGCGACAGAGTAAGACCCTGTCTCAGAAAAAGAAAAAGGGGGGAAAAAAAGGCTAATCTCTACTGAATACTGATAGCAGATCAGTGTGTACTTGCAAACCAGAGTACGGGGAATGGAGGGACCACAGGGAGAAGGTATTGCCGAGGGGTAAGAGGAAAGTTTTGGGGATGCTGGGCATGTCCATTATCTTAACTATGATAACAGTTTCCCAATTATACGTATGTCAAAACTTTTTAAAACCACATAATAAATACGTGTAGTTTACTGTATGTCAATTATACCTCAATAAAGCTGCTTAACACACAAAAAAACACAACACTAAGAGAGGTCTTCAGTCCATCCCTTTGCCACACACACCCAATCCTGAGCATGGCTTACTCTTTCTTCTGTAATGTCTGTGGTTCTGTCCTTCCTCTCCAGAAAGCAGGCGGTATAGTTCACAGAACCCTGGTCAGAAGGCACAGATTCTGGTTCTATTTCTGCCATTTATTAGCTCAACTTAGCCCCTCTAAACCTCAATTTCTTCATCTATGTAAAATGGGATAAAAGAGCTACTCTGAGATTCATTAAGTAACATATTCATTCATTTAACAAATATTCATTAACCTGCCCACTACATACCAGAATCATAGTGAAAAAAATCAACTATGTGAGAATGTTTTGTAAACTGTAGAATTGTCTACATAAATATGCTATCGTTTCTATTTCCATTTCTACCGCCAATAACCCCGCCCAGATCCCCCACACCTGAAGACAGACTCGGCAGGACCATCTTTGTGGCTGGTCTTATTATTGCCAGGCCAAGTCAGTTTCAATACAGAGCAGAGAGTAAACTTCCTCAAATAGAGTTTCTCAGTGTTCCATGGGCCAAGTGCCCTGTCTGACCCATGTCTGTAATTCCAATGCTTTGGGAAGGCAAGGCAGAAGGATGACTTGAGGCCAAGAGTTTGAGACCAGCCTGGGCAACATAGTGAGATCCTATCTCTACAAAACAACTCAAGAAAATATTAACCACGTGTGGTGGGACGTGCCTGTAGTCCCAGCTACTCGGGAGGCTAAGGCAGAAGGATCACTTGAGCCCAGAAGTTCGAGGCTTCAGTGGGCTATGATCATGCCACTGCATTCCAGCCTAGGCAATACCGTTATTTATACATACAATATTGGGTCCTAACCCCAGCTCCTCCCTCACTGCCTGTCTCACCAGCCTCAATTCTCTTCCCTTCTTTCTCCTTCTTATGGACCAATCCAGCTACTGGCACATGCGTCTCTGCCTGAGCCTCCCCTCACTAACGAATCCCTTCCCTGCTCTTCTCTCTCTATGCCCATTGCCTCCCTCAATAGGTCAAAACTGAGCAGGCTGGGAGCGGTGGCTTAGGCCTGTAATTCCAGCACTTTGGGAGGACAAGGTGGGTGGATCACAAGGTCAGGAGTTCAAGACCACTCTGGCCAACATGGTGAAAGCCCGTTTCTACTAAAAACACAAAAAATTAGCTGGGCGAGGTGGCCGATGCCTGTAGTCCCAGCTACTTGGGAGGCTGAGGCAGGAAAATTGCTTGAACCCAAGAGATGGAGGTTGTAGTGAGCCAAGATCTAAGCTACTGCACTCAAGCCTGGGTGACAGAGCGAGACTCCATCTCAAAAAAAAAAAAAAGAACTGCATATAAACACCACACTCTAGTTGGTAAAGGCATATTGATCGGCAGTTCTAAAACTACAGGTATGCTAGGGCTGAACAAATACATAAACTGTAGACCAAAATAAATATGTAAATAAAATCCTGGGCTCCTTTTGAAAATTTTCCTGGTGTCTTCTAGTTCCAGCCAGCCCTTCGTTTAGTCCTTTATTCATTCATTAGACTCTGACTGAGGGCTGACTGGGCTGGGTGCTGAAGACACTAGGAGGAAGGGAGCAAGATCATTCTTGAGTAGCTCACAGTCCTCAAAGTGAGCTTTACACACCTGCCTCTCCCTGTCCAATTCTACTGACTTCTAATTGAGACACTGCTCTATTCCATTGCTGCACATGGGTACCACTGATAAGCATCTCCTTAATAAGCCTCTTGTACTATAAAAGAGGCTTCACCATTCTTTCATGAAGCACCTAATATAATAATACTCTGTATACAACTGGTACTGAATAAAGGCTGACCACCCAACCAACAGCTTAGGACACATAAAACATCCAATAACAATGAAATAAACTAGAACACGTATTTCCTTTGAAAACTGATCCCAATCTTCAAGTTTCTGAAGCTTTGCATTTATCTGAATGTTTAACCTTGGATCAGAAATTAAATTTATAAGTCCATTCCCTTCAAAAAATGGAGAAAATTATGCTTTTAGAAAGCGAGAATTTTACACAAATTAGCCAGGCATGGTGGCGGGTCGCTATAGTCCCAACGACTTGGGAGGCTGAGGCAGAAGAATTGCTTGAACTTGGGAAACAGAGCCCAAAGTGAGCCAAGATTGGGCCACTGCACTCCAGCCTGAGCGACAGAGCAAGACTCCATCTCAAAACAGGAAAAGAAAGCAAGAAATTTTTCACATAACCAGAATGTCCATCCCTGCAAAACCCAAATCTGTGCTAAGTGTTAATAGCAATTTGTTACACTTTTTCCTCTTCCTTCCTTCCTTCTACCTATAGTCATGTTTATCTTTAAAAAGTTTTATCGGCCAGGCACGGTGGCTCAAGCCTGTAATCCCAGCACTTTGGGAGGCCGAGGCGGGTGGATCACGAGGTCAATAGATCGAGACCATCCTGGTCAACATGGTGAAACCCCATCTCTACTAGAGATGCAAAAAATTAGCGGGGCATGGTGGCGCTTGCCTGTACTCCCAGCTGCTCGGGAGGCTGAGGCAGGAGAATTGCCTGAACCCAGGAGGCGGAGGTTGCGGTGAGTCGAGATCGCGCCATTGCACTCCAGCCTGGGTAACAAGAGCGAAACTCCGTCTCAAAAAAAAAAAAGAAAAGAAAAAAGTTTTATCTCCTCTACTACGAAACATAATCCCATGAAATTTAAGCAAGAAAAATATCCCCTAGCCTGCTCACCATATGCAAAAATGCTCTGACTTTAGCATGGTGCCAAAGCAACACACATTCAACAACGTATACGACAAGAATATTCACTGAGGTATTCCTTGAAACAGCAGGAGACAGGAATCAGCCTAAATGTTCACAAATTTGGGACTAGTTTTTAAAAGGATAACACTTGCATATAATGGAATGCTATGCAGCCACTAAAAAGAATGAAGCAAGTCTACACGTATCAATGCGGAATGACTGCCAAGGTAACAACAAGCGTACACCTGAAGTGTAAAGTATGCTACCGCTGCATCTAAAAAGCATTCATGTTTCTGTGGAGGAGTAATAAATATTAACATGCTTTCATGTGGATAGATTATCTGTGGAATGACACATGAGAAACTGCAACATCCTCTGCGAAAGAGAATGGGTAGGGAACAGGGATGAGATGAGAAGACTTATTTTTTTTACCGTATATCCGTCTCTACTGTTTGAATTTTTAAGACTGTGTATACCTTACCTTTTCAAAAAGTAAAATAAGTAAAATTTTTTTAGTAGTACATGCCAATGTCATTTTGTCAGTTTGCTTTTCTTTGCAGTACTGTTGCAGGCACACAAGTTTAAGAAAAGAATCAGTCTTCAGTTGCAGGGAAACCATCAAAGTAACTGGGTAAATCCGAAAGTGCTCCCTCCCCATAAACTCCTCTGCACTATCTCCCCATCCTAGGGTGAAGTGCAGGAAGGCCCTTGGCTCGGCCTTCTTGGGGCAGCAAATGCTGTCAGTTTCCACTCTGAAGAGGGAAGCCAGCACATCTCTACTTCTACGACATTCAGCTGGCCTAGCTGCCGTAGGTCTCATCCTGGAAGCCGAGAAAAATCTGTGGAGTTCAAGACAAGTTTGGATAACAAGGGGAGCAGGAAAATTGATAGGGGGGACCAGTCGGTGTGATAAATAGGCTGGGCCAGAACAGCAGGTGACGAATATGCAGGTGCAAGACTGGCAGGGAAGGAAGACGGTCCGTTCACAACAGATGGATGGAGATGCTCAATCATCTTCAGGAACAAGCGCGGCTGCAACACAGCCCTGCCTGCTCCGCACGAGCAGCTCCACACTCACTTGCAGGGCACGGCCCCGCCCCCAGAGGCTCTGCACTGGACCCACACCAGGGCAGGGCTACAGGAGAAAGAGCAGGAAGTGGGTGCAGAAGATGCCAGGCTGATGCAGACAGGCCTCTCCGGGACTCACTGCCAGAGGACTCTTCTCACTTTGCCTTCTTCAGGTTCCAAAAGCAAACCCATTTTGTCTCGCTTGTTAGTTCTCACTCCTGAGAAAGGCTTTTACCGCTAGGGTGACCTATTTGTCCAGGACCACGGGGCTGTTCACAACATGGGCACTTCAGGATTGAACCCAGGGTGATCCTGAGCAAACCAGAACCACTGGCTGTCACCCTACACTCTGCCCACAGTCTTCTCTTGTTTTCTTCCTCTTCAGTCAGTGAGAGAACCCAGATGAGCCTATTTGGTTCACACTCACGACTGAGTAGAACTCCTGTAGGGCATTTCTTTCCTCTAGTCATCCACAACGAACAGAGACGTAAGGAAGAATAAAACAATCATTCAACTCCTATCTTTTCTCAGAATGGGGACTCTTTTAAAAATGTCCAGGATATACCGGCTTCAATGACTCCAACAAATATACGAATGAATCTAAATCTTGATGCCACATTCCATGTCTCCTTAACAAAAAATCAGAAGGGCCAGACAGCCCCTCATAGAGCCAATTCTATTCCTTCCAGCTCAGCTGCAGGAGTTTCTGAGGATGAGGAAATGGGCCACACACAAGCAAGGGGTGGGAGCTGGCAAGATCTCTGTGCCCTCCCCCCAAGCTATCTGCTGGACCCAAGCTCTAGGAAGAAAAGCTTTGTGAAAAGACTTCTGGCTTCACTAAGACACATTAAAGAATTAATTATAAAGTAAAGCTGAAGGAGAAAATTAATTTTAGAAACACAAGAGGTTACAATTTTTTTTTTTTTCCTGGAGATGGGGGAGGAAACACAGTTATTTTCGTTTTCATCCTGGGGGCACAAGCTGGGAGCTGTCCAGTCGATAACCTGGCCATCAGAACAAGGTTTGTAATTAAAAGGTCAGTGACCTGGAAAGCCAGGGCCCCACTCCCAGAGCTTCTCAGTAATGACGGAGCTATTAAATTAAGACTGTTATGAAATCAATGCTAAAAAAGCTTTCATGGTAACGAGATTCCATTCAAGGACATGCAAACTACCTCATGAAATGGACGTAAATGATAAAAAAAGAAAAGTAATAAAAGAGAGTTAAATTGAAATCTGTGTAAGAATTTACTCCCCGTTGAAATACTCTACAGAGAAGCCCTTCACCTCTAGCCCACTACCAAGGTTGGGACCGTCAGGTTTCTTCAAGTTCATTTCCAGCAAGGAGGCGGTTTTGCTACTGGGGTTTCTGCTTCCAGGAACAGTAGAAGGATAAGATCTAGTTTCACCTTTTAGAATGAGAAAGTATGGTGGTGTGTTTTATTTGTTTAGTTTTACCACCCCAACCAGGACCATTTATTGCATGAGGGAGGAAAAAGCCCTTTACTTAGACACTTGAGAAGGACACAGTGTGAGCCAACACCACCCAGCCCCACCATGCAGGGTTACACAGAAAAATATATGACGTTTGTCTTTCTTAGAAGCTTGCTTTCCAACAGATACGTTAGAGTAAGTTAACAGAAAACTCTACCCCCTCCCCCACCTCACCCCCATCACAAACAAGCATCACTATTACCCACCTCATCCTGAGCCTGCCAAACATGTTTGGAAGCAGATTGCCTCCTACATTTTGTGGTTGGATAGGGTGTCAAATCAACATAAGCCTATTGACGACAATTTCCAAGCCTCTAACTTTCTGGACTGATTGTATTGCTGTTTTTACGTTACTCTAACCTCCTGGATTGCAGCCTGCTTAAAGCCTCAGATATGATGCCTGCCTGGCAAGAATTGCTTCTATATATAGACTGCTTCTATGAGGGCTTAAGCCCCACACACAGCCCAATTGTCTTCATGTGTGGCTGATTCTGCAGTTGATGTGTCATCTGCACAATCAAGTGGTTGGAAGGAAAACAAAAACATTTATTCTAATACTCCGAAGGTGAGCAGCTGCTTTTCTCTTTCATCCAAAATATTCCTGATAAAAGGAAGAAATGCTGTAAATTACACAAAATGGCAGTACAAACTTCAAAGAAAATGATAAATGATTCTAATAACTTCATGTTTCTCATTAACGGCCCCATGTTCAGACTTTAAAGCATCTGAAAGAGATCTCAAAACAAAACAAACAAACAAACAAACAAAACGGGAAAGATCTTTGCAAACCAATGCTCTTCCATCCCTATCCCACCCATTCCCCACTCGCCCTCACTGAGCGCCCCCACCAGAAGTCAGAGAGCACAACACTTAACCCAGTGGTAACAGAGACAGGCTGCTCCAGGCTGCGGTTTCACAAGGAAACAAACTCAGCTGATGCACCTAAAGTAACCCTCATTTTCCACTGAACTGACATGCACCACAGGGACCTCAATTTCTATATTAAATATTAAATAATATTAAAAGAAAAACAAAATTGGATTTGCCTTTTCAGGAAAGAGATGTTTATTAAAAAAAAGAAAGTCAAGATTATAATTCAAGTCAGTGCTCCACTGCAATTCCCTGAAGTGACATTGCTAGGAAAAGCCAAGACTCCAGGAGCTGAGAGCCCTCCCAGAGCCGGTGCTCCAAGCCCAGTGCTGCAAGGCTCCTGCAGGGAGGCCAAGAGCACGCGTGCCAGAACCCAGGTCCCTCCTGCTCCCAGTGGCCAGCAAGCCAACTTGCTTTCCTTCCACAACTATTGTTGGGACAGGTTAGATGCTCACCCTCATCCCCATCAGAGATGGTGCAAGGCTGACCTGACCCTGGAACAGCCCAAATTTTTAAAAGTGAAGTTTAAATCTGCAAAGGGGCTTTTCTTCCCCAGACGACAATCAAACCTTGGAATTCTCTGCCCAGGAAAGGTCCTGCCAGAACCTACCCCATTGGGATTCAACTCGGAAATGGATAATTACTGACTGAAGCAGCATTCTAGAGGATAATGGAGATGGGTGATTAACCTCAGAGATTCTGGGTTTAAGTATGGGGTAAACTCATATGGTTCTCTTTAGAAGACAAAGGGCAAGGATAGCCTCTCAAGATGCCAGATGCCTAAAATTCTAAAAACTCTAACCCAAATTAGGGGTCATGAAGGAATTATGTCCACTGTACCAACAGTCATCTTCAGGTCCCTGCTCACGTGCCGCCCTCTCAGACACACTCTGACATTCATGTTGTTTAAGATCGCAGTCCAGCTCACACCAACCCTGGAGTTCCTCACCCCGGCTCCCTGCTTCATTCATTACTCTCTATGGTGCTTGCCATCTGACAACCTACAGATTTCATTTTCCCATTTGCTAATTGTCTTCCTTCCCTCCACTAGAATTTAAGCTCTGCGAAGGCAGGGATTTTGTCTCTTCAGTTCTCTGCTAAATCCCCGATGGGGGTTGGGGGACAGGGCACAGTGTGTATAATGGTTCTTGGATGAATTAATCAGTTGGATTTTTTTCCTAAAGGAGCAACAAATATTAATTGCAAAAAAACAGTTTTCTCTCTACAGTAATTATTAGCCAAGTAACTCAAAAGAAGTATTATTTGGTCCAGAGTTTCTCTCTCTCTCCCTTTTTTTTTTTTTGCTCCCTCTCCCAGTCAGGGATTTATTAAAATTAAACAGATTAGATGGAGCTCCTGATACTAAAACTGCTCAGCAAAGCCTGCGGTGGGGAAGTGCCGAGCAAACACCAGAGACATTTGTCTCTAAATTGCTCTAAATACCTTCTGCAAATGAAATTCTAACCCAGCTGCGTTTGAGAGAAAATGAGGACTAACTGGTCATTGTCGGTGGAAGAGAAGATCAGGCAGTTATAATATTGCACAATATACTGGAGCTAAGGATCTCTCGGCAACCATAGATTTTGTCTCAGGTTACCCCGGGTAATCAGCTCAGCTTTTAGGCTCAGCTTTCCCCAGCTTCACTGCTTTGATGAGAGAGCTGAAATCCCTAAGCTTTTATGATTAATTACTCCCCATAGGTACACATATTTCAAGGAAAAACTCTTTTATGGCATGATGCTTGCAGAGTGGCGAGGCCAGCCAACACACTCCAAATTTTAATAATCTCCTAATGATGGGGGGGCCAGCACGATGCAGCCAGCCAGCAGGCACGCAGTGCTCCTCACCAACTCGGTCACAGGGACCTCACAGGGACCCTGCCTTGGGGCAGCCGAGAAGCAGCTGCCTGTGGTGAAACGTTTTGGCTTATTCTGCCCAAACCCTGTGAGTGTGGCCCAGGGGCATGATCATGTGAAGGGACCAATGGTTCCTGCTGCATCCCTTCAGTGGGACATCACGGAACAGAGCTAGGAAATGCCACCCACCCATTCCAACTAAAAATGACTCAGAGCTCAAAACCCAGAATTTCAAGGCTGGCATTCCAGCTTCTTAAGGAAAAAGAGTTTTGCTTTGGGAGGGAGAAAGCTCACTTTTGCCCCTCATGGTATATAAGGACCTTTAAGTAACTTCCTAGATTTCTAGAAAATTAAATGTACAAAAAATGTTTCTTTTTTGTTTTCATTTTACAAAAAAAGAATAATACCCTAAATTCAACAGAACCAAAATAGATTGTCTCTTCAGACAATACTGAATTTGTCAGGGTCCATTTCATCCCTGCTTACAGAAATACCATAAAACCACTAATTTAGCACTTCAATCTGTAAATCAGACTGACCCCATGCTTGCCTTTAACCTGACCTTGTTTAGTTATCTCACTTCCCTCATCCTTCATTTCTTTATTCCTCATTCTCTATTGAAGCAGCTGAACTCCTAACCTAAGCTAATCATCCTGTAGCCAGGGTCACTGACCCAGAGCAGGCCAAAAAGCAGAAGTTCTCCACAGTCTCATCCAATGGTCCGATTCTGTTGCTGAATGCTGCCTTTGCATGATGGACTAGACTGAGTCCTCTGTGCTTAACTACCCGAATCGTGTCATCTCACTGCTCCATTGTCAGGAAAGAAACCTATGTGCCCCATTGAGGGTGCTCGCCTCAGCCCCACTGCCCCATGAGTGGGCAGCTCTAGGAGGTCCTTGCAGCTCAGGACCTGCCTTGCACCATGGCTTCCATCTGCCCCAGCCCCAGTCCCTCTGCAGGCCATGCTGCACAGCCCTGGGGAACCTGTACCTTTCTTCTTAAGGAATGCTCTCCTGGTTGCAAGTGGGCTCTGGCGGACCCGGGAATTCTGAAGAAACTTCACTGCCGTAGCAATCTGGTAAGACAGAGAAAACAGAGAAGTAAACTTCACTTCAATAGTCTGAATTTCAAGATTAAAAATCCTAGGAGTTTTTCCTAGCTCTACAGAGACAAGTACACTACTGTGGTCAAATTTATAACCAGTTATTTCTTAAGCTTAAAATCTACCTAAATGAAAGGCGATGTTGTTTCTCTGTCTTCACTGGCTTCCTGTATCTGAGTCTGTCAAATCTAATCCCTCTGCCGAGGTTCAGGCCTGCGATGATCCTTCCTGTTCCTCCTGATCTCCATTCGAGCTGATTCCTCACACTCCCCGGCAGGTGTGGCCATGTGCATCCATGTTGCCGCCCTTGTGCCCTGTATGCTCTTTCTGGAAGGCCTCCCTTTCCTGCCTCCACCTGTCTAAACATTATCCCACGTGCACATGTACACACACACACACACACACACACACACACACACACAGGCTCTCTATCAGCACAGTCCTTTAATAGTCTATTCTGACTCCTCAAAGCCTTGCCTAAATAAGCAAGCCATTTCTGATCTCCCTATTCTCTTAAATTCTTCAACACCTATAGTGTGTACCATATAACTGAAGACAGCATTACACCCTCCTCTAATATTCAGGCTGCCTCCCCAACGACACTGCAAGCAACTGCAGGGGAGAGGCCACGCTGTCTATAGAACCTGGCAAAGTGCTGAGGGTGTCCCGACTGGAAGGGATTATGTCGAAGACAACGCCCACTGCCATTCGCACTGGCCCTGCTTCTGCACTGGAGCTGAGTTCTGAAGAGCCTTCAAAGGGTAAAGTTTGGAGTTTCATGGCTAAAAGCTGACAGATTGAGATTGTCTATCTGCCTCTGGTAATGAATATTATTTAATGAAATCTTCCTATCTACAAATAAGCCAGGCAGGGGATGGAAGGGGCGCTGCTGCAGGTATTAACCTTCACATCACTCAGCGCACGCAAAGTGTGTGTTTACGCATGGCTCATCTACTTCCCACCCCAGACACCAGCCCTGTGGGTGGGAAACGCCCACCTGCCCCAGGTAGGAAAGGGGCTGTTTTAAATGACTGGTATTTGCCTCATCGAAACCAAAGGAATAATATGGTCTCATGTTACAGATAAAGTCAACAGGCCCTGCAGTGCACACATAAGCTGTTGAAAGAAAAAATGTCTAAGGGGCTAGATGTAAGAAAGTTTTCTAAGATCCTTCAAACTAAGGGAAGTAGTCGTACAGAGACTCAAACAGAACGTCCTATGACTGTAAATTAAATTCGAGTTACAAATCATCTCCTTCCCATATTTATATGAATGAAATCCTGAGACCAGACAGACTTTTTGGGAACAAAAGACATGACAACAAATCAAAGAAGAAAGCCAGGGGAAATCCTGTATTCATTTTCTCTGCCACCCCTCTACGGGAGGCTTACCCTAGACATTCCCCCTAAAGGATGAACTCAGTATCCTGACTTTTCAGACCTGGGCATGTCACTGACAGGACATACTAGTGTCCCTTGAGAGCCAAGCCCAGCTCCATACAGGTTATAGTCTGCCCTCCAACACTGCAAACAGTACAAACCACCATCATGAACGGCAGTAGTGGACCAGTTCTGGTCTAAAGAAAAATCAACGCTCGATATTCTAGAGCCCCCAAGAGCATACTCAACCCCTAAGCCCCTCAACCAGATCTCCTCAGGCCACACCAAAATCAAGAGAAATCGAACAAACATCTACAACACTGATACGTTTTAATGAAGAGATGGGAGAAGGGAAGAAGGAAAAAAAGAAGAGAAAAAAAAGCAAAGGGGACGGGTAGAGGAGGGAGAGGGAGGGAAGAAGAAGACCACAGTACATGAAGAGCTATAACAGAAGAGAGGGGAAAAAGGAAAAAGGAGAAATGGGAGATGAGAAAAACAAAAAGAAGTGAGGCCCCTGCTCTGGGAAGAGAATGAACAGATACCCAGTCACTGGCCCCCGGGGTCAGCACCAGTCTGCACAGCTCAGATGGCATGGGAATAGCTGTTCTTCACCTGAAGAAAAAATATACCTTCACACAAGAAAATTACAGTATTCGTATCATGCGGTAGTCTGCAAGCTGTGTGTGATACATGTACCAGGTGTCAGCGGAAATGTGGATGAACAGGTCGTAAGCAGAAGATGCTAAGAGCACAGCTCCTATCATTTACCCACAGAAACAGAAACCTTTCCTTCATCCTTCCAAAATTTTCCATGACAGAGAAAGAAAACAGAATCCCACCACTGGAACACACAGGTTTCACCTTGCTTTTTAAATCTAGTCCTTGGTATATGCATTTCTGGTCAGAGAGCAAAGTTCTGATGGGTTTAATGGTGCACTCAATGCAGTGCTTGGCGCATTCCATCAATTTTTTTTAAAAATTGCATCTCTTATTTCTTTAAATACATTAATCAGCCTAGTGTAGGCAAAACGGATCCATCGGACAATGCAATAAACATGAATTATCATCTATCCAACACGCATAATGGCTTAAAAATACATAATAGCAGGTGTAGTTTAAATGATTAGTTATTACACCTGTGGTGGGTCTGATTCAATTGGGAAAAATCATCTTTAATAGGTTAAAAGGTTTAGATCACCATGCTTTCCTTAAAGTGGCTGCAGAGAGGGAATGATGGAGTGCTCTGTCATTAGTAATTCATTTAAGAAGAACGTGGGGGATATAGCAAAGAACAGCATAAACGAGTGAATCCAATTTAAACATCAGGTAAAGTAGAAAACACCTTTTAAAAAAGCAAGATAAATGAATTTGGAAGGGAGATGAAATTGACGTATTTATTTTAACGGGAATTTGACAAAGTCCCGGCACACTTCAAACTTGCAAAAATATGAACAGTTTCTTTTAAAGTTTCCATGCACTAATTTCAAGTCATATAAAATAATACTGCCAAACGCCTACATAAAGTATATTTGGGGCTTGTTTATGTTCCTCTTGATCTTTGTCTGAAAATGCAGGCGACAGGCAAATCACATATTTAACAGCATCGGCATCACTACACTAGATGCAAAAATATAAAGCACCCAAATAGCCCCAGCCTAATGTGCTGAATAAGAAAGCTGTCCTGATAAGCGGCTACATGTAAGTGTGAACCTCTCTCCTCCTTTCACTAATCATTTCTTCAGTTACTCTTTACTCTTCTCCTCCCTCCCCACAAGGAACTGGCACTCCATAATGGGGGGAAGGACCTGTCCAATTTTATAGCCCCATGATTCATCCATCGATGGGAGAAGATTTTGAAACTCTTCACCATAATGCTAACATCTTCACATACTAAATAACTGACAGGGCGCTCGGTTTGTGCCTTTCACCCACCTATTGTTGGGCACTTTTCATTAACTTCATGAAGCAATTCAACTGACTTTCCTCTGCAGAGGCCCAACACACACAACACGCTTTTGTTGGATTCCATGATGGGGTGCCTGCAGCCTGTCCCGTATTATCGTTTGATTTTCTAATTAGAAGATGAATGTGACTATTCATGGGTTATATTTGTGCCCAACTAAATTACATAAATTCAGGCCAAATCTTCCGCCTCAATGTCAAAGATGTAAAACGGAGACAGGAACTTTATTGCACATGTTGTGGGAGTGCAGCAAGCCAGGGAGAATTCTGGCGCTAAGCTCCCGATGCCTCTGTCGAAGCCACTTGCTGGTGAGCCTGTGATAAATATGGAATCAGCGTTCCTTTCCCTTCCTCCTGCACTGAGTTCTTAATGAGTGCACCTCAAAATACCAATAGCTAGTTTAATAAAAATAAAGACAAACTCTGAAGAAAACAGACCAAAGTTTCTCTCCCTGACCCCCTTCTGTCCTCTTCTCCGCCCAAAGCAAAATAAAACAACCCTGCCACCACGAACTCCACAATTTCAGGAAAATTTCATAATTTTCACTATGTGTCACTTAGAGGTAAAACTGAGGTGTGAGGAAGAGGAGTAAATTCTGGTCTTTGCCGTCTCATAACAATGGTTACACTGGAGTGACTGCCAGCAACTTGGAAAAAGGTTGGGGGGACCTTCAGGTTGAAAAACACCTTTGGATCCAAGATGACTGGCCAATTGAGAAAGATCTGTATTTGAGAGAGCAGGATTTGTAACTGTATAAGTCAATGGAATACAGTATACTCAGGGGTTATCTACTACGAACTATGTGCTGTTAAATGCATTGTGTAGGGTAAGTAATCCCTGGTGAGAAGAATCGAGGTTCCTGACAGTCCTCACCGAAGAGATGCTTCCTATGTGTTTTCCACTCTCCTACAAAAGACCTGCACATTGTAATCTCCAGAATGCACACTTTATTTTCTGCACAAGGGGGACAGGAGAACAGAGCCTGCCTAATAATGAACCCGGGGTTTGAGGGAGCCTTAGCACTTTGCACCTGACATGTAAACCTGATGCATTGTATCCAGTGACACTTATTTGGAATGCCACCAATTCCAGCACTCCTGTGTACTATATACACATCTATCTCCTAAAATGTGAGCATTCATTAGCCATTTTAAAATATTAAAAATATTCAAAAATTAATGTCATAACCAAAGCCAAGTCCTTTTTAACCCAGAGAGATCACAACTAGAGGGCAAAAGAAAATGACCAATATAATCTACGGGCCGAAACCCCATTCCAGCGCCGCATTGCTCCACGTGCGCTGCTCAGAAGATTAAATTGCCTGTGAAAGGTTCCTACCTTCATACTCTAAACTAGATACCCAGAATCCTGTTAACAAGCGTTAGACCAAAGCCAACTCGAGCTTTAACAAGGACTGACTTAAAAAGCCAGGCACTGCCAAGAATGAGAACCCTCTTCAAACAGAAATGCTGCATTTTAGTAAGAAATCAGTACTCTGTCAGGAGTTCCTTGACAAATATGGTCATCGGCGGCACAAGGAAATAGTTGCAAAGCAGCTGTTAATCAGAGAAACACATCGTAGAACGCTGATGCTAGCACTCGTGAAAAAATGCAACGGGCTAATTATGAAGCTATATATCTCACTAAAGAGGCCATGTTCCTTGAGATTCCAGGCAGAGCACTCGCGGATCCAGGGTCCTAGGACAACATAATTCTGGTTTTCTATATGCAGCTCCTCTCTGATCTGCCATTCACAATGCCGGGCTCCCCATTCTTTCTCAAGTCTACACACTCTCTTTCTAGCTAGGGAACAGGCTGGGGAGGGAAGGAGGCAGAGGCAACCACAAGCCACATTCGACGAACATATCCAAAAGGTGGAAGACCCTAAAGCAGAGTTGAAGACAAATCTATGAGCATACAAAAGAAAGGAAGCATCGGAATCCTCATCCTCGGTGCGGCGGGAGGGAGGGCAAATGTGTGTGCGCCTCAATCAAGGAGAGGTGCCCCAGCTGCCAAAATGAAAAGAATGACTAAAAAAGCAGCGGGAACAAACAAAAATTAGAGGCAGTTCTGCGTGCAACCTCAAAGGGAAAAAGCAAGCTTCCAGGAAGCTGCTCTCAGCGTGTGGCTGCAACTCAGGGAAGCCAAGGGCCCAACAGCCAGGTAAGAGGGGAAAGTTAATATGCAGGGGAAGGCTCGGTCAGCCAAAATTCAATAGGCGCCTCTGCAAGGACAAGGAGCAGGCTCCCCGAAACCAGACTAGCGGGAGTCGGGGGGAGGGGCCTGCATACTCGGAGCAAAACCACTGGAATGGCAAGAGGGGAATAACCTTGAGGTGGACGAGCCGCAGGCGGCAGAAGCGCAGAGCCAAAGTGCCCCCTAGCCGGAGCCGGCGGAGGCGCAGGCCGGGGCGGCCACTCCGCTAACTCGCACAGCCCAAATTAAGTGTTTTCACTCAGGGAAAATGAAATGTTTTGCAAGATGAAACAGAATGAAAATTGAGGTTTTAGCTAATTACTAGTTGGCATTTACATATCACGGGCTGGTTCAACACCTATTCATTTTCTTCTTTTATTTTCAATTTTTAAAAATTGCTCATTAAAAATGAACAGATGACAGTGACAGGAATTTTTTTTTGTACTCTTTCCCCTTCTCTGAGGGTTACAAAACCAAGAGGTACTTTTAGCCCATTTATCTCTAATTAACATACACAAAGGTATGTTTCATGTACATTAAAGGAGGAAAGGAGAAGGGAAAGTCAATAAAAGCCAGGAAGTTCAACAATAAAGACAGTGAGTTGTAGGCAGGTAGCCTCCCGCACCTGGGTAAGGAGCTGGCTGGCAAGTGCCCTGGCACTCAAGGAGTTAAAGGAAAGAGCCTCTCTTTGGACTTGGAATTTCCTGGGTTTTGTCACCGTGTCCTTCCCACTGTTGATCTGGGTTACAACCCTATACTAATTAAGCTGTGGGCCCTAATTTCCTTTGTTTTACTTTACTTTCCTCTGTCCTTTTGTTTTTCACATTAAAGAAATAAAATACCGCTGCTAGAAATGCACAACAGTTGACATGATAGAACATAATATATTTTAAGGCTATTGTGTAAATCTGTATTTAGGGAATTCTAAAGCATACATTATTGACCCTAGTCTCTCTTAAAACTCATTGATATATGTAGTAAAAGCCTTTATGAAAAGTGGCAACTTCACATGCGCAAAAAGTACCTTTCAAAGTGAAATATCTCTGCCATTTAATTTTTTTTTCCTTGGCCTTAGTTAAAAATATTGCATGAACTGCTTGCCAGAATGTCATTGTTTTGTTATTTGATTAAAGTAGTTCTTCCAGAAATGTATATTGAAATAAAAAGCATCGTAGACCACTACGCACTATTTAATGTCAAGGGACAGTGATCTTAGGGACGTAAGGGTGACTTTGGAGAGGTGTTTGTGTCCAGCCGAGGACTCTGGGTGCCAACTTCCAGCCCAAAGGCCACTGGTGCAGTGGAGGAGCATGGCTTGAAAAGCAGAGCTGCTGATGCAGCGGGCGACGGTCACCATGCCACAGAAGGAGCTGAGGAGCACACGCCGGCCTGGAAGAAATGAAAACCCTTGCTTCTGGGTTGAGAAGATCAAAGCTCCTTTTTAGGAAAGGTTGAGAAGGAAAAGGGTTTTTCTCCTTCAGGGAGAAAGAAAAGCAAATTTAAATGCCTTGTCCCCATGCATCCACACCTG
Organism: Saguinus oedipus; assembly: GCA_031835075.1. NCBI lineage: Eukaryota > Metazoa > Chordata > Mammalia > Primates > Cebidae > Saguinus > Saguinus oedipus. The sequence goes on along the minus strand of CM063175.1, from coordinate 48,343,132 downwards.
AATTTAGATAGCAGCCCCTCTAATTTTTGATGCAACCAACAAAGAAGTTACCCAAAGAGGGGAGAAAAAAAGGATGACATTTGCCTTTTCCTTTGCTTTGAAATGCAACTGGCAGCAAATTGTTTGAAGTCCTGTTTAGAGAAGAAACTGTAATAGCCTTCATACTGAAAGGAGGAGGAAAATGCCATTATACACGGATCACGGTAGCAGTGACCTCAGCAGAGAAGGCAAACGAGCTGGCTGCAAGTCAGGGGTTTGGCCAGCGTGCCAGGAACGGAAATAAAAGGCTTCTTTGCCAGAGACAAGTGGCAAGAGCCGGGTGCTCGATCCCAGGAGATACCAAGGAAAGACAAGGAGTTCAATTTCTTAACATGATGTCTTTCAACAGCTCCTTGACTGCTCCTTCTTCCCTGGTTTTATACTTTCAATATTCCTCTAATTTCCCTGCACTGCACTGTTAAAGAGGAAGCAGAGAGCGCCCAGGCTTCGTGTTGTAAAATTAATGAAGGTGTCAAGCTGTTGAGTTAAATCACTCTAAAGGAATGTAATGACTCAGTGTCCAAGATGCTCCCTGGGAGAAATGTGAGCTCACACAGTGACGGTGGCTGGCGGGTGACTCCAACACTAAAAATATGTGACACACAGTCCCCAGCAACTCCCTAATGATACTGCTGCCTCTATTTCCTAGTCTCTTTCTCTCCACCACTGGTTGAATTTTATGCTTTCTGAAAGTTATTTCTCCTAAACTCCAGTAGCTTCAGATGCTCAGCAGATGAAACCCTGATTCAGTTTCCACTTTTTTTGAAGTTCGGCCAGATGGAGATTGGTGAAGCTCTCTCTAGTCATGCACTATTGAACTGCGGGATGATTAGGAAGGAGACGAAGAAAGGTTGTATCATAGATAATGGCAACCTCAAACATTAAGGCATCACTGGGGGTCAGCTACTGAATAGGTGACCACCAGGTGGTGCAAAGCAGGATCCCCTCTCAAGGGCTTAGGGCCACCTGCTCTAACGGCAAGAAGATGGGCTCCTGAATTCCAAGAAAGATAAGTTCTGGGCCAAGAAATGCTGTTTACGGTCAGCCCACACAATGCACAAAACTAAAATCTCTGAGGAGTCTTTAAAAGGCACTTCTGGGGCTGGGTGCAGTGGCTCACGCCTGTAATCCCAGCATTTTGGGAGGCCGAGGCGGGTGGATCACGAGGTCAAGAGATCGAGACCATCCTGGTCAACATGGCGAAACCCCGTCTCTACTAAAAATACAAAAAATTACCTGGGCACGGTGGCACGTGCCTGTAATCCCAGCTACTCAGGAGGCTGAGGCAGGAGAATTGCCTGAACCCAGGAGGCGGAGGTTGCGGTGAGCCGAGATCGCGCCATTGCACTCCAGCCTGGGTAACAAGAGCGAAACTCCGTCTCAAAAAAAAAAGAAAAAAAAGGCACTTCTAGGCCAGGCATAGTGGTTCCCGCCTCTAATCCCAGAACTTTGGGAGCCTGAGGCGGGTGGATCATTGAGGCCAGGAATTTGAGACAAGCCTGACCAACATGACAAATCCCCATCTCTACTTAAAAAAAATACAAAATTTAGCCAGTTGAAGTGGCACATGTCTGTAGTCTCAGCTACTCGGGTGGCTAAGGCACAAGAATTGCTTGAATCTGGGAGGCAGAGGTTGCAGTAAGCCGAGATCGCACCATTGCACTATACCCTGGGTGACAGAGTGGGACTCTGTCTCGAAAACAAACAAATAAATAAAAGGCAATTCTGTCAAGACACCCCATAAGAAAATCAGAGAATGACCTAATGCTAAAACATAAATCTGAATACCAAAAAACAACTACTCATAGTCTAGCATGAGTTCAAATTCAGAAGATAGCAAGAAATAAATTTTCTTTTTTTTTTTTTTTCTGGAGATGGAGTCTCACTCTGTCACCCAGGCTGGAGTAAAGTGGCACAATCTCAGCATTGCAACCTCTGCCTCCCAGGTTCAAGTGATTCTCCTGTCTCAGCCTCCCGAGCTGGGACTACAGGCATGCACCACCACGCTTGGCTAATTTTTTTTTTTTGAGATACAGTCTCACTCTGTCACCCAGACTGGAGTGCAATGGCATGATCACAGCTCATTGCAACCTCCGCCCCCCAGGTTCAAGTGATTCTCCTGCCTCAGCCTCCCAAGTAGCTGGGATTAAAGGCATGCACCACCACACCCAGCTAATTTTTGTATTTTTAGTGGAGACAGGTTTTCACCATGTTGGTCACGTTGGTCTCGAACTCCTGACCTCAGGTGATCCACCCACGTCGGCCTCCCAAAGTGCTAGGATTACCGGTGTGGGTCACTGCACCCAGCCTAATTTTTCTATTTTTAGTAGAGACAAGGTTTCACCATGTTGGCCAGGCTGGTCTCAAACTCTTGACCTCAAGTGATCCACCCACCTGAACCTCCCAAAGTGCTGGGATTACAGGTGTGGGTCACTGCACCCAGCCTAAGAATTTGCTTTAGACCCACCAGAAAACAGAATAAGGTAAACAATTAAGATCTACTACTAACAGAATGCCACCAAGTCCTAGATCCTGCTACAGGCTGAGCATCCCTAATCTGAAAATCCAAAATCCAAAGCATTTCAGATTTGGGATTTTCAGATTAGGGATGCTCAACCAGTAAGTATTATGCACATATTTCAAAATCTGAAAAAATCCAAAATCCAACACTTGTGGTCGAAAGCATTTGGGATTAAGAATACTCAACCTGTATTACCTTTCTTTTATGGCCTAAAAAAAAAAATTAAAGTATGGGTTCCAAAAGTATAATTCATAATACAATAAGCTGGCAGACTTAAAAACATTCAAATTGGCTGGGCACAGGGGCTCACGCCTGTAATCCCAGCAGTTTGGGAGGCTGAGACAGGCAAATCACAAAGTCAGAGGTTCGAGACCAGCCTGGCTAACATGGTGAAACCCCATCTCTACTAAAAATATAAAAAATTAGCTGGGCGTGGTGGTAAGCGCCTACAATCCCAGCTACTCAGGAGGCTGAGGCAGAAAAATCACTTGAACCCAGGAGGCGGAGGTTGCATTGAGCTAAGATTGCACCAGTGCACTCCAGCCTGGAGACTCTGTCTTTAAAAAAAAAAAAATCTTCAAATTGCACTTTGGGAGGCTGAGGCAGGCAGATCATCTGAAATCAGGAGTTCGAGACCAGCCTGACCAACGTAGCAAAACCCCATCTCTACTAAAAATACAAAAATTAACCAGGTGTGGTGGCACACGTCTATAATCCCAGCTACTCGGGAGGCTGAGAGAGGAGAATCACTTGAACCCAGGAGGTGGAGATCGCGCCACTGCACTCCAGCCTGTGCGACAGAGCAAGCAAGACTGTCTCAAAAAAAAAAAAAAAAAAAAAAAAAATCATCAAACTGACAGCAGAATGACAGGGATTAGAAACTTACTATTCAAGTAGTCACATACAATCAGCTTCTATCAGAGGAAAGTGACCAAGCACACCAGCCCCAGAGGGTGGCCAGGAATGGGCTGTCTATGGGGACAGGTTGGTGGATAGGTTCCATTTTCTAAAAAAGTGCTATCTAACACAGGTCACACCCTTGTAGACTTCAGAAGTAACTTATCAACACAAAGTGTGAGACACAGGAAAGCAATATAAGCTATGCCACTGATGCAGATGAGGAAAATGCCATTTTTTTACACATATTTCAGAGGTAATGACATAATGGCTGTGGAACTTACTATCACAGCCATCGTCAGATTTGTACCCACAGATTGTCTTTAGTATCAAGCTACAAGTTTGGAAGAGAAACTGAATTAAGAGATAGCAGTCCAGTTGCCTCCTCTGATAAACCCCAATTCAGAAATGTTCAGCTCAGTAAGGAAATCCATCACACACAAGAAGAACCCAAAGGTAGTCCTCATGGCTTTGAACCATTCAGCAAACTTCCACTAAATAGCATAAACATCCCTATTATTAATCAGCATGGCTACCAATAAACAAACACACACTTTAAAAAATAAATGATCTGGCCAGGCGTGGTGGCTCATGCCTGTAATTCAGCACTTTGGGAGGCTGAGGCAGGAGGATGGCTTGAGGCCAAGAGTTCAGGACCAGTCTGGGCAACATAGCAAGACTCCATTGTTTCAAAAGCAAAATTGTTTTTTTAAATAGCTGGGCATAGTGGTCCTCCAGCTACTTGGAAGGCTAGGGTGGGAAAATGGCTTGAGCTCAGGAGTTTGAGGTTACACTTAGCTATGATTGTGCCACTATACTCTAGTCAGGATGACAGAGTGAGACTCTGACTCTAAAAATCAACCAATCAATCAATAAAACAAATGATTCAACAAAGACCTACTGAGTTCCAGAGTCATCTTGGCCAAGAGCCACTGTGTCCCACTAATAATGGGAAGATGAAAAGGAGGGTCTCTATACCCTACATCTGATGCTCTTCCTCATCTTGGTCATCTAAGATGAGGAGATGCGAGATGATCATATAATTTACTTATGATTAAGACAAAATTTACCTAATTCTCACCATCAAGCAAATCAGTTTATTGAGCATCTTCCTCCTTTAAATCAATGGTAACCCATTTAAAATTCTTCCCAGCTCTAAGAAACAGAGAAGTTCACTTTTTGTTATCTGAAGGATTATGAATTACCATCTTGCTTTGTAACCTTTCTGATTTTTCATATTATGTTCATAAGTAAGGTACCTAGAAATTACAAAAATCCCTAAATTTACCACAATTCCTAAATTTCCTGCGCAAGCTTCCTGAGCTATCCCTCATCCTTTTCTGCTCAGTGTCCTTTCTCTCTCTCTTCTTGCCTGTTTAAACATGAACATGGAGTTATTAACTTTTACAGGAAAACCAAATAAAATAAAATAATGTTGAAGCAAAAACGCAGTGATGTCAGGCTGCAGCTAGCACCATTCATCTGTGGGAATCAGATTAGCGCTCGAGTGGCAGAGCTACCTGGAAAAGTGCTCACAATCAAATAAAAAAATGATACCAAAACATTAACCTGATGGCTAAAAACTCCACATTTAAACAGTTAAAGTAATAAAGGAGCTTTTATTGAGTATTTTTTATATTTCATTATGCCCCAAATTGACGAGGACTCCCGGATACATTTTCTAGACTTTTGGTTCCTCAAATCAAATGCTCTCTTGGACTTTTTTTTTTTTTTTTTTTTTAACTAAAAGGAAACAGCATTTCTTGTAAGTCTGAATGAAGGGATTAAAGCTTCTCCTAGAATATCCATATCAGTCTTGAGTGCAAACACAGCCAAACGCTGCCGCAAACAAGCCTTTTTTGATTTATGTACTTTAATTCTGAACATGCTGATAAGCCAGCAGAGAATTTTCCTCCAAGATATTTTTTTACCTTACACAAATACTGTCATGAACATGGCCTCGCTTGTCCCCCCACTCAGTACCTCAGACTCCTTTATTGCTATAAAATAAGGGGTTAAACGGAGGACCTTCAGGACCCCCTAGCTGTGCCATTTTATAATTTCTAAGTTGATTCCATGAGTCAGCCACTGCTACCTGGGCCCCAGATATAGGCTTAGGTCAAGGACAAGACCCCGTCTTTCCAGAGCTCATCTCTCCAAGCTCACACCCAATTCGGAAAAAGGAGAAAACCAACAGAGGTAAGGAGGAGACAGGGAATAGTAAAAGAAATTAGTGCAGCCAAAAAAGATATTACAAATTCCATATATTTTATATGTAGCAAAGCTTTACTCACGCTATTTATTTTCTATACAAGCTTCGTTATCTGGTATTCAAATCATAGGAGATAAAAGCTGCAAATGAGAAGGGAGGAAGGAGCCAGCTAGTACAGAGACACAGAACAAAGACGTGACAGCAAGAAAAGCCCAACAGCAAATGTCAAGAGAGAAAGATCCATGAAAAGCAAACAAAAAATTCAAAAAGCATATTAGTTTGGGGTCATTTAGAATCAGTGAAGTCATTTCAAGTAGGGGCAAATATACAATATATGTATATTTCAACAGGTTTTGAAAACTGAGCTATGATTATAACACCACACAAACATGTTCATGTAAAATGACAATACTGAGTCATCAGGATTAAATTATATTCCAGGTAGTCAGCTTAATAAAGCAAGAAAGTATATGATCCATTTTAGATAATTCCCAGCCAAAAGTTTTGAAGTTTTTTGTTTTGTTCTGCTTTCAAATGGATCTTGATGGCCATCCAGAAAACGTAGCTATCCAGAATGCCTCATTCTAGGAGGTGCCAGAGTTGGTGGTTTTCCTGAATTGAACAAGAACAGCTTTGATTCAAGTTAGATTAAGAAGCAGGAAGCCAGAGATTAAATAATGAATAGTTACTGAGCATTCACGGGTCCTCACAGTACACTGGCTACTTGTAAAGTCAAAATAGAACCAGGAAACGATGCTGTTTTTGCTGTAGCAATCTAAGACGAGGAAAGAAGCCAAAAGAAATCTTAAGCCATCTGGTCCCACCCATGAGCTAGGACTCCCCTCTTCAACAACCCTGACAAATGACCAGTAAGCCTCCTCTTGAAAGCTCATAATGAGCAGGGAAACTACTCCCTTAAGAGACTGTCAACTCATTTTCAGGAGTGTCTCTTTAAACTGAGTTAAAATCTACTTTCCTGAACCTTCTATCCATTGGTCCTAGTTTTCTGTCTGGGAACGATATTAACTGATCCGCTTTTTGAAACAATGCTGGGTGCGGAATTAGGATAGACTGCTGTCACTGGCTATCTTTTATATAAAAACATTTATTTCCCTTATTCTGCTTGGTAACTAAAGGTGAACACTGGTCTCACAGTATAACAGTTTCATAAACTCTGCTCTTTCACTTGGTAAGAGCAGCCTTGCCCTTTCTGAGAGAGCCAAGGCTACACCTGTAATGTCAGAATGCATTAGCAATAATAAAGGCCGCAGTAATGCACGAGCGGACTTCATGAACACGTCATTCCAGATTGGCTAAATTCAATCAAATATGGCAGCGCTTCCTCCAACGCTACAATCACTGGGGCCAGTGCGAGTGACGTGGGCCCACTTACTGGAAGCTGTTGCAAAGAGAAAGAGAGCACTCTGCTTTGAGACTGAAATAGACAGGGTTTTTACCAGCCCACAAGTGGTTCAGCATCCTTCTTTCCCAGGAATTACCTAGACATTCATTTAACATCTAAAGACTACAAATGAAACTTCAGAATGTTAAAAGTATATAATGAGAAAGGGTCAAAGAGATGGTATTCACTCAACCTCACCTTAAATATGTATGATTCTTAACGGGGAAAAAAGTCCATTTCCTTAAGGTGGTAATCAAAAAGCAAAGCCAAAGATGAGCTAGGTTTAATTCTACTCAGTCACCAACGTCTTCAGGAACTTTCAGGGCTACCTACCTTTCCTGTTTCTGCCTCTTCATCTGTAAAATGGAACTAATACTGCTTAGAGACTCACAACGTGTTGTAAGGAATAATTAGTTAGCATTTATGTTAACACTTTTCATCTTCAAAGTAGGATTATAGACTATAAAGTAGAGTAGATGTGGTTTGAAAAATCTTTTTAAAACCTAAAATAAAGCATGAAAGCAAATTCAGAGAAGTAAAATCAGCTGACATCATCTTAAAGCAGCCAGATAGCTCTGCCTCCACAGGCACCCACCCCCCCGCCCCTCCATCTGCCCTAGTCGGTATTTGCATGTGGAGACAAAGGTATAAGAACATTTTATTAGGGAAAATAGGAGGAGATGGAAAGAAGAGAAAAAGGAGAAAGGAAAGGTTAGAGAAAACAAATGGGAGAAAGTATAAAAGGGAGAAAAGAAAGAAAAAGAAAAGAAAAGGAAGGAATAGAAAACAGCAAGAAATAAAGAGAGAAAAGACAAATCTTATCCACAAGAAGAAAACCAGAAGCAGGAAGAGAGGAAGAAAAAGAAAAAGAGAAATGGAAAAGAAAACTTCATTAAGGGAACACTATTCCTGTTTCCACAGAAAAAACATTACAAAGTAACAGGAAAGTTTAAAAAAAAATTTTTTTTTAAAGAAGAAGAAAAAAGCAGAGGATAGAAAAAGAGAAGATAAAGCTTTCAAGACTGTGTCTGGAAACCAGAAAGCTGGAGAGAAATCATTAGCAAGTCCACAGTGCGTCTACAGTGATACTGTGTGGATCAATTCATTTAACGCTGCCCTGTACATTTACAGAAAAGTACCTCTGATATAATAAAGGCTCATAAACACGCAGAAATTGGGTTAGACCCGTTTCGAATTCCTGCCAAACAATGGTTCAGAAAAATGAAGCTCTATTTTAATTAGCTGGATTCACGAGTGATTTGATAACAGCAGATGCTGTCTGGATGCTTTCAGCTTGATGGGCTCCACATACATGAACTTAGAGTGGTTTGATGCAATTAGGTGCTTCTTTCTGTTCTAACATGCCAGGCCCAAGGACCTGAGCCCATGTGTAGCCCCTACATGTTGCTATATTTATCTACATGGTAATACTTCATATCATGAAGATAAGAAGGGTGGCCACATAAGGTAGGTAGAAAAGTAGTGTTCAGCGCCAGCCATGGTGGCTCATGACTGTAATCCAGCACTTCGAGAGGCCAAGATGGGAGGACCACTTGAGGCCAAGAGTTTGAGACCAGCCTACACAACACAGTGAAATCCTGTCTCTTCAAAAAATTTAAAAACTAGCTGGGCATGTTGGCATATGCTTGTGGTCCTGGCTGCTTGGGAGGCTGAGGCAGGAGGATTGATTGAGTTCAGGAGGCCGAGGCAGCAGTGAGCTATGACGTACCACTGCACTCCAGCCTGGGGTGACCCTGTCTCTAGTTTAAAAAAAAAAAGGAGGCCAGGTACAACAGCTCACGCCTATAATCCCAGCACTTTGGGAGACTGAGGCAGGATGATCGCTTGAGCCCAGGATTTTGAGACCCAGTTTGCACAGCAAGGTCAGACCCCGTCACTACCCAACAAATTATTTATTTAATTTATTTTTATTTTACTCTCACCACTTCTGTTCAACAACAACAACAAAAATTTCAAATGAGCCGGGCGTGGTGGCACACACCTCTATGTTCCTGGCTACATGGATGTCGAGGCAGGAGGATCACTTCAGCCCGAAGGTCAAGGCTGCAGTGATCCTTGTTTGCACATCACACTCCAGCCTGAGCAGCAGAGCAAGTCCCTGTCTCCAAAAACAAAGAAAAGTAGTTTTTAAAAGTCACTAGTAAGTAGAAATGAATACTCCCACAATGAATTCTTCTTTCTACCGGGGAAAGAAAAGTTAGGTAGCTGAGAGAAAGCCACATAGGGCAGTGTCTGTGTAGAAATATTTAATGCCAAAGGCACTTCCAATTCTGTAAGTCCAGTACAGTGTTACAGCGAAAGACGAGTACACCTAATGCACAGCCTGACCTGGGAAGTGGCTTTCAAAATGGTCTGTGTAATCAGGCATCCTATTATAACCCGAAGCCCCATTCCCTGAGATGGGCGGTGGTATTCTGGATCACAACCCTGAGAGTCTAAGTCTTTTCACCAGGTGCTTTCAAACTGGGCACCTTGCTGCCCCTCTCTCCCCCTTAAGCACGCTCTCTTCCAAAGAGCGTGCTGTTTGCTTTTCCCAAAGCACTCCCTGCCCTCTGCTATGGCCTCTAAGTGCGGCACCACCCACATGCACAGAGCTACTAAAGGACTGCATACAGCCAGGGCAGCTTCCAGCATCGGGGCGCGCCTAATAGGAGGGCCTGATCTGTTAATTATCTGTCAGTTTGTCACGGCTGGGCTGAGAAGGGGAGAATGATGAAAAGGAGAGTGCTGGGGGGAGGCTCTCTACTCAGTGGTGTGCTACTCTTCCTGAAATTCTGAATTCCGCTTTCAAAATTGCTCACCCCCTGTCGGACAACATGTAGTATAGAGGGTGAAGAAGAAAGGAACAGGAGTTTGGCTCGACTCCTTTTGACAGAAGCGGAGGCCTCTCGAACTCCACCGCTACCACAACAAGCACACAGCAAGAAACACACCCCCTCACTTTCTCTCTGAGAGGACAAAACGGACATAACGACCTTCACACCATCTCTCCCTGTCACCGGTGCTAACTAGCTGAGCACTGTAAATCAAGGATGAAATCCCCGTGCCAGGAAGTGAAGGAGAAGCATCTCTTCTGTAAAGAGCCCAAAGATGCTTCGGAATCAGCATTTCAGGCAAGGGCTGGGAAGGCAGGAAGCGCCGTGCAGGCAACTGAAGGAAAAATATATATTTATTATATATAGTAGGCCTCCTTCTTCAAAAGTTATTTATTTCACAAAACCACTCTGCTAAATAGAGGTTTCAATCTAATTGGAATTGGAATTTGCATATTGTAAATGCACCAAGTGAGAGTGTTGGACACTTCTGTTCTACTCTACAGTGTACGGGTTCACCCGTGGATTTCCCAACATATACGCTACAAGAACGTAAGAAAAGAGCACATAGGACTGGCTTTTATATTTTATGTTTTCAGCCCTTCACAGAGGGTCCAGGCTGTAAAATGGGATGACGCTTTCAATATCCCCAAGGAGACAAAACCAGTGAGGCAGAGAGGAGGCTCCCCTTCGCACTGGGTTTGCCAAGCTGTTCAGTCTTACAGGTCTGTGGAGCAGCCCTGCCCACCGCCCTGGGGAGGCAGAGAGTAGACCTCTATTCATCTAACCAACTCTCCCATCCATCTACATATCAAATTAGCCATGCTTAATTAACAGAGATGCAAATAGTCAGGGACTAAAATAAAGGTTTTTGACAAGAAGCAAAAAGGGATACTTTTTTTTAAAAGAGAGGAGAAAAAGCACCCAAAACAAAAGGTCAACCTACAAATAACTGAGAAAATGAGAAAGAAAAAGCACAGGGCCGGGACTTCCCATAGAGGTCTGAAATTTTCTGTTTCTAACTTGGGGTTCGCATGGAAAAGTGACACATGACAAAGGAGGAGACGCTGTTCTGGGAAAAGACGTCGGGACAAACGTTCTAGACTCCATCATTTGCCCAAGACTTACCTCCTTAGGCTGCATTCAAATGAGTTTCTGCTCCCTGCTCCCCTCACTCATTTCAAGGAAGAAATTATTTATTTTTTTTCAAATACTGAATTCCTAAGGCCCAAAGATGACCCCTGTTTCCTCAACAACTAAGCATCTTCTACTTTACAGCAACTCCTTTCTGCCCCCCATATACTCTGGCAATGATAGCCTCTCTGTCACAGGGTATAACCTTCATAAAAAATTTTTAAAAATCACAGGTTTCACTTCCCATTTAAAAAAAAAAAAGGAAGAACAAAATGAAAAGAAAGAATAAATATGAATTTGAAGAGGAATTCTGCCAAAACCTGAACCTCCAAAATCTGGTTGAGCCACATTCTTGCCCACAACCTGTACTTCTCGGTGCCTCCCTACATTTTTCAAAATGCAGCTGCATAGACCTCTTAAAATTCAGATTTCTAGCACCTATAATTACAGACCTCTCAAGCCAGGCTCCTTTAATTAATGAACCTGACTCCTCTCGCTTCAAAGGAAATCTGCATACGGGCTATATCAGAGGGTGAACTGACCCAATCAGTGCCTATCTGATCACTGCCTGCCACAGCTAGCACTCTGCCCCCAACAGGAGAGAGAGTTGTCCGTCACCCCCGCCTCCACTGCCTAGTTCAACACATCTCCACCTGGCACGAGCCAATGTGCAGTTGAGGCCATCAAACAGTTCTTGGAACTTAAGGGAAGAGAAAGCAGCTTTTCTGGGTATGACGAGCAAAATCTAAAGAGAATTCGATTCTCCCTGGTTCACGTGCTCCCCTGACCTCACTTCTTCCTACTGCTGGGATGAAATGCAGAGTGCAGGCTGAAGACAGTCACTGGTCAAGGCTGGAAAAGCAACAGAGGGAGCAGGCTTGGGCTCTGAAAACTGGAAAAGAAACGAACATAACAGACTGAGGTCTGACAGTCATCCCAAGGCTGAAGTAAAACCAGTAAGAAAGACTCAGCCTCCTTCAAACAAAACAGGTGGACAAAGGCTTGGGAAGCACGGCTCTTGCTCATCAGGTCTGAAGAAGAATCTAAGCATGTCCCCAGGACAACACATTGACCTCAGGGTCATTCACCAGGCTGTCCCCACCCATTCTCCAAACCACTTCTTTCTAAACTAATACCTGACTACCAGTTTCGGGGGGCGTTTATTTTGGTTTTGTTTTTTTGAAACAGAGTCTCACTCCGTCACCCAGGCTGGAATGCAGTGGTGTGATCTCAGCTCACTGCAACCTCTGCCTCCCAGGTTCAAGCAATTCTTCTGCCTCAGCCTTCCAAGTAGCTGGGACCACAAGTGCGCCACCACACCCTGCTGATTTTTGTATTTTTAGTAGGGACAGGGTTTCACCATATTGGCCAGGCTGGCCTCAAACTTCTGACCTCGTGATCCCCCCGCCTCAGCCTCCCAAAGTGCTGGGATTACAGGCGTGAGCCACTGCACCCAGCTCTTTTAAAGTACTGGTTTTCCTTCCGGCTGTTTGGGGCAGCTCAGCCTAATCTGTTTGTATCTGCTTCAGATGCCAAGCCAACCCATAGCTATTCTCCTGCAAGTTAGCTAGAAGCCAGTTTGTACCCATGTTAGCTGGGGGACCAGACTGTCACTGGCCATAACAAAGAGTGGAAAGGGGTGCAAACAAAGTCACAGATGACAGCACAGACAAAGCTTGGGCCAAATCGAGACAATCCCAGGTAAAGTTTCAGGCAGGAGATTTGAGATCCTGTAAAAGACTCCCATGGACCTGGCAATAATGAAAACAGATTTTGTTTAGTCACTACCATCTGATAACTGTTTCTCAAGGGTCCTACAGCAAACCCAGTGGGACAACATTTGCATTACTGATCAAACAGACACACTTCTACAAAGAGAGAAAAAGTTCTCAGAATATGAACTCAGTAACACCCTTTTTACAGTTCTAGTTTCTCATCTGTGATTTGGACTATAAAACAGGGCTGGGGAACGACCAGAAAACAGCATTAGCATTAATAAATGAAAACTTAAAACACGTACTCCTGGCTTCTTAATTCTGCCCAGGCTCTTTCACAGTTAAGATGTCAAAAATTGAATTAGATCATTCAGTATTGCTGCAAATACAATTTTGGAAGAAAGGGGAAAAAACAGTAACATCAGTCTATCCAAAGGTGAAACCCTCAAGTCAAAGCAAGGCATGATCACAGACCACTGAGTCTAACTCCATGGCACCTGTCTTGTTCCTGGTATGGCTACCAGCCATCATTATGCCCAACACCCAGAGGCTAATAAAGGATATTGTTTCTGCTCTCCCATTAGACCCAGTCTTCGAATCTATCAGCACGTAGCAACCTGGATCCCCTGACCACAGCACACGGTGGAGTTCCAGGCTGAGACACGACACACTGATTACAAGGAGCAACTGCTTCCTTTTTCCCAAATCACAACCAGACAAGCAGCCAGAGCTGGGTAAAGGAGGTTTTACTTTGCTTTGGTTTTTCAACCAAGACATGATGCTCAAAGTTCACTGTTCTTTGAAGTGGAAGCACTTAGTTTTCTAACAAACAATTAGAAACATAGGAGTAGAGAACGTGAAACTGAGGACGAAGCTCAGGATATGTGGAAGTAAGAGGCTGGGAGGCAGCTGAGATCAGGAATGTCCAGGGATTCTTGGCCACAGCAGCCATCCAGGCACTCTCTTTCCAGGGTGTCTCAAGGGGAAATCACCCATCGATCCTAGGACACACGAGTTCTAGGACCAATCCCTTACCTCAGAACAGCCTTGGCCTCAAATTCCTGCTTGCGCTTTAATGTTTAAATTATTAAATGCATTAATGTATTTACATTATTCAAGTCTTATGTGCATTTTTCTAAGATAATTTATGTATAAGAGTTTGAATGTCCATGACTGTTAATGTCTACAACCCTTCCTGTTCATTATTGATTCTGGAAGAAAAAAAAAAAAGTCAGAGTTTTAATGCCTTATTTTTAATGTATTAAGAGTCTGAATAAGTGCATTCTCTTTTTTCTTTTGTAATTTCATAATTTAAGTAGTGCATTTATTAAACTGACACAGTATGAATTGTGGTGAAGCCTGGCACAAATCCATGCTGCTGGAGAGCCCGCTGGAGGACGGAGCCCACTCTTCTGTGACCAGGCAGCGGCCCAGCTCTCTCTCTGCCTTCTTCCCACCTACACTGGGACAGGCGGCAGGGGAGTGGCAAGCACGTGCCTCAGGAGATTTTTCTCCCTCCTTTTTCAAGTTATTGCCAAATCAGCTCTCCTTGTCACTCTGGCTTTTAAGGGGGACAGTTTCCAGAAGTTCTCATCTAGATGCACTGCAGGTTAGAGCCAAACAAATCTCAGTCAGCACACAATTTCCAAGAACAATAAAAATGCTAGAAGCTTGGCAGAGCAAAAACAAGACAAAAATGTTTGTCTCTCATTTTGAGATGTCCTTTAAAAAAGTATGCTTTTTTAAAAGAAATCTCAAAATGAGAGACAAACATCTCAAACACCTCCAACTCAAACAGCAAAACTTTCTTTTTAAATCCAGTTTCCCCAGCAGATAACCCCGCTTTCTACTATAGCCAGTAGAGCGACAGTGACACCCAATGGCCTATCAGTTCAATCCCAACTGAGCAATCCCTAATGGCTTTCCCTAGATTGTGTCTTAGGCCCAAAGTTCCTGTGTGAATGTGGAACCTTGAACAAAATCAGGTATTAGCTACTCACCAAGAAGATAAATCGCTAAGAGACCACTTTTCTGCCAGGACATGGGACAAATACTGTATATTGTTACACACATGCGCAAATGACCTGGTATAGCACACATACGGCATCTTACTGGTGGGTGACGGACACATGCATACACGGGCACATGCACATACACACATACAGATGCGCGCGCACACATGCGCACACACACGTGGATGCACAATACGTGGGCTGAGCAGCACTGTACATCAGCCTGAACTGGGAGAAAGGATGCCAGAAGTTTCTCACTGCTGTTTTAGAATGTGACTCTGCTGTTTCTAATGACACACACACACACACACACACACACAAAATATGCATATAATATTTTATCTATTTTTTCCTTTTTTCTATTTTTTTCTATTTTCTTCTTTTCTTTTTGGCTACTCATTACCATTCTTTAACTGTTACAATTTATATCAGCATATAATGTTAAATAATTACAGGGAGCGGAGCTCACTCTAGTGAGGATATAAACGCGCTGTGGGAATCTACAGATTTAAACAAATAACACTCACAGCAGGGGGTGAGCGGATGAATTAGCATTAATATCCTGCCTGGGAGATCCCAGTGCACTGGTACTGCTTAAATACAGATCTTTTCTGTAACAGTCAATATGACAGCTCCCGGCAATACGGCCCCTTTCCCTTTCCCAGTCAATATAGCAGCCAGTGAAAATAGAAACGTCCCTATAGCAATCAATATAGCAGCCAGCTAAAATAAACCCTTCCCTTTTAAGGGCTATATAATAGTCAGCTAAATGGAAGAATTGGCACCCCTGCTGGATAGCTCAGCAGAGAAGCCAAGGAATGAGCAGGCCATGAGCACGAAATGATCCTTCTGCTCCTCAAAGAGGCCCCGCCCAGGGAAGGGGAAGATATCCTTAGGCAGAGAACCAACAGGGAGCCTGTGAGGGACACCTGGCAGGCTGCTCCCAGGTCTGAGGAGTAATCACCCATGTCATAAGCAGGCTTTAGGGCCACCCCTCGCTGAGGTTCAATCAAAATGGCCAGAAACTTTAGAATCCTTGTTCAAGCAGTCAGCTCGAACAGGGGAACACTGGTCTTCGGTGGGGACTGAGGGCATGTTGATTCGAACCCCGCCACCACCCTGTTCCCACCTGAGCCCCAGAAGGGTAGAGTATTATGTGAACAGCCTATGGTTTTCTGGTTTCCAGCATCAGGGATAGCAGTTATGTTAGAATTAGACAACCAGCCAGGTGGGTGAAAAACAGCATGCTATGTGGAATCCTACCCCAGTGTATATACAGAACTCACTTTCAAAACTCACAGCCGTCAATTTATTAACTATTGTGAAAACACGCTATTTTCTCCTACTCACATCATAGAAAACACTCTCACACTCTCCTTCAATGGAGGCATACAGGAAAAAAATTTATTCTGATATAAGTTAAAGGATGGCTTGCCCTGAAGGCCAAAACAGACCAAAGGCCTTTTAAAAAGAAGGAAAAGAACAGGGAGCATTTCATTTAAAAACAATCCTATGCATCTGAATATATTGTTCTTTTTCATTATAACCAACTACTTCTAAAATTAGTTCAGCTGTATTTAAGGATTTGACAAATGTGGAATATAACCACCGACACCAGTGCAGGTTTCCAACCAACACCCCTGAAGTTAATGCTGGGATTCCACTATGCTTCAAAGCAGGCAAACATCAAGGATCCACCCCACCTTCATTAAAATTCGACAATCTGTCTGCCATCCTTTGGGTAAATCCACAGAAGTCCCTGTTTCCCTGGCCAGGTGTTTCAACACCCAGTGATGCTCATGTCATCAATCAGGTGACTTAGTAAAGTGTCACAGTGTCGGGTATCAGAAAAAAAGATCTGTAAAGTCCTGGTCTGAGAGCTCTAGTCCTTAAAAATTTAGACTTCAACACCCCCACTGAAGCCGTAAGACTGCACAGAAATTCTAGTTACGTAACACCTTAGAAGAGAAACAGGTTAACATGATCAAGCTTCTCCTCGGCAATACACACGTTGATGAGGTCCTGCAGTCACAGAAGGCTTGGAAGTCAAAAAAGGTCACAGGGCCCAGAGACCACAGAAATCAGAGATCCCACAGGCCACAGAAGTCAGAGGTCTCACAGTCCATGGAATTCAAAGGTCCCAGAGTCCACAGAAGTCACGGTCCCACAGTTCATGGAAGTCAAAGGCCCAATAATCCATAGAAGTCATAAATTCTACAGTCCACAGAAGTCAGGGGTCCAGAGTCCACATACATCAGGGGCCCCAGAGTTCACAGAAGTCAGAGGTCCCACCACAGAAGTTAGAGGTCCCTCAGTCTCTAGAAGTCATAGGTCCTACAGTTCATGGCACACTTTCCCAGGAAGACCTACAGCTCTTGGTCCTGCTGTAATCATGGCAGTCATTTAATAGAGGAAACGGGTACATGGAAGAGAAATGGGATGCACCCACTAATTTGCAAAACATACTATCACAAAAAATGAGTTCCCATTATGACTTGACATGGCCATTAGCTTCTAGAGGTGAGTCCATCAAGGGCTTTGCAAACTGATGTGCATGGACATTTCCATTTCAAACCATACACAAAAATCTTGAGGGGAGCCACTCTCAATCAGATAGCATTAAAGCTGGAGAAAACACACCACCATGTTAGCAAAAACCACTTCAACTACTCATGCCATTAGAGTCATCAAAGTGGGGGGGCAGGAAGGAAGGGAGGGACAGAGAAAGAGAGAGTAATGAAAGAGAAAATAACTCTGAAAAGAAAGGGGAAAAGAGCAGCATAAAAGATTAGAGAAAACAGAGGAGATAAGAAAACAAAAAAGACAAAAACCTCACTTTGGCATGTATAGTTTAAAGCTTTCAGGGCATTTTATGAAATGACAGTTGCAATAAAACAAATAGAATGGTGAGTCATCTGGTTTCCAACTTCTGAGTCAAAAGGGGCTGTTTCTAGACAAACTGAAAAGCAGCTCTGCTGATGCACATTTAACGATGCCTATCGGTGCACCAGAGCTACGGAACAGGATGTGGAGAGAGAACGAGGAGGTGGGAGTGAGCACTGTCTTTACTGGTCCCAGTGTCATTGCAAATAAAGACTGTCAAGATTTAAACCATAATAATGGAAAGGCTATAAAGGTCTCAGTTATAATGTTTCCTCTGATGTTCCCTTTCATAAAATGCCCTCTTTACGTTGCCTATGTAGCAGTCATCCACTAAGCATCGGCATATGTGTGGCCCACTGGGAATGCTGCACCCTGAGTTCCTAGCAGGACGCGAGGCAGCAACTGTGCAATCCAACTCCTTGGCTCATCGTCTCTATCACACATAAGTGAGCCCACACACTCATTCATTCCACAAATATGTATGAGTGCCTATTTTCTGCCAGGAGCTGAGCAATACAGTATATGCCCATCTCATACAGGGCTTAGCAAAGTGCCTAGGTGCCAAAACACCCAGGAAACACACACACGAAAAATGTATATGGCCATACAACACAGGGACCTCTTTCCTACTTTGGCACCTAAAAGTCTTACATAAGTGCCTGGCAGCCTAGCGGGAAATGGGACTTTTCCTCATGCCAGAGCAAAGATGATAAGCTGGAACCCAAATCAGATAAATGCTCAAAAAGGGGGCTTAATAGGGTACCCACAAAGACTTGCCTTTACTTGGACACAGCAGACAAAAATGTACAGAAACCCACTGTTTCAACAGAAATTATTTATCTACAGACTGCCATCTAACCATTCTAGGCACCAGGGAACCTCAAAGGAAAATAGAAACAAAAACCTCTGCAAATAAATACTTTGTAGACATGCCAGGGAGGCATGAACTAAGAAGGACACCGGCACAGCGTGTAGGGATGAAATGAGGCTGAAACCTGAAAACCAGGGAGCCACGTGATGCAATTAGGGAGGCCAAAGTCCAGAATTAGGAAAGGACCAATCTAGTCAAGCCCCACTTGGTGGTAGGTAGAGAATGATAACTCACATTTCTAGGTGGGCAGCCCGTGCCAACCACAAACCATCCCTGGGCTGCCTTCCCTGTTGATCTATAATTGGTGAGTCAGTGATGGAGCTACCAATTATCTTGAGGCCCCCTGTATTTAGCGCACAGACAAAGGGAAGTGGGAGAGACCAGTTAGTAATGAGTAAGTAATGGCCACAAAAATACATTGTATTATACAGAGCTGCTTCAGCAGGAAAAGCCATTTGGAAAATAAAGCGTAAAAGAATAAAATAAGCTAGAGAAACTCAATTTTCTTCTCCCTTCCTCCCAAAGCCACACTTAGGATAAAATGAGGTTTGTGCAGGTTAATCCTTATGAGGTAAGAAAAAAATGATTAAATACATTAAAAAAATCAATTGTACATTAAACCAAATCCAGGAACTGCAAAAACAAACACTTCGGCGTTCCTCCAGCCGGTATTAGCTCTGCCAGTCTGGTCAGTAGGGGATACCCCCCACCTGATGGAGCCTGCTGAGGTCACAGAAGACAAGCAGAGAGGAGAGGGAGAGAACCAGAGCTGGGGGGCAGGATGGGACCACAGACCTGGATTTCACTGGAACTAAAGTTATTTCTAGATATTATAAAGGAAGAAATAAAATGCCTTATAAATGGGGCTCTGGGGACCAGGCTGAATTCTTCAAAAATCCAATAGAAATAATAATAATGAGAATCATTTGATAAACAGAAATTACAAACCACCTTACTGTCAAATGATGTGCTGCTATTTCTCGTTATTTCTTCTGTTTATTAACAGATTCTATTAACTGCCTTTTTCCAGACAACAAAGAGAGCTGGAGAGGTGAGGTTCAGAGGCATGCCTTTGTCTTTGACAAATGCCACCCTCTGCAATAGAGCTGGATGGAAACTCCTACTCTTCCCCAGTGGCCTGGGATCTCCAGATGAAAGCCCGAAAGAATGCAAAGCCTCAAGAAAGTGGCCCTAGGTCACCCGCTCCTCCCTCAGTGGAGTCAGGACTGAGAATTCTTAGCTAATCCTAAATAAACCTCACATGGCTGAAATGTCGAGGCCAATGTGCTTCTCTGTGTGGACTGCAACCACCTGGTTCTATTTGGAACCAGCCTTTCTCCTTCTGGGCACCTGCCTCAGCCACACAGCTGGAAGATCTGGCAGGCAGAAGCATTCAGGGCACAGGAGGAGGTGCACTTCTGGGAGGGAGGGAGCTGGGACTCACTCTGACAAGGCACAAGTTGCCCATATGTCAGTCTTGGGGCCCCAAGTCTAAAAAACTGGCACATCCAAGACGTTCCCCTTCATGTGTTTCTCAAATGAGGCATTTAGAATTGAAGAGAAATCTCCGTAAGTCTGGTTTGGATAGAGGGAGGGAGTGGAGTTGGGGAAGTTCTGACAGGAGGAACAGGTAATCAACCATATGACAGAGGTATTCCCAACAGAACTAAAGACACGTGCCCTTGGGGGAAAATCTCAAAACCTCTAAACATTATTTGAGTGGGTTATCAATGTCTAGCTCTTGGCAACAAGTAAGATCTGACAGAAAGATTTTACTCTCTCCAAGACATCTCCATTCTCTTATCTTCAAAGCAGGTGAACTTTGCTGCCTTAACTCTGACAATGAGGAATTTGTGGATGTTGATAGAAACACAGATAAAGGATTTACCTGAGGGGGCAGAGAAAGTAGAAATAAAAGATCCTGGATATTGTATTTTCTTTACTTATGTGGATTCAGGTGACTCCCTGGAGACCTGCAGGCACCACTTTAAGAGCTAGAGTCCAGAGCAAATTGCTCAATAGTCCAACCTTCTCTCTGCCAGCAGAGACAGAACAACAAGCGGTTGCTGCCCCCTAGAAGCGACCAGGGACATAGCAACTTGCTATATAGACATCAGATGAAAAGATCCTATTATCTCCTCTCCATCCCATAACCTGTCATTAGTGAGGTACATGGGTGCAGACGCCTCCTCTGAGCACAAGGAGGCACACATCACCTGTGATAAATTAATAGGCGCCTTTTCAACAGCTAAGATGCACACAAAAGACTCCAACCAGGGAGAGCATACTAAGGCAGCAGGTTCAGAAAGGAGGCACAGAATCACCAGGCAGCACCGAGCATCAGCTGCAGCCACATCTATGCAGCGGGCGCCTCATATGCACCCTAGTGTGCCTGACAGCACGGTCCACACCGCACCCATACTTGCTCTCCCCATCTACACAGGTTCAACAGCATGGACAGGGGCTTTCAATCCCGGTCCTGCTGTAGGAACTTGAATGCTCTGGGCTCAGTTTCCTCATTGCAAAATGAGTAATTCTCAGAAATTTACTGGAATCAAGCCAGGTAACCAGATAAAGACACCAACAGTGGCAGAATATTACAGAGAAGGCCTCCTGGCCTACATGATCAGAGCTAGTAATTGTTTAGTTAACGAAAAAGTCAGTTAAAGTAGGGAATCATTAAAAATGGAAGCTGCTGGCCAGGCGCAGTTGCTCATGCCTGTAATTCCAGCACTTTGGGAGGCTAAGCAGGTGGATCACCTGAGGTCAGGAGTTCGAGACCAGCCTGACCAACATGGAGAAACCCCGTCTCTACTAAAAATACAAAATTAGGCATGGTGGCACGTGCTTGTAATCCCAGCTACTCGGGAGACTAAGGCAGCAGAATCGCTTGAACCCAGGAGGTAGAGGTTACGGTGAGCCAAGATCAAGCCACTGCACTCCAGCCTGGGCAATAAGAGCAAAACTGTCTCTAAATAAATAAATAAAAGAACCTGCTCTACATACCTAAAACATTTTCTATTAACCGAAAACCTATAAACATTCAGTCATTGCTGATCTTTTGATGTAAAGCCAAGCCCTTTGCTTTGAGTGTGGGCCCACGGTCTGAGGTTCCCAGACATCTTCCTCGCATAAACCCTACCCATAACACAGCCTCCACAATTTCTAAAGCAAAGTGAGAACTTAAAGACATCAGTAAAGCAATCAAAGTACAGAACCCTTCTAGATGTTTACGATCTTCCTCTAATGTTTAACTGGCATCTCGCTCACACCAAATTTGACAGCACTGTTTTTAACAATTCACATTTAGCAAAGCATTTAACTTAGTTTTCACAAAACCCTCTTTTTGCATTTCTCTTTATAGAACACATTAGATTTGCAGAACCCTCTCTTCACAGTCTTAGTTTACCTGTTTACATCATGTTTAATAGCAGTACACAGGTTTAGGGATAAACTAGCTCCTGGGGTAGAGAACGAATGTGGGAGACACTGGTTGAGGAGCTGCCTCGTTCAGAGCACCAAGGGCCTGGCGAGTAGGTTCCAGGGGGCCCAAATAGCAAGTTGGTCTGACAGGGATGCCAAATACAATCTCTTGACACTTTTTTTTTTTTTTTTTAGATGAAGTCTCACTCTATTGCCAGGCTGGAGTATAGTGTCATGATCTTGGCTCACGGCAACCTCTGCCTTTTGGGTTCAAGCAATGCTCCTGCCTCAGCCTCCCAAGTAGCTGGGAATATAGGTGCGTGCCACCATGCCCAGCTAATTTTTGTAATTTTGGTAGAGACAGGATTTTTCCATGTTGGCCAGGATGGTCTCCATCTGTTGACCTCATGATCCACCCGCCTCGGCCTCCCAAAGTGTTGGGATTACAGGCATGAGCTACCACACCTGGCCCACACATTTTTAAAAATATGTACTTATTGATACCTCTGCTTCTTTTCACAAAAGATTTGAAATGACTCTCAAAAGTACACATAAGCCTGTAATCCCAGCACTTTGGGAGGCCAAGGCGGGCAGATCACTTGAGGCCAGGAGTTCAAGACCAGCCTGGCCAACATGGCAAAACCCTGCCTTTATTAAAAACACAAAAATTAGCTGGGCATGGCGGCACACACCTATGATCCCAGGTTCTCATCAAGCTGAGGCACAAGAATCGCTTGAACCCAGGAGGCAGAGGTTGTAGTGAACCATGACTGCACCACTGCACTCCAGCCTGAGCAACAAGACTCTGCCTCAAAAAAAAAAAGAAAGTACACACAAGCTGGGCACAGTGGCTCACATCTGTAATCTTGGCACTTTGAGAGGCTAAGGAGGGATGTTCACTTGAGCTCAGGAATTTGGGACCAGCCTGGCCAACACAGTGGGACCCTGTCTCTATAAAAAATTTAAAAGTAGCCGGGCGCGGTGGCTCAAGCCTGTAATCCCAGCACTTTGGGAGGCCGAGGCGGGTGGATCACGAGGTCAAGAGATCGAGACCATCCTGGTCAACATGGTGAAACCCCGTCTCTACTAAAAATACAAAAAATTAGCTGGGCATGGTGGCGCGTGCCTTTAATCCCAGCTACTCAGGAGGCTGAGGCAGGAGAATTGCCTGAACCCAGGAGGCGGAGGTTGCTGTGAGCCGAGATCGTGCCATTGCATTCCAGCCTGGGTAACAAGAGCGAAACACCACCTCAAAAAAAAAAAACAAAAAAAAATTTAAAAGTAAAATAAAAATTTCAAAGTACACACAAGACAATGTGATACAGCAAAGGAAAAGTATAGCAAAGGGGGAAAAAAAAGACTTTGTTTTGTTTTTGAAACAGGTCTTGCTCTGTCACCCAGTCTCACTGTAATCACAATCTCCTGGGTTTACACAATCCTCCTGCCTCAGCCTCCAGAGTAGCTGGGACTACAGGCTGGACCCACCATGCCCCAATGATTTTTGTATTTTTTTTTTAGAGACAGTACCTCATCACATTGCCCAGGCTGGTCTCAAACTGCTGGGCTCAAGTGATCCTCCTGCCTCAGCCTCCCAAAGTGCTGGGATTACAGGTGTGAGCCACCATGCCTAGCCTAAAAGATGTTTAATATGTGTTCTTTATTCTCCTTCTCCATTAAAATCCACTATCAGTGAATGCTAGGAAAATGAAACCATTTATAGAACTAATCAGGCCAGGTGTGGTGGCTCATGCCTGCAATCTTGGCACTTTGAGAGGGAGGCAGAGGTTAGGCCTCCCTAAGGTGGGCAAATCACTGAGGTCAGGAGTTTGAGACCAGCCTAGCCAACATGGTGAAACTCTGTCTTTACTAAAAATAAAAAAATTAGCTGGGCGTGGTGGCACAAACCTATAATCCCAGCTATTAATGCTGAGGCAGGAGAATCACTTGAACCTGGAAGAAGGAGGTTGCAGTGAGCCAAGATGGCACCACTGCACTCCAGCCTGGACAACAGAGTGAAACTCCATCTTATTAAAAAAAAAAAAAAAAAAAAGGAATTAACTTGTATGCTTGATTGTTAGCAACTCCTCACTACCATAAGGCTGGAAAAAGCGGCTCTGCTCCTAAAGACCCTCCTGCCATAGGCCTGGCTGGGCCACAGCCAATACAGAGAGAAGGGCCTCTTGGCAGATACTGCTGGGTAAAGGGAACAATCACTGATCCAGAGCACCACCCCACACCCTCTGCACACAAACAGGAGAGCTGTGCCCCCAGGGTCACTGCGAAGGCAAGAGGTCACAAAAGTGGCAGCATGTCTTCTTCTCGACAGGGCTAATGTATCCAGACTCCGCTCTGCTGGGGGCTATGACTTAGTTCCTCTCTGCCTCTGACTGTCAAGGAGTGCCCCTGGGTAGATTTACTTCGAGAATCACTCAGTGTCGGCCCCATCTCTAGACTGTTCAGACAAACTCATAATGGCAGACAGAAGATTTGTGGAGCAACAAGCATAAATCTTGGTTATAACTACAAACCATAAAAGAAAGGAGAGCTGGGAGGGAAGAAGGAAGGGCGGTGAATACGTCCTTCTCCAAAGCACCACTTTATCTTCCTGCGGCTTCTCACAGCGCAGAAGTGGGACTAACTACAAGATCGTATTTTTCAAGCCAAAAATCAGTCTGCATGGTTTGACAATGAGATAAAATATTTTAAATTAAAATTATCCTGGAAAATGGGCCAGGCATGGTGGCTAACACCTGTAATCCCCGTCCTTTGGGAGGCCAAGGCAGGCAGATCATTGGAGCCCAGGAGTTCAAGACCAGCCTGGCCAACATGGTGAAATCCCATCTCTACTAAAAATACAAAAATTAGCCAGAGAGACGGTGCATGCCTATAATTCCAGCTACTCAGGAGGCTTAGGCAGGAGAATCACTTGAACCTGGGAGGCAGAGGTTGCAATGAGCCAACACTGCGGCATTGCATTCCAGCCTGGGCAACAGAGCAAGACAAGAAAAAGAAAGAAAGAAGGTAGGGAGGGAGGGAGGAAGAAGAAAGAAAGAAAGGGAGGGAGGGAGGGGAGGAGAGGAAAAGAAGAAAAGAAAAAGGAAAAAATTATCCTGGAAAATGTAGGGCACTTGGTTCTTCTAACCAACACAAGTCAATGGTTTTCAAACTGGGGGCTTGTAGATTTTCAAAATTATTTGAAACTGATGACTGATTCTGGTTAAAAGAAAAATATTTTAGGCCAGGCATGGTGGCTAACACCTGTAATTTCAGCACTTTGGGAAGCCGAGGCAGGCAGATCATGAGTTCAGGAATTCAAGAATAGCCTGGCCAATATGGTGAAACCATCTCTACTAAAAATACAAAAATTAGCCGGGTGTGGTGGTGTGCACCTGTAGTCTCAGCTACTTGTGAGGCTGAGGCAGGAGAATCACTTGAACCAGGAGGCGGAGATTGCAGTGAGCTGAGATTGTGAAGAAAAAGCTTCACCATGTTGGCCAGGCTGGTCTCAAACTGACCTCAGCCTCCCAAAGTGCTGGGATTACAGGCATGAGCCCCGGTGCCTGGCCTAAAAAAAAATTTTTTTTTAATTAGCTGGGTGTGGTGGTCTGCATTGGTAGTCCCAGCTACTCTGGAGGCTGAGGTGGGAGGATCACTTGAGCCCAGGAGGTGGGGGCTGCAGTGAGCCATAAATGTGCCACTGCACTCCAGCCTGAGTTACAGTGCAAGACCCTGTATCAAAAAAAAAAAAAAAATTGAATTCCCCTAATCACTGTGTAGCTCTGATAAAAGGCACCTGAGTGCTCAGTTCCCACATCCTCAAAATAAGGACACTGCCCACTTATCCTAGAGTCAGGGCCTCTGATTACAGGACTACAGCAAATATAAAGCATTACTATAAAAGCCAGGAGCCTAAAGTATAAACAAAGCTGAATAACTTTTTCAAATTCCATTTCTTTAATTATTACTCCTAAGCATTTCGATTCATCTAATAATTATTTGTAAAAGGGCGCCTTAAAACTGGAAAGCAACCTCTTCATTTACCTGAAAGAGGAAACAACTAAAAGGGCACCACCTAGTCTGTTCAATCAACCTGCTGTCTGCGATAGGACGGACAGAGTAGGAAGAGGCAGTGATTTCAAAATCAGTAAGAGGCCTCGGGATCATAAACACTCAGAAACAGAATGAGGCTGCGCTCAATGCATCCATTTTAGCCTCCAGTTCATACCAGCTTTCTTCTGCAGATCTGGCAGAAGAGGAGGGAATCTCAGGCACCCTCCCAACCAGAAGTCAGTATACACGGACACTAGTGTAAAAGAGACACGTTTTCTTCACTGCCACCTTTATATTGTTGATGAGAGAGGAGTGAGGGAGGAGGACAGCCAACATTTTTTTCTTATCTGAAAAGTGCCCATATCTCAAGCCCAGGACTCTGGATCTGATGATGATGACAATGTTACCTTCAGTGAAGGGCACCCATGAGCCCAACTACAGTTTACACTTGATTTTCAGTCCCCAAGTTTCTCTGCAGCAGTTGTGAGGTGGACCATCATGAATATGTTGCTGATAACGGTTTAAGCACCAAAATCTATGATGATTTACTGCTTTGCGGGGGAGTGGGTTTTGAGACAGGGTCTTGCTCTGTTGCCCAGGCTGGAGTACAGTGGTGTGATCACGGCTCACTGCAGCCTCAACCCACTGGGCTTAAACAATCCTCCCACCTTAGCCTCCGATGTAGCTGGGACTACAGGCACTCACCACCATATCTGGCTAATTTTTAAAAATTTTTTGTGAAGACAGGGTTTCATGGTCGAGCGTGGTGGCTCACGCCTATAATCCCAGCACTTTGGGAGGCCGAGGTGGGCAGATCACAAGATCAAGAGATTGAGACCATCCTGACTAACATGGTGAAACCCCATCTCTACTAAAAACAAAAAAAATTAGCTGGGCATGGTGACACGCGCCTGTAGTCCCAGCTACTCGGGAGGCTAAGGCAGGAGAATCGCTTAAACCCAGGAGGTGGAGGTTGCAGTGAGCCAGGATCACGGAACTGCACTCCAGCCTGGGCAACAGAGCGAGACTCGGTCTCAAAAAAGAGACAGGGTTTCACTATGTTGCCGAAGCTGGTCTCGAAATCCGGAGCTTAGGCAATCTTCCCACTTCTTCCTTCCAAAGTGCTAGGATTATAGGCGTGAACCACCACGCTCAGCCAATGATTTACTTTTTAAAAATAAATTCATAGGGCAGATTTGAATTATCCTTTTACTATCACCCCCAATCACTTTCATCCTGGCAGATATTCCTGAGGAGGAAACAGAGGTGGAAGGGAAAACTAGCTTCAGCAAACCTAATTCTGCACAGAAATAAACCACTACAGATTTTTTTTTTTTTTTTTGAGACGGAGTTTCGATCTTGTTACAGGCTGCAGTGCAATGGCGCAATCTCGGCTCACCGCAACCTCCACCTCCTCGGTTCAGGCAATTCTCCTGCCTCAGCCTCCTGAGTAGCTGGGATTACAGGCACACGCCACCGTGCCCAGCTAATTTTTTGTATCTTTAGTAGAGACGGGGTTTCACCATGTTGACCAGGATGGTCTCGATATCTTGACCTTGTGATCCACCCACCTTGGCCTCCCAAAGTGCTGGGATTACAGGCTTGAGCCACCGCGCCCGGCCCAGATTTTTTAAATAACATATTTAATACTTCAAAATTAGGTTTGTCACATTTATGTATTTTTTCTGGAAAATGACAAGTTCCTGAAATCCCTAAATGGCTGGTTTCACTACCCATGTGCTTGTAAAACACATTCATGAATACAGTATCAAAATCAATTTTATTTCCCCACGGAATGCTTTAAATGTTATAAAACAGAGCCGGGCGCAGTGGCTCACGCCTGTAATTCTAGCACTTTGGGAGGCTGAGGTGGGTGGATCACCTGAGGTCAGGAGTTCAAGACCAGCATGGCCATCATGGTGAAACCCCATCTTTAAAAAAAAAAAAAAAAATTTTTAAATGTTATAAAATATATATCTATTGTTATATACATGCATATATATGCACACACATGCATACATGAGTACACACAAAGAAATGTATTGAGCATGTTAATGTCATTCTTCAGAAATGTTTGGTAGGGCCAGGCACAGTGGCTCATGCCTGTAACCCAGCATTTTGGGAGGCCAAGGTGTGAGGATCACTTGAGCCCAGGAGTTTGAGACCAGCCTGGCCAACATGGTGAAAGCTTGTCTCTAATAAACATACAAAAATTAGCTGGCCATGGTGGTGCACACCTGTAATCCCAGCTACTAAGGAGGCTAAAACAAGAGAATCGTTTGAAACTGGGAGGCAGAGGTTGCAGCGAGCAGAGACTGTACCACTATACTCCAGCCTGGGTGACAGAGCAAGCCTCCATCTCAAAAAAAAACGTTTTGGTAGGAAAAAAAATGAGAACCACTTATCCACAGTGAACCCGCCGACAAGTACACCAAAGTATTCTAACCACAAAAGTCACAAAAGATACAAATACTGAAGAGACTGTGCCAGGAATACATGTTAGAAGTCTCTGGCAGACAGGCAACTGGCTGTAGCTATTCTTTTTTTTTTTTTTTTTTTTTTTTTGAGACAGAGTCTGGCTCTGTCGCCCAAGTTGGAATGCAGTGGTGCTATCTCGGCTCAGTGCAACCTCTACCTCTCGAGTTCAAGTGATTCTCCTGCCTCAGCCACCTGAGTAGCTGGGATTACAGGCACCCACCACTACACCAGCTAATTTTTTTTTTTTTAGTAGAGATGGGATTTTGCCACGTTGCCCAGGCTAGTCTCGAACTCCTGACCTCAGGTGATCCACCTGCCTTGGCCTCCCAAAGGGCTGGGATTACAGGCATGAGCAACTGCACCTTGCCTATTCTTAAAGAGATGACAGTACTGGCTCCCTGAATCCATCAAAGTACTAATGGCCTTCTAATTACCAGCCTCTGGTTAATTGGCTTAAAAACCAAAGAGAAAATCTTGGGTGTCCCAGGGGTAAGGTGGATGAGCTTTCCCCAGGACTGAGATCAAATACATGATGCAGAAGCCCCCGGACGAGGTTCCATCTGAGCCTCAGGAGGAAACCTGAGGGTACTTTGGCACCTGGAGGGCAAAACTTCTGAGATGCAACCTAGGTCTGCAACTGCAGAGCATCTTTATTTTGAAGAATTCAGCAAACTAAAAAATAGTAATCCTAGAAAAAGGTGATAAAGTAGAAATTGCAGTCATCATTTATAAAAAAAATTGTAGTTTAGGATTCTTTCAGTGGAGAGATGCAGGAAAGAGGACAGAAAGAAAAAACAAAAAGAGGGCCGGGTGTGGTGGCTCAACCCTGTAATCCCAACACTTCGGAAAGCCAACATGGGCCATCGCCTGAGGCCAGGAGTTCGTGACCAGCCTGACCAACATGGAGAAACCCAATCTCTACTGAAAATATAAAATTAGCATGGTGCTGTATGCCTGTAATCCCAGCTACTCAGGAAGCTAAGGCAGGAGAATGGCTTGAACTTGGGAGGTGGAGGTTGCGGTGAGCTGAGATCACACCATTGTACTCCAGCCTGGGCAACGAAGAGTGAAACTCAATCTCAAAAAAAGGAAAGAAAAAACAAAAAGAACCTACACCTACAAGTTAAAGGAAGAGACAATGGCCAAGGACTCATCCATTAGAGAGAACTTGGTGTCAAAGAGCAAAAAGCTACAATTCTAGTTCAGCCAAAATTCATAAGCACTGTGCAATGTAGATGAGCAATAGGACTGCTGAACATTGAGAAATTGAGTTGAAACAAGTGAGCAAATGTGTAAATGAAACCTTATTTACTGCTTACTTCAAATACCCAAAAATCATATGACTAAATGGAAACCTTGAAAGTTTACTCAACCCAAGTTTCCGTATCCAAGCAAGATGGGAACTGAATTACCCTATGCACACAATTGTCCACGTATTCTAAAATATCTACAGGCCAGGCAGGGACCTGGTCCTGCCACAGTGGCACAAGGAGCCCAATCCAGAGACTCTGTGTGAGTCTGAGGACAGGCACACAACTGTGGCTGGAAACCTGGGTCCGTGGGAAATTCACAGGTTTTCAGAGGTCTAGGAGAAGCTGGAGGCCTGTCCAAACTCCTTGCCTCAGTAGGCAAAGCTCAGTGAAGAGAGTATAAAAAGAAAAAAATAACCAGTCATTTTAACTTTGGCAGAGTTTTGTCAATAACAGAGAATTTCAACTTGGATTTTGCAGAATTTCTCAAGACGGGTCTGTTTATCAATCTCCAGCCCTAATGACATTATGATATTAGAGAGCAACTACTCCTCTGAGATGGTCACTGTTGCTGGGCTGGTTTTATTTGGAGGCCAGGGTCAGGGCAGGACTGAATGGGCAAGAAAAGGGAAGATGCAGCGTCACTCCTTTGCTAGAATCAAGACCAGGATTTGGCTATAAACACAAATGTGTCGTTTGGAGACTACAAGATTATACCTCTCACCACAAAATCACAGGACAGTTTTTATGACTCAGAGAGGACAGAAATGAAAATCAGGTCTTCTTTGCCTAGCAAATAAAACAAAACAATCATGCAGACGTTGAATATATCGCAATGTCACCTGCGCTGCACCGACTACTTAATAGGGCTGCTTCTGTCGTAACTGACTTTTAGTTTTATTCTTTTATTTTTGTTTTAGAGACAGAGTCTTGTTCTGTTGTCCAGGCTGGAGTGCAGTGGCATGATCATAGCTCACTGCAGCCTCAAACTCCTGAGCTCAAGCAATACTCTGGCTTCTGCCTCCTGAGCAGCTGAGAGTATAGGTATGAGCCACCAAGCCTAGTTAATGTCAAAATTTTTAATAGAGATGGGGTCTCATTATTTTGTGCATGCTGTCTCAAACTCCTGACCTCAAGTGATTCCCCCAACCTTGGCCTCCCAAAGTGCTGGGATGATACGCATGAGCCACCGTACCTGACCAGTAACTTACTTTTTTAATAAGGGGAAAATTATTTCAAAGTGATCATCTAGTCTGGGACAAAGAATAAGATTATTAGCCTTTAGTGTAGAGACCAGGCAACTTCCACTAAAGAATTATGTGAAAAATATGCATTCAGTTAAAAACAAAAGAACATATACCTCCTAAAGCTTAAAGGAAAAATAATAATAAAAACAAAAACAAAACAACTTGGCAATGTGTTTCCCCAACACTGAAATATCCCATCCCTCAAGGCCTGGCTTCGAGTTTCACAAAAGCCATCCCTAAGTACCCGCTTCCCTCCGAAGACCTCCTTCGCTGAATAACTGGGGGCTCTCTCCTACGCCCAGCCAGACAGCTCTGCACCAAATGACACACAATGTTGTGCTATTTGCTAAAATTACATACAGTTGTGTGTGGTTCGCTATTTCATGTGTATAAATGCCTTTTCTTCCCCCAAGTAAAGCATATGAATTACTCGAGAACAAAGTTTAGTTTCATTCTCCAATTGCCTGTTCCCCATCCTCAGGCTTGAGCTGAGCTGAGCTGAGCATGCAGGAGGCAGCAAATACACACAGCCTGAGAATGCTCCCTCCCTGTGGAAGGGCTGAGTGCTGCCTGTTTTCACAAGCTGCAGCACCACCGCACTGAGCTGTGGGGCTTTCTGTGCAAGGGGGCTGCCCATCCTGTGCCCCCATCCTGCCACATGAGTCCTCAGCTGGCTCCACTGCCTGATACCCTCCCAACGCCACTCCCAGGAGTAAGAAGTCGTTCACACAAGACCACGCGACTCGGCTGCTGGCCCCGTTTAATCAGACTGCTGCAAATGCTTGGCCAAAAGCAATAAGGGCATGACTGAGAGACTGTGGGAGTTTAATATAAAAAAATTAATAAACAAAAAAAGGGGGGGAAGGAGAAAGGGTCTACCTTTTAATAGGGCCCTAATTACCCAACTCATAGGATCAGCCCAAATGAGATGGGAGTTTATTTCGGGGTTTTTTTTAATTATTGTTTTTTTATATATATATAAATTGCTGCTATGTGTTTTCTTTTCTCTGAGCAATTATGCAGCAAGTACGTAAAGAGGAGAAAAAATATTAATTAAATATAAGGTAATTGTGGAGTTGGCCTGGAGAGAATGAGTCTGAACTCTGGACAATCACAGGCTACCAGGGTTTGAAGACTGCTCAGGGCCTCCCAGAAAAGAAAGAAATAAAAATACAACCAACCAACAGGCTGATACACAGGACAGCAGGAAGAGCAGGGCACAGAAACACGAGCAGAGCAAGGGGTCTGCAGGGCTCCAGATACCAGAAATCAGTGAGCTGGCCGACTGCTCGGGGCTCCCGAAGAGCTTTATCAAATCAGGCCCCAAAAGACAGACGGGCCACTCTTCCGGTGATCAGTTAAACGGGTGCATCAAAATTGGAAGAGGGAGGAAGGCAAGGACTGCAGCGGACTACCGTGTTCAATCCGGACTTTGGCCTGAGGGGCACTGACTGAGGTAGGCCCCATGGCAGGCAGGCAGGCGTCCTGAGAGACTGGCAGGGCGGGGCCGCCTCTTGCTTTCCCACCACCTCGACCTCAAGCAAGGGCCTGGGCAAGTCCAAAAGAGTGAAACGAGGCCACCGTGGGAGTGCTGGGATATAAGGCCGTAACTGGTGACGTAACAGCAGGTGACACGAATGACAACACTGCTCCCCTGAAACCGTCCGGCAGAGCCTGTATCACCTCGGCCTTTCTACAGGCAGCTCAACTGGATCCAACTCCCCCTCAGCCTGGGAAAGCCTTAGTACACACTGGAATTCAGACGTGTTCATACCTGCTAAGGCCCTCATGTCATCCCCTCCTACGACTACCAGAGGGGAGTGAAGAACAACAGGTGAAACTGCAGGCCCTGTTGAAACAAAACCCTGGCGGTACAGCCCTACGCCTGCTATCGCTACACAGGAAGAAAACGCTCTGAAAAGTTCAACCTAGAGCTGACTCTCCCAACGAACTTATCTGGTTTATACAGAACCAGTCTTACTACCCAGCCAACAGGATTTGCAGCAGGCCCTGAAAAGCAAAAGAGAATGAAAATGGGGTGGGCAGGCAGGGACTCTGGACACCAAATGAAAAGCACTTGGGAGAGAAAATTACCTTTAGTGCTTAGTAGGCCTCTTGCCTAACCACAGTCTAAGAAGATAACATGTTGGGACTATCACACAATTACTGACCAGGCAAAACCAGAATTCCATCGCTGACCTGTTCTTTAAAGACCACTGAGGCGCTCGCACCCTGAGGGGCAGAGCCGGCTACTTCAGACAATCAAGAAGCCCAGCAACCTCACTCCACCTTGGCCTCCCAAGGGCTCAGGAATCTCACTAGTTACTATCAATCAGCCACAAACAAAGTGGCGCAGGACCATCTGGGGTGGATGCTTTTAGTTCCAGAAAAGACCAGGCTTTACTTAGGAGAGATCTCATTCATCCCTGCACGCAAGGAGTCAGAGGTCGCTGACAGAGGCAGTCTCTAGGTGACAGCTACTTTTAAAGGGACACGACTGACACAGAACCGTAGGAACAGACGGTTTCTTTTCATTCACATGGCATTTAATTACTAAAAAATGATACCACACATCTTGGGTACTTACCAACGGCTCTCGAGGCAGCACATTTTCACTTCCTGGAGTAGAGCTTGGCTGCAAAGAAAAATAGAAACAAAAATAAGATCACAGTGCCACCCAATGGACGTCAAAAAAACAAAGATTTCCATTCTCAAACGAAGCACACGAGCACCTCTCTCACATTTCTCACCAGTTTTTCATGACTTGAGTATTCTGCAGTGGACTACCTGTAAAAAGAAACCCAAAGAGTCTGAATTCACCAGGGAAGATAAAGAGACTGTTACTGGGTTCACTGTCTCAGCACTCCAAGAACAAGGCTTGGTTTTGCTCAGGAAGGCTCACAATCACCTACTGAGCAGCAAGGGCGGGGGACCATCACAAGATCCAGGGGAAGAGCAGAGTCCAGGGAAAAGGCTTGAAGAGAGAGCGAAACACCTCCTCTTTCTGCCACCTGCCCAATGCCAAGGGACTGGGAAGAAAGGGCGAGCAGCGGTGGAGAACCAGATTCCGCCACTAGGGGGCCCCAACAGCCCACACTCAGGATTTTCTCTGGGCAGCTACTTTCTGGAGCCCAGAAGCCAGTAAACTAAGGACACCACCCCACAATAGTAAAGAAAGCCCCAGGCTTAAATCCTTCTTGGAAATAAGCCAGTGACAGGCTGACATACAAGCAGACCAAACCTCTAGGCAAGCAGGCAGCACTGTGGCCGAGCCCCTGGCTCTAGCCCACTTCCTCCTCCTTGGGGCACTACCTCACCCTCACAGGTGACCCTTGACTGATGTGGCCAAAATTAGAGGAAGGGAAAGGCAGAGGGAGAGACAGATTCTAAAGAAATTTACAAATCTCCAAAAGAATAAAGCAAGCAGGTATGATGCTGAGTGAGCTATGATTAGTTTACTGTGACTGATATTCAAGTCAATTGCCAACTATCTACAGATAATATTCGGACGAGGGCAGCAAAATCTGTATGTCCCAGGAGACAGCCTGTAGCTTCCATTCTCCCGGCTACTACAGATCAGATGGAAGTGCCGGGCCGCCTTGCAAAAGGACAGAAGAGCCCAGTCCACAGAGGGTTCCCAAAGAATTCCTCACGCCCAGTTGCTACCACATAGCTGGCACACAGCACAGTGGCAAGCACTCTGCCGGATGAAGGACTCTATCCTTCCATCCAAAGTCCTGTCCCAAGAGCCCCACCAACCCAGAACAAGCGGTCGGCCAGCAGGAAATTACCTAGAAAGTGAGGGAATCTCAGCAAGCTTTCCCTGCCTCCCTGCCTCCCACCATCCAAGCTCCAGGCATTGGTAAGTTCAAACCTTTAGAGCTCCAGCGCACACCCCTGTGAGTTACACATCCGATTGCCTTCCTGACTCCTCTTGGACTTAGGTTGTCCAGGAGCAGACTCAAAGTCCTCTCTGCCATATATGTCTTCTTCCAGAGTTCCCTCTTGGCATGAATGGGACAAACTTCACCAAACTATGTAAACTAGAATCTGAAAGGCCATCTTGAGACAGCTCCTTCTCCCTTGCTCCCAGAGCTAACCCATTACATCAAGTCTGCCAATATTCCTTCCTCAATATCCATGGAAGAGTGCTGTAAATCCCAGCACTCTGAGAAGCCCAGGCAGACAGACTGCCTGAGCCTAGAAGTTTGAGACCAGCCTGGGCAATGTGGCAAATCCTCATCTCTACAAAAAATACAAAAATTAGCCAAGTGTGGTGGCGTATGCTTATATACCAGCTATTCAGGGAGGTAAGGCAGAAGAATCCCTTGAGCCTGGAAATTCAAGGTTCCAGTAAACCATGATCACACCACTGCACTCCAGCCCAGATGACAGAGCCAGATCCTGTCTCAAAAAAAAAAAAAAAAGTCCAGCCGAGCACAGTGGCTCAAGGCTGTAACCCCAGCACTTTGGGAGGCCAAGGCGGGTGGATCATGAGGTCAGGAGATTGAGACCATTCTGGCCCAGAATAGTGAAACCCCATCTCTACTAAAAATACAAAAATTAGGTGGGCGTGGTGGCATGTGCCTGTTATTCCAGCTACTCAGGAGGCTGAGGCAGGAGAATTGCTTGAACAAGGGAGTCAGAGGTTGCAGTGAGCCGAGATCACGCCACTGCACTCCAGCCTGGTGACAGAGCAAAAACTCTATCTCAAAAAAAAAAAAAAAAGTCCACGGAAACAATCCATCTGTTTTTCTCCATCTCTGCCGCCATCACTTTGGACTAAGCTACCAAAATCCCCACCTGGGCCATGGCATCGGCCTTTTCATTCGTGCTGGCACTCTTCCAATTCATATCCTGTGATGCAAACAGACTACCATTTCCAAAGCAGAATCTCATCATCCCATCCCTTATCCACCCACTCACCCAAGGAAACACAACAAATGTAATGGCTTCTCATTGCTCTTAGAAGGCAGAAAAACCTCAGCATGGCTTACAAGGCTTCGCATCTCCTCTGGTCTCGAGGGGTACCACATCCCCACTTCCATCCTCCACAGGCACACTGGCCTTTGCTTTCTCTGTGCCTTTGCACATGTCCTTCCTTCCCTTTAATTCATCCTTCAGATCCAGCTAGGACACTCCCTCGGGGAAGCATTCCTTCTCTGACATCCATGACTAGATCAGATCTCCCTGCAGCACACTCACAGAACACCACATGCCCCTGCTTCAAGGACCTGAATAGACCTGCAACTTTACATGTGTGTGACTAGTGGACTGATGCCCATCTCTCTCACCAGATTACAAAGTCCACATGTGCAGAAACTGCTGTGTTTGCTTATCACTGTATCCCTGGGGCCTAGGACGGTACCAGGCGCAGAAGAGGCCTTCAACAGAAGTGTGCGGAATGAATGGGCAACAAAGAATCAAAAAATGGTGACAACTCAACTGAATGGATTATTCATATACTACAGCTCATTATCTTCCTGAGAGTTTCCTCCACTCCATTTACTAGATCCTAAGTGCTAACATTCATTTAGCAATTTCTTCTTCTAATTCACACAGTAAGTATATCAAATTATTGCTGATGAGGAAACTGAGGCAAAGAGGTTAAATAACTTGCCCATGATTACTCAGATAGTAATTGGTACTACAGGGATTTGAACACTTCTATTTAATTAAAATAAGCAAGTTTTGTTTAAACCACATTTTATTAAGCAACAACCTTAATGCTACCCTACAAATAATTATTTTATTTGACCAGACAAAACAAACGAAAGCAAACAGCTTTAGTATTTAGTACGCCCCATTCTGACTTAACCCAAAACTTTCTTCCTAAAATAAAACTAATCACTATGAATTGTTTTCACCAAGGAACTTCTAAAATTAGTTCATCCGGCTGGGCTCGGTGGCTCATGCCTATAATCTCATCACTTTGGGAGGCCAAGGCAGGCAGATCACCGAGGTCAGGAGATAAAGACCATCCTGGCCAACATGGAGAAACCCCGTCAGTGCTATACAAAAATTAGCTGGGCGTGGTGGCACGTGCCTGTAATCCCAGCTACTCAGGAGGCCGAGGCAGGAGAATCACTTGAACCCAGGAAGTGGAGGTTGCAGTGAGCTGAGATCACCCCACTGCACTCCAGCCTGGACAACAAGAATGAAACTTTGTCTCAAAAAAAAAGGCCAGGCATGGTGGCTCATGCCTGTAATCCCAGCACTTTGGGAGGCCGAGGCAGGTGTAGATCACAAGAACAGGGGTTCAAGACCAGCCTGGCCAAGATGGTGAAAGGAGTTAAGAGACCAACCTGGCCAAGAAGGTGAAACCCCACCTCTACTAAAAATAAAAAAATTAGCTGGGCGCAGTGGTGGGTGCCTGTAATTCCAGCTACTTGGAGGCTGAGGCAGGAGAATCACTTGAACCTGGGAGGCAGATGTTGCCGTAAGTCGAGACTGTGCCACTGCACTCCAGCTGGGCAACAGAGCTAGACACCATCTCAAAAAAAAAAGTCATCCCTCAACAGTTAGTATTTACCAGAGGGAAAAACTTTAAATAGTACACAGTGCGAAATAAGTCTCTTTCATCATACACCCTTTAGCACCTTGTAAATTATGAGCCATGTAAATGAACTATTTTTTTTTTAATTCAGTATTAAAAGTCAAAAAGAAAGCTTCCCTCTCATTCCAACCCTAGGAGACCCATACTGACACTGGTTCCTTACATATTCTGCCAAGGATGTTGAAAGTATATATGAAGCATGGCCGGCTGGGTGCAGTGGCTCACACCTGTAATCCCAGCACTTTGGAGGCCAAGGTGGGCAAATCATTTGATGTCAGGAGTCAGAGACCAGCCTGGCCAACATGGTAAAACCCCATCTCTACAAAATAATGACCCGGCCTTTGTTTTTTTAATTCTGGACTACCCTGTGAACATTTGTTAAAAAAAATTTTCCACCATCCTGGCTGTTTAAAAAATTAAAACAGGCTGGGCACAGTAGCTCACACCTGTAAACCCAGCACTTTGGGAGGTCGAGGCGGGTAGATCACCTGAGGTCAGGAGTTCAAGACCAGCCTGTCCAACACAGCGAAACCCAGTCTCCAACTTGATCCTGGAAATCTTCACAGGGTAGTCTATGAGTGAAAAAAAACAAGGCCGGGCATGGTGGTTCACACCAGCACTTTGGGAGGCCAAGGTGCGAGAGACAGCTTGGGCTCAGGAGTTCAAGACCAGCCTGAGCAACATGGCAAAACTCCGTCTCTGCTAAAAAATACAAAAATTAGCCACGCATGGAAAACATGCCTACAGTCCCAACTACCCAGGAGGCTGAAGTGGAGGGAGGATCAACTGAGCCCAGGAGTTTGAGGCTGTGGTGAGCCATGATCACACCACCGCACTCCAGCCTAGGTAACAGAGTAAGACCCTGTCCAAAAAAAAAAGAGGCTTGGAAATCACCCACAGGCATCTATTGCAACAATATAAGAAAAGGATCTAAGGCAATCCATGCCCAGAATCTTTAGAGGCCAGAATAGGGAGAGCAGGAAGGGAAGAAAGCAAAAGCAGAAGACTGCTTTAAAAAACAAGTCAGGCAAAGACCACAGCAGCAGAGAGAGAAATGCT
Source organism: Saguinus oedipus (assembly GCA_031835075.1). Lineage (NCBI taxonomy): Eukaryota > Metazoa > Chordata > Mammalia > Primates > Cebidae > Saguinus > Saguinus oedipus. Next base: position 48,304,549 of record CM063175.1, on the reverse strand, counting down.
TTTCTTTCGGTAGAGACAAAAGTGCTCTCACTCCTGCTGCCAAGGCGCTGACCTTCCCCAACTGGAAGGCGTTCCCAGATCCTGACCTGATGCCCAGCAAAGAACAACCTCACAGGCAGCTCACAGATTTGAGCAACAGGCAGAACCTCCAGGTCTAGTACTCATCCTGCATCTGCCCAGTGACTGTGACTCCAGATATGTCCTAAGCCAGTCTGTGTAGCTCTCTGCTGGGAATAACAAGGTTCAATCTCACCAATATCCTTTGAGATGCAGTGGCATGACAGAAAGTGCACAACGTTGGCATTAAGCACTCGGTGATCTGGGGGTGCACCGCTCAACCTCTCTGAGCCTGAGTTTCCTCATCTATGGGAATAACGGGAATAATACCACCACCTCACATTCGGGATTAGAGGAGATGATAAAAGTTATTTCACGTCACTCCTCTGCTCAAAGTCAACCAATGCACTTCCACTTTGGGCCGTGATGGAGTAATAGGGAACAGATTTGCCCTCCCACTGTAAACAGCTAGAAAACTAAGCCAAATAAATAAAACCACTGCGTATACACATTAGACAGCAGGCAGTGCAGGACTATGATCCCTGAAAGAAGAGAAACAAATTACTTGAGGCTTAAAATCACTCTGGCTTCCTACCAGGAGACAATTTTCAGACCCAGGAGAGAGTGGGAGATCCCCAGCAGAGCACGGCAGCCCATTTGAGTTGAAGAGACAGCGATCAGAGTTCAGGGAGGCCAAGGCAGCTGAAAGTTGCAGGAGAGACTTCAGAAAGAAAGAGTGAAAAAGTGCTCCAGAAATCTGCCTGGAGGTTCCCTCGGGTCTTGGCTGAATACTAAAATTTGTGCATGCACAGGGTGAAAATCCAGAGTGATGAGGAAGGTATGAGCTGAACATTTCTTAGAACTCTCAGAGGGATCAGGAATCCAAAGCAGCCAGACTACAGTGTCCTCACAGGGCATTCAGGAGAGACCTGGAAGGGCCACATCTTGGTAGGGAAGGTCAAACGATCCTTAGATTAAAGGTTGTTACCCAGATCCACTGTAACAAAGCTCAAAAACAGGACTCGAAGACCGGCACCGTGGCTCATGCCTGAAATCCCAGCACTTTCGGAGGCCTGACCAACATGGTGAAACCCCGTCTCTACTAAAAATACAAAAATTGGCCGGGTGTAGTGGTGTGCACCTGTAATCCCAGATACTCAGGAGGCTGAGGCAGGAAAATTGATTGAACCCAGGAGGCAGAGGTTGCAGCAAGCTGAATCATGCCACTGTACTCCAGCCTGGGCGACAGAGCAAGACTCTGTCTCAAAAAAAAAAAAAAAAAAAAAAAAAACAGGACTCGAAATAATAAAACTAAACCGTAAAAAACTGTCCACCAAAACAAAGCTTTCAACATTCTTTAAAGACCACAAAATCCAGAACCTCAACAATGTAGAAGTCACAATATCCAGCATCCAATCCAAACTTTCAACGTAAGTCAAAAAGCAGGAAAATGCAACCAATAACGGTAAGAAAAATCAGATGATATAACTAATAGAGAAGAACAGTAAGACAGGTGCTATAACTATACTCAAGTATTTAAATGAAAACATGTCTCGGTAAGAAGAGAAATGTAAGGTATGAAAAGAAAACAGAATTTCTAGATATGAAGTATAATATGCAAAATAAAAATTTCAGGCGGGGTGCGGTGGCTCACACCTATAATCCCAGCACTTTGGGAGGCCAAGGCGGGTGGATCACCTAAGGTCAGGAGTTTGAGACCAGCCTTGCCAATACAGTAAAACCCTGTCTCCACTAAAAATAGAAAAATTAGCCAAGCATGTGACAAGTGCCTGTAGTCCCAGCTACTCGGGAGGCTGAGGCAGGAGAATAACTTTTACTCTGGAGGCAGAGGTTGCGGAGAGCCAGTATCTTGCCACTGCACTCCAGCCTGGGCAACAAAGTGAGACTCTGTCTCAAAAAGAAAAAAAATTCACTGACTGAGAAAAACAGATCACTACGGAAGGAAAAGTAAGTGCACTTGAAGACATGGCAAGAGAAGCTAACTAAAATAAAAGACGCCAGCCTGGGCAACATGACGAAACCCCATCTCTACAAAAAACACAAAACAATTAGCCAGGTGTGCTACTGTACACCTGTGGTCCCAGCGACTCAGGTGGCTGAAGCAGGAGGATCACCTGAGTCCAGGAGTTAAGTTTGCAGTGAGGCATGATGGACCACTGCACTCCAGCCTAGGTGACAGAGCAAGACCCTGTCTTTAATTAATTAATTAAAAATAAGATAATATTATTAGAAACTTTAAATTATAAATTTGATAGCTGAAATGATAAGGACAAATTCCTTGAGATACCATATACCAAAACTGACTCTGGAAAAAATAAAGTTTAATAGTCTTACATCTATTTTTAAACCTAATTACATAATTTAAAAATATGTATGTGGCCAGGCGCGGTGGCTCACGCCTATAATCCCAGCACTTTGGGAGGCTGAGGCAGGCAGATCACTTGAGGTCAGGAGTTCAAGACCAGCCTGGCCAACATGGTGAAACTCCCTCTCTTATAAAAATACAAAAATTAGCTGGGCATGGTGGCGCATGCCAGTAATCCCAGCTACTTGGGAGGTTGAGGCAGGAGAATTGCTTGAACCGAGACCTGGGAGGAGGAAGTTGCAGTGAGCCGAGGTCATGTCATTGCACTCCAGCCTGGGCTACAGAGCAAGACTCCGTATCCAAAATAAATAAATGTAAGTAAAAAAAGTAATTGGCCAGGCGCAGTGGTTCACACCTGTAATCCCAGTACTTTGGGTGACTGAGGTGGGCAGATTACGAGGTCAGGAGTTCGAGACCAGCCTCACCAACATGGTGAAACCCTGTCTCTACTAAAAATAGAAAAATTAGCCAGGTGTGGTGGCAAGTGCCTGTAACCCTAGCTACTTGGGAGGCTAAGGCAGGAGAACTGCTTGAAACTGGAAGACGGAGGTTGCAGTGAGTAGAGATTGTGCCACTGCACTCCAGCCTGGGCAACAGAGCAAAACTTCATCTCAAAAACACAAAAAGTAATGAAGTATATAATTAAAACTGAAAAAGAAAACTCTAGGCCCAGAGGGCTTTACTGGTAAATATTAGCAAACATTTAGGGAAGAAATAATGGCAATCTTATATAAAGGGTTTCAAAAAATACAAAGAAAAAAAACTTCTGAACTTACTCTATGAGGCCAGTACTATCTTGACATAAAAACCAAAGATTTTACGCATCCGCCGGGCGCGGTGGCTCACGCCTATAATCCCAGCACTTTGGGAGGCTGAGGTGGGCAGATCACGAGGTCAAGAGATCGAGACCATCCTGGTCAACAAGGTGAAACCCCATCTCTACTAAAAATACAAAAATTAGCTGGGCATGGTGGACCACGCCTATAATCCCAGCTACTCGGGAGGCTGAGGTAGGAGAATTGCTTGAACTCAGGAGGCGGAGGTTGCAGTGAGCCAAGATCGCGCCATTGCACTCCAGTCTGGGTAACAAGAGCGAAACTCCATCTCAAAAAAAAAAAAAAGATTTTACACATCCACACAAAAAAAACTATAGACCAATATCCTTCACAAACATAAATGTAAAAATCCTTGACAAAACACCATCGAATCCAGCAATATATAAGAAGATAACATATCGAGAATTTATCCAATGAATAAAAAATCAGTTTAACATTTCAAAAATCAATCAGCAGAAATCACCATATTAATAAAAGAAAGGAAGAAAACAAAAGAATCAACTCAATAGAGACCGAAAAGAATACCTGACAACATTCAAAACACAATTTTTTTTGTTTTAGAGAGTCTCAGCGGGATGTGGGTTCAAAAAAACATAAGAGAGACAGAGTCTCCGTCTTTCAGCCAGGTTGTAGTGCAGTGGTGTGACAGAGCGAGCTGCAACCTGGGACGCCTTGGCTCAAGTCATCCTCCCGCCTCAGACTCCCGAGAACCGAGGACTACAGCTACGTGCCACCACATCAGACTAACTTTTTAAATTTTGTATAGAGACAGGGCCTCACTATGTTGCCCAGACTGGTCTCGAACTCCTGACCTCAAGCAGTCCTCCTGCTTCAGCCTCCCAAAGTGCTGAAATTACAGACGCGAGCCACTGTGCCTGGCCTCCAAACACATATAATTTTTTTTTTTTTGAGGCAGAGTTTCGCTTTTGTTACCCAGGCTGGAGTGCAATGGCGCGATCTCAGCTCACCGCAACCTCCGCCTCCTGAGTTCAAGCAATTCTCCTGCCTCAGCCTCCTGAGTAGCTGGGATTACAGGCACGCGCCACCATGCCCAGCTAATTTTTTGTATTTTTAGTAGACACACACACACAGCAAGAACCAACCTCTATAAAAAATAAAAAATTAGGCTGGGCACGGTGGCTCAAGCCTGTAATCCCAGCACTTTGGGAGGCCGAGGCAGGTGAATCACGAGGTCAACAGATCGAGACCATCCTGGTCAACACGGTGAAACCCAGCCTCTACTAAAAATACAAAAAATTAGCTGGGCATGGTGGTGCGTGCCTGTAATCCCAGCTACTCAGGAGGCTGAAGCAGGAGAATTGCCTGAACCCAGGAGGCGGAGGGTGCGGTGAGCCAAGATCGCACCATTGCACTCCAGCCTGGGTAACAAGAGCGAAACTCCATCTCAAAAAAAAAAAAAATTAGCTGGGCATCGTAACACATGACATATTCCCAGCTACTTGGGAGGCTGAGGCTGGTGGATCACTTGAACCCAGGAGGTCAAGGCTATTGTGAACTATGATCACACCATTCCACTCCAGACTGGGCAACAGAGTGAGATCCTATCTCAAAAAATAAAATAAAAACCCTCGTTTAAGGCTGGGCAGAGTGGCTCATGCCTATAATCCTAGCACTTTGGGAGGCCAAGGCAAGTGGATCACCTGAGGTCAGGAGTTTGACACCAGCCTGGCCAACATGGCAAAACCCCGTCTCTATTAAAAATACAAAAAAATTAGCCAGGGATGGTAGCAGGAACCTGTAATCCCAGCTACTGGGAAGGCTGAGGCAGTAGAATCACTTTGAACCTGGAAGGTGGAGGTTACAGTGAGCCAAGATGGCACCACCACACTCCAGCCTGGGTGATAGAACAAGACTCCAAGAGCAAGACTCCATCTCAGCCAGGCGCGGTGGCTCAAGCCTGTAATCCCAGCACTTTGGGAGGCCGAGGCGGGTGGATCACGAGGTCAAGAGATCGAGACCATCCTGGTCAACATGGTGAAACCCCGTCTCTACTAAAAATACAAAAAATTAGCTGGGCACGGTGGCGCGTGCCTGTAATCCCAGCTACTCAGGAGGCTGAGGCAGGAGAACTGCCTGAACCCAGGAGGCGGAGGTTGCGGTGAGCCGAGATCGCGCCATTGCACTCCAGCCTGGGTAACAAGAGCGAAACTCTGTCTCAAAAAAAAAAAAAAAAAGACTCCATCTCAAAAAAAAAATTTTTTTAAAAAGAAGCCAGATGTACTTTATGATTTGTTTACCTAAAGTTCAAAGGCAGACAATATTAACCTAAGGTATTATAAATCAGGATGAGGCATCCTTGGGGAGTTGGGATAGCAATGGGAGGGACGTAAGGGGGCTTCTGAGGTCCTGGTAATGTTTGATTTCTTGACGTGGGTACTGGTTACACAAGTGTGTTCACTCTGTGAAAACTCACCAGGCTGTACATATATATGTTTTATATTCTTTCTGGGATATGCTGAATGTCAGTAAAAAGTTTTTAAAACTTTTAAAAGATCACAGACCCATTCTAGATTAAAGCAGACTAAAGAAACTAAAGAGGCCAGGCATGTTGGCTCACACCTGTAATCTCAACACTTTGGGAGGCTGAAGTGGGGGATCGCTTGAGGTCAGGAGTTTGAGACCAGCCTGGCCAACATGGCGAAACCCTGTCTCTACTAAAAATATAAAAATTAGCCAGGCATGGTGGCACACACCTGTAATCCCAGCTACTTGGGAGGATGAGGTATGAGAATCACTTGAACCTGGAAGGCAGAGGTTGCAGTGAGCCAAGATAATACCACTACCCTCCAGCCTGGGTGAGAGTGTGGTACTCTGTTTCAAAAAAATAAAATAAATAAAAGGACTAGGAGTGGTGGCTCATGCCTATAATCCCAGGACTTCGGAAGGCCAATGGCAGGCAGATCACCTAAAGTCAGGAGTTTGAAACCAGCCTGGCCAACATGGCAAAACCCTGTCTCTAATTAAAAAAAAAAATACAAACTTTAGCCAGGTGTAGCTCACGCCTGCAATCCCAGCACTTTGGAAGGCCGAGGTGGGCAGATCACAAGGTCAGGAGTTCGAGACCAGCCTGGTCAAAATAGTGAAATCCCATCTCTACTAATAATACAAAAAATCAGCTGGGTGGTGGTGGGTGCCTGTAATCCCAGCTGCTTGGGAGGCTGAGGCAGGAGAATGGCTTGAACCAAGGAGGCAGAGGTTGCAGTGAGTGGAGATCATGCCACTGCACTCCAGCCTGGGCAACAAGCAAGACTCTGTCGAAAGAAAAGAAAACGAAAGAGGGAGAGAGAAAGGGAGCGAAGGAAGGAGGGAGCGAGGGAGGAAGGAAAGAAAGGAAAGGAAAGGAAAGGAACTAAAGAGACAAATCACTGCAATCTCTGTTTCTTCACTAAATCTTGATTTTTTTTTTTTTTTTGAGACGGAGTCTGGCTCTGTCACCAGGCTGGAGTGCAATGGCGCAATCTCGGCTCACTGCAACCTCTGCCTCCCGGTTTTTTTTTAAGCGATTCTCCTGCCTCAGCCTCCCAAGTAGCTGGGACTACAGGCGCGCACCACCACGCCCAGCTAATTTTTGTATATTTAGTAGAGATGGGGTTTCACCTTGTTGGCCAGGATGGTCTTGATCTCTTGCCCTCGTGATCCGTTCACCTTGGCCTCCCAAAGTGCTGGGATTACAGGCATGAGCCATCGTGCCCGGCCCCCTGATACTTTTCTTTTAAGTAGGAAAATCTGAGTGCAGATTCTGTATTAAATAATATTATTTACAAACACTTAAATTCCTTGTGTGATGATGGTATTGTAGTTATATAGGGGAATAACCTTACTCTTATGAGAGACAAGGTAAAATATTCTAGGATGAAACATCCTTGATGTCTGTAACTTATTACAAATATTTCCCCAAAAAAAGATACATAAAGAGACTGACATAAAGCGAATTCAGCAAAATGTGAACAGTGCATCTCGGTGAAGTTTTTATGGGAATTTTACAGAGTTCTCAGTATTATCCTTTCGACTTTTCCAAATGTGAGAAATTTTTCAAAATAAAAAGTTGAGGCCGGGGTGCAGTGGCTCACGCATGTGATCCCAGCACTATGGGAGGCCGAGGTGGGGATTACTTGAGGTCAGGAGTTCAAGACCAGCCTGGCCAACACGGTGAAACCCTGTCTCTACTAAAAATACAAAAATGACCAGGCAAAATGGCTGACGCCTGTAATCCCAGCACTTCGGGAGGCTAAGGCAGGTGGATCACCTGAGGTCAGGAATTTGAAACTAGCCTGGCCAACATGGCAAAACCCCCTCTCTCTACTAAAAATGCAAAAATTAGCCAGGTGTGGTGGCGCACACCTGTAGTCCCAGCTACTCAGGAGGCTGAGGCAGGAGAATTGCTTGAACCCGGGAGGCAGAGGTTGCAGTGAGCCAAGACTGAGCCACTGCACTCCAGCCTGGGAACAGAGGGAGACCTAGTCTCAAAAAAAAACAAAAAGTTGAGAGGGCAAATACCTTGTCTGACCTACTGTTAATCAAGAGTTCAACAGACTTCCAAAACTATGTGTAAAGACTTAGAGAAGGAAACTAACACTTACTGGACACTTACTATGCCCCAGGTGCTCTTCACATCTGTGATTTCAGTCAACACTAAAAGGGTAATTATTTTTAATTTTATTCTTTTTTTTTTTTTCAGCGATGGGGTTTCACTCTGCTGCCTGGGCTGGAGTACAGTGGTTATTCACGTGTGATTTTTTTTTTTTTTTTTTTTTTTGAGATTGAGTTTCGCTCTTGTAACCCAGGCTGGAGTGCAATGGCGCAATCTCGGCTCACCACAACCTCCGCCTCCTGGGTTCAGGCAATTCTCCTGCCTCAGCCTCCTGAGTAGCTGGGATTACAGTCACGTGCCAGCATGCCCAGCTAATTTTTTTGTATTTTTAGTAGAGACGGGGTTTCACCATGTTGACCAGGATGGTCTCGATCTCTTGACCTCATGATCCACGCACCTCGGCCTCCCAAAGTGCTGGGATTACAGGCTTGAGCCACCGCACCCAGACATGATTTTTTTTTTTTTTCCAGCAATGGGGTTTCACTCTGCTGCCCAGGCTGGAGTACAGTGGTTATTCACATGCGTGATCGTCATGCACTACAGACTCCAACTCCTGGGCTCTAGCAATCCTCCAGCCTCAGCCTCCTGAGTAACTGGGACTACAGGCATGCACCACCACACCCAGCTTTAGGGTAATCATTATCGCTCTCATTTACAGAGGAGAAAACATACTCATAAAGGTGGAGTGATAAGTTCAATATTTGTGAGTGATGACGTTCCACCAAAATCTGCCAGGATGTGAGGCTATGCTATTCTAATCTTTCACTGTGTTCTTCTCCTTTGCCTGCTTCTATAGCCTCTCAATCCAAAATTTACTATATCCAGTGAACCTCAACAGATAGGAAATCTACATTCCACAATAATACTCAATACTCAGTAACTGTGAAGTAATCAGACTGAACCATGCCTCTGCTGTTCAGTGATGAAAGAAAAGCTAATAGGAAAGCTGAGTAATAGAGATAACGTTTCTCATTCCTACAGGCTACAACATGTACACGCTAGAAAGGACTTCAATGAGAGATCAGCCATGTTGGCTGAGCATGGTGGCTCATGTTTATAATCTCAGCACATTGTGTGTGTGTGTGTGTGTGTGTATGTGTGTCTGTCTCTCTCTCTGTCTCTTTCTCTCTCTCTCTTTTTCCCCCTAAACAGGATCTTGCTCTCTCACCCAGGCTAGAGTGCAGTGGCACAATCACCACTCACGGCAGCCTCAACCTCCCAGGCCCAAGTGATACTCTCGCCTCAGCCTCCTAAGTAGCTGGGACCACAGGCAAGCACTACCATGCCTGGCTAATTTTTTAATTTTCTGTAGGATCAAGGTCTCTCTATATTGCAAAGGCTGGTCTCAAACTCCTGGCCTCCAGAGATCCTCCTGCCTCAGCCTCCCAAAGTGCTGAGATTACAGGTATGAGTCATCACACCTAGCCAGGAACTCACCTCTACAAAAAATGTTTTAAATATATATTAGCCAGGCATGGTGGTGCACACCTGTAGTCCCAGTTACTCAGGAGGCTGAGACAAAAGGACTGCCTGAACCCAGGAGGTCAAGGATGCAGTGAGTCATGATCACACCACCACACTCTGGTGACAGAGTGAGACCCTGTCTCAATCAATCAATCAATAGATCAACCACATAAAACAGAGCAATGTGGGGAACAGAGAAAACAGGAAACAATAAATGAAATTCCAACAAATCATCTTGAGGATAGACTATACCACTATGTAAAGACTATGAAAAAGTAAAAGACTATACCACTATGAAAAAGTACATGTGTTCCTGAAATCCAAAAGTCATGAAGGAGAACTAGCATCAATACCAGCATCCAGGACATTCCTTTCCATTTTAAGGAATTACTTCTGAACAAATAAAAGAACTTTACTAGACAAGTGGTCAACACATAAGAAAAATCACACCCCAAAAGATGCTGTAATCGAATTTAAGGAAACGTTTAGATCCATTTGTGAGTGAAAATTCAGACATTAAATGGAATAATATTAACAATAATAGATAACACATTGTGGCAGGCATTGTTCTGGGCACTTTTACATAAATAACTCATTTAGTCCTTAGAGCAACTCTGTGAGATAGGCCCTAGTGTTTTCCCTGTTTCACATATGGAGAAATTAAGTCCAGAAAAATTAAGTAGATGTGTCCAAAATCAAATTGCTGGTAAGTTAGTGGAGCTAGGATTTCAAGCCAGAGGGTCTGGCTTTAGAGCCCGTACTTGTAACCACTATCCTACACTGCCTCTCAAGGGAAGAGAGAAGGTTATTCGTGTTTAATCATTATAAACCAGGGGCTGTTATGACAAGGCTTACTGACAAACTTTCTGTGGGAGACAGAACACAGGCTCAGCCCCACAGGTCTAACCCTATCCAACAAGTCAGGGGTGGGGGGAAATAGCTAAACAATTCTTTCAGTCCTACTCTGCTTTAATTGGAGAAATGGGAAACTGGATTAATCAAGACTTAAAAATGAAACAAGCAATTGCCAAAGAGAGTTGGTCCACTCAAAAAGTGTGCATTTGCTTGCTACTTGTTAGATAGCAACAGAATCTGGTGTGAAAAGTTCAAGGTTTTCCCCCAGGGTGCCAGCATGTTCTTTTGCAATCCTACCTCTACCAGCTTTGGAAAGGAGGGCAAAGGAGAAGCAGAACTTCAAACAAGTGCTGGCCAAGCCCCCTTAAAGAACCTTAGATCCTGTTCTAGTAAACACATATACAGGGAGGGCAAACTTGCAAAACCAAAAGAATCCTTGGGCATGACAATGGCTCCAAGTGGCAAGATTTTTAGTACTGTTTACAGCACTGACAAATTAAATGTCCTAAAAGAATCAAGAACTGAGCCGGGCACAGTGGCTCACACCTGTAATCCTAGCACTCTGGGAGGCTGGGGCCAGCTGATCACCTGAAGTCAGGAGTTCAAGACCAGCCTGACCAACCTGGTGAAACCCCATCACTACTAAAAATACAAAAATTAGTCAGGTGTGGTGGCAGGTGCCTGTAATCCCAGCTACTTGGAAGGCTGAGGCAGGAGAATCACTTGAACCCCGGAGGTGAAGCTTGCAGTGAGCTGAGATTGCACCGCTGCACTCCAGCCTGGGTGACAGAGCAAGACTCCGTCTCAAAAAAAAAAAAAAAAATCAAGAACTGAAGAAACCCTTCAATCCCAGCCTGTGGGTATTCCTAACACAAAATAATTCAGAGAAACCTAGACCCCAAGAAGCCTCAGTATTTCAGCAAACTAAATGAGCTAAGGCAAGAAAGGAGAGGCCCTCCTCTTAAGACACTTGCCAAACTCCAGAACATCTGACAGTGAGAAGACCAGAATCAGTCCTTGTTATTTCCCACGTTTTACAATCAAGACGTCTTTTTCCTGAATCATTCACATCGCTAATAGAAGCTGGTATAGGGGAACACATCAACTCTTTTAAGTGCAATTCCTGTAACAGACATGCAGAATAGGAGAGTAAGAAACACTAAGCAGTGGTCTTCTGCCCCCAGGAAATGAAATGCTAGTCAGCCGCTGAAAACTCCCAAAGGTGTTTCAAGGAGATGGAAGAGGAGGAATGAGGCCCAAGTTGAAACTATTTTCTTCTTCCTCATTCTAATCCTAACTCAACTCAAAAATGTTTGGATGACTAGTGCAGTCACACATACAGGTTCAACACAGGCTCAACAGGGCACACGACTTGGGGCAAGTCACAAACCCTTAGTATTCACTTCTGCGAAATGGAGGTTAACAGCCTGCACTTCATAAAGGTTGTAGCGAGCACAGTGAGCACTAAACGAGAATATAGATATGTGTCCTCAACATGACAGCACATATGCAGTTAAATGTAAGATCTCTCTTAGCCTTTTTCTCCTCACCCCACCCCACCCCACCTTTGGATTATAAACCCCTTCGGAGGCCTTATCATCCACTGCCTCCCGACTGCAGAGGCACAGGCGTCAACACTGGTCCTCATGGTCCCCTTATTGGACTGGGATTTGGCTGAATCTGCAGGTGAAAAGCTAGAGCGGAGCCTTCAGCCAACAAAACCAAACCCAGGGATGGGTCTCGGCCAAAAGCTTAGTGGCGTCTGTTGTTCACAGTGCGTCTCTTTCCTATCAACGCACTGAGAGGGCTCGACTGTATCATTTCTGACTCTCCAACTTAACGAGAGAGGCGCAAAGGTGACTAAAGATGAAGAGGCTGGCAGCCACTCCAGGAGGCTGAGGCCGTGACGGAGCGGGAACCCTGATGGAATCAGGCCCCTCCCCGGAGGGGACAGCCGGGAGCGATCTATCGTCTCCCTTTCAAGCCCTCACAGCTCAAGGATGGGGACTTCCCAAGGGTCCCGTCAACCTCCCCGCTCAGCTTAAGTAGGACCAGAGGTGCTGGCAGGCGGGAAATGAGGACCCGTGGGCACGGCCAAGCACCAGAGCCCGAGCTCCGGAATGTGGTCAAAGAAGGGTCACCGGGGGAGGGGCCGGGTGGGGAGGACCTGGGGAGGGGCGGGGCTCAGGAGGGGGCAAGAGGTCGGGGTCCCCAGCTTCGGAAACTCGGGGTCCCTACCCGGCTCCCAGCCGTATGCTGAGCGCCCCCTCCAGCCGGGGTCTCAGCCGCACAGTGGCACAGTCCCATTCCCCTTACCTGGCTCGGCTGCTCTGCCTGCTCCGAGGACGCCATCTTTCTGAGGCCTGACTAATCAACCGCCGCTGGACGAGGTTTCTCCCAGCCGCCCTCGCTCAGGCCCTCCAGCCCAGACTAAGGTAGCCGGAACAGAGCCCGTCGATGTGGGAGACTGGAGCAGAGGGTGGAGCCCGGGTGTCCGGGTCACCTTGCACGGTTTCCGTTAAGTCTCTGCTTTCCAGGAAGATCCCAAGTCTTTATCTTGTTATATGTGTATTATTCTTATTGAATTAAATCTCTGCCCATCTCCACAGTGCCGTGAGCACATTTAGGGACTTGCCAAGTATGTAATAAATGGATGAATGCTAAGAAACTTGGAAACTAATGTTTAGACATCAGTTCAGTTCCATTCATTGAGTGCCTACCATATGCTAGGAACTTTGGTAGGCGCTCGAAATAAAAAGATTCAAGATTCAACCCCTACTCCCACGCTCAGGCCAAATACACACACACACAATTACAGTAAAATGGGGATAGGACTCTGTAAGTGTGCAGGTCTATTGGGAGAACACAAAAGAAGCATTTTAAAGAGAAGAGGCTTCCACAAAATGTCATTATTTTTTCCTGGTTAAACTGATTTTGTTTGGTTTTTGTTTATTTTTTAATTGATAGATTTGAAACTAAATACTAAACAGGCGAAGTAGCTCACACTTTTAATGCCAATGCTTTAGGAGGCCAAGGCAGGAGGATCCCTTGAGCACAGGAGGTCGAGGCTGCAGTGAGGTATGATCATGCCACTGCACTCCAGCCGGGGCAACAGAGTGAGGCCCTGTTTAAAAATAAGACAATAAAATAAAAATAAAATTATAAGAAAAAGGATACATACATTAGAGCTAATGGCGAGCTCATATTATAGTTGTGGTTTGATAGATATAGACTACTTAAAAGGGATGACTTAATAATTCCTTCTACCAAACGCTGTTTTAAATGCCTACACTTTTCTTGAGATAATATCTAATTTCCTAATCCACGATTTTGTTTTGTTTTGTTTGAGACAAAGTCTTGCTCTTGTCGCCCAGGCTGCAGTGCAATGGCACAATCTCGGCTCACTGCAACCTACACCTCCCGGGTTCAAGCGATTCTCCTTTTCAGCCTCCCAAGTAGCTGGAATTACAGGCACCTGCCACCACGCCTGGCTAATTTTTGTATTTTTAGTACAGATCGGTTTCACCATGTTGGCCAGGCTGGTCTGGAACTCCTGACCTTAGCCAATTCATCCGCCCTGGCTTCCCAAAGTGCTGGGATCACAGGCGTGAGCCACCGCGCCTGGCCCTCACCCACATTTTTGTAAACAAAATATGAGGTGAGAGGATTCCTTGAGCCCAGGAGATCAAAACTGCAGTGAGCCATCAGCCACTGCACTCCAGCCTGGGAGACGGAGGGAAACACTGTCTCAAAAAAAAAAAAAAGAAAGAAGAAGGAAAAAAAAGAGAGTCCCCCAAATGAATAAATATGAACAGATAATTATTTCTAGTTTACGTAATTTTAAGAAAGGAACTTTTTTATCTTTTTTTCACTATACTTTTTTTTTTTTTTTTTTTTTTTGAGACAAAGTCTCACTATATAGCTCAGGCTGGAGTGCAGTGGCGCGATCTCGGCTCACTGAAACCACCATCTCCTGGGGTCAAGCGATTCTCCTGCCTCAGCCTTCCGAGTAGCTGGCACTATACGCACGGCACGCGCCACCATGCCCGGCTAATTTTTGTATTTTTGGTAGAGACGGAGTTTCACTAGGTTGGCCAGGCTGGTCTTGAACTCCCGCCTCTGCCTCCCAAAGTGCTGGGATTACAGGCGTGAGCCACCGCGCCCGGATTTATTACTATTCTTTCAATCTTAGATGTTAATTTTTCAGGAGGAAAAAACAAACTTTTCTATAGTAGCAGAACTAAAATAAGGATGAATATGTTGTCAAGAGGCATTTTAACAATGTCTAACATTCCCGAGGTTCACATTTCCCCTTTCCTCTCCGATGCATTTGACACTTTAATGCTTACTATATTTAAGCATTTTGTTCTGAGACCCCAATCTAATTTGCACAGTTGAAGCCGGAAACAGAATGGGTGGAAAGGTGCGGGTGTCTGTATTAGCATTATGCATCTCATACGCGAATAGGAATGCTCAATTCAATAGAGCATGCATGCGTGAGTATAGTCATGCAAAATAAATCTTTATTGGCCTTATTTGTGAACGCGCGAATGCAGATCCCAAATACAAGGTAAAAACAACTCCTGGGCTGAATCGCGCAATACAACGAAAGCAGCTTTAAACCCAGAGACTACAATTCTCGGCATGCCTCGGCGCCACACGTGATTAGTGGCAACTAGAACTACAACTCCCGGCGTGCCCTGGTATCACGTGTGATTTGCTGGGAGCGAACTACATCTCCCGGCAAGCTGCAGAGGGATTCGGGTAGGAGGACCGCCGCCCCTGCTTGCATTGGCTTCCCGAAGCGGAGCAGGTCCCACCTTGGAGAGGATGGAGGTGACCGGGGAAGCCGGGGCACCAGAACCTGGCGAGATCCGGATTCTAAAGCCGTGTCTGCTGCGCCGCAACTACAGCCGCGAACAGCACGGCGTGGCAGCCTCCTGCCTCGAGGACCTGAGGAGCAAGGGTTAGCTCGGGAATCCGGGCGAGCGGCTGGGGGAGTCGGGGCCTGGCGAGGACGTCCGGCGGGGGCGAGGCGGGGTCAGGAGAGGCGACCTGGGGATTCTTGCAACTTGGCTGTAGCCTTGGGACAGATAGAATCCGAGTGGGCATAGCGATTTACAGATTTCAGGCGCTTGAGCGTAATTTCGTGTGAGACTCCACAGTGGTGGCCAGAGAGCCAGGTAGCAATGTGCAAATTAAACCAGACTCGGCTTAGATCTCTTGCCTGAAATCTCTTAGATGT
The DNA here is from genome assembly GCA_031835075.1 of Saguinus oedipus. Lineage (NCBI taxonomy): Eukaryota > Metazoa > Chordata > Mammalia > Primates > Cebidae > Saguinus > Saguinus oedipus. The sequence continues at coordinate 48,289,094 of CM063175.1, read as the reverse complement.
TGGACCAAGCCGAGCCCATTGCGTTCCTGCCACCCCGGCTCACTCAGGTGGTACAAGGACCCCAGCTGAGCCCACGGCGGGGTGGGGAGGGGTTTCCACTGTCTGCTCTGGCAGGAACCTGTGCAGGAAAGAGGGAGCTGCTACTGACCATTTCTTTTGGTCCAGACAAGGAACATGAATTGTAAGTGACTGAGCCGACAGAGGCTCTGAAACCGGCCCCATATCTTTACTGGCTGGCTTGGCCTTGCACTTAACCATCTCTCAACCAGTTTCCTCATCAGCAAACTGGGTTAATATTTACAGCCCTGCTTCAAAGAATTGTTGGTTCTCTTAAATAAAATGATATATTTAAGCTACTTACAAGTGTTATTAGCCAGTAGCAACAAACTGGTTACCCAAAGAAGTTTTACAGGTTAAATGTGTGAGCCAGCCCCAGGCATGTAGTCTCAGTGTCAGAGGGCACAGTTTCTTCCTTTCACTCACCAACAGAGATCATGTGGAACATTTTCAGAGACCCATTAACAGCCAAAGCATTACAAATACTTTGCTGACATGAATTTTGCATATAAGCATTTATGTATTTTTTTTTCCTGGCAGTCTTGCTCTGTCGCCAGGCAGGAGTGCAGTGGCACAATCTCGATTCACTGCAACCTCCACCCCCCGGGTTCAAGAGATTCTCCTGCCTCAGCCTCCTGAGTAGGTGGAACTACAGGCACGTGTCACCACGCCGGGCTAGGTTTTTGTATTTTAGTAGGGGTTTCACCATGATGTCCAGGCTGATCTTGATCCACCTTCAAGTGATCCATCCGCCTCAGCTGGGATTACAAGCACGAGACACTGCACCCAGCCAACACTAGCTAATTTTTGTATTTTTAGTAGAGATGGGATTTCACCATGTTAGCCAGGATGGTCTTGATCTCTTGACCTCGTGATCCACCCACCACAGCCTCCCAAAGTGCTGGCATTATAGGCATGAGCCACTGCATCCAGCCAGATTACTTCACTTCTAATTCCGCTTCTGTGCCTTGACTGTATGCTTGAGGCACAGAGGCAGGTGTTCTCTGCAGCAGCAGCCCATAAATGCCTTGCTGTTCTGTTGGGAGGTAGACAACACTGCTGAAGGGAATTTATAGTCTCTTGGCTATTTCTGCTCAGTCCAGTCCTGTAAGTATTTGAAGCATTGCTGTCACTAAATGGGATGGTACAGACCTGTCCTGGAGAAAGCCTCTCGCCCACTGATAACGATCTGAAAAGTTACTGACATCAGCTTCTGCTTCTCTTATACTTTCCCATAGGTTAGAAAAGAAGCTGCTAAGGAAGATACTATAGAGAACAAAAAGCATTTTCTTTCTTTGTTTTTTGGTGTATTTTTTGACATTTGTCACACATAGGAGAATTTAAGAGAACAACTGAATAAATGAATGAAAGACTGCTTGTTCGCAAGGAATCAAGCCAGACTTTGATTAATTGTTCATTCCAGTAAAAATTCAAATGCCAGCTGGGCACAGTGGCTCATGCCTGTAATTCCAGCACTTTGGAAGACTGATGTGTGTGGATCACCTGTGGTCCGGAGTTCAAGACCAGCCTGGCCAACATGGTGAAACCACATGTCTACTAAAATACTAAAACTACCAGAGTGTGGTGGTACATGCCTGTAATCCCAGCTACTCGGGAGGCTGAGGCAGGAGAATCAGTAGAACCCAGGAGGCAGAAGCTGCAGTGAGCTGAGATCACGCCACAGCACTCCAGCCTGGGAGGCAGAGCAACATGAAGAAAAAAACTCAAATGCCTACCATACATGAGTGCTGGAGTAAACATACTTTCAGGAGCCAGACTATGTGAGTTTACATCCCAGCTTTGCCACTTATTGTGTGGTCTTGGACGAGTTACTTAACCTCTCTGAGCCTTGGGTTCATCATTTATAAAACAGAACTAGTAATAGTACCTACCTTACAGTATTATTATAACATTAAATACTGTTTATGAAAAGCCTGCAGGGCCAGGCGTGGTAACTCACACCTCTAATCCCAGCACTTTGGAAGGCTGAGGCAGGCAGATTACTTGAGGTCAGGAGTTCAAGACCAGCCTGGTCAACATGGTGAAACCCTGTCTCTACTAAAAATACAAAAACTAGCCAGACGTGGTGGTGCACACTTGCAATCCCAGCTACTGGGGAGGCTGAGGTACGAGAATCGCTTGACCCTGGGAGACAGAGGTTGCAGTGAGCTGAGATCACACCACTGCACTCCAGCCTGGGTGACAAGAATGAGAACCTGCTACTAAAATAAGAAAGGAACACTTAGAACAGTATCAGGCATGTGCTAAGTGTTCTATTAGTGTTAGAAGTTATGGTCATTATTCTAGGTATGACCTTCCAGGAGCTCTGCCCAGCTCTGGAGGCATACATACTTGAGATGCAGGGACAGATGTAATTTCCTTATGGCTATTTTGTCAGTTGCCAAATATTTTATTCTTTTCAGCCTGTGACATTCTGGCCATTGATAAGTCCCTGACACCAATCACCCTGGTCCTGGCGGAGGATGGCACCATAGTGGATGATGACGATTACTTTCTGTGTCTACCTTCCAATACTAAGTTTGTGGCATTGGCCAGTAATGAGAAGTGGGCATACAGCAATTCAGGTAAGAAATTCTAGTCACATACAAAACAGCCTATACAGTACAGCATCCATCATGATTACTTTCACTGCACAGACAATTGCCATTTGTCTGGCTTTTTAAGCATTTGTTCAACAGACATTTACTGAGCACTTTCTACGTGCCAGGCATGGTGCTGAGTCCTGGGGGTAAAGGGGAATGAGGCCAAGCACAATGGCTCACACCTGTAATCCCAGCACTTTAGGAGGCCGAGGTGGGCAGGTCACCTGAGGTCAGAAGTTTGAGACCAGCCTGGCCAACATAGCAAAACCCCATCTCTACTGAAAATATATATTAAAAAAAAAAAATTAGTCAGGCATGGTAGCAGGCACCTACAATCCCAGCTACTTGGGAGGCTGAGGCAGGAGAATTGCTTGAACCTGGGAGGTGGTGGTTGCAGTGAGCTGAGATGGTGCCACTGCACTCCAGCCTGGATGACAGAGTGAAACTCAGTCTCAAAAAAAAAAATGAATGAGACGTGAGCCCAGTTCTCAACTAACTCACAGACAGACAGCAAGTAAAATGCAGCTTGGCCGGCCGGGCGCGGTGGCTCAAGCCTATAATCCCAGCACTTTGGGAGGCCGAGGCGGGTGGATCATGAGGTCAAGAGATTGAGACCATCTGGTCAACAAGGTGAAACCCCGTCTCTACTAAAAATACAAAAATTAGCTGGGCATGGTGGTGCGTGCCTGTAGTCCCAGCTACTCAGGAGGCTGAGGCAAGAGAATTGCTTGAACCCAGAAGGCAGAGGTTGCGGTGAGCCGGGATCGTGCCAGTGCACTCCAGCCTGGGTAACAACAGTGAAACTCCATCTCAAAAATAAATAAATAAATAAAATAAAATGCAGCTTGGCAGGGAGCTCAGTACTGCAGGCTGCAGTCTGGCTGGTTAGGTCTGGATCCCAGCTCTGCCATTTACTAACCAGGTGTCCTTGTGCAAATTCATCATCCCTTGGTGTCTTGTTGACATAATAATTACAGTACCTGTCTCCTAGGATTGTTGTAAAGGTAATATAGTACATATCAAACCAGGGTTTCTCAACGATACTGTTGACATCTGGGGCTGGAGGGTGGATGCTTTGTATATTGTAGGATGGTTAGCAGCCTCTGAGATGTCAGGAACTCCCCACTACCTGTGATAACCAAGAATAAATGACTCCAGATATTGTCAGACATCTCCTGAGGGGCAAAATCTCTCCTCCTTGAGAATCACCGATATGAAACATTTAGATCTTAACTGGCACATAGTTGAGGACTCAATAAATGTCACCTGTCACTGTCATCATCATCACAGGAGATATAAAGGGGACTAACATTAGTGACCAAGGATTAAGAAGTGTCTTGACAGGGGGTTAGTTTTAGGGAGGGACTTAAAAACAAAAAGTGTCAGCCAGGCGTGGTGGCTCATGCCTGTGATCCAAGCACTTTGGGAGGCCAAGCGTAGATCACGAGGTCAGGAGATCGAGACCATCCTGGCCAACATGGTGAAACCGTGTCTCTACTAAAATACAAAAAAAAACTAGCTGGGTGTGGTGGCGTGCACCTGTAGTCCCAGCTACTGAGGAGGCTGAGGCAGGAGAATTGCTTGAACCAAGGTGGAGTTTGTAGTGAGCCAAGATTGTGCCACTGCACTCCAACCTGGCAGCAGAGCAAGACTCCGCCTCCAAAAAAAAAAAGTGTCTTGAAGTGTGCCACAAAATTGAGGAAATCATCCTACAGCATGGCTCTGCCAGCCACCTTTGTACTCAGGCCTAAGGGACAGCAATCCATGGCTACAGCTCCCTCACTGAAAGCAGGGACCAATCCCCAAGCACCAGAGAAGTGGTGCCAAGAATGACTGTCCCGTTCACACAGGCCAAAAAAGGAAGTGTGAGAGGATTCTGTGTATGTATGATCACACATTGGGTTTAAGTGGCTTCTTTCTATGGAAGAATACAGAGCTGTCGCACACAGAAACAAAGATGAAAGAGGCCAGCCGGATGCGGTTGCTCACACCCGTAATCCCAGCACTTTGGGAGACTGAGGTGGGCAGATCACTTGAAGTCAGAAGTTTGAGACCAGCCTGGCCAACATGGTGAAACTCTGTCTCTACTAAAAATATAAAAATTAGCTGGGCATGGTGTTGGGTACCTGTAATCCCAGCTACTCAGAAGGCTGAGGGAGGAGAATCACTTGAACCCAGAAGGCGGAGGTTACAGTGAGCTGAGATCACGCCACTGCACTCCAGCCTGGGTAACAGAGTGAGACTCCATCTCAAAAAAAAAAAGATGAAAGAAGAGGGAAAATCAAGGTCCTAGATGGAGATTGGCCCTCCTGTGAATCCTTGAGATAAGATGCTTCTCTCCCATTGAAATTAATCTAGACCCTCAAGTGTGCTGGGGGAGGAGGTGAAGGCAGCACTTCAGGTTGTTCTGACTGTGACTGGCATTTTCTCCCATGTGTCAGATGGAGGTACAGCTTGGATTTCCCAAGAGTCCTTTGATGTAGATGAAACAGACAGCGGGGCAGGGGTGAAGTGGAAGAATGTGGCCAGGCAGCTGAAGGAAGACCTGTCCAGCATCATCCTCCTGTCCGAGGAGGACCTCCAGGTAAGCCTCCTACACAACCTGCAGCAACGCTCATCAGCCTCTGCCGCCCAGCACCTTCTTAGCTTTCATACTTGCCACGGTGATTTCTTGTTTTAATCTTAATTTTTAAATAATTTTTAAATTACAGCTAAGATGTTTCATCTTCTCATTCTCACCTAGAGTAATTTTTCAACCCTCATCACAAAGCAGAATTATCTGTGGATTTTTTTTTCTTTTTCTTTTTTGAGATGGAGTCTTACTCTGTCGCCCAGGCTGGAGTGCAGTGGTGCGATCTCGGCTCACTGCAACCTCTCCCTCCTGGGTTCAAGCAATTCTCCTTCCTCAGCCTCCCAAGTAGCTCAGATTACAGGCGCCTGCCACTGTCTCTGGCTAATTTTTGTATTTTTAGTACAGATGGGGTTTCACCATGTTGGCCGGGCTGGTCTCAAACTCCTGACCTTATGATCCACCCACCTTCACTTCCCAACATGCTGGAATTACAGGCATGAGCCACCGCGCCCGCCATTTTTTTTTTTTTTTTTTGAGACACAGTCTCTATCGCCCAGGCTGGAGTCCAGTGGCACAATCTCAGTTCACTGCAGTCTCCACCTCCTGGGTTCAAGTGATTCTTCTGCCTCAGCACCTCAGCATACCAGGTAGCTGGAATTAGAGGTACACACCGACACACCCGACTAATTTTTGTATTTTTAGTAGAGACAAAGTTTCATCATGTTGACCAGGATGGTCTCGACCTCCTGACCTCAAGTGATCCACCCGCCTCGGCCTCCCAAGATGCTGGGATTACAGGTGTGTGCCACCGCACCCGACCAGATTTTGTTTTTAAATACAGGTACCCAGGAGCCAGCCTAAACCTAGTTAGGTAGACACTGGGGTCAGGGGTGCCATGCTAGGGAATGTAGCGTTGGAGTAGCTGGCTTCACGTCCCAGAACTATCACTACGACTTTGGGCCAGCAGCTGAGCTTCTCTCCTTGCGTTTTCTCACTAGTAAGTTTGGGATAAAAATGGTATGGTTTCATTCAAAACAATTTTCTCTTTGAGACAGGGTGTTGCTCTGTTGCTCAGTGCAGTGGGCTCCGTGACCTCCTGGGCTTGACCAGTCCTCCTACCTCAGCCTCTCGAGTAGCTGAGACTACAGGCGTGCGCCACCACACTGGCTATTTTGTTCTTGTTTTTCATTTTTTGTAGGCCAGGTGCAGTGGCTCAAGTGTAATCCTAGCACTTTGGGAGGCCAAGGCGAGCAGATTACCTGAGTTCAGGAGTTCCGAACTAGCCCAGGAAATGTGGTAAAACCCTATCTCTACAAAAATTATGAAAATTAGCTGGGTATGGTAGCACATGCCTGTAGTTCCAGCTACTCAGGAAACTGAAGCGGGAGGATCACTCGAGCCCAGGTGGTCAAGGCTTCAGTGAGCCATGACTCTACCACACCAAGCTGGGCAACAGAGCCAGACTCTGTCTCAAAAAGATAAAATAATTAATTTTTATTTTTTATTTATTTATTTTTTCCTCTCCTCTCCCCAAACTGATTCAAAAAGATAAAATAATTTATCAAAAAGATAAAATAATTAATTTTTATAGAGACAGGGTCTTCACATGTTGCCTAGGCTGGTCTTGAACTCCTGGGTTCAACCAATCCTCCCACCTTGGCCTCCCAAAGTGCTGGGATTATTGATATGAGCCTCTGTGCCCAGCCCCAAAAATGTTTATTGAGCTCCATCCTGTGCCTGTCATGGTTCTACGCACTGGGTGTACAATGGTGAACAAGCCAGACACTGTCTCTGCTCTAACAGAACTTGTATTCTGATGAAGGGAGGCAGGCAAAACCAGAAACCGTATCAGACAGGGTGGTATCAGAGAGTCATGGGGGCTACTTAAATTGGAACATGAAGGCCTCTTTGAGGAAATGATTTCTTGGTGTTTTGTGTTTGTTTTGCTTTCATTTGTTTGTTAGTGTCTGTTTTGAGACAAGGTCAGGCTCGGTCACCCAGGTTGAAGTGCAGTGGTGTGATCTCAGCTCACTGCAACCTCTGCCCCCTGGACTCAAGTGATTCTCCCACCTCAGCCTCCCAAGTAGCTGGGACCACAGGTGTACTTCACCATGTCTGGCTAATTTTTATATTTTTGGTAAAGACAGGGTTTCACCATGTTGCCTAAGCTGGTCTTAAACTCCTGGACTCAAGCAGTCTTCCTGCCTCAGCCTCCCAGAGTGCTGGGATTATTGGTGTAAGCCACTACACCCAATGACCCTTTTTCACAATGTTAACAGTAGAAGAAAATTGGAAAACTCACATGCTTTTCTCTTGACTCTCAGCCAGCCATCATAGTAGGTAATTCTGGGAAGTGGATGCAGTGAGTTCTGAAATGAATGTATTTGAGGTTGAACACCGTGTTTAGAAAGTCCTTGTAGCCCAGGGTGGTGGCTCACTCTTATAATCCCAGCACTTTGGGAGGCCAAGGTGGGTGGATCACCTGAGGTCAGAAGTTCGAGACCAGCCTGGCCAACGTGGCAAAACCCCATCTCTACTAAAAATACAAAAATTAGCTGGGTGTGGTGGCACATGCCTGTAATCCCAGCTACTAGGGAGGCTGAGGCACGAGAATCGCTTGAACCCAGGAGGCAGAGGTTACAGTGAGTCGAGATCGTGCCACTGAACTCCAGCCTGGGTAACAGAGTGAGACTTCGTTTCAGGAAAGCAAAAAAAAAGAGGCCAGGTGTGGTGGCTCATGCCTGTAATCCCAGCACTTTGGGAGGCCATGGCAGGTGGATCACTTGAGGTCAGGAGTTTGGGAGCAGCCTGGACAACATGGTGAAAGCCCAACTTTACTGGGCGGGGCGTAGTGGTTCATGCCTGTAATTCAAGCACTTTGGAGGCCAAGTGGGCACATCAACTGAGGTCGGGAGTTCAAGACCAGCCTGACCAACATGGTGAAACCCCATCTTAAAAAAATAAAAATAGGCCAGGCGTGGTGGCTCAAGCCTGTAATCCCAGCACTTTGGGAGGCCGAGGTGGGTGGATCACGAGGTCAAGAAATCAAGACCATCCTGGTCAACATGGTGAAACCCCATCTCTACTAAAAATACAAAAAATTCGCTGGGTGGGCCGGGCACGGTGGCTCACGCCTATAATCCCAGCACTTTGGGAGGCTAAGGCGGGTGGATCACGAGGTCAAGAGATCGAGACCATCCTGGTCAACAAGGTGAAACCCCATCTCTACTAAAAATACAAAAATTAGCTGGGCATGGTGGTGCACGCCTGTAGTCCCAGCTACTCGGGAGGCTGAGGCAGGAGAATTGCTTGAACCCAGGAGGCGGAGGTTGCGGTGAGCCGAGATCGTGCCATTGCACTCCAGCCTGGGCAACAACAGCGAAACTCCGTCTCAAAAAAAAAAAAAAAAAAATTAGCTGGGCATGGTGGCATGTGCCTGTAATCCCAGCTACTCAGGAGGCTGAGGCAGGAGAATTGCCTGAACCCAGGAGGCGGAGGTTGCGGTGAGCCGAGATCATGCCATTGCACTCTAGTCTGGGTAACAAGAGCGAAACTCTGTCTCAAAAATAAATAAATAAATAAATAAAAATTTTAAAAGCCCGTCTTTACTAAAAATACAAAATTAGCTGGGTGTGGTAGTGCATGCCTGTAGTCCCAGCTACTCAGGAGGCTGAGTCAGGAGAATCGCTTGAACCTGGGAGGCAGACGTTGCAGTGAGCCAACATCACACCATTGCACTACAGCCTGGGTAACAGTGCAAGACTCCCGTCTCAAAATAGATAAATAAATAAAAATAAGAAGGAAGTCCTTGTAGATTTCTCAGAGTCTGTGTTTGTTTGTTAGATGCTTGTTGACGTTCCCTGCTCAGATCTGGCACAGGAACTACGCCAAAGTTGTGCCACCGTCCAGGGGCTGCAGCACACACTCCAGCAGGTGCTTGACCAGAGAGAGGAAGCACGCCGGTCCAAGCAGCTTCTGCAGCTGTACCTCCAGGCTTTGGAGAAAGAGGGCAGCCTCTTGTCAAAGCAGGAAGGTAGGACTCCCAAGAATTCAGGGCTGATGGAGGTGTCCCTCTAGAGGACACTGTATTTGTAATGCAGCTAGAGACACTGCAGTCACGGCGGCTGGGGTGCTGGAAGGGCTCGTTCCTCTCTTGCCTGGCCAGTTATTCTGGTAGGTTGGTCACGTGGCTGTAGGGTCACTCATGTCTGATCTGTCTCTTGCCTCCTTTGCAGAGTCCAAAGCTGCCTTTGGTGAGGAGGCGGATGCAGTAGATGCTGGAATCAGTGGAGAGGCCTCCTCGGATGTTGCGCTGGCGAGCCACATCCTTACTGCACTGAGGGAGAAGCCAGCTCCAGAACTGAGCTTATCTAGCCAGGATTTGGAGGTGGGCAGAAACCAGGGTCACTGAGCCACAGAGAAGGACCTGCCCTGGGATGTAGTATTGTCGTGCAGAGGCATGTGGGGCCTTTCGTTCACCTCTGCAGCCTGTGAATCCTAGCTGCCAGTTTGCCTATAATATGCCAGAGCATCTACAAAAATCTTATTAATCTAAATCAAAAAAGCTTTAAAGAAAAATGCATATACTTCCTCAGATCATCAAACAGACTCTGGTCCAAGGTTGGTAGTGAAGTGACTGTTCCTGACAGGGAAGAATAGCAGGGCCCAATCTTCCGAGATGGCTTCTGGCTCTTTCCATGGTCAAAGAAGATCCATAGTCTATGCTGAGGTCTGTTAATGTCACATGAAAAGGGGAATCATCACCTGCTGGCTAAGACCAGAGAACTAAAAGCTTGAGGAAGGGAACCCGTCAAGGCGGGTGCTAATTCTTATTCTTTGTCCTTGTCCCTGTCACAAGTGCCTCCCTGTTGTAGATAGAAAGGAAGGAAACGGTTGACTTGAGCTTGGCTGCATTTCCTGAGGGTGGAGGACTTTGGGGTTGCTCCAAGTAAAATTTCCAAGGACTTCTTCCTGTCGGTGTAAGAAAAGGCCCATGCCAATTGATGGTAAAGGAAACCTGGCATTTCAGTGTAAGGAGGCAACATAAACAGATACTGCCGGCCGGGCACGGTGGCTCACGCCTGTAATCCCAGCACTTTGGGAGGCCAAGGTGGGTGGATCACGAGGTCAAGAGATCGAGACCATCCTGGTCAACAAGGTGAAACCCCGTCTCTACTAAAAATACAAAAATTAGCTGGGCATGGTGGCACGCGCCTGTAGTCCCAGCTACTCAGGAGGCTGAGGCAGGAGAATCACTTGAACCCAGGAGGCAAAGGTTGCAGTGAGCCGAGATCGTGCCATTGCACTCAGCCTGGGTAACAACAGCGAAACTCGGTCTCAAAAAAAAACGGATACCGCCTCATCTCGCTCCCCAAAAGAGACTCAGGAGAGCAGCAGGTGAGGCACGCACAACGCCTCAGTTCTCAGGGGTTCTTATTCTTGCTGCAGTTGGTTACCAAGGAAGACCCCAGAGCACTGGCTGTTGCTTTGAACTGGGACATAGAGAAGACGGAGACTGTTCAAGAGGCCTGTGACCGGGAGCTCGCCCTGCGCCTGCAGCAGATGCAGAGCCTGCATTCTCTCCGGAGCATCTCTGCAAGGAAGACCTCACTACCTGGAGAACCGCAGAATCCTAAGCGAGCCAGACAGGATCCCACATAGCAGCGGGCAGTGTGCCAAGGAAACGCGCGGCCTTGTTTCTGCTATCGGTATTTACCCTCAGCCTGAGCATTTGACTACCTGTGTACCACTCTGCCCCCTGCCCCCTGCCTTAGGTGTGTTCCAGAGAAGCGATTCCAGGTCTCAACATACGCCCTTCCACCAATTCTGTCTTTTTTGTTTTTTTTTTTTTAATTTCAGCCCTACCAGCTTCAGGACTTCTGCCAATTTTGAATGATATAGCTGCACCAACAATATCCCACCTCCTCTAATTACATATTCTTATGTTCTCTGTTCAAAAGTAATTGGTGGTGACTCTGGGCACACTGCCTAACATTTAGCCCTGCTCCACATGGAACAATTTTAAAAAAGAAAAAGGTTTGTTTAGCACTGAAATCTTTGACGTGATCAGTTAAAAAAAAAAAAAAAGGTTTGTCACACCTTTTATGTTTTAAAAAAAATAAAGAAAAAAAAAAAAAAGAAAGGCTGGGCACTGTGGCTCACACCTATAATCCCAGAACTTTGGGAGGCCGAGGCGAGCGGATCACCTGAGATCAGGAGATTGAGACCAACCTGGCCAACATGGTGAAACCCCATCTCTACTAAAAATACAAAAATTAGTTTGGACCTCTGCCTCTGGGTTCAAGAGATACTCCTGCCTCACCTTCCTAAGTAGCTGGGATTATAGATGTGTGCCACCGTACCAGGCTAATTTTTGTATTTTTAGTAGAGACAGGTTTCACCATGTTGGCCAGGCTGGTCTTGAATCCTGACCTCAGGTGATCTACCTGCCTTGGCCTCCCAAAGTTCTGGGATAACATGTGTGAGCCACTGCCCCTGGCCAGAAAAAAAGTTTTTAAATAAATAAAGTAATTGTCAGATTAGTCAACACAGCAAGACCCTGTCTCTTTTTTTTTTTTTTTAAATATATTGGAGTCCTAGACCTGGAATGCAATTTTTTTTTTTTTTTTTTTTTTTTTTGAGATTAGTCTCACTGTCACTGAGGCTGGAGCACAATGGTGAGATCTTAGCTCACTGCAACCTCCACCTCCTGGGTTCAAGCAATCCTTCTGTCTCAGCCTCCCTAGTAGCTGGGATTACAGGCACCCACCACTGCACCTGGCTAACTTTTGTATTTTTAGTAGAGACAGGGTTTCACCATCTTGGCCAGGCTAATCTCAAACTCCTGACCTCATGATCCACCAACCTCAGCCTCCCAAAGTGCTGGAATTACAGGTTTGAGCCACCGTGCCCGGCCGTAAGACCCTGTCTCTACAAAAAAAAAATTTTTTAAGTTAGCCAGGCATAGTGGCACTGACCTATAGTCCTAGCTACACAGGAGGCTGAGGTGAGAGGATCGCTTGAGCCCAGGAGTTCAAGGCTGCAGTGAGCTCTGTTCATGCCACCGCACCCCAGCCTGGATGATAAGAGTAACACCCTATCTTTAAAAAAAAAAAAGGTAATTGTCAAGGGTATTGAAAAGAAATGGTCATACTTCAGACTCATCCTTATTCTGAAGATAGTACTGCAGAATGTTAAGCACAGATAATGGTGGAGACAGTGACATTATAGAGTGTTGATTATGGCCACAAACTTGTTTCTGCAGTTAATGAATTTTTATATTTGTTTGTTTAAAGATGTATATTTGCCTGGAAAGTGCTGTTAAAAAAATAATAAATAAAGATACATATTAAGCTTGTAGACCATAGGGACATACGGAGAGTCCATTTCTAATATCTAATTCAGTATTGTGAAATTATATCTTACCACCGTGAAACTCTTTTCAGTTTTCTAATTGTTTTATCAGCAGGGGGTATAAAAGGTCATTAAAGCAATTTCCATGTGCTGTGACTGCAAGTCTCTGGGTCTGAAGCAGAGGAGGCCTGGCTTGTCTTCCTCCTGTCTCTGTACAGACTGGTTCTGCAGGTTTGCTAATCTACAGTACACTCTCCTTACAGGGAAAAGGTGATGAATTATCATGGACTTACCCGGCCACTTTTTATGCATGCTTAGAGCAAAACAGAATACTGTTAAGAGATTTATTGGCTAGTTATTAAGTAAAGAAATATCGGCCGGGCGCGGTGGCTCACGCCTATAATCCCAGCACTTTGGGAGGCTGAGGCAGGTGGATCACAAGGTCAAGAGATCAAGACCATCCTGGTCAACAAGGTGAAACCCCATCTTTACTAAAAATACAAAAATTAGCTGGGCATGGTGGTGCGCACCTGTAGTCCCAGCTACTCGGGAGGCTGAGGCAGGAGAATTGCTTGAATCCAGAAGGCGGAGGTTGCAGTGAGCTGAGATCGTGCCATTGCACTCCAGCCTGGGTAACAACAGCGAAACTCCGTCTCAAAAAAAAAAAAAAAAAAAGAAATATCACAGTAGTCCGGGTGCAGTGGCTCATGCCTGTAATCCCAGCACTTTGGGAGGCCGAGGTTCGTGGATCATCTGAGGTCAGGAGTTTGAGACCAGCCTGGCCAACCTGGTGAAACCCCGTCTCTACTAAAAATACACAAAATATCCCTTACTAAGAAGCCATCGCTGATAATCTGCCTACACTCATCCTTATAGCAGCATCAATATAATGCCCCAAATGTACTATTTCAGGAATGTACTATTTAAAGGAAAATAATTTCCAATAAAGCGACTGTCAGATGTTTGCACTGACAGAATCGCCATGCATCTGGCAGGCTGGCTGGCACATGGGCATAGTGATTGTCAGCTCCAATGCCACCAGCAGCATTGCCCTCAGTAATAGGATTTCCCGCAAGAGTAAATGTATCTGTCCTTGATTTACAAGTACCTACATTCCTAGGAAATCCAGGGGACATTAAAACTCACCATGTTACCCAGGCTGGCCTCAAACTCCAAGCCTCAAGCAATCCTCCCACATCAGCTTCCCAGAGTTTGGGATTACAGGCATGAGCCACCACACCCAGCCAAAATATTTTCCTTATTTCTGTGAAACACACAGAGCTTTCGTTGACGCATCTGGCTGTTGGTACTGGTATTCTATACTTGAACCCACCAAGAGGCTGAACTGGATAGGACAATGAAGAAAGTACTGTGGCTTTGGGACTGAGACAAACCGTATTGAGTCTAACCTCTTAGTTACTCTAAAGCCCCAAGCTTGAAAGGGTTAAATTAAGTATGTTTTGTTTTGTTGTTTGAGACCACGCTCTTCCCCAGGCTGCAGTGCAGTACCCCAGTCTCCGCTCACTGCAACCTCCATCTTCCAGGTTCAAGTGATTTTCCTGCCTCAGCCTCCAGAGTAGCTGTGATTACAGGTGCCCGCCACCACGCCCAGCTAAGTTTTTTTTAATGTATTTTTAGTAGACACAGGGTTTCACCATGTGTTGGCTGGGCTGGTCTCAAACTTCTGACCTCAGGCAATCCACCTGCCATGGGCTCCCAACGTGCTGGGATTACAGGTGGTGAGTCACCACACCCAGCCTAAATGAACCGACCAAACTGGGGAACATAACAAGGCCCCATCTCTACAAAAATTTAAAAAATAAAAATTAGGGCCGGGCGCGGTGGCTCACCCGGTAATCCCAGCACTTGGGAGGCCGAGGCAGGTGGATCACGAGGTCAAGAGATCGAGACCATCCTGGTCAACATGGTGAAACTCCGTCTCTACTAAAAATACAAAGAATTGGCTGGGCATGGTGGTGCGCGCTGTAGTCCCAGCTACTCGGGAGGCTGAGGCAGGAGAATTGCCTGAATCCAGGAGGCAGAGGTTGCGGTGAGCCGAGATCGCGCCATTGCACTCCAGCCTGGGTAACAAGAGCAAAACTCCATCTCAAAATAAATAAATAAAATAAAAATTAGCCGGGTGTAGCACACACCTGCAATCCTAGATACTCAGGCAGCTAAGGCAGAAAGATCACTTGAGGCCAGGAGTTCGAGGCTGCAATGAGCTATGATCGTGCCACTGTACTCCACCCTGGGTGGCAGAGTGAGGCCCTGTCTCAAAATAAATAATCCAGTCCCCCCTAAAAAGGAATGAAGTACTGTAATGAGAAAGATCATAGTACGCACCATATAGTAGACAGTGGAGAGTGGTTCTCTTTCATTTCCCAGGGGCAGACAGCTGGGGTGCAGGAGTCCTCTATCGAAGAGTCAGTAGGGCAAAGACCTTAGTCTGCAAACTCTAGCCCAGATGTGTAATGAATGTGGTCGCAAACGTAGTGCCCCAGTACCACTTACCTTCCCTATATCCACTGTGCCTCCAGCCTTACAGAACAGAAACGGAGGAGCAGAGCCACACCTCTAAAAACAGGAGTGAGCGAGAGCAGGGCGAAAGACTGTCAAAGAAAGCAGCTGGAACTAATGAACTCCACATTAGCCTTCTTCCATTCTTTCAACTTAAGTCAAATGTTGGTCCTCGTTAGGCAATTGGCTTTGACAGGAGCTATGCCAATTACCACTTACAACCTTTAATTTCTGGGTAAAAGCAAAAGAAAAAAACTAACGGATTTTTCATTTTCCAGAGAGCTAGGAATAAAATAATAGTAGTCCGCAAAGAAAAAGAAAAAACCCTATCAATTATAAGAATAAGTGCCTTTAATAACCAGATTATGTAGCTGTTTAATTTCCTAATTACCTGTTCAAGCTTTTTTTTTTTCAGCTTCACGGTTTTTGTCCATTTTGTTTGTGGAGTTTTGTCTTAAATCATTTTGGCTGCATCTTATACATCTTGTGGGTTTTTTGTTTATTTTTTAGATGGAGTTTCACTCTTGTTGCACTCTGGCTGGAGTGCAGTGGCACAATCTCAGCTCACTGCAACCTCCGCCTCCCACATTCAAGCAATTCTCCTGCCTCAGCCTCCCAAGTAGCTGGGGTTACAGGTGTGCGCCACCAAGCCAGGCTAATTTTTTGTATTTTTAGTAGAGACAGGGTTTCACCATATTGGCCAGGCTGGTTTCGAACTCCTGACCTCAGGTGATCCACCCGCCTCAGCCTCCCAGATTGCTGTGATTACAGGCTTGAGCCACTGTGCCTGGCCACACCTTGCAGTTTTTTTTGTTTTTGACAGTCTTGCTCTGTCACACAGGCTGCAGTGCAGTGATGTGATCTTGACTCACCGCAACCTCTGCCTCCCAGGTTCAAGCAATTCTCCTACCTCAGTCTCCTGAGTAGCTGGGACTACAGGTGTCCACCCCTACGCCCAGCTAATTTTTGTACTTTCAGTAGAGATGGGATTTCACATTGGGCAGTCTGGTTTCAAACTCCTGACCTCGTGATTCACCCACCTCAGCCTCCCAAAGTGCTGGGATTACAGGCGTGAGCCACTGCACCTGGTCCGTTTTTTATTTATTATTTTTTGAGACAGAGTCTCACTCTGTCACCCAGGCTGGAGTTCAGTGGCGTGATTTTGGCTTGCTGCAACCTCCACCTCCCAGGCTCAAGTGATTCCCCTGCCTCAGCTTCCCAAGTAGCTGGAATTACACACATGCACCACCATGCCTGGCTAATGTATGTATTTTTGGTAAAGACAGGGTTTCATCATGTTGGCCAAGCTGGTCTTGAACTCCTGGCCTCAATTGATCTGCCTGCTTTGGCCTCCCAAAGTGCTGGGACTACAGGCATGAACCACCATGCTTGGCTGACACCAATTTAAAAACTGAAAAACAATGAGCATGGCTTTCTTAAAAAAAAAAAAAAACATTTTTTTTTCAGACAGTTTCGCTCTTGTTGCCCATGCTGGAGTACAATGGCAATGGCTGGCTCACTGCAACCTCCGCTTCCCAGGTTAAAGTGGTTCTCCTGTCTCAGCCTCCCAAGTAGCTGGCATTACAGGCACATGCCACCACACCCAGCTAATTTTTGTATTTTTAGTAGAGATGGGGTTTCATCATATTGGTCAGGCTGGTCTTGAACTCCTGACCCCAGGTTATCCATCTGTCTCATCCTCCCAAAGTGCTGGGATTATAGGCATGAGCCATTGTGTCCAGCTGAAAAATCTTAAAAGACAATTGAAGGTTAGCTGGCCTTCCAGGCAGGCTTCTTCCACCAGTGCACTGACCCAGTTACTGGTCTCCTAAAGCTGCTGTGCTTGGAAACGTGGATACTATTGAGTCTCTTTCATCACATTATACTTTATTCAGCTAGTAATTATGAATATGAGGTCAGCTCTGCAGAAAACAGAACGGAATGGTCAGCAGTCATTCTCAGGGAGTCTGCTCCCCTGGTGTCCAGAGAAGAGAATATTCCCATATCCTCCAGCCAGCCTTTGCTGCTTTTCCCCATCAAGTTTAGCATCTAAAAACCTTCACGGCCAGGTGCAGTGGCTCTCACCTCTAATCCCAGCATTTTGGGAGGCTGAGGCAGGTGGCTCAATTGAGGTCGGAGTTCAAGACCAGCCCAGCCAAATAGCGAAACCAGGTCTCTATTAAAACTAGAAAAATTGGCCAGTAATCTCAGCATTTTTGGAGGCTGGGGCAGGTGGATCACCTGATGTCAGGAGTTCAAGACCAGCCTGGCCAACATGGCGAAAACCCACCTCTGTCTCTACTAAAAATACAAAAGCTGGGTGTGGTAGTGCATGCCTGTAGTCCTAGCTACTTGGGAGGCTGAGGCAGGAGAGTCACTTGAACCTGGGTTGTGGAGGTTGCAGTGAGCAGAGACATCGGCACTGGACTCCAGCCTGGGCAACAAAGGCAAAACTATCTCAAAAAAAAAAAGGGCCAGGCACGGTGGCTCACGCCTGTAATCCCAGCACTTTGGGAGGCTGAGGTGGGCAGATCACAAGGTCAAGAGATCGAGACCATCCTGGC
The DNA here is from genome assembly GCA_031835075.1 of Saguinus oedipus. Lineage (NCBI taxonomy): Eukaryota > Metazoa > Chordata > Mammalia > Primates > Cebidae > Saguinus > Saguinus oedipus. Next base: position 48,271,425 of record CM063175.1, on the reverse strand, counting down.
CAACATAGTGAAACCCCGTTTCTACTAAAAAATACAAAAATTAGCTGGGCATGGTGGCGCGTGCCTGTAGTCCCAGTTGCTCGGGAGGCTGAGGCCAGACAATCACATGAATCTGGGAGGCAGATGTTGCAGTGAGCGGAGATCGTGCCACTGCACTTCAGCCTGGGTGACAGAGGGAGACTCCATCTCAAAAAAAAAAAAAAAAAAAAAGAAGCCGGCCACGGTGGCTCAAGCCTGTAATCCCAGCACTTTGGGAGGCCAAGGCGGGTGGATCACGAGATCAAGAGATCAAGACCATCCTGGTCAACATGGTGAAACCCCGTCTCTACTAAAAATACAAAAAAAAAAATTAGCTGGGCATGGTGGCACGTGCCTGTAATCCCAGCTACTCGGGAGGTTGAGGCAGGAGAATTGCCTGAACCCAGGAGGCGAAGGTTGCTGTGAGCCGATACCGCACCATTGCACTCCAGCCTGGGTAACAAGAGCAAAACTGTCTCAAAAAAAAAAAAAAAAAAGAAAAGAAAAAGAAAAACCTTCATGCTGGAAGTCTCCTTTAGAATCTGTGATTTGAGTCATAAACAGTATGTGTCATTAAGCAAGGATTTTGGTGCTGTGGGGAGAGCTGAAACTTGAGACAGCTTTTAGAATTGCATGATTTCTTTACCCCTAATTTCGTTGAGCAGACCCAGAGGCTGGTTCATGTGGGGGCTCAATGGCTACTCTACGCTACATCACAGAAATGGAATTGTCCCGTTTTGCCATTATTCACTGGGAACACGGAGGAATAGGGACACGAATGTGACAATTATACATGTAATTCATATGACCGTCACTGAACAAAATCCAGATACTGAGACCTGGGACGGGTCCTGGTACTAGAAGCTACCGCAAGCGGGCAACAGCTGAGCGGCAGCAGGGCTCACTGCCACCGCGTCTGGTTTGAAAGAACATTTCTGTACGTAGACTTCATTCCTCCCAAGGCAAATGTGAAGCTATAATCCATTAAAAGAACTGCAATCCATTAAGCTACTAATTAAAATGGTACATAGCAAATTCAAGTATAACTTTCTAGGCATGTCAGCATATTTTCTGTTTTAAAATTAATTTCAGCTACAGCATGAGGAATAATCATTTTGCTCTTCGAGCCTGATGTTAAAAATTTGCTTTTAATGTGAGAGAAATATTTTTTAAATTAAGACAATTCATATCAATTCATAAACTGAAATAAGATGTTATTCTGAACTCTTATGTAGTATTTGGCTATTTTATTTTAAATCAAAGACAGAGCTTCCCAGCACCGTAACGAATGTCAAAAGGAAAACCCAGGCTGCACTGAGCACAGTCAAGTAAAACCACAAAAAATCTTTCTCAAAGATTTCACTTTGGGTTCCAAATTACTCAAAACATGTCAGTATTGGGCATTATTGGAATTTAAATAAAAAATACTTTTCAAATGGGAAGAAGAGGAAAGATCACTGCTGCTTAATACATTTTATTTGGGACTGTCATTACACCTGCATGAGTAATCAGGGCTGGGGTTTTATTTGCAGGAGGAGAAGGTCTTCCAGAAGAAATTCTTGCAGGGCGTCCTGTCGCGGCGCGTGGACTGCTGGAGGGGCGCACCTTCCTGCCGCTTGGCCGCCTCCCTGGCTTCCTCTCCTGTGAGTGGCCCAGCGCGGGCCTGGGAGGTCCACTCAAACCACCAAGCGAGGAACGTCAGGAGACTGCTTTTCTTTATTTCTGTCGCTTCCTGCATGTGCATTTAAAGAGAAGCAGATGGCAAAGGAAAGAAAACTCAGCGATCTGGCTCGGGCAGCAAGCAAAGATACACAATCTCCTCCTTACTTAAAAAAAAAAAGACCTAGAAGAATACCTTGGAGAAAAGTATTAAAAATAAATAAATTTTTTTAAAAAGGCCGGGCACGGTGGCTCAAGCCTGTAATCCCAGCACTTTGGGAGGCCGAGGCGGGTGGATCACGAGGTCAAGAGATCGAGACCATCCTGGTCAACATGGTGAAACCCCGTCTCTACTAAAAATACAAAAAATTATCTGGGCATAGTGGCGCGTGCCTGTAATCCCAGCTACTCAGGAGGCTGAGACAGGAGAATTGCCTGAACCCAGGAGGCGGAGGTTGCGGTGAGCCGAGATCGCGCCATTGCACTCCAGCCTGGGTAACAAGAGCGAAACTCCGTCTCAAAAAAAAAAAAAAAGAAAGAAAAGAAAAGATGCTCCATAGCAATAAGCCCCACTTCCATTTAAAGGATGAAGATGAGAAAGTGAAGAGAATACCTTAAAGAAATTGCTCTAATTAGAGAAAGGGAAAAGTAAGTTGGTCATTTTAAGTCAAGGAAAAAAACCTGGTGTTTTTGCCCCATACTCTCTGCTGAGGTCCTTAATGAGAAGAGGACAGGAAACCTGCCATTCTCCCCCAAGTGACTGGGAGCTAAGAAGCCCCGAGGTGGAGCGGGCTAATGTACTCATTCCCCACCTTCGGCCACACTCCTGGATGTCCGCAAGTCGCCTTCTGAGACAGATGGGACTGAAACGTTATATTCTGGTTCTTCAAGTTCCTTAGAAAGCTTTTGGGAATAATCTGCTGATAAATGACCTGTCTGAAACTCATCTGGTAATTTTGGAGGAAAATCCATTTTTAATGGTCAACTTTATATACTCTTTCCTGGAACTTTTTCAAAATGGAAAAAAGAGCAATCACCTCATGAAGTTATAAAACCTCGCAACAGAAATGTAATGATGCCAATTACTCTGAGCCAGTGGGAGCCTGTGCTGTGTAGAATCCGAAGTCTCTGGAAGTCCGGGTGACTCACAAGAGCTACGGCAGCTCTACGCCTGCCCTCAGTGGACTGGTACACTCGTTTCACCTTTCCCAGATGCCCAGCAGAGAGGGGCACTGGCATGAAGGACTCTCCTTGAGCTGCATTGGCTTCCAACATGCTTCATGGGTTGGGACAGGTATATGAAGATCAGAAGTCTGAACGGGACATCCCAGTACCTCGGGCCAGCCAAGAACACTACGAAGTTCAGCCCTGTGTCCTGTCCAAGCTGTGAAATCCAACACACGCACACGCACACACACACTCACCATGCAGGCCAAAAACCCAAGAGAGTGGGCAATCGTGTGGCCACATTGCGTCTGTACTTACCTCGCTGTCTGGGCTGATGGGGCCGCCCTCCAGGGGCAGGGCCACAGTGGCCGTGGCCCCGGAGAGCAGCAGCAGCAAGAGGCCAGGGGGCAGCGGCATCTTGGGGGCTGACTGGAGCTTCTCTCCCACCCTGCTGCTGCTCTTCCTCCTGGCAGCCCTGAATCAATGTTCTAGGGACTTGGTCTCTTCTTTGGAGCTTGGTGGGTATTTTAAGCTGAATCTCCAGCTGTTTGTGTCTATACATGTCTAATGCCTGGATCCTCTTCCCTCATGCGGTGACGCAGAAGCTGGAGCAATCAGTGCCCACAAAAGCGCTTTGGGATTGGATTTAACTCCTTAATTAAAGCTTCAGGTCTTTTCCTGTGTTTACAGCGCATTTGCTCTTATTTTGGAACTCATGTGCGCTTGCTGCTGAAGAAGTTCCACTTCCTCGTAATTATGCCTATAGCAGGCAGGAAGCCGTAAGAACAAAAACAAGTGATTTAACATAATATAAAATTAGCCTTGGATAAGGAGCCTGAATGTGAAATTGTGCCCATGTGAAAGTATGACTGAAACTCATCCAGTAATTTCAGAGAAATTCTACTACGGGCAGAGAAACAAGGAGGCAATGGGGGCTCAGAGATGCTCCGATCAAATCCACTAACTAGTTTCACCAAATTGTCAGCAAGGCCCCAGGAATTGCTCCCAGTGCTGCCTCTCAGCCCAGCAGGCCAGACCCACCATCCTCTAGGCCAGGCCTTCTCAACCTGAAGTGAAGACAGGCCATTTTGCAGGCAGGTCCTGATGTGCTGGGGCACAGAGGAGCTGAGAGCTGCATTTTCAACAAGTAGCACCCAGGCGCTGCTGGCCCTGGGGCAGCCCTGGTCCAGTTTTTGTTGGTGGTGGTTTTTTGAAACAAAGTCTGTCACCCAGGCTGGAGTGTAATGGCATGATCTCGACTCACTGCAACCTCCACCTCCTGGATTAAAGCGATTCTCCTGCCTCAGCCTCCCGAGTAGCTGGCATTATGGATGTGTGCCATCATGCCCAGCTAAAATTTTGTATTTTTAGTAGAGATGGGGTCCCATCATGTTGGCCATGCTGGTCTCAAACTCCCGATGGTCCAGTGTTTTCTTTTTTTCTTTTGAGACAGAGTTTCGCTCTTGTTGTCCAGTCTGGAGTGCAATGGCTCAATCTCAGCTCACCACAACCTCCAACGCCCAGGTTCAAGCGATTCTCCTGCCTCAGACTCCAGAGTAGCTGGGGTTACGGGCATGTGCCACCATGCCCGGCTAATTTTGTATTCTTAGTAGAGACAGGGTTTCTCTGTGTTTGCCAGGCTGGTCTTGAACTCCCGACCTCAAGTGATCCACCCGCCTCAGCCTCCCAAAGCGCTGGGATGACAGGCGTGATCATGCTCCTGACCACCCGCTCGAGGGTCATTGGTCAGTACTTTTCTTTCAAATGAAATTGAAATGAGTGTGCCTCACCCCGAGTAAGGATAATGTTTCACGTTGTGTGTGTATCTCGTGTGAGATGTACTGGTACCGCAGGGCAGTCGGTCTGGGAAGCAGTACCCAACCCTGCCCTCAGCCAGCTCCCAGGGCTCGCTCTCTTCCCAAGGCCAGAGCCCCTCTCTGTGCCACCCACTGGCTCTTCCTCACAGGCCCTCATTGCTGAACCACACAGACAAATGCACAGACCCCTTCGCCCAACCGGACAGTGAGTAAAATCCAAAACATCTGCTCAAGCCTACTACAGATGACCAGTGTCCAGGGTATGCCTCTAAAGTGAAGGAACGCACCCCAAAACTGACAGCGCTTTCTAGAAGGGAACATACTTGTTTTCAGTTTTCCCAAGTTCTGGTTTACACCTTCACAAGGAAAATCTCAATTGCGAATTTAACTTGTCACAATTTTTTTGCTTATGTTAAAATCCTAGGTAAGATCAGTATGGCCTGCTGGCCAGAGGCTTATACATCATATGTTGCTCCATCTTTTTTTTTTGAGACGGAATTTCGCTCTTGTTACCCAGGCTGGAGTGCAATGGCGCAATCTCGGTTCACCGCAACCTCCGCCTCCTGGGTTCAGGCGATTCTCCTGCTTCAGCTCCTGAGTAGCTGGGATTACAGGCACGCGCCACCATGCCCAGCTAATTTTTGTATTTTTAGTAGAGACGGGGTTTCACCATGTTGACCAGGATGGTCTCGATCTCTCAACCTCATGATCCACCCGCGGCTTCCCAAAGTGCTGGGATTACAGGCTTGAGCCACCGCACCCAGCCTCCTTCATCTTTTATTTCTGTACCAAAATAACTCCCACAAATTACACTAAAATGTTGAGTTACTCTTACAGATAAGACAGTCACAGCAGCTCAGCCAGCTTTTGTTTTTGAGATGAGTCTTGCTCTGTCACCCAGACTGGCCTGCAGTGGCATAACTTCGGCTCACTGCAACCTCTGCAGAGATCGAGACCAGCCTGGCCAACATGGTGAAACCCAATCTCTATTAAAAATAAAAAATTGGACAGCTGGGAAGATGGAGGTTGCACGCATAGCCACTGTGGTGGCCTGGGTACCTTGTCGGAGCTGGAGCTGGGCAGCTGTCCCCTTCAGTCCCTACCAGGGCCTCAACATGCTGCTTGCACCAAAGCCTCAGTGGGTGCCATGGTGACCCCCAGCTTGCAGACAAAAGACATCATTCTCTTTCCTTAATTGACCAGACCCTCCAAACCTGGTTTATAAGAGGCTAACAGGCAAAAGTCCAGGAATTTTATCTTCATCCCTGGCTATATTTCTAATATGAATGGTACAAAAGCATTGGCGATTGAGGAGTTTTGGGAAACTCTAAGTCACACCTACATAAGGTTTGATTACTCAGGAGTTAGAAGTTCAGATGGTAACCTGGAGGAAAGCATGCTGGGGAAATGAAGAAAAGATGATCTTTCTATAATTGATGACTTAACTGAAGGGCCACAGATTCATGCTGGATCTACCCTCGGGCGGTGGCTTATGCTTCATGCTGCAACTGCACAACCAGAGAAGGTTATGGCTCTTATTGGTGTATCTACAGCTGCAGATGGCTTAGTGACACAGTTTAATCAGCTTCCTGTTGAGGCAAAAAAGGGTGTGTGGAGCATGCCATCAAAATACCATGAAGAAGGAGTTTATCACATTCAGTACAGTTTCATTAAACTGAACACCGGCCGGGTGCAGTGGCTCAAGCCTGTAATCCCAGCACTTTGGGCCGAGGCGGCCTTGACGAGGTCAAGAGATTGAGACCATCCTGGTCAACATGGTGAAACCCCGTCTCTACTAAAAATACAAAAAATTAGCCGGGCATGGTGGCGTATGCCTGTAATCCCAGCTACTTAGGAGGCTGAGGCCGGAGAATTGCCTGAACTCGGGAGGCGGAGGTTGCGGTGAGCCGAGATCACGCCATTGCACTCCAGCCTGGGTAACAAGAGCAAAACTCCGTCTCAAAAAAAAAAGAAAGAAAAAAAGAAACTGAACACCATTGCTCATTACACAGCCCAATTCCTGTGAGCTGCCCCGTAAGATTGTTCCATGGCATGAAGGATGATGTTGTACCTCGGCATCCACCGAGTACTCAGCAGAGATGCGGATGTCATCCTCCGAAAACATAGTGATCACAGAATGAAGGAAAAAGCAGACATTCAACTTCTTGTTTACACTACTGATGACTTAATTGACAAGCTTTCAACTATAGTTAACTAGTATCACGTTTAGTTGGTATGTAAACTAATGTATACAGAACAGTGAAAGAGGGATAGCAAGTGAAAGATCCTGATACTTTAGGTTTTTCTCTTACCTCTATTTTGTAAATATGAGTATTTATTTAATGATGTATTTGCACAATAACACAAATTGTGAAGGACCAGCTACTGTCTAGAAAATTTTTTCCTTCCTTCAGTCCTTGATTTTTTTCATTAAAGTATTTACTATTTTTTATTCAAGAAAAGTTTACCTGTCAGCTCTTAATTGCATCCTTTTTAAATTAGGATTAATAAAGCTTGAATATTTTATTTTTATCGTAGATGGAAATTTGTAACATTCTGATTTTAAAAGGCAATTCACAAATTATAGGGAAATTTTTATCGAAGTAAATTTGAAATGATTGGAGAAATTTCAGAAACATAATAAAGTTCATGATAAGGATAATACTTTATAATATATAAAATATAATTATATGTATGTTATATATATATATATGTGTGTGTGTGTGTGTGTGTGTGTTATATAAGCTGCACATTATATTCGAACTTAAAATTAAGGCTTTACTTTTTTTAAAGGCCCAAAACTACAGTGATGCCAGGAGCTATTTCTAAGTTTTGGCTTATGTGTCATATATTTAAATGGGGAATTTCCTCTAAAACAATGAGGTAGCATTTTATCTTATTTTATTATATTTTTTGAGACGGAGTTTCGCTCTTGTTACCCAGGCTGGAGTGCAATGGCGCGATCTCGGCTCACCGCGATCTCGGCTCACCGCAATCTCCACCTCCTGGGTTCAGGTAATTCTCCTGCCTCAGCCTCCTAAGTAGCTGGGATTACAGGCACGCGCCACCGTGCCCAGCTAATTTTTTGTATTTTTAGTAGAGACGGGGTTTCACCATGTTGACCAGGATGGTCTCGATCTGTTGACCTCGTGATCCACCCGCCTCGGCCTCCCAAAGTGCTGGGATTACAGGCGTGAGCCACTGCACCCGGCCACATTTTAATATTCTGATTGGTAAAACTAAAGAAGAAATTGATCTTTATATATTAAAAAAAAAAAAAATTAGCTTGGCTTGCTAGCGAGTACCTGCAGTCCCAGATATTCAGGAGGCTGAGGCAGGAGAATTGCTTGAACCAGGGAGACAGAGGTTCACTGCAGTGAATCAAGATTGCACCACTGCACTCTAGCCTGGCAACAGAGTGAGACTCTGTCTCAAAAAACAAAAACAAACAAAAAAAATTAGCCAGGCGTGGTAGCACATGCCTATAATCCCAGCTACTCAGCAGAGGCAAGAGAATCACTTGAATCCGGGAGGCAGAGGTTGCGGTGAGCCGAGATCACACCATTGCACTCTAGCCTGGGCAATAAGAGCAAAACTCTGACTCAAAATATATATATATTTAAAAAAAAAAAAAAGATGGTTTCAAGAAGGTAGCAAACTTTGGGAGGTGGAGACAGGAGGATCACCTAAGCCCAGGAGTTCAAGACCAGACTGGGCAACATAGTAACACCCCATCTCTACAATTTTTTTTTTTTTTTTTTTTTTTTTTTTTTTTTTTTTTTTGCCAATCAATGAGAGCTTGTAAGGTTGCTGAGGTTGGCTGGCCTTGAACTCTTGGCCTCGCCTTCGCAAGTGCCACGACTTCCGGCCGGAGCCACTTTGGGCTCCAAAAATTTTTAACTTAGCCAGGCATGGCAATGCACACCTGTAGTCCTGGCTACTTAGGAGGCTGAGGCAGGAGGATCACTTGAGTCCAAGAGTTCAAGACCAGCCTGGGAAACATGGCAAACCTCATCTCTACAAAAATTAGCTGGACATGGTGGTGCACACCTGTGGTCCCAGCTACTTGGCGGGGTGGGCGGAAGTAGGAGAATCCTGGAGCGTGGGAGGTCAAGGCTGCAGTCAGCCAAGATAGCGCCACTGCACTCCAGCATGGGTGACAGAGTGAGACCTTATGAAAAAAAAAGAAAGAAAGAAAAGAAAAGAAAACCTAGCCAGGTGTAGCAACACACACTTGTAGTCTCAGGCACTTGGGAAGCTGAGGCAGGAGGACTGCTTGAGCCCAGGAATTCATGGCTGCAGTGAGCTGTGATCATGCCACTGTATGGGTGACAGAGTAAGAGCACATCTCCAAAAACAAAAAAGGCCGGTGCAGTGACTCATGCCTATAATCCCAGCACTTTGGGAGGCTAAGGAGGATCCCTTAAGCCCAGGAGTTCGAGACCAGCCTGGGCAACATGGCAAAACCCACCTCTACCAAAAAAAAAAAAAAAAAAATTAGCTGGAGGTGGTGGTGCACACCTGTGGCCCCAGCTACTTGGGGAGCTGAGGTAGGAGGATCATCTGAGCATGGAAGGTAGAGGCTGCAGTGAGTCAAGATTGAGCCACTGCACTCCAGCATGGGTGACAGGGTGAGACCTTGTCTCAAACAGAAAAGAAAACTTAGCCAGGTGTGGTAACATACATCTGTAGTCTTGGGCTCTTGGGAGGCTGAGGCAGGAGGATTGCTTGAGTTCAGGAATTCGTGGCCGCAGTGAGCTGCGATATACCATGGTACTGGATGACAGAGCAAGAGTCCATCTCAAAAAATAAAATAAAATAAAATAAAGCCAGGTGCAGTGACTCACACATATAATCTCAGCACTTTGGGAGGTTGAGGCAGGAGAATCACTTGAGTCGAGCCCAGGAATTTGAAACCAGCCTGGGAAAAATGCTGAGATCCCATCTCTATAAAAAAAACTAAAAAATTAGCTGGGCATGGTAGCACATGCCTGCAGTCCCAGCTACTTAGGAGGCTGAGGCAGGAGGATCACTTGAGCCTGGGAGATTGAGGCTTCAGTGAGCCATGATCGTGCCACTACATCCCAGCTGGCTGACAGAGTGAGACCTGTCTCAATTTAAAAAAAAAAAAAGAGCACAGCGTCTCTGAAACATATAGCTACTGGAGTTGCAAAGCCAAGATGAAAACCCCGATCTTTCCACCTTTGGAAAGTCTGTAGTATCTTCCCTAAATCGTTCTTGATGAGTTTGAAATTTTATGTTTTAGAGTTGGGATCTTGTTCTGTCCCCCACGCTGCAGTGCAGTAGCACAGTCATAGCTCACTAAAGCCTAGAACTCCTGGGATCAAGCAATCCCCTGCCTCAGCCTCCTGCGTAGCTAGCTGGGACTATATGCATGCATTTGCGTGCCTAACCTTTCTTTTTAGAGACAGGGGTCTCACTGTGCAGCCCAGGCTGGTCTCAAACTCCCAGGCTTGAGTGAATCTCCTGCCTCAGCCTTCCATGTAGCTGGGACTACAGGCACTACCCACTGCACGTGGCCAATAAGGAGTTTAAAGAGAGCTTATCTGAAAATGAAACTGCTAACATATAGGTCTTTGGCTGAACACAAGATGGACGGCTTTATGACTCACTCTTCGCTCACTGATATGACACACATATTATCATTAACATGAGGACAAGTGCTGAGCCACCTGCAGACGTGAAACCACGAAGTGTGAACTCAGTGCTCCACTACAGCCATAGCTTAGCACCTCCCTTTCAGAGTCAGGCTGAGGGGTGTCTTGTGCTGATCAGATTTGGGCACAGATAGTATGAACTCTACCCCAAATGCATGCCCTTTTCTCTCACCCGTTCTATAGTGAACAGCCCCGAATCTGAACACTGTCTCCTAACTATAGCCTGGTGACCTGGGCAGCTGGTTACCCTCATCAAACTTCCATTTGCTCATCAGGAGAAGGTGGAGAATCAGACCTACACTAACAAAGTTGTGGAGATCAGTGAGGTAATAGGTGGAGTACCCAGTGTGTGCCTGGCACACAGAAAGGGCTCCACAAATGCCTGCCTGTTCTCTTCACCGTATTGCCACAGGGTAAAGGGAAGGGCAGGCCTGGACCTCTAAGAAACCCAAGGGCATCACAAGACAGTAAGACTGGCACCCTTGGGAGCATTTTCTCTCACAAACTAAAACAGGATGTCATGCTGAAGTCTTCTGATCTAGCAGTCCCATATTTTCCCCTCAAGCAAAACTTCCCTGAGCAGAACCATAGCTCTGTTACAAAATAGAGAAAAGTCACAGCCAGCCAGATGCAGTGGCTCACGCCTGTAATCCCAACACTTTGGGGGCTGAGGCAGGAGGATTACTTGAGGTCAGGAGTTCAAGTCCAGCCTGGCTAAGATGGTGAAATCCCATCTCTACTAAAAATACAAAAATTAGCTGGGCGTGGTGGTACACACCTGTAGTCCCAGCTACTCAGGAGGCTGAGGCAGGAGAATCACTTCAACCCAGGAGGAAGAGGTTGCAATGTGCCAAGATCATACCACTGCACTCCAGCCTAGGAGACAGAGCAAGACTCTGTCTCAAAAAAATAAGAATGAATTGGACCCCTTCCTGACAAATTAACTCCAGATGGATTAAAGACTTAAACATAAGACCTAACACCATAAAAACCCTAGAAGAAAACCTAGGCAAAACCTTCATGACTAAAACACCAAAAGCATTGGCAACAAAAGCCAAAATAGACAAATGGGATCTAATTAAACTCCAGAGCTTCTGCACAGCAAAGGAAACAATCTAATTAGAGTGAACTGGCAATCAAGAGAATGGGAAAAAATCTTTGCAATCTACCCATCTGACAAAGGGTTAATATCCAGAATCTACAAAGAACTGAAACAGATTTACAAGAAAAAAAAAAAAAAGAAACCCATTCAAAAGTGGGAGAAGGATATGAACAGACACTTCAAAAGACATGTATGAGGCCAACAAACATATGAAAAAATGCTCATCGTCACTGGTCATTAGAGAAATGCAAATCAAAACTACATTGAGATACCACCTCACACCAGTTAGAATGGCAATCATTAAAAAATCCAGAGACAACAGATGCTGGAGAGGATGTGGAGAAACAGGAATGCTTTTACACTATTGGTGGGAGTGTAAATTAGTTCAACCATGGTGGAAGACAGTGTGGCAATTCCTCAAGGACCTAGAAACAGAAATTCCATTTGACCCAGCAATCCCATTACTGGGTATATATCCAAAGGATTATAAATAGTTCTATTATAAGGACACATGCACAAGAATGTTCACTGCAGCACTGTTTACAACAGCAAAGACTTGGAACCAACCCAAATGACCATCAATGATAGACTGGACAGGGAAAATATGGCACATATACACCATGGAATACTAGGCAGCCATAAAAAACGATGAGTTTGTGCCCTTTGCAGGGACATGGATGAAACTGGAAACCATCATTCTCAGAAAACTGACACAAGAACAAAAAAATCAAACCCTGCATGTTCTCATAAGTGGGTGCTGAACAATCAGAACACATGGACACAGGGAGGGGAGCATCACACACTGAGGTCTGTTGGGGGGAACTAGGGGAGGGACAGCAGGGGTTGGGGAGTTGGGGAGGGATAACATGGGGAGAAATGCCAGATATAGGTGATGGGGAGGAAGGCAGCAAACCACATTGCCATGTATGTACCTATGCAAAATCCTGCATGTTCTTCACATGTACCCCAAAACCTAAAACGCAATAAAATATATAAAAAAAGAAGTAACAGAAACTGTTTCTAAAGAAAATCACCTTTAAAAAGTGAAAAGGGGAACAGGTGCAGTGGCTCACACCTGTAATCCCAGTACTTGGGGAGGCCAAGGTGTGTGGATCACAAAGTCAGGAGTTCGAGACCAGCCTGACCAACATGGTGAAACCCTGTCTCTACTAAAATACAAAAATTCGCCAGGTGCGGTGTGTGCGCCTGTAGTCCCAGCTACTTGGAAGACTGAGGCAGGAGAATCACTAGAACCCGGGAAGTAGAGGTTGTAGTGAGCCAAGATCAAGTCACCACATTCCAACCTGGGGGACAGGGCGAGACTCCATCTCAAAAAAGAAAAAAAAAGTGAAACGGGACATTCCCAAACATACACCCTCTAACCTGGTGACCATAGGCGGCATGTTTTTAAAAACACCACCAGTGACTGGGCACCGTGGCTCACACCTGTAATCTCAGCACTTTGGGAGGCCAAGGTGGGCGTTCCACAAAGTCAAGAGTCGAGACCATCCTGGTCAACATGGTGAAACCCCGTCTCTACCAAAAATACAAAAAATTAGCTGGGCATGGTGGCGTGCCTGTAATCCCAGCTACTCAGGAGGCTGAGGCAGGAGAATTGCCTGAACCCAGGAGGCAGAGGTTGCAGTGAGCCGAGATCGCGCCATTGCACTGCAGCCTGGGTAACAAGAGCATAACTCCATCTCAAAAAAAAAAAAAAAAAATAGTAACCAGAAAAGCTAAATAAATTCACTTTTATTCATCTTTCAGAGATTGTCATTTAGCCTAGAAAATCACATCAAAAGATGAATAACTGATTTTTGCTTGAAAAAGTCAACCATGTTTAATTGCTCACACAATTTTAATTGCAAGATATGTAATTTCCAATATATACCATTCAACTACACACCATTTTTATGTGCTGGAATGAGACTCAGGAGTATTTTGCTTATGACTTTCCTGTCCTCTTAAACTAGCTTCTGCAGTTAACAATGTGGAGAATTCAGCACAAAAAGCCACCTTAGCCTTTTTTTAATTTGTAATCACTACTTATCCCTTCAAAGTTCCCTTTGCAGCCGTATGCATTTCCACGTCGCTGTCCCTGTGGAAGGCTGCATTTTCCAAGCGGCAGGAGACTTTACTTCTCACTCTCCACTACTCCAGCCTTGGCCAGCTCTCTTGAATTGTGGTTTCCATCTTCTGACTTCTTTTTCTTCCGTGCCTTTCGCTCTACATTAATCTGAGCAATCTCTTCACTTTTGTCTGTGATATATTTTAGCTACACACACACAAAAAAAAAATCTGTATTTGTAACTGGTTGTAATCCTGTTACAAACCTAAAAAAACAAACAAAATTAAACCCTCCACAACCACTGTTGACTCAAAGAATTTGGACAGCCTGGGTTATACTCCTTAAAATTAAATACGGCTTCAATTTTTTTCTTTACTTTTTTTTTTTTTTTTGAGACAGAGTTTCGCTCATTACCCAGGTTGGAGTGCAATGGCATCTCGGCTCACCACAACCTCTGCCTCCTGGGTTCAGGCAATTCTCCTGCCTCAGCCTCCTGAGTAGCTGGGATTACAGGCACATGCCACCATGCCCAGCTAATTTTTTGTATTTTTAGTAGAGATGGGGTTTCACCTTGTTGACCAGGATGGTCTCGATCTCTTGACCTCGTGATCCACCAGCTTCGGCCTCCCAAAGTGCTGGGATTACAGGCTTGAGCCACCGTGCCTGGCCTTTTTTTCTTTTTTTTTTTTTTAAGTTTTTTGTAGATATGCGGGTCTCATTATGTGGCTATGCTGGTCTCAAACTTCCAGGCTTGAACAATCCTCCTGCCTTGGCCTCCCAAAGTTCTGGGATTACTGGCGTGAACCACTGTACCCAGCCAATAAATTGTGTTGTTATTAAAAGTTGTGGCCGAGTGCAGTGGCTCAGACCTGTAATCCCAGCTCTTTGGGAGTCTAAGGCGGGCAGATCATTTGAGCCCAAGAGTTTGAGACCAGCCCAGGCAATATGGTAAAACTCTGCCTCTACAAAAGATACAAAAATTAGCTGGGTGTGGTGGTATGCACCTGTAATCCCAGCTACTTGAGAGGCTCAGGTGGGAGGATCACTGGAGCCCAGGAGACCGGGACTGCAGTGAGCAATGACTGTGCCACTGCACTCAGCCTGGGTGACAGAGTGAGACCCCCGTCTCAAAAAAAAAGTCGTGGCACACGCCTGTAATCCTAGTACTTTAGGAAACCAAGCTGGGAGGTCTGCTTGAGTCCAGGAGTTCGAGAACAGCCTGGGTAACATAGAGAGACTGCATGTCTAAAATTAAAATTAAAAAAAGAAAAAAGCTGTGAGCATTAAACTATCTGGAAAAGTTCCTGTAAACTGCTATACAAATTCGTTCATTCAACGATTTCTTGAGCCCCCACTGTGTGCCAGGACTGCTCTAGGCAACACAGATGGAGCAGAGAACAAAGAGACAAAAGCCCCCGCCCTCATGATGCCCACATTACACGAGGGCCCGCCTGTGCTTTAGCGTCTACCATGAGACTCAGTCAGGAAATGTCCCAGGCCTGGCTCTGCCATCGGCCAGAGCACTAGCCCATGATGACCAGTGCATTTCCAAGTCTTCACCTGAACGACAGAGGCTTAGTCAAAATGATTTCTGGACTTGAAAAGATGGAAAACGTGCTTTTTCCTGCATATCCAGCCACACAGAAACTCCTTCCATGCCTGGCCCATTCAGAGAACTGTGAACACAGTAACAAAATATCCCTATAGACTCTACCCTGTGAACAGTCTCTGACATCATGTTGTAAATGGAACATGGGACCAAAGTTTTGCGATATTACAGAAAAGGCAAATTATAAAACCCAGAGAATGCTGATTAGAAAATTTCAAATTGGCTTAGCAAAATCCATCATAATGAAAGCCAGACTGTAAATTACGGGCAGGTCTGAATGGTTCAACCATCTCTAGTTTTTAATGCAAGGTGCCCTGGGGAATAACTGCATGGCTTCAAGTGATTAATTGGGAATAATGTATTCTGATGGGAAAGGGGAGTGAGGAAAGAAATTCATCTCTCACCAGCGAATTACTCCTCCTGGCTAAGAGCTTCACGTCTTCAGTGTTAATTGTGGTTCTTCTTGCATGTCTGCAGAAAGGGCAGAAACAACTCACCAAAATGTTTGGTATTATTTAAAGTTTTGATGAAACACAGAAGTTCACAGTCAGACTTCAAACTAGCAGGGATCTCTAAATAGCCCATCCTTTTAGATAAAGGGCATTAAGCAAAAGTGACACAAAAATTAGTGAAGTTCCTGAGACCCCAATTAAGTAAAGAGATGGAGAAAGCGGAGGCCCATCTCTCCACCTCCGCTTAGGGCCAAGGGTACCCGAAGAGTAAAAACGCAGACAGGAGGGCTGAGGGCTTAGAGCCCTTCCAAACGTGGCCTGCTTGGTCACAGCTAAGGCCACTGAAAAAGCAAGGTCAGTGTACAACTGTAGTGCAGAGAAAATCAGCCTCAATACAGAGAGCACCTGCTTAAACAGACAGGAAACAGAAGAACAAAGAGAATCTCCACAAAGCATGGCTTTACTTACATCAAGATCCTGCCTTTCTCCAAGGGCTAACTTATAGGAAAAAGCATATGCAGATGCCTCCTAATGCCCCATTCCCAACAAGTAATTAACGGGTTCCCTCTCCAATAACCCAGATAGAACACAGAACATCCTTTAAACTGGAGTCTGCTTCTTGCTCACAAGTTGGACTCAAATTCTCATTCTAGTCCTTTTATCTTTGCTGGAAAAGATAATTTAAGACAATAAGCTCTATTCAATAATATATTACTCCAATTACACCCTTTCTTGCCATTTCTAACCTACCCACAAAATACACAGGTACTTTGCAAGCAGGAATAAATAGGAATCTTTGCATCCTTAATACCTAGCAAAGTGGCCAGCACACACGGTGAGTCCCCACTCAACTGCAGAGGTAGAAGATAAATCCACACAGAAATGACGCTCCATAATTTGGCCAAATTAATCCTTCACATTCTGCATATGATATTGATATACAATATCACGTGTCATCTCATCATGACTGACAATATTTGCTTGTCATAAGATATACCCACTTCAAGAGATAACTTTCTAATTAGCAACCTGCAAGGAATACAGGAGAGAAACAGAAGCCACAAAGAATGAGGCCAGTCCACAGATGTTCTGGGTGGAGAATATTAAGTGCCCATGGACAGTGTGGCCCAGTCTCAACCTCACAGCCAGGTTGCTCTGTCTGTATTTACATTCTTCTTAAAGTACAGTAAAAGGAATATGTAAAGGGAAGAGTCATAATGATCTGTTTACAGAGTGAACTTATCTGTTTACAAGAAAGTGTTTAGTAAACAATGTTCTCAGCCCTCTTCACCACTTCAGCGTGGCCTCAGCTATCTCTGCACCAAGGCCCTCAGTGGAGGGGCCGGCATCCTCTGCCAGCCACTGCCTATCACAGACTCTCCTAAGTCAAACCTCCAACTCCAGAAAATTACTCTAGCTAGGGAAAATAAAAAGCAATTTTTCACATAATACGCTTTGTAACACAGGCTTTAAAGATAATTCCCGAAGTTCCCAGAATTTATTTCCTATAAAATATGTATCTTCAAGCGAGGTGGCTCACGCCTATAATCCCAGCACTTTGGGAGGCCGAGGCGGGTGGATCATGAGGTCAAGAGATAGAGACCATCCTGGTCAACAAGGTGAAACCCCATCTTTACTAAAAATACAAAAATTAGTTGGGCATGGTGGTGCGTGCCTATAGTCCCAGCTACTGGGGAGGCTGAGGCCGGAGAATTGCTTGAACCCAGAAGGCGGAGGTTGCGGTGAGCCAAGATCGTGCCATTGCACTCCAGTCTGGGTAACGACAGCGAAACTCCATCTCAAAAAAAAAAAAAAAAAAAAAAAAGTATCTTCTTCAAAATGTTTGATTGTTAACAACACTAGGAGACTAGAGATTTCAAAGCTAAAGAAAGAAATTCACAACTCAGGCCAGGTGAAGTGGCTCATTCCTGTAATCCCAGCACTTTGGGAGGCTGAGGTGGGCAGATCATTTGAGGTCAGGAGTTTGAGACCAACCTAGCTGACACAGGGAAACCATGTCTCCATTAAAAATACAAAAATTAGCCAGGCACAGTGTCAAGTGCCTGTAATCCCAGCTACTCGGGAGGCTGAGATAGGAGAATAGCTTGAACCTGGGAGATGGAGGCTGCAGTGAGCTGAGATCACCCCACTGCAAAAAGAAATTCACAACTCAGATTAGCAGCTGCTTTCCAAAGGCTGCAGGTGAATTGATTATTTAGAATTTAAATGTGTATTCTCTGGCCAGGTGTGGTGGATCACGCCTGTAATCCCAGCACTTTGGGAGGCTGAGGCAGGCGGATCACCTGAGGTCAGCAGTTCAAGACCAGCCTAGCTAACATGGTGAAACCGTCTCTACTAAAAATACAAAAATTGCCGGGCACAGTGGCTCACGAGGTCAAGAGATCGAGACCATCCTGGTCAACATGGTGAAACCCCATCTCTACTAAAAATACAAAAAATTAGCTGGGCATGGTGGCGCGTGCCTGTAATCCCAGCTACTCAGGAGGCTGAGGCAGGAGAATTGCCTGAACCCAGGAGGCAGAGGTTGCGGTGAGCCGAGTTCGCGCCATTGCACTCCAGCCTGGGTAACAAGAGCGAAACTCCGTCTCAAAAAAATAATAATAATAAAATTAATAAATAAAAATACAAAAATTAGCAGGAGTGGTGGCATGTGTCTGTAGTTCCATCTACTCGGGAAGCTAAGGCAGGAAAATCGCTTGAACCCAGGAGGCAGAGGCTGCAGTGAGCCAAGACTGAGCTGCTGCACTCCAACCTGGGTGACAGAGTGAGACTGTCTCAAAAAAAAAAAAAAGGCTGGGCGCAGGGACAGTGGCTCATGCCTATAATCTCGGCACTTTGGGGAGGCTGAGACAGGTGGATCACAAGGTCAGGAGATCAAGACCATCCTGGCCAACATGGGGAAACCCTGTCTCTACTAAAAATACAAAAAAAAATTAGCTGGGCGTGATGGCACACACCTGTAGTCCCAGCTACTAGTAAGGCTGAAAAAGGAGAACTGCTTGAATCCAGGAGGCGGAGAATGCAGTGAGCTGAGATCGTGCCACTGCACTACAGCCTGGGTGACACTGCGAGACTCCGTCTCAAAAAAAAAAAATGGCCAGGCACGGTGGCTCATGCCTATAATCCCAGCACTTTGGGTGGCTGAGGCGAGTGGATCACCTGAGGTCGGAGTTCAAGACCAGCCTGGCCAAAAGGGTGAAACCCTGTCTCTACTAAAAATACAAAAATCAGCTGGGTGTGGTGGCAGGCACCTGTAATCCCAGCTACTTGGGAGGCTGAGGCAGGAGAATCACTTGCACCCAGGAGGCAGAGGCTGCAGTGAGCTGAGATTGTGCCATGGCATTCAAGCCTGGGTGACAGAGCAAGACTCTATCGGTTGCCCCTGCTCTCAAGTTCACCTCCCACTCCAATAATAATAATAATAATAACTTAAATGTGTAGTTTCACAGAAACTTCTCATAACAAGCTCACCAAAAAGAAAAAGATTCCAGGCATGGTGGCTCAGCTCATGCCTGTAATACCAAAACTCTGGGAAGCACACTGGAGCCCTGGAGCTCTAGGTTATAATGAGCTATGATCCTGCCACTGCACTCCAGAGAGACATTGTATCAAGCAAAAAAGAAAAGAAACAAGAAAAAGAAAACAAAGTTGTCTCAATGAAACAATGTTACAAATACCGGTTAGGTTCCCGGGCCAGTCTACAGAGACTACTTAATACACAGTTGACTTGAAACAGAACATCTTTCTCAAACTGGGGTGATAATAGCCTTGGGAGTAGAGAAAGTGTAACAGGGACAACTCAAATCCACAAGATAACTGAAGCTGACCTTCCAGGAATGTCAATTTTATTCAGAGATAAACTTTAAAACAATGCTTTCTTGTATGAAAGCAAACTGGAATTCAGACAAAGGATGAGTCTTCAAAGAAAACCTATACTTGTGGGTTGTACCAGGAAGAGGGGGTGCTTCCCTGCCTCTGGCTGCACCCCAGACTCCTGGAGCCTCATCACTGAACTCTGCACTCACTCAGTTCTCAGTCAGCCTCTCCACAAACTTTTTTTTTTTTTAAAGAGACAGTCTCGCTCTGTTGCCCAGGCTGGAGTGCAGTGGTATGACCTTGGCTCACTGCAATCTCCATCTCTTGGGTTCAAGCAATTCTCCTACCTCTAGCTGGGACTACAGGTGCACAGGAC
This sequence comes from Saguinus oedipus, assembly GCA_031835075.1. Classification (NCBI taxonomy): domain Eukaryota; kingdom Metazoa; phylum Chordata; class Mammalia; order Primates; family Cebidae; genus Saguinus; species Saguinus oedipus. The sequence goes on along the minus strand of CM063175.1, from coordinate 48,251,642 downwards.
CACGCCAGGCTAATACTTCCTTTTTATATTTTAGTAGAGACAGAGTTTCTTTCTTTCTTTTTTTTTTTTTTGAGACAGAGTTTCCCTCTTGTTACCCGGGCTGGAGTGCAATGGCGCGATCTCAGCTCACCGCAACCTCCGCCTCCTGGGTTCAGACAATTCTCCTGCCTCAGCCTCCTGAGTCGCTGGGATCACAGGCACGCGCCACCATATCCAGCTAATTTTTTTTTTTTTTTTTTTTTTTTTATTTTTAGTAGAGATGGGGTTTCACCACGTTGACCAGGAAGGTCTCGATCTCTTGACCTCGTGATCCACCCGCCTCGGCCTCCCAAAGTGCTGGGATTTCAGGTGTGAGCCACCGCTCCTGGCCTCCACAAACTCTTTTATGTAAAAGATGTTGTCCTTCCTTGTGGAGCTTACAGTCTAAGACTCTCTCTCTCTCTCTCTCTCACACACACACACACACACACACACACACACACACACATTCACACACCACTTTCCCCACCAGTACCCAGCAAAAAAAAAAAAAAAAAAAAAAAAAAAAAAATCAACATTTTGCCAGGCAGTGGCTCACATCTGTAATCCAGCACTTTGGGAGACCGAGGCAGGCAGATCATTTGAGGTCAGGAGTTCAAGACCAGCCTGGCCAACATGGCAAAACCCCATCTCTACTAAAATTAGCCAGCTGTGGTGGTGCATGCCTGTAATCCCAGCTGCTCGGGAGGCTGAGGCAAAGAATCACTTGAACCCAGGAGGCAGCGGTTGCAGTGAGCCAAGATTGCACTACTGCACTCCAGCCTGGGCAACAGAGTGAGACTCTGTCTCAAAAAAAAAAGGGGGGGGGGGCCAGAGGTGGTGGCTCACGCCTGTAATCCCAACACTTTGGGAGGCCAAGGCAGGTGGATCACTTGAGACCAGGAGTTCAAGAACAGACTGACTAACATAGCAAAACTCTGTCTCTACTAAAAATACAAAAAAATTAGCTGGGTATGGCAGTGGGCACCTGTAATTCCAGCTACTTGGGAGGCTGAGGCAAGAGAATCGCTTGATCCTGGGAGGCAGAGGTTGCAGTGAGCCAAGATTGCACCACTGCACTCCAACCTGGGCAGCAGTGCAAGACTCCATCTCCAAAAAAAAAAAAAAACTGCAACCTTTTATGTACTTTTAAAAACAGAGTATCTGAAAGCCTACTGAGTTACTATGCTGTTTCTAATTTCATTTTGGTTTTTGTTGTTGTTTTGAGAGGGAGTTTCGCTGTTGTTACCCAGACTGGAGTGCAATGGCACAATCCCAGCTCACCGCAACCTCCACCTCCTGGGTTCAAGCAATTCTCCTGCCTCAGCCTCCCAAATAGCTGGGATTACAGGCGTGTGCCACCATGCCCAGCTAATTTTTGTATTTTTAGTAGAGATGGGGTTTCACCATATTGACCAGGATGGTCTTGATCTCTTGACCTCGTGATCCACCCGCCTCAGCCTCCCAAAGTGCTGGGATTACAGGTGTGAGCCACTGCGCCCGGCCTCTAATTTCATTTTGTTTACAGAATTTTTACAGAAGTATTTATAGGCTGGGCATGGTAGCTCACACCTGTAATCTCAGCATTTTGGGAGCCCAAAGCAGGAGGATTGCTTGATCCTAAGCGTTCAAGAGTGGCCTGGGCAATATAGCAAGACCCAATGTCTCTTATATATATTGTTTTTAAGTATTTTAAATTTTCATTGCTCCCCCCCCACCACAGCTAACAAAGAAATAGCAAGTAAAGGTGATAAATGTATTTTACCGAAGAGGAGGGCCACCCACCAAGGCAAGCGCCTGAATCAACAGTGACTAAGCTACATGAGCTATCAGTAAGTATCCCTTCACATGATCTTATCCCTTCCGGCCAAGCTGAAGATGCTAAGCGGTTTTCAGGGACAAATATCCAAAGGAATAGGACAGATGAGAGCTTGCTCTCTGAGAACCCACTGCTTTAATTCATTCCGAACATGCATCTGAGAAACAAAGAGCTAATGGGAGCAAGGTGAAAAGTAAGGGGTGTGGGAGACGCTGGCACCAAATCCAAATGGCAGCAAATTAGAAAGCTTTCGCCCTTTCAGGCCTTCGTCATTCAAATTGCTTCATAAAAGCAATTCGGTGCAATTGTTTTCAATTACCTGCAGTACTAATTGAAGAGCTGAGCATAAATCACCTGTAAAAGCTGAGGGTTTAGCAGCTGAAAGCAAGTCACCCATTTTCCAAGGAGTGCGTCTCACTCGGAACAAATGTGGCAAATGAAAGCCCCTGCCTGCCATTCTGTGTGCACCTGCAAGCAATTACCTCCGGGACCCGCTGCGGCTCCCTCCGGGAGGGGCAGCCACCCCCAGGCACTGTGTTCTCAGACCCCGAGCAATCAAACCACCCAGCGACATGGTTTTTCACACAGACATACCATTCAGAGTCCAGGAGACAGTATTCACACCTTTTTAACTTAGAACTGAATAACCTGGGGTAACAAAAAATACTTGGAAAACTTCAAAAAATGCTCGAATAAGTCTGAATCACCATGATTCAAGCAGGCGTCGTGTTCCTGCAGAACAATCATTAGGGAGCAGCCTCCACAAAACACACGGAAAACAATAGGTAGAGCTCTCCTGAAGTACCGCACCAGAGGGAGAGCTCCAGAGAACTAGAGACACAGCGGCCGATAATCAGGTTCTCTACCCACCTTGCAAACATTTCAAGGTCTTTGGCAAAATTTTCTGAAAGAGAAAAAAGATACACACTTTAGGTTCCCTCCCATCTTACTTCAGAAGCAGGAAAAGCGATGCCTTGATTTCTACAGCCAGTACAGTGACTAATAAAACAAACCCTCTTAAAGGTGAAAGGAGGCGCTTCCAGCAGCCCCGCCATTCCGTAAGAGCTTTTAGCTTTTTTATTCACATGACCTCTCTGTCCTTCCCAGAGCCCTCCACCCTTCATTACAAGCCTTCTATTGATTGTGACTACGCCTTTGGTTTCTAGAAACTATCCTTTAACTTCTGCTACAGTTAAGGCTTTCGAGGTCATTCATTTCCCCTCTGAAGTTAAGCAAATACGGATGCTACAAGCTCAGCTGTCAAAAACAACTATGGGTGACATAAAAATGTTACAAGGCACTGAAACAAAACATTTAATGTCGAATATTCCAGCCATCAAGGCAGTTTAAAACACACTAAAATAAAGGCATGAATGCCCCAGTGTTAGCATAATAGGAAAAAAATACTTCTTCCCATAAAATATACAAATCTCAAAGCCAAGAAGAGAAGCGTTTCAGGAAAAATGTATGATGATGACAATGTTCTTGGTCAGACTCGCCACAGCTCCCACCCACGCACAGCTCCCACCCACGCACTGCTCACACCCACTCACTGCTCCCGGGTGAAATCCACCTTTGGGGATTAGAGACAGGGCTAGGGAGGCCAAGGCTTCGTACCACACTGTCGAAAAGTCAGCTCTGAAATAGCCGCAATGGTTTGTTTGCTGAACTGCATCTCTTTGTCCAAGGCAACCTCCTCGCAAAGACAACCCACAGTGTAGTGAACTGCTGCCTTTAGCCTCTGTTGGAAAAATCGAAATATTTCATGGGTGAGGGTGCAAATAAGAGCTTTTCAAGCCTTAGAAAATTAACACAAAGGAGAGGATCTGCTAAGCCTAATTCCTCTAGCACTTTCCATAATGGCTGAGTGGCTTTTCAAGTGTACTAATAAGTTAATGAGACCCACTGGAGTGTGACTTGTAGAAACGTTACCTCCTTGTTAACGGTTATGATTTATGGCAGGTAAAGATAAGGAATTAGATGGCAAGTCAGCGGGGAGACAGACCGGTCAGACTGGTGCCTGCCAAGGCCCCCGGTGGTTTTACTCACTGATTCCAAACTATCTGCAGACGGACCTCTGACTGAGTAAAGGCATATGCTAGGTGTTTGGGAAAACAATGAGAAACCAGGCAGGGAACTTTGCCCTTACGGTGGTTAATCAAGTAAATACAGAAGGTCTCATCCCTCTGCCGTTAAGTCCCTGGCAGCCCCAGGCCTGCAAGTTACAGAGGACAAAAGTACATGATAGGCTGAGTGTGGTGGCTCACACCTATAATCCCAGCAATTTAAGGTGGGTGGATCACAAGGCCAGGAGTTCAAGACCAGCCTGACCAACATGGTGAAACCCCATCTCTACTAAAAATACACACACAAAAAAAGCCGGACACAATGGCAAACACCTGTAATCCCAGCTACTTAGGAGGCTGAGGCAGGAGAATCACTTGAACCTGGGAGGCGGAGGCTGCAGTGAGCCGAGATCATGCCACTGCACTCCAGCCTGGCGACAGAGCAAGATTGTCTCAAAAAAAAAAAAAAAAAAAAAAAAAATGTACAGAACAACACAGGAAAGGCTCAAGAGGGCACACTCTCCCACTCCCAATCTGGATGGTTGGGAGGCCACCCCCACCGGGCCCTCACTGTCCAGTACTGAAAAAGATCTCTCTGCCCCTTACAGAAAAGTGCCAAGAGGGGAGGAAGAGCCTCCAGTGTAAGACAAGCTAAGCAACAGTCTTGGCCATGTGTTGACAGAGTTCTGTTGAGCCCACCTGTGGGTACTCTGTCTCGGTGCCGAAGACAGAGCTGAGCTGCACATGGTGACAGCTGAACCATCGAGGGAAGAAAATCTACCAGCAAGTGTTCAATGCATAGACCAGAGGAGGAGGAACTGCAAAAAGCACAAGTCCAGGACCCCTGGATAGAGGCCAGGCAGATGAGGAGGGCATCTACTTTCCTGCATTTCAGACCTCACAAGACCAGGTAAAGTGAGGCCTCTGGTAGGAGAGCCCAAGAGCCATCATCAACCTGGAAGGCATGAAGATTACAGGTGTGATCACTGCACACCACAGCCTCGAGCTCCTGGGCTCAAGTGAACCTCCTGCCTCAGCCTCCAGAGTAGCTGAGACTACAGGCCCATGCCACCCTGCCCAGCTCAAGGTCATCTTTTCTGGGTATGGGTGGGGGTCAGGGTACAGGATATAAATTCTTCTGAATGCTCTTGGCTCCAGGAAGTTTTCTCAGACCTTCCTCCTCCTCCTCCCCTCCCCATGGCTGGGCTGGGGGCATCACTGCACTTAGAGGCTAAATCACTAAACTCCTCAAGGGCAGGACTGTCAGTTGTGTTTACTACTGTCTACCAACTGCCAAGAACAGTTGTTTATGTGAATCGGGGCAGGAATCTTCTACAGGCTCATCACAGCTGAGGGGCAAATTTCTCAGCCCATCTTTGCAGCTTCATTTCATCAGTAAGCATCTGTTGTCTATTGAGAGCTAGGCTCTGTTCTAGGGACTAATTACACAAAAATGAAAAGAGCGGACCACGCACAGTGGTTCACACCTGTAATCCCAGCATTTTGGGAGACCAAGGCGGGCAGATCACTTGAAGTCAGGAGTTCAAAACCAGCCTGGCCAACATGGTGAAACCCTGTCTCTACTAAATATGCAAAATTAGCCAGGTGTGGTGGCTTGCGCCTGTAATCCCAGCTACTGCAGAAGCTGAGCAGGAGGACATCCTGAACCTGGGAGGCGGAGGCTGCAGTGAGTTGAGATCGAGCCACCACACTACAGCTGGGCAACAAGAGGGAGACTCCATTTCAAAAAAAAAAAAAAGAAGAGGGTAGGGAGGACCAAAGAGACGAGATTACCAAACACAATGTCTCATCCTTCACGGAATCCTGGATGAAGGAAAAAAGTGAAAAGAAACATCTTTAGAAGAAGTGGGAGCACCTGACAATGGACTGCACATTCAATAGTTTTACCAATATTAAAGTTCCTGAGTGGGACAATTTATTGAGATGATGTAGAAGAATGCCTTGGGCTTTGTTTTTTAAGATGTATTGTTTCGCTCTGTCATGCAGGCTGGAGTGCAACGGTGTGATCTCGGCTCACTGCAACCTCCACCTCCTGGGTTCAAGCAATTCTCCTGCCTCAACTTCCGGAGTAGCTGGGATTACAGGCACCACACCCGGCTAATTTTTGTATTTTTAGGAGAGGGAGTTTCACCATGTTGGCCAGTCTGGACTTAAACTCCTGACCTCAAGTAATTGAGGTGCTGGGATTACAGGCATGAACCACTATGCCCAGCCAAGTGCTGGGATTATAGGCGCGAGCCACCATACCCCCAATGCCTTGTTTTTGAGAGATGTGTACTAAAGAATTAAAATTTAAAGGCGAAGTGTCAAAATATTTGCAATTAATTCTCCGATGAGGGAAAAGGAAGGGAGCAAACAGCAAAATGCTAACTAGTGGTGGAATCGAGGTGACAGGCATCTAGCCGTTCAGTACCACGTTCTTGCAAGTTTTCTGAAGGTTTGAACTTCTCAAAATACAAGGGACAGGGTAGACAGCTGCTGCAATTTAACTTTGTAGAGCAGAAACTCGAGTCTGGAGCTCATTCCCGCGTTTCTTCAGTCTGTCCTCTTTAAGGTCACCATTCCGGGTCCTGCTTTTCGCCTCTTCACAGCACTGTAACGTTCTCAGCCTCTGCTGCTCTGTAAGCCCGGCGCTTATGAAAGGAACCAATGGGATGCCCGCAGCTACCCTGGCAAGTGGTTATTCTTACGACGATTTTGCAGAGGAAAAAAAACTGCGTTTGGGCCGAGTCAGTACAATCACGAGTTGGCGGAGCGGAGATTCGAACCCACATCTAAGCCTGGGCCGCACCTAGTCCCAGCGGCGCAGCCCCTCATCTGTAACAGGGCCGACGCCTCCAGGACCAGCGTTCCAGAGCTCCGACCCGACCGGCGCACCGCGCTACCGGCGTCACCTGTAGCGTCTCTAATGCCAACGTTCCACCCTCATGACAACCCCATCGAGAAGGGGAAACCGAGGCTTCCTCGCAAAGCCAGAAGGTGGCCTCTCGCCGCCGGACCCCGGAGCCCGGAGCCCACGCGCTCCCCTAGAACCGCTTCCTCCCGGGCCGGTGCAGCCCAAGGTCCAACGCGTTGCCGCGGAAAATACATCCCAGCACCACCCACGGCAGCAACCACCCCATGAGAGGCCGCCTGGGGCCTCGGGGTCCTTTTCTCTACAGAAACTCGGCGCCGTTCCAGCCCAGCCCAGCCGGGCCCCCATTTTCCTGTACCTGTTGGTAAGAAAATCGTTGCTGCTCCTCGGCCTCCGCCTCCTCTTCCATCTCTGCGGGCTGACCCTGGGCAAACGCGTGAGGGCTGAGAGCGGCGGTGGTACGCTGCCGGGTTGGATTTTCCCGCCGCGGTGCGGACGACGGGCCGCGCGAGGGGACAAAGTTCGCAGGTCCGTCATGCCTCGCGCGCCCCCTGGTGGCGTTCCGCGGAGGGGCCTCCGCGGTCGACCTCCAGCGCCCAGCTCAGCTTTCTCTGCGGAGGTGGCGCTGGCGGGGCGAGGCGGGGCTTGACCGTCAGGGTCCCTGCTGCACTCCAGAGCCTGACTCAGCGCCTGGCACAGCACTCAACACCACTCTCCGCGAAACACGTGTGTGCATAGTGCAAAGCGTGTTCCAGTCGAGTGTAAAAGATGCATAGCCCACGATTTACAGATCATGTAACGCAATATACATTATCATAAGTACACTCTAGAGCTTCCTGCAGCTGTACCTCGGGTGTATCTTGCAAAATCCACCATCAGCTTTATCATTCTATCACCAACAAGAGCGTCACAAAGTCAAACTACAGTGAATGAACGCCCCGTGACTTCATTTAGCGAGTGAAACAGGAACCGCCTCGTTGCCATTCATTGACGGAGAAGTATGGTTCCGACATCAGTGTTACTACTTTTCCTTTACGTTAACAATGAAGTGAAAGCATCAGACCCAATTTTGGTTTGTTTTTGTTGTAGTTTTTGTTTGTTCGTTTTTTGTTTTGAGACAGTCTCACTGTCACCCAGGCTGGAGGGCAGCGGTGAGATCTCAGCTCACTGCAACCTCCGCCTCCCGGTTCAAGAGATTCTCCTGCCTCAGCCTCCTGGCTGAGACTACAGGCATGCACCACTACACCCACTACTTTTTGTATTTTTTAGTAGAGATAGGATTTCACCATATTGGCCAGGCTGGTCTCAAACTCCTGACCTTGTGATCCACCCACGTCGGCCTTCCAAAGTGCTGGGATTACAGGCATGAGCCACCACAGCCAGCCTGTTGTAGTTTTTTGAGAAGCAGGGTCTCACTCTGCTGCCTAGGCTAGAGTGCTGTGGCTCAACCAAGGCTCACTGCAGCCTCGACTTCCTGGGCTCAGGTGATCCTCCCACTTCAGCCACCCAAGTAGCTGGAACCACAGGTATGCATCAGCACACCAGCTAATTTTTATTTTTTGTAGAGACCAGGTCTCACTATGTTGCCCAGGCTGATATCAAACTCCCGGCCTCAAACAATTGTCCCATCTCAGCCTCCCAAAGTGATGGGATTACAGGTGTGAGCCACCACACCCTGCCTGTATTTCTAGGTTTTTGTTTTATTTTTAATTTATTGCCTATATTTCTGTATTCTGCATTTGTCACAGTAGGTGCTACTTTTAGAATGGAAGGGAAGGCTAGGCATGGAGGCTCACACCTGTAATCCCAACACTTTGGGTGGCTGAAGCGGGCAGATCATGAGGTCAAGAGATTGAGACCATCCTGGCCAACATGGTGAAACCCTGTCTCTACTAAAAATACAAAAATTAGCTTGGCGTGGTGGTGCATGCCTGTAGTCCCAGCTATTTGGGAGGCGAGGCAGGAGAATTGCTTGAACCTGGGAGGCAGAGGTTGCAGTGAGTCGAGATCATGCCACTGCACGCCAGCCTGGAGACAGAGCGAGACTCTGTCTGAAAAAAAAACCAACCAAGACTGGAAGGGAAGCACATAAAGCCACTCCTTGTCTTCCTTTCTCAGGGACATCCCTCAGGTTCCCTAAACTTGCCAAGGGCTGAAACCCAGATCAAAGCTTTTTGGAGGTTCTGCCTTCTGAGGACTTTCCTCTGCACCTGCCCAGTGGGTGGCATCTAGAAATGACAGGTACTTCTCGCCTGTTTCCACTACTCCCCGAAGACATCCCAGTCTACCTGGACAGTCCTCCGGGGCCAAACAGGGCAGACCTCTGATGGATTTTCCTAATGGGCTAGGCAGGCAGGCCGTCCAGGGTGAGCCCAGGCCCGCAGCACGAGAGACGGCCAGGCGCTGGGTGGTGAGCCACTCCACTCAAGAGCACACCATGGCTGCAGAGCCCAATTCCCTCCCTCGAGCATGGTGACCCCAAGCAAGTCACAGGACCTGGCCAAGCCTCATGTTCCTCATTTATCAATTGGGGACAGTAGTTCCAACCTCACAGTCTAGGTGTGAGGTTTAAACAATTGCCTCACATAAGAGGTCAGGAAATAGTAACAATGCATCCTGGGCAGTTCCTGTGCTTGTACCTGTGTTGCCTCATTTTAAAGCAGTTGCTTCCCAGAATTGAAGAACATTTTTCCAGTGACATGCATGCAATACAGAGGCACTTAAGAGAGGTATGAGAGGCCAGGAGCTGTGGGTACCTGTAATCCCGGCACTTGGGGAGGCCGAGGCAGGTAGATCACTTGAGGTCAGGAGTTCAAGACCAGCCTGGCCAAGATAGTGAAACCCCATCTCTACCAAAAAATACAAAAATTAGCCAAACACAGTGGCACGTGCTTGTAATCCCAGCACTTGGGAGGCTGAGGCGGGAGGATCGCTTGAACCCAGGAGGTGAAGGTTGCAGTGAGCTGCGATCATGTCATTGCACTCCAACCTGGGTGACGGAGCAAGACGCTGTCTCAAAAAAAAAAAAAAAAAAAAAGGTGTGAGAAAAAAGTCAAGGGCTGAGTTATTTGTTACAGAAAATGGAGCTGGATGTGGTGGTTCAATCCTGTAATCCCAACACTTAGGGAGGACAAGGCAGGAGGATCACTTGAGCCCAGTTCAAGGCTGCAGTGAGCCATGATCACACCACTGCATTCCAGCCTGGGTGACAGAGTGAGACCCTGTCTCTAAATAAATAAATAATGAAAAAAGGATATATTCATGTTTGGTTTAAACTCTTACTTGATGAAGTAGCCATATAATCTGACCACTAGATGTCAGTGTTGCACTGCAGCGTGAAACAAGGCCAAGCATACCCGCTGACAATGTTGCGGTGACACCGAGCCCTTTGCACCTGTCCTCGCTCTAGGCACTCATTTAATATCTCATCTGCCTTCACAGGTAGGTGCTGTTAGCCCCATTTTACATGAGGAAATAGAAAGGTGGAAGAACTCTGCCCAAGGCTAAACTACTGGCAAGTGGTAGAGCCCAGGTTTGATCGTTTCTGAGTTCACGTTTTATCCACTGCCCTCACCATAAATAAGACAAAGACCTTTGTGGGTTTTTTGAATCCTTTTCGTCTACATTAAAGAGGGTTCCATAAATACTCAGTTCGATTGCAATTGTTTATTTATCTTAAAACGGGACTGTAAGGCTGGTCTTGGTGGCCCACGCCTGTAATCCCAGCACTTTGGGAGGCTGAGATGGGTGGATTGCCTAAGGTCAGGAGTTTGAAACCAGCCTGGCCAACATGGGGAAACCCTGTCTCTACTAAAAATACAAAAATTAGCCAGGCATAGTGGCACATGTCTGTAATCCCAGCTATTCTGGAGGCTGAGGCAGGAGAATTGCTTGAACCTGGAATGCAGATCGTACCTCCCAGGTTGTAGTGAGCCAAGATCGCACCATTGCACTCCAGCCTAGGCAGCAAGAATGAAACTCCATCTCAAAAAAAAACTGCACTGTAAAATGCTGATACAAAAATCAATCTTGGCCAGATGTGGTGGCTCACACCTGTAATCTCAGCACTTTAGGAGGCCAAGGCGGGTGGATCACTTGAGGTCAGGCGTTTGAGACCAGCCTGGCCAACATGGTGAAACCCCGTCTCTACTAAAAACGCAAAAATTAGCCGGGCATGGTGGCACACCTGTAATCCCAGCTACTCCAGGGGCTGACGCAGGAGACTCAGTTGAACCCGGGAGGCAGAGGTTGCAATGAGCAGAGATCACACACCATTGCACTCCAGGCCTGGGTGACAGTGAGACTATGTCTCCATTTCATAGATTTATTCAAGAGAAGATAAAAATTTAAAAACCAGGCCGGGCACAGTGGCTCATGCCTATAATCCCAGCACTTTGGGAGGCCGAGGCGGGTGGATCATGAGGTCAAGAGATCAAGACCATCCTGGTCAACAAGGTGAAACCCCGTCTCTACTAAAAATACAAAAATTAGCTGGGCATGGTGGTGCACACCTGTAGTCCCAGCTACTTGGGAGGCTGAGGCAGGAGAATTGCTTGAACCCAGGAGGCGGAGGTTGCGGTGAGCCAAGATCGCACCATTGCACTCCAGCCTGGGTAACAAGAGCGAAACTCCATCTCAAAAAAAAAGAAAAAAAAATTTAAAAACCATTAAATATTACACATATTCTGTAAGCACATGAGGTCAGGACTTTGGATTTCTCTCACCACTGGACAGAGGGTACCTAGCACAGTGCCCGTGCCCAGCTGTATTCTTACATATACGCCATTTTTATTGTATGAGACCTTCAGGAAAATCCCCAAATAGTGCCAGTTTCCAACTCTGCCACATAACAGATTTCCCATTACAGGGTCAGCATGTGTAGCAGACTATAATTTACGAAGATGGTGAGATCAATGTCTCCTGATCCATGTGCTCTTTTAGAACCTTCTAGAAGGCAGAGTCTAATCCGCCCCTTGAGTCTGGGGAGCTTGTGACTTGCTTGGAACCGATTTTGTACTGCTATAATCATGCCATGGAACATTCATGGCTCGGCTTTAAAAGGCCACGTGTGTGCTTCTGCCTCCTTAGCGGGAAGATTTACCTTTGGAGCCCTGGGTGAACAAGCAAGATGTTTCTCTGGCCTGAGGCCATGTGATGAGGCCACATGTACTTTTTCCAGCTCATAGCCCTAGCTGAGGTCCCAGCCAACGGCCAGCATCCACCATCGGATGAATGAGAGAGGACCCCTCCACACCCCTAGCCATGGTGCCAATCCTGCTCCCAAGTCTTCCTAGCTGAGGCCCCAGACATTATGGAGCAGAGACACCCTGTGCTCCTTCCAGGTTCCTGACCCATAGAATCAGGAGAAAATGGGAATTGTGGGCCAGGCGTGGTGGCTCAAGCCTGTAATCCCAGCACTTTGGGAGGCCAAGGCGGGTGGATCACAAGGTCAACAGATCGAGACCATCTTGGTCAACATGGTGAAACCCCGTCTCTATTAAAAATACAAAAAATAAGCTGGGCATGGTGGCACGTGCCTGTAATCCCAGCTACTCAGGAGGCTGAGGCAGGAGAATTGCCTGAACCCAGGAGGTGGAGGTTGCGGTGAGCCGAGATCGTGTCATTGCACTCCAGTCTGGGTAACAAGAGAGAAACTCCATCTCAAAAAAAAAAAAAAGAAAATGGGAATTGTGGTTATTTTACACAACTGACTTTGGGGTGGTCTGTTACACACCAGTCTGTAGCAATTGGGACAGCATATAAGATTAACAGAGGGCCAGGCATGTTGGCTCACACCTGTCATCCAAGCACTTTGGGAGGCCGAGGCAGGTGGATCACAAGGTCAGGAGTTCGAGACCATCCTGGCCAATATCATGAAACCCCGTCTGTACTAAAAACACAAAAATCAGCTGGGCGTAGTGGCAAGCACTTGTAATCCCAGCTACTTGGGAGGCCAAGACACGAGAATCACTTGAACCTGAGAGATGGAGGTTGCAGTGAGCTGAGATCACACTACAACACTCCAGCCTGGGTGACAGAACAAGACTCCATCTCAAAAAAAAAAAAAAAAAAAAGAATGTGAACAGATGCATTGGCTCACATGCTGAACACAGAGTGCTGAAGGCTCCCACCCCTTCCAAAAAGATGGGCTCTACATCTGCCTCAAAGAACAGTAACCCTTGCAATGCCTAAAGTCTCTTTGCTTAGCAGTCCTTCTGCTTGACCAGGCATGGTGGCTCATGCCTGTAATCCCAGCACTTTGAGAGGCTGAGGCGGGTGGATCACTTGAGGTCAGGAGTTGAAGACCAGCCTGGTCAACATGGTGAAACCCTGTCTCTACTAAAATAGAAACATTAGCCAGGGCTGGTGGTGGGCACCTGTAATCTCAGCTACTCAGGAGGCTGAGGCAGGAGAATCACTTGAAACTGAGAGACGCAGGTTGCAGTGAGTGGAGATGGCACCACTGCACTCCAGCCTGGCAACGGAGCAAGACTGTCTCAAAAACAAAACTTCTGCTTCCTTTTCTGACCCTTGTTTGTAACAACGCTCCTTTGTGTTCCCAGTAAAGCAGAGCTGTGACTGAAGTCATTAGGGGCCTACAATTTCTACGTGAAGGAAGCCACCAGATTTGTCCCTTCATGGTTGGGCTGGACAGGACTAACTTGGCTAAAGGCAAAACTCCTCTGTCCACCTCCTTCCACGCCCAGAATTATTTGGCAACCTCCCTTCAGGAGGTGGGCGAGGCAGGTAATGAACAGTAATAGTGCTCACTGCGTGGCCGGCTCTGGTCCAAGTGCCTGTGTTTAAGCCTGAAAATGGCTCTGTGAGGTCGGTGTTATGATCATCTCTTCTACATAGATGAGAAAATACACACACAGAGGTTAAGTAACTTGTGAAGTAAGACTGAATTTGTGGTGGAGCCAAGATTGGAGCCCAGGGCCAGGTGTGGTGGCTCATACCTGTGGTCTCAGCACTTGGGAGCTGAGGCTGGAGGATGACTTGAGCACAAGAGTTTAAGATCAGCCTGGGCAACATAGGGAGACCCCATCTCTGGACAACATTTAAAAATTAGTGAGGTGTGGTGGTGTGCACCTGGAGTCCCAGCTAGCCAGGAGGCTGAGATGGAAGAATCACTTGAGACTGGGTGGTTGAGGCTATGCTGAGTCATGACAGCACCACCGCACTCCAGCCTGGGCCAGAGTGAGACCTTGTCTCAAAAAAGGAAAGAAAAGAAATGCAGAATGTGGGGCCCCGCTTCAGCCCCCTGAATCAATCTAATCTTTCAAAATCTCAGGGAGATGGTGGTGGGAGTGGGGGAGTCGCAAGCAGGTTAGTTTCAGAAGCTCTGACCTTTATTAACCTCTACACCTGCTGCACAGCACATACAGGCACCCCTACCAGCAACCTTTTGAGGACTGGGTGAAAAGCAAATTCACCACTGATGCTGAGAGGTAACATTTGGTTTCTCTCAATAGAAACACCCACCACTGCTGGCCAGGCCCAGTGGCTTATGCCTGCAATCCCAGCACTCTGGGAGGCTGAAGTGGGAGCAGCATCGTTTAAGCCCAGGAGTTTGAGACCAGCCTAGGCAACATGGCAAGACCTTATCTCTACCAAAATTGCAAAAAATTAGTGGGGCATGGTGGTACATGCCTGTAGATCCAGTTAACCGGGAGGCTGAGGCAGGAGGATCACTTGAATTTGGGGAGTTCAAGGTTGACCAAGTTACTGCTTTCTAGCCTGGGCAAGAGTGAGACCCTATCTTAAAAAAGAAAAACAAAAACCCAGCCAGCCTGCTTCAGGGGTCAGGTACACTCAATGGTAGTAATTGCTGCCACTTTTTCTTTTTTGAGACGGAGTCTCTGTCACCCAAGCTGGAGTGCAGTGGTGCAATCTCAGCTCACTGCAACCTCCACCTCCTGGATTCAAGCAATTCTCCTGCCTCAGCCTCCTGAGTAGCTGGGATTACAGGCATGTGCCCAGCTAATTTTTTGTATTTTCAGCAGAGACAGGGTTTCACCATGTTGGCCAAGCTGGTCTCGAACTCCTGACCTCAGATGATCCACCTGCCTTAGCCTCCCAAAGCGCTGGGATTACAGGCCTGAGCCACCAAGCCCAACCCTTTTTTTTTCTTTTTTTGAGACAGGGTTTGCTCTATCACCTCGGCTGGAGTATAGTGGTGTGATCATGGCTCACTGCAACCTCAATCACTCAAGCGATCCTCCCACCTCAGCCTGCCAGGTAGCTGGACTCTTCAGGGTGTACCACCATGCTCAGCTAGTTTTTATTTTTTGTAGAGATGGGGGTCTCACTATGTTGCCCAGGCTGGTCTCAAGCAGTCCTCCCACTTGGGCCTTCCGAAGTGCTGGGATCACAGATGTAAGCCACCATGCCCAGCTTTGCTGCCGCTTGTGTATTATGTGCCAGGCACTGTTTTGTTTTCCCTTGGTGAATCCTCAAAATAGCCTCAAGGACACATTTCCCATTTTACAAATGAGAAACAGAATAGAGATAGTAAATAATTTCCCCGAAGTCTTATAGCTAGTAAGCAAAGGGGGCTGGATTTGAAACAAAACTCTACCATTCGCAGCTTTTTGGAAGGTAACAAAGGGGCTGAGTGGTTTCCCTTCTGATCATTACTGTTTCAAACATCCTGGGCAATCCAGATTTAAGGCCTGTTGACACTTAGCCTCTGACCTCCTGCTTTCTCTCTCCATTCTAGCAGCGTCCTCCATCAACCTAGAGCCAGGTCAAAAGATCCCCCTTGAGCAGTGCCTTTCACAACCCTCAAACATCAATCCCGGCTGGGCACAGTGGCTCACGCCTGTAATCCCAGCACTTTGGGAGGCTGAGGCAGGTGGATCACGAGGTCAGGACTTTGAGACCAGCTTGACCAACATGGTGAGACCCCATCTCTAGCCAGGCATGGTGGGCGCCTGTTGCCCCAGCTACTTGGGGAGCTGAGGCAGGAGAATCACCTCAACCTGAGAGGCAGAGGTTGTGATGAACTGAGATCGCACCACTGCACTCCAGCCTGGGTGACAGAGCGAGACTCCGTCTCAAAAAAAAAAAAACAGTCCATCCGTGGGGCTACTTGGGCTACTCTTAAATGTGCAGGGAGGACCTGCAATCCCAACACCTTGGGAGGCCAAGATGGGAGGCTCGCTTGAGCCCAGGGTGCTCGACATCAGCCTGGGCATCATAGCGAGATCACATCTCTAAACAAAATGTAAAAATAAAAAGCTGGGGCCGGGCGCGGTGGCTCACGCCTGTAATCCCAGCACTTTGGGGGGCCGAGGCGGGTGGATCACGAGGTTAAGAGATCGAGACCATCCTGGTCAACAAGGTGAAACACCGTCTCTACTAAAAATACAAAAATTAGCTGGGCATGGTGGCGCGTGCCTGTAGTCCCAGCTACTCAGGAAGCTGAGGCAGGAGAATTGCCTGAACCAAGGAGGCCAAGGTTGCAGTGAGCCAAGATCGCACCACTGCACTCCAGCCTGGGTAACGAGCGAAACTCTGTCTCAAAAATAAATAAATAAAAATAAATAAAAAGCTCGTGATTGAAATTGTCTCTTTCACATTAGCTCCGAGAGGTCAGAGGTCATACTGTAGACAGCAGCTGTCGAGGCACAGGCACCATTTGCTCGTCTTAGGCAACTCTTAGGACTTTCTTAGCATTCCAGGGAGATCATGAAGTCAGACCGCTGCAGGGAACCTGTAACGTGGCCCCAGGCCACATAATCCTATCAGTATGCTGGCAGGTTTTTATTTTTTCTGAGTAAATAAGATCAAGTGAAAAGCCTGGTTTAAGGAGCAGGCTTAGATTGTTCAAAATCCCACACTGAATCCGTGGGCCTAACTTAGTGACAGACGTTAGAAAGGAAATAAATCAGACCAAGCTAAGCCTATCATTATAGTTCTGTAGAAAGTTTATTATGAAGTATTTCACATACAAAAAGGCGCAAAGAATGTCACACACAGCTTGCCAGGAGCAAAAAAAGAAGAAAGAAAAAGCCTGTTAGAGTGAACTTGCACATATGCACTGCCTACCTGGAGAAATAAAGATGCCCAGTGGACTAAAGCCCCTGGTGCGCTCTCCCTGCCTGCCTTCTCTGAGTTAAGCATGATCCTAAATGTGTTTCCTGTGTTATTCTACTTTTTTTTTGAGACGGAGTTTCCCTCTTGCTACTCAGGCTGCAGTGCAATGGCGAGATCTTGGCTCACCACAACCTCCACCTCCTGGGTTCAAGCAATTCTCCTGCCTCAGCCTCCCAAGCAGCTGGGACTACAGGCACGCCACCACCATGCCCAGCTAATTTTTTTTTTTTTTTTTTTTTAGTAGAGACGGGGTTTCACCATGCTGACCAGGATGATCTTGATCTCTGGACCTCATGATCCATCCACCTCGGCCTCCCAAAGTGCTGGGATTACAGGCGTGAGCCACCATGCCCACCGCCCCCCGCTTTTTTTTTTTTAAAGAAAAATCTTTCTGCCAATGGGGATAATGGCTCCGTGTGGCCGAGGTGAGACTACTTAAGAATCTAGAGAAAGAGCTTCAGTCTGATGTCGGTTTTATTGAGTAAAGGAAAAGGGAACTGAGCTGCATGATACAGAGGTTCCAGTTGTTAAAGAGTACAGACACTCTTCCCATCTGTGTGATGGGAACTGCACCAGCACAGGGGACACTGCTGTGAGGAGGAGGTTCCCACATCTATGCACATGAGCAGCTCCTGGTCAGTCCCAAGAGGCAAGGGCAGAGGGTGAAGCAGCTCTCACAAAGCTACTTTACAAATAAACTCTGTGCTTTCCTCAGGAG
The DNA here is from genome assembly GCA_031835075.1 of Saguinus oedipus. Lineage (NCBI taxonomy): Eukaryota > Metazoa > Chordata > Mammalia > Primates > Cebidae > Saguinus > Saguinus oedipus. The sequence continues at coordinate 48,234,045 of CM063175.1, read as the reverse complement.
TCACTTACAACACTTTTTAAAAAAAAGATCTGAACAGAAAATAGGGCAAAGGGCCATGTGGTGCATCATGAGGCACATGGAATGTCCTGGTCTGTGGAATTGTGGAGGGTGACAGAAGCAGCGTGATTAGGCATTGTATGACGAGGATGACACACTGCCACCGTGGCCTGTCCAATTGGTGTGGATAAACTGCCCTGGTTTGGCCAAGAGTTCATAGGTGTGGGCCCCGAAGTAATCCCGCTGAGCCTAGGAAACAAGAGAGTAGGTTGGTCAGGAGAGTCTGTGGCGCATGCCCCTCGGGGCCAGCCAGGTTAATCCCTGCCCTGCAGGCTTACCTGGATGAGGTTGGCTGGAAGCATCTCATGTCTGTACCCGTCATAGAAGGAGAGGGCAGTGGTAAAACAGGGCATGGGAATGCCAGCCTGGACCCCAGTGCTGACTGCCCGCCTCCAGGAGTCCTGAGCACAAAATGCAAGGCCAGAGATTAGTGATTTACCCCTGGCAACATTGACAGATTTTCATTCACATCAATGTGGGTAAAAGAAAAACTGATCGTTAGGCCAGGCATGGTGGCTCAAGCCTGTAATCCTAGCACTTTAGGAGGCCGAGGTGGGCAGATCACAAGGTCAGGAGTTCAAGACCAGCCTGGCCAACATGGTAAAACCCCATGTCTACTAAAAATACAAAAACAAATTAGCTGGGTGTGGTGGCACATGCCTGTAGTCCCAGCTACTCAGGAGGTTGAGGTAGGAGAACTACTTGAACCTGGAAGGCGGAGGTTACAGTGAGCCAAGATCACACCACTGCACTCCAGCCTGAGCAACAGAGGGAGACTCCATCTCAGATAAAAAAGAGAGAGAAAAACTGATGGCCCCCGGGAGGTAGAGTACCGATGGCACGAGCTCTACGCTACGTACCTGGCAGTTTTCAACAGCTGACTTAAAGAAGTCGTCCAGTAGGAGGTTCTGGAGTTCTGGGTTTCGATCAAATGCATCCTTTATCTTTCCTAGGAATACACTGAAATAATCGAGGGGGAAGAAAGCAATGATCTTAACTCTAACAGGAAAGTAAGTTGGAAGCTGATGTATACTCTGGTGAAGTACAAAGTTCTAGTTCTCATCTCTTCAAGCCAGCTGTTAAGTGCAGCGCGCTGCCAGCACTCTAATTTTACATAAACATGCTTTTTGAGGCTGAAGCAAATCTGACAGATATTCCGTGTGAAAATAAAACTTAAAAACTATTCTTGGAGTCATTTTTAAAGAGAACTAACATTAGAATCATCTGAATCATCTATTTCAGAAAAATAAGATTCATCAAATGAATCTTCAGCTAGCATGAGAACGATGTAACGTCACGTGTAGGAATGCTACATTTTCTATGATTTGACATTTTCAATGAAAAAAAAGAGCAAAAGTCCCAAGAGTCATTTTCAAAGGTGTAGAGTGGACAGTCTAGTTAGAGCAACAGACGTACAGGGAAGAAGGGAGCCAGATAATCTAAACCCATCTTGCTGCCAGTGTCCAGTTATGGGGTAACTGCCCATCCCTGGAAACTGCTCAAGCTAAGTGTCCTAAGCTTGCTCTTCTGCACAGCAGCGTGAGTCCTTCCCAGGCTGCCTCTCACTTACCTTCTGATGATGCAGCCCCCTCTCCACATCAGGGCAATGCCACCATAATTGAGGGTCCAGCCAAATTCGGTGGCCGCCTGCCTTAGCAGCATAAAGCCTTGAGCATAAGAGATGATCTTGGAAGCGTAGAGGGCCTGAAGAGTGACACAGAGACCTATAAGGATTGCAATTAGGAGCGACCGCCTCATGTCTACCAGTCTTACTCTCATTAGCAGTGGAGATTCCAGAAGGGACAAGATTCTAGGAAAAGGCTGTAAGTCAAGATCCAAGTGAAGGCTGAACTTCATTCCACCTGCCATTTGTGGTCTCACGTGATCTCCCACAACAACCCCCACCCCCACTGCCTGCCATGTGACCAACAAAGACCGCCGTCAGGGATGCGTCCCACCTTCCGAATGTCCTCCAGGAATGATTTCTTATCACCATCAAACTGGAACTTTTGGGGACCCTTCAGCTTTTTGCTAGCTTGAATTCTCTCATCCTTCAGAGATGATAAGCACCGAGCAAAGACAGCTTCTCCTACATGGGAGTAGCGGGAAGAGGAAATAGATCACCAGGGTTCACACAGCAACCAGAAGAAAGAGCAGGAAAGTCCGTTTATACAAAGAAGTAAAAGTTTCAACCTTAGGCCACAAAAGTTAACATGGATCAGAAAGAACTTTTATAAGAAGGTCGAAGTTAATTTAATAACTAAAACTCCAAGACAATCTTCCAATATAAACATGAGAATTCAGCCACAAAGATTAACATGAAATTCAAAGGGGAGTTTTGAGGGAAAATGAAGAGGTAAAAACCACTGTTATGGCTGGGCAAGCTGGCTAACACCTGTAATCCCAGTACTTGGGGAGGCTGAGGTGGAAGGATCACTTGAGCCCATGGTTTCCAGGCTGTAGTGAGCCATGATCACACCACTGCTCTCCAGCCTGGGCAACAGAGTAAGACCTTCTCTCTAAAAACAGTAAAATAAAATAAAAACCACTGTTATGTAGAATTACTCAGTGTTGATCCACAAGTACAATTTCAAATTCAATTTAGAGGACTTTAATTTTTTTTTTTTAAGATATTACATTGAGAGGTCACACAGACTCACCTCTCAAAAAAATGTTAAGGTTTTTAATATTTTACGGTTTTCAGTATATCCATAATCATCAAAGTTTCACATTTTACTTCATTTGAATAAAAAAATTTCAATGTATTTTAATATTAATACATTTAGTATTTTTAAAACGTATCCCTTGTAAAAGACTACTTGGCTCAACTGACAATGTATATACTTAGAATAAAGGACGCTTTTTTGTTTGTTTTGAGGCAGGGTGTCACTCTGTAGCCAGGCTGGAGTGCAGTGGTGCAATCTCTGCTCACTGCAACCTCGGGCTCCTGGGTTCAAGCGATTCTCCTGCCTCAGCTTCCCATGTAGCTGGGGTTACAGGCACTCGCCACCATGCCTGGCTAACTTTTGTATTTTTAGTAGGGATGGAGTTTCACCATATTGGTCAGGCTGGTCTTGAACTCTTAACCTTGTGATCCACTCACCTTGGCCTCCCAAAGTACTGGGATTAATAAATGACTCCTTAGCCATTTTCCCCCCCTACAGACAAAATGAAGTAAAACCTCGGAGAACCAGCGGACAACTTTATTTCTGAGGAAAGAGGAGCAGCTATAGCTTGAGATTACTAACCCTACTTGAAAACCACGAAAGCAGCTGCCTTTCTCCTGGCCCAAATGCACACACAGGATGACTTAGCATTTCCAGAAGGAAGCTCTGTAAGATGACTAGTGCAACAGGCGATGAGGCAAACCCTTCCTGTTTCATGGGGAGAGGGCAGCTGGAAGACTTCCCTATTAGTACACAAATAATGAGGCCTCCCAGCCAGGGGGTGGGCCCAGCTGTCCTAGGGGAAGAAGTCTATGGATCCACAGGAGCAGAGTAGGATTCTGAGATCCTAATACTTTCACATACACTTGAGTCTGTGATGAATAAACTGCTCCTAGCTATCGGCCCCTCCCTGCTCACCTATGTTAGCTCAGATCTGCTAAAAGCAGCCAACTTCCTTCTATACAGCACCAGACTGTAAAAACCACCAACTTCCCTCCTTAACTCTGCCTTACGCCACACACCACAGGGTGAAGCACAACGAACGGGGAGGTTGAAAGGAGGAGGAGTCTAGGGAGAGAATGGCAACCGGTATCTAGAGGAGCAAACAGGAAAAATACTGTTTTTTTATTTTTTGTTTCTTTTTGAGATGGAGTCTCACTGTCACCCAGGCTGGAACACAGTGGCACGATCTTGGCTCACTGCAACCTCCGCCTCTCTGGGTCAAGTGATTTTCCTGCCTCAGCCTCCCAAGTAGCTGGAATTACAGGCGTCCGCCACCACACCCGGCTAATTTTTGTATTTTTAGTAGAGACGCAGTTTCTGCATGTTGGCCAGGCTGGTCTTGAACTCCTGATCTCAGGTGATCCACTCGCCTTAGTCTCCCTATGTGCTGGGATCATAGGCGTGAGCCACCGTGCCCAGCCCTGTTATTCATGAACTTTTCTACGAAAAAATTCATTCAAGTTACCTGCCCCCAAAATAAGATCTTAGATCACTGACTACAATTAAATCACTAATGCTAAAATATTCCAAAAATAAACTGAAGAGAAAGGACAGCTGCTTCTGAATTCACCTCACAGTCTGTATGAATGGCATAAGAACTACAAAGAAGAGAATCAAAAGCAGCATCAGCCTCTCTCACACGTCAGGTCAGGTTCTTCACAGAAAGAGCGAAAGGCACTCTGAAAGCTCAAGAGGACTGAAGAGAGTCTCTAAAGAACAGTCTGTATCCGTCCTCCAGACATCAAGATCAGAATAGTGGAAGAAAGGGCTCAAGGAGAAAGGGGAACATTACCAATGAGGGTGACGGGTACGCCGTACTCCAGGGCAGAAATGGCGGTCCACTTCCCCGTGCCCTTCTGCCCCGCACTGTCCCTGATCTTTGGCAGCAGATGTTTGCCATCGGCATCTTGGAACTTGAGAATATTGGCTGTGATTTCAATCAGGAATGAGTCTAGCTCTGTCTTGTTCCATTCTTCAAAGGCCTACGTGCAGAACACAGGAGAGAACCAGGGCTGTGAAAGGAAGCCCCCTGTCCAATGTCTATGCTGACCAATGCTAACAGTTGCCAGCAGGCTCTGCTCCTGCTGTGGGAGTTTTATGCTAACCCAGCATTAGTTGTGTTTGATCTGAACCTGGTTACGCAGAAATTCTGGCCACCAGAAGTGCTCTCTCCTCAGAGCCAAGGGCTCCTCACTTCGCTGAGGTCTCTGTGCACCGCTGCCTTCCCAGAAGTCTGCATTCACCCCATCTCATCCCAGTTTACTCCTCTTTCTCGGTCATCACTAACTAGTTTTATACTGTTTATTTATTATTGTCTGTCTTCTCAGCTCCAGGAGGGCGGGGACTTTGCTTTCTTCACTAGTGTGTGTGTGTGTGTGTGTGTGTGTGTGTATACACACCCAGCATTTAAATCATGCCTGGCATATAGTAAAGCATTCATGTGTGTTTGCTGAGTGAACACATTAAATATTATATACACCAATTAAAAATGAACACAAAGAAGCACTATTTCTGTGAAAGAAAACTAAGGTAATGTTTTAGAAAGAACAATAAAAGCTGGCCAGTGCAACAAAGAATAGTCTAAATAAGTGAGGATGACATGAATAAAAAATTAGGAGAAAAACAACAAAACATTTGGAAAGCTTCTATACCATATGCCTTGCTAGTGTCTGTAAATCACGTCCCATTCGAAATAACTAGAAATTCTAGATGTTAAGACAAGGATAAAACACGCATCAGCAAACCATACTTAACAAGCAGGGCTTGGCCCTACAAAAAATGACGGCTGAATGAAGGTCCTTTCCTATTTTTAATCTGTTTACCTCATGATAAAAAATATATTCATCTGAAGTATTCAGGGAAAACAAAAGTACAGATACCTGTAGTTTACTTTGAATGTATCCAAAAAATAAGATGAAATTGATGGGGGATGGACATTGATAAAGCAAGTACAAGAACCTGTATATGGGAGAAAGGAGGTGGTGTGTATCGGGTGTTCACTGTAAAACTCTCAACTGTGCTGCGTGCTTGAATGTTTCATGATAAAATAGTGAGGGAATGCTTCAGCTTCCCTACTTGGACTAACTTTTTGGATTAACTATCAAAAAGCCAATTCCAACTTGATCAGAAAAGAAAGCTTCTGCTGCATCTGCCGTGTGGGATGATTGTGGGAGTAAATGAGACAGGTATGTGAAGTGACGCAGTGTCTGACCCCAGGTAAGGTACACCGAATGGTACCAGACTCTGCGGGGACATTCTGCTTAGTGACTAACTAGCATAGTGTACGGCCCCATTACTCTCAGTTTCCCTTAAATTAGGCCAAGTCTAGGAAGGCCACCAGAATGGCCAAGGGGACAGGAATGAAGAAAAATTCAGTGTCAGTGGTCAAGTGAGAAATTCCTGCAGCGTGGACACAGAGGCAGTGACGGGACCTGACCTGCGCCATTTCGTCCTGCGCCATGCCTAGCACGTCTTTCATCAGGTGGTACGCCTCGCAGATCAGCTGCATGTCCCCATACTCTATCCCGTTGTGCACCATCTTCACAAAGTGGCCTGCTCCCTCTTCTCCCACCTGTCAGGACAACAAGCACCAAAGAGGCCCTCAGAGAGGCAGGCAACACACCAGAGAAGTCCACATCAGCTTTGACATTGAACGTCCCTGGCAAGGCTATCTCTCCAAACAAAAAAGAACAAGTATAAAGCAAATATAGTATTTGTGATACAAGAATCATATAGCAATTCAACACAAGCTTCAGTCCAGTACAATATGATTTAACACTAATTCCAGACTCTTTTTTTCTAAAGGTTTCTCGAAGTCCCTGAATTCACTCTAAATACCTATGGTCTCTTTAGCCTGTATTTTCTACTCTTCCCCATCATTCAAAGCAACTCCCTGCCTTCCCAGCCTCTACCCACAAGAAAAAAGTCCTTTTTCCCAAAGTTGCCACTTTTCTAGCATCTAGCCAATTTTAAAATATATTGGCTCATTAAGTTACTTTTTTTTTAAAATATGAATGTATTGCAGTTGTTCCTAACAGCTACTAAGTAAAAAGACCCTAGATCCAAGGTCTCAACTTTGTAAACCCAGAAAGGTGTCCCTTCAAAGTCCCATCATTGACAAGATCTTTATTTATAAGCTGGCAAGATGTATAAAATCAGAATACCTGTTTATGAATGTAGAATGAAAAACTTAACTACGGATCTTCGTGGTTACAAATGTTAGTCTGCTCAACACATGCTGTCCCTATAGACCGTAACTGGGAAACCAGATTATCTAAAAATTATTTAATTGTCAAGGAACTGGAACAAAAGGAGTGACAAGAGCCAAACAGTTCATGGCATCAGGTTCTCAGCCATCTACACCTAGCTCCATTACAGGGACACACCTGCCCAGGAGGCCCAGTGTTTGGATGAACTGGGCAGTCTCTCTCCTGGTAATTGCCACTTGGATAATATGACTGACGCTTCCATTAGGACGAATTGTCCATGTTTCTTTTTCTTTTCCTTTTTTTTTGAGACGGAGTCTTATTCTGTTGCCAAGCTGGAGTGCAGTGGAGCAATCTCAGCTTACTGCAAACTTTGCCTCCTAGGCTCAAGTGAGTCTCCTTCCTCGGCCTCCTGAGTAGCTGGGACTACAGGTATGTGCCACCAGCCCAGCTAATTTTTGTATTTTTTAGTAGAGATGGGGTTTCACCATATTGGCCAGGATGGTCTCAATCTCTTGATCTTGTGATCTGCCCACCTTGGCCTCCCAAAGTGCTGGGATTACAGGTGTGAGCCACCACACCAGGCCTTTTTTTTTTTTTTTTTTTTTTGAGACAGAGTCTGGCCGAGGTAAATGGATCACCTGAGTTTTGTTTTGTTTTGTTTTTTTCCTGGAGACAGAGTTTCGCTCTTGTTGCACGAGCTGCAATGCAAGGGTGTGATCTTGGTTCACTGTAACCTCCGCCTCCCAGGTTCAAGTGACTTTCCTGCCTCAGCTTCCCGAGTAGCTGGATTATTGGAGCTTGCCGCCATGCCCAGCTAATTTTTTGTATTTTTATTAGACAAGGTTTTACCATGTTGCCCAGGCTGGTCTCGAACTCCTGACCTCAGGCGATCCATCCGCCTTGGCCTCTCAAAGTGCTAGGATTACAGGTGTGAGCCACGTGCCCTCCCCCCCTTTTTTTTTAAAGAAACAGGGTCTCACTCTGTTACCTAGGCTGGAGTGCAGTGGTGTGATCATGGCTCACTGCAGCCTTGGACTCCTGGCCTCAAGGGATCCTCCTAAAATGCTGGGATCACAGCATGGGCCGCTGCCCCCTGCCTCTTTTACTGTACTAATATACTATCAGGGAACACAATTCCCTTTTCTAATCCTTCATACTAATGAGAAGATTACTCAGCCCTTTACATCAGTCCCAGCACCAGCCTTTTTCTACCCTAAGCAGATTCTGACTGAGCTCAGTGGCTGACCACTGGTGAAAAGGTAAGGACAGGTGAGCTGCTGCAGCCAAAGCCACCACGCAAGGAAGGAGGGCTTCCCTGATTCCTCACAGGCCTTGAGTCCTTATTTCAACCTCCCCATTGATCTCATATAAATTGAATAATAAAATTAGCATTAATATTTCTGATATAAAATTAAAAGGTATCAGAAGCTAAAGGGAGCTTGGAGATCATCTAGTCCAACCCATCTTACAGGTAAGGAAATAAGTCCACAAAGGGATGTGGCTTGCCTGATGTCACAGTTAAGTTAATGGACAGCCAGAATTACTACTTGGGTCTCCTGAGCCTAGTGTTTATCTACAATATAAGATAAAGTTTACTTTAACAGCAACACGAGGTCGGGCATGGTGGCTCACGCCTGTAATCCCAGCACTTTGAGAGGCCAAGGCAGGCATAGAACACGAGAGTCCAGGAGTTTGAGACCAGCTTGGGTGACATAGTGAAACTCTGTCTCTACAAAAAATACAAAAATTAGCTAGGTGTGGTGGCATGCACCTGCAGTCCCAGCTACTCAGGAGGCTGAGGCAGGAGGATCACTTCAGCCTGGGAGGCGGATGTTGCAGTGAGCTGAGATCATATCACTGTACTGCAGCCTGGGCAATAGAAAAAAAAAACCCCACAAAACAGAACTGGGGAAGTAGCTCTGAACTAGCCTAGCCCTCCTTCTCATTCAGTGAGGGTGCAAGTCAGCAGGTTGCTTTGTTCAAGCACAGAATGCCGGAATCCCATGCTACAGGAACGGGAATTTTCCACATTCAAGGCCAGGACATTTGATCCTCTTCCTTTGATCCAGACAAGCAAACCCCACTTCTGATTCTGACATGCTTTCCTTTGGCCATCAATACGGCTCAAAAAAGATCTTACTTCACTTCATCCTGTTCCTTTTTAAGGAATCCATCTTTTAGATGAATTATAGAAGGCTGCTTTTAATATCAACCTCAAGGCTATCAACGGTCAGTTAAGATACAAATATATGAAGAGCAGGCATGCATTCTAGGCGTTGGCTATGCTAGTGATCAAAGACTGAGATGTTTATGTCACCAAGCAAACCACTGGGAAACCACAGTGGCCTTTCTCTGCACACTTCATCACTTAGACATGCCCATGTTGCCAACTGGCTTTAAAGAGTCGCCCAGAACTTGCCCAGTCACAGCAGGGTTCTCCAGTTCCTACTTTTGCAGCGATGCCTTGGAAGATGGTCTTGATGTGGGGCCTGTGGAAACAGTGCGGATCAGCTAATGAGAAGAGACGGGCTGAGAGCCCAATGACATACCCAGAGGCACCAAGCCTCATCTTTTTGAGACAGGGTCTCATTTTATCACCCAGGCTGGAGTGCAGTGGTATGCTGTCTTAGCTCACCACAGCCTCCTCAACCTCCCAGGTTCAAGTGATTCTCCTGCCTCAGCCCCCTAAGTAGCTGAGACTACAGGTCTAATATTACGCCCAGCTCATTTTTTTGGATTTTGTAGAGAAAGGGTTTTATCATGTTGCCCAGATTGGTCTCAAACTCCTAAGCTCAAGTAATCCACCCACCATGGCTACCCAAAGTGCTGGGATTAAAGGCATAAGCCACCATCGCACTGGGCCTACCTTTTTCTTTCTAATAGGAGTGGAAGTGCCCACAAAAAGATAATGAATGTGCTATAAGTTCTCAAGGTAAACTTCAGACCCTTGACTGAAATTGGTCCCCTCCTCCAGATCCTGATGGGCCCTCAAAGCAGAGACTGACTACTGGACTGAGACTACAGACAGAAAGGCTGAGCAGAAGCATCATCAAAGAAATGTCTTCTAAGAGACAGGGTCTCGCTCTATAGCCCAGGCTGGAGTGCAGTGGCGCACTCGTGGCTCCCTGCAGCCTCAAACTCCTGGATTCAGGTGATCCTCCTGCCTCAAACTTCTAGGTAGGTGGGGCTACAGGTGTGTGCCACACACTCAGCTAATTAAAAAAAAAAATTTTTTTTTTTTGAGATAGAGTCTCGCTGTTGCCCAGGCTGGAGTGCAATGGCACGATGTTGGCTCATTGCAATTTCTGCTTCCCAGGTTCAAGAAATTCTCCTGCCACAGACTCCTGGAATAGCTGGGATTACAGGCACGCACCACCACACCCAGTTAATTTTTGTATTTTTAGTAGAAACATGGTTTTAATGGGCCGGACGCGGTGGCTCACGCCTATAATCCCAGCACTTTGGGAGGCCGAGGTGGGTAAATCACGAGGTCAAGAGATGGAGACCATCCCGGTCAACAAGGTGAAACCCTGTCTCTACTAAAAATACAAAAATTAGCTGGGCATGGTGGCGCGCGCCTGTAGTCCCAGCTACTTGGGAGGCTGAGGTAGGAGAATTGCTTGGACCCAGGAGGCGGAGGTTGCAGTGAGCCGAGGTTGTGCCATTGCACTCCAGCCTGAGTAACAAGAGCGAAACTCCATCTCAAAAGAAAAAAAAAAGAAAGAAACATGGTTTTACCATGTTAGTCAGTCAGGCTGGTCTAGAACTCCTGACCTTGTGATCCACCCGCCTTGGACTTCCTAAGTGCTGGGATTACAAGTGTGAGCCACTGTGCCCTGACAAAAAATTTCTGTAGAGACAGGGTCTTGCTATGTTACCCAGGCTGGTGTTGATTTCCTGGCCTCAAGCAATCCTCACACCTCAGCTTCCCAAAGTGCTGGGACTATAGGCAGGAGCCACCGCACCTGGCTCAGAAATGTCTATTGCAGCAGCAGCAGAAGCTATGATTGGAAACAGCAAGCCATACGAAAGTTCCTTTAGAGACCCTCTTTTAATTTTTTTTTTCTTTATTTCTCCTTATAATGGCTTTTAACAAGTGAAGAGACCCTCTTTTGTTTCTCTGAATGTGTGTTGCCAGATAAAGAATGGTTCTGGAGATTTGGGTGAAGAACCAGGCAGCATTTTTGAGAGCTAAGTTACCATTCAGAGAAAGGCCGTTGTTCACTCCTTCCACAGCTCAGCACGGAGATGAGGCTTTCCCTCACTGTTCTCCCTACTGGCCAGTCAGGCCTTCCTCACAAAAAGTTTTTGCTACAGACACAAAATCTTACAGGGTTGCAAAGTTAACATTTCGGATTAGGGATTAAGACAGCTACACCTGAAGCTATAGCGCTTCACTGAACTTTTATACTGTCTTTCAGGTGAAGGTGCCATTTGTACTTCTGCCAAGACAGCATGAGGAAAGAGAACCGATTAAAACAGCTGGAGCACTCCGTATGTCAAATATTTTTATGTGCACTGTCTGCTGTCTGCCTTTCTAACTACCCACTGTGCAGGTGCTCCCAGGTAAGTATTTTCAAACCTTTTTTTTTTTTTTTTTTTAAAGAAACAAGGTCTCAGCCAGGCATGGTGGCTCACACCTGTAATCCCAGCACTTTGGGAGGCCGAGGCAGGCAGGTCACAAGGTCAGGAGTTTGAGACCAGCCCGGCCAACATGGTGAAACCCTGTCTCTGCTAAAAATACAAAAATTAGCCAGGCATGGTGGCAGGCGCCTGTAATCCCAGCTACTCCAGAGGCTGAGGCAGGAGAATTGCTTGAACCTGGGAGGAAGAGGTAGCAGTGAGCAGGGATGGTGTCACTGCACTCCACCCTGGGTGACAGACTGAGACTCTGTCTCCAAAAAAAAGAGGCCAGGCAAGGTGGCTCATGCCTGTAATTCCAACATTTTGGGAGGGAGGCAGGTGGATCACAAGGTCAAGAGATCAAGACCATCCTGGCCAACATGGTGAAACCCTGTTTTTGTAAAAATACAAAAATTAGCGGGGCACGGTGGCATGTGCCTGTGGTGTCAGCTACTTAGGAGGCTGAGGTGGAAGAATCGCTTGAATCCAGGAGGCGGAGGTTGCAGTGAGCCAAGATTACGCCACCACACTCCAGCCTGGCGACAGAGCAAGACTCTGTCTCAAAAACAAAACAAAAAAAAGTAAAGTTACTTTGGGCTATATTATCAACTAAAATAGGCAGACCTTATTCCTACAACCAGACATTGCACAGAACATCATCTGAGCTGCTTCCTTAAAACCTATTTAGAGGCTGGGCACAGTGGCTCACACCTGTAATCCCAGCACTTTGGGATGCCAAGGTGGGCAGATCACCTAAGGTCAGGAGTTCAAAACCACCCTGGGCAACACGGTAAAACATCATCTCTACTAAAATGCAAAAATTAGCCAGGCATGGTTGCCGGCGCCTGAAATCTCAGCTACCTAGGAGGCTGAGACACAAGAATCATTTGAGCCCAAGAGGCAGAGGTTGCAGTGAGCCAGTATCTTGCCACTGCACTCCAGCCTGGGCCGTGCGGGGGAACCCTATTTAGAACTTCAGTTATCAGTCTTGATAGAAATAACAGAAGAAAAAAGGCAAAAGAGGTTAGTACACATATATTATGTCAAAGCAACAAAACATCTAGATAAAAGAAATTGCCAGCATCTCCCAGCTGTCACCCTCAGGGCACCAGAGTGGAGATGAGGGTGGCAGAACTGCTCCTGGCTTATTCATTCTCAAAGTCCAGCTCCCTTGTACAGAGATGAGCTCAGTGTTAATGGCACTCACCATGCTTCTTTGTTCCCTCCTGGCATGAGTGATGGGCCATACCGGGCTCCTTCCTCTCCGCCACTGACTCCACTCCCCACAAATAAAATTCCCTTGGCCTTGAGGTCTCGGCACCGTCTCTGAAGGACAGAAAAATAACTTCATTATGTTTCCATGTTTCATTATGCTCCCCAAAAAATGTTTCTCCTTATAAATGAGAGGAAATACAAGATAGGTGGGGAGAGCCTCCATTTGACATAAAATGACCCTAGGATCTAGGTATAACAGATCACTCAGAAAAGTTAATCCCTCATGTGTAGGAGTTAAAAAAACAAAACTATGGACATTCAAGATACCTACCTCTTCCCCAAAGTGAAATTATTAAGCCAAACACACACTGCCATTTTACAAGAAAAGACATTAAACAATAAGACTCAATTAAGAGTTGGTTTTGGCCGGGCGCAGTGGCTCAAGCCTGTAATCCCAGCACTTTGGGAGGCCGAGGCGGGTGGATCACGAGGTCAAGAGATCGAGACCATCCTGGTCAACATGGTGAAACCCCGTCTCTACTAAAAATACGAAAAATTAGCTGGGCATGGTGGCGCATGCCTGTAATCCCAGCTACTCAGTAGGCTGAGGCAGGAGAATTGCCTGAAACCAGGAGGCGGAGGTCACAGTGAGCCGAGATCGCACCATTGCACTCCAGCCTGGGTAACAAGAGCGAAACTCCATCTCAAAAAAAAAAAAAAAAGAGTCAGTTTAATACAATTTACTGCCATTCAGCACTTTAGAGCACACAGGACGTCCCCCAGCATTTGATACCTTAGAGCACTGGTTCTGAACCAGTTATATGTTGACATATCATGGATTAGTTGGTAGGAGAAGGGGAGGTGTTAAACATAAACCCTCGGCCTGCTGAAGCTGAGCAATCATTCTCTTTGAGTTATATGCATGACTGAAAGTGTCACCCACTGAGTGTGTCTTAGCAGAAAAAAAGGCTAAGAACTATTATATCAGTAGGAATCTCAAAAAAATCAGTACCACAGGTGACAGTTCACCCTACTGTCACACATGCAATGCTGACGCTTTTTTAGAATGTTCTCAAAACCTGGAAGAATCTAGACTGAAGAACACTTACTGTGGTATCCCTATATTCAGAATTTCCTCCATCAATAATGATGTCACCAGTGTCCAACAATGGTACCTGTAACCATAGACTAGCATTAAGATGGACCAAAAACGAAACATTCCTTGGCAAGTTAAAACAAACAAGAATTTATTCCAAATAAACATAGCCTAAGAAGAGTCTCATTCTGTTGCCCAGCTTGGAAGACAGTAGTGTGAACATGACACTGCAACCTTCAACTCCCTGAACCACAACGTCCAGCCAATTTTTAAAAACTTTTTGTAGAGTCTGGGCACAGTGGCTCACGCCTGTAATCTCAGCACTTTAGGAGGCTGAGGTGGGCGGATCACAAGGTCAGGAGTTTGAGACCAGCCCGTACATGGTAAAACCCTGTCTCTACTAAATATAGAAAAATTAGCCGGGTTTGGCGGCATGCACCTGTAATCCCAGCTACTCAGGAGGGTTAGGCAAAAGAATCACACTCAGGAGGAAAGAGGCTACAGTGAGCCAAGACCACGCCACTGCATTCCAGCCTGGGCGATGGAGTCATACTCTGCCTTAAAAAAAAAAAAATTTTTTTTTGTAGAGATGGGAGTCTCACCATGTTGCCCATGATAATCTCATTGCCCAGGCTAGAATCAAACTCCTGGGCTCAAAAGATCCTCCTGGCTCGGCAGGAGACCAACGCATCCAGCCTATTTAATCTTCAATAACCCTCTCTGTGATTAGAGTTGGACTCTATTTAAAAGTTTAGGGCTTACCAGGGTCAGTGGCTCACACCTATAATCCATCCCAATACTTTGGGAGGCTGAGGCAGGTGGATCACTTGAGCCCAGAAGTTTCAGAGCAGGCTGGGCAGCATAGTAAGACCCCATTTCTATTTTTAGGTAAGTAAACAAACACTGACTATAACATTTGTGTCTAGAAGAGAATGGGGATTCAGTAAATCAGTATCAAATGGTTTAGGGTATGAATGATTTTATGACCACAGTTTGGAGATCAGGAAGAGAAAGAGCCTTGAACATGAATATCTACCTACAGCACACCAACCAGGCTCGGCTTTATTATTTATTACTGAATCTTCCCCCTATAAGGCTCCAGTTAACATTACTTAGTATTTTCCTATACTGAGGAATCATCTACCATTTTTCAGTTTTCTTTGAAACTGATCAAGGGCAGCTCGCCACACAAAAAATTTACCATGTCCTTTGTTTTTAAATCACAATGTTCTTCCTTTCTAGGTCATCTGTCTGGAAAACAGTGGCATACTGGTTACAAATCCTTCTCCCTGTGGAAACAACCCCACTGCTGACACCAGTTCTCTAATAAAGGATGCTCAGCCTCCCCTGGGCTATCACTGCACTGCGTGCAACAAAACATTTCTTTTAAATGGGTAGTGCCTGGCTTTTTCAGAGCTGTTACTGTACAGTTATTTGGGGGTATATAAACACAGTATTTCTAACGGTTCCCCTACTTTTTTCTTCCAAAAAAGGCATCTTGCTAAAGTCAACAAATTGTTTGGTACGAAAATAAGCATCCAGCTCCCTAAGATTCCCTAAGGGAAGCTCTTGTTTTTATTTTTATTTTTTTGAGACAGAGTGTCACTGTTGCCAGGCTGGTGGGCAGTGGCACGATCTCAGCTCACTGTAACCTCTGCCTCCCAGGTTCAAGCAATTCTCCTGTCGCAGCCTCCCAAGTAGCTGGGATCAAGGTGTGCGCCACCACGCCCAGCTAATTTTTGTATTTTTTCAGACAGGGTTCCAACATGTTGGCCAGGCAGGTCTGGAACTCCTGACCTCAGGTGATCCACCTGCTTTGGCCTCCCAAAGTGCTGAGATTACAGGCGCAAGCAACCGCACCCAGCCCCTAAGGAGATCTCTTGTGATTTATATTAAATTATACAACTACTTCAGAATTGTTGCTTTATAGGAATACTGAGTAAAATGAAATCTATTTCTGAATTCAGACACCAGGATTTACTAGTGAACAGTAATAAACACTCATAAATATTACACAATCAACACTGTCAGATTATTTTGAACATCAAAGATAGAGAACCCTGTAAAAGCACTAAAGCACTAGTTAGTAGTGAAATATTTATTCTTTTTTTTTTTTTTTGAGACAGAGTCTTGTTCTGTCACCCACGCTGGAGTGCAGTGGCGTGACCTCAGCTCACTGCAACCTCTGCCTCAGCCTCCCAAGTAGCTGGGATAACAGGTGCCCACCAATACACCCAGCTAATTTTTGTATTTTTAGTAGAGACAGGGTTTCACCATCTTGGCCAGGCTGGTCTTAAACTCCTGACCTCATGATCCACCTGCCTACCCCAAAGTGCTGGGATTACAGATGTAAGCCACCATGCCTGGCATTCTTTTTTTTTTTTCTTTGAGACAGGGTCTTGCTCTGTCTCCCAGGTACCTGGAGTACAGTGGTGAGATCTTGGATCACTGCGGTCTCAAGTGATTCTCCTACTTCACTAGTAGCTGGGACCACAAGCTTGCACCACCATACCCAGCTAATTTAAATTTTACTTAGGCACAGGGTTTCACCATGTTGCCCAGGCTGGTCTCGAACTCCTGGGCTCAAGCAATCCATCTGCACCAGCCTCTCAAAGTCCTGGGATTACATAACTGAGCCACTGTGCCCTAATGAATTTTTATTGAAATGTCTGTTAGTATCCTCAGAATTACTACCACCAAAGGACACGGTTACTTCATAAGTGCCATTCAAGTTAACCAACACTGCAATAGTTAAGCAATCATTTTGTCAGAACTTAGCAGAAACTGGAAAAAAAAAAAAAAAAACTGGAGTTAAAAGAAGTAGAACTAAGGGAAGGAACCAAAAACAGCTGTTATCATGGCAGCAGCTGAAAGCAGAGCTGGCCTCACCAATTTTTCGATGAAATCATCAACCGCTTGCCCAGCCTTCACCAGGAGGATGATCCGCCGGGGCTTCTTCAGCTTGGAGACCATCTCCTTCAGGGACTGAGCACCCACCACTTTGGTTCCCTTTGCCTCATTGGCCAAGAAATCATCAACTTTGGAGACGGTCCTATTAAAAGCACAGACCTAGAAGGACAAAAGGCCTGAGTAGGAGATCCAGGACACTGAAGACTTTCAGACTGTGGCCCAAGAAACAATGACACTTCCATTTGGCCCAAGTTCTGGGGGAGGTCAGACCTGCCTTTGTCTTTCCCTCCCCCAGCTGTGGGAGGCTCACTGTAAAGTTATGTCACCTCAATAGGATGAAACGGCAGAGAACCGAGGCGAAGGTCAACTGCCCCTAGCATGTCAGGTAGAGTTCACATGTAACCTGTTAGGACTCAGAATCAAATCGAGGAACCGGTCAGTTCCACAGGAGGCTCTATCTGTTGTTACTGATCATCCCGGCGCCTAAGCCACTTTAGCATTTAGAAGAAACATTTTCACTCTCCCCAGAACTTATCAGGCAATCAAGTTAGAGCTCTACACAGCCAGCAGGGGTTCTCCTTCCCCGCCCTTCGTCTCTACTTAAGACACTGATCCGCTTATTCGGGCTGTGAACCTCACTGATCCCCAGGCACACTCCGCAGGACTAAGTTCCGAGTCGGCCCGCCCCGCCCACGCCTACAGGGTGCTTTTCCTTTCCATACAAAAATGCCATCGGCAACAACCGAGAGCGTTTGCAAAGCGCGGCCAGGAGATCCGTGCGCTCGCAGACCCATTGACGGCCTCGGCTAAGGCGCCCGGGAACCAGAATGAAGACAATGCGCCCGCGCGGCTTACCACAAAGCCGTGGTCATTCATGTTCAAAATTAAGTTCTGGCCCATGACGGCCAATCCGATCAGCGCGATGTCAGCTCTGGAGGAATGGAAACAGAACAAAGGAGTCAGCACCGCTCCACGCGCGGCAACCCAGCGGCCCGGCCCTCCCCCGTTCGGCCGTGACTGGGGTCTGCACTTTCCTCCGCCCCCGCGGACGCCGCTGAAGCCGGGCGCGCAAGCTACAGAGCCACTGCCGGGCAGGCGGCCCCCAGCTCCGCCCTCGCGCCTGGCTCCGGCTGGCACACCTCCCGCAGGTGTCACCGCTGGGTCGGCGAGGCCTGGCCGCGCCTCCTCCTTAGCCCTCGAAGGGACCCGCCCGCCCCTGCGCTGCCAAGAGTGCAGGGGGTCGGGCCCGCGGGTAAGGCAGGGGTTCCGGGGCACCAGATGGGCTCAGGAGACCCTCAGGCCGGAAGGCGTCCAAAAGAACGAGGCAAATCCCGCTCCCCAGAGAGTTCCCCGGAGGCCAAGGTCGAGGCCGAGCCTGGCTGCCTGTGACGAGTCACTCACTGGGCCATGGCGGCGGACTGAGCAGAAGAATCGAAGAGCGGCGAAGCACCGAGGGCGAGTGAGAGTGAGACCCACGGCAGCTCACTACCCAGACTGCGGCCGCTCACGCCTGGCTTTCCAGCACCGGCCAATCGAATGGAAGGGGCGGAGTTGCGAAGCCATACTATTGGCTCTCTCCGACGCCTGTTAGACCACCCGAGGCAAATAGGCACGCCCACTCCCGGGGGCCGGATCAGTAGAGCGCCGACACCTCGATTACATTGCCCGGGCCCGGCTCGGGGTTCCCCGCCAGCGCGGAGATTTCCGCCACGCCTCGCTACGAAGCGGGAGCTCCGGGGCGCTGCGCCCTCGTCCCGGCTATACCTTGGTCCTGCAGGTCCTCCGCCTGGCGCAGCCGTAACCATAGCAACCCACGCAGGACCACGCTTTACAATGTACCAGGCACTCGGACGCCTCCGGAGCGAGCGTCCACCGCTCCTTCCTCGGGTCACTGCGGTACCCCGTGGCAGGGTCCGAGCAGTGTCCCTCTGCTCCGGGGCAGGGGCCGGGTGGGCTCGTCCAGCCTTGTGCGCGCTCGGAGTGGGGCCGGGGAAGGCTGAGCCTCAGGGCGACCCTGATTTGGGGCCGTGCGACCGCTTTCTGCGGATGAAGAGACCCGGGCACCGGCAGCGCAGGCTGTGTTTGTACTGCTCGGAGTGTGATGAAGCCAGGGCTTGAACCTTTTGACCCAGGCCCGGAGATCACGGCATTGAACCCCTTCTCGTTTTGCAGAGGCCATGTGACCCGCGAGATGCACCAGGTTAAAAGCAGAAGCAGGTATGAAAATCCAGCCGTCTTCGCCCTAAAATGTAGTTAGCGGCCATCCAAAAAAAAAAAAGAAAGAAAAAGAAGAAAATCCAGCTGTCTTAAGCCACACATTAAAGAGATTTGCAAAGTTGCCAAGCAGCGCTGACTCATCTTACTGAGTCCCTTCGTGCTAGGAGGAAATTGTTGTTAAAAAGTTTCTGAGTTCTAGTTTTGTTTTGTTTTTTTTTTTGAGACGGAGTTTCGCTCTGTCCTGGAGTGC
The DNA here is from genome assembly GCA_031835075.1 of Saguinus oedipus. Classification (NCBI taxonomy): domain Eukaryota; kingdom Metazoa; phylum Chordata; class Mammalia; order Primates; family Cebidae; genus Saguinus; species Saguinus oedipus. Next base: position 48,214,800 of record CM063175.1, on the reverse strand, counting down.
AGTGGCGTGATCTTGGCTCACTGCAACCTCCAACCTCCTGGGTTCACGCGATTCTCCTGGCTCAGCCTTCCAAGTAGCTGAGATTATAAGCACCCGCCACGATGCCTGACTGATTTTTGTATTTTTAGTAGAGACGGGGTTTCACCATGTTGGCCAGGATGGTCTCGATCTCCTGATCTTAGGTGATCCACCCGCCTCGGCTTCCCAAAGTGCTGGGATTACGGTGTGAACCACTGCACCAGGCAAACTGGAACTTGTGTTTGGCATTTGGTACTCATCTATCTTTTGTATGGAAAGGACTGAAAAGAGAGGCAGCAATCACAGTGGAAAACTAGGACCAAATCAAAACATTTCTCTTACTTTGTGAAACCATCTGGAGAAAGGTAGAACAGCAACTTTGCGGCTTCCTGCAATACTCCTGAGTGTTCCCATAGTTCACACTCAGCTGTTCACACGTCCATGACTTTTGCACCACCACACCCAGCTAATTTTTGTATTTTTGATAGAGAAGGGGTTTCACCATGTAGGTAAGGATGGTCTCAAACTCCTGAGCTCCGCTCGGCTTCCCAAAGTGCTGGAATTACAGTGTGAGCCACCGTGTCCAGCTACAAATACTTTTCATTTTTCCATAGCATTCAATACAATGTCCAGAAATGTGGACCTCAGCCTGAGCTTAAGTCCAAGGAGTTGGTCAATTAGACTGAGTCAGGGTGGAGAAACAGCCCTTTCTCTGTAGATCCCTAGCCCAGATAATACATTTTACTTTGAAAGATAAGCTCTGGGCCAGACGCAGTGGCTCTAGCCTGTAATCCCAGCACTTTGGGAGGCTGAATCACTTGAAGTCAGGAGTTCAAGACCAGCCTGGCCAACATGGTGAAACCATTTCTACTAAAAATACAAAAAATTAGCTGGGCGTGGTGTCGGACACCTGTAATCTCAGCTATTGGGGAGCCCGAGGCAGGAAAATTACTTGAACCCAGGAGGCAGAGTTTGCAGTAAGCCAAGATCGCAGCGCTGCACTCCAGCCTGGGAAACGAGCAAAACCTTGTATCAAAAAAAAAAAAAAAAAAAGACAAGCTCTGCAGTCTCTTCTCCACAATCTGCCCTCTTGTCCTAGTCCCACTATATTCCAGAGACCCCGAACCATTTTTTGGTTCCAGAACAAGGCCTAAGTAGCTGTTCTGCTTGCTCTGTACCTGGCTGAGTCCTGCCAGCTGCAGCCTCAGCTCACAGGCTTCCCCTGCTTTCTCAGGCAGATTTAGGTGCCTCTTCTGTGTGCTCTTACCACAGTGCTTGTGTACATCTCACTCATTAGATCATCACTATGAGAGGTCAGGGAATGCGTCTATCTTGTCCATTGTACTTCTGTCACCTTCTGTAAGCCTTGCACATGGCAGATGGCCACTAACTGTTGCCGTTGAATGACTGGTTTATACCAGTTTGCTTTTTTTTTTTTTCTGAGATGGAGTCTTGCTCTGTCGCCCTTGCTGGAGTGCAGCGGCATAATATTGGCTGACTACAACTTCCACCTCCCAGGTTCAAGCTATTCTCCTTCTTCAGCCTCCTGAGTAGCTGAGACTACACGCACACGTTACCACACCCGGCTAATTTTTGTATTTTTAGTAGAGACAGGGTTTCATCATGTTGGCCAGGATGGTCTCGATCACCTGACTGTGATCTGCTCACCTTGGCCTCCTTAAGTGCTAGGATTACAGGCGTGAGCCACCACATCCGGTCTATACCAGTTTTTAAAGAGGGGCATTGTTCATCCCAATTGGTCTGGAATAGTCCTACTTCACACTTGTGGGTTTTTTTTTTTCTTTTTTTTTTTTGAGATGAGGTCTTACTCTGTCACCCAGGCTGGAGTATAGTGGTGTGATCCCGGCTCACTGTAACCTCCATTTCCCAGGTTCAAGTGATTCTCCTGCCTTGGCCTCCCAAGTAGCTGGGAGTACAGGCGCCCACCACCATGCCTGGCTAATTTAAAAAAAATTTTTTTTTTTTTAATTTGAGACAGAGTTTCACTCTTGTTACCCAGGCTGGACTGCAATGGCACGATCTCGGCTAACCGCAACCTCCGCCTCCGGGGTTCAGGCAATTCTGCCTCAGCCTTCTGAGTAGCTGGGATTACAGGTGTGCGCCACCATGCCCAGCTAATTTTTTGTATTTTTAGTAGAGACGGGGTTTCACCATGTTGACCAGGATGGTCTCGATCTCTTCACCTCGTGATCCACCTGCCTCGGCCTCCCAAAGTGCTGGGATTACAGGCTTGAACCACCGTGCCCAGCAGATTTTTAAAAATATTTTTGTAGAGACAGGGTTTTACTGTGTTGGCCAGGCTGGCTGGGAACTCCTGACCTCGTGATCTGCCCGCCTTGGCCTCCCAAAGTGCTGGGATTATTATAGTCGTGAGCCACTGCACATGGCCCACACTTGTCTTTTTTTTAAAGACACAGGTCTCGCTCTATATCCCAGGCTGCAATGCAGTGGTATGATCACAGCTCCCTGCATCCCCCAACTCCTGGGCTCAAGTGATCCTCCCACCTCAGTCCCCCTGAATAGCTAGGAACCAAGGTGCTTGCCATCACGCTGGCTATTTTTTTGTCAGGGGTGTGTGGTAGAGACAGGGTTTTACCTTGTTGCCCAAGCTGGTCTCAAGTCATCCTCCTACCTCAGCTTCCCAAAGTGTTTGGGATTATAGGCATGAGCCACTGCACCTGGCCCACACTTGTCTTCTTGCTTGGCTATTAATTGCAATCTCTTTCATTCTCAAAATTGTTCTGGTTTGGATAACAAATTATATTGGCAACCTACTTTGTTTTTAATTTTTTTAAAGACAGCGTCTTTGCTCTGTTGCCCAGGCTGGAGTGCACTGGCATGATCATAGCTCACTGCAGCCTTGAACTCCTGAGGTCGAGCAATCTAGCCTCAACTTCCTGAGTACCTAGTACTACAGGCATGCACCACCACGCCCGGCTAAGACATTTTAAAATATGTCAAACTTCACAGCACAATTTTTTTTTAAAAATACACATTTAATGAGATAATTTACATGTCATAGGATTGAAACATTGTAAGTATACATTTGGATGATTTTTAGTTAACGTACACTGTTGTGTAGGCATCACCATAATCCACTTTGAGGAAACTCCCCTCACCCCAAAAGGTTCCCTTGTGTCTATTTGTAGTCAGTCTCTGCGCTCACCCCCAGCCAACCTCTGATCTACTTGGCATAGTTCTGCCTTTTCCAGAAATGTCATGGAAATGGAACAGTATGTATTTTTTGGCCTGGCTTCTTTCACTTAGCACGATGTTTATGAGGCTCATCCGTGTAGTTGTAGGTGTGAGTAGTTTGTTCCCTTTCATTGCTGACAGGTATTCCATTGTGCAGTTATATCATAATTTACGTATCCATTTACTGTTGATATACATTTGGATTGTTGGTAGTTTGGGGAATAAATAGATGTTTTGAATCAATGTACAAATTGTTGTTTTCATTTCTTTTGGACATATGCTTTGGAGTGGATTGCTGGGTTGTAAAGTAAGTTTAACTTTTTTTTTTTTTTTTTTTTTTTTGAGACAGAGTTTTGCTCTTGTTTACCCAGGCTGGAGTGCAATGGCGCGATCTTGGCTCACCACAACCTCTGCCTCCTGGGTTCAGGCAATTCTCCTGCCTCAGCCTCCTGAGTAGCTGGGATTACAGGCGTGCGCCACCATGCCCAGCTAATTTTTTGTATTTTTAGTAGAGACGGGGTTTCACCATGTTGACCAGGATGGTCTCGATCTGTTGACTTCGTGATCCACCTGCCTCGGCCTCCCAAAGTGCTGGGATTACAGGCGTGAGCCACCACACCCAGCAGTAAGTTTAACTTTTTAAGAAACTGCTGGCCAGGTGTGGTGGCTCATAACTGTAATCCTAGCACTTTGGGAGGTCGAGACAGGTGGATCACTTGAGCCCAGGAGTTCAAGACCAGCCTGGGCAATATGGCAAAATCCCATCTTAAAAGTACAAAAACTGAGGTGGGAGGATCACTTAAACCTGGGGAGGTCAAGGCTGCAGTGAGCCATAATCATGCCACTACACTCTAGCCTGGGTGACAGACACTCTGTCTCAAAAAAAAAAAAAAAGAAAAAGAAAAACTTTTTGTTTTTTGAGATGGAGTCTCGCTCTGTTGCCAGGCTGGAGTTCAGTGGCTTGATCTTGGCTCACTGCAGCCTCCGCCTCCTGGGTTCAAGCAATTCTCCTGCCTCAGCCTCCTGAGTAGCTGGTACTGCAGGTGCATGCCACCACGCCCAGCCAATTTTTGCATTTTTAATAGACACAGGGTTTTACCATGTTGGCCAGGATGGTCTCGATCACCTGACTTTGTGATCTGCCTGCCTTGGCCTTCCAAGGTGCTGGGATTATAGGCGTGAGTCACTGCGCCGGGCCACAACTCTAAACTATTTATTTTCTTTTTTTTTGAGATGGAGTTTTGCTCTTGTTACCCAGGCTGGAGTGCAATGGCGCGATCTCAGCTCACCGCAACCTCCACCTCCTGGGTTCAGGCAATTCTCCTGCCTCAGCCTCCTGAGTAGCTGGGATTACAGGAACACGCCACCATGCCCAACTAATTTTTTGTATTTTTAGTAGAGACTGGGTTTCACCATGTTGACCAGGATGGTCTCGATCTCTTGAACTCATGATCCACCCGCCTCGGCCTCCCAGAGTGCTGGGATTACAGGTGTGACCCACTGCACCTGGCGAGAATGGCACTTTCTTAATTTTGTTTTCAGATTGTTCATTTTATTGGAACACAGAAATGTAATTTTCGTCTACTGACTTTGTATCTTGAGACGCTGTCATCTGCAATCATATCATCTGTGTATAGTTTTTTTTTCCTTTCAATCTTTATGTCCTTTATTTTCCTTGTCTATTGTACTGGCTACAATCTTCAGTACAATGTTGATATGGTGAGAAGAAACATACTTGCCTTGTTTCTGATTGTAGAGGAAAGCATTCAGTTTTTCACCATTAAATATGATGTTAGGGAATTTCTCTTTTTTTTTTTGGAGACAGAATCTTTTTTTTTTTTGAGACGGAGTTTCACTCGTTACCCAGGCTGGAGTGCAATGGCCCGATCTCTGCTCATCGCAACCTCCGCCTCCTAGGTTCAGTCAATTCTCCTACCTCAGCCTCCTGTGGAGACAGAATCTTACCCTGTTGCCCAGGCTGGATTACAGTGGCACAGTCTTGGCTCACTGCAACCTCCTGCCTCAAGGTTTAAGCGATTCTCCTGCCTCAGCCTCCTGAGTAGCTGGAACTATAGGCATGCGCCACTACACCTGGCTTTTTGTTATTTTAGTAGCGATGGGGTTTCACCATGTTGGCCAGGCTGGTCTCAAACTCCTGACCTCAAGTGACCTACCCATCTTGGCCTCCCGAAGAGCTGGGATTACAGATGTGAGCCACTGTGCCTGGCCCCATTTTTTTTCTCTTCTATTCCTAATATGTTTAGAGTTTTTGTCATTTTGTTTTTGTTTTTGAGACAGGGTCTCACTGTTGCCCAGCCTGGAGTGTGGTGGTGTGAACATGGCTGGCTTACTGTAGCCTCAAACTCCTGGGTTAAGTGATCCTCTCACTTCAGCCTCCCAAGTAGCTGGTGGAACTACAGATGTGCACCACCATGCTTTGCAATTTAAAATTTTTTTTTTTTTTTTTAAGAGATGGGGCCTTACCATATTGCCCAAGCCGGTCTCAAACTCCTGGGCTCAAGTAATCCTCCCATCTTGGCTTCCCAAAGTATTGGGATTACTAAGGCTGTGAGCCACTGTGCCCGGCCTATCAGCAATTTTCAATTGTCTATTCTTCCTTTCAATTCTTTGTTTTTGAGACTCTAATACTCTAATATTATTAGTGTATATATTTATAATGGCTATATCTTCCTGATAAATTGATGTAGCCATTATCATCATAAAATGTTCCTTTATGTTTTTTTTTTTTTTGAGACGGAGTCTGAAGAAACTTCTGAACTCAGGTGATCTGCCTGCCTTGACCTCCCAAAATGCTGGAATTACAGACATGAGCCACCATACCTGGCTTCTTTAACTCCTTCTTTCTGTTACAGTTGTGTGTGTGTGTGTGTATTATTCTAATCCCAAAGTTGAAGGTTTTTTTTTTTCCTTTTAGTTATTGAGTTACTTCCTGTGTGGTTGTCTAGGGATTGCAGTATGTAGCTTTAACTTATTACAATGTATTTTAGCTCAATACTGAAAATTCTGGTAGAATGCAGTAACTTTATTACCCTTCCCTTGCTCCACCTTTGTGCTATGGCTCGATCATGGCTCACCATAACCTCTGCCTCCGGGGCAGAGGTTATGGTCAGCGATTCTCCTGTGTCAGCCTCTCAAGTAGCTGAGATTACAGGTGCCTGCCACTAGGGCTGGCTAATTTTTTGTATTTTTAGTAGAGGTGGAGTTTCACTATGTTGGCCAGGCTGATCTCAAATTCCTGACCTCTGACCTTGTGATCCACCCGCCTTGGCCTCCTAAAGTGCTGAGATTACAAGTGTGTAATCTTGTAATTACAAGCGCGTAATCTTTAGGCCACTGCGCCTGGCCTAAACAACCTCGTTGATGTTTATTGAGACAGAATCTTGTTCTGTCGCCCAGACTGGAGTGCAATGGCGTGATCTCGGCTCACTGTAACCTCCACCTCCCAGGTTCAAGCGATTCTCCTGCCTCAGCCTCCCAAGTAGTTGGGATTACAGGCGCGCACCAGCATGCCTAGCTACTTTTTGTATTTTTAGTAGAGATGGGGTTTTGCCATGTTGGTCAGGCTGGTCTCAAACTCCTGACCCCAGGTGATCCACCTGCTTCAGCCTTCCAAAGTGCTGGGATTACAGGCGTGAACCACCATGCCCAGCGAACAACCTTGCTTTTTAAAAAATTAAAAAGAGAAAAACATAAAGTATAAAAAAGAAATATATAGTGTTTTACATTTAGCTGCCTTTATCATTCTAGTGCTCTATTCCTTCTGGTGAATCCGAGATAGTGTTCTATTGTCCTTTTCTTTTAGGCTGGAGGACTTCCTTTAGTACTTCTTCTAGGATAAGTCTGTTAGCAATAATTCTCTTATTCTCACTTTTAAAAAATCTCAGAATGCCTTAATTTCACACTTTTTGACAGGGTCTTGGTCTGTCACCCAGTCTGGAGTGCTGTGGTATCAACATGGCTTACTGCAATTCCAACCTTGTGGGCTCAAGCAGTTCTCCCACTTCAGCCTCCCAAGTAGCTAGTTCCACAGGTATGTGCCACCATGCCTGGCTAATTTTTATTTTTTTCTTTGGAGATGGGATCTCACCATGTTGCCCAGGCTAGTCTGTACTCCTGGGCTCAAGCAATCCTCCTGCTTCAGACTCCCACACTGCTGGGAGTACAGGTGTGAGCCACTGGGTTCACCCTCGCCCTTACTTTTGAAAGCTAGTTTTGCTGGATATAAAATTCTTGCATGATTGTTGTTTTTTCCTTTCACCACTTTGAATATCCATTGCAGCGGCTTTGGGCCTTTACTGTTTCTGATGAGCAGTCAACCTTTTTTTTTTTTTCAGAGTCAGGGTGTTTCTCTGCTGCCCAGGCTGGGGTGCAGTGGTGTAATCACAACTCACTGCAGCCTCAACCTCTTGGGCTCAAGCAGTCCTCCCATTTCAGCTCCCCAAATGGGTGGGGCTACAGGTTCACACCATGATGTCTGGCTAATTTTTAATTTTTTTGTAGAGACAGGGTCTCTCTCTGTTTCCCAAGCTGGTTTCATACTCCTTGGCTCAAGCAATCCTCCCACCTTGGCCTCTCAAAATGCTGGGATTAAAGGTGTGAGCTACCACACCCAGATATTTATTCTTCAGTTTTTAGCTTGACTTCCTGAGGGTTGCCTTGTGTCGCCATAACTTAGTAGACACAGATTTGGGAAGAGGCTGTGCTCTGACACTTTGGCCCACCTGTGTGGGTTGGCCATGCACTCAGGGATCACCTAGTTCTTATGTGTCCCTCGGCTTTTTTTTTTTTGAGACGGAATTTCGCTTTCATTGCCCAGGCTGGAGTGCAATGGTGTGATCTCTCCCTTTGCCTCCCGGGTTTAAGTGATTCTCCTGCCTCAGCCTCCTGAGTAGCTGGGATTACAGGTGCCTGCCACCATGCCTGGTTAATTTTTTGTTATTTTTAATAGAGACAGGGTTTCACCGTGTTGGCCAGGCTGGTCTTGAGCTCCTGACCTCAGGTGATCCACCCGCCTTGGCCTCAAAAAGTGCTGAGATTACAGATGTGAGCCACCACACCTGGCCTCCCTTGGCTTTTAATTTCCTTTTTTTTTTTTTTTGAGATAGTCTCACTCTATCGCCCAGGATGGAGTGCAGCGAACTTGGCTCACTGCAACCTCCGCCTCCTGGGTTCAAGTGATTCTTTTGCCTCATCCTCCTGAGTAACAGGGATTATAGGTGTGCACCAACACGCCTGGCTAATTTTTGTATTTTCAGTAGAGATGGGTTTTTGATGTGTTAGCCAGGCTGATCTTGAACTCCTGACCTCAGGTGATCCGCCCACCTTGGCCTCCTAAAGTGCTGGGATTACAGGAATGAGTCACTGCACCAGGTTCTCCTTTGGCTTTTAATTTCTGGGGGGCTTTCTGAAGTCTCATTTGTGTATATGGCTGGTTTTCCAGCCGGCCAGTGACGTGCTGAGGCCCTGTCTAATCCTTCTGTGGCATTCTCATTTCCAGAGTCTCCTCTTAAATTTCTAGCTAGTCTGCTAATTGAGATCTTAGGTTAGTAAGCTGTGGGTTTTTTCCCATTTACTTCTCAACAAGTTTTCTACTTTTAGCTGATAAAAAAGTACACTTCTCCTCTGTCCCAAATATCCCAGCCCTGTTATCCACAAACGCAATCAAGTTTACCCCAAGTCTGATGTGGTAAGACTGTTCTTGCCAATGGAGTGGGGTTGAGGGGAAGGGGACCAGTACTGAGAGCAGTCCCAGGCAAGAGGGCAGCAAATCTCTGCTTCTATTACCTAGCACTTTTCTTTTTTCTTTCTGCCTTTTTTTTTTTTTTTTTTGATACGGAGTTTTGCTCTTATTGCCCAGGCTGGAGGGAGGTGATGTGATCTCAGCTCACCACAAACTCTGCCTCCCGAGTTCAAGCGATTCTTCTGTCTCCCAAGTAGCCAGGATTATAGGCATGCACAACCATGCCTGGCTACTTTTGTTTTTTAATTTTAGTAGAGATGGGGTTTCAGTGTATTAGCATGGCTGGCCTCGAACTCCTGACCTCAGGTGATTTACCTGCCTCTGCCTCCGAAAGTGCAGGGATTACAGACATGAGCCACTCTTTTTCTTTTTATTATTCATTATTATTTTTTGTAGAGACAGGGTCTTGCTTTGTTGCAAAGACTGGCCTTGAACTCCCGGCCTCCAGCAATCTCCCCACCTTGGCTTCCCAAAGTGCTGGGAGATTACAGGCACAAGCAACTGTGCCCAGCCAGTTTTTTCCCAAGAATAAATGCTTCTTAATTTGCCTGCCTTTGGCTGATTTCCAGAACCTTGAAATGTTTTTGATACATGTTTTTTTCCAATTTTATGCTTGTTTATTTTTGTAGAGGGCATTCCGTATTCTCTTCACACTTGAACAGCCAGCAGGCCATCCACGGTACCATCAATATCCTTTTGTCTGTAGTTAAGGACTTCCTCCTGAGTCCACCAGAAAATAGTCAGGGTCTGTGGGCTTTTACTGACTGCCCTGAGCACAGGTGTGCTGCCTCTGCTGGCACTTGTCTTTCACAGGCTGGATTTGGGACCTCTGCCTTATAGCAAGTAAGGAGACTGAGGATCAGAAAATGTAGAGAAGCCTCATTAAAAAGGATGAAAGGGCCGGGCACAGTGTCTTACACCTGTAATCCCAGCACTTTGGGAGGCTGAGGTGGGAGGATCACCTGAAGTTAGGAGTTTGATTCCAGCCACGGCTAACAGGCTGAAGCCCCATCTCTACTAAAAATACAAAAATTAGCTGTGCGTGGTGGTGCGCCCTGTAGTCCCAGCCACTCGGGTGGCTGAGGCACGAGAACTGCTTGAACCCAGTGGGGCAGAGGTTGCAATGAGCCGAGATCAGTATGTCTCCAAAAACGGACAAAAGGTCTGAGAGCCTCCTCAAACTCCTGCCCTGCCCCAGAGGCTTACAGCAGTCCTCAGGCTCCTTGACGAGTGGGATGCCACTGCCTGCCTGTCCCGATTCCTTCCCAGGATGGGCACCGCAAAATGAGCTAATGTCCGTGAAAGTTCCTTGCAAACTTCAGACTGCTGCACAGTTTTCGTATGCCGTTATTAATATTCTCTAATGCGACAAAGAAACTCAGCTCAGAGAAGTTGAACTTCCAAAGCTAGTTTAGTGGCACAGGTGAACTTTAACCCAAGTCTACCTGCTAGGGCAGAGCCCAGCATTCTTTCACAATAGGTTTAGCAGGACATGGTCATGGATACTCTCAGTGACTGTGTTCCCAGTGAACCTGGGTATCTCTGCATTTTAGAGATGCTTAATTTACCTTCGATGGGAAGCTGGGTTTTGGAGAACAAATAGTACTTTGATCACAAGTAGAACTATACACAATGGCTCCCTTAAGAGAACCTTAGTAATAGGCATCCCTTTTAACTTTGTTGCAACTACTTCCTCTTTCTATGAGGCTCAGTTACAAGGAAAGCTATCATCAGACTTTACCGCAGGAACAAATTGATTGCTCTAGTCTGAGATTCAGCAAGGGAGAAATTATGCTGAGTCAATGTGACTACTTTCACCAAGTTACTACGGGAGACATAATTTTATGCAATCATATTACATAAAATCAATATGTATCTAATCATATAGTCCTTTCTTTCCCTTCTAATAATGTTACATGTTACACAAACTTTCCATTTCTATGTTAAGGTTCTCATCAACAGCAAAAAATACTGCTTCCCAGAATTGCTGGAAAACCAGAGCAAACTGGCTTAGCACGGCAGGTCTGGAACAAAGGCAAGTCTTCCCCTGGGGATGAACAGAATCAAGCCAGGGCTCGCTACAGCTGTGTCATGCTGAGAAACTCCTCAAGTGCTTGGCTTAAAATGCCTAAGAAAGTCAACACACCTTATTATTCACCAGAAAAATCTTCTGGCTTGCCCCAACTCCCCAAATCCCAAATCAAAGCATGAGCTCAAGTTCTACAAAAACAGTCCTCTATGCACATGTCCCAGGGTGGAATCCTTGTTTGACTTACGTAAGAGGGTGTGTAAAGCAACATATCACTTAGGGCAGATTTAAAAATCCCAGCTCTGACACTCATTCACTATATAATTCTTGTAGCTGAACTCACATGGCCTGAATTTAGGGAGAAAGAGTACTTTTTTTTTTTTTGAGACAGGGTCTTGCCTTGTTGCCTGGGCTGGTCTGGGGAACTCCTGGGGTCAGAGGCATCTGCATGAAATGATGCTTTTCAAGTAGCTGGGATTTACAGGCACATGCCACTATGCCCAGCTTTTTTTTTTTTTTTTTTTTTTTTTGAGACAGGGTCTTGCTCTGTCGCCCAGGCGCCAGTGCAGTGGCATCATCATAGCTCACTGTAGCCTCAAACCCCTGGGCTCAAGGGATCTTCCCACCTCAGCTTTCTGAGTAGCTGGGGCAACAAGTATGTACCACTCTGCCCAGTTAATTTTTTTTTTTTTTTATATAGAGATAGGGGCTCACTAAGTTGCCCAGGCTGGTTTTGAACTCTGGCTACAAGTGATCCTCCTGCCTCAGCCTCTCAAAGTGCTGGGATTACAGGTGTAAGTCACCACACCTGGCATTATTATTTTTTTTAAGAAACAGTTGGTTCTTGCTTTGTTGCCCATGCTGGCCTTGAACTCCTGGACTCAAGCAATCCTTCCATGTCAGCTTCCAGAGTAGAAGGAGTAATTCTGAAAAAACCCAGAGGCCATATATTCCAATGCCAGAGAAGTATGCCTGTAATGTGCTCAGAATAGCTAAAATGGTCTGTGCAGGGACAAGGAATTCCTAAGGGAAAGTGAGGTATCTCCCCATCCAACTACAAGTGGAAGAACTAGAAAAACCAGATAGAAAAGCAGCGCACCAGACTCGTGCACACTTCCATGGGCCACCTGACTTCCCAAACCATCAGCTTTGCAAGAGACATGGGGACTGGACTTACTAAGAGTGGAACCCTAGTGAGGAACCAATCCTACATGCTCCTGGGTGAGGTCTAGTTGAGCACAACGAGCTTAACAAGCACTGATTCTGGGATGATCACTGTTTAAACTGCAAGTCCAGTTTCAGGAAGATGTGGCCTGATATAACCCTAGAGCTGACATTATCTTTTTTTTTTTTTTTTGAGACAGAGTCTCACTTTGTTGCCAGGCTGGAGTGTAGTGGCACAATCCCAGCTCACTGCAACCTCTGCCTCCAGGGTTCCAGTAATCCTCCTGCCTCAGCCTCCCAAGTAGCTGGGATTACAGGCATCCAACACCACGCCTGGCTAATTTTTGTATTTTTACTAGAGACAGGGTTTCGCCACCTTGGCCAGGCTGCTCTTACACTCCTGACCTCAAGTGATCCGCCTGCCTTGGTCTTCCAAAGTGCTGAGAATACAGGCATGAGCCACCGCACCCAGACAGAGAGTAACTTAGTATTGAAGGGTCCCAGCAATCCAGAGGCTTGCAGTGCTCCTATCACTGAAGTTCTGCAGCACTGTGGAGAAAGCAGGGTGCTCAGTTGGATCTAGGACCTACCTCTCTGCTGTGCACTGGCCCCCAGGCCCTCAGACCCACTCCACAACTCGCTCTGCCCTACTGTCTTCCTCACTGCCAGGTTTCCCTCCCAGTTCATTTATTCCAATTAACATATACACAAGTCATGCTATTTCCCTTCTTTAAAATAAAACCCTCTCCTTACCCTACATCCCCTTCCACTTACCCCATTTATCATCTCCCTTTTAGAGAAAAATCTTGGAAAGAATTGTTTGTACTGTTTCACCTTCCTCTCCTCCCACTTCCTCTAGAACCTACTCCAGTAAGGCACCCTCAAGCAAATGCTCTGCTCATCAATGACCTTGCTAGTGTACAAGTACTCCTGATGCCTCCCTCCATGGGAAGTGAGCCCCATTACTGGGACGTTTCTGTGAGTCTGGAAGGAGCCATTAGGCACAGACTGCCCGGCTGCTTCCTCCCTCTCTCTCCAAACCTCAGCTGCCTTCAAAGGATATATGCACTGATTCCTCTTAACTTCTGCTACTCAAAGTGTGATCCCCACAATGGTAATACTGACATCACTTGGAAGCTTATTAGAAAAACAGAATCTCAGGCTCCACCCAAGCCCTACTCAATCAGAACATGCATTTTAGTATGGTACTTGTGATGCTGGTGCACGGTAAAGTTCAAGAAGTGCTGCTCTAAACCATCTCATTCTGAATGTCAGGCTTAGAAAATAAATCCAGTGGGCTGGGCACAGTGGCTCATGCCTGTCTGTAATCCCAGCACTTTGTGAGGCCAAGGTGGACAGATCGTGAGGTCAGGAGTTCAAGACCAGTCTGACCAACATGGTAAAACCCCGTCTCTACTAAAAATATAGAAATTAGCTGGGTGTGGTGGCGCATGCCTGTAATTCCAGCTACTCAAGAGGCTGAGGTAGGAGAATCACTTGAACCCAGGAAGCTGAGCTTGCAGTGAGCCGAGATCATGCCACTGTACTCCAGCCTGGGCAACAGAACAAAACTCCATCTAAAAAAAAAAAAAAAAGCCAGGCGCGGTGGCTCAAGCCTGTAATCCCAGCACTTTGGGAGGCCAAGGTGGGTGGATCACGAGGTCAAGAGATCAAGACCATCCTGGTCAACACAGTGAAACCCCATCTCTACTAAAAATACAAAAAGTTAGCTGGGCATGGTGGCGCGTGCCTGTAATCCCAGCTACTCAGGAGGCTGAGGCAGGAGAACTGCCTGAACCCAGGAGGCGGAGGTTGCAATGAGCCGAGATTGCGCCATTGCACTCCAGCCTGGGTAACAAGCGAAACTCTTGTCTCAAAAAAAAAAAAAAAAAGGCAAGAAAAAGAAAAGAAATCCAATGTTCCCAGATGTAAGCCACATTCTCTAACAGCAATTTTATCAGGAATAAGGGTGGTATTTTGGTCTCCCATCTGTCTTTTTTGTTTCTCAAGTGGTTCTGAAATTGGGAAAAGTTAAGAGTATTCCCTGGCTCCCTTGGACTTCCTACACCTTTCAGTTGCCAAAACCTGTGGTCCCTGCTCAGTCCTTATTGTAACCTACTGGCTGCCCTGGACATAGCACCCACTTCCTCAATCTTCCACGCTCTCCCGCCACGGCCACTACTTGTCCTCCTGGCTGGACTGCTCTCTCTTCCTGACCTCTATGTGTTGGAGCGCACCAAGCTCCAAGATGGAGTCCTCGGTTCCTGCCAGCTAAACACATTCTCCAGGTCTCCTTCCCTGCCTGAGCCTCGATCTACTGTCTTCATGCTGACAACTCCCAAATGTGTGTCTCCAGCCCCAACCATGCCCCTTGAATCCCACTTGTCCAGCCAACTGTTTCATTGACTACACACTCAGGTGCATATGTTGGCATCCAAAAGTGAACATGACTCAAATCAAATTATTTTCTTGTTTATCTATTTATTTTTTCTTTTTTTTTTTTTTAAGATGGGGTTTCACCATGTTGGTCAGGCTGGTCTTGAACTCCCGACCTCAGGTGATCTGCCCGCCTTGGCCTCCAAAGGGCTTGGATTACAGGCGTGAGCCACCACGCGCAGCTTCTTTTTTATTTCTTGAGATGGAGTCTTGCTCTGTTGCCCAGGCTGGAGTGCAGTGATGCAATCTTGGCTCACTGCAACCTCTGCCTCCTGGGTTCAAGCAATTCTTCTGCCTCAGCCTCCCAAGTAGCTGGGATTATAGGCACATGTCACTGTGCCCGGCTAATTTTTGTATTTTTAGTAGAGACAGGGTTTCACCATGCTGGCCAGGCCAGTCTCAAACTCCTGACCTTGTGATCTGCCTGCCTTGGCCTCCCAAGGTGCTGGTATTACAGGCGCACAGTGAGCCACTGTGCCCAGCCCTATAAACAGTCAGGGTCTCTGTTGACCAGCTAGAGTGCAGTGGCAAGATCACAGCTCACTGCAGCTTCCAACTCCTGGGCTCAAGCCATCCTTCTGCCTCAGCCTCCTGAGTATCTGGGACTAGCAGTATGCACCATCATACCCAGCTAATTTTTCATTTTTTGTAGAGATGGGGGTCTCACTACCTTGCCTGGACTTGTCTTGAAGTTCTGGGCTCCAGCGACGCTCCCACCTCGGCCTCCCGAAGTGCTGGGATTACAGGTGTGACCATTCTCAGCTTTTGTTCTACCAACTGTCTTCACTTTAGGAAACTGCAGTGCTGTTCTTTTCACTCAGGCACTTCGTTACTTTTATCCTTTCTCTCCAACTCTGCATAAAGTTTCTCAGAAAACTATTAGTTCTAACTTCAAAATGTACCCAGAATCTGACGATTTTTCTCTACCTATACTGCTACTACCTTAGTCTAAGTCACCATCCCCTCCCCTGGAATATTGGGGTAACAATTTTTATTTTGTCCCTTTTTTCCACTTGTCCCTGCCTGAGTATAAAGACTGTTTTCCACTCAGCAGTCAGAATGGTCTTTTAAAAATGCAAATACGTGGCCGGGTACGGTGGCTCACGCCTGTAATCCCAGCACTTTGGGAGGCCGAGGTGGGCAGATCGCCTGAGGTCAGGAGTTCAAGACTAGCCTGGCCAACATGGTGAAGCTCCATCTCTACTAAAAACACAAAAATTGGCTGGGCATGGTGGCTCATGCCTGCAATCCCAGCACTTTTGGAGGCCAAGGAGGGCGGATCACCTGAGGTCAAGAGTTTAAGACTAGTCTGGCCAACATGGTGAAACTCCGTCTCTACTAAAAATATTTTAAAAATTAGCCAGGTGTGGTGGTGGACACCTGTAATCCCAGCTACTGGGGAGGCTGAGGAAGGAGAATCACTTGAACTGGGGAGGTGGAGGTTGAGGTGAGCTGAGATCATGCCATTGCACTCCAGCCTGGGCAACAAGAGTGAAACTCCATCTCAAAAAAATAATAATAAAAATACAGGCCAGGCACGGTGGCTCACACCTATAATCCCAGCACTTTGGGAGGCCGAGGTGGATCACGAGATCAAGAGATCGAGACCATCCTGGTCAACAAGGTGAAACCCCGTCTCTACTAAAAATACAAAAATTAGCTGGGCATGGTGGTGCACGCCTGTAGTCCCAGCTACTCGGGAGGCTGAGGCAGGAAAATTGCTTGAACCCAGGAGGCGGATTGCACTCCAGTCTGGGTAACAACAGCGAGACACCGTCTCAAAATAAAAATAAATAATAAAAATACAAAAATTAGCCAGGTGTGGTAGTGTACGCCTGTGATCCCAGCTACTCAGGAGGCTGAGGCAGGAGAATCACTTGAACCCAGGAAGTGGAGGTGGCAGTGAGCCGAGATCGCCCCTTTGCATTCCAGCCTGGGCGACAGAGCAAGGCTCTATCTCAAAAGGAAAAAACAAAACCAACACAACACTATGGAATTACTGGAAGGCATACAAGGAGGCTTCAGGAGAAAAACAACAAATGTTCCAGCTAAAACAACAAATGTTCCAGCTAAAACAACCACTTACATCTTTGGGAGAAAAGTGCTATTAAAGAAATAGCAACACATTAGCTTTCTTGGTTATATAAAAGCTACCATTTTGAATATCAGAAAGGAACACATAAGTGGTGATATCACGACTTCTGGCTTAGAAAGGTATTATCTTTGCAAGTCAAGAAATCTTTGTGTAATTACCTTTCAAGGGGTGCAAGAATAAATGCACATTGAGAGCCTTCTGATGCACTGGTTGTACCTTTATTCTTTTTACCTCGTTCACTAATAGTTCT
Source organism: Saguinus oedipus (assembly GCA_031835075.1). Taxonomy (NCBI): domain Eukaryota; kingdom Metazoa; phylum Chordata; class Mammalia; order Primates; family Cebidae; genus Saguinus; species Saguinus oedipus. The sequence goes on along the minus strand of CM063175.1, from coordinate 48,197,831 downwards.
GTGATGCAAGGTTACCATACACAGTTAGATAATGTCTGCGTTGCACATCTAAGGCTATACAGCAAAAGAATCAGAATTAGTACAAATACAAGAACTATATTTACAGTCTGTATACTCAAGCTCCGAACATCAGGTAATATTTACAAAATAAAATATGAAAATGAAAATCCAAAATTAATAATGTACATTGTTGCTAATGTGCTCAACTCCTTCACTGGGGAGAGATCAATTTGCAAAGTCTTGGTTCAAAAAGGCCACTTATGCATTATGAGTTTTGTTGTCATGTGTGAGGATGGCGACAAGAGACTTGAAATCTCAACAGACAAGTACTTTAGAGCCACAGAATCTAAGACGATGCCTTAAATATAAGAAGCCTGATGGACTCCTCAGGTGAACTGATGGCAGAATATGCAGAATGAAAAAAAATTAACTCGAAGACATGAAAAACAGTACACAACAACCAGGGTTTGGCAAGAGACCAACCTCAGCTCAGACTTTCCATCTGAGCACAGTCGTTTGGCTGTGAGTTTTTTATGTGAATATTATAGCAACTCTGATTTCTTCCTTTAAATGACTGGAGGCTTTTTAAAGATTTTATGGGGCTCAAATACTAACTTCATAAATGGCCTTTTGAACAACAGCAGCAAATAATCTCTCAGCTGATATTTCAATTTACTAAGGAAGCACAAATTAAAACATTCCTGCTACACAGTTGTGGTCTGGCCACACACCAGGGTGAATCACTGGTGGATAATGTAGCGCACCCAAGTTAGAGTCCTACATAAACACATCCAGCAAACCTTCTGAGAGCAGCAGCAAAACTGTTCTGTTCTTTTTTTTTTTTTTTTTTTTTTGAGACAGAGTCCCACTCTGTCACCCAGTGCAATGGTGCAATCTCGGCTCACTGCAGCCTCCATCCCCCGGGTTCAAGCTATTCTCCTGCCTCAGCCTCCCGAGCAGCTGGGATTACAGGCGCCTACCACCACCCCTGGCTACTTTTTTGTATTCTTAGTAGAAACAGGGTTTCACCATGTTGGCCAGGCTGTTCTCAAACTCCTGACCTCAGGTGATCCACCTGCCTCAGCCTCCCAAAGTGCTAGGATTACAGGCATGAGCCACCACGCCCAGCTGAATCTTTTCTTTTTAAGGAACAGGTTAACAATCACATTTTTAAAAGAGAACCGAAAGGAAAACTGAAAGACCCAAGTCAAACAAACAAGCCCCGATTACTGTCCATTGGAACCTGGGCAGGACACAGCAGGAGGGAAATGCAGAAAGAGTACCGATGGGTATGCACACTGGAGAATCCTTTCTCTGCCGGTCCACTGTGCAAGTAGGTAGAACTGTATAAATATACATAGACCCGACATAATTAAATATCCCTGTAAATTAGACAATAAGCAGCGGGCAACAAAGTCTTTGCTTTGGAATATGTGCCAGGAAAAACATCTTGTTTTTAGATCCCAAGAGACAGTTTACAATTCTTTCATCTGAAATGAACTGAAAAATCCATAAAAATAGGAGCAGTTATCTGAACTCTATGTGACTGAAGGGGAAAAAATATCAAATAATAGTGGTTCTTAGTTGGGAACCCTCACTCCATTGCCCCTTGCCGTCAGCATATTTAACAACGAGCTGGGGCTCAGGTGCCCAGCCGCTGCCATAGGCAGCCCTGGCCTGTGCTCCTGACTAGTGCATGGGCTGGCTGGCCCTGCACAGTCCTGGCCTGAGCGCTGTCTGACTCCCAGGAGGGCACACAGACACAGAGATGATCTGAGCACTGGTTTGGGGCTGGCAGTGAGGCCATATTTTGCTTTGGCGGGAGAAAGGATGAGCAAGGAGGAGGTGATTAGTTTTAACTAGCACTAATTTCTCTGAATTTGCAAAATAATTCTTTCTTCCTTTTAAACTTTTTGCTTGTTTAAAGGTGTGCTTTAAGAAAATAAATAAATAAATAAATAAATAAAGGTAGCTTCCTTAAGGGCTGAGTTTCTTAACTCTCCCACCACAACAGCAACAGCTAGAGCCTCACAAACAGTTCCTGCCATAAATCGTCTCCCAGAGCTTCAAAGTGGGGATGGTTCTGTTGGGAAAGGTTGCACCGAACCTGGATGTGCTGGGGGCCAGCAGGGGCTGTCTGCACCTCCCAGCCGCAGCAGGGGCTCTCCAGAGGATAGAGAACATACAGGACAGGACCACTCTGCTCCCTCTGGGTCCCTAAGAGGCCTTCTTATCTGGGCACGCTATGAATAGACAGTCCAGTTTGGCCTGTTCTAACATCTGACACTTCCAAAGCAAAGACTTTCCAACCAGTTTTGTTTTGAGTTAGAAGAAAAAAGTCATTTCAGTGTATCACATACTTTCACTCTCTCAGGCTTCCCACCGTCCTGTGTCACAGACATGGATCCTGTCACACTCTGTAACAGCAGCATCAATGACTTAATTTTAAAAGTGACCTTTAAATTCCATCTTCATTTTGCTGAAATTAGATTTAATTCCAGTCCAGGCAGCCACCTCTAAGCACCAACAGATCCTGCTGGTTTGAGTATACACCAGAAGGGCATATTGTGTCCATCAGACAATGAAGAAACTTCTAACTACATTAAAAAATCTCACATATCACTTAGAAAACAAATAACATCACAGTTAGTGACCTATGTTTTAACAGGAGGAAGAAAGTTAAAAAAAAAATCTGCCATAGAGTTTCCGCTGGTCACTTTTCAGGTACAGAAGCAGCCTGTGATTCTACCCTCTCCTTTCTCTCTCCGTGATTAACTTTTCCTCTTCTTCACAAGGCAGTGAAAATAACAGAAGCTGGGATACCTGTTCTTCAGAGATGAGCCCAACTAGGAAGTCAGAAACAAGACTGTGGACCAGGACACAAGTCTTCCTAGCAACAACTCTGCAGAGGCGTGTGAGCCCCTGGCCTTTGCTGCCTGAAGCGGAAAGTAATCCAGCTGCCTGTCGCCTGAGAGTCAGCAACCTCAAGGCCAAGGACCTCAGTAAGTGGGAGCGAGCAGACACTTTCCTGAATGCCTGAGCGATGGTGAAACAGAGAAGTCTGAGCAAGGGAAATAAAGGATGGTGTAAAACAATCCCAAGACAACTGGCGAAGCAAATGAAGTCACCTGGAGGCTTCCCCACCTCGCCTCACCTCTCATCTTGGAAAACTTAGTGGCAGCTGAAAGAGAGTCATCTTCTCTGATGGTCTCTGAAAGCCAGATGACCTGGTCTGTTGCGCAGTAAGCTTCCTCCTTTCTCCCTGGGCAGTGCTTCCACACCAGATGGGGAAGAGGCAGTAACAAAGAGGGGTGAGACAGCAGGAGACAAGCAACAAATCCTGGGCCCGGGCTCCCTGGATGGCTCACCCGTGCCCCTGGGCATATTTTGTTTTGTTTGGAGTAGTGGTCGGGGTTAGTTTTAATCCTGGGATCCAGAAAGGAAAGCCTGCCACATTTGCTTATAATTTATGAGTATAGAGAGATAAGCATCACTGAAAGCATCTTCAATTTGACAACCATCAATGAAAACGACTGCTGAATTCAGAGGGAGACTTCCAAGTTTACCCTTAAAAGCTACATTTCTTTGATTGAAGGGAGTTATAACAATCATAAGGTCACTACTTAGCATTATCTTTTCTTTTTCAAGAAGGAGTCTCACTCTGTCACCCAGGCTGAAGTACAGTGGTGCGATCTCCACTCACTGCAACCTCCATCTCACGGGCTCAAGCAATTCTCCTGCCTCAGCCTCCCGAGTAGCTGGGATTACAAGTGCCCGCCATCACACCCGGCTAACTGTATTTTTAGTAGAAACGGGGTTTCACTATGTTGGTCAGGCTGGTCTTGAAGTCCCGACCTCAGGTGATCCACCCTTGGCCTCCCAGAATGTTGGGATTATAGCGTGAGCCACCATGCCTGGCCTACTTAATCGTAACAATGACCATCAAGTTTATCACTAGCAAATGAAACACTCCCGCCTTGTGGAACACTTGTGTATGATATGGCATTAATTCCAACTGTACCATGACCATCACTAATGCCAAGAACAGAATCGAGAAACTCCTAGAAAAGAACCTCCCTCCCAACAGAGAAAAAACAGTGGGCAGGAATCCTGCTGGGGAGCTACAAGAATCCCACTGCCTGCCGCCCTGCAGCCACTGTCCCAGGCCCACTGAAAAGCCTCTCTCCTCCTCTCTACCAGTAACTAAAAATCCCATAATTATGCTCTAAAAAAGCCCCAACTTTGACTCAGAATATGACTGTCCCAGTTCCATGCTCACCGCCACTTTTCCCTGACTAGAAATGCAGGGATTAGCCATTACAAAAAGAGACAGAGGGGGAAAAAATATTTTTTTTTCCTCTCAGGTTCTAAAATGGCCAGATGTCTCCTCCTTTAGTCTCTAAGCCACCCAAGAAAAATTAAAGTGATATCACAAATAGAGAAAAGAAAAAAAGTATTATGTTGTCTTGAAAAACAGACAAAGGTGCACAGACATCAGAGGTGGTCATGACGGGGACCTATCATACAAAAGGAAGCCAAAGTACACCCATAATTTGGAGATTCAGCAGATCCCCTCAGGGTTTTTTTTTTTTTTTTTTGTGTGTGTGTGTGTGTGTGTGTGTGTGTTTTAAAAAACATTTTTTTTTCCTTTTGTTAGGCCACATGCTACTAACAAGATTCTCAGCACAGGAAAAATAAGAGTACAGAGCAATGGAGATGGGGAACAGGAGAGCTAGAAAAGTGCTGGACAAGGAGGGAGAAAGTAGTTAAGCCACAGGATTACATACAAGAGTCACCATCAAGAATCACAAAGAGAAATGAGAGGTAACGCTTTCTTTATCTCTCGAAGGCGAGTGAGGGCACTCGGCAGAGTCACTTAGTATTTCGGCTGGCTCGGGCATCTGCGGGAAAGTTTTGACCTATGGGGGACAAACGGGGAGGTAGGGTTAGAAGTCTGGGTGCAAGTGTTGCCCCTCACAGTCCTCTCCCTCTGAGGCTCCCTTCTGGAGCCTCCTCCTATTTGGCACCACAGGCCTAGGCCTCTAGTGTCTCTATTCTGGGACCCAGTGACACAAACCCTCAGAGAACCTGAGGCTGAATCACAGGGCTGGGGGTTGGGAGACCACTAAGGTTCTCACTGTCCTCCTTTTACTCTGTCCCCTGGACCCCATGTGCAGACCTCTTGAGAACAAAAAGACAAAGAAGGAAAATAATCGGTGCACATGTGTGACCAGTCTCCCTGGCGGTTCAGAACATCATGATGTCTTACAAGATGCAGAGGCCTCATTACCACCCCACAACGAATTTACACTCCTGTCCTTCCTCTCTTTTAAATTTATTTGAAAAATACTTCCTTTCCTATTTATGGTGATATCTCTGAAGCCAAAAGCCAAAGAGAGAAAGAAAACATAGAATAACTTCTAGGCTGGGCACAGTGGCTCACGCCTGTAATCCCAGCACTTTGGGAGGCCAAGGCAGGCAGATCACTTGAGGTCAGGAGTTCAAGACTGCCTGTCCAACATAGTGAAACCCTGCCTATACAGAAAATACAAAAATTAGCCAGGCATGGTGATGAGTGCCTGTTACTGGGAAGACTGAGTCAGGAGAATCACTTGAACCAGGGAGTAGAGGCTGCAGTGAGCCAAGATCACGCCACTGCACTTCAGGGAGACAGAGTAAGACTCCATCTCAAAGAAAAGAACAACTTCTTACCGTATTGTGCCAGCGAGAAGTGGGTTGAAGGCATACAACCAGTCGTTCATGTCTTTGTCATTGAGGGCTTGCAAAAGGACCCCACGGTGCTTTGTGCAGACAGCAAAGGTGTTTGGTGTCTGAAAGAAATGCAGGCAGACAAGAAAGTTCCTACAGAGACAGCAATGGGGACTGCCCTGCCATATTCTCAAGGCATATAGCACACCACACAGGAAGTTCAAGATCAGAAAGAAAGGGGAAATTTCACATTACATAACAGAGTTCAGAACTCAAAAGGGAAGGACACATGTGGTGATGAAAAACCAAGACAGGGAGAACAGACCTTCACCATGGCCTGCTGGTCCTCACTGTACTCCACTTGTGCTGTGGACAGGTTAATGATTCCACGCTCCACAGGGTCTTTGTCACTGTTATAGATGAAGACATAAGGGCGACGGACGATGACGAAATGTTTAGCCCAGTTACTGTAAAGTGGTTCCTTGAAATGCAGGTATCCTTTCTTAGAGACCACTGAGCTAAAAAAGGACAGTATGGCAGAAATTTAGTTTCTCACAAGAAGAAAATGATCATGAACTAAGGACCATCAAAATACATCACACCTCGGCCAAGTCCTTAGATTCAACAAAACAAGCAAATGACCTATTTTGCCTCCCATCTTATCTGCCAAAGTAATACAGCAAAAGAGCAAAACTCTGCTAGGGCAATGTGCTATGCCAGGGTGCAGATGTATCGAGATCCAACTGGAGAAACCCAGGCCAGCCCTCTCAGCGAAGACTCGACTTGCATCAGACTACAATACAGACCCTGTAGAGAAGAGCTAGCCAGTCAATTCTTCCTGTGGATTTGTTTCTTACAGCTGGCATTCCTGGTCAATATAGTACTCACCCTGGTCTAATTTCTTCAATATCTGGAACAAGATTGAGAAATTCATTCTTTCCTGCTCGGGCCAAATAGGGTGTTTCCACAGCTGGGACAATCTGAAACTGTTCAAATTCTGGGCAGGGACTAGAGGCCCGGGAATTGGCTTCTGGGGTCCTTTAAAAGAGAGAGATTAGAAAGAAAAGGGTAACAAGAGTATCAGTTATGATCAAAGCATACTGAGTACTGTCTCACTGGGAGGAACATACAATGCCTCTCCCTAAACCCCAGCTGCAAACTTGAATTTCAGACAGCCCAGCTGAGGAGACAAGCTGGCTTCAGAAAGTTAACTCTGAATTCAACTGGTGTCATCCTTCTAAAGTTATGAAAGGAAACTGATCACTGATGACTACTAAGTCACAGTCTCTCTGCTTGTAGCCCTCTGAACACATTATCTGGAATATGAACTCTATACCCTTGTTTCTTTTTAGTCCCATGGCTACACCAAAAGCGATGTTTCTCAAAGTGTGGGAAACTCAGAAACTCAAATTCTTAGACTCCAAGCCAGACCTATGGAATAAGAAACTCTATGTGGGGTTGAGCCATGGGTGCTTTAACAAGCCTCCCAGGAGATGATGATGTACACTGAAGTCTCAGAGGGCCACTGCCTTAGAAAATGCCAGAGAAAGCAAACAAATGGAAAGAGCCTGAATGGCCGTGCAGAGCAGAACTGCACCACTGACCTGGACTAGCCCTTATGACTATTGTGGGAGAAATAATTTCCTATACTCTGTATTATATCAGACTTTCTATCTGGGTAGGAATGGAGGACAAAACTAGCAGAAAGGGATGAAGAGAGTCATCAATGAGTTGAGGATGCAGAAGGTTAGTAAGCTACAATGTAAAGAGATGCCAGTAGCTAGCACTTCTCTAGCGCTCTCCAGTGTAGCATAATTAATTATATCTCACTAATTTTAAAAAGCCCATTTTAAAATGTTTTATACTTTATCATAATTTTTTTTTGAAACAGAGTCTCACTCTGTTATCCAAGCTGGCATGCAGCTGCACAATCTTGGGCCAGTGCAACCTCTGCCTCCCAGGTTCAAGCAATCCTCCTGCCTCAGCCTCCCCAGTAGCTGGGATTACAGGTTCGTGCCCCTATACCTGGCTGATTTTTTTTTGAGAGAGGGTCTTGCTATGTCACCCAGGCTGGAGTGCGGTGGTGCAACCATGGTTCGCTGCAGCCTCAACTTCCCAGGCTCAAACAATTCTCCCACCTCAGCCTCCTGAGTAGCTGGAATCACAGGTGCATGCCACCATGCCCAACTATTCTATTTGTTTTTTCTAGAGATGAGGGTCTATGTTGCCCAGGCTGGTCTCAAACTTGTGGGCTGAAGCAATTCTCCAACCTCAGCCCCACAAAGTGCTGGAATTACAGGTATGAGCCATCACACTCAGCCACCATTTCTTAAATTGGGATTCATCTTATAATTGATTGCATGTTGAAGTTAGGTGTCAGTGCTTCTTTTTCTTCTTCCATTCTTTTTTCCTTTCTCCTCCTCCTCCTTCTTCCTTTCTCCTCCTTCCCCCACTTCTCCTCTTCTTCCCTTTTTTATTTTTTTTGAGATGGAGTTTCACTCTTGTTATCCAGTCTGGAGTGCAATGGCACAATCTCAGCTCACTGCAACTTCCGCCTCCCGGGTTCAAGTGATTCTCCTGCCTTAGCCTCCCAAGTAGCTGGAATTACAGGCATGCACCATCATACCCGGCTAATTTTTGTATTTTTAGTAGAGACAGGGTTTCACCATGTTGGTTAGGCTGGTCTCAAACTCCTGACCTCAGGTGATCCAGCTGCCTCGGCCTCCCAAAGTGCTGGGGTTACAGGCATGAGCCACAGTGCCCAGCCAATGCTTTTTCTTCATAGTGGTACATAAAATAGTCCCTACAATCTGTGGCATCCTAAATTTAATGAAATTACTTGGTTGTGTTATATTCTCCAGCCTCCTTTGCCTGTGTCAGTGTTGGTACAATAAGATAGGTGGATAATACCAGGTGCGCATAATTGATGCAGATGCACAAGAGTTTGAGGGTACATTGCAAAGAATTGATTATGATGATAATCATGGATTCTAGGCTAAATTTGTCTTTTTTTTTTTTTTTGAGATGGAGTTTGGCTCCTCTTGCCTATGCTGGAGTGTGATGGTGTAATCTTGGCTCACTGCAAACCTCCGCCTTCCAGGTTCAAGCGATTTTCCTGCCTCAGCCTCCCAAGTAGCTGGGATTACAGGCATGCGCCACCATGCCTGGCTAATTTTTTTTTTTTTCTATTTTTAGTAGAGATGGGGTTTCTCCATGTTGGTCAAGCTGGTCTCGAACTCCTGACCTCCGGTGATCTGCCCACCTCAGCCTCCCAAAGTGCTAGGATTATAGGTGTGAGCCACCGTGCCTGACCAAATTTGTCTTTTTCTTTCTCTTTTTTTAAGGAAAGGTTCTTGCTCTGTTGCCCAGGGTGGAATGCAGTGGTGCAATAATAAAACCTCACTGCAACCTTGAATTCCTGGATTCAAGAAATCCTCCCACTTCAGCCTCCTGAGTATAGCTGGGACCACAGGCACAAGCCACCATGCCTATCTTATTTTTTGTAGAGACAGCATCTTGCTATGATGCCCAGGCTGGTCTTGAACTCTCAGCCTCAAGCAATTCTCCCACCTTGGTATCCCAAAGCACTGGGAGCCACCTCACCTGGCCTTGTCTTTATTTTTATTACCTACATATTTTTTAGTGTCATCAAAATATTTTTTTCTAAACAGTTTCCAAATATTTTTCCCAAGGTAGGACTTCCTATGTCTGATATTATGACTGGGGAGAGCAGAAAGGGATGAAGAGATTCATCAATGAGCGGAGGATGCAGAACGTTAGTAAACCACAACGTGAAGAGATGTCAGTAACTAGCACCTCTCCAGTCACCGTGATAGTCAAAAAGGCTCTCACACATTTCCAAATGCTGCCTTCAGTCGAGAACCATTGAGCTAGAGGAAGATTGACATTTTCCTTGGTTCTTAAATTGGCTTCTCTCAGTGAAATCTGGGTACTTACTTCTGATCCAGAGAGTTGCTTCTGGAGTCTACCAGAGAGGGGCAGGTGGAGGAGGGGGTAAGGGTGGCACTGCTGAAACTGGACTCGGAGGGATCCCGTCCAATTGGAGAGATATCAGACAACTGGAAGCAAACCGAACACTACAAGTTACATTCAGCTGAAAAAAGCTGCCTCTACAATAAAAATAGGGAGTTTCAACAACCAGAGCCTTGCTTTGATACATTTGTTTCAGAAGGTCATTTAAGAAAACAAGCCTATGCGTACAATGATTATTTCTCAATAAATAAATACATAGATAAAATTTTAAGAGACAATGCCTTGCTCTATTGCCTAGGCTGGAGTGCAGTGATGCAATCTAGCTTCCTGTGGCCTCCAAATCCTGGGCTCAAGCGATCCTCCTGTGCTTCCTGAGTAGCTGGGACTATAAGTATGTACCACCACAACTGGTGAAAAATTTTTTTAAACAGAAAGAAAACAAGCCTACAAATGCTTTATGGCCTAAGTGCCACACTAAGAATCAAGACATTTATAAAAGAGGCAAGGTTGGTTTTTTATATTCCGACTGCCCTCCTGCATTATTATTACTATTATTTTCTTTTTCAAGATAAGGGCTTGCTGTGTCTACCAGGCTGGAGTGAGGTGGTATGATGTTGGTTCACTATAGCCTCTACCTCCAGGACTCAAGTGATCCTCCCATCTCAGCTTCCTGAGTAGCTGGGACTATAGGTACACACCACCATGCGCAACTAATTTTTGTATTTTTTGTGGGAATGGGGTTTTGTCATGTTGCCCAGGCTGGTCTTGAAGTCTTGGCCTCAAGGGATACATCGACCTTGACCTCACAAACTGGCATGATTACAGATGTGAGCCACTGTGACAGGCCTCTCCTGCTTTATTATAATTTTGAGAGATGGAGTCTCACTCTGCCGCCAATGCTGCAGTGCAGTGGCACTATCTCAGCTCATTGCAACCTCCACCTCCTGGTTTCAAGAAATTCTCCTGCCTCAGCTTCCCAGGTAGCTGGGACTATAGGCAAGCACCACCATGTCCAGCTAATTTTTGTATTTTTTAGTAGAAACAGGGTATCACTATATGTTGGCCAGGCTGGTCTCAAACTGCTGACCTCAAGTGATCCACTCGCCTCAGCCTCCCAAAGTTCTGGGATTACAGGTGTCAGCCACTGCACCCAGCCGCATTATTATTATTTTTGAGACGGAGTTTTGCTCTTGTTGTCCAGGCTGGAGTGCAATGGCACAATCTTAGCTCACTGCAACCTCTGCCTCCCAGGTTCAACTGATTCTCCTGCCTCAGCCTCCTGAGCAGCTGAGATTACAGGCATGCACCACTACATCTGGTTAATTCTGTATTTTTAGTAGAGATGGGGTTTTACCATGTTAGTTAGGCTGGTCTCGAACTCCAGACCTCAGGTGATCTACCTGAGATTACAGGTGTAAGCCACCGTGCCCAGCCCATTATTATTAAGAGACAAAAAAATACTCTGTTGCCCAGGCTGGGGTGCAATGGCACAATCATACCTCACTACAGCCTCAAACTCCTGAGCTCAGGCAATCCTGCTTTGGCCTCCTGGACAGCTAGGACTATAGGTGTGTGCCACCACATTTGGCTAATTTTTCAAAATGTTTTGTAGAGATAGGGTATTGCTATGTTGTCCAGGCTGGTATCAACCTACTGGCCTCAAGTGATCCTCTCACCTTGGCCTCCCAAAGTGCTAGGATTACAGGTACAAGCCATCACACCCAGCCCCTGAATTAAGTAACTTTATGTATGTGAGTGGAGTACCTTCCACGTACCAGGCAATGTTCTAATAACATGGCAGAATATTTACTTCCCTGGAGCTTAAGACAGACAGTAAACCACTCAACAAACACTTTAAAAAGCATCACATAGGCCAGGTGCAGTGGCTCACACCTGTGATCCCAGCACTTTGGGAGGCCGAGGCAGGCAAATCACAAGGTCAGGAGATGAGAGACCATCCTGGCTAACATGGTGAAACCCTGTCTCTACTAAAAATACAAAAAATTAGCCAGGCATGGTGGCACGCACCTGTAGTCCAAACTACTTGAAAGGCTGAGGCAAGAGGCGGAGGTTGCAGTGAGCTGACATTGCGCCACTGCACTCCAGCCTAAGCAACAGAGCAAGACTCGGTCTCCAAAAAAAAAAACAAACAGAAAAGACAAAAGCATTAGGTAGTAATTAGTACTATAGGACAAAAAAAAAAGCAGGAAAGAGAGGTGGGTAGAAAATTTCAGAGAGCTGTCAGATTTATTATCCAGTGGTTAACGGAATCCACTCAGGAGGTGATAATGGAGTAGAAAAACAAAAGAGAGGCTGGGTGTGGTAGCTCACACCTGTAAGCCCAGCGCTTTGGGCTGAGGTGGGTGGATCACCTGAAGTCAGAGTTCAAGACGAGCCTGGCCAACATGGTGTATTTTACCTGTACTAAAAATACAAAAATTGGCTGGGCGCGGTGGTGCACGCCTGTAATCCCAGCTACTTGGGAGGAGAATCGCTTGAGCCCAAGAGGTGGAGGTTGCAGTGAGCCAAGACTGCACCATTGTACTCCGGCCTCGGCAACAGAGCAAAAGCAAAACTCCGTCTCAAAAAAAAAAAAGGCCAGGCAGAGTGGCTCACGCCTATAATCACCTCAGCACTTTGGGAGGCTGAGGTGGGTGGATCATGAGGTCAAGAGATCAAGACCATCCTGGTCAACATGGTGAAACCCCATCTCTACTAAAATTAGCTGGGCATGGTGGTGCGTGCCTGTAATCCCAGCTACTCGGGAGGCTGAGGCAGGAGAATTGCCTGAACCCAGGAGGCAGAGGTTGCGGTGAGCCGAGATCGCGCCATTGCACTCCAGCCTGGGTAACAAGAGCAAAACTCCGTCTCAAAAAAAAAAAAAAAAAAGAAAGAAAGAAAGAGGTAAGGGAGCCAACCACAGGAATACCTGGAGAAAGGCAGTTCCAGGCAAAGAAATAAATGGTAGGTGTCCAAAGACCCCAAGGCAGGAATGAGCTTAGAACATTCAAGGTCAAGCTGACTAGAATTGAGTGAATGACAGAACTATTCTGAAGTGTTTAACCTCACCCTTTGTCAAAGTCAATAAAAATTTATGCCACCAAGAACCTCAAGGTTTCTTTGTACCCTGGTATAGAATAACATACTACTTCCCTATGGAATAGTCTCCTCCAAAGGATTCATGAAAAAGCCAAAATGTTTCCCATCTTCTAATCACTCTAAGAGACACAAAGGAATACTTTTATCTTTAGAAGTCAGTGTTCTGACTGAAAAATTAGAATACCTGTGCAGTATGTCATACATTTTGAAATACAATGCTATGCCCATGTGTCCAGATGCAGAAAACCAGCATAAACCAGGAATAGGTAATCTGGGTTGCTATGGAGAAATTAGTTATCAACACACTGGCTAAAAATTACAGCTTTAATGTGCTTACCTTACAGTCACTGATGCTACTGTGCACCTGGCTGAATTCTCTGTTGAAAGTGTGGGTGAGAAGTTGCAGGCACTAAAGAAGAGAAAGAGAAGTGCAAACTGAACATAAAATGTCAACAGCCAGGAGCCTCTGGATAGCTGAACACGTGGAGGCTCCTGAAGGGCTGGGTTCCCAGAGAGGGCATGGAAGCTTCACATCTCCTCTCCCTATGTATTTGTCCATCTTCTGTCCATTGATCTCCTTTGTACTATCCTTTCTAATAAACCAGTAAATGTAAAACAAAACAAAACAAAAACAAAAACTCAATGACTAAATGAAGCCCTGGAGAAGAAGACAGTATCCAGCCAGATTCCCCTTCCTCCTCATCCCATATACCTCTGCCTTTTTTTTTTTTTTTTGGAGATAGAGTCTCATTCTTTCACCAGGCTGGACTATAGTGGTGTGATCTTGGCTCACTACAACCTCCACCTCCAGAGTTCAAGAGATTCTCCTGCCTCAGCCTCCGAGTAGCTGGGACTACAGGTACGTACCACCACACCCAGCCAATTTTTGCATTTTTAGCAGAGACAGAGTTTCACCATGTTGGCCAGGAAGGTCTCCATCTCTTGACTTTGTGATCTGCCCGCCTCGGCCTCCCAAAGTGCTGGGATTACAGGTGTGAGCCATAGCACCCGGCCACCTTTGCCTTCTTTAAAAAGCTTTTATCTGGCCAGGCATGGTGGCTCTCACCTGTAATCCTAGCACTTTGGGAGTCTGAGTTGGTTGGATTACCTGAGGTCAGGAGTTCAAGACCAGCCTGGCCAACATGGCGAAACCCTGTCTCTACTAAAAATACAAAAATTAGCTGGGCATGGTGGCACATGCCTGTAATTCCAACTACTTGGGAGGCTGAGGAAGGAGAATCGCTTGAACCCGGGAGGTGGCGGTTGCAATGCACCACTGTACTACAGCTTGAGCGATGGGAGCAAGACTCCATCTCAAAAAAAAAAAAAAAGCTTTTATCTTTTCTCATCAGATTACTATAATAAATAATTCTTTGGCTGGGCGCGGAGGCTCACTCCTGTAATCCCAGCACTTTGGGAGTCTGAAGCAGGCGGATCACATGGTCAGGAGTTCGAGAACAGCCTGACCAACATGGTGAAACCCTGTTTCTACTAAAAATACAAAAATTAGCTGGGCAAGGTGGCATTCACCTGTAATCCCAGCTATTCAGACAGCTGAGGCAAGAGAATCACTTGAGCCCAGGAAGTGGCAGTTGTGGTGACCCAAGATCAGGCCACTGCACTCCAGCCTGGATGACAAAGCAAGACTCAAAAAAAAAAGTTCTTCCTTCTCTCCCTTCCTCAGCATATTTCTTCACCATCAATCCATTCTCCTTATTTCTGCCAGATAAATCTTTCTAAAACACAAATACCTGTTTAAAATATTTCTCCAAGGCCGGGCGCGGTGGCTTACGCCTGTAATCCCAGCACTTTGGGAGGCCGAGGCGGGTGGATCACAATGTCAAGAGATCGAGACCATCCTGGTCAACAAGGTAAAACCCCGTCTCTACTAAAAATACAAAAATTAGCTGGGCATGGTGGTGCGTGCCTGTAGTCCCAGCTACTCGGGAGGCTGAGGCAGGAAAATTGCTTGAACCCAGAAGGCAGAGGTTGCGGTGAGCCAAGATCGTGCCATTGCACTCTAGTCTGGGTAACAACAGCGAAACTCCATCTCAAAAAAAAAATAAAATAAAATATTTCTCCATTGCTTCCAATATCCATGCTAAACTCTGCAGTGCCATATACGGGATTCTTCACTCCACACCTCCTTTTCCACTCCCACATGAATTCCCGAAGACTGATCATACAGGACACCACTGCCTCCCTCCTGTACATCTGTCCAAAGTCGGCTCATCAGCTCCCCCGACTACAGAGGCTTCTCTGATTCACAGAGCATTTGAAACACACACCTCTATTATATGCTTGCGACCTGCTATTCTGTAAGCCTTTATATTTTTTAATTTTTAAAATTTTTGTTATTTTACTTTTTGAGATGGAGTCTCACTCTGTTGCTCAGGCTGGAGTGCAGTGGAGCTATCTCAGCTCACTGCAACCTCCACCTCCTGAGTTCACGCAATTCTCCTGCCTCAGTCTCCTGAGTGTATCTGTGAATAGAATACAGGTGCCCGCCACCACACCCAGCTAATTTTTGTACTTTTAGCATAGACAAGGATTCACCATGTTGGTCAGGCTGGTCTCAAACTCTAGACCTCAGGTAGTCCCACCTCGGCCCCCCAAAGTGCTGGGATTACAGTCTTGAGCCACCATGCCAGGCCTAATTTTTACTGTTGTAGAGACAAGGTCTCACTATGTTAGCCCAGGCTGGTCTAGAACTCCTGGGCTCAAGCAATTGCTTTACTTTAGCTTCCCAAAGTGCTAGGATAACAGGCATGAGGCACTGTGCCTGACCCCTGTAAACTTGTCAAGGGTAGGAACTCTGTGTCTTACTTTTTATTTTTACATTCATAGTATCATCTCAGGCCTTCAAACAGAGGCCCTCAAACAAAGGTGTTGAAAATGAATAAACTGAGAGGCTAGTTTGTGAAGCCTCATGGTGGGAAGATGCTCAGCAAAGACGAAGGGATTCTTACCTTGGTAGCCAGCTCTTTCTCTCGGTCCACCAGGCTTTCAATGTCTGCTGAATCGTAGCCACTGCTCTCACTGGGTGTGATGGCACTTTCAAAGGTGGTGGTTGAGATCTGAGAGGAGATGCTGGTGGAGGTGCTGAGGGTTCCACTGCTGAGGCTGGGGGATAACGAGTCGCTCAGAGATTTAGGGATGCTGTCACCAAGTCTCTCACGTAGCAGCAAGAAGTGGCGGGTTTTTTCCACCTGAGAAGATCAATACTACTGTTTTAGCAAACACAAAGCTCGTTAAGATGTAAGGAGAGAAAAGTGAAAAGCCATGATCACACGGAACAGCAGGGAGGAAGACTGATACTTTGGCAATCTTGTCCCAGAGTTCTTGCATTTGAGCAACCCTACCCCTGCATACCTCATGTAGGAGCTCCAGCTTCTCCAGCTCCCACTGGTGCTCAAGGATAAGGCTGTCTCCACGGGGCCGCCAGCCTGCTAAGTTCTCTTCTCCCCGCACATATGCCACTGATGTATCTAAGACTTTTCTTCTCCTTCTTTGCATGCCTAAGACAAGAGCAAACAAGTTTTTGTTTCAGAAAAAAATTCAATTCCAAGTTTAGGTCAAAACAAATTAATAATTCTTACACATGGCAAACTAAGGCAGTTTGTTCTCAAGATATATAAAATTTTGTTTAAATACCAAAGGAATTCTCTGAACTTATTTAAAAAACTGAGTTTGACATTCTTTGATAATTATGAAGAATGGAATGCAATTGAAGAAAATGATAGATGTGGAACTCGATCAAGACAGATGCAGGTGAGCAAAAAAAAGAAAAAGTTAGGAAGTTAGGTGAAAATGTAAAGATATTAAATAGTCTGTAATAGTCTACACATTATGGGGCCACACACAATGGCTCATGCCTGTAATCCCAGCACTTTGAAAGGCTGAGGCTGGCAGATCACCTGAAGTCAGGAGTTGTAGACCAGCCTGGCCGCCAACATGGTGAAACCCCATCTCTACTAAAAATAAAAAATTAGCCAGGTGTGTTGTGGCAGGTGCCTGTAATTGCAGCTATTCGGAAGCCTTAGGCAGGAGAATCGCTTGGACCTGGGAGGTAGAGGTTGCAGTGAGCTGAGATGGCGTCATTGCACTCCAGCCTGGGTGACAGAGCGAGATTCCATCTCAAAAAAAAAGTCTATACACTATGATTGCAAATACCTAGATGAAAGAAGTGGGGAAAGCCAGACATAGTAGGTCATGCTGTAATCTCAGCACTCTGGGAGGCCAAGTTGAAAGAACTTCTTGAGCCCAGGAGTTCAAGACCAGCTTGGGCAATATAACGAGGCCCCGTCTCTACCAAAAATTAAAAAATTAGCCAGGTAGGCTGGACACGATGGCTCACACCTGTAATCCTAACACTTTGAGAGGCTGAAATGGGTGGATCACAAGGTCCAGTTCAAGACTAGTCTAGCCAAAATAGTGAAACCCTGTCTCTACTAAAAATACAAAAAATCAGCCGGGCGTGGTGGCAGGCACTTGTAATCCCAGCTACTTGGGAGGCTGAGGCTGGAGAATCACTTGAACCTGGGAGGCAGAGGTTGCAGTGAGCCAAGATTGCACCACTGCACTCCAGCCCGGGCAACAGTGCAGGACTCCATCTCCAAAAAAAAAAAAAATTTAGCCAGGTGTAGTTGCATGTGGCTGTAGTTCCAGTTACTTGGGAGGCTGAGACAGGAAGATCGCCTGAGCCTAGGAGTCGGATGCTGCAGTTATATGATCACTCCATAGCACTCCAACCTGGGCAACAGTGAGATCCTGTACCTAAAAATAAAAATTTGAAAAAAGAAGGAAGGGAACACACACACACACACACACACACACACACACACACACACACACAAACACACACACACACACTCTCTCTCTCTCTCTCTCTCTCTCTCTCTCTTTTAGTGGTTGAGTGGCTGAAAGATGACACAGAGCTTTAGCCTCTATTATTTCCTGTTAATTATTTTTAGTATCATGCTGGTTTTACATATTAAATATATAAATTTATATTAAAGAATTTCTCAAGGAACTATTTGGATAGTATAATAATTAGCTGCTACTTGGATTCATAGTCAAAGTCTTCTTTACTTATCTAAGTTTTACCTGAGGGCCCTGACTTGTTTTCTATGTATATTCTCTAAAATTATTCAAACTCATATTCAAAATCAAATGCTACTAGAAAACCTTAACTTTTGTTCATGTTTCAGTTTACAAACATAGAAATGCTAAGTGCTGCTTAAGTCCGCCTAGCTAGAGGAACAGCAGCAGTTTAAAAACACATTAAAAACAATACAGAGGCCGGGCGCGGTGGCTCAAGCCTGTAATCCCAGCACTTTGGGAGGCCGAGGCGGGTGGATCATGAGGTCAAGAGATCGAGACTATCCAGGTCAACATGGTGAAACCCCGTCTCTACTAAAGAAACAAAAAATTAGCTGGGCATGGTGGTGCGTGCCTGTAATCCCAGCTACTCAGGAGGCTGAGGCGAGAGAATTGCCTGAACCCAGGAGGCGGAGGTTGCGGTGAGCCGAGATTGCGCCATTGCACTCCAGCCTGGGTAACAAGAGCGAAACTCCGTCTCAAAAAAAAAAAAAAAAAAAAACAATACAGAACAAATCTGACTTAGTAATTTGACCTTTTTTTTTTTTTTTTTTTTTTTTTTGAGACAGAGTCTAGCTCTGTCGCCCAGGCTGGAATGCAATAGTGGGGTCTCAGCTCACTGCAACCTCCACCTCCCGGGTTCAAGCGATTCTCCTGCCTCAGCCTCCCGAGTAGCTGGGATTACAGGCGCCTGCCACCACACCCAGCTAATTTTTTCTATTTTTAGTAGAAACAGGGTTTCACCATGTTGGCCAGGCTGATCTCAAACTCCCGACCTTGTGATCTGCCTGTTTCGGCCTCCCAAAGCACTAGGATTATAGGCGTGAGCCACCACTTCCACCTCCTGGGTTCAAGCAATTCTCTTGCCTCAGACTCCTGAGAAGCTGGGATTACAGATGCACACCACCATGCCCGGCCAATTTTTCTATTTTTGGTAGAGAGGAGATTTTAAAACTGGTCTTGAACTCCTGACCTCAGGTGATCCACGTGCTTCGGCCTTCCAAAGTGCTGAGACCACAGGTGTGAGCTACCAGGCCTGGCCAATAATTTGACTTTCTAAAACATGCGAAATTCAAATTCCAGTCTGATAACCTCTGTAAAGTTATACTGCTAAGTCATCTTTGGGCTAAAGTGGGGAGAGAAATGAAGTTTTCTAAATCGAATTCATTCAAATTCACATAAATTTTTTTTTTTTTTTTTGAGATGGAGTCTTGGTCTGTCGTCCAGGCTGCACTGCAACCTCCACCTCCCTGGTTCATGCAACTCTTCTGCGTCACCCTCTTGGGTAGCTGAGACTATAGGTGTGCCATGCCCGGCTAATTTTTGTATTTTTGGTAGAAATGGGGTTTCACCATATTGGTCAGACTGGTTTGGACTCCTGACCTCGTGATCCACCAACCTCAATCTCCCAAAGTGCTGGTATTATAGGCGTGACCCATTGTGCCCAGCTAATTTTCATACTTTTAATAGAGACGGGGTTTCATCGTTTTAGCCAGGATGGTCTCGATTTCCTGACCTCATGATTCACCCACCTTGACCTCCCAAAGTGCTGGGATTACAGGTGTGGCTCACCATGCCCCGCCAAATTTTTTAACTCAAATTTTACTCATAGCCTAGTGATATTTTGATACAATTTTAATACAAATGCACATCATAAAACAACCACCATTGCAACTCTGAGAAAGATAACTCCTAACATCCCTGCTCAATTAAACTGGCTTGTAAAACACACATGGTTTCTAAAAGGTTTTATATCTATCCTACTTGGGTAGACACTCCAGTTTTTAAATATAGTATACTTTATTTTTTATTTAGTTTTTAGGCTTTTTTTAAGATAGAGTTTCACTCTGTTGCCCAGGCAGGCTGGATTGCAGTGGCACAATTTTGGCTCACTGCAACCTCCGCTTCCTGGGTTCAAGCAATTCTCCTGCCTTAGCCTCCCAAGTAGCTAATATTACAGGTGCATGCCACCATGCCCAGCTAATTTTTGTATTTTTAATAGAGATACGGTTTCACCATGTTGGCCAGGCTGGTCTCCAACTCCTGACCTCACTTGATCTGCCTGCCTTGGCCTCTCAAAGTGCTGGGATTACAGATGTGTGCCACTGTGCCTGGCCTAAATACAGTATACTTTCAACATACACAAAGATAAATATCACCTCCTCGATCCACAAGAGCTTACCTGGACTACCTGTGTCTGCCATTTTGCATAAGCTGAGTTCGTAAATGCCAGTGACTCGATTCCTATTTGAAGAAAATAAAACAATTGCTTAATCTCTTACAGCACAACAGGAAAATCTCAATTGCTACTTAAAATAGTGTCTTCTCGCTGGGCACGGTGGCTCATGCCTATAATCCCAGAACTTTGGGAGGCCGAGGCGGGTGGATCACGAGGTCAAGATATCGAGACCATCCTGGTCAACATGGTGAAACCCTGTCTCTACTAAAAATACAAAAATTAGCTGGGCATGGTGGTGTGCACCTGTAGTCCCAGCTACTTGGGAGGTTGAGGCAGGAGAATTGCTTGAACCCAGGAGGCGGGGGTTGCGGTGAGCTGAGATCGCGCCATTGCACTCCAGCCTGGGTAACAAGAGCGAAACTCCAACCCCCTCCAAAAAAAATACTGTCTTCTCTGCAGGGACTGCAACCCATCCTCAAATATAATTACAGACATTTCCTTTTTTTTTTCTTTTTCAGATGTAGTCTCATTCTGTTGCCTAGGCTGGAGTCCAGTGGCATGATCTTGGTTCACTGCTACCTCCTAGTCCCGGGTCAAGTAATTCTCCCGCCTCAGCTTCCTGAGTAGCTGGGATTACAGGCACACGCCACCACACCTGGCTAATTTGTAGTAGAGATGGGGTTTTACCATGTTGGTGAGGCTGGTCTCGAACTCCTGACCTTATGATCCACCTGCCTTCCAAAGTGCTGGGATTACAGGTGTGAGCCACCATGCCCGGCCAATTATAGACATTTCTTATTTATCACTGCTCTTTTCCCATTTTGAACTTAAGTGTTATACCTCTTCCTAGAGGAGCCTGCTTTTATTTCAATTTTATATATTTTTTAGAGATAGGGTTTCCCTGTGTCACACAGGCTGGAGTGCAGTGGTACAATCATAGCTCACTGCAGATTCAAACTCTTGGACTCAAGTGATCCTCCTGTCTCAGCCTCCTGAGTAGTTGGGACTTGAGGCACACACCACCATCCCCAGCCAATTTTTAAATTTTTGTACAGACAGGGTCTCAATATGTTGCCCAGGTTGGTCTTGAACTCCTGGCCTCAAGTGATCCTTCCACCTTGGCATCAAAAAGTGCTGAGATGGCTGAATGCAGTGGCTCATGCCTATAATCTCAGCACTTTGGGAGGCCAAGGCAGGTGGATCATGAGGTCAGGTATTTGAGACCAGCCTGGCCAACATAGTGAAACCCTGTCTCTACTAAAAATACAAAAAATTAGCCGGGCGTGGTAGCTCACGCCTGTAATCCCAGCACTTTGGGAGGCTGAGGCAGGTGGATCACCTAAGGTCAGTATTTCAAGACCAGCTTGGCCAACATGGTGAAAACCCATCTCTACTAAAAATACAAAAATTGGCCGGGCACGGTGGCTCACGCCTGTAATCCCAGCATTTGGGAGGCCGAGGCGGGTGGATCGAGGTCAAGAGATTGAGACCATCCAGGTCAACATGGTAAAACCCCGTCTCTACTAAAAATACAAAAAATTAGCTGGGCATCGTGGCGCATGCCTGTAATCCCAGCTACTCGGGAGGCTGAGGCAGGAGAATTGCCTGAACCCAGGAGGTGGAAGTTGCGGTGAGCCGAGATCACGCCATTGCACTCCAGCCTGGGTAACAACAGCGAAACTGTCTCAAAAAAAAAAAAAAAAAAAAAAATTAGCTGGGCGTGGTGGCGTGTGCCTGTAATCCCAGCTATTTGAGAGGCTGAGGCAGGGGAATCGGTTGAGCCCAGGAGGCAAAGGTTGCAGTTAGCCAAGATTGCATCATTGCACTCCAGCCTGGGCAACAAGAATGAAACTCCATCTCAAAACAAACAAACAAACAAACAAAAATATTAGCCAAGTACGGTGGCATGTGCCTGTAGTCCCAGCTACTCTGAAGGCTGAGGCAGGAGAATCACTTGAACCTGCGAGGTAGAGATTTTAGTAAACTGAGATTGTACCACTGAACTCTAGCCTAGGCAATAGAGGAAGACCCTGTTTCAAAAAAAAAAAAGTGCTGAGATTACAGGCATAAGCTACCACACGCCCTACCTCATCTCAATCTTTTAAACGCTGTTATTTTAATAGGGTGAATAAAATTGAATGATAAAGTACAAAATTTATAACTAAAAATGTATCTTTTCTTATTATAAGAGAGAAGATATGAGGGAAACAATGACTAGAATGAAATGATAATCAACAACTTCTGAGGGCTGTAAATAGTAAGAGGTACAATACCTTTTTTTTTTTTTTTTTTTTTAAGACGGAGTCTCACTCTGTTGCCCAGGCTAGAGTGCAGTGATGCAATCTTGGTTCACTGCAACCTTCACCTCCCAGGTTCAAATTCTCTGCCTCAGCCTCCTGAGTAGCTGGGATTACAGGCACATGCCACTATGTTTGGCTACTTTATATATATATAATATATATATATAAATATATATTTTTTTGAGACGGCGTTTTGCTCTTGTTACCCAGGCTGGAGTGCAGTGGCGCGATCTCGGCTCACCGCAACCTCCGCCTCCTGAATAGCTGGGATTACAGGCACGCACCACCATGCCCAGCTAATTTTTTGTACTTTTAGTAGAGACGAGGTTTCACCATGTTGACCAGGATGGTCTCAATCTCTTGACCTCATGATCTACCCGCCTCGGCCTCCCAAAGTGCTGGGATTACAGGCTTGAGCCACCACGCCCGACTAATTTTTATATTTTTAGTAGAGATGGGGTTTCACCATCTTGGCCAGGTTGGTCTTGAACTCCTGACCTTGTGATCCACTCACCTCAGCCTCCCAAGTGCTGAGATTACAGGTGTGAGCTACTGTGCCCAGCTTTTCTTTTTGAGATGGAGTTTCACTCTTTTTGCCCAGACTGGAGTGCAATGATGTGATCTCAGCTCACTGCAACCTCTGCCTCTGGGGTTCAAGCGATTCTCCTGCCTCAGCCTCCTGCTTACAGGTGCACGCCACCACCCCCAGCTAATTTTGTATTTTTAGTAGAGAAGGGGTTTCACCATGTTGGCCAGGCTGGTCTCAAACTCCTGATGTCAGGTGATCCACCTGCCTTGGCCTCCCAAAGTGCTGGGATTACAGGTGTGAGCCACTGCGCCCAGCTGGAGGTATAATACCTTCTTTTGTATTAGTAATACTTATTTTATTTTTTGTCTTAAGTCCATTTTCTGTTGCTATAACAACTTATTTTATTTTTTAAGCTGGGTTGCAATACACAGGTATTCACTGTATCTTTCTTTTTCTTTCTTTCCTTCCTTCCTTTATTCATTCATTTTGAGACAGGGTTCTCACTGTGTCACCCAGCCTCCTGAGTAGCTGGGACGACAGGCGTGCACCACCTCATCTGCCTAATTTTTAAATTTTCTGTAGAGATGGGGTCTCACTATGTTGCCCAGGCTGGTCTCAAACTCCTAGGCTCAAGCAATCCTCCATCCTCGGACTCCCAATGTGCTGGGATTACAGACATGAGCCACTATGCTTGGCCTTCACTATATTATTCTTGACACAGTTTGCATGCCTTAAATATGCCTAACAAGCTGGGTATGGTGGCTCATGCCTGTAATGCCAGCACTTTGGGAGGCCGAAGTGGGTGGATCACCTGAGGTTGGGAGTTTGAGACCAGCCTGATCAACATGGATAAATCCCATCTCTACTAAAAATACAAAATTAGCTGGGCATGGTGACACATGCCTGTAATCCCAGCTACTTGGGAGGCTGAGGCAGGAGAATCGTTTTAAACTGGGAGGCAGAGGTTGCGGTGAGCCAAGATCACACCATTGCACTCCAGACTGGGCAACAAGAGCAAAACTGTATCTCAAAAAAAAAAAAAAAAAAAAAATGCATAACGAACCTTAAAAAGAAGCAAATTCAATGGTAATCTGTTAGAAATAATAATCATGATATTTAAAAGGATATTTAGTCTTTGCAAAATTGTTTTAGAGATATTAACAATGTAATATTCCCTCCTTCCTTCATAATTCATCCATCCATTAACATTTTATTAAATGTCAGCATGCAAGTCAATACATTCCAGGTGTCAGTTACCAAAATGGTTTATAAACTGTAAACTGTGAGACAGTAAGCTGAAAATACTTAAGGACTGACGATTTTGTTGTACTGAAGAAGCAAACTAGAAGCTAACTTGTGTCAAAAACTTACGAGTCTGGTGACTTTGAGTAGCCACTGCCAAAGAGGCTACGCAGAGAGCGGGGTGGTGAGATCTTGGCATCTCGGGAGTAGAAGACCATGCACACATCCTTGGTGATGACAGCTGGCTGGATACAATGATCCAGCTGAAAGCAGACAGGGTAGGTGCTGATGAAGGGCAGGCAAAGTACTGTGACCAGACGCTATACACAAACATACTTAAAAAGCTAGTCCCAGTTGTGGGAACTGAAGGATTTCAGCTCCACCAATTATTTCGACAGCCACCTAGTGGATAATATGTGCAAGAGTAGGTAGTACTCCTTACAGATGCATTTATTTTTATCTGAGGTAAGTGTTGTTTCCGTTGTTTGATAGGTGAGGCAAAGAGAGTTTCTCCAAGGACATACAGGAAGTAAGTGGCAGCACAGGGATTTGAACTCAAACAGGCTGGCTCCTGGGTCTGGGCTGTTAACCACTACTACACTCTGTCCATAACTATAAAAACAAGAAGTGAAATTTTCTTAAAAATCACACATTCTTCAAAGAATGGTGATTAGGCTACTAAAGCTGAAGTTGGAATGAAAGTCATGTAGTTTTTTGAGTAAAGAGAACCCAGGAATAGAATCTAATACAATCAGAAGAGTCAGCAAAGTATAATAAAATAAAAAACTTAAGGATGTGGAGGAAGAAAGAGGACAAAACAAGTGGAATCTTTGCTGAGCACTTCCTGCTGTAACCTGCACACCGTTCAGGGCTGGCTGTTCTCAACTGAAGTTCCAAGTCTCCTCACCTCTAGGTAGGCCGACAAGGTCATGTAGATCTTTTCTCCATAGGGAGTCACTCGGTTCAGAAGAAGGGAGTTATGTAGAGAGCTATCCCACACAGCCTCAAAGCGGTAGAAGGTCCTAAAGTCAGAAAGACAAGAGGGAATCATCCAAAAGAAGCTAAAGTCACCTCAGCCCAGGTACTGCCACTGTCAATCAGTACCAACCGACACTTTCAATTTATCAAACTCTAATAACAGAAAGGAACTCTTATTTCCTAGGAGGAAAAGATATATCCCCATCATCTTGCCCCCAACCCCACCCATGATTAAGGAACACTTAGTTGTGCCTTTTTTGTTTTTGAGAAGGAATTGTGCTTTGTTGCCTATGCTGGAGTGCAGTGGTGTGATCTCGGATCACTGCAACCTCTGCTTCCCAGGTTCAAGTGATTCTCCTGCCTCAGCCTTCCAAGCATCTGGGATTACAGGCGCACACCACCACACCTGACTAATTTTTGCATTTTTAGTAGAGACAGGGTTTCAGCATGTTGCTCAGACTGGTCTTGAACTCCCGACCTCAGGTGATCTGCCCACCTCAGTCTCCCAAAGCGTTGGGATTACAGGTATGAGCCACTGGACCTGGCCCGTTGTGCTTTTTTAAATTTTGTTTTGACAAGCCTGCCTCTGCCTACAAACATAAAAATAGTGAGGTCAACCAAAGGGATTAAGATGAAATGGATAAGTGAGTGTGGACAGAAACTGAAACAGGAAAGAAAGACTAAGTATGCTCCCTTGTTCGTTAATGATGAGACCAGGAAGTGAATGATCAGTAATTTGTCAGCTTCAATCTTCACATCACAAGAGGGCTAAATCTTCACATCAATCCAGTGCTGCTGGGTTTCAGAAATGCCACAAATTTACCTGAGGGGATTAATGGTAGAAACTGGGTAGAGGAATTTAAGTATAGAGATCCTTATTTTATTTATTTATTTTTGAGATGGAGTTTCATTCTGTCACCCAGGCTGGAGTGCAGTGGCACAATCTTGGCTCACTGCAACCTCCGCCTCCTGGGTTCAAGCCATTCTCCTGCTTCAGTCTCCCAAGTAGCTGGGATTATAGGCACACACCATGACACCCAAATATTTTTTGTATTTCTAGCATAGATGGGGCTTCGTCATGTTGGCCAGGCTGGTCTTGAACTCCTGACCTCAAGAGATCCACCCGCCTTGACCTCCCAAAGTGCTTAGAT
Source organism: Saguinus oedipus (assembly GCA_031835075.1). Classification (NCBI taxonomy): domain Eukaryota; kingdom Metazoa; phylum Chordata; class Mammalia; order Primates; family Cebidae; genus Saguinus; species Saguinus oedipus. The sequence goes on along the minus strand of CM063175.1, from coordinate 48,171,551 downwards.
TATAGGTGTGAGCCACTACCGAGGACAGCCTTACTTGAAATAAAAAGTACTTTAAAAAGTAAAAAAGTACTTAAAAAAAAAAGTGTTTGTTTTTTTTTAAGCAGAGTTTTGCTCTTGTTGCCCAGGCTGGAGTGCAATGGCACAATCTTGGCTCACTGCAACCTCCGCCTCCCAGGTACAAGTGATTCTCTTGTGTCAGCCTCCTAAGTAGCTGGGATTACAGACAGGCGTCACCACTGCCCCCCCAACCCCCCGGCTAATTTTGTGTTTTTAGTAGAGACAGGTTTTCTCCATGTTGGTCAGGTTGGTCGAACTCCCAACCTCAGGTATTCTGCCTACCTTGGCCTTCCAAAGTGCTAGGATTATAGGTGTGAGCCCCGACACCCAGCAATGTTATTCTTTCTTTTTTTTTTTTTTTTTGAGATGGAGTGTTGCTCTGTCACTCAGGCTGAAGTGCAGTGGCATGATCTCAGCTCACTGCAACCTCCACCTGCCGTTCCAGCAATTCTCCTGCCTCAGCCTCCCAAGTAGTAGGGACTATAAGTGTGTACCGCCATGCCTGGTACACACTTTTTTTTTGTATTTTTAGAAGAGAGGGTCTCACCACGTTGGCCAGGCTAGTCTCAAACTCCTGACCTCATGATCTACCTGCCTCAGCCTCCCAAAGTACTGGGATTACCGCCATGAGCCACTGCACCAGGTCCAAAAGGTTATTCTTAACTGATGTTTCAGTAAAAGAGAATACATTTTAACACTAGAGCCAGCCAAATACCATTTGTTAGCCTTTTTTTTTTTTAAGCCACTTGAAAAATCAGTCTTGTGGGGGGTAAGGGAGGGATAGCATTAGGAGAAATACCTAATGTAGATGATGGGGTGATAGATGCAGCAAACCACCACAGCACATGTATACCTATGTAACAAACCGGCATGTTCTGCACATGTACCCCAGAACTTAGTATAAAAAGGAAAAAAAGAATACGATAAAAAAGAAAAATCAATCTTATATTTCTATAACAAATGGAAACTTAATGTAATAGATACCCACAATCTGTTTTTTTTTTTTTTTTTTTTTTTTGGTTGTTGCTCTAATATTGTTTTTTTCTGCTGGTAAAACACTAGAAACTCTAATTGACATTAAGTCTTCCAGTTCAGCAAGTCTAATCGAAATACTGCACTTAGTTTAAAAGCAGCATTACAGATTGATTCCAGATTCTACCCTATGGTTCCCTTCTCAGAGCCCTATGATAAGTGGAAGGGTAGATGCCTTGTCTGTCCCGACACCACTCGTTCTCTGCAGATAAAACACAGCTCACCTGATTCACCTAGAAGAGTTTGTGCACACTCTTTTCTAGCCAATACATTCCTTCTTAGTCCTTTTCAAATGGTGACCTCACTATGGCTGCCCTTTCTAGACTTCCTATGATAAGTAGCTGGCATATCCTCCCTCTAAACACATCCCCATGTTTCTTCCTCCAGAAACGATCAACAGAGAGAACCATTTATTTTTGAAAATGAACCCAATTACCACACTGCATTTTCCAAGTGCCAGCATGTGAGGTCTGATCATCTAATGTTGTGGCAGCTTCTAGAGCTAAGTCTTCTTCAAGTACTTAATACTCTCTCAAATGTCTAGCCTTTGAGACAGTGAGTGTGGGTCAAGAAAATTCTCTACAAAGACAGAAGATACAGAAACAACTAACAAAACAAAGACAAAGTCACCAAGTGACTCAAACAGCAACAGAAATGATGGACAATGAAGGCCTTTCTAGAGGCATATTCTAATATTGGGTGAAAATAACCACTACGTCAGCAGAAGCCACTTGAGAACTGATTCTGTCACCATGAGATCAGCTTTTTTTTTTTTTTTTTGAGACAGAGTTTCATTCTTGTTGTACAGGATGGTGTACAGTGGTGCAATTTAGGCTCACTGCAACCTCCGCCTCACAGGTTCAAGCAATTCTGCCTCAGTCTTCTGAGATATGCTCTTTTATTGCATCCCTGTTTTTATCAAGGTACCTAGAATGGATGGGGCTTATTTGTTCCATTTCAGATGCTGGATACATCTGTGCTAAAGTGAAATAAACCCCTCTTCTTGGACGGCATTTATGACTTTTGTGATATGTGACAGAAATTTCTATCACTGCTGCCTTCACTAAGTTCCAAACCATAATGTGGCATCTCCCAGGATCACTGCTGAGGTTTCATGACGCTGATTCTTTCAACTGAGGTAAATGTTTTGAACTTGTCTAAAAAAGCCTCTTCATATTTCTGTTTTCAGACCAAGCATTCACTTAATGTAAAGAGGAAATTTCACTGGCAGAAACCTGGTTAACAAAAAGGAAATTTTCACTCCATTAAAGTCTTCCTGTATTGGGGAAAAAAGTTTTTTTTTTCTTTTATCAAAAAAAAAAGTTCCCTTTTCTTGCTTTGTACTTGCTGCAGCAAATTCTGCTGGAATATCCACCAAAGATGGCAATTTATTTTTAAACATTATTTAATTAATTTACTTATCTGAAATGAAGTCTTGCTCTTGTTGCCCAGGCTGGAGTGCAGTGGCATGATCTTGGCTCACTGCAACCTCTGCCTCTCAGGTTCAAGTGATTCTCCTGCCTCAGCCTCCCGAGTAGCTGGGATTACAGGCGCCCACCACCAAGCCCGGCTAATTTTTGTATTTTTAGTAGAGATGGGCTTTCACCACATTGGTCAGGCTGGTCTTGAACTCCTGACTGCAGGTGATCTGCCCGCCTTGGCCTTCCAAAGTGCTGAGATTACAGGTGTGAGCCACCATGCCTGGCTTTTTAAATTTAATTTTTTTTTTGAGACAGTTTCACTCTTATTGCCCAGGATGGAGTGCAATGGCGCGATCTCAGCTCACCACAATTTCCACCTCCTGGGTTCAAGCGATTTTCCTGCCTCAGCCTCCCAAGTAGCTGGGATTACAGGCATGCACCACCACGCCTGGCTATTTTTTTGTATTTTTAATAGAGACGGGGTTTCTTCATGTTGGTCAGGCTGGTCTCGAACTCCTGACCTCAGGTGATGCACCCACCTCAGCCTCCCAAAGTGCTGGGATTACAGGCATGAGCCACTGTGCCCAGCTTTAAATTTAAGTTTTAGAGACAGGATCTTGCTCTGTCGTTCAGATTGGAGTGCACTGGTACAATTACAGCTCACTGCAGCCTCTAACTCCTAGGCTCCAGTGATCTTCCCACCTCAGCCTCCAGAGTAGCTGGGAATATAGTTACAAGCCATCACACCTGGCTAAATTTTTTTTTTTCTGTAGAGACAAGTTCTACATTGCGCAGGCAGGTCTTGAACTCTTGGGCTCAAGTAATCTTCCTACCGTGGCCTCCCAAAGTGCTAGTATTATAGGTGTGAGCCACTGCACCCAGCCAGTGGCAATTCTTGAGAAATGGTTGTAAGAAATACAATGAAGACTGGGGAGAAATGTCAACTTAATCAATCTGGCAATAGAATTTAGGGTTATAAACAGGGCTGAATCCCAAGACATATTTTCCTGTATGCCTCCTAAGGTGGTGAGAAGTAATTCCAAATGGATTTCTCAAGATATTCTAAACAGCAGCAGCATCAGAGGAAAAACAGGTTTCAAGGTGACTACTTTGCAGGATATGTTCCTTTGAATTTATTATTTGAGATCGAATCTCACTCTGTCACCAGGCTGGAATGCAGTGGCATGATCTTGGCTCACTGCAACCTCCAACTCCCAGGTTCATGATTATCCTGCCTCAGTCTCCTGATTAGCTGGGACTATAGGTGTGCCCCACCATGCCCAGATAATTTTTGTATTTTTAGTAAAGATGAGGTTTCACCATGTTGGCCAGGAGGGTCTCCATCTCTTGACCTCGTGATCCGCCCGCCTTGACCTCCCAAAGTGGTGGGATTACAGGTGTGAGCCATGGCACCTGGCCTGAATTTATTATTTATGAACAATTAAAAGCCAACTTCTGGTCACTCATGGTAGCTCACACCTGTAATCCCAGCACTTTGGGAGATCAAAGTGGGAAGATCACTTGAGGTGAGGAGTTTGAGGCCAGCTTGGGCAATACAGCGAGACCCCATTCAAAAAAAAAATCAAATCAGCTGTGCATGGTGGCATGTGCCTGCCATCCCAGCTACTTAGGAGGCTGACATGGGAGGACTGCTTGAGCCCAGGAGTTCAAGGTTGCAGTGAGCTATGATCATCCTACTGTAATTTTATTTATTTATTTATTTATTTATTTTTGAGATGGAATCTCACTCTGTTTCCCAGGCTGGAGTGTGGTGGCATGGTCTCAGCTCACTGCAACCTCTGCCTCCTGGGTTCAGGTGATTCTCCTGCTTTAGCCTCCCGAGCAGCTGGGACTACAGGTGTGCCACAACACCCAGCTAAGTTTTGTATTTTTATTTTTATTTTATTTATTTATTTATTTATTTATTTTTTGAGACAGAGTTTCGCTCTTGTTACCCAGGCTGGAGAGCAATGGCGCGATCTCGGCTCATCGAAACCTCCGCTTCCTGGGTTCAGGCAATTCTCCTGCCTCAGCCTCCTGAGTAGCTGGGACTACAGGCACACACCACCATGCCCAGCTAATTTTTTGTATTTTTAGTAGAGACGGGGTTTCACCATGTTGACCAGGATGGTCTCGATCTCTTGACCTCGTGATCCACCCGCCTTGGCCTCCCAAAGTGCTGGGATTACAGGCTTGAGCCACCACGCCTGGCAGTTTTGTATTTTTAATAGAGACAGGGTTTCACCACGTTGACCAGGATGGTCTTGATCTCTTGACCTCGTGATCTGCCCACCTTGGTCTCCCAAAGTGTTGGGATTACAGGCGTGAGCCACCACACCCAGCTGCATATATATATATATATATATATATATTTTTTTTTTTTTTTTTTAAACCATCTGCAGGTATAGCTACTACACTCTGGCCTGGGCAACACAGCAAGACCCCGTCTCAAGAAAACAAAACAGAAACCAACTTCTTACATTATGGTCACATCTGATGAACCCTCTTGAGTTCATTAGGAGAATCTCTGAAATGTAAACTGAATGGAGTCCAGATTAAGGTATAAAATCATTACATCAGTAACATCAGTCAAATATATAAATATGTTTATGCATTTTTAACATTTTAGGTTATATTGCTATGTATCACTTCCTTCATTTTTCTTCCCTAAATGAGAAACAGAGATTAAAAAAAACCCAAAAACTTCCTTTAATACCAAAACAGGACTTTTTCTGTTCCAAAAGAAGAAAATAAACAGATAAAACAAGCAGTCCTGACAGGACAAAGATAAATGTTAAAAATAATTTATAAAATATTTCTTACAGATGCAACTATCCAAATAGCCAAATTTGTCTCTATTACTGCACGGGACAAAACAGAGCAGAAAGCGAACCATTTTGCAAGGCTGCGACAGACTTTATAAAGCAATAAACCTGTCAAGGTTTTGGCAGAGAGCAAAGAGGGGAACGGAAAACAAAACCTGAGATTCTGTATGAAATGAAGGGAGAGGTATTCTACTTTGTAATGTAGAAGAGGAAAATTTGAAATGACATAAGAATAAAACTGACAAGTTTCATAAATGGAGAAAATAATTTGAAACTTGAAAAATCACTGAAGAAGCTATGTGCTTCTTAGGGTACAGAACACGATCTACTCTATCCTAGGTACAGTAGGTTTATATGGGGAGGAAACCACAACATTAAAAGAGCCATCAAAGCAACATAAGACATAAAGCATTCTTATAAACTAGAACCTTTATGTGAAAAAAAGCAAACAGAAAATACCTAGGAATATCCTTATCAAGAAAGAGCCTGCAAAAACATAGAAAAGGCTTTTGTTAGTGCAGCAAAACAAAACAAAACAAAACAAATAAGACTGAATCCGAAAAAAAAATATATAAAAAAAGACAAATTTGCTGATAAGCAAAGTGAATTCAAGTGGATAGACAATTAACAGAGAATTCCATGGAATACAATTTGATAGAGGACTTACAATGACATGGGTCCCTCTCCTGAGACTTTCAACTAAGGAAAATACTGGACATAGATGGGAAAGTGGGGATCACCACCATCAATACCCCTTTTGGTAGTGATTTGGTATTGAGAATAATACAAAGCTGCTGGGGAGTTAAGGGAAAACCAAGTCAATTCCTTAACATAAATGTAGGGCTGACAAGAAAAGGAATAATGGTCCCTTGTCAATTATGTTCCACTATCAATATATTTTAAAAGCACTCTAAGAAACACACATTATATACCCAAACTGGAGGTAAGTTCAATTTTAAACATTAAACCTTAGACAAACAGAACAAAAGTTCTCTTAACCAAACTCCATTTTGCCACTTACTAGTCTTATTAACCTATGTTCTCCATATCCCTAAAATATACAGATTGCTGCCTGGTTCTCCTTGAGCATTCTAAACTACAAAGATGTCTCATATGTCCAGACACTTTACTCCAAAGAGTTAAGCTGCATGCTTATCAAATGTCAGCAGTATCTGGTCCCAAATCTGTTTACGCCAGTTGTACTTATTATTGTCTAACTTCATTAAACATTAGGCAAATCAATGAAATAAGAAAACATAAATAATTTTTGTTTCTGTGAAAACTAAGTTGAATGTTTTCAAAAGGTCTGATGATGAGTTGTTTAGAAATAGTTAAGGTTGGGTGAGATAAATGTAAAAGGGGAAAATGATAAAATGTTAATAAATGATAGAAAGTTTAAAGGATTTTGAACTTATATTTTCTTCATAGGTTTCTAATTCTTTTTTTTTTTAATATTCCAACACAGCACAGGATCAATGTAGGTTTTAATTCTTGCTCCACCAAACTGAAAGTCATAGATGATGAATTATGGGTGTGGTTTTGCAAGGGAGACAATCGGAATTCCAGTAAATGAACTTATAATTAAAGAAAAGTCCACCAGGCACAGTGGCGCATGCCTGTAGTCCCAGCTACTCAAGAGGCTGAGGTGGGAGGATTGCTTGAGCCCAGGAGTTCTGGGCTGTAGTGCGCTATGCTGATCAGGTGTCCGCACTAAGTTCGGCATCAATATGGTGACCTCCCAGGAGTGGGGGACCACCAGGTAGTCTAAGGAGGGATGAACTGGCCCAGGTCGGAAACGCAGCAGGTCAAAACTCCTGTGCTGATCAGTAGTGGGATCTTACCTGTGAAGAGCCACTGCACTCCAGCCTGGGCAACATAGCGAGACACCATCTCTTGAAAAAAAAAGAAAAGGCCATGGCCTTCCAGCAAAAGCTTAATAAATTAATGCAGACTTTTATAGTTTAAATTAGAACAGAAATTTTTTGTTTTTTAGATGGAGTTTCACTCTTGTTGCCCAGGCTGGAGTCAATGGCACAATCTCCACTCACTGCAACTTACACCTCCTGGGTTCAAGCGATTCTCCTGCCTCAGCCTCCTGAGTAGCTGGGATTACAGGCGTGTGCCAACATGTCTGGCTAATTTTGTATTTTTAGTAGTGATGGGGTTTCACCATGTTGGCCAGGTTGGTCTCGAACTCCTGACCTTAGGATGATCCACCCGCCTCGGCCTCCCAAAGTGCTGGCATTACAAGCATGAGCCACCCCCCCACCCAACCTAGAACAGAATTGTTTAAGGTGTGTATCTTTTTATTATTCTTGACTTCAGCCTTTTTTGATTAACTCACTCTCACAAGATAAGCTGCTTCTAACAAAACCAAATTCATTTCTTGTAGCACCTGACCTGTTTTGGGGCATGAATTGAAGAAATTCTCAAAGTTACTCTAATGGAGGCAAACTTAGAATAACCAGTATTTCAACCAAAGCCCATCTTTCCCTGTATATTTTACTAAGTACCTTAGGGAAATCTACAATACATTTTTCATAGCTATTGGCAGAAGACAGAAAGTTATGCAGAATTACTGCTGACTTCAGGGAAACAGTATTGTTCATGATTCTGCCCACATAGTCAAAGCACCCCTCTTTATTTCTGCCACTCCCCCTCCCCAGACATACATGCCCTCTCACTCCTTCCCTCTTTCTCCACAGCCCCTACCAGTAAACAGAGGTTTGTTTTTTTACTCTTTCCTACGGTAAACTGTAATACAAGAAAACAACAGAAAGAAATTAATCCTGGCCCAAACCTTTCATTACATGTCTGCCTATTGTCTTATTCTTACCCTTCCTCCTCTCAACATGGATATAAACGAGTTTTTCAGGAGCAGACTGAGGCACAGCGAAGTCCTGTGGTGTGAAGGCATTGTACTCAGTCCACATTACAAGAGGCAGCTGCTCCTGTTTCCCAGTCCCTAGGATATAGCTAGGATATAGAGATGGAGTCTCTGAGACAATGAGAACTCCTTTGCTGGGTGAGGTATGAGGACGCCAGCTGGTTTAGTTCTAATCTTAAAAGGGAAAGTAGAATGGCTATGTACTTTATGAATTGTCTATCACCTGATTATAAAAAAGAATTGTAAGTGAAACATCTAAAATGAAAGACAAAGTAAAATATATTATGTATGGCAGCCAATTGTGGTCATAAGAGTTCATATTATTTATCACTTTTGTGCATAAATGAAAATCGAATACTAAGAATAATTGAGCCTGTACTAGCAGTAGCAATGACTAAACACAAGAGGCTTCATTTTTATCTTGGTGGGCACATTTCCATGATACTTAGGAGTAAGAGAAAGCCTTCTCTCTACAGCAACTATTTCACAGGAAAACATTTAATCTTGGCAATAATTAATTTGTACTTTTAAATCCTTGGACAATATATTGAGTTTTCATTCTCCGATTTTCTTTTTTGTTTTGTTTTGTTTTGAGACGGAGTTTCGCTCTTGTTACCCAGGCTGGAGTGCAATGGCGCGATCTCGGCTCACCGCAACCTCCGCCTCCTGGGTTCAGGCAATTCTCCTGCCTCAGCCTCCTGAGTAGCTGGGACTACAGGCGCACGCCACCATGCCCAGCTAATTTTTGTATTTTTAGTAGAGATGGTGTTTCACCTTATTGACCAGGATGGTCTTGATCTCTTGACCTCGTGATCCACCTGCCTCGGCCTCCCAAAGTGCTGGGATTATAGACGTGAGCCACTGCGCCCAGCCCATTCTCCAATTTTCATGTATTACTTGTTACATCTATTCATACTTCACATGGGACAGATCACTTCCATTCTCTAAGAGTAACTGATCACATACAAATATCTCCAATTCTTTCTTTCTTTCTTTTTGGAGAGCACAGCAGGCAGGTGAAGAAATAGATTTTTGAAGCTAGAAGGGAGAAAGGAGTTCATTTCTTCTCTGAACTGGGAGTCATTAATGAATAAGGAACCTAATGGTGTACCAATTAACCCCCACAAGGGTGGACTCTTCACACTCCTCTGGGTGTCCCACCTGCTAGAGTTGTGGGAAGACTTCAGGTACTTGGCGGAAATAATATTTAGAGAGAGAATGGCATCAACTGCAGCTTCATCCACCTCAGGCTTATTTCTAATACGACCTAAAAGAAAGGATAAAGAAACAGAGCATGGACACATTTAAAAACAAAACATCAATTCATTAAGCCAAAAAGAGACTTTTAAATCTACCTGTAAGTTCAGGAGCTGGAAGGGTCACTTGGTTACCGGTAGAGTCCTCCATGGTCTGTCTCCGTTACTTCCCACATTAAGTTAACTATGAAACCATATCAATTCTTCATTCAAAGAGTTTCTCATATTCATCTCAACTGTCATTTATAGTATCAGTCTCCTGCTCACAAAGGCCACCTTCTCTCTGATCTGGAACCTGCAATAGCCATTTATCTGTCTCCCTGCTATTCACACCTCCCCTGTTCCAATCCATTCTACTCTCACCTAATAGCAACTTCTTAAGCCACTGATTGACTGCCCTTTTTTTTTTTGAAACAGGGTCTTGGTCTGTCACTCAGGCTGAAGTGCAGTGGTGCAATCACAGCTTACCGAAGCCTTGAATTTCTGAGCTCTAGTAATCCTCCCATGTAAGTCACCTCAGTAACTGGGACTTTAGGCCTGCAGTACCATGCCTAGCTTTTTTTTTTTTTTTTTGGTAGAGACGGGGCCCCACTATGTTGTTCAGGCTGGTCTTGAACTCCTGGGCTCAAGCAATCCTCCCATCTTGGCCTCCCAAAATGCTGGGATTACAGGCATGATCCGCCGCACCTCGCCAAACTGACTTTATTGCTTAAAACTTCTCAGGTTTAAGCAATCCTCCAGCCTCAACCTCCTGAGTAGCTGGGACTATAGGCACACGTCACTACGCCCTTTCTTGGTCAAAATCCTACACTCTGTTTTCAAATTAACACTAGGGGATGCAGCATTGCATAGAGGTTAAGGACTTGGCCTCCAGTGAGGCTTTGGGCTTAAGGCTCAACCTCTCTGAGTCTCAGTTCCCTCATACATCAAGTGAGAATAACAATTCCTTCCACATATGGTTATGAGGATTAAATAAACTAGTATTTTTGAAGCATTCAGAAAAGCACCTGGCATGTGGTAAATACTACATCAGGGTTTGTTAATAAAACAAACTAAAACTAAACCATACGGTTCCTCAGAGAAGCCATAGTAACTGTTGCCTCTGCATCCTCCCTCTCCTCTGGTCAGAAAGTATCTCTTTTGTTTTGGTATTAGTGTTCCATACAAACATTACTTTTGTCAAATGACATTCAGTGCTTTGTAAATAAAGTTAAAAAAACTAAATTAAAAAAAAACAGGCCGGGCACAGTGGCTCATTTCTGTAATTCCAGCACTTTGGGAGGCTGGTGGATCACCTGAGGTCAGGAGTTTGAGACCAGCCTGACTAACATGGAGAAACCCCATCTCTACTAAAAGTATAAAATTAGGCAGGTGTGGTGGCACATGCCTGTAATCCCAGCTACTCGGGAGGCTGAGGCAGGAGAATGGCTTGAACCCAGGAGGCCGAGGTTGCGGTGAGCCAAGATCTCACTATTGTACTCCAGCCTGGGAAACAAGAGAAAAACTCCATCTCAAAAAAAAAAAAAAAAGAAAAAAGAAAGAAGGCCGGGCATGGTGGCTCACACCTGTAATCCCAGCACTTTGGGAGGCTGAGGTGGACAGATCAAGAGGTAAGGAGTTCAAGACCAGGCTGGCCAACATGGTGAAACCCCATGTCTGCTACAAGTACAAAAATTAGCTGGGTATGGTAGTGGATGCCTGTAATCCCAGCTACTCAGGAGGCTGAGGGAGAGAACTGCTTGAACCCGAGAGGCCAAGGGAGGTTGCAGTGAGCCAAGATCATGCCACTGCACTCCAGCCTGGGTGACAGAGTGAGACTCCATCTTAAAAAAAAAAAAAAATTTAATTATAAAAAAATTTTGAAAACTACTACTACTGCTGCCCCAGACAAGAGGGAACATAATCTCCCTTCCAGGGATGATGATTGTTTTTTCTTTTTGACAGCGGCTCACTCTGTCACCCAGGCTGCTGGAGTGCAATGGCATGATCATGGCTCGCTGCAGCCTCGACTTCTCAGGTTTAAGCAATCCTCTAGCCTCAGCCTTTGGAGCAGCTAGGACTATAGGCACACACCACTACACGCAGCTTATTTTTGTATTTTTTGCAGATACACAGTTTCGCCATATTGTCCAGGCTAGTCTTGAACTCCTGAACGTAAGTGATCCGCCTGCCCTGGCCTCCCAAAGTGCTGGGATTACAGGTATGAGCCACTGTGCCTGGCCCCAAGGTTCTTAATCTGGTCCACAGAGACACAAGCACTCTGGACAGAATTCAGAGGGTCCTTGAGCTTGGATGGGGAGAAAATTACATTTTTACTTTCGTAAACCTTTAACTAAAAATTGGCATCTCCTTCAATTATGAAGGAAGGCAATAAACCACAGAAGAACTGGCAGTACCTATAACTCTGTCCCTAGTGGAATCCACAGATATTTCCCATACACAAAATATAGTTTTCATTGATCACTACTTTGAAATTATGGTAATTAGAACAACTGCTAAATCTTGTTATTTCATACATCAATAAAGAAGAGCTTAATGTTTTAACAACTGTATTTCAATATTATCAGTTTCCTTTGTAATCCTAAATACTTTATTTTTCACATTTGGAAACATAATTCTGAGGCTTCAGCACTGCCAAAGAGGTCCATGACAACAAAAATTCCAAACTCCTGCCTCAGACTATCATTCTAAAGTTCACACTATCTACCCAATATGCCTTAATTCCTCCACTCTGGCCATGGGGTTTCTTGTCATTTGCATCTTAGGCATATTCCTGACTCTTACTCAAAATGCTTGTGTCTGGAAAACAAAGAAACAAAACCCCTCTAATTTTTCTTGAATTGATTCAGTCCTTCTGGATGGTTTTCATCAAGTCTCTTAGCCTAGATCTTCCCTTGTCTTCATTTTGTTACTCACTCGTCAAAGCATTCTGCACATATATATACTGTCTTTCCAACTAAACTGCAAGCTCACAATTAGCCGAGATTTTTTTCTTTTTTGAGACAGAGTCCCACTCTGTTGTCCAGGTTTGAATGCAGTGGTGCCATTTCAGCTCATTGCAACCTCCACCTCCCAAGCTCAAGCGATCCTCCTGCCTCTGCCTCCTGAGTAGCTAGGACTACAGGTGCATGCCACCATGCCCAGCTAATTTTCATTTTTTTTTTTTTTTTTTTGTAGAGACAGGATTTTGCTACCTTGTCCAGGCTGGCCCTGAACTCCTGGGCTCAAGTAATCCACCCATCTCAACCTCCCAAAGTGCTGGGATTACAGGCATGAGCCACCACACCCAGCCAGCAGAGATTTCTTTTATGTCCTCTCACACTTTACCACAGAACCATATACCATAGTAACTGAGTAAAGTAACAGTTAGTTGGATAACATATCACTAATGATGAAGCAGAGAAACAGGAATACAGAGTTCCAAATTCAAGGCCTCTACATCTCCATAGTCTGTGTTTTCCAATATGGTGTTCCACACATTCCCTGTACTGCAAACAGGGAAGAATAACATCTCTAACAGGGCACAGTGGCTCACACTTGTGGTCCCAGCTATTCGGGAGCCTGAGGCAGAAGAATCACTTGAGCCCAGGAGTTTGAGGCCACAGGGAGCTATGATCTCATCATTGTACTCCAGCCTGGGTGACAGAGCAAGACCCTGTCTCAAAAAAAAAAAAAAAAAAAAAAATCTCTAAGTCCTGGCTCTATCCTTGGCTGAGGAAATGTACTCACCTACCACCAGTTCACGAACGTCTTTCCAATGGAGCTCGCTCCCCTTCTCGTGGATAATGGTCACTGTGATCCTTCGCTGAATGCCCTAGATAATGAAGCAGGGTTGCAATTTAGCTGGAGCAATCTATTATTTCCTTCATCTGTTGTTTTTTGGGCTGTACGGCATGGCATGGGGGATAAACAGGAAGGAGAGGTATGGAAAGAGGGAAAATACTATCCACACTGTTATTCAAAAGAAAGGGAGATGTGTCAGGGACTAAGGAACAGTCAGGTTCTGATATGGTTTTTTCCTCTCTTTTTTTAAAAGATTCTTTTTCTCTATGGTGTTAAGAGTAAAACCATAATCTGTCACAGGAGATTATGTGGCTGCATCCCAGCACCCTGCATAGTAAGTATTCAATCATGCCCTGATTGTATGTCCCAGTGTATGGCATCCCTAGCCCCTATGCCCACTTGAGTAATTAGTACTTTTGAACACTGACTGAATCTACCCTTGATTTACCAAAAGGGACCTATTTCATGATCAATTTTTTCTTTTTTTAAAAAAACATTTTATCTCTTTAAAAAGGCATTCATAACCAAATTTTTAGTCCATTGAAACCTTCATCCTCGACCCCTATTAAGAACTTCTGGTGTGAAAGCACAGAGCTTCCAAACATCATGAAATGGAAAGTATTAAAAGTAACATAAAAGCTACACAAATTAGAGTATTGAATGAAATAAAATTTTTCAAAATAGCTATTCTAAATAGCTATATAAAAGCAAGGATAAATATAAATCAAAGTCTAAGAAAGAAATATCAAAAAACAAACAGAGAAAAAAAGGATAATAGGACAATGGCCCATCCACCCCTTGAAATAGAGATGAAAAACAGAAAAATAAAGAGTTCTGTCTCTTATTCTAAACTCTTTTCATTGTTCCCTCCTAGGCCTATTTTGGTCCCTCATTAGTACCTGATGAAGCAAAAATGTCCCCTGGCAGGGCAAGCCTGCTGTATGGTCAACCACGGCTGGGATATACCTATAAGAATAGAAATGCAAAAGAAAGAACTGAGTGCTACTTCAACTGCAAGGGTTGGTCCCTGGTGGTCTTTGTTTTTCTAAATTCTGATCCCATGTCTTTCTCACCCATGCTGGCATTTAATCATATAGTCATCTGCATTTACTAATCCTTTCCACACATCTGTGTCTCAGTCCTCACTAGACTGAGTGCTCATAGGACAGTAACATCTTTTGGTGGCATCCAGCCCCTAAATATTGAATATTCAATAAATAATGCAGAAGTGTAATTGACAAGAGATAAGAAACACAGATAATTTCAGACTATCGTTTTTTAAGATTCCGAAAGCAATTAATTCAGTAGAAACAATTACTGTAACTACCTCTTCCTCATAATACAACTTGTAATCACATTATAGGTCTGTCTATGAAAAGTCAAATTCCTCAAAGCACTGTCACTACTGACAACTACATTCGAGATTGACAGAACCACACTTAACACGGTATCCTACACATAGAAGGAACTTAATAAGTGTTTCCTGATGATCATCATGATGGTGGTTCTCAGAATTACATATAGGGGAACATTACAATAACATTTACCCCTACCCTTTACATTAACTGGTACAGCCTCTTGGCTCTGTCTTAAGAGTAAGATCTCTTTTATTTGTGTTTTTCCAAAAGCATTTTTAGAGACAATTATACACAATAATTACATTAATCATTTACTCTAACTCGGCTCATGGAGACAGAGTAAGCTGATGGTATAATTTTGATCCAAGACAGTGGTTCTCAACTGAGGATGGCTCCCTGGAGGATATTTGGCAATGTCTGAAGAGATTTTTGGTTGCCACAAATAGAGTGGAGTGGCTGGCATATTGTGGGTAAGGGCCAGGGATGCTGCAAAATATTCTAAATGCACAGGACAGCCCCTCAAAACAGAGAATTATCCGGCTCCAAACAGTGTTGAGGTTGAGAAACCCTGGTCTAGGGAAATATTCTGCCCTTCTATGTCCACCTTGACATTAGTAATGTTAAGCCTTTAACATATTCTATGCAATATGCTCCATTTGCTTTACTACTGCTAAAACCCACTACGATAAAATCCTTATAACAAAGTACCACTGGTTGTGGTGGCTCACGCCTGTAATCCCAGCACTCTGGGAGGCTGTGGTGAGTGGATCATCTGAGGTCAGGAGTTCAAGACCAGCCTTGCCAACACGGTGAAACCCCACCTCTACTAAAAATACAAAAATTACAGGCATACACCTGTAATTCCAGCTAATCAGGACACTGAAACAGGAGAATCACTTGAACCTGGGAGGCAGAGGTTGCAGTGAGCTGAGGTCATGCCATTGCACTCCAGCCTGGGCAACAGAGCGAGACTCTGTCTCAAAAAAAAAAAGAGATGCCAGTCTCCACGATCTTACTGTTGCTAACAAGAGGGAAAATTGTTATGCTGAACAGTCAGTTCTCTGATAAACATCTGATTCAAATACCAAGACCACCAAAAATCAATTCAAAACCGGAATTTGGCCAGGTGTGGTGGCTTAGGCCTGTAATCTCAGCACTTTGGGAGACCGAGGCAGGAGGACTGCTTGAGGGCAGGAGTGGTCAAGACCCACCTGGTCAACATAACAAGACTGCATCACTATTTAAACAAAAACAAAATCATTCCTGGAATTTGATAATGACAACGATTCATTAACCCAAATACAAGAAGACTCAAAATTACATTTCCTAATTTGAAACATTTTGTCTTATTTAAAAATTTATTAAGTTGGACTTACTCTCCTGTAGGCTCCAGTTCACTGATCTCAAACCAAACCAGGAGGTCATACTTGCTCATGCTCTGGCCAAGGCTGGTTTTGCTCATGGTGTTTAACTTGGTGGCTGGAACTTTTAAAAGTTTTTAGAATATGTCAAAATTTGGTCCAAGACTACTCAGCAAAAGTACAAGCTTCTCTAATGCCAGTCTTTAAGGACACATTTGGGAAAGGCAGCAAGAGTCAGAGGAAAGATTTCAATGTGAAAGACTCAGAGAAATACCAATATCAACTTTGTAAGTTATTAGTTATCTCTCAATTCAAAGAACAAGGAAAATGAAGAATCAGTTATCTTTTCTATCAACAAACTGTCTCTAATAATGAGAAAACAGCATTTCTGCAGAATAAATGTGCTCACAAAACCTTCCCATTCCTGAATCTCACACTGTGTGGCATGCAGAGCATGGGACTAACGTGGGAGAGACAATGCTTAGAAAGCCTCACATGTCACAGGGACTCAATCAAAGCTGGTGTCCTGGAGAAAAGACCCATCCTCCACCCCAGTGGTTCCCAAACCTCCCTGCACACAGGAGCACCTGGGGACCTTAAAGTCCAGGACATACCCCAGATCAGTTAAATCACAATCTCTAGGGGAAAGACACAGTTCTTCCTCCATAAGGCATAAATTTTCCCAGGTGATACCAATGTGAGGACGAAGTTGGGAACCACTGGTTTAATTTATAAATACAGGATCTGTAAATGATCTTATGTTACACATTTTCTTCAGATTTAAATTCCATATTCTTTCTTTTTTATGGAAAGATCTTGGCTCACTGCAACCTCTACCCCCGGGCTCAAACCATCCTCCCACCTTAGCCTCCAGAGTAGCTGGGATCAAAGGTGTGTACCACTGCTCCCAGCTAATTTTTACATTTTTTGTAGAGACGGGGTTTCACCATGTTGCCCAGGCTGGTCTCTAACTCCTGAGCTTAAGCAATCTGTTCAACTCAACCTTCCAAAGTGCTGGGATTACAGGTGCAAGCCACCACACCCGGCCAGATTTAAACTCCATATTCTTAACTGTACTGATGCTATGTGACTTTAGTTAAGCTGTTTAACCTCTGGGAGTCTGTCTCCTCATTTATAAACTGTAGATCATAATATTTAGCCTGCTATCTTGAAAAGCAATCATGAAGATCCACTAACATCATGTATTTTTAAAGGGGCTTTATGAATTACTTAGCACTATTCATATGTGTACCCTATTAGCAGTATTCAGCCCCGCTGAGTTTCACATGAGTTGGTGATGCTAGTGAGAAAGAAAATAGGGTAAGTAATCCTGGCAGTCATCTAAGGGTCAGAAAGCAATACCAGAAGTATTTTAACAAAACCAAGTACTAGTAAAATCTTCAAAATTAAAAATACTATTGCAAAGAATCCATACAAACAAATGCATGGACCTCCCCGCTGCTATGGTGATGTTAAAGAGGGACATGCAGAGAAGGTGCTTCCCAAATCTCTAGGAAGAAAATGTGATACAATCTTGAAAATGTGCTAGACTGTATATTCAGCTCAAGTTGCAAACCAAAATGTCAGTGTTTCATATGCAAAGAGCCAGGATTCAGGACAAGGGCCTGAGGTTGGTTCTACATCTAAGGTGGAGCTAATTCAGCTACTAACCATCTCGTTTGGGTACCCTCTCGCTCTGGCAGCTGGGAACTGGCAGAAAGAGAAAAGGTGGCAATGGGTCAGCCTCATCCTGGAAGGTGGCAATAGCGGAAGATGCAAACATGCTGGCGTGCTCAGAAAATTTGTCCAACACATGCACATTCACATAGCCAGACACGAGAAACCGAATCAGCTCAATCTTTCTCTCATGGTCTGAAGGCAGATGAAGATGGGGAATACAGAGGGTGGAGAGTAAGCACAGGGTGGGATGGGAAGTTGGCGAATGGGCAGTGAGGAAAAAGGACAAAAGCGAACAAAGAAAAATCAAAACAAGATCACTGAACATGCAAAATAAATTTTCTATGCAAAGAAATGCCTAGTCACCTGAGAGTTATGGGAAGTTACATACAAAGCACAAAGATTTAGAAACAGAGTGATTATCAAAATCTGCAAATAGAATACCAGAGAGCTGGTAGATAAGGCCCCCTACTGTTTCTTTTTATTTTGAGAGTTTTGTTCTTGTTGCCCATGCTGGAGTGCAATGTTGTGATCTTGGCCCACTGCAACCTCCTCCTCCCCAGTTCAAGTGATTCTCCTAACTCAGCCTCCCAAATGGCTAGGATTACAAGTGTGTGCCAACATGCCTGGCTAATTTTTGTATTATTAGTAGAGATGGGGTTTCACCAAGTTGGCCAAGGTGGTCTTGAACTCCTGACCTCAGGT
Source organism: Saguinus oedipus (assembly GCA_031835075.1). Lineage (NCBI taxonomy): Eukaryota > Metazoa > Chordata > Mammalia > Primates > Cebidae > Saguinus > Saguinus oedipus. Next base: position 48,153,189 of record CM063175.1, on the reverse strand, counting down.
GATCCACCCGCCTTGGCCTCCCAAAGTGCTGGGATTACAGGCGGGAGCCACTGTGCCCGGCCCTTACTTATTATTTTAAATCAGGAACTAGGAATTGTAGTTCCTACTAGATATATACAAGAGGAGCAGGAATAAGTGTGGATACATAGAAGAATAGGAATTTAAACACAACTTTTATTTAAAGTCATTCAGAATAAGAATGTATTCACACAGAGATCATTATGCAGAAACTGAAGCGAGTGCTCACCTGGCTTAGACAGTGGCATGGGTGGAGGGAAGAATCGGCGGCACGGCTGAGGTGGACTGCAAGGAAAGCAATACAAAGCTCAAAACTATAAAGAGTTATTTATTTTAGAAATTCTGCTCTTTGTACTGAACTGCAAATTGAATTTCCTTCTCTTTAGGCCTTTCACAACTAGGAGTGAGAATGTATGAAAAAGTTCTGTAACAGAACGGTGGGCAAACAGCTTTTTCCATATAGCTCCTAAAAGCAGGGAAAAAGAAACTAACTTTGACTTCCATGTGCCTATCTCAAGACATTCCACTTGCAGATTTGAGGTTCTGGATTTCACGTTGGAGTTTTCCAACGTTAATGTAAACAGAACTGGCACACAGACATTAAGATGAAAGTAGTTATTATTCCTCTTGCTGGTCGCTACCATTGCTTTCTAATTCTCTTTGTGTGAATTTATTTAAAAGAAGAAAAACTTTTTGTAATGACCATTTGCAGTGTAAAAATCAAGAAACTCTGTTTTTTCAAGGGAAAGAAAAAGACTACAAAGACTTGGACGTTTATATCAATAGCATGTTTGAATTCCCTTTAGAGAAGCAGACTTTTGCATCTTCAACTCTGGTGTAACGCCAGATAATAGAGATAATCCTAGATGGTGAAACAGGCTAAATCTCATTTTAAAAATGTCTCCCTCTAAGTCTTAGCTAATAAATGAAATATGAAAATTCTTCTGTCAACACCAACATTCTGCCACGATCAGAAAGGCCCCACTGTTGCTTTCCTCAGCAGTTTTGATGACTGTACTTAGAGCTTCTGTTTCATAAAGCTGTGGGCATTAGGAACAATTATATACAATTTTCATGTTATATTCCTATTACCTCAAATTTCTACTATATTCAAAGTCTCTTCCTACAAAAAGATGGTATTTGAGGTCACCCGGTCAAAATACAATTTGCTCTATCTAAAGTCAGCGATCAGGTGGCTAAAAGATGATGGTAAAACTTTTAAAGAGGAAACAGGATATATAGAAAACTTAGTTATCTTAATCTCTCAAAAGATTTCTTCCTTTCCAGCAAACAAGAAACTAAAAATCAAAATACCATCAAAAATTTCTGTTCATCTGATCCAAACCTGTTAAGTTCTTGTCCTTGCAGATGAAGTGGGTGCTGCTGATAATGCCCAAAGACTTCAAATACAATAGGTTTGGTTTTGATATAATCCACAAATGACTCAGTGACCTCCACTGCGATCTAAAGCCAAGAAAGATTAGGAAAAGATTTTAAGAAAATACACATTTTGCTTCAATCAGAACTTTAGTACTACTATTTTTGGGGGTTTTCTTTTGAGACAAGGTCCTGTTCTGTAGTCCAGGCTGGAATGCAGTGGCACAAAAAAAACTCATGCAGCCTCAACCTCCTGAGCTCAGGCAATCCTCCTGCCTCAGCCTTCTGAGTAGCTAGGACTATAGGCATGCACCACCATGCTTGGCTAATTAAAAAAATTTTTTTTGCTGGGCATGGTGGCTCACGCCTGCAATCCCAGCACTTTGGGAGGCCAAGGCCAGCATCAGGAGGTCAGGAGATCAGGACCATCCTGGCTAACATGGTAAAACCCCATCTCTACTAAAAATATAAAAAATTCGCTGGGTATAGTGGTGGGCGTCTGTAATCCCAGCTACTGAAGAGGCTGAGGCAGGAGAATCACTTGAACCTGGGAGGTAGAGGTTGCAGTGAGCCAAGATCATGCCATGGCACTCCAACATGGGCGACAGAGTGAGATTTCGTCTCAAGGAAAAAAAAAAGTTTCCTTTTTTCTCCTCCCACTCCACCCCCACTGCATTTAGTGAATATTTTCTCATGTCCATCTTGCATGACTGTTTTTAACATATGCATTTCATTTCCCTTATCATAATTCTAAGCTCCTTGGGAGCTTCTGAGATATGTCTGCATTTCCCAGTTGTCAGGCACAATTCTTGTGCACAGCAGCTGATCAAAGTTTATCAGACACGTGCTTGCTTATATTTATACAAGCATGAAAAAGAAGATAGCATATTTTGTGTTTGCTTGTTCCATCTTTGGAGTTCTCCTTTCCTCTCTTAGAGAGCAAATAGGGTTAGCAAGAGAATGAGAGGCAGTTTCATGTAGTAGTGAAGATCCTGAATGCTAGAGCTACATTTCTCTGAGTTTATGTCCCATTTCTGCCTCTTGTAACACTGATGAGTAACTTTATTTTTATTATTTATTTATTTTCTTTTTTGAGATGTAGTCTCCCTTTGTCACCCAGGCTGGAGTGCAGTGGTGCAATCTAGACTCACTGCAACCTCCCTCCCTCTCCTGGGTTCAAGCGATTCTCATGCCTCAGAAAGGGTTTCACCATATTGGCCAGGCTGGTCACAAACTCCTGACCCAAGTGATCCACCTGCCTCAGCCTCCCAGAGTGCTGGGATTAGAGATGTGAGCCACAGTTCCCGGCCTGATCAATGACTTTAATTGCTCTATGCTTCAGTTATCTCAGCTAACACAGGGATTATCCTAATCATTGGTATAAAGGTAAAAATTAAATTACACAAAAACTCTCATAACAGTGACTAACACAAAATAAACTCTTAGTGAAAGTTAGCTGTTGTGATGAGGATGATGACTTTGCAATAGAGTTTGAGTGAAATTTCATGTTAAAGATGGAAGGTCTGTTTTCTTACTCACATAGGAAGACAGTTGTAAAGGGCATTAAAGTGTTAATCATACTATCGGTTGCAAGGAAAGCAGATTCTAAATCTTAATTTAGCTACAGAAAGTATTTGATATTTTTTATGTTATTTGCAATTGAGCAACATAAGTATCTTAGAGTTAAAAGGAGAATGCATTCACTTTAACAAACTCTTATTAAGCATGCTTATTTTTCTCGGACAGAAACACTAAAACAACTCACTGCATTCAAACTGATGGAAGATTTTATTGGCAGACCAACCCACATTCCACTCACTAGGCCCATTGTCATTGAGACAAGAAGGCGTGCTGCTCAGACCACTGTGGATGACCTCACCCTCTATTGTCCACACACTAGCCATGCCCTCTATTGTCTACTCTCCCCCTGCACAGCCAGAGACTTGTACCTCTTCTTATCACCCTTCCTGGGCTGAGAAAGCCATGGTACCAGAAAAACATATGTTTGGCAAAAATGTCCACATCACTTACATTCTGCACATGATAAAAGCCCAGGGGACTTCCTCTGCCATTGTTTTTGAGGGGCTCTGTTGAGAATGCTTCATCATGGCGATGCAAAAAGCTTCATAAAAAAAATTAAAAGACTCGTTAACACTGCATTAAATGATTTTATCAGAATCTGTTTTAAGAGCCCAATTTGGATCCTAGAGAAAGAAGCATTCCACTTAAGCAATTCTTTAACTAAGTTATTTACATTCCCTTGTCAAGAACCTTTTCCCTATCACACAGAGAGCGTTTTAGATTTTATTTCAAAAATGACTGAAAAATTAACTGACCCTCATCACTTAGCTATATGGATGTATATGCAAGAATGTTTAGAGAGGGTGAAAAGTAAATTCAATTAACTCCTCTTCCTTTGTAAAAGCTTTTTACTAAAAAATAAAAACAATGTCATTTTAAATAGAAAAAAATTGGCAGACTCAAGCTTCTATGGTTAGTACAAAAGCCTGTGGCTGCATAAGTTACTTAAGAGCCTGTTGTGGATTCAAATGCCACCTCTTCCAGGAAGTCTTCCCTTACCCTGACAGGTTTGTGTTCCACTTTATTAGTAACCTGTTTCTCCTTAATAGCAACGATTTCACTGTAATAATGTATTTATATGCCTCTCTCCCCACCAGACAGCAAGTGTTTTCCCACAGGTCTTGACACATAGAAGACACTCTGGAAAAATTTGTTAAACCAATGGACTATATTTAGTTCTTCTCAAACAGTGAGATTTTATTTCTCTCTATATATTATTAGTCTGAAATAAAAAGAACTGCACAGTTAAAGAGGACCCAACACAAAGATTTACTGCCAGATAGAAAAATCCATCAGAAGGACACCACTTCTGTCAAGAAAAAATGGAGAAAAAGAAAATATTTTGAATGGGGGGACTGAGAGAGACCAGCAGTATGAACTTGTCATCCAAATTAGTTCACCATGTCTGAGAAAACCAGCATGCTTTTACGAAGTGCTCCAAATCCCTGATGCCTGTACTGCTGGCACTGCAGCACTCTTGGGGTTCCCTGGCGACAGGTGAACTCATTCACATTCCTGGTGCTCTGCGGCTATACCTTCCCAGAACAGGCCAGAGGAGTGACTATAAGCCTTTGAGGCTTTTTTGTGGTTGTTGTTGTTGTTGCCCAGGCTGGAGGGTAATGGCATGATCTCGGCTCACTGCAACCTCTGTCTCCTGGGTTCAGGCAATTATCTCTGTCTCTTGTGTTCAAGCGATTCTCCTGCCTCAGCCTCCTGAGTAGCTGGGATTACAGGCATGCGCTACCAGGCCCAGCTAACTTTTGTGTTCTTAGTAGAGATGGGGTCTCATCATGTTGGTCAGGCTGGTAAAACTGACCTCAGGTGATCCACCAGCCTCAGCCTCCCAAAGTGCTGGGATTATAGGCGTGAGCCACCGTGCCCAGCCTGAGGCTCCTTTCAATACAAGCAACGTGCCCTTTCTTCCAGAGCTAACACCAGGCGGAGATGCTGCTCTTTTTAGGAGATTTTAGAACAAAGGCCGACTCACTATTATTGTCACTTCAGACATCAGTTAACCAAATAGATGTTTTCCATAAAAAGTATCAGTTGCCTGATTAGAATAGTGACAATTCCAAAAAACAGATTAATCTGGTCAACACTATCCTGTCCTAAATTTGAGGGTGTGAGTGAAAACCCATTAAATAGGTGCAGTCAGTGCTCACTGGGTAATATTTCAACAATTACGAGTTGTAGCAAATAATATTAGTGGTTTACTATATAGTGATCACATTTAATTCAGATCACATTTAACTCAATTTTCTGGGATAAAACCTATGCCAAAGCTTTGTAAACTGCACTAGGACCTGTGGGAAGGCCAAGGCACATTCTGAGGGGAGAGGGATGGCAGAACCCAAAGCAGCCTCTTGGTGGCACCAGTGGCAAACTGAGGGCTGTAGGTATGGAGGGGTGAGACTTCAATCTCCTACTGTGGCCCTTTCCAAGTACTGAAAAGACATTCTGAAGTTTGGAGGCATTAAAACTTAAGATTCCAAAAAAAATCTGCACATGTACCCCAGAACCTAAAGTACAACTAGAAAAAAAAAAAGATTCCCAAAAAAGCGTTTTCCTGGGGCAGTCTTTGGAAGAAAGCATCCAGAGCACTGGGTCTGAGAGGGCTGCAGGACAGAGCAAGTCCTACATAGGTGAGAAATGAGAGGTGTCACATCTTCTCTACATACTAGCTTTTTTCAGTTGACGTAGAATTTATCCTTCTTTACACTGTTTAAATTTGCCTTTTCCCCGAGTATTAAATAGGCATAATTGGTGGCTAGATAAGTCATTATTTTCAGACTTATTAATAACACATTTCAACATGAAGAAGACTAGAAGGACTCATCAACAGGCTTATCTGATTAGACCCTCCATTCCTGGTAAAGGGGGTCCACCCACAGCAGACCTCTGTAGTAGGACATGTGGCATGCTCCTCTCGCCAGGGAACCCTGTTGCATTCCATGACAGGTTTCCGGTTCTCACTCCCATCGGAGTGATGAAAGCGTTTTCCTTCAGAGACTGGTTAGTCTTTTTCTCAAGAGTGTTAATCCCTCATACCCATAAAGCACTCTGCAGTGCACAAAAGATGTCACCTTGGTTAGCAGCTAGCTGGGAGGCAGAGCAAAGGGCAGCTTACTTGAACTGACAGAAGATATCTGCATACTCTGGGAGAATTCCACTGGCCTGCAACACTGTTACTCGGAAAGTGAAGGCACTGCCCAGTTTCAGGTGGTTGCCAATCTCTTCAGAAAACCCTTCCATTACCATCTTACCATCCAGCAAAGTGCTTGACTTCAAATCTAAAGAGGGTCAAATGAACACACAGATGGTTCAAATAATGCAGAGGAGGGAAGTGGGCATTCTTTCCATTCCTAGTTGATGAAGGCCACTATGTCCCTTGATAATGGTATTTTCCCTTAGTTAAAAATGTCCCCAAGCACAGTAAACTCTCTCTACATACCCAAGTCATTCATTCGATTGATTTCTTCTGGAGGACTGATAACCTCAGAACTCTGACCCTGTCCTTCCACAATCCTCAACTCCTCCAAGGATAGACCAGAACGAGTCATTGCAACAGATGAAAAGTCACTCTGAAAACAAGGCAGGAGCAGGTACATGATAAAGTAGTATAAATACATCTTTTCCCCCAGTTGCCTTACTTCTGTTATCTGCTCAACAAATAAACAGTGATTGGAAAATTATACGGACTGAGCGCTGTCTGAGGAAAGGCAACGAATAAAATATGAATGTTGGGTCTGTACACCTTTACCTTCATAATTGTTAGGCATGTTCCATATTTTATTCAACTACTCTCTGGCAACCAACACCCTATATTTTTCAGGTTTGTAGGGGAACTGATCTCTACTGTGAATATTTTCCTCCTAAATTCATTCCATTTCTTTCTCTTTCCACAGGGTTTTCCTTCTTCCTGATTGTTTCTCACCTGATTAAAGTATTCATTATCAAAAGATATTTTAGCTGTTCCTGACTGTCGAATTCCAGAACCATAATCAGGAGCTTCTTCATCCGCTGAAGCAGAAAAAAAAATTAGCAAGAATTGAGTGAGACTACACAGGGGAGGAAGGGAAAAGGCTCTTACTGGATTATAAAATAAAATCCTTTTGCATGAGAAAATGATACCGAAGTAATAAAACTGCATGGGCTGCTTCATGCTCTATTCATGTAGATTATCCAACTCCCTCAGTTCAAATAAGACTAGTCAATAAAGAATCGGTTTTATTCTTCAGATTGTTCAAATGTCATACCTAGAAATACTGACTCCTTCCATGCTGGCAATAGTCAATAATACCCAACAAGTATTTGAAAATATTATATTGTACCTATGAAGGAAACTTCTATATACTCAACACTGGTGATTGTGTCACAGGTTTCCATGGAGGAAAGGCTGAAAGGTTACTGGACACAGCACAGTATTTGAGAATTAATACAGAAAGATTACAGAAAATGACCACATTTTTTCCTTAGAACATAGGCTGGATCATAGAAAAATGGAAAATACTAAAATCTTTGTTTTCATTTTTTTTTAAGAGATGGGGATCTCACTATGTTGCCCAGGTTGGCCTCAAATTCCTGGGCTCAAGCAATCCTGCCTCAGCCTCCAAGTAGCTGGGACTAAAGGCTCGAGCCACCATACCCAGCTTATATCAGCTTGACCCATGAATTACAAAACAGCAGCCAAACAAATGTCTGTTATAAGTACCCTGAAGAAAAAAACTAAGCAAGACAAAGGCCTAAAAATCCTGTTACTAATGAAACAGTTAAGATACATTATTTAGGCCAGGCCAGGCGGTGGCTTACGCCTGTAATCCCAACACTTTGGGAGGCTGAGGAGGGCTGATCATTTGAGGCCAGCAGTTTGAGACCAGCCTGGCCAACATAGTGAAACCCCATGTCTAATAAAAATACAAAAATTAGCTGAGTGTGGTGGTAGGTGCCTATAATCCCAGCTATTTGGGAGGCTGAGGCATGAGAATCACTTGAACCCAGGAGGTGGAGATTGACGTAAGTCGAGATTGCATCACTGTGCTGTAGCCTGGGCAATAGAGCGAGACTCGGTCTCAAAACAATTCAAAACGGGCCAGGAGCATTGGCTCACATCTGTAATCCCAGCACAAAGTTTGGGAGGCTGAGGCAGGCGGATCACCTGAGGTCAGGAGTTTGAGACCAGCCTGACCAACACGGAGAAACCCCATCTCTACTAAAAATACAAAATTAGCTGGGCATGGTGGTGGTTGTCTGTAGTCCCAGCTACTCTAGAGGGTGAGGCAGGAGAACTGCTTAAACCCAGGGGGCAGAAGGTACAGTGAGCCAAGATCATGCTACTGCACTCCAGCCTGGGCGACAGAGCAAGACTCCGTTTCAAAAAACCAAAACGAAACGAAACAAAACAAAACAAAAGGCCAATGACTGGCTGAGTGCAATGTCCCACGCCTGTAATCCTAGCATTTTGGGAGGCGAGGGCAGGAAGATCACTTGAGCTCAGGAGTTTGAGACTATACTGGGCAACGTAATGAGACCCCAACTCTACAAAAAAACTTAAAAATTAGCTGGGCATGGTGGTGTGCGCCTGGTAGTCCCAGCTACTCAGGTGGCTGAGGTGGGAGGATGGCTGAGCCCGGAGGTGAAGGAGGCAGTGAGATATGATTGCACCATTTCACTCCAGCCTGGGCAACAAAGTGAGACCTTGTCTCAAAAAAAAAAAAAAAAAAAAAAGCCAATGGCTTTTATATAGTTAATGCAAGAGCTGATCTTTAACATGCTAAAGGAAATCTCTTTACCTCATTATTCCAAAATAGCAGTGGTATGGACTAAGCAGGATCTATTTATGATACTTGGGAACAACTGCTATAAAGGAGCAATAAAGGCTCTCTCCAAAGAAGAAAGATCCTCACAGTTTGTATATGTAATATAAGCATGACCCACACGGAGTTTGCTTGCTTTGTCTCTAGACAAAGAACTCACAGCTCTCATTTCAGAAAAGGGTCACCTACCTGCGATGGCCTGTACAGCCACACGCAGAAATCCCCGCACTTCACCCTTCTCACTGACAATGGCCACCCTGTGGATCAGGGGCACTGGATACAGCAGATTGCTCAGGTAAACAAATGCCCTAGAGACAAAAAACCAGGAGACAAATATCAGAGCATCTCATGAAGAGAGAAGCTGGCTTTCAGATTCACTCAGAACATCTTCCTGCAACTGTAAGCTGACTCCTGGCATTGTCTTAAGACCCCTTCTCAGTCCTGCCCTCTCAGATTTGCCTCCAGCTGCCTTTTCAGCACAGATAATGAATGAACAAATGCAAATGCTTGGCAGAGCTGCTGACGAAGACCAACACACACCAAATCACGCTCTAAAACTTAACTACTATAGGGAGAAGAGTAACAACTGGAAGCAGACTTTCAAGATACTGCTCCATGAACGCAGCTAGGGACAGGTTTGAGGAGGAGCCCATTAAAGAGCTTAACCTTTTAATTTAAGAAACTATAAAAAGGTTTTGTTTCACTTTTCCAACAAAAAAGAAAAGGGAAATGGGCCAAAATACAGTTAATAACTCTAAAATAAATTCCTTATCACAGCATTATGGGTCTTTATTGTTATTTTAAGAAATGACTATTGGCTGGGTGTGGTGGCTCACGCCTGTAATCCCAGCACTTTGGGAGGCCGAGGCAGGTGGATCACGAGGTCAGGATTTCAAGACCAGACTGGCCGACATGGTGAAACCCCATCTCTACTAAAAAATACAAAAATTAGCTGGGCATGGTGACTTGTGCCTGTAATCCCAGTTACCTGGGAGGCTGAGGTAGGAGAATTGCTTGAACCAGGACCTGGGAGGTGGAGGTTGCAGTGAGCTGAGATCACGCCACTGCACTCCAGCCTGGGCTACAGAGCAAGACTCCATCACAAAGACTACTATCGGCTGGGTGTGGTGGCTCACGCCTGTAATCCCAGCTTTTTGGGAGGCTGAGGCAGGCAGATCACCTGAGGTCAGGAGTTCGAGACCAGCTTGGCCAATATGGCAAAACACTGTCTCTACTAAAAATATAAAAATTAGCCAGGCCTGGTGGCATGCACCTGTTGTCCCAGCTACTTGGGAGGCTGAGGCAGGAGAATCGGGGAGGCGGAGGTTGTGGTGAGCCAAAATTGCACACTGTTTTCCAGCCTGGGTGACAGGGTGACACTCTGTCTCAATAAATAAATAAATAAAAATTTTAAAAAGGACTATTTTAAATTAGGCAGGGTGACTAACAAGGTGAGGTCAGCAGCCACATACAAGCAGAGGCTGTGCAGCCAGAAATTTTTGAGTTCTAAGCCTAGAGGAGACTCTGAATGGGCATCAACATAAATGTTAAGGGAGAAGATGACAGCTGATGCTTCTAAAGGGTTTGCTTTTGCTCCTAGAGTTCAAAACCTAATTCAGAAATGTGTAAGTAAAAGGTAAATTATAGCTTTAAGCAAACTAGCAAAGTCCTATCACATTTGTATTTTCTTCTTTCATTATTTTGTAGCTCTTACTTTTGTAAAAACACTGATAAAAACTGGTGGCCACAAAGCTTAAGAGTGTTTATTCCAATTAGAAAGGCAAATAGAATCTAGTTCCTGTTATTATTCCTGTCTTTCCATTTGGTATATGCTGATCTTTGAACATAAGACAAAAGACAAAGACAGACACTTGCATCAATAAATCCAACCAAACCAAGTGACACACATGCTTATCTGATGCTTTTCCTGCTCTGAAATCTATTTAAAAACAAAGAGAGGAGGAGGATGAAGTAGATATTTGGGATTTCAACTTGAAGTAATGAAAATTATGAAAACAGACTAATACATCACAGAAAAACAAATGTTAATATGACTTCAGAACATAAATGAAATATGAATGAAAAATATAACAAAAATAACTGCAAATGAACATTAAATCAGAGGAAATAATGCCTATTTTCCTTTCAGTCTGCTCCAAAGCAGGAGAGTGATAAATGCTAAGAAACAGAGAGTTGAAGCTCTGGTATAAAAAAATATATAAGAATGAAAAGTCTTCTAAAAAGGATTATAAACAAGACTGTCAAACAACTACTAAGGCAAGAGAATTTAAAAGACTAAGAGTTTGGCATAAGGAATCAAATGGATAATTTCACTTTCACAGTCAACACATACACAGATCACCCTCCTCTATTAGGAGCACCCCAGCTAGACTTGCCCATTTCAAGGCCTGGGCCATTAAAGAGCCATCGCACATGTCCGCTGCCTGGAGTCATCTCTGCACTTGCTACCCACCTCATGCCTTTGATGTCTTTTTAACTTTTTTGAGATGAAGTTTTACTCTTTTTGCCCAGGCTGGAGTGCAACGGCACTATCTCAAGCTCACAGCAACCTCCAGCTCCCAGGTTCAAGTGATTCTCCTGCCTCGGCCTCCCGAGTAGCTTGAATTACAGGCGCCCACCACCATGCCTGGCTAATTTTTTGCATTTTTAGTAGAGATGGGGTTTTACTATGTTGGCCAGGCTAGTCTTAAACTCCTGACCTCAGGTGATCTTCCCACCTCAGCCTCCCAATGTGCTTGGATTACAGGCAGGAGCCACCGCGCCCGGCCTCATGCCTTTGGTTTCTTCACATCTTCAGGTCTTATTTTAAACACTACTTTCTCATAACAGGTCTCCCAACGTTATGTGATCTCTGGCAACACACACAACTATTTCATCATTGCTTTAATTTACATTTATTTATTTGTGCAATTATTTAATTTATGTCTGTGCCACCCATCAAACTTTAAGTCTGTGAGGGCAGACTTTGGTCTGCCTTTTTACAAGCCAGACTTTTGTCTGGCTTTGCTCACCATTGTCTGCAGAGGGTGGACCATTCTATAAATATTTGGTAAGTGAACAAAATCTTCCACTTCTACTGAAATATAAAAGGCAAATCATTTTTCTGTTCTGTTCTGTTTCCAGAAAAATGGAAAATCTTCTACTTCTACTTAAAGATATACCAGAAGCAGAAAAGTAAAGCCATCTAACTTACACTAGGCTAATTTTTCAGAGCCATCTCATAATGGATATTAACTATATAGAACACATTTAGATTCCTAACTACATCTAATTTGTTATCTTAAAAATAGTTATTTGGGCCAGGCACGGTGGCTCACATCTGTAATCCAGCACTTTGGGAGGCCGAGGTGAGTGGATCACAAGTTCAGGAATTCAAGACCAGCCTGGCCAAGATGGTGAAACCATCTAAAATACAAAAATTAGTTGGGCATGGTGGTGGGTGCCTGTAATCCCAGCTACTTGGGAGGCTGAGTCAGAGAACTGCTTGAACCCAAGAGGCAGAGGTTGTAGTTAGCTGAGATTGCACCACTGAACTCCAGCCTGGGTGACAGAGCAAGATCCCAACTCAAAAACAACAACAACAACAAAAACAGCTATTCAAAAACAACAGCCCCCCCTTTTTTAAAGAAAGTTCATCATATTAATGCACACATTCCACAAACGTACTGTTTACACACACACTAAATATGAGATTGCCTTTCTGCCTATGGCAATGGCTAGTCCAAGTATGGGAACACTGAAGGCATTATTATAGATTTCCCTTTTTAGAGAATTCTTTAATTCTATGGCAGGGACCTTACCTCCATGACTATATAATCACACACTCACTAGACAGCTCCTTGTTATGTTACCAGAATATAGTCCTTAGCTCCAAATCAATGCTATATAAAAATTATATTCTGAAGCTTTTTAAATTGAATTTTCATAATTACTCTGTGTTTTTGAGAATCCTTATACTTTGACCTAGCAGACTGAAGGAGAACAGGAATGAGAGAGGGAGATATGTAAAGGATACGTTAGCAGAAAGTTCTATGAAGTTACATCAAAAAGGGAAACAAATGGTCAACATAAAGATAAGAAAAATCAGTAAAATTATGGTGCTACTTACAGAAAGAGTGCCAGTTAAGGTACAGAGAGGTCACAGAATAATTATCTTTTACTCCCTTTTAACCCAGAAGACTAGCTTAAATATTTTACATTTCATCCCAAATTACAATGGATGGTTCATAACATCCCAGCATGCCATAAGAGAATAGCTAAAGGGACAAGCTCTTTTCACTTGTAATATAAAGAATGTTACCAGAGGCAGAATGCTTACCAGAATGTCACCAGAATGTTTACTAGAGGCAGTCATGGCTAAAAAATAAACTTACTAATGAAATTTCACAAGAAAATAAACTCCCCTGCCCCATAAGATGGAGTCTTGCTCTGTTGCCCAGGCTCAAGTGTAGTGGCTCAATCTTGGCTCACTGCAACCTACGCCTCAAGGGTTCAAGTGATTCTCCTGCCTCGGCCTCCTGAGCAGCTGGGATTACAGGCATGTGCCCCCATGCCCAGCTAATGTTTGTATTCTTAGTACACATGGGGTTTCACCATGTTGGCCAGGCTGGTCTCAAACTCTTGACCTTGTGATCTCTGCCCACCTGGGCCTCCCAAAGTGCTGGGATTAGAGGCATGAGCCACCAAGCCTGGCTGGAAACTAAAAATTTTACAGGTGAATTATATTTGCAATTATATGCCAATAGGGGAAATCCAATATTGTGAATCACAAAAACAGGAAAGTAGTTACTTCCCTTACACATACAATGACCACGACTGGGTGATATTGCATTATTATAGACTTTGTAGATGAGAAATGTAGTCAGGGGCAAAAATGGACAGCTATCCTTCACTTTACTGATTGTTATTATCCCTCACTTTACTAATTGCTATTTACTGATTTCACTTCCTCCCCCAGTCCTTTCTTGCAAGGTTAGAACATGGGAGCCTAAACAAATGGAAAAGTCAATTCCTGAGCCATAGCTCCATAAATATTTTAGTGGAAATCAAAATAGATTGATTGTATACCTATACTTACATCTAATATGATTAAAAGAAATAAAACTAGAGAGAAAAGAATACATGTATCTTAAGTCAGTTAATTTCCACATTAAGTGGGATTGTCTTGAGTTTCCATACAACTTGCTCAAAATACAAATGTTTCTTAGAAACTCTTACCTAGGATAATCTTTTTTACTAGGGCAGATGACAGAATATGAAAGTTGAAAAAGGTCTTTAAGGCTCTTTATTTCTACCTGTCATTCGCTTTACACTTGAGAGCCCAAAAGGCTTCAGTTTAAGTTGCTTGTCCTAGTGACAGAGATGGTCTAAAACCCAAGGCTTCTCCTGACAATTAGGTCGGGCTTCTCCTCACCATGTTACATAAGATGAAGTTGCCTACTCTTCACTGCAAAGGTAAAGAACACAAATAAACAGTTTTAGAAGCTGTGTAATTGGCACTGGGAAAAAAGTTTATGGCCAGAAACTGGGTTCTAACTTCTAACTCCCTTAGAATAGGATAAAAATGTGCTGAAGCACACAGGCAGCCATCAAATAAAGCAAGCATTACTGTCCCACTGTCTGTACACACCTTTCTCTATTTTCATAAAAATCAGCTTCTGTGAAATTTTAAGTATCTATTCATGGTGATACACTAGTAGAAAACAATATTCATGGCCACATAATCCCTTTATGTTTATTCATGGAAAAACTGAATTCCAAATGCTCCTTCACCACCGGAAAACCCAGAGACTGTCTAATATTATGACCTACAGTTATACTTGAGACTTTCATTTCTATCAAAGAAGTTTTTATTTTCCCCCTTTCCATAACAGTGATCATCTTCTAAATCAATTATGAGGTTCTGACCATGTGACCAATACCATATTATAAATTCTTTTATTTTTTTTTGAGACGGAGTCTCACTCTGTTGCCCAGGCTGGAGTGCAATGGCGTGACCTCAGCTCACTGCAACTTCCACCTTCTGGGTTCAAGTGATTCTCCCTACCTCAGCCTCCCAAGTAGCTGGGATTACAGGTGCCTGCCACCATGCCCAGCTAATTTTTTGTATTTTAGTAGAGACAGGGTTTCACCATATTAGCCAGATGGTCTCAATCTCCTGACCTTGTGATCTACTCGCCTCAGCCTCCCAAAGTGCTGGGATTACAGGCATGAGCCACTGTTCTCGGCCTATAAATTGTTTCATTTTATATTTTTTGGTAGAGTTGGGGTCTCGCTCTGTCCACAGGCTGAAGTGCAGTTGGTGCAATCATTGCTCACTCTAGCATCAAACTCTTGGGCTCAAGTTATCCTCCCGCCTAAGCTTCCAAAGTAGCTGGGATTACAGGTATGTGCCACCACCCCGACTAATTTTTTATATTTTTAGTAGACACGTATTTTTAGTAGGTTTGACTGTGTTATCCAGGATGATCTCGATCTCCTGACCTCGAGATCCGCCCGCCTCAGCCTTCCAAAGTGCTGGGATTACCGGCATAAGCCACTGCACCTGACCTATTTTTAAAATTTTTAAAGAGACAGGGTCTCACTATGTTGCCCACTCTGGTCTCAAACTCGTGGCCTCACCCTCCAGACTTGCTGAGATTACAGATGTGAGCCACTGCACCTGGTGAGATAAGTTTTAAAACTTATGTCTCTACTAGGTCAGGAGACTTGCTATCCTTTAATTTTTAGATAACTGGTACTTATTGATTTAACACTGACATAATTCCCTTATTTATAAAAGATTCAACAATACATATTTCTAATGTACTAATAAAGTTAAATTTAATACTTTTAAACCTGGACATACGGTTTGGTTAATCCAATGTGTGCTCTACTGTTGAATTTATAATTACAATTACCACAGCATGAAGACTGGATATGGACAAAGACACCAGTATTATGAACACGTGCATGCAGAGCTCTGCATCACTGACGGATGCACAAACTGAGAGCCAGAGACAATGTCTCAGTTTGGTGAACTAGTCTTAACACAAAGTAGTTTCATATAGCACCAAATAAATATTTTTTTTTTTTTTTTTTTTTTTGAGATGGAGTCTCACTTTGTCGCCCAGGCTGAAGTGCAATGGCGTGATCTCAGCTCACTGTAACCTCCACTTCCTGGGTTCAAGCAATTCTCCTGTCTCAGCCTCCTAAATAGCTGGGACTACATGTATCCACCACCAAGTCTGCCTAATTATTTTGTTATTTTTAGTAAACAGGGCTTCGCCATATTGGGCAGTCTGGTCTCAAACTCCTGACCTCAGGTAATCCACCCACCTTAGCCTCCCAAACTGCTGGGATTACAGGCGTGAGCCACCACACCCGGCCTAATTTTTGTATTTTTAGTAGAGACAGGGTTCATGGGTCAGGCTGGTCTTGAACTCCTGACCTCAGGTGATCCACTGCCTAAACCTCCCAAAGTGCTAGGATTACAGGTGTGAGCCACCATGCCTGGCCAATATTCATCATTGATGGGGTCAACAAATGATTTTCTGAGCTTTGTCATTGTAAACCCTATAGGTTAAAATTTTAGCACATGCCAAAGATCTAAAGATAAGCTCAGTGAAACAGGCCTGAGAAAGACATTCATTTTAGGTAAAGGAGAAGTTTGACTTTCCTGATTCTTTTTAGGACTCAGTAGACTAATAAAAAAATAAATTTAACTCTACTCCTGAATCTACTTTTGTCCTGATTCCTGCAGTACCAGATTCTTTGGCCAAACCATGGCCTTGCTCTGCTCCCTCTCTTGTGTTATCTCTGTATGCTTTTCAATCACATTCCTTTAAAAAGGAAACAGCTAGACTATAATACCATTCACTGAACCCACTATGTTTGATTCTTACATTTGACTTTCTCCTTTGGGGTTCCTTTCTTTTCTTTTTTTTTTTTTTTTGAGGAGTTCCACTCGTTACCCAGGCTGGAGTGCAATGGCGCCATTTCAGTTCACCGCAACCTCCGCCTCCTGGGTTCAGGCAATTCTCCTGCCTCAGCCTCCTGAGTAGCTGGGATTACAGGCACGCGCCACCATGCCCAGCTAATTTTTTGTATTTTTAGTAGAGACGGGGTTTCACCATGTTGACCAGGATGGTCTCGATCTCTTGACCTTGTGATCCACCCGCCTCGGCCTCCCAAAGTGCTGGGATTACAGGCGTGAGCCACCGCGCCCGGCCCCTGGGGTTCTTTTCTTCAGGACAAAATCACTGGGCAATTTAAGACAAGGTGTGTTCCATGCAGTCTTCATATATTGCTGCATAATGTGCTGAGTAGACTGAGGACCTCACCAACAATGCCTGAGAACTCTCTCAGCCAGATCAGCATTGATAAAGAGCTTGAAGTATTGGAGAACTTGGAAAAGAGCATTCATGAGTTTAATTGGCTAATGCAAGGTTACCCAAAATTGCACAGGCAGGGAGGCCTTCAGAGTAAGAGCTGGTCCCTTTTTGCCTTTCTCACAATAACCTCACCAACCTTCCCACTAAAATGAACCAAGGGGATCGGTCGTAAAACGGGTCATGCCCATCACTGAAGAGATCTGATCCCTCCTCCGTCCCTGCGTCAGAACCGGCGTCATCCACGAATGCCTCATCATCAAAATCCTCCATCTCATCTTGCTGCTCGTCAGCCAGCTCAGTGATGTCGGAATCGGCCGTGGAAAAAGTGGGGGAGGGTGTGCGGTCAGCAAGGCGCTCATTCACACAGCCGTGGAAAATGGGGGAGCTAGACACCAGGTAAACGCCAATTAACACAGCCAGGAAGAGAGGAATAGTTGGTTAAACAGGAAGCAATAGGTGCCAACAGGACAGAATCCACTGGGGAATCAACACAATAAAAGCAAATGGAAAAGCAAAAGGATAAAATAAGCATAAATCATTTGGGTCAGGTCAAAGGGAACAAGGGCAGTTTGAAAAAGTTACGTAAGGTCTGATCCTTAGAATAAGAAAAGCAAAGCAAACATATGAGTAGACCATCCTAGGTAAATATGGTGTTATAACACATTTACATTCTCCAGTTCCCATAAAAGATCAGTGTCTAGGCCTCAAAGAACCCACTCAACATCAAAGTGAAATAAGAAGGCTTTCAATCTTTACTGAAATTCTGATATCATCTCGGAGCAGAAAACAAAATGGATGAAATGGTATATGACAAAGCACCATGTGCTTTGCTAAGGTTAAGATGCATTTGGCCAATTCATCTCTTTGAAAAACTATTTTGCTATCAGAGTAGAGTGGAAAAATTTACTTTATTTCCACAACATACTATGACTTCAGCAATTCCTTTTTACCCAGCCTCTTTAAAAACCATTACAGGTTTTTTTGCAATTGAAAAGCAATTCAAATTCTGAAATCATAAGCTCAAAACTTAACATTTCCCTGCTTTGAAAATTCAAAACCTTTTAAGAACTTGACTCAACATGAACTCATAGAGGCACTATGTGCTTTCATTAAGTGCTGAAAATAATGTATAAAAAATGAGGGTGAAGGGGACTACCAAAGTACATTGAATTCACCCTTGCAATGACTAAAGTGGGATGAATTACTTTTTTTTTTTTAAAAAAAAAGGAAGAACAAATTAGATCATGAAGAGTGTGTCTGATAAGCCGTACTATGAATTTAAACTGTGTACGAGTTTTCTTTTCCTTTTAAATTTATCTTTAACAGCTGCAAAACATTTTGTAAGTTTAAAGTCAGGGAAGACTCAAATACTTTGGCTGAAAGTTTGAGACTCAAAACAAATATGCCCACTGAGTATAAATGACGGGAAATATACCAAATGACACAGTGGTTCCAAGTATATAAGATTACAGATGCCTTTTTACACTCTTTTTTTTCCTCTTAACTTTTTATAGTATCTTCTCAGGTTTTAAACACTTAAAATAAAACTTCATTATTTTTAAAAGAAGACATCAACAAAATCATCACATACCTTCCCACAAGTTTGAACCAGTGGAACCGATCATAGAAGGGATCACTGCCAGTCACAGTGGTCTCGCTTTCGTCTTGGGCACTGGAGGCCATCTCCCCTGCCCTATCATACATCTCTCGCATCAAATCCAGCCTCTGCCTATTTAGCAAACACAAAGCACATTGGGTTAATATAATGACACTACACTAAACTTTGGAAGCATCTTCCATGCAAGATTTTCTTAAAAAAAAAAAAAAAAAAGAGTTACTCCCACTTTTTAATGTTATTTGAAAAGAATGAAGGCCAAAAGTACAGAAACCAACACTTAGTATCCCGAGTGTGTGAGTCTAGAGATAAGCCATCAAAAGTCAAGAATGGCCACCTATCCGCTACTGAGTGAAAAGTCACAAAGGGGAATACTGTAAGTGAACTGTACGTGACATCTTAAATACACTGAGACAGGGAAATAGCTCATCTTAAATGTAAAAGAAGCTATAACTTCCATATTTAGTATCCTGAGGTCCAGGATAGAAAAGATGAGTAAGTTCCAGATCTGAAATAGAAATATCATAAAACTGGAATATTCAAAATTTAAAAGCGGGTCTACGGAGGGTAAATTAAAATATCTACAAATGTCAGAGGTATATGAGGAGTACAATTCATTCACTTAAAAGAAAACAGATGGTAATATCATTGGACAGCAACAGCATTTGGAAAGTTCAAGGAAGTTTCAAGATGAGATTTGGCGAAAAAAGAGAAACAAATGAAAAGAAAGTACAAGGAAGTAAGCAATGGTGTCCTCAGAGAGGAGAATTTGAGGGAGCCCACTTAAGCAAGTCATTGTTCTTCCCTAAATAAAACAATCAGCCTTTATGAATGTTTTCATACTTGAGTTTCTCCAAAGACCAATAGTGTGTTGCTCCATTCTTCAAATCCTGGACTTCTACTGCTACCACTGTGCGAGGGAAAGGCCTGTCCTCATGAGTTTTTTCCATCTCAGTGGGAAGTAATTCAGGAGGCAAAGGGGAGTACAGTGTGTCAGTCAGCAGAACAAACTGAAACTGCACCTGAATGGAAAGAATAAACCACTGACAAACAGTTTTCATCAAGCAAGCTTCAGAGATGAGACAATACAATCATGCCCAATGGGAAAGAGGTCGAATGTGTTGTATGTGCTCAATAAATATCTTGTGACTAACTGAAAAATATGGCCACCTGTTAGCAGTCATAGGGAATAACCCTAACTTTAAACTAAAATCTTTTTGGGGGGGAGCCCCAAGAGGGACAGGGTTGTACTCTGTCACTCTGTCAGGCTGGGTGCAGTGGTGCAATCACAGATCACTGTAGCCTCCAGTCCTAGGCTCATGTGATCCTCCCACCTCAGCCTCCTGCGTACCTGGGACTACAGGCATGTATTACCAGCCCAGCTAATTTTTGGTATTTTTTGTAGAGATGGGATTTCACCATGTTGCTCAGGCTAGTCTAGAACTCCTGAGTTCAAGATCCACCCGCCTTGGCCTCCCAAAGGGCTCAGATCACAGGTGCAAACCACACCCAGGCTAAAATCTTGATAAATATATTTTGATTGACTGAATGAAGCCTTTTATAGAACTTACATTAGAGACCAAAAGGTGGACCACAAAATGCACATCTAATCCCTCACTAATGAGAGAGGATGGAAACACAGCAAGGTTTCCCATTTTAAATTCAGAGAGTTACAACTACTGCTCTTAAAAGCGTTTTTTAGGCTGGGCATCGAAGTTCACATCTATAATCCCAGCACTTTGGAAGCTTAGCCCAGGAGTCTGGAACCAGCATAGGAAACACAGTGAGACCCTGTCTCTACAAACTAAGCCCAGGATGTGGAGGCTGCAGTGAGCTGTAATTGTGCTACTACACTCTAGCCTGGGCGAGAGAGCCAGATCCTGTCTCAAAAAAAAGTGTTTATTATAAGGGAAGCGCTTCACAACATCGCGTCATTTATTTCTCACTACCACCTTTATTTTCACCAAGAAATTATTATTAAACAAATTATTATTTAATATTAAATGCTATGCATAGCAGTAAGAAAAAATGACAGTTACTGCCTTTAATCTACTTGTGGAGAGGAGTGGTTAATAAATAATTATAAAATGAGAAAGGCTGCCGAGAGTATGAATGAAGATCTTATTCCCTAGAACTATAATTTAGTTCTATGAGAAGAAATTAATTTCCCCAAAGTCAGGCAGTCTGTGCTCTTACCTACTACACAATATGGTCTTCCACTGTAATCTTAGCAGTGAAGGAACTGATAAACATTGGGGCATACAGAAGATGTACTCTACTGTTTGGTGTGAAGTTTTGGTAATACTTACAAAAATATGTAACATTTATTGCCTTTTACCATGCCAGGCACTATTTTAAGTGCTTTATGCATATGCCCATTTTCATTCCTCACAAAATCCCTTGGTGCCAGGTATTGTTGCCAATCCCATTATGTAGATGGGGAATGGAGGCACAGGGCCTCTGGGGTCAACACCACTCGTGGAGCTGGGGCTGGAACTTGGACTGTGTGGGTCCAGAGTGCACGTGCTTGTCCACTACACAACAGTGCCTCTCAGACCCTAGAGGAGGAGCAGATCAGTGGCAAAGGGGCATACCAAACTTAGAGGTGCAAACTTAATGGTAGAAAAGCAGAAGAAAATTAAAATTATTCAGAAACCCAAGAGAAGCATTTTTCCACTACTATGTTTCTCCAGTTCTTGTTAGGAATACAGTCTCCTTACTTGCAAAATAAGCTAGAAAACATCTGGGTTTTTTTTCAATTTTATTTAACAAAAATTTAATTAGTACCTATTATGTTCCAGGCACATATATTAAATAAAGACATATATAAAGCTGTTTTTACAGCACAAAGCAGCCAAGTTCCCCCAAAGGAAAGGTTAGTTCAAGGTGAGAGCCCAGATGCACCCACAGCAGGCTCAGCTTTGCCTCCAGATCTCCTGTGTTCTCCTGCTCCATACCTTCTTTTTCAGTTCCACACTGATGGCATTGGCCTCCTTTAGGTACACAGCATTGCCCCAGAGTAAGTCCCGTAATGAAGTAAACTGGTGAGACTTCCATTTCCGGAAGGCCCATTGAGCCAACTCAAATTCATGCTGTGTCCAAGAAACTGAAAGAATGAATGATGCATATTTAATAGCAATCTTATAATTACATAAAAATTACATCTCTCTTCTAGCCTATCTCTTTTACCAAGATGGTGTTTTCTAATTTCTCTGCATTCAGCTGTTTTTGTTTTCTCTTCTTTTTAGTAAAGCTTACTAAATTCTTTTGATATTAGGAAAGCAATATATACATTTAAGAAAACCTTAAAAAATCCTACTTTTGGCTGGGCACAGTGGCTCACACCTGTAATCCTAGCACTTTAAGAGGCTGAGGTGGGCAGATCACCTGAGGTCAGTAGTTTGAGACCAGCCTGACCAACATGGAAAAACCCAGTCTTTACTAAAAAAACAAAAAACAAAACAAAACAAAACAAAACAAAACAAACAAAAAAAATCCTACTTTTGAATTTATTTAAAATAGTACATCAAAGAAATACATTTTTCTTTTAAAAAAAAAAAAGATATTATTATTTTTTCCTGACAACTTCGTAACATTCTTGGTGTAAAAAAAAGATTATTATTATAACATATGGCCACAATAAAAAAATACTCCTGGGCTGGGTGCGGTGGCTCACACCTGTAAACCCAGCACTTTGAGAGGCCAAGGTGGGTGGATCACCTGAGGTCAGGAATTCAAGACCAGCCTGACCACAAGGAGAAACCCCATCTCTACTAAAAATACAAAATCAGCTGTGTGTGGTGGTGCATGCCTGTAATCCCAGTTACTTGGGAGGCTGAGGCAGGAGAATCGCTTGAACCCAGGAGGCAGAGGTTGCAGTGAGCTGAGATCACACCATTGCACTCCAGCCTGGGCAACAACAACAAAACTTTCTTAAAAAAAAAAACAAAAAACAAAACAAAACAAAACAAAAAAACTCCTGGCTAGGCACAGTGGCTCACATCTATAATCCCAACACTTTGG
This sequence comes from Saguinus oedipus, assembly GCA_031835075.1. Lineage (NCBI taxonomy): Eukaryota > Metazoa > Chordata > Mammalia > Primates > Cebidae > Saguinus > Saguinus oedipus. The sequence continues at coordinate 48,130,369 of CM063175.1, read as the reverse complement.
GAGGCAGGCAGATAACCTGAGGTCAGGGGTTTGAGGCCAGCCTGGCCAACATGGTGAAAATACATCTCTACTAAAAATACAAAAATCAGTCAGGCGTGATGGCGTGTGCCTGTAGTCCCAGTTACTCAGGAGGCTGAGGCATGATAATTGCTTGAACCTGGGAGGCAGAGGTTGCAGTGAGCCAAGATTGCACCACCGCACTCAAGGCTGGGTGACAAAGTGAGACTCTGTCTCAAAAAAGAAAGACAAACTCCTGACCTCTGACCCCTGATACACTGTATGACTTCATATATTTCTCTTTTTTTGTTCTACTACAGAGAGAAAAAAGGTACCATTTCACTTATTTAAAAATAAGAAACTAGCTGGGTTCAGTGGCTCAAGCCTGTAATCCCAACACTTTGGGAGGCCATAGCAGGTTTGAGAACAGCCTGACCAACATGGTGAAAACCTGTCTCTATTAAAAACACAAAATGAGCCAGGCATGGAGGCGCATGCCTGTAATCCCAACTACTCAGGAGGCTGAGGCAGGAGAATTGCTTGGACCAGGAGATGGAGGTTGCAATGAGCCAAGACTGCGCCTTTGCACTGTAGCCTGGGAGACAAGAGCAAAACTCTGCCTCAAAAATGAATAAATAAATAAGAAATTTGATACATAAATTAAGAGTTCCTTCAAAGTTAGTTTGAAGCTTTGAGACTGCCAAGAGGTCGGGTGGAAAATGAAGTGTGGTAAGTGTTCATACTGCATTATAAGGCAATAAATAACAATGAAAGCCCTAACCCAGCTAAGGCAGGCTGGAAAACCTAACATAGGCAAACATGACTAAGCAATGTGATTAGAAATTTGCCAGAAATGGCTTCAAAGTACACTGACACTTTCCAAAGTCCTCACTTGGAAATCTGACATTAGCCAGCAAATTGAACAGACTGTCTTAACAAAGATTAAGCTCTATTATTTATAATTCAAATATAAAAACATTACATCTACAGCAATATGAGGCAGTACATGTAAACTTTCTTTTTTTGAGACAGAGTCTCACTTTGTTGCCCAGGCTGGAGTGCAGCGGCACAATCGTGGCTCACTGCAATGTCTGCCTCCCTGGTTCAAGCGATTATCCTGTCTCAGCCTCCCAAGTAGCTAGGACTACAGGTGCACACCACCATGACTGGCTAATTTTTTTTTTTTGAGACAGAGTTTCAATCTTGCTGCCCAGGCTGGAGTACAATGGCGTGATCTCTGCAACCTCCACCTCCCAGGTTTCAGCACTTTTCCTGCCTCAGTCTCCCAAGAAGCTGGGATTATAGGCATGCACCACCATGCCTGGCTAATTTTTGTATTTTTAATAGAGATGGGGTTTCACCATGTTGGCCAGGCTGGTCTTGAACTCCTGACCTCAAGTGATCCCCCAACCTTGGCCTCCCAAAGTGCTGGATTACAGGCGTGAGCCACTGTGCCCTGCAACTTTCTAAGACATTTATATGAAGATGTGTTCAGAAACCTCGTGAAGGTCTAAGGACACTATTACCCCCATCCCCACCTCATAAAATACAGCCTGGATTCTCAACACTGCACATCTATTAAATCATCAATAAACGGGCTCAGTAAAATGTCAATAAATGATAGGGCCCACTATGAGGAATCCAGCTTTGATTATGCATAAATGACTAATTTGATAATATAACTCCAAGAAGATATACACAGGAAAGTTTCTGTCTCTAGATTTCACCTTCTTCCTCCTCTTCCTCCTCTTCAGTTGTTTCTGCGGCTAGGGATCGGGTTTCAACCTGCTTCTGCAAGGCCTGCAATTTACTCTCATAGTCCTGAATGAAAAGAAAGGAGACAACATGTAGGAGAGAGAAGAAAAAAGAGGGCAGGAAAAGAGATGGAAGGAATATTGGGGTAAGTACACAAAGCAAAGGACAAAGAAAAGAGACAAAGGCAGAAAACAATAATAAAAAGACATACAGAGAAATGTTAAGGAAAAAACTCACAAAGCACACAAGATGGTGTGTAATGGGTAAATGCTAAAAAGAAAAAAACCTCACTACAGTATATGTTTCTACTCCCTCAAAGACTCCATTCTTTATTTGGGGTAGTGGTAGGAGAAAGGGGGAATTTTTAGGTTAAATTTCTATGTGTGTGTGTGTATGTGTATATATATATATATATATATATATATATATATATATATATATCTTAAATTTGTTATATTCAAGTAATATCTTACACATCAATAAATTCCAGAGAAAAGTAATATTGAAAATGATTAAATTCATCAGTATCACCAAAAATCTCAATTATCTAACTCTTTGGAAGGAAAAAGAAATTTAAGATTGTAGACTCTGGTGCTTCGTATCGGTGAAAAATTACTATCTTTGATCAGTAGGATGAGTTTAGCCTTCAGGTAACCAAAATTTCATAGTGCTATTAGGACTGAAATAATTTATAGACTGTATTTAGTTATTAAGTAAGATACTTTATTTTCAATATGCAATTATAAGATGGATTATTGGCCAGGTGTGGCTCACGCCTGTAATCCAGCACTTTGGGAGGCTGAGGTGGGTAGATCACCTGAGGTCAGGAGTTCCAGACCTGCCTGGCCAACACTGTGAAACCTCCATCTCTACTAAAAATACAAAAAGCAGCTGGGCATGGTGGCACACGCCTGTAATCCCAGCTACTTGGGAGGATGAGGCAGGAAAATCGCTTGAACCAGGGAGGCAGAGGTTGTAGTGAGCTGAGATCACGCCACTGCACTCCAGCCTGGAGACAGAGAGAGATTCTGTCTCAAAAAAAAAAAAGATGAATTATTATAATACAAATCAAATTTATCCTTCATTTTACCATCTACTTCATGTATTTTTGAATAAGGATAATATCACTCCCAAAGAGGCCAAAAAATGGTTCTCAGAGGATGAAAAACATCTTAGCCTTTTTAATATATAAAGCACAAATATATACAGCGTACAGATATGTAGTATATCTGAGGTATTAAAATCTCATGGTGAGTGGGGAGAGATTAGGGGGCAAATGTCTAAAAAGTTTCCTTAGGTTGTTAATTTGCAAAACTCGAATTTTAGTGAAAATAAAACAAGTAGGATTAAGAAAAAGACCTTCAAACAGTGAAATACTAAATTATAGCATAAGCATAACATTTTAAGATTTACTGCCAAGGTTTCCTTCTTCTTCTTTTGGTTCCCTAGCAGTGACCCAATTACAGCCTGTCATGAGACAAAGGGTGTAAGTATGACCATACACTGCTTCCAAACAGAGCTCTCCAAGTCCCACAGCAAACATTCCATACATCACAAAGCAGTGCCGAAAGCCCTTTAGTAAGCTCCATTACAAAAGAAGCTCCCAAAGCAATGCTCAGAAGGATGCAAAAATCCTCTATGGTTCTGGTCATTTGTCAGTTAGTTTCATAAAGGAATTGTTCTCTCAAGATGGGCTGGCAGTGACCAAGACCAAGAGCCAACTGCATAGCATTACTAGATATCCAAACACACTTTTTAGGAGACTACATATTATGGGAAAAAAAAAATGAAGAAAAAAATTAAACAGGTAAAAGGCTTGGGTTTGGGTCCTGCAAACTGTTCTTACTAGCCTTATAATTCTGAGAACGTTAAATCCTCTCTAAACCTCACTTTCTTCATCTTTAAATGAAGATTTTAGCATTCAACCTGCCTACCGTACATTACTAGAGGAAGGACCAATAGGTGAACCATTTTAAAAACATGTGAAAGCCCTCTTACATGGTAATACACTATCAAAATGTCAGACAATGCTTTTTTTTTTTTTTTTAAGATGGAGTCTTCCTCTATTGACTAGGCTGGGCAGGCTGGAGTGCAGTGGTGCAATCTCAGCTCATCGCAACCTCATGCTTCCCAGGTTCAAGCAATTCTCCTGCCTCAGCCACCTGAGTAGCTGGAACTACAGGCGTGCGCCAACACAAACGGCTAATTTTTTTGTATTTTTAGTAGAGAAGGGGTTTCACTAATTTGGCCAGGCTGGTCTCGAACTCTTGACCTCATGATCCACCTGCCTCACCCTCCCAAAGTGCTGGGATTATAGGTGTGAGCCACTGCTCCCAGCCTCAGGCAATGTTTCTTTCTTAAAGGTTATTTTTTAAGTGTACTTAGCAACGAGATCTTGGTTTCCAAATACCATTACCACTAAAAGGAACCAGGGCTCCTTGAAAAAATTAGCTGCTTCCAGGTTTGAAGCAAAGAAAGTACAAGGTGAGTCTGAAACATTTTGTGTCAGAAAGGACGGAAGAACTCAAACACTACTGGGGCTATCTCAAAAGTACACAGGATCCCACTGGCTAATAAATCAACAGAAAAATAACATAGTACATTGAATATAGAAAGAATTCATGACTCCTTGGTGATACTGAAAGAAGGAGAGAAAAGGCGGAAGCTCTTTTCTTTAAATACAATTTTTTTAAAAAGCTAGCTAATTACCAGGCATGGGTATGCACTTTTAATTTCAGCTACTTAGGAGGCTGAGGCTGAGGCAGTTACTGGCCTCCCAAAGTACTAGAATTATAGGTGTAAGTCTCCATGCCTCATGATAAGGCCTGTGAATAGCTACTCCAGCCTGGGCAACATAGCAAGATCCCATCTAAAAAACAAAAACCAAAAAAAAAGGTAGCTAATAAATGCAGAAAAATGACAACTGGAAAATCACCATATTGCAACCCCAGATGTAATAACTGAATCAAGCAAGGATCATTAATAAATGCTAAAATAGGCCAAGCACAGTGACTCAACGCCTATAATCATTGCACTCTGGGAGGCTGAGGCAGGTGAACTGCTTGATCCCAGGAGTTCCAGACTGGCCTGGGCAACATGGCCAAACCCCATGTCTGCAAAAATTATACAAAAATTAGCCAAGCATGGTGGCACACACCTATAGTCCCAGCTACTCGAAAGGCTAAGGTAGGAGGATCACTTGAGCCCAGGAGGTGGAGGCTGCAGCGAGCTGTAATTGTGACACTGTACTCCAGCCTGGGCTACAGAGCAAAAGACCCCCATCTCAAAAACAACAAACAACAAAAAGATAAAATAATTGGGTAAAAGATGCATGGAAAACAATATGATTATGATCCAAAGTCCATGCCCAGGTATCTATTAATAAGAAGGGAAATGATATATTTACAATGGAGAGAGTTGGGAAACATCCCATTAACCAAATTTACAAAACTTTAACATTATCAGTAATAGGAGAAATTGATATTTTATGTCTACTGATGTGATGCAATGGGAAATACACATCACCATTATAGCAATCTTTTTCTTTTTTCTTAGAGACAGGGTCTCCTTCTGTCACCCAGGCTGAGTGCAATGGTACAATCACAGCTCACTATAACCTTGACCTCTCAGGCTCAAGTGATCCTCCTGCCTCAGCCTCCCAAGTAACTGGGACTACAAGAGGGAGCCACCATGCCTAGTCCCTTTATAGCATTCTTTTTTTTTTTGAGATTGAGTTTTGCTCTGGCACAATCTTAGCTCACTGCAACCTCTGCCTCCTGGGTTCAAGCGATTCTCCTGCCTAGGCCTCCTGAGTAGCTGGGACTATAGGCATGAACCACCACACCCAGTTAAATTTTGCATTTTTAGGCTAGGTGCAGTAGCTCATGCCTGTAATCCCAGCACTTTGGGAGGCCGAGGCAGGTGGATTGCCTGAGTTTGAGAGTTTAAGACCAGCTTGGCCAACATGGTGAAACCCCCTACTAAAAAAAAAAAAAAAAAAAAAAAATCACAAAAATTAGCTGGGCATGGTGACAGGTGCCTGTAATCCCAGCTACTCAGGAAGCTGAGGCAGGAGAATCATCTGAACCCAGGAGGCAGAGGTTGCAACGAGGCGAGATCATGCCATTGCACTCCAGCCTGGGTGACAGGGTGAGACTCGGTCTAAAAAAAAAAAAAAATTGTATTTTTTAATAGGGAGGGGGTCTCACCATGTTGGCCAAGCTGGTCTTGAACTCCTGACTTCAGGTGATCCACCCATCTCAGTCTCCCAAAGTGCTGGGATTATAGGTGTGAGCCACTGCACCCCGTCCCTTTACAGCATCTTAACAAAAAAGTTTAACCTGAATCTAATATCGAGGAAACAATCAGACAAATTAGAATATGGCCTGGACACTTCAAAAATAGCAGAATTAAAAATTTTAAAAATTATAATAGGCCGGGCATGGTGGCTCACATCTATAATCCCAGCACTTTGGGAGGCCAAGGTGGGTGGATCATGAGGTCAAGAGATCGAGACCATCCCGGTCAACAAGGTGAAACCCCGTCTCTACTAAAAATACAAAAATTAGCTGGGCATGGTGGTGTGCGCCTATAGTCCCAGCTACTTGGGAGGGTGAGGCAGGAGAATTGCTTGAACCCAGGAGGCGGAGGTTGCATTGAGCCGAGATCGTGCCATTGCACTCCAGTCTGGGTAACAACAGCAAAACTCCATCTCCAAAAAAAAAAAAAAATTATAACCAAATTAAATATATAAACCTTGACTGGATCTTGGATTAAAAAATTCCCTTTCCTAACATTTATATTTTTGAAATAATTAGGGAATTTGAAAATGGACTGTATATGATATAATATTGAATCAATATTGAATCAGTATTAAATTTCTTGGATGGCACAGTGGTATTAAGAAAATATTTGTGGCTGGGCATGGTGGCTCACACCTGTAATCTCAGCACTTTGAGAGGCTGAGGTGGGTGGATCACCTGAGGTCAGGAGTTGAAGTCCAGTCTGTCCAACATGGTGAAACTCCATCTCTACAAAAATACAAAATTAGCCGGACATGATGGCAGGTACCTATAGTCCCAGCTACTTGGGAAGCTGAGGCAGGAGAATCGCTTGAACCCAGGAGGTGGAAGTTGCAGTGAGCCAAGATCGTGCCATTGCACTCCAGCCTGGGTGACAAAGCAAGACTCTATCTCAAAAAAAAAAAAATTCTTGATTTTAGGAGAAAAGCATGAAAGTATTTGGGTAAACTGTCATAGTATCTATAATTTTCTTATGATTCAGGAAAAATATATATTAGTACAAGCATACAAAAGTTCATTCCAGTATTTTTTTCAGCTTCTCTGTTTAAAATGTCTCAAAATAAAAAGTTGGGGAGTAGGGGAAAAAATTATATATTACATGGAATTATTTTAGCAAAAAGATAAAAGCTGCTGGTTTACCTAAAAATCATCAGGTAGAAAAAAAAATGTGAATACTTTATCTTGAGGATTTCTTCAAGAATAAGTTGACAGGTTGGTCAAACTATCAATGAACATAAAATCCTCCGACTTTGACAGTTATGAGGATGACCTTCCCCAACAGCTCTGGCTATGCTTTAGTAACCAAAACAAGTATGAAAAATTTCCCATAGCCCTATAAATCTAAAAACTTTAACTAGGCCCAGTGTGGTGGTACATGCCTGTAATCCTAGCACTTTGGGAGGCTGAGGCAAGTGGATCACTTGAGCTCAGGAGTTTGAGACCAGCCTGGGCAACATGGTGAGACCCTGCCTCTACTAAAAACACAAAAATTAGCAGGGCATAGCGGAAGGCATATGTAGTTCCAGTTACTTGGGAGGCTAAGGTAGGAGGATCACATGAGCCAAGAAGAGGAGGTTACAATGAGCCGAGATTGTGCCACTGCACTTCAGCCTGGAGGACAGAGTGAGATCCGATCTCAAAAACAACAGCAACAGGCAATAAACAAACAAACAAACAACTTTAACTACATTTTGACCACAATCGGTAGTCAAAATATCAACATCATCTTTGAATTGGCCATCTCCCCAAATCAGGTTATTTATGAAATTTTAAAAAGAACATTTCCCACAACAAATGGCTACTGAGATTCATATACTATTTTGTTCTATTCGTTTCATGATAAAAACTAATTATGGAAGGCACATAATGTATTTTGGCTGGGAGCAGTAGCTCATGCCTGTAATCCCAGCACTTTGGGAGGCCGAGGCGGGTAGATCCCCTGAGGTCAGGAGTTCAAGACCAGCCTGGTCGACTGGTAAACCCCGTCTCTACTAATAATACAGGATTAGCTGGGCATGGTGGCGCATGCCTATAATCCCAGCTACTTGGGAGGCTGAGGCAGGAGAATTGCTTGAATTCAGAGGGCAAAGGTTGCAGTGAGTCGAGATCATGACTGCACTCCACCCCGGGCAACAAGAGTGAAACTCAATCTCAAAATAATAATAATGATAATGATAATATATTTTCCAGTAGGCATTTATGTTTATAAGAAATCCTAACTAGTTCAAAATATGCCCCATATTTATAAAGGCACAGCACTGGCTGTTCTCTCTTCTGGAATATTCTCTCCTACCCACCTACCCTGGTTTTTAAGCTTATTTTGTATCTAGAAGTGTTAATGTTAAACATGAATTATTATAATCTTCCCAATAACCTTATAAAGATGGTACTAAGCCAGGCGCGGTGGCTCATGCCTGTAATCCCAGCATTTTGGGAGGCCGAGGTAGGCAGATCACCTGAGGTCAGAAGTTCGAGACCAGCCTGGCCAACATGGCAAGACCTGTCTCTACTAAAAATATAAACAAATTAGCTGGGCATGGTGGCATGTGCCTGCAGTCCCAGCTACTTGGGAGGCTGAAGCACGAGAATTGGTTGAACCTGGGTGGCAGAGGTGGCAGTGAGCCGAGATCATGCCATTGCACTCCAGCCTAGGTGACAGAGAGAGACTCTGTCTCAATAAAAACAACAACAACAACAACGAAACACTAAAATAAAGATGGTGTTTTTTATGAGGCTAACTATAGTTAGCCTCATGTTAAAGAGAAAGAAAGAGATTAAGCAAGTGCTGAAAATGGGACTTGAGCCCAGGCAATGCAGACCATGCTTTTAAACCATTATCCAGCCATCTACTCAGCAAATACCTTTTGTGCTGCTACTATGTGCCAGATGCTAGTGGTCAATAAGACAAGGGTCCCATTGACAAGGGAGACAGAGATGATAAACAGTAAATAAAACATACACTGTGATTTTAGTGGAGAGTACTGGTATGGAGAAAGATAAAGGTAAGGTTAGAGGCTACCAGGGAGAAGAAACGGAGACAGACTTCTAGACCAAGTAGTCTGGGAAGGGTTAAGCAAGCATGCAGAGGTCTTTGGTAGGAGGTTTTCTACTCAAAGTAATAACAACAACAAGTACCAAGGTATTGAAATGGAAAGGAGCACCACATATCTCAAGAAAAGCAAGAAAACTTGTGTGGATGAAATGGGAGAGGGGAGAAGGGTAGGAGATGCAGCAGATGTAGTCAGGTAGCAAATGGGGTGAGAAGAGCCTTAAAGACCATGGTAAGGTCTGGGGATATTATTCTAACGGAAACCACTGTGTGGTTTAGAGCTGGGATATGTTTTAAAAACATTATTCTCTGTGGGACTTCGGAGGAACTGTGGAAACAAGAACAGTCATGAGGCTGTCACAGCAGTGTCCAAGGTAGATGGGGGTGGCTTTGACTAGGGTATTAGCAGCAAAGGTGATGAAAAGAGATGGAGTTAGGGTATGTTTCACAGGGAGAGCAAACAGGACCTACTGATGATCTGATCATGAGATGTGAAGAAAAAGAGAAACTAAAGATAACTTCAGCTGAGCTAACTCCTCCAGTTCAGATGGTTTAAATGTAAGGCGCCTGCCAGCGATCTGGATGTCAGGCAGTAGTTGTATATCAGCATCTAGAGCTGAGGGCAGGGGCCCAGGCTGGAGAGAGGACACCTGAGAGTCAGCAGAAGGTGAGGCAGGGCTGAGGTCTGCAGACAGAATGACTCCCTGGGACTGGCTCTGGCTCCCCTGCTGAATAGCTGTGTGACTCTGGGAAAGTATGTAAAAAGGGAATAAGTAACACCTACCTCACAGAAGAGGGGTATTGTGAGGACTCGATGAGTCAATACATGTAAAAGGTTGATGTGTATTAATACACGTAATACATGTTCAATATACAAGTTATCATTATCTTCAACATCAGTATAAAAACGGAAGGGGGAACAGACAAAGATACAGAAATAGCCAAGGTCCGTGGCCAGAGACCATAAAGGAGCAGCTAGAAAGACTGGAAGAAAAGGAGACGCCAAGAGAAGTATCCCATGAAGTAAAGAGTAAGCAACAGTGTCAAATGCCAGAGATTCAGTAAGACGAGGACTGAGAAAATGTATTCAGTCTGTCATCAACAAGAGCTTTCAGGACCCTGATAAGAGTGGCTTTGGTGGTGAGCGGGGTAATAAGAGTCTGACTAGATGAGTTCCAGCAGGAATGAGGATAGGAAATAATGAAAAGAAAAAATGGGGCCAGGAGAAGTGGCTCACGTCTGTAATCCCAATACTTTGGGAGGCTGAGACAGGTGGATCACCTGAGGTTAGGAGTTTGAGATCAGCCTGGCCAAAAGAGTGAGACCATATCTCTACTAAAAATACAAAAATCAGCTGGGCATAGTGGCATGCACCTGTAGTCCCCGCTACTTGGGAGGCAGGAGAATCACTGAACCTGGGAGGCTGATGTTGCCGTGAGCTGAGATTGTGCCACTGCACTCCAGCCTGCGTGACAGAGTGAGACTCCATTTCAAAAAAAAAAAACTTCTGCAACTGGTGACATGTTTGCATGCTCGCAGGAATAATCCAGAAGGAGAGAAACTGATGATGCAAAAGAGAAGAGGGTAAATGTACAACAAGTTCTTGAGAGGATATGGAATGCAGGGAACAAGGGCTGGGCTGGGAGAGGATCAAGGACAGTTCATCCACTAACAGGAAGGAAAGCTCAGTATAGGTATGGATGGATCATGCAGGCAAAACTAGACAAAATCCCTTTGTCTAGAAGTAAATTTATTCTGATTGCTTCTTTTTTCCTCAGTGAAGCAAAAACATTGTCAGCTAAGAGCAATGAGAGGCTACCTTAAAACCTTTCAGAGCACCTTGCATTTTTTCTTTTTTTTTTTTTTTTTTTTTTTGAGATGGAGTTTCGCTCTTGTTACCCAGGCTGGAGTGCAATGGCGCGATCTCGGCTCACCGCAACCTCCGCCTCCTGGGTTCAGGCAATTCTCCTGCCTCAGCCTCCTGAGTAGCTGGGATTACAGGCATGCGCCACCATGCCCAGCTAATTTTTTGTATTTTTAGTAGAGACGGGGTTTCACCATGTTGACCAGGATGGTCTCGATCATTTGACCTCGTGATCCACCCGCCTCGGCCTCCCAAAGTGCTGGGATTACAGGCTTGAGCCACCACGCCCGGCCCGCATTTTTTCATCATGGCACTTGTCACAATGTACTGAGTCACTACTGGTGTGGTTACTACAGCTGTCTTCCTCCTTAACTCTGAGAATTTCATGAGGCCAGGACCACACATTTGTCACTTACCACTTATCCCAGCATCTGGCATATAACTGTCTTCTAGATCACATACACACTCATATACTGATCTTTTAGATAAATATTTATCAGAAGTAGCTATCTTCTAGATCAGGGGTCAGCAAACTATGGCCTTTGGGCCATAAAAAACTATGCCTGTTTTTGTAAACACAGTTTGACTGGAACACGGCCACCCTTGTTCACTTCCATATTGTCTATGGCTGCTTTCCTACTACAATAGAGTTGAACAGTTTCACAAAAAAGACCACGTGGTCCACAAGGCCTAAAATATTTACTATCTAGCCTTTTACAGAAAATGCTTATCAAGTCCTCATTCCAGATCACTGGTTATCAAAGGTGGTTACTGGACAAGCAGCATCAGTATCACCTGGGAATTTATCAGATATGCAAATTTATCAGGTCTTGCCCCAGACCTAGTGAATCAGAAATTCTGGAGGTGGGCCCAATAGTTTGAATTCTCATAAGACCCCCAAAATTTTAATGGACATTACAGTTTGAGAACCACTCTTCCAGGTAATGGATTTATATGACTGGCAAAATGAACCAGACAGATATGGCATTTACTCTAGGTGAGTTTATGTTCTCATGGAAGAACCAAACAAGCACAAAGAAAAGATAATTACAGGCTATCATTATTAAAACAGTGAGTCAACCTGTGGTGGTCTGGGCAGAAAGAGCTCAGGAGCTCAGGTCTGGAAGGGGAGGGAAGCATGATAGAAATGGGCTCCAGGCTTGAGAAGTGCAAGAGCCCAGAGGTGGGAAGAAAGTTGGCATGTACAAGCAACAACTTGTACAGTGTGAGAGTGAAAGCATTAAGAGTGGGGGCCAAGCAGCCAAAACATGTAAAGCCTTGGAGACTACAGTAAGACTCAGAATCTTTCATGCAATGCAAAGCACCTGAGGCTACTGACAAGACATGATTTGTATTTTTAAAAGATGATGTTGGTTGCTATGTGGACAATGGATTATAGGAGTCAAGAATAGAAGCAAAGAGACAAGTTACAGTACGTCAGTACTCTCAATGAAAGATGACGGTGGCACAAGTAGGGCACCTCTGAGGAGGTGATATTTAAGGTAAAATCAGTATCACCATTCAGAGTTTTCCTGTTAGGCTGTTTTAGACATTAGACGCTTGGCTCCTAATGGCAGATTATAATTAGGAAGCAATAGCTGGAAGGAAAATATCCACACCCAAGATGATACTCCAGTTGTCGACAACACTTAACTTTGCTCCTCACCACCAGCAGCACTGTGTGGGCACAGTCACTGCATATATCACACTAATCTTCTGTGTCACCCTATAAATGGTAGGGACATTGCAACTTTTCCATCAGTTTCTCCAATAGCAGAGGAATACAAAGTACCTGAAGGAAAATGGTATGAGGCCAGAAGCAGACTAATTCCAGATTTCATATTTAAAAACTCATGTGGATTTTGTATTCTACCCTATGATACATGATTATGTGGTTTTTAAGTATTAAAAAATAATGCCAGGTCCAAATTTTCATTGAGACTACTCCACTCCAGAAAAATACTCTGCTTTGTTCTGCTTCCTCTCTAGTGTACCACCGATACTCTAGGTGAAAAAAAACAGAGGTTAAAGAAGAAAGAAAAGCTGCAGAGTCACTCAAAACTTTTTAGAAATTTAGTGTCTACCTATATAGAGGGAAATAAATCATTTCATTTAAAAGAATTCAAATCAAGACTATGTAAAGAAAAAACTGAGAACACGGTTAAAGTAAACTCAAATCAGAAAGTGATATCCTTATTCATCTTTTGTGAGAAAATATTTTATGTAAGTGAAATGTGGCATAAAATAGGGCTGAAAGATCCCGTTTAAGGTAGAATTTTGTTAAACAGAAAAGTGTAGCTAGAGCAAAAGCTTTAAAACTAATCAAGTTCATGTAGAAATATTTTAAAAAATATTTGATTTACAATCATCTTCAGATGGAAAAGCAATAAATAAAAGTCAAAAACTAGGTTTAGTTAGCATTACCTTGCTTTCCTTTTCCCTCTTCCCACATAGAGAGAAATCACAGTCTTAAAAGATGACTTGGACTTTATTGAATGAGGTCTTTATTTTTTAACATTACAAACTAACACTCCCTTTCTTAAAAGGCAGATCTTACACTCAAAGACAATCTTCAAGCATTTTTTGTTGTTTAAGAAATTGAGGGGGAAATCCACAGTTCATTAACAAGAAGATTCAAAACTTCATTTTACAGTAATAATGGGACAACGACTAACACATTTCACAATCAAAAGTGGTTCAAGCTAAGAATATCTAGAACAGATATTAAAATCTGAAAAAGATGACACAAACTGGACAATTACGAGTGTCACTTATCACAATTTTGGCTCTAACAGTATAGAACAAATGCTTGTTTTGCACTGCACCTAAGAAGCCTCCTTCGTTAAGGTACACCAGGACACAGGCAGCATCCCCTCCGCCCAGTCATTTGTACAAATCATTAAGGCGAGTCTACAATGGACCAATAAGGCACTGGGACACAGCAGCTAACTTCAGGAAGTCTATGTAACTTCCTGTAGTAAAACAGCCTTTAATGCAGACATAGGTATGACAAATTCAGTGTTTTGTTTTGTTTCTCAGCATCAACCTGTACCTAAAGCACAAAAGGTCACTTCAAGTCACTTCAGTGTAATAAACAATTCCCATTCACTACATTCCTAATGAAAAGAGAAATAATTCATTGGGCTAGAAGGAATTAGAAGCAGGAATAAATAAAAGGCCCTTTGGTTTGGATTTATTAAAGAGAATGTCTTTAACTCTCCAAGGAATACCATTCTGGTTTATGAAACTATACCAATTAATTAGGACTCTTCTGTATTACCACTGTCAGACCATCACATAACTTCAATAGCATAAACACTTTTTTCCCCACTTTGCTGTAATAATAGCTAGGGCTATCTCAACAACAATGGTTTAATTATGACCATTTCTCTTTGGTCTTGTGGTATTTAAGCTTAGAGAGAAATCACATTAAAAAAACAAACAGGCCGGGCACAGTGGCTCACATCAGCCAACATGGTGAAACCCCATCTCTACTAAAAATACAAAAGCTAGCCAGGCATGGTAGCATGCGCCTGTAATCCCGGCTACTCAGGAGGCCGAGACAGGTTAATTGCTTGAACCCAGGAGGCAGAGGTTGCAGTCAGCCAAGATCACGCCACTGTAATCCAGCCTGCGTGACAGAGCAAGACCCTGTCACAAAACAACAATAACACACACACAAAAATAAAGTAATATGCGCCATACCAAGAATTCACAAAAGGATGGTACTAGTTACTTATTCAGTAAAAGATTCAATTAAGCAATTTTATTCATACAAAGTTATTCTCTAGGATAAGCATTTGCTCAGAAATGCATCATGGGGCATAGATAGCAGTACATAAAACCTTGGTTAATTTCTTCCTGGTCATTTATGAAATCAATGGATCCTTTAGCTATCTAAACAACATTTCAGCAACATGAGGATACCTGGGATTAGTAGATGAAGCACAAATATAAACCCAATCCTTTGGAATATCACTGTGGACACAGTCCTTACCACAATCCACAGTTGTATATGAAAATATTATACAACTCTTCATTCTGCAGTGTTTTTTTTTTTTTTCTTGAAACAGAGTCTCCCTCTATTGCCTAGGCTAGAGAATCGTGGCACAATCTCGGTTCAATGCAACCTCTGCCTCCTGGGTTCAAGCAATTCTCCTGCCTCAGCCTCCTGAGTAGCTGGACTACAGGCATACATCACCACGACTGGCTAGTTTTTTTGTGTTTTTAGTAGAGACTGGGTTTCACCATATTGCAGGCTGGTCTTGAACTCCTGACCTCATGATCCATCCACCTCGGCCTCCCAAAGTGCTGTGTTTACAGGTGTGAGTCACCATGCCCAGACTCTACGTTGTTACCTAATCACCAGTGGAGCGTAACTCACTTACTCTTACGATTTAGTGGGAAACAAGGGTATCTGTCCATAACAAGATTAAAAGACCACTGTAAGAATGAAAATATATGGACCTACTCTATGTTATCTTAAGTTAGGGAAATGAGAGCCCATTTTTGCTACAGAGTTGAAACCCAAATAACATAATAAATATTATCTTAAAAAAAAACACACACACACACACACACACAGGTTCTTACTCTTTCTCCCAGGCTGCAGTGCACTGGTTATTCATAGGCAAGATCCCATTACTGATCAGCCTGGGAGTTTTGGCCTGCTCCATTTCCGACCTGGGCTGCATTCACCCCTCCTTAGGCAACCTTGTGGTTTCCCACTTCAGGGAGATCACCATATCGATGCCAGACTTAGTGCAGACACCCAACTGGCATAGCGCACCACAGCCCAGAACTCCTGGGATCTAGTGATCCTCCTACTTCAGCCTCCTGAGTAGCTGGGGGCTGTAGGTGTGTGCCACCACACCTAGCAATGACTATTTTTAATCTTAGAAAATAAATTGTGTCTAGAAAGAAACAGCACATTTATGTCTAAAGAGGAATGAGAAAGGTCAACTGGGTTTACACAAGACACACTGAAGTGACTGATTTGAAGTAGTCCATCAAGTACATTCAAACCAAATGGCACAGGAGATTGTCATCTTGGTAAGTCAACCCATTACAGACATCATTTACCCATGTCTAATCTGCCATAAAACCTCAGTTGAAGATTTCAACTGTTCTAGCTATGAAAGCAAAAATACCTCTCAAAGCTTCTCTTTTTAAGGGAAAAAAAATGTTAACTGGAAGCAACTTTCTGTGCATTAAGTATTTTCTTAGAGGCAAAGAAAAAATACTATGATTAAAAATGTGTTCTAATAAAGCATAGTGCCCACATGCAAAGGAAAAAAAAAAAACATAATCACAATTTTTAAGGCTTCCTTGAATGCTAACTGCTATCTTGGTTGTAGTTTTTCACATCATTTGGAAGACAAGTGTTTGCTAGATGATTTCATGTGACTTAGGAATCTTCCGAACATGAAGTCAGGCAATTTCAGACATCTCTGGCTCTTCAGACTGCCTCTTAGAAACGTTTTTGACAACTCAAGAGATAAGGAACAATGTGGAAGATGATTCTTTTCTTTCCATTAAAACCCATCTTTCATAGTGGATTTTCCAGTGAGGCAAACTGAGATCACAACCAAATAAAATGAGGTATTGATACAATAAATGTTCATCAGGACTTTGCCTTCTTGTTTGAGAGTCTACAAGCATTACTACTGCTAATCAATGAATAGTTTATCACATATCATCTCCTTTATTCCAAACCCAACCAAAGTTAACTTTTATTTCACTATTTCATCAACTATTGGAAAAAAGCAGCACCACAGAGCAATATGCTGTAGCTTTGTCCTCATGTCCCACCTCTTCCCTCTCAGGTCAAATATCCTCCTTACAAACTTATATACACTGCTGAAAGCACTTATGCAAGTTTTTTGTTGGTATTTCTGTTGGCATGATTTTGGTGAATAATTCACTTTGTGTGCATATGTGTCAAATGACACACTGAACTTCAAAACACAAACCACAGGCAGAATCCCAGACACAGTGCCAATTTACAGATTCTGGTATGACATATTTCATACATATTCTGATACATTGAAAAAAAAAACTATTATATGAGTTTTTTTGTAAAGTACAGAATAAAAGAAGATGTGGAAGTTTCGTGGAAGATGAAAAGCTATGTATAATGTTTGAAGATACGTTTGAAGACCTTTAGTTTTGGCTTATGAAGATTCTAATTGTATTTAAATAAAGGAACAGACATGAATGAGAAATCCAAAGCTGTGTCGACAGAGGTGCATGTTATTTTTAAACCAATTTCTAACATTTATGGAAAACAACAGACATTTAATTCTGCTTATCAAATTCTCCTTTTGAAGGCATAAACTAAGAGGCAGGTCTTTCTGGATGTCAGGTTAATTTATAGGCATTACAAAAACATAACAAACTTATACCAATATTAGTTTTCTAGGCACCAAAAAAGGAGGAACGTTTCAGAAAAAGGAGTTCCTGATGCTTTATCCAAAATTTCAGAAACTGCCCATTTATGGTATATAAGCAAAAGGGAGGTGTTGAAACTTTTACCAGTGTTTTGCCTTAACAATATAAAACCAGTTAATATTTATAATGTAAATAATAAGAACTCAAGGTCAAAGGTAGAACCAAATCAAATCATGAGCTAATACAGTCTGATTCTTCCACCATGATTTCAAGTTTGTCCAGTAACTGATTTATACTGTGGTTTCTCGACCAGCTTTGAGATTGGGTGCTGAGAACTGTCTCCTCATCCGCGGAGGTGTCACAAACTGGCTACAGTGGCTGGGTTTGTCAGTCGGCTTCTGATAGGAAGTGGCTGCACTGCCCTCTAACTGACCTCCAGTGTTATAATTACAGTAAGACTGACGGTGTTGATGAATATGGCGCTTTGCCTGGAAAGTCTGCACATCAGCAGTGGAGTGGCCACTGTGGGAGTTTAATGACTCCACGGAGACAGATGCCTGGCAGCGCGTACTTTTCGGCTGGCCATTATTGAGAGAATTGCTTCTCCAACGTAGTTGAGGTGACTGTTGCTGATTATTAACATGCTGCTTGCTAACTTGGATATGATCCTGACTTCTCATTCCTTGAGAGCCCCATGGTAACTGGGGATCCTTAAAAGCTCCTTTACCCCCTTTTTCTTGGCTCTCTTCTTTATTCCCTTTCCTTGCTTCATCATCTTTTGGAATTCTAAGCTCTATAACCTCATCTTCTGTTATGATGATATGTGTCCCAGGACTCCAAGAGTTTCTGTGTTTAGGGTTGCTCTTAAAGGGGAAGCGGGGCTTCCGGTTCTCAGGAGGGATGAACCTATGAGGTACATTCTGCCGACGAAGCTGCTTCGTTATCTCCTGCTGTTGCAAGTTCTTAAACCGAATTTGCTCTTGCCTCATCCAGCGCAGACGTCCACGTCTAAAAGCTGGATCCCCATTCATCAGCTGGGAAACACGTTCTTCTTTTGCAAGTTCTCCACTGTCTCCTTTACTTACATTATTGTCGGAGGTGCTACTAACACCAGCACCAACAGGCTCCTTGGCTTTGAGGCTTCCTGGGCTTTTCTGTTCCTGAGATCCAATCAGTGGCAAGACTTTCTCCATTTTGAGCATTTTATTTCTTAAGACTTTTATCTCCTCATCTTTCATGTTATTTTGCTTTTTGACTTCTTGCAAAATATCTTCCAGTTTGTCTATATGAACCTTGAGGTCATCTACATCAGTGCCGCCTTTCCCAGTGGCCATGACGTCTTCGATCTTCTCATCCCCAACACCGACAGTATCCCAGACATCCCTGGCCACTGCCCTCCAGGAGTCCCGCTCATTGGGGTCTTTCTTGCCATACATGGCACAAAGCTCCTTCATCTTGACAATGGCCAGGGCTTCAATCTCCTGTCGACTGTGCCTGAAGTCGTTGAGAGCAACCTCATAGCAAATCTCTTTGACAGCCTGAATTTTAAGATCTGAGATCGTGACCCACTTGGAATCTTTACTCAAGCGCCTTCTTTGTGGTATCTGATACATTTTAATTGGTTCTCGTTTCTTCCCACTGCTGGGGAGGCCACATTTTTTAACAATGGTTTGCAACTTGCTGGGAGGTAGCTTTTCTCTCAGAGAAGTAATCAGTTTCCAGCTCTCTTCACACGACCTCTTGTCAGAATCGTCCCCGCTATCAGAATCC
The DNA here is from genome assembly GCA_031835075.1 of Saguinus oedipus. Classification (NCBI taxonomy): domain Eukaryota; kingdom Metazoa; phylum Chordata; class Mammalia; order Primates; family Cebidae; genus Saguinus; species Saguinus oedipus. The sequence goes on along the minus strand of CM063175.1, from coordinate 48,111,243 downwards.
GCGTCCTTTGAAAAAACAAAATCAAAAAATGGCCCCAAAATAACCAAAATTAAAATGTAAAAAAGGAAAATTAAATTTTAAAAAAAGCAAGCAAAAAAGCCTTAACCAAATTTAAAAATATAACCAAAAAGACTAAAAAACAAAACAAAACAAAAAAAACCCTCAATGTGGAAATCTATTAAGATATACACCTATGTACATTTCTATTAATATAAAGATTTGTTTATTTGGTGTCCCTAATCCAAATTTCCGCTTAAGTGATGAAATTTGCCACCAAATTTCTTAGAAGGATTGACAACAGGGATGAGTCTCTCACCCTATGGTCACACAAAATTATTCAAATGGCATGACTTAACAACCCCACTATCTAAAGAAAATGAAGTAAAACCTAGGCCCCACACATCATGCTAACAACCCATGCAGACACTTCCCCCACATTTGCCTTGGTTATTGCTGTTGCTTCTTCCAGAATCTCTTTCCCCCATGAGTGAGCACAGATGCCATAGAAAGATGTGACGAGCAGGCGGATTAACAAAGGTTAGTAAGGCTGTAGGACGCCAAGTTTTGTTTAGCTTTACTAAAAAGAGCAGCCCTAGAAAAAAGTTAGAAGATGAGAATGTAGAAAAAGAAGCAATCAAACAGGGATGATGTTAAAAATGCTAAAAATCCGTATGAGCAGACCATGTAAGTTCTTAATCAACCAAATGGTATTTTTCAATAAGACAAGAGGGTTTGAATATCATCTTTCCATGAGCAGAGGATTTGCTACTTTTTTGTCATGTTAAATGTATCCATTTCAATTGTACAATTAAAGTTTGTTATCCAGATAACAAGGAAGCATTTTTTTTCTAAAAAGATCCTCATAGTGGGTGTGTTCTGTTTATCACACATACAAATCAATAAATATCTCACCTCCAAAATTTTGAGAAATAAATTACCAGAACAAAAATTAAGCTGGGCAAATATATTTCCCAAATATAATTTAAAATTCCCCAAGTCATATTTTAGTAAGTACAACTTAGAGATGTTTTCTATTTAGAAAACCTAGGATATTTTTAGATATTTGAAGAATATCACTTTGAGTGACAACTCTTCTAATAAACACATAAAACACAAAGATTATACTCTAGTCACATAAAATTGATCCACTTTAAAAGGTATCTTTAACCATCTTTCCAGCTGTCTTTGCACCCTTCCCTCTTTTTCAAAAAACCTTACTTAGCCCTAAATCAGCAGCCTGACTTCACAACAATGTAATTTCAAGGGCTGTTTGTAGAGTTCTTAACTAATACAGGCAAATCTTGACAACATGAATCTCTATGAAAGCAATGTTGAATTTAGATTCCAAATAATAAGTGGGATTAGAAAGAAGTTCTATTCGAGAGATAAAAATTGCCAGAAAAGAAAATATTCGGCTGCTCTGCCTATGGGGTAACCATTTTTTATTCCTTTGCTTTTTTTTTTTTTTAAAGACAGAATCTTGCTCTGTTGCCCAGGCTGGAATGCAGTGGTGCAACCTCAGCTCACTGCAACCTCTGCCTCCTGGGTTCAAGAGATTCTCCTGCCTCGGCCTCCCAAGTAGTTGGGATCACAGGCACCTGCCACCACATCCAGTTAATTTTTGTATTTTTAGTAGAGATAGGGTTTCACCATGCTGGCCTGGCTGAGGTGACTGACCTCAGGTGATCCACCCGCCTCAGCCTCCTAAAGTGCGGGATTACAGGCATGAGCCACCACACCCAGCCTATTTCTTTACTTTTGTAATAAACTTGCTTTCACTTAAAAAAAAAAAAAACAAAACTCAACTCATAGATGAGTAGTTCAAGATAGTCTAGTAAATGACAATATATCGTTACTTAACAGTCTCTTTTTACTCACTGTGGTTACAAAAATATTTCTAGATGGGTTTGTTTGCTTTTTAAAGGAATTGGAACTGACAAATAATACCTTGCCTTCTAGACCAAAGTTTGTTGTTGTTTTTGTTTCCTTGTTTTTTGAGGCAGGGACCCAAACTGGTCTCAAATACCTGCACTCAAGTGATCCTCCTGCCTTTGCTGGGACTATAGGCACACATCACCACACCTGGCTAAACTAAAGATTTGCCTGTATAGCCACCACTTTCTAAGGAACCAAAAAGTAACTTTCAACAATAATCATAACAATTTGGCCTCTGAATTTCAAACTGTTGCCACTGATTTATATAGTTCTATTGACCTACAAATGAGTACTACGCCCATTATAACTCTCACCTATTTGATAACTTAGCAACAAAAAGCAGTAAAGCTTGCTGTAGTCTATCATACACTCAGCATTTCTTGATAAAAAAAAAGAATAGAGAAAAAAAGCTTGCTGTAACAGGATGTTTAAAAGAAAAAAGTTGAAAAAGCAGTAAAGCTAAATTTATACAGACTCTACACTGATTTTTCATTTTTAGTTATAAAAATGAGAATGGTTAATTTTAAGTGATAAAGATGACATTAATAAATATTAGAGGAAAAAGTTTGTCTGACTCCTGAAGAGGATTTTTTGCAAATATGTATAAACTGAGTTTTACAGAACATAAATAAATTCTCTTTGATTCTTCCCACATGACTAACAACTATCATCTTTTTTCTGGCTGTTTTTCTTTTCCTCTCCAAATTGCTTAAGAGTGAAATGAATATTACCTAATTCAGGAAATGACAAGTATTCTGAGCATTGTTTTAATATCATGCTTGAGAGACAAAATTTATCTTTAAATTCTAAAATATTTATGAGTCTACATAAATCCAAAAGAACTCAAGTTAAATCAAGCAGCCATCATTTTCTTTCTTTTTAAAATACTGCCATTTTGACTTTGTAGAATATGTCCTCTTTATAGTTCAAACATGTCACCCTGTCACATACTGATAGTGATACCAAAAATTACATGCAAGGTTTATGTGATATAAATCCTATCTTCATGTCAAAAAAATAATGTTTTATAATGTGTTTGTTTGTTTGTTTGTTTGTTTATTTATTTATTTTTTTTTTTAACGTAGGGTCTCGCTTTATCACCCAGGCTGTAGTGCAAGGGCTCGATCTTGGCTCACTGCAAACTCCACCTCCCAGGTTCAAGCAATTCTCCTGCCTCAGCCTCCCAAGTAGCTGAGATTATAAGCACCCGCCACGATGCCTGACTAATTTTTGTATTTTTAGTAGAGACAAGGTTTCACCATGTTGGCCAGGCTGGTCTCCAACTCCTGACCTCAAGTGATCTTTCCACCTTGGCCTCCCAAAGTGCTAGGATTACAGGCGTGAGCCACTGTGCCTGGCCAAATTTTTATAATATTTAGATTCACTCATTAAGAAGTTGGAAAGCTACTGAGGTCTGGTCAATTCACATGTCACAAAATGATCCTTGGCTTTCATTAAATGCCAAATGCAAACTAGGTCTCCTAAAGAGACTCTGCAAGGAACTTATGCAAATGAGAGGGAAGATCCCAAAACAGTGTGTAAAAAGCAAGCACAGATAGGACCAGGCGTATCACAGAGCACTAACTGGAAGGGAATGCTCAGCAATGTAATAATGTGATGCATCTGGGAACTATCAGAAAACTCATGAGCCTGAATTCCATTGTTTAATGCTGACAGTATGCAAAAAATGATTATTTGCTGAGTAATAATCGCTTTGTATTCTCTCAATGTTTATTCACAGGGTGCATTACAAACATATCTGTTAATTGACCAATACAGAATAATAAAAATACATTTTCCATTCAGTATTACTACTAGTAGATGTTCTTCGGGTTAATGTTAGAAATCAGGTCCTCCCTTAAGTCAAGAAATGGAAGAGGAACAGACAGACTTTTGAGAGGAAAGCAACTTCCTTGCTTTAAGGAGCTGCTCTAGAAATCCTGGCTTCCTTTCACATACAAAGAGCAAATAACAACCAGAATCTGATTATCTGCAGGCTATGTATGTCACCTAGAAACTAAATATGTCTCAGACATTCACTTTCTCTTTATTTAGTGGCCATCTTTATTTTAGGGCACAGAATGATCACCAACTCTTGGTTATGGACAGCACCAGGCATCCTTATTCTGCTGTGCCTAGTTACTCTAAGTGAGGTCCCAGGTCCAGGATCACTGGCATCACCTAGAAGCTTGTTGGAAATGCATGCTCAGGTCCCAACCCAGACCTACTCAGTTTCTAATTTTTTTTATTTTTTTTTTTGAGACAGAGTTATGCTCTTGTTGCCCAGACTGGAGTGCAATGGCACAGTATCGGCTCACTGTAACCTCCATCTCTGGTTCAAGCGATTCTCCTGCCTCAGCCTTCTGAGTAGCTGGGACAGAGATGGGGTTTCACCATGTTCGCCAGGCTAGTCTCTAACACCTGACACCTCAGGTGATCCACTCGCCTTGGCCTCCCAAAGTGCTGGGATTACAGGCGTGAGCCACCGCACCCGGCCAAGTTTTGGTTTCCTCAACTATAAACTGGAGGTAATATTACATATTTTACTTATATATACACCTACCAAAAACGGTTGTTTTGAGGATCAAATAAATTGAAGGATGTTAATGCTCTCTGTAAATTATAAAGCACTATACAAATACAAGGCATTATCATTAATAATAGAGCTTAATTACACATGTCCTCGTTTGATCTCTCACAGACCATCAGAGGCATGTTATTAGAATTTACTACATTATTAAGATAAAAGACTTCTCTGTGTGTCACAAACCTTTTAAGCCACTAATCACATTGTAACTAGTACTTTCCGTTTTCATTAAAAACTTAATGCTAAAAAGGCCTCCTAAAGCGCCTCTGTTGGTAACACTGCTATTATCTTGCCCCAAACCCTTGATTTATTCTTACAATCCATTCTTTTTAGGGTTTTACTAGAATTTGCGAGATAACAAACTGGTTTAATCCATGCCCACGTCTGAGAATGAGGTGCCCTGGAAAAGGTTGCTTCTGCTCAAGTCCTTCACTTTTTGGCCCACGTAGTACTAGTCCCTTCTTCTCCAAAACACAGATCATGACTATCAGACTGCAATTTACATGCTGTATTTTATACTAAGGAAAGAAGCCTTATCTTAAATAAAAGATATGAATGAATCTTAAAAAAATCAGAACTTCCTAAACTGCATCCACAGTATCCAAAGGTTAGTTATACTTTATTCTTACATATCAAATGAATGCTGAGAAGGTCTTACAACCACAGCTTTGTTAACCAAAACTGGTTGGCTTTTAAAAAATCTAACTAATGGATCAATTTATTTATTCATGAGATTCAGTTTCTATCAAATCTGGGAAATCCATTACCATTATAAAATGCTGAAGTCATTAGTATTACATCAATAGCTGGGACCTTAAACAGACTTTCCAGCTGCTCACCCAAATCCTCCCTCCCTCCAAGGAAGCAGGCCTTCTGTCCTGCCTGTGCTGGGTATGCAGCCTCTGTTCTGACCACTACCACACATGCCACTGAGAACCTGGTTGAGAATTCAGACTCCATGCAGGGGAACAGGAAAGGAGTAACACATGCAACTGTGCAGCAACACGTTTAGACACAGTTTAACTTAAAAAAAAATCTGCCCAGCCTTAGTAAGAACAATCCCAAAGTCAGCCCAAGAGCAGAGAATTAGTACTATCAAGTGATCAGAAACAAAACCAAGGCAAACTCCCACCAAATTCAATATTCAGAGTAATTATCATTAAAAGAACCACCACTGATGCAAATTACAAAACCAGTATCAAGAGGTAAAGGCTTCCAGAAAAGCTCTATTTCCTTAAAAAGTATTTGGTTGTAACAGAAGTAAAGATTTGGCTTTAAGTCATAAAAAGCCCAAAAGAGTACCTCTATGGACTATTTTTCAGGCTAAGGCTACCAGGAAATTTAAGTTCATTCTCCATTAAGGAAATGAAAGAGTAGTGCATGGTATCATTTTGGGTGAGTGCTGCTCTGTGGAACAAGGAAAGCATGGGAACAAGCTGCCCTTTTCCCAACAGTTTAGTGGATTCAGGACTCCTACCAGTCTCTGCTGCTCCAAAAGAAGATCTGCTTCTTCCTTCTCCTTTTTGTATAAGATCTCCATTTCCTGTAGCCTAGAAGTAAAAAAAAAAAAAAAAAGGGGGGGGGGGGCAAAAAGAATAAACTGTGAAGTCACTGAGCTATTATTTGAAGAATGTTATTAATATTAAGTGTTTAAAAGAAGAGATAGTTACGTGGGCTGCAGAATTGTGCATTACCTTTTCTCCATCTCTTGTTTCATATCAATTCCTTGTTTTTCCAGAAGCTCTCTCTGGGCAAATGTCCAGTCCACAGGCTCAGAGGGGGTTTCAGCAGAAGGAGTCTTCTCTCGTTCAGCTCGTGCTTGTTCCGGGTGGTTAAAACGGAAAACATGGTTTTTACCCATGATGATACGGTTTCCTAGAAACAGAAAAGTAGGGTTTCCAAAATATAAAAATAAGGTTAAGAAATAATTTTTAAAATATATACTGTCTATTTAATAAACTCACCCTCCCTAATGTGAAGACAGCTTTCAGAGCCGTTGTTTTTATAAGAACAAAAATCCTAATGCTATTACTTCAGCCTTTAAACAGCCAAAAATTAAGAGTTGTCACATAAGCCATGTGCACATTGCTGAAGACGGCAAACCTCTCCCAGTCTCACCTGAGCGCAGCTGAACAGGCTGGGACACCCTCTTGCCATTTACGTAGGTTTCTGAGCGCTCACAGGGCTCTAGGGTCACGATAACTAAGAGAAACACAAACTAATGTTATCATCACAAACCACTGGAATCAAAAAATGGAAAGCAGTTGCTTAACAGGATTTGTGGTAAGTAGAATAAATCTCTGCAATCAAGTGGCTGAAGTGTCTAGATAGTAGTTCATTTTGGGGTACTAGAACTCGTCCCAATAGAAGAGGCTATCATTTAACTCTATGTGATAAACCTAAGATAACAGAAAATACTAGTTTTGGTGATCTCTGACAGTTCAGTCAATAAAACTCAAAACTGTCAGAAATCATTAAGGATGAGACACAGGTAATAACCAGAAACTTAAGATTGAAAAGCTTTTTTTTTTTTTTTTTTTTGAGATGGAGCCTCACTCTGTCACCCAGGCTGGAGTGCAGTGGTGCAATCTCGGCTCACTGCAACCTCAGCCTCCCGGGTTATACCGGGAGAAAGCGATTCTCCTGCCTCAGCTGCCTGAGTAGCTCACTACCATAACCAGCTAATATTTTTGTATTTTTAGTAGAGATAGGGTTTCACCATGTTGCCCAGGCTGGTCTCAAACATCTGACCTTGTGATCTGCCCACCTCAGTCTCCCAAAGTGCTAGGATTACAGGCATGAGCCACCGCACCCAGCCAAAAAGCCAGTATTTTGATAAAGGAATGAGTGAATTATTTAACACAAAAATATCATTAGATTATTGCTGTTCTGTTAATAACCCAGGCAAAAATCAAGACTTTTTCTTCCCTTTTAGATAAAAATAAATTCTACTGTGTTAAGACTTAATCTCTTTCAAATGTCCTATTGCCCAGGATATTTGTTATTTTCTTATTTTTCTATTAAATAATTAACATTCAAGACCAAGCCTAATTGCCTATATCCTGCTCAGTTCTTGGCAGTAACAAAAGGGCTTCTTTTGTCCAAGCTATTTTCATGTAAAGTAGCCCTTTCCATCTCTGCATTCACAAGCAGTCCAGTTCTCTCCATTTTTCAGAATTAGGCTGTGTAAGAAAGTACTAATGATAGAGAACACAAAGTCTTAAGGAATTCTCATAATATAAATGAAAAAGTTGTTGCTGAAGCTCCAGCTAGGATGCTCACCTTCACCGCTGTTGCTTCTCTCACTACGGAAGATACAATGCTCTTCTTTAATGTGAGCCCCGCTCAGCACTATGTCCTGTCGCCGCTCAGCATCTGCCTGGCCAACCCTGAATACAAGAGAAAGTGTTTCCCAGGGAAATTCAGACACAGAAAGCACTACAAACAATGAACCTCTTTCTCCCAAAGAAAATCCTTTGGTACGTACAAAAAAGATATTGCCTTTTTGCATCAGAAGCTTTCAACTACAAATTCTATCCTCATATATGATCAACTTCTCTAGATCAGAATAAGAAACAAGGAACACTGATACACCAGTGTAACTCATACAGTATTATAAGAAGACATGTGTGAAATAAAATCCCTAAATAATGTATGTAAGTTGTTAGAGGAAAAAAATTTATTTAGGGTCTTCAGAGAAAAACTACATGTTAACTGGTTCCATTGGCAAAAACACATTATTTGGAAAGACATAACTATTTCAGACAAAAAATATAGCAAATCATTAACATTAAAATTTTCAACACCTCTTTAGTTACTGAATTATCTAAGAGGGGAAAAAAAACATAAAGTGATCAAAACAAGAAAGAAATGTACCTTGTAATTCCATCTTTGATGTAATAAAGCAGGCACTCAGACATCAGCGGGTCTTCATTGAGGTTAACAAGATGTGGGGTCTGAAAAAGGTTACAGGTGATCAATTTGGAGCAGGGCACCATCAGAGAGCTGTGGTAACAACAGGGGCCTACAGGAGGCCAGGCTCCTTCAACTCTCCACGGAGCTTAGAGAGGGATTTCTTTTTATCTCTAGTTGTGGTTGGTTCCACAATAAAGAGAAAATACTCTCTTCAGGTCTCCCCAAACTGAACCAATGCATTCTATTATATTAAATTTAATTAATTAATTGATTTGAGACAGAGTTTCACTCTGTCACCCAAGCTGGAGTGCAGTGGCATGATCTTGGGTCACTGCAACCTCCACCTCCCAGGTTTAAGTGATTCTCCTGTCTCAGCCTCCCAAGGAGCTGGGATTACAAGTGCCCGCCACCACACCTGGATAATTTTTGTATTTTTAGTGGAGACAGGGGTTCACCATGTTGGCTAGGCTGGTCTCGAACTCCTGAACTCAAGTGATCCACCCTCCTCGGACTCCCAAAGTGTTGGCATTACAGGTGTGAGCCACTTCACCTGGCATTCTATTTTAAAACATGAGTTCTGGGATAAAACAAACAAGACCCAATTTTTGATAGTCAAAACACAAGGAAAAAATTAGGACAGGCCAATTAGCTGAATGGTATAATTTTTGTAATGCCTGGGTAAAAATCTCAAGAAATATTTAATTCTTCATTTACTTTTATTAGAATGTCCCCATACACCCCCTACCACTTTCCACTATAATTTTAACAGTTCTTCTGTGGTCCCAGTTATTGCCTTTAGTTTGTTAGTCTTTACCTTAAAGAAAAAAATTAAAATTACTGACATTCGATAATATGAACATCCTCTAACAATCCTCTTCATTTAACTCTAATATTTCTAAATTCTTTTTTTTAAAAAAACAACCTTCTTTGGTGAAAATACCCCATTGGAATCCAAAAATAAATCACATGGTCTTGGGGCCAAAATCTACTCAAGAGAGTGCCAGCAAGTGTGGAAGAATGAAAAAAGAGTCAGATAAGGTGGGTAAGAAAAGGGACTATAAAAGACGGTTAAAGAGAAATTTGAAAAAACCTCCACATCTTCTCAACTAGCATCCACCTTGTACTTAAAGAACTTGACTGGTTTGAGAACATCAAAGCCCTTTGTGGGTAGCGTTCTTTTCAAGTACATCAGGATTTGAAAAATGGAATCTCAGAAACAAGTCCTAAGACTGAGTTTGGATGTGGTCACCGTATATCCCTTTCTTTCACGAAGAAGTGTAGAAAGATGGGTAAAATTACAGAAAAAGCTTTGGAAACAGAGATCTCACTTTGGAATTCCACGCAGTTTAGATCTCAACACTTGTTCAAGTTATTTATGATTCATGTTAAATGCCATATTTTCACATGTTGTTAAGTAAAAATTTTCTGGCTGAGCGTGGTGGCTCACGCCTGTAATTCCAGCACTTTGGGAGACCAAGGAGGGCAGATCAAGAGGTCAAGAGATCAAGACCACCCTGGCCAACATGGTGAGACCCCGTCTCTATTAAAAATACAAAAATTAGCTGGGCGTGGTGGCATGCATCTGTAGTCCCAGCTACTCGGGAGGCTGAGGCAGAAGAATCGCTTGAACCTGGGAGGTGGAGATTGCAATGAGCTGCGATTACACCACTGTACTCCAGCCTAGGTGACAGAGAGAGACTCCATCTCACAAAAAACACAAAAAACCCCACCAAAACTGTAACTGCAAAAATCTATACAATCATAAGTAACACATCTGAATGATATATGTCTTACTGAAAAAAAAAAAAACTATTAAAACTGTGAAAAACACTAACCTTTCAGAATATAAACATATAAAATACTTATTGTTCTATTCTACAATATGCAAATGTCTTTACATCAATCTTTTCTGTTAAAAATAACACATTAGAATTTGAAAGAAAAAAAAAGTTATGTGACCAGGACAGAAAAATTTAACCAGAGAATTGTAGCAAAAACCATAGAAATATTTCATATCACATAAAAGTACCAATTCAAAACTCACCACCCCTTGTATCCTAACTTAGAGAGGCCATCATCAGAACCTATGCATAAGTCTCCAATAGCCAATCTGAGGTCACTTAAAATAAAGGACCATTTATTAGTGACATAAAATACATGCTTTGTACATCAATATATGTTCTCCTGCTCTCTGATACATAAGCACACAAAATAACCATTTGACAGTCACTTTCCAGTATCCAACAATAAGTTATTTTGCAAACAAATAAACAAACAAAACAATACTACTCTAATTAGCTAAAAGGTACCTAACTACTTTAGGGTTCTTTAAGTAGGAAGGTAACTATTGGAGTCACTTATTAAAAAACAAACTAAGAAGGAAGCAGAGGAGTCTAGAAGGATAGGGACAGGAATTTCTTTACTCAGTACAATGGTTGTCTACAATACAAATTGCAGAAGCAGACAGAAGCAGTATCATTCTACACAAACCTGAACTTCAAGCTGAAATAGGTTCCAAAAAGTTATAAAGCAGAGTAGATGACTTCTGTGGGAAAATCTACATCAAAGAGTAGCCAAAACTGAGGCAAAATATGCTAGGTTAGGCTGGGAATTTAAGATAAAGCAACAAATAAAGATAACTAAACATACTGAATCATGGCCAAAAGTTACAGATATACTGTCTTAGGTTTTTTCTTTTGTAAATAGTAAACATGATAGGCATTTTAGAAATAGGCTGCCTTTGTACTACAAGACCATACTCTAAGATGAAATCAGAAATATCTGAAATTAAACCAAGTATCAAGATCATAAAAGGGGGAAGAGGGTAAGTACTGAAAGATATGAAGTGCCCCAGTAACAAAGACAAACAAAAAGTGTCTCTGTCTGATTAGGTTTCATAACATTGTTTCCTACCTTTTTAGGTGAGAAAACCCCTAAGGTTCCTCCATCTTCCCGAATGGCAACTCCCATCTCAGCCAACAAAGCCTCTCTACAAAAAAAACAGGTATATCAGAATACCAACACCAAAATGTCAATTAAATCAGTCTAATAAGGATTGAAAAATAAAGCGTGCCCCAGCCTTTATTTTCAACAAAAACCAAAAACAACTGGCCATATTTAAAGTCAATAATGCAAACATAAAATAATGTGCTTATCGCATCATTAATGAGAAGTTATTTCTTTTTGTTGTTGTTGTTGTTGTTAATCAATGAGAGCTTGTTATGTTGCTCAGGTTGGCCTTGAACTCATAGCCTCGCTTCCTCAAGCGCCAGGACAACTGGCCAGAGCCACCGCGGCTCCTGAATGAGAAGTTATTTCTAAAAGCAACATCACATTCAAAATAAATTAAATCTTGCTTTGTTAGTTATATTCACTCAAATAAGAATTTTGTCCTAACCAACTTTGGAGACAGCCAATAATTCATAAGTAATATGTATATTAACATATATAAAAAAAGAAGAGGCTATTCCTTAAGTTATAAATTCAACCTGAAGAAACATTTCTTCAAAATCTAAGAAAGCAATCAGAAAGTAACTTTGATATGTGGAGTATAGTCTATAAATGTGATTTTCTCAAATGTTATGTTCCCTTGCCCACCTGTTTCAATAATTTGGCTTAAAATTGCTGTAATAAGTAAAAAAATCCTGTTTGTTAAATTTACTATATCACTACATTATTAGTAACTTCTGCCTCACCTTCATGAACAAGAAAAACTGAAACTGGCTTTTTCAAATGTAGTTTACTCTAATAGAAAAAGAAGGTGGGTTATGCTCACCTTCAGGGTAGAGAAGTGATAGATGTTAGGACAGAATAGGGATTTTTAAAGTTTGCGGCCAAGCTAGGCATGGTGGCTCATGCCTATAAGCCCAGCACTTTGGGACATTGAGGCAGGTGGATCACTTGAGGTCAGGTGCTCGAGACCAGCTTGGCCAACAAAGTGAAACCCCATCTCTACTAAGAATACAAAAATTAGCTGGGTGTGGTGGCAGGCTCCAGTAATATCAGGCACCTATAATAGGAGGCTGGGGCAGGAGAATCACTTGAGCCTGGGTGGTGGAGGTTGCAGTGAGCCAAGATTCTGCCCTTGCATTCTAGCCTGGGCAACAGAGTGAGACTCCATCTCAAAAAAAATAATAATAACAATAAAGTTTTGAACCCAAACTCCTTCACCTCTTTACCAAAGAAGTTCTAGAGAAGGGACCTTTGAAAGACAATAATCAGAATAGCTATTTAGATGTCAGTCTTTATCAAAAGAAGCCTACTCTATCCCTTAATATGCTCCTATTTCCTTTTATTATTATTTTAAAGACAGGGTCTTACTCTGTCAACCAGGTTAAAGTGCAGTGGTGAGTTCACAGCTCATTACAGCCTTGACTTTCAGGGCTGAAGCAATCCTCCTGCCTCAGCCTCCCAAGCAGCTGGGACTACAGGGATAAGCCACCACACCCAGCTTATTTTTTAACATTTATTTTTTTTAAGATGGACTTTCACTCTGTCGCCCAGGCTAGAGTAGTACAGTGCCATGATCTCGGCTCACTGTAACCTCTGCTTCCTGGGTCCAAGCAATTCTCCTGCCTCAGCCTCATGAGTAGCTGGGATTACAGGCACCCACCATCATGCTGAGTTATTATTATTATTATTATTATTATTATTATTTGAAACAGTCTTGTTCTGTCACCCATGCTTGAGAGCAGTGGCGCAATCTCGGCTCACTGCAATCTCTGCCTCCTCAGTTCAAGTGATTCTCCAGCCTCAGCCTCCTGAGTAGCTAAGATTATAGGTGCCTGTCACCACACTCAGCTAAGTTTTGTATTTTTAGTAGAGATGGGTTTTTTACCAGTGTTGGCCAGGCTGGTCTTGAACTCCTGGCCTCAGATGATCTGCCCACCTCGGTCTCCCAAAGTGCTGGGATTACAGCACCTGGCCTAATTTTCTAAATATTTTGTAGAGACAGGGTCCCATTATATTGCCCAGGCTGGTCTTGAACTCTTGGCCTCAAGCATTCCTCCCACATTGACCTCTCAAAGTGCTTGGATTACAGGTGCAAGCCACTATGTCTGGCCAGTATGTTCCATTTTTTATGGATCCCTAGCAACATGTAATATGGTAACTATTAAACACGTGACTCTCTGGAGTCATATTACATATTACAAGCATAAATTCAACTGGTCATAAATCCCTGACCATGTTTTTTGTTTTGTTTTGTGTTTTAGAAGGGCAGATTCTTTGATTTTCATTTCTATTTTATCTTTTCTTACTATAAAGTAATCCATATTCCCTAGAAAACTTAGAAACATTTCCAGATTTTAACCCCCCTCCTGACCTCTCCATTCTGATGGCCTCTGTTTTACGAAGCTTCTCTTCCCAGGTTTCGTTCAACTCAGCAATGATCTTCTCTGATTCCTAAGGAAGGAAGTGCACAGTTAAAAGGGCAAAGAGTCTTATAATTTAACATACCATGCTAGAAAAGCAAGAAGCAAATTATGCCCTTTGAGGGCAAATTAAATGTGATGAGATTTTTATTAGTATGTAAGATAAGAATCATAAAGATAGAACTAAAACTAAATCAACCCCAAACATATAAATTCTCAAAGTCTTAATAAAAATACTTCAATAGGCCAGGTGTGGTGGCTCATGCCTGTAATCCCAACACTTTGGGAGGCTGAAGTGGGCAGATCACGAGGTCAGGAGTTCGAGACCAGCCTGGCCAATATAGTGAAAACCCGTCTCTATAAAAACTGCAAAAAATATTAGCCAGGCGTGGTGGCGGGTGCCTATAGTCCCAATTACTTGGGAAGCTGCAGCAGAAGAATTGCTTGAACCAGGAGGCAGAGGTTGCAGCGAGCCAAGATCACGCCACTACATTCCAGCCTGGGTGACAGAGCAAGACTCTGTCTCAAAAAAACCCAAATAAACACCTTAACAGTGAGTCTGTCTGTATGTATGTGTGTGTTAGAGAAGGAAGGATAATATTAACATTCCAAAATGCAAGACACTTTTTCTAACAATCACTTCTATAAAAGAATAAAGTCCCCAAAGGTATTTATTGCTTTTGTTTCACTACAATTTTGCCATAACACGATAACCTCCTGAACACAACCCAACAGTAAAAACAAAGGTTTATTAATAAATCTCATCTGAAGGCACACAGCCACTGAAGTGACAATTTACCAATCACTTGCTGATTGTTTACACTTACATAAATATAAGAACCTAATGCATATGGGGCTCAAAACCTAGATGATGAGTTGATAAGTGCATCAAACTACCATGGCACATATATACCTTTGTAACAAACCTGTACATTCTGCACAGGTATGCTGGATATAAAGTAAAATTTTAAAAGTAATAATAAATAAATAAAATAAGAACCAAAACATATTTCCTGTTCTCAAGGAGGTTACTATATACTGGAGAGAGAGACAAGTAATTGAAGATTTATTCATTCAATAATTATAACCCCATTACATATCAAGCCTTGTTCAAGGCACCTATGAATATGGCAGAGAACAAAATCTCTTACTTCATAAGATTTACATCGTAGTAAGGAGAATGATTTATTTTATTTTATGTTTTACTTGAGATGGAGTCTCATTCTGTTGCCCAGGCTGGAGTGCCGTGGCACGATCTTGGCTCATTGCAACTTCCACCTCCCAGGTTCAAGCAATTCTCCTGCTCAGCCTCCTGAGTAGCTGGGACTGCAGGTGTGTGCCACTACGACCCGCAAGTTTTTGTCTTTTTAGTAAAGACGGGGCTTCACCATTACTGGTTAGGCTGGCCTTGAAATCCTGATTTCAGGTGATCCACCCACCTGGACCTCCCAAAGTGCTGGGATTATAGGCGTGAGCCACCATGCCCAGCCATGATAATCCATTTTAATCAGTAAGTATACAGTATGTCAGATAGTGGCAAGTACTCTGGAGAAAACTAAACCAACAAAAGGAAAGAACAGACAGGGAAGGGTAAGTGAGTAAGCAATCTGAAGTGAGATTGTCAGGACAGGCCTCACTGACTCAGTGACACATGAGCAGAGACCAAAGATGGGCAGAAGCTGCCATGTGAGCATGTGGAGTAGAAAAGCACCTGGAGTTTTCTAGGAATAACTGTGTTGCTAGAGTAGTGTCTGAGGATTGAGAATGGCTACAGTAGGAGATAAGAGAACAGTGTACTGACTGGGCAGGGTAGCTCACGCCTGTAATCCCAGCACTTTGGGAGGCTGGGGGAGGGGGGGGGTAGATCACAGGGTCAGGAGTTCGAGACCAGCCTGGCCAATATGGTGAAACCCTGTATCTACTAAAAATACACAAAATTAGCCGGCCATGATGTCGAGCACCTGTAGTCCTAGCTACTCAGGAGCCTGAGGCAGAAGAATCGCTTGAACCTGGGAGGCGGAGGTTGCAGTGAGCTGAGATTGCGCCACTGTGCTACAGCCTAGGTAACAGAGCGAGACTCTGTCTCAAAAAAAAAAAAAAGAAAAGAGAACAGTGTACCAAGAGCTAGAATTAGAGTATGCATAGGTCTCTATAACATGGGTGAATCAAGGTGAGTGAGGACCAGACAGAGAAATGAAGGACAAGTAGGAATTAACTAGTCAAAGAATGGAAGGAAAAGGAGTACCAAAAACGGGGATAAGCACGTGCAAAAGCAGGTGAAAATGCTAGTCATAGAGACGAATTCAGAAAGTCAGATGATGATAACAAAATGACTGTAATGATGCTTGTAGTGACTAACAAGGAAAATGCTATATAGTTCATCAAAGAGTTCAAAGTATGACTCATATAACAGGTCACTAAAGCCTCTCGGATCTCAAAATATCTACACAGAAAGGAACTGTGAGTAATACAATAAACCCTAAGTTGTCTGGCGTTTGACTTTCTGGATCTCTTGGACTTCCAGAATATTATATGATTGGATGTTACCTCAAAATAAAAAACATACCAAAGGCAAGGGAACTCATTAAAAAGGCAAGAGTAAAGACTCAAGGTAGCAGCTGCAAAAGCAAAGTAGTATATGAGTATGTTGAAACAAATAGGAGAGCATGATTTAAAATTAAAAAAAAAAGAAAAAAGAAAGATGAAGAACAACAATAACCAGCAAAGCTAGGCAAAGAACAAAACAGATAAAAGAAGGAACCTGGGCATCAATAAGGTTTACATCAAGGTAGCCATGTAGGAGGTAGTTTTTCAGAAAAGAGTTACAAAGTGGGAGAAGCTAGAACAAGTCTGCAGTTGGGGGTGGGAGGGTGACAAAAACCACCTAAAATGGCTCTCGTTAGCTTTCAGAACACACACAGCTGAAAGCCTAACACAGCTACCTGAATGGCATCTCTACACAGTCCTCAGTAGAAATGATCACCATGCAGTGCATGTGCTGTGCTGCTCCACAGGTGGAGAACCAGTGTCATGCTAGAGGGCCAGCAAGCAAGACAAATCCACACAATTCCGCAAGGAGTGAAAAGGCCAAGGACCAAGTTTTCAATAGTTTATCTATAAAGCACCACAAATGTTACTGAACAACCACTAAGAGTGGTGCAAAATGCTTCTGCATAAGTGAGCTATGACTGCACTACTACACTCCAGCCTGAGCGAGAGTTAGCTCCTCTTTTAAAAAAAAATGCTTTTGCATATGACTGTTTTTTTCCTTACTGATGATATAACCTACATAAGTTTAAGGCCTATTAAAGGTAGCTGGGTAGAAATCTATACAATCTTCTCAAAGTGAATATCTTCAACAAACAGGACAATGGGATGCATCCAATCTAACCAAAGTATTCTGACTAGTACTTATTATGGTGTGGCCCACAAATCATTGTTGGTTATGGAATACAAACTGACATATGGGATATTTTAAAAATATCCCCTCCTAGTTGACTACCTTCAGAAAAAGATTATTTCAGAGCAGAGGATTATCTGACCATATGAAAGCCATCCTATTTTGGGGCAACTGTAGAACTCACTCTAAGAAAGCAAAATTACTGTCTAGGAATCCTCTTAGCATTTCGCAGCCAACTCTAATATGACTTATCTAATTTCCTTACCACCTGAAGGGTAAATCAGAACATGGTATCTTTGTAGAAAAGAAATGTAATGAATAAGGTACAACTTTTATTTTTATTTCAGTTTCCAGCTGTAATTTTTAGGTTGCTGGAAAGCTGTTTTAAAAACTTTGAGGAAAACTTAGAGAAAATAACTGTGAATCACATTACCACTACTTCAGGGCTGAAAAAAAGCCTGTGAAATCATTTATTTCGGAACCATTCTAGAGACAAAACTGGACCAGAGACAGGAGTTCAAGACCAGCTGGCTAACATGGCAAAACCCATCTCTACTAAAAATACAAAAATGAGCCAGGATCACTGGCACATGCCTGTAGTCCCAGCTACTTGGGAGGCTGAGGCAGGAGAATCGCTTGAACCTGGGAGGCGGAGGTTGCCAAGATGGCGCCACAGCATTCCAGCCTGGGTGACAGGGCAAGACTCCATCTCAAAAGAAAAAAGCAGATCAGAGAAGCTAAGTGAGGCCACACCACTCACTGAGCCAGGTCTAGAGCTATTTGCTGACTCACTGTTCTTTCTTCAAGTAAAGCAGGATCAATAGGCTTTCAAGTAAATATTATATGAAGCAGCTCACCCTAAATTAAGAATAAGTGAAGGATATTCTGTTCCAGCCTGAGTAACAAACTTAGTATAAATAAAATAGGAAGCCAAATGCAAGACAGCATTCAGTCTCAGGAGCATCAACTCATTCTACTGGCAGGCAGGCATGCTAGTATCCAGGGCTTCTCATATTCCACTCTAGGAGCCTAATGTAAGATAAACTTGAAATGTGGGTTCATGGTTCAGAAACGAGGGTTTGAGGAGATAAACCTTTAATCCTCCTCCCTTTCTTGGAAAAAAAATTCCAAAAACAGAAGGACACCAGGAACTCGTTTAGCTCTTAAGAATGCTGGGCTCAGGTGTCATTCACTCTAGTCTCACATCATGTTTGTCTGCATCTCTAGCTATTTGTATAGCACTGGTTAATAAACTATGTTCATACAGCTAAACAATTTAATCTCTTCTTGATGATTCAGTTAAGATAGCAGAGAAATCACCAGGGCAAGCCAGATATATTTCTATGAAAAATACTTACTACACAGAACATTTGTTGAAGCCATTGAATTGCCAAGGTTTTACTGTACTGAACACAGCATGCTTCTTAAGTGAGTTCCAAGTGTGGCCCTTGGGCTGCTTAGCACAGCATCTGCCCTTGCCTGCTTCTGTAATGGATATTTGTGGGTACTTATAGGCTAAGCCTGAGCAATGGCACTCACAGTACTGACTGTGATGCCAGACTAATAAACACCAGAGCTGTGGCTACAGCTGCATGTTTAAAACTTTATTAGACGGGAAGACTGGGTGCTGTGGCTCACACCTGTAATTCCAGCACTTTCGGAGGCCAAGGCATCTGAGGTCAGAAGTTCAAGACTAGCCTGACCAACATGGCAAAACCCTGTCTCTACTAAAAATATAAAAATTAGCCAGGCGTGGTAGGAGGCACAGGTTGCAGTGAGCCGAGATCACGCCACTGCACTCCAGCCTGGGCAACAGAGCCAGATTCCATCTCAAAAATAAAACTTTATGGCCGGGCGCGGTGGCTCACGCCTATAATCCCAGCACTTTGGGAGGCCAAGGCCGAGGCAGGCCAAGACCGATCACAAGGTCAAGAGATCGAGACCATCCTGGTCAACATGGTGAAACCCCGTCTCTACTAAAAACACAAAAAATTAGCTGGGCATAGTGGCACGTGCCTGTAATTCCAGCTACTCAGGAGGCTGAGGCAGGAGAATTGCCTGAACCCAGGAGGCGGAGGTTGCGGTGAGCCGAGATCGCGCCATTGCACTCCAGACTGGGTAAACAAGAGCGAAACTCCGGCTCAAAAAATAAATAAATAAATAAATAAATAAAATAAAACTTTATTAGAAAGGAAGGCAAATAAAGGATAAATTTCAACTCAAATTTCAGTTTGAGTTGCAACATCAAACTGAGGCAATTACACATCACTTGTCTCTCTATGACAGAAGCCAGAGAGGTCTGTGGAGAGATTAAGGTATTTATAATGGGCTGGGTGTGATGGCTCAGCCTGTAATCCCAGCACTTTGGGAGGCTGATGGGGGTGGATCACCTGTGGTCAGGAGTTCAAGATCAGCCTGGCCAATATGGTGAAACCCAGTCTCTACTAAAAACACAAAAATTAGCCAGGTATAGTGGTACACAGCTGTAATCCCAGCTACCTGGGAGGCTGATAGAGAAGAATCACTTGAACCCGAGAGTAGGAGGTTGCAGTGAGTGGAGATCCCGCCACTCCACTCCACTCCAGCCTGGGTGACAGAGCAAGACTCCGACTAAAAAAAAAAAAAAAAAAGGTATTTACAATGGTGTGACATAAGTACCTAACATATGGAAAAAGGCTATTTAGTGAACAAAGCCACAGCAACATCGTGTATGAAAAAAGTATCCAATCAACTGACCTTTTTTAAAGTAAAAAAGAAACAAAGGGAAATAAAATGTTAGGAAATGAATTAATGTCCTCTGTTGCTGTTTTTCATTATAACATTTTTTTCCTGCAGCACCATGCCTTAGGAACCCAGTTCCTAGATATTCTCAAGCATTTCTATTGTATAACCATTGCCCCTGGTGCTGTGAATGAAAGATGCTATCTGCCTGCAGCATTAAAATGCAGGTCAGCCCAAAAGGAATTCTCACCATTCACAAAATAAGAGCAGAACTAAGGCGCTTATGCTTCAGTGAACTACAACGCTGCATTGGAAAGCTCAAGACAATACAAAACCCTAAGAAAGCTGTTTTCTTTCTAGAAGGAAAATAGAAGATTTTGGTATAAGGAAGAATTAAAACAGAAATTTGTTTTCTGATTGAAGTAATATAGTTTTGTTTTGCTTTAGTGGGACATAGGGAAGTTGAAGGAACAGTTCCCTGAATAATGACAGTCTCATTCCCTAGAAATGATTTGGAAGACACTGGATAACCTGATTCTTAACGAGTCTGGTTAATGTCTTGACTCCTAATATGTGACATTATTTTCAATTGGTCTCACTTGGCAGGTGAGAAATGTCTCCTTTACATCAAGAAGAATGTCCTTGATTTCTCCTTTAGAGCAAGATGAATGTCAAGGGAAGGGTAATCTCATATGTATGCGCGAAGGCTTTAATAAGCAAATAGAAAGAACATTTTATATTAAGGACTTAGTGAGTAGGAGTTTTACTTCTCATTCCCATGGAGCTCCCTATGTCTCACTCCGGCTCTGAAAAGAACTCAGCAAAGCAACATGGTCACTGACACATACTGTGAGAAAAATGTGTGAATGGAGCCTTACCACTCCTCTTCACTAGGTCTTTAGTAAAATTTCAAAGTCAATTTTACCAACAGTAAAAATTACCCTGCAGCCTGCATCATTTAATGGAAAGATTTCTCACTCCCTCTCCCTTTGCCAGGTATTACAGAACTTCACTCACTTTCCACTTACATGTTCCAAAGGAAGAAACAAGAAAATTATTTTTGTTTCTTTTTTCTTTTTTTTTTGAGATGGAGTCTCACTCTGGCTGGAGTGCAGTGGTGTGATCTCAGCTCACTGTAACCTCTGCCTCATGGGTTCAAGCAATTCTCCTACTTCAACCTCTTGAGTGGCTGGGACTACAGGTGCATGCCACCAGGCTTGGCTAATTTTTCCATTTTTATTTATTTATTTTTTGAGACAGAGTCTCACTCTGCCACCCAGGCCGGAGTGCAACAGCACCATCTCCACATCTTGCAACTTCCGCCACCCAGGTTCAGGCAATTCTTGTGCCTCAGCCTCCAAGTAGCTGGGACTACAGGTGTGCGCCACCATGCCTGGCTAATTTTCGTATTTTTAGTAGAGATGGGGTTTCATCATGTTGGCCAGGCTGATCTCGAACTCCTGAACTCAAGTGATCTTTCCACCTCAGCCTCCCAAAGTGTGGGATTACAGGCCTAAGCCACTGCACCTGGCTTAACTTTGGTATTTTTAGTAAAAACGGGGTTTCACTATGTTGGCCAGGCTGGTCTCAAACTCTTGACCTCAGATGATCCACCCACCTTGGCCTCCCAAAGTGCTCGGATTACAGGCATGAGCTACCACCACACCCAACCTTATTTTTGTTTCTAAGGCATTTTTTTCTTTTAGATAGTCTCACTCTGTCACTGAGGCTAGAGTGCAGCAGTACAATCATAGCTCACTGCAGCCTTAAACTCCTGGACTAAAATGATCCCCCTGCCTCAGCCTCCCAAAGTACTGGGTCTACAGGTGTGAGCCATCATGCCCAACCCACAATGTACTTTTGAAGTAAGTAAAATGTCAAGGGAAAAAAAAAGGTAGGCTAAGAAAGAAAAAGCAGAACCTCTTTCTTCATATAAAATCTTTTTCAGCCTCACATGAAAATTAAAATGAAAGCATCTGACATTTTCAGTTATCAAGCTTAATTCACTTTTACTGTCAAGTTTTTCAGCAAGCCTTTTACTTGTTAAATGTGTCAATGTGTCACTGTTCTCAATCATCCTTGCATGAGTGGCACTCAAGGGGAATATTGAGTGAATGTGAGGAGGACCACTGGCTAGCAGCATGACTGCAACTTCCCAGACTCTAAGTGTTCCTTTTCCTCCCTCTGTCCCCTACCCTAGCACTCTTGAACACAATGGCAAAAAGGTATGGATCAAACTAACTTTCTGGAGGTGACAAGTAGGGGAAGAAAAAATATTTGCTTCAAAGCAGATGATGATGTCACATGTCACAGTCATCTGATGGGAAGTAGGGTTCCCACACAGCTTTCAGCACTGCAAGTGACAACTATCTGTACACTGAATTAATTGAGGAGGAAGAGAAGCAGCTACAAGTTAAAAGACTCTGCTGCTCTTGACTTTCATATTCATACAGAGAGACAAGATTGAATCTGACAGAGCCAGCAACAGGTTGCAAAAAACCTCCAACAGCAAAGCTGGGAGCCATAGGCCAGTAATCTACATACATGCAGTACTATGGCCCTGTGACCCCATGAGTACCAGCATAGGAGATAACCTTTCTGTACAGTAATCATAACGTATCAAGGTTTTCTGTGAATTTCTACATGATATAATTTAATATGTATCTGAATAAACCTGGAACAGCTACTCAAATGTTCAAACTTTATTAACAGAAGCAGGGCTCTATACAGAATTCCATCTTCAAATGAAACCAAATGTTTCCAAATAAATTTCTAACAAAACAATTTCACTGTGACTTGATAAACTACCCTAGAATTAATGTTCACATCTATTAATTGGTTACTCTGCATGGCCAGCCTATGTACTACCCATGTACCTCTACCATCTCCCATCTCTGCCTGGCCATGTCAGACTCAAGCACTCTAGTGAAAAGAAATTAACTTACAAAGTAGAAAATTCAATCTTCAGGACACCTCTAAGAGTCAGAGTTCTCCATATGCTCAGTCGAAATCTAAGTGATTTTTACTCCTAGTTCTTTGTGGAACTACTGTATAGAATACCTTGTATTCAGTCTGAGTTATTACTTACCTTTAGACGTTCAATAGCTTCCTCTCCTCCAGGTGTAGACATGATCCTCTCTTGAATACTGGTCACAGACGTCAAGCCCACCTGACTACTGAGTGAGCAGGAAGATGGGGATGAAGTGAGGGACCCCATGGATGCTGTGGAAAAATGGCCAGGGCGTTGATTCTCAGAGGCTAGCAAGTACCTATGCTTATTGTTCTGAAAATCTTTCAGATCTGGGAGATAGAACAGAAGGCAGAAAAAGTAGAGAAAAGGGAAAGAAGCAGAGGAAGAAAAAAAGACAGGAAGGAATATCATTGTAAGAAAGGACAGCATTAAAGCGCCAAGACAAAGACACGCTATGATACAAACACAGGTTACAACTGTTCTAGATGGCAGTTCTAAAACGTGTCTGTCTTGAATACTGGTATCCTAGAGGCTCAGAATCATTTCTGCATTTACAAACAAAAAGATTCCAATGTAGGTTAACACCATATCTTGTAGGGGGATAAACTAGAGCCTCAAGGATACTGCTTCGGTACTCTCCCTAAAAAAGCCAAACTACCTTCCATTTAGTCTCTCTAGTGTTCCAAGTCTACAGTGTCTTCAGATTTACACTTTTCCAGTAGTTTCTGACAGTAAGGGAAAACAATGATCATTTATTTATCAATAATAATCCATATTGGTCTGGCTCAGTGTTTTACGTAATTCAGCAGAAATTTCCAAGAAAATGTTACAGTTAAAAATGTGTGCATTTAGTAGTATGCTTTGTATGGCAACATTTCTATTTATTGATCTATCTATCTATCTATCTATCTATCTATCTATTTATTTATTTTTAAGAGATAGGGTCTCTCCATGTTGGCCAGACTGGTCTCGAACTCCTGACCTCAGGTGATCCGCCCACCTTGGCCTCCCAAAGTGCTGGGATTACAGGCGTGAGCCACCGCGCCCTGCCTTGTATGGTAATATTTCAACATGCTAAAAGGATTTTTAAATATGTCTTAAATTTAAAAAGAGATAATTTTAGAAGTGAGAGGAATTTTTTTGAGTCGTGGTTAAAAACTCAGGACTTGCGACAAAAAAAAAAAAAAAACTCAGGACTGATTGTCTCAACAGAGAAGAACAATTAGCAGATTAATGAGTTTTAGTGTAGGTTCTATTCTCCTATCAGAGCAAGCAAAACCTAAGGCTGATTTTTTTGCTAATTTAAGTAAGGCACTTAATTAGCCGAACAGTACAACCACGGGTCATCGGTAAGCCTGCTTCCTAGTATAAAAAGCAAGTTTTAGGAACATACTTCTATTTACTAAGTCTCTAACAGAACTGTTAATTTTGCTTTTAAACTCAGCATTGGTAAAAGAAAAAAAAATAAGCCACAAACAACAAAATTCATTAATTTGCCATTTGTACTTTCTTTCATTAGTCATCCTTCGCAAAAAGACACCAAAGGTAAACCATAAGTATTGGTGCAATCCAACTTTAAAATTAGCTCATTTTTAAATTTGAGAAATTAAAATTCATATCAAAACTAAGTAAGTTTTCCTTAAAGGAGATGAGTCAATACACATAGTTGGAAAAAATACTATTAATTCTCTCTGGGCCTGCTCATCTCTACTATTCAATTAAAGTCAATTTTTTAACTCCCTGAAAGCCAGTGGTTGCCTCGAGACAGTTTGAAAACCACCATCTGCAAATACAGAGCATAGGAAAACAAGCAAAGCAGCATCTTTTAAAAGGGGAATAGGGATTAGAGCAAAAAATTAGGCATCAGGGGGAAAAGACCAGGATGGACAGAGTTTAGGTCCAATTGTCACATGCAAGCCCTAAAAGGAATTAAGAGAAATGGATCAAAATGGAAATTGAGAAGTAGTCAGGGCTGCTTTCTCTTACCAATACAGAATTAACACTTAGTCATGCATGGTCTTTCAGGAAACGCTGCAGCTGCTAAGAGCGGTAGGCAACAAGCTTGGCAGCAGCAACACCTTGAGCACAAAAGCAAAACCAAGAAGGCACCTTTTCCATACCAGTATCGTTGAGCTTTGGAAATCTCAGACAGAGCTGCTGCAGTCCAAGAGTCACTTCTGTATCAGGACATTATAGTGCCTTCAAGCCCTAACCTCATAACAACCAGGGCTATATTTGGTTTCTCCTATGCATTTTCTCAATGTCTGCTAAGCCTCAATACATACCTTACTGTAGACATAACTCAGTATGAATCTAAAAATTAACCCCAAAATCAAGATTTTTTCTTCTAAGATAACAATTTCTTGATTAATTACCTTAAAAGGGTAAGAAATAATTTCCTCACCAACTTATGATATATATGGAAAGAATAATGAGGTTCATGTTATTCTTTAAAAACGTTCTCAACTCAAGCACCCATTTTAGATACCTAAGTTATTTTAATTTGTGACTTATGAAAAGAGGAAAGGCTGGGTGTGGTGGCTCACATCTGTAATCTTGGCACTTTGGTAAGCCAAAGCAGGAGGACTATTTGAGGCCAAGAGTTCCAGGCCAGGAGTTCTATCTAAGAAACGGTGAGACTCCTCATCTCTACAGATTAAAAATTAAAAAATAGGCTGGGTGCGGTGGCTCATGCCTGTAATCCCAGCACTTTGGGAGTCCGAGGTGGATGGATCACAAGGTCAAGAGATTGAGACCATCCTGGCCAACATGGTGAAACCCTGTCTCTACTAAAAAAATACAAAAATTAGCTGGGTATAGTCACGCACACCTGTAGTCCCAGCTACTCGGAAGGCTGAGGCAGGAGAGTTGCTTGAACCTGGGAGGTGGAGGCTGTAGTGAGCCGAGATAGTGCCACTGCACTCCAGCAAGACTCTGTCTCAAAAAAATAAAAATAGGCCGGGCACGGTGGCTCATGCCTATAATCCCAGCACTTTGGGAGGCCGAGACGGGTGGATCACGAGGTCAAGAGATCGAGACCATCCTGGTCAAGGTGAAACCCTGTCTCTACTAAAAATACAAAAATTAGCTGGGCATGGTGGGGCACACCTATAGTCCCAGCTACTCGGAAGGCTGAGGCAGGAGAATTGCTTGAACCCAGGAGGCGGAGGTTGCGGTGAGCCGAGATCGTGCCATTGCACTCCAGCCTGGGTAACAACAGCGAAACTCCATCTCAAAAATAAATAAATAAAATAAAATAAAATAAAATAAAAAATTAGCCAGGTGTGGCAGCACACAACTATAGTCTCAGATACTGAGGAGGCTGGGTAAAAAGATCACTTGAGCCCAAGAGTTCCAGGCTGCAGTGAGCCACGATCATGCCATAACACTCCAGCATGGGTGACAGAGACCATCTCAAAAAAAAGAGGAAAAAATGTTTATCTAACCATCCAAAGCCCAAGATACGGAGAAAAGCAACTTAACACAAGCACCCATGAGTGTTAGCCCAACATTTACAGAGCTCTTCAATCACAGAGATTTTTTTGTTGACTGAAAATGATTATCGGTAAAATAAACATAATGAAATGTTTTCAGAGTCATTAACAGAAATAAAAGAGATAATATATTCAAGGTGCCTAGAATAGGGCCTGGCATATTATGAACAATCAATAAGTATCAGTTGCTATCATCATCTATTATTTTGGATTTAATTTAATCACAATGGGAAAAACAGAAGAGTAGAAGAAGCAAGAGATTCTTAAGCCTTTCAACTTCACTCAAGCCACAAACTAAAATTCAGCAAACATTAGTTTGCTAAATGAAGAAGGGCAAAAATAGGATCATTTCTGATTCTACACGATGCTCTGTCTGGGATTTCCCTGTAAGGATTGCTGGCATGCAAAGCTCATTTTAAGGCTGATCCAGCAGAGGCAGATTAGCAAGTCAGAGTACTGGAAATAACTAATATGTGAAATACACACATTTGCTTCCACTTCCAGAGTAATCATCGATCAATGGATCAACTGAAGGTAAGCAGGAGGGAAAATATGAGAAGGGTCAAAGTTCAGGTTCAGCAGTGACACAGAGAGCGAACAGAGCAGTTTTTGGCATTTGGGGAGATGAAAAAGTTAATACTCAGAATATGGTATCATTTTCACAAATGGTATTCATCTAAACACAGGCTCTAATCAGTAAGAACTAAACTAGAAGAGGCCTTGAAAATCTTATTAGAACTTCAAGGAATATAACACTAATTTTACACTCAAAAAAAAAATGCTTTACTAAACCAACCCATATTCTACCATATTCTATTCCTATATAAATAATCCATTTTACTCACTTAAGAGAACTTCTGAACAAGCCATTGTACAGGCACATCACGGAGATTTTTTAAGATGAATTTTAATACAACATCGTAAAACAATATTCTCTGGAAGGGTAGTTTTTGAACTTCATAGGAATTGAAGTTTTCCCCTTCAGAAGTTCATAGGCAGCTGGGGGCACTCCATCGTTTTATAGGAGGAGGGGGCCATTCAAAGGGGAATCTTATCTGAAGGTAGGCCTCAATGTGCATTTCTTATATTACTGCCACTATACTAATCCAGAGTAACCCATGAAACAAAACCGAAAATTTCAAATAACATTTCTATGAAGTGATTAATTGCTCAGTGACAGGTTTAACATTCCAAATAAACTTCACTGCTGATCTAAAAAAGAATTCTAACAAAAATACTAGTAACATATTCATGATTTTAAAACTAATTTCATGAGTTCAAATGGTTAGCCAGGTACACACTACATAAAGGAATCTAGAGATCATTTCCATTGGGCTTTTTAAGAAAAAAGAAAAACAAAAACATTTTCACTACCATTTAGCTTCATCATGTTCCTTAACTTGAAGTTTATTTTAAATGTAAGAACCTTAAGAAGAAAGGATTAGATTTTGTAATGATCCTTAATTCACTTACTATCAATAATATCTCCCAGGCCCTGAGCACGAAGAAGGTCCTTCAGCCGTGTCACCTCCTCCTTTAATTCACGAACTAGTTTGGCATTGGGGTCCTCATTGATAACAGCATTACATTTAATTTGTTTTGCACGATCCGCATATCTAGATCAAAAAAGTTCATTCTTGTCATTTCTCATATGTTCTACTTCTCATAAGTAACATACTATTATTTCTAAATCAAATATCCTGAGTGTTTACATTTTTTGAGTCTTGATAAGAATACATTTGTATAAAGCTTTATGGTACCTATTAAAGATGAAGAAAAAGCTTCAGATGAATTTAAGTGATCTGCCCAAGATCACAATGAAAATGAGTAACAGTGAGAGGACTTAAACTCAATTTATGAGACTATATAGTGTTCATTCCATTATATCAAGTGCCTTTCCTGGAAGAAGGGCAGAAAGTTCCAGACTAAAATAGTGAAACTTATTCATATGTAAAAAATAGTCCTCACGAGGTAGCTCACATCTGTAATCCCAGCACTTTAGGAGGCCAAGTGGGGAGGATCACTTGAAGCCAGGAACTTGAAACCAGCCTGAGTAACGTAACAGGACCCCCCAATCTCTACAAGAAATTTTTAAAAATTAGCCAGGCCTAGTGGCATGAGCCTTTAGTTTTAGCTACTTGGGAGGCTGAAGTAGGAGGATCACATGAGCCCAGGCATCTGAGGCTGCAGTGAGCTATATAATCTTGCCACTGCACTCTAGCTTGGGCCACACACCAAAACTCCATCTCAAAAACCAAAACTAACAAAAAAAAACTTGTCATGAACATTTTGTTAATTGGTTTTTTTTCTTTTTTTTAAGAGACAGAGTCTCACTATGTTTCCTAGGCTGGCCTCAAACTCCTGTGCTCAAGTGATCCTCCTGCCTCAGTTTTCCAAGTAGCTGGGACTACAGGTATACACCACTGCACCTGGTTATGTTGGTTATTTTTAACACTGCCACATACTCCTATAATTTTATTACTTATTACGACTTCAGCATTTCTTTCTTTTTCTTTCATTTTATTTGAGATGGAGTCTCGCTCTGTCTCCAGGCTGGAGTGCGGTGGTGCAATTTTGGCTCATTGCAACCTCCGCCTCCTGGGCTCAAGCAATTCTCCTGTCTCAGCCTCCTGAGTAGCTGGGATTACAGGCACACACCACCACGACTGGCTAATTTTTGTATTTTTAGTAGAGACAGGGTTTCCCCATGTTGGCCAGGCTGGTCTCAAACTCCTGACCTCAAGTGATCCACCCACCTCGACCTCCCAAAGTGGTGGGATTACAGGACTGAGCTAACGTGCCCAGCCGACTTCAGCATTTCTATGACAAACACCATAAGAAGGGAGGCCATTTCTTTTTATAGAAATGAATATTATAAGAAAATGTCACTATTATCTAAAAGATACCCAAAAATCCCACTTGAGCAATTTAAAAATCTTTCCTATGAAAAAGTTCCTGCCTTATCTAGATATCCATGGGGGATTAAAAAATAAATTAAAATTTCATACCTTTCCCAATGAAACTGAAATACAAAGAGGTAAATTCTATTATAATGCAAATCACTTTTACCCTAAGTTTTCCCTGTTATGAGAGTAAAGGATCATTATTTACATAAATAACTACCCAGACGGCATAACAACATCCACAGTATCACAAAATGATTTCTGATGGCAATGTGGTGTATGTTACTACTGAGATCAAAAGAAAGTACCTCAGAGTGCTCAAAGTCTCATCGTAGTTGATATCTGCAGGGCTCAGAGCAGCAACCATTGCAGTACGAGAATTGCCACCTAAAAAGATTAATCATGAGTATCTCAAATCACATTCATTTTAACAGAAAAATTTTACTGAATATGTCAAATCTCATGGTATAATCTCAGATCCTAAGATTTAATGTAATGTCAAATCTCTCCATCCCCCCATCTCTCTCTCTCTCTCTCTTCTCTCTCTCTAGGCATCCACCACCACCCTCTGCTAATTTTTGTATTCTCAATAGAGATGGGGTTTTGCCATGTTGGCCAGGTTGCTCTTGAACTCTTGACCTCAGGTGATCTGCCCACCTCAGCCTCTGAAAGTGCTGGAATTACAGGGGTGAGCCACCACACCTGGCCTAATGTCAAATTTCTTAAATGTCCCCATGCCAGACACTTATATTCAAATTTTGATGTCTGAATCTGCTGGGTCTAGTTCCTTCCTCCCACTCTGTCTTACACCTACTCCAATCAAGATCTCAGCTATTCCACCAAAACTGCCCTTAGCAATTTGAAAGTCACTAGCAATGGGGATAACCCCAGCAATCCATTTTCAGCCTCTTCTATCAGCAACGTTTCACACAGCTGACCACTCCCTCCTCCTTGTTAAGTAGGAGAACTGTGGCCAGGCATGGTTGTTCATGCATGTAATCCCAGCACTTTGCGGGGCCGAGGTGGGTGGGTCACCTGAGGTCAGGAGTTCAAGACCAGCCTGGCCAACATGGCGAAACTCTGTCTCTATTAAAAGTACAAAAAAAGTTAGCCAGGCATAATGGAGTGCCTGTAATCCCAGCTACTTGGGAGACTGAGGCAGGAGAATTGCTTGAACCCAGGAGACAAGAGGTTGCAGTGAGCCGAGATCGCACCACTATACTCCAGCCTGGGCAACAAAGCAAGACTCCATCTCAAAAAAAAGTAGAAGTGAATGAAGAACAGTGATTTGAAGGTCTGAAAACATGAGCAATGAAGAGAAATAAGGGTTTGATATGTCTGATTTTGTGCACCTCAGAGGGACATGGAGTTTTGAAATAACTTTGAAGACTGAGCCATCATCTGAAGCGGGTATGGGGAGTTGGGAAGATAACTACTGCACAGTTCATGCCCTGAAGTAAATGAGATATGCGAGTATACCCTGGCTTAAAAGCAAGGAATCCACCCAACAGAAATTAGGAGTAAAAACAAAAGCAGGCAAGGAACACTCAAGTAGTAACATGAATATCTAGAGATTATTAGTCTCCAAAACATAGGACAATTAACCACAAAAGAGAATCAAAGTTAAAAAGATAACTACTTTTCACTAGCGGTCAACATACCTAGGTTTTCTCGAAGAAGCCAAGTAAGTACAGAATCCCTGTAGGGAATAAAATCCGTTTTCTTCTTCTTTTTACTCTATTATAAAGAGAAAGGAATGGTCTTAGCATTGTTTGTTAGGGAAAAAAATTCCCAAGAAGGCATAATCAGTCTAAAATTCCCAAGTAAATCAAATTACAGTACAAATCCATCACTGTGGAATTTTATCCTTCACAGTTTCAGTTCTTCACAATACCAAAAACTCATGCAATAAGGTAACGTTTTCATTTTACATTTTATTTTGAAAAATGTGTAACTTACACAACAGTTGAGAGAACAGTATAATGAGCTACCATACCCAACACGCAGCTTCAACCATTATCAATACTCTGCCAATCATCTTTCAATTATCCCCCAAACACTTTTTTGCAACTTTATATTTTTCTGAGCCATTTTGAAGTCAGTTGCAGACCTCATCTCCATTTATCCCTAAACACTTCATCATATAAGAACATTCTATGGGAGGCCGAGGCGGGTGGATCACGAGGTCAAGAAATCGAGACCATCCTGATCAACAAGGTGAAACCCCATCTCTACTAAAAATACAAAAATTAGCTGGGCATGGTGGCGCGTTCCTGTAATCCCAGCTACTCAGGAGGCTGAGGCAGGAGAATTGCTTGACCCCAGAAGGCGGAGGTTGCGGTGAGCCGAGATCGTGCCATTGCACTCCGGTCTGGGTAACAACAGCGAAACTCCGTCTCAAAAAAAAAAAAAAAATTTAAGATCAACACAATACTATTGCCTAATATCCTGTCCATATGGTTTTCTTTCTTTTTCTTACCGTGAAGGTACCATTATAATACCTTACCAAAATAAACAATAAT
The DNA here is from genome assembly GCA_031835075.1 of Saguinus oedipus. NCBI lineage: Eukaryota > Metazoa > Chordata > Mammalia > Primates > Cebidae > Saguinus > Saguinus oedipus. The sequence goes on along the minus strand of CM063175.1, from coordinate 48,079,423 downwards.
TCCCTAACATCATCTAATACCCAATCCTCCATTTTTATTTTTGCAGAGGGGCAAATACGAATCCTGTACATTCCAGGTTGAATGAGTAGGATCAAATCATCTAGTTAGTGAATTTACTTGGCCAATCACAATGTCATTGGGTGGGTTGTTGCAAATCTACTAAATCGTGTAAAATAATACTCGTTTGGTCTTTGAAAGGAAATTATGCCAAAAATAATCCAATTACTGAAGCAAAGACTAAAAGTAAAAAGGTCTAAGAAAGTGATGTGATTTGCAAATTTAGACATCTATAAGTTTCAAGACAAATGTTCTATTAAGTCTACTTATACAGCTTTCTTCATGATCCTTCTTATTACCACCACAGGATAAAGCAAAAAGCACCAACAAAAAGGCAGTGCTAAAATGAAAAAATATTATATTCTCTAAAAGTAAAAATTAATGCAAATGCTTTACAGGTAACAGCCATTCAAGTATCTGCTGGCTGACTACCATGTTGCGACACTTTAAGAAGCTGCTAAGGGGAGGCCGGGTGCAGTGGCTCTCACCTGTAATCCCAACACTTTGAGAGGCTGAGGCGGGCAGATCACTGAGGTCAGGAGTTCGAGACCAGCCTGGCCAACATGATGAAACCCCGTCTCTACTAAAAATACAAAAAATTAGCTGGGGGTGGTGGCAGACACCTGTAATCTCAGCTACTTGGGTGGCTGGGGCAAGAGAATTGCTTGAACCTGGGAAGTAGAGGTTACGGTGATCTGAGATTGTGCCACTGTACCCCAGCCTGGGCAACAGCATGAGACTCAGTTTCAAAAAAAAAAAAAAAGGAGAAGCTACTTAGGGGAAAACCAGGGCCTCAAATCACCAGTTTGATGATCCGGTCCTGCAGTCTTGGTATAATCCAGTGGTAAACTAAGGATGATCCCACTACTTGCACAAGCACATTTTCTATTCAGAAAAAGAGTACTAAGTGGCTGGCCTCTGTTTCTTTATTTTTTTGAGGAGGAAAGGGAGTAGGCAAGAAACATTTTAATTCCATTTCTTATCAAATATATCCACATCATCTCATCCCACCCACAGACACACAATCCACCAATCAGAAACTCATTTCCAATAGCAGGTCAATTTTAGATTGCACAGACCTCAAGGGAGAATTAAGCCTTTCAGTCATTCAGATTAGTGGAACAGACTTTCATTCCACTATGCAATCCTTGAGGCCTAATATCTCAGTTTAAATCCCCTGAGTAGGCTGGATGCGGTGGCTCACGCACGTAGTCCTGCGCACCTGTAGCCCCAGCTACTTGGGAGGCTGAGGCAGAAGAATCACTTGAACCTGGGAGGCAGAGTATGCAGTGAGGTGAGATTACACCACTGTACTCCAGCCTGGGCAACAGAATGAAACCCTGTCGTAAAAATACAAAACAAAACAAAACCCTGAGTAGCTGGGACACTCTGGTCATGTGCCACCACGCCCAGCTAATTTTTGTATTTTTAGTACAGACAAGGTTTCACCATGTTGGCCAGGCTGTTCTCAAACTTTTACCTCAAATTATCCACCTGCCTCAGCCTCCCAAAGTGCTGGGATTACAGGCATGAGCACCATGCCCCGCCTTGTTTCTTCATTCTTAATTCCTTCTCTAAAGCAGATCATGTTCTATAAATTAATTTTGGTGTGAAATCTCATGATTTGTGGTCACCCTAAACAGCCACTCTAAATTTCAGAGCCAGAAAACAAATGATGAAAAGATTTTTGAAGGCTCCATTCCTACTTATGATTCCATACATCCTGATGAGGATTTAAAACATAAAAGTCAATTCTACAGTTAGTTTATCTCTACCAATCACCACCATACCTTGCTAGTGCAGTTATCCTATAGGTGAAAGCATTTAAAAGAGAAAACAAGAACACAGGATAAGCCTCCAAGTAGAAATTATAATTTGTTTAAATTTTATATCAGAGGTTATAATTTCTCCAAGGCAAGCAAGAAAGCATTTCATTCTTAGCAATTAAAACAAGGTATTAAACTAAACTAGAACACACAGTGACTAATTTAAGTAATGCAGATCATTAAGGCCCCAATTTAAAAAATGTTTTGGCTTTAGTGTTCTATTGTTAAGGAATAGGAAAGAATAAAACAACTGAGGGGAAAAAAATACTACTCGCCCTCAAATCAACTACATTCACCAAAGCCAAACTGTTCAAAATACTCCAAAAGATACTGCATCCTACTCAGAAAAGATTGCATAGGAAAAGAAGAGACAATAAATATACTTGATTTTTGTGAGAGACATAATTAAAATAAGGCTCAAAAAATGAGACAAATGTTAAGTGTTGGCTCTAGTTTTTATAGATCTATATCTATATTTACTTTTGTTCTCCTTAATCTCTTTTACTTTCAGTACAAAGTCAAACTGTGTTATACCTAGTATCTTATCTGAAAAGCTCTAAAGGAGAAAGGCAAGATCACATAAAAGGGCCACAGAAGAACAGCCTTCATAGACAATAATAAAATATTATAAAGTATATTTGCTGAATAGACACAACTCCCTTTATAATGAAGTATAAAACTTACCACCTCGGCCAAGGCTGAAATAACTTTGCCCAAAGTTGTAAGAGACTTATTAATATTTGCTCCTTCCTAAAATAAATACCAAAAATGAAAGAATTATGATGAAGAATTTCTACTACTGCCATATAATACAGAACATAAAATATGATTTGCCATATGCTAGCATATCTCTTTATTACTACAAGTTCTAAAAACGACATTTAGTCCTCAATCTGTCCTCTTCTCCACTTGATAATAACATGCTGAGACCACAAGCCTAACTCACAGTCCTAAAGTATCCTCAAGATGTTTGTGCTCCAAAAGCTTACAGATGTGTGCAGCCTTCTTCCCTCAACTCATCGACATGAAATTTCTGTTCTTCTCACATCTGAATCTTGTATATCCTTTTCCCATGGCCATCTCTTAATTCCATCTAGCCAAATGCTGCCTGCTCCTCAAAATGCAATTCAACTTTCACTCTATGACATTCTCCCTAACTATTTAGTTCCATAACTCATCCTTCTATTGAAGTTACAGATCAAGAGTCTGCAAAATTTTTCCATAAAAGAACAGACACAGGCTCTCTGCTCCTCCTGTTCAACAGACAGCCGCATCTTGTCTCCCATCGCCAGCCACATCCCTGAGACACCATGGGGAAGGTGAAGGTCGGAGTCAACGGATTTGGTCGTATTGGGCACCTGGTCACCAGGGCTGCTTTTAACTCTGGTAAAGTGGATATCGTCGCCATCAATGATCCCTTCATTGATCTCAACTACATGGTCTACATGTTCCAGTATGATTCCACCCATGGCAAATTCCATAGCACTGTCAAGGCTGAGAACGGGAAGCTTGTCATCAATGGAAATTCCATCATCATCTTCCAGGAGCGAGATCCCTCCAAAATCAAGTGGGGCGATGCTGGCACTGAGTATGTGGTGAAGTCCACTGGCGTCTTCACCACCATGGAGAAGGCTGGGGCTCATTTGCAGGGAGGAGCCAAAAGGGTCATCATATCTGCCCCCTCTGCTGATGCCCCCATGTTCGTGATGGGCGTGAACCATGAGAAGTATGACAATAGCCTCAAGACCGTCAGCAATGCCTCCTGCACCACCAACTGCTTAGCACCCCTGGCCAAGGTCATCCATAACAACTTTGGTATCATGGAAGGACTCATGACCACCGTCCACGCCATCACTGCCACCCAGAAGACCGTGGATGGTCCCTCCGGGAAACTGTGGCGTGATGGCCGTGGGGCTCTCCAGAACATCATCCCTGCCTCTACTGGCGCTGCCAAGGCCATGGGCAAGGTCATCCCTGAGCTGAACGGGAAGCTCACTGGCATGGCCTTCTGTGTCCCCACTGCCAACGTGTCAGTGGTAGGCCTGATCTGCCGCCTGGAAAAACCTGCCAAATATGATGACATCAAGAAGGTGGTGAAGCAGGCATCGGAGAGCCCCCTCAAGGGCATCCTGGGCTACAATGAGCACCAGGTGGTGTCCTATGACTTCAACAGCGACACCCATTCTTCCACCTTCGATGCTGGGGCTGGCATTGCCCTCAACGACCACTTCATCAAGCTCATTTCCTGGTATGACAATGAATTTGACTACAGCAACAGGGTGGTGGACCTCATGTCCCACATGGCCTCCAAAGAGTAAGACCCCTGGAGCCCAGCCTCAGCGAGAGCACGAGAGGAAGAGAGGCCCTCACTGCTGGGGAGTCCCTGCCACACTGAGTCCCTCACCACACCAAATTGCCCCTCCTCAGTTTCCATGCAGACCCCTTGAAGAGGGAGGGGCCTAGAGAGCCCCACCTTGTCGTGTACCATCAATAAAGTCCCCTGGGCTGAGCCAAAAAAAAAAAAAAAAACAAAAAAACAAAAACAAAAGGACAGACACAAATTATTTTAGGTTTTTGGAGCCATATGGTCTCTGTTACAACACTGCCATTGTAGTGCAAAAGCAGCCATAGACAATACATAAACAAATGTATGTAGCTGTGTTTCAATAACATTTTACTTACAAAAATAGCTAGTGGGCTGAATTTGGCCCACTAGCCACACTTTGCTGTCACATGGTACAGAACATTTATTGATCAGGCCATTTATTTGCTAAAATAAATACCTTTAATCGAGTTCCTTTGGCACCAGTTGAATCAGCTCGTTCACTTCCTGCTAGATCCACCAAGCTGATTTTACTGACCTGATAAAGAAAAATAAGATGGGGGCAATTCAAAAATAAGGAAGACAGAAGTAGAAAACATTTAGAGGCAGAAAGCTTTTTAAAGGATTAAGGTATAGAGAAAATTTGAAGTATTAGAGCTCTTAAATATGACACAAAAAGATGAAGACAACATATATCAGAGTCAGCTTAAACAGCATGCACAGAAGGTGCAGTGGCGCACGGCTGGAGTCCCAGGTACTTGGGAAGCTTCTTTGAGGCCACGAGTTCAAAGCTGTCTACTGTACCCCAGCCTGGCAACACTGGAAAATCTTGGGTCTCTACAAAAAAAATTTTTAATTAAAAAGAAAAAGAGCATGCACAAAATTCACAGCAATTATCGCAGTTCAAGGAAAGTATCTTTAGGATAAACATGACATTTTACTAGAGTATGTTATAAAAATATATAAAACTCATCAACTCATTAAATGGCATACTAAAAATGAAGCTGTAAGCAACTGGAACTCTTACCTATTGTTGGTGGGAATATAAAATGGTACTATCATTTTGGAAAATAATTTGACATTTCTTAAGAAGCTACAATAAGACTCAATCATCCTATTCCTAAGTATTTACCAAGAGAACAAAAACAAATGTTCACAGCAGCTTCGTCAAAAACTGCAAACAGTTTAAAAGCCCATCAACAGCTGAAGTAATAAACTGTGATGTATCTGTACAGAGCAATACTCATCAGCAATGAAAAGGAACTACTGACAAACACAAGGGCATAAATAAATCTCAAAATCACTATGCTAAGTAAGACTCCAGGCAAAAAATCAGTATGTACTCTATGATTCCATTTATATAAAATTCTAGAAAATGTAAACTAATATATAGTGACAAAACGCAGGTCCAGAATTGCCTAGGGATTGCAATAGAAGAAGGGATAGAGAAAGACAGAGAAGAAGTATGAAGCAACTTTTGAGAATAATAAAAATTCTCGGCCAGGCATGGTGGCTCATGCCTATAATTCCAGCACTTTGGGAGGCCGAAGCGGGTGGATCACTTGAGGTCAGGAGTTTGAAACCAGCCTGTCCAACATGGCGAAACCCTGTCTCTATAAAAAAATATATATATATTCTCTGGATTGTGGCACTAGTTTCACAGGCATACATGTTAAAACTGACTAAATTTTATGCTTTATTTATGTGCACTTTGCTCTATACTTCAATAATACCTCAATAAAGTTGTAAAAAAATAAAGCTTCAGGGAAGGTTAGACAAAAGTATCCAAAAGGGATTATCAGGAAAGCTATGATTATGTGATTAACATTAATTTTGTAGATTCGACATCATGAGAGAAGGGCAAAACATACTTCCATATACAATGTTCTCTGCTGCCATTCAGATAAATACTAACAAATAAATAGCATTGATATTATAAAGCAAGTTATTTATCACCTATATAAGGAGTATTTTTTTTTTTTTTGAGACAGAGTCTTGCTGTGTTGCCCAGGCTGGAGTGTAGTGATGCAATCTCTGCACTGCAACCTCTGCCTCTGGAAGCGATTCTCCTGCCTCAGCCTTCTGAGGAGCTGGGACTACAGATGCATGCCACCACATCCAGCTAATTTTTTGTATTTTTATTAGAGACAGTGTTTCACCATGTAAGCCAGGATGGTTTCTATCTCCTGACCTAGTGATCCACCCGCCTCAGCCTCCCAAACTGCTAGGATTACAGGCGTGAGCCACTGTGCCCAGCCTTTTCGTTTTTTAGATGAAGTTTTGCTCTTTTTGCCCAGGCTGAAGTGCAATGGTGCAACCTCAGCTCACTGCAACCTCCACCTCCCGGGTTTAAGCAATTCTCCTGCCTCAGCCTCCAGAGTACCTGGGATTACAGGTGCAGAGCACCACATTCAGCTAATTTTTTTGTATTTGTGTGAGACAGGGTTTCACCATTTTGGCCAGACTGGTCTTGAACTCCTGATCTCAGGTGATCCACCTGCCTCAGCCTCCCAAAGTGCTGGGATTACAGGTGTGAGCCACTGTGCCCAGGAGAAGTATACTTTTAAGAATTATTTTCAGCTAGAAATAAGTCACCAAATAAAAGGTGATCTAGTAATTAGTGACAGTGGTATCTAAAGTACTCATTTTATAAGGCAAAGGATCTTGTATAATTACCAATACAATAAACCTAACTTCAAATTTAAAAATCCAGTTGCATCCTTCTTAGGAATATAGACAAAGTAGTATTTGACATCAATGTTTTTCTTTTTTTTTGAGACGGAGTTTCGCTGTTGTTACCCAGACTGGAGTGCAATGGCACGATCTCGGCTCACCGCAACCTCCGCCTCCTGTGTTCAGGCAATTCTCCTGCCTCAGCCTCCCGAGTAGCTGGGACTACAGGCACGCATCACCATGCCCAGCTAATTTTTGTATTTTTAGTAGAGGTGGGTTTTACCTTACTGACCAGGATGGTCTCAATCTCTTGACCTTGTGATCCACCCGCCTCGGCTTCCCAAAGTGCTGGGATTATAGGCCTGAGCCACCGCGCCTGGCCCCAATTTTCTATTATTAACAATAATAACAGTCTGGGTGTGGGGGCTCATGCCTGTAATCCCAGCACTTTGGGAGGCCGAGGCGGGTGGATCACGAGGTCAGGAGTTGAAGACCAGCCTGGCCAACATGATAAAACCCGTCTCTATTAAAAATAGAAAAATTAGCTGAGCTAATCCCAACTACTGAGGAGGCTGAGGCAGGAGAATTGCTTAAACTGGGCTGGGGAGGCAGAGGTTGCAGTTAGGTGAGGTCGCGCCACTGCACTCTAGCCTGGGCTACAGAGTGAGACTCCATCTCAAAAAAACAATAATAATAAAATTAACATTATTGAGTGGCTACTCTGTGAAAGACGTTATTGTATGCACTTAACCTATATTAATATTTAATCCTTTTAACAATTCTATCAGGCTGTTATGGATGGGGAAACTGAGAAACAAAGAAGTTAAGTAGTTTGCCCAGAATCAGAATTCAATGCAAGCAATCTAACTGTAAAGTCTGTGACATTTAAACACTATAGAAAATGAAAAATCAATAAGCAAAGGTATTTGAAGAACATCAGAACTGCTGTGGAGTTATTTTCCAGGAATAAAATATATCACTTGCTTAAACATTTAATCCCACTATAACATAGCTCAAAAAATAAAAATAAAAAAAGAATATGCATACCAAAGGCAGCTAATAAGGTAATAATAAAAAGATTCCAGTCAAGAAAAAAAGAAACAATTTTCTCCTGTGAGACTGCTTAACTGTCTTGTATTTAATAGTTTTTGAGAACCAAAGTCCTGGATTGTTTTTTCTTAACTATATTCTCTATCTTGCATCTTCACTTAAGAAACTATACAGAAAACTGGTATAGGGTGGAAGAAAAATGATAAGCAGAGGCTATAAAACACCGTCCCTTAAGTGAAAGAGCACCCCCACCAACACCCAACCTTTCACAAAAAGCAGAGGGCAACAAAAGGGACTTCTCAAAATCTCCATCCTTCACAACTCAAACCTAGAGACTGAAGTTCTCCTACCTTCTCAGTGGAAAGGTTGGTCTCATTATCATGTTTCTTCTGGGTGAAAACAATCGTAAATACAGCGTGGGAACGGCTACTTGTTTCATTCATGTTCGTAGCTGCCACTGTCCTAAATAAACATAAAGGTGACCACGTGACAAAGGAATTCTTAGATGAGAGCTGAAATGGACAGCAGGCTCCACATTATAGGCATTACAATCACAAGCAATAGTCTTAAACTTATTCACAGATTGCAAGATTGTCACTTACACAATTGCTCTCAATACTGCCTTATTTGTGAGCCCATCAAGTTACTCTCCAATTCCAAAGGCACCCCATCAGAATCATCTTTCATACTCCAGCTATCCCTTTAGAAACCAATGAAGCATTTAATTTTTATTCTCTATTACTGTTCATTTATTCCAAATTCAATTACCACCATAGCCACATATATACATAACTAACATTTTACCAAGACTTGATCAAAACCTAAGAGTAAAACTTAACCAGAGCTCTAAAATGTTTCAGCAATGCACTATTTAGATGAGAAGAAAGATACTTAACATGCTGAGGCCCTCATAGTTACAGCTGTCAAAGGATCAGAGGACTCCACAATTAAAGCAACTTTCATAGGTATAAATGTGGCCTCAAACCCTTAACTGGGAACAAACGGCCTCAAAACATGCAAAAGACCTCAGTCCTGACTCTATTTCCTATCATACCTGGCTTTGTTCCCAGCATCCATGAGGTCAGCAATGTCTGTGTAGGAAGTAACTGCCAACTTGGACAGATCCTCCACATAGGGCCCAAGAAGTGGGTGTTCACGCACACGCAAATTACCCTTGTTTTTTGGATTCAGCAAATCTCGTACTCTTTCACAGTAAATTTCCATGTAGCTCACCTATGAACAAATTAGTAAAGTGAATTAGAAGACAGAATAAGAAATCACATACAGAGGCTGGGCGCAATGGCTCATGCCTGTAATCCCAGCACTCTGGGAGGCCAATGGGGGGCGAATCACTTGAGATCACTACAAGTTCCAGACGAGCCTGGCCAACATGATGAAACCCCATCTCTACTAAAAATACAACAGGGAGCCAGGTGTGGTGGCACATGCCTGTAGTCTCAGCTACTCGGGAGGCTGAGGCAGGAGAATCTCCTGAAACTAGGAGGTGGAGGTTGCAGTGAGCCAAGATCATGCCACTGCACTTCAGCCCGGGCAACAGAATGACCTCTGTCAAAAAGAAGAAAGAAGAAAGAAGAAAGGGGAGAGGGGAGGGGAGAGAAGGAGAGGAAAGGAAAAGTAATCACACACAGAAAAAAAAAAATTAACTTTTATTAAAAACTCTAAGATTAGAGATCTGCAACCTCTACAAAGTGAAATGCCTTAACTTTAGGCCCTTTTATTCTATTAACAATATGCACAGATAATCACACTGCCTAAGTGAGAACCAGCCTTCAGACTTTCCCCGTAAGGAAGAGGTGAACAGGTTATCTCTGGAATGTAGTGACTGCTAAAAAATATTTTAGCAGCAATTTATCAGTTATCAATATGTTTTTTAAAATGTATACTGTTGTCAATAACTGAGATTTGCACTGTTACTCTAAGAGCTTGGAAATAAGACTTCTATTAGAATTAAAACCAAGTAACAATATCAATACTATAGAGCTGAGAAGACAAAACAGAAGGGTGAGGCTAACTTTAAGCCTGACCGGCCGGGTGCAAGGCCTCATGCCTGTAATCCCAGCACTTTGGGAGGCTGAGATGGACAGATCGCAAGGTCAGGACTTTGAGACCAGCCTGGCCAGCATGGTGAAACCCTGTCTCTACTAAAGATACAAAAAAATTAGCCGGGCGTGGTGGTGTGCACCATGGCGTACGCCTGTGATCCCAGCTACTCGGCAGGCTGTGGCAGGAGAAGTGCTTGAACCTGGGAGGCGGAGGCTGCAGTGAGCTGAGATCATGCCATTGCACTCCAGCCTCGGTGACGGGCGAGACTCCATCTCAGGAAAAAAAAAAAAAAAAGACTGACCACACTGTTACTAACTTGGACAACGTTATCTACCAGAAGGGATAAGGGTAGATCAGCATGAAAGCTGGTGGACCTATCCTAGATTTGTGGGGGAGAAAAAAGCCTCAGACAATATACTTCATAAATTCTTGTCCCACTGTCAGGACAATTCCTATCATGATGATGAATGCATTAGGCTATCATTTCTTAACATGTATCTAAGCAACTTCTCTCCCTCTAATTCCATGCACACCAAACAACCAACAGGGTTCCAACAGAGGTCTGTCCACAGAAAGATAATATATTAGTCTTGCAAACATTCTGGCCTTAGTAATAGTTATTTCTCATGGGAAAGTAACAAACCAACAAGTTGGTTCTATCACATGAGTCAAATGAACTTTACTCAAAGAGTCTTAACTTTGAAGGATAGTCCTTTTCTTAATCTATCTACAAAATCAGACTTCTAAGCAAACAAGGCTCTGAACTGGGATAAATTCACCACAGCAGGGCACATTAAGATGTTACCCAGGAAACAGATCCTTCTCTATCATGGAGTTACTTAAGCACACACTACAGCTCCTGCATTTTGAAACTTTAAGTATCTATAGACACTTTTCAGAGTATCTAGAATGGAACCTTAATTCCATTTCTATCGCCATTTTCTTTCATTCACTCCCTGACTGTATTTGTATACTGTATTTTATTTTTATTTTTATATATTTTTTGAGACTGAATATTAAACTGTCACCTAGGCTGGGGTGCAGTGGCTCAAATGCAGCTCACGGAGCCTTGCCTTCCTGGGCTTAGGCAATCCTGCCTCAGCCTCTGGAGTAACTGGGACTACAGGCACATGCCACCACACCTAGCTATTTTTAATTTTTTTTTTTTTTTTTTTTGTAGAGACAGGGTCTCACCATGTTGCCCAGGCTGGTCTTGAACTCCTGGGCTCAAGCAATCCTCCCATCTTGGCCTCCTGAAGTACAGGGATTATAGGCATGAACCACAGCACTGAGCCTTATTTTGTATTTTAAAATCAGTTAAAGGCTGGGTGTGGTGGCTCACGCCTAGAATCCCAGCACTTTGGGAGGCTAAGGTGGGCAGATTGCCTGAGCTCAGGAGTTCCAGATCAACCTGGGTAACATGGTAAAACCCCATCTCTACCAAAAATACAAAAACTTAGCCAGATGTGGTGGTGTGTGCCGGTGGTCCAAAGTGATCACTTGATCCCGGAAGGTCAGAGATGCAGTGAGCCAAGATCATATCACTGCACTCCAGCCTGGGTGACAGTGAGACCCTGTCTCTAAAAATAAATAAATAAATAATAAGATAAAATAATAAAATCCGTTTTAAAAAATTGAGAACTTGGGCCGGGCATGGTGACTCACGCCTGTAATCCCAGCACTTTGGGAGGCCGAGGCAGGCAGACCACAAGGTCAAGAGATTGAGACCAACCTGACCAACATGGTGAAACCCTGTCTCTACTAAAATACAAAAATTAGCTGGGTGTAGTGGAACGCACCTGTAGACCGCAGAGACAGGAGAATTGCTAGAACCCAGGAGGCAGAGGTTGCAGTGAGCCAAGATCGTGCTACTGCACTCCAGCCTGGCGCCTGGAAGTAGAGCGAGACTGTCTTAAAAAAAAAAAAAATTGAGAACTTGGCCAGATGCAGTTGCCTTTAAGCCCAGTATTTTGGGAGCCATGCATTATGGCACATGCCTGTGGTCCAGATTATTCAGGAGGCTGAGGCAGGAAGATCACTGAGCCCAGGAGGTCAAGGCTGTAGTGAGTCCTGTTTGCACCACTGTATTCCAGTCTGGGCAACAGAGCAAGACCTTGTCAAAAAAAAAAAAAAAAAAAAAAAAGGCCGGGCGTGGTGGCTCATGCCTGTAATCCCAGCAATTTGGGAGGCCGAGGCAGGCGGATCACAAGGTCAGGAGTTGGAGACCAGCCTGGCCAACATGGTGAAACCCGATCTCTACCAAAACTACAAAAAATTAGCCAGGCACGGTGGCAGGCACTCCAGCTACTTGGAAGGCTGTGGCAGGAGAATCAATTGAACCTGGGAAGTGGAGGTTGCGGTGAGCTGAGACCGAGCCACTACACTCCAGCATGGGCAACAGAACAAGACTCTGTCTCAAAAAAAAAGCAACCCTGAAAGATAAAGTAATTAATCTGAGAGTAAAATAACAGAACAACAAATATTCTTCTAACAGCAAGTCATCCTAGAAAGTGAGATGACTCTTCAATCATTGCTATGTACTTAAATTTGTACATATAATCCTGAATCCCCAGAATATATTACATCTTTTAGAACACTCATCCCTTTTCACACAAATGTGAGACAAAGAGAACCCAAAGAATCTGGGTAAAAGTTCATGTGCTCCATTCCTTATTCTCTGATATGTGAGTCCATCCAAAGGCATCATCATTTGTTTTTTTTTTTTTTAAATTTTTTTTATTATACTTTAAGTTCTGGGGTACATGTGGCCATCATCATTTCTTTTACTTATGCACTAACCACTCCAGATGCCATCTGGCAGATTCAGCTCACTGAGCACCCTTCTCTTACAGGCACTATTCCAGGCAACTGGTACACAGCACTAAATGAAACAGACAAAGGACCCTGCCCCAGTGAGCTTATGCTTCTAGCAAGGGACACTGATAATCGATAACAAACATAAAAAATAGGTAACTGAGAAAGCATGTTAAAACATGCTGAAAATAGAAAAAAGAAATTAGAACTGGGCAAGAGAGCTCAGAATGTGGGGTAAAGGGCAAGGTACAGTATTAAATAAAGTGGTCAAGGTAAGTCTCATTCAGAGAGTGAGATTAAATCTCACTTGACTTGAACGTGAGTTTTCACGTTCACTAAGACTTGAACGTGAAAAACTTAGTCAAAATGACATCCAAGCGAAGAACATTAGAGGCAGGAGGAAAAGTCAATGTAGAGGCCTTGAAGCAGGAATGTTTCTGGTATGTTCTTGAAACAGCAAAAAAGCCAGTATGGGTGGAGCAAAGTAAACAGGGAAGGAAGTAGAAGAGGCAGGTAAGAGGTCCCACAAATGTGGCAAAAAATCAGTGTCAACTAGGAATCTATGCTCCACTCCAAGTAAGCCTGGGAACTCTGACTAATATGAAAGAAAAGGGCGTCTTCTTTTATTACCTGTAAGCTCAAAAATTCACCTGATTCAAAAAAGAATAACTATGAAACAAGCTATTCAGAAAATTTATTGTAACACAAAATATGCTTAGAGCAGCACATTCTCTTTTTGGTGTATGACAGTTCACAAGGCAGAATTCCTTACAATTTATACATTTATGCAACATCTTAAAGGTAAAGAAAAAAACCCAAAGCAATTAAGTAAATTAACTAGGAATGAAATGCTGTAAGCCTACAGAGAATCACAACGTATACTAAAAAAAAAAAAAAAACTCAAGATTGCTTAAAAGGCAGCTATTTTTTTCAAAACAGACTCAAGGTAACAGAACACTTTAATATTTCAGTTGTTATGAAAGTAAATACCAAAAAAGGGTGTGGGGAGTGGTTAGAGAGAGAGGGACAGAGAGAGAAACAGCAGTTTTTTGTTTTTTTTTTTATTGAGACACTCTTGCTCTGTCACCCAGACTGGGGTGCAGTGGCATGATCTCAGCTAACTGCAACCTCTGCCTCCTGGGTTCAAGCAATTGCTCATGCCTCAGCCTCCCAAGTAGCTAGGATTACAGGTGTGCACCCCCACATCCAGCTAATTTTTTGTACTTTTTTAGTAGAGACGGGGTTTTGCCATGTTGGCCAGTTTGGTCTCAAACTCCTGGCCTCAAATGACCCACTTGCCTTCCAAAGTGCTGGGATTATAGCTTGAGCCACCACGCCCAGCCTCAAAACAGCTTCTTAAAGCACATACAAAACAGAGGGAATGCTTATCAAATAAACAAATATGTATAAAGTAATTCTATAGACTTCATGAAAGAGCCAGGGTATGGATGGATAATTACTTTAACACAGGATGGATAATTACTTTCCAAGTTTTTGTAAGCAATTAAAAAAGCGGGAAGGGAGGGAGATTTGATTATATATATTTAAAACCTATGCCTGTCAAAAACCATTATTAACAGTATTAGGCCAGGCACGGTGGCTCACGCCTGTAATCCCAGCACTTTGGGAAGCCAAGGTGGGCAGATCATGAGGTCAAGAGATCGAGACCATCCTGACCAACATGGTGAAACCCCGTCTCTACTAAAAAATACAAAAATTAGCTGGGCATGGTGGCGTGCACCTATAGTCCCAGCTACTCTGGAGGCTGAGGCAGGAGAACTGCTTGAACCCAGGAGGCGGAGACTGCAGTGAGACGAGATTTCACCACCGCACTCCAGCCTGGCACGTGGCAACAGCAAGACTCTATCTCAAAAAAAAAAAAAAGAAGAATGCTACTACCTAGGAGCTGGAAACCTATGTATCATCACTTTTTTAAAGAAAAAAATTAAAAAAAAAAACACATTATTAAAGGAGGAGATTTCCCACAAATAAATCAGAAAAACACGTAAACCCAAAATGTAAAGGCAACACATAATTTACAAGATGTTCAACCACACTAGTAATCAAAGAAATTCAAATTTAAATAAGAGAATACTTATATTATCAAATTACCAAAGATTAAAAAATTGAAAATACTAAATGTTGGGAAGGGCACAATGGTGCTTGCACCCTCCTGGTGTGACTGAAAACGGTTACACAGTCTTAACTTCTAAAAAGGCAATTGGCAATTCAAATGTATTATTTAAACACCAAGAAACATACAAAAGATAATAACTGAAAATAAATGCATGCACTTATGAACAAAGATGTAACTGTGGTTGGGTTCAGTGGCTCACACTGTAATCCCAGTACTTTCAGAGGTAGAGAAGGGAAGACTGCTTGAGCCCAAGAGTTCAAAACCAACCTGGGCAACATAGGGAAACTCTGTCTCTACAAAAAAAAGTCAATTATCCAGGGGTGGTGGTGGCACACACCATAGTCCCAGCTACAAGAGGCTGAAGAGGTAGGATAACTCAGGCCCAGAAAGTCAAGGCTGCAGTGAGCTATAATCATGCCACTGTACTCCAGGGCCTGAGCAACCAAGTGAGACCCTGTCCCCCAATGCCCGCCCCCCAGCAAAAAAATATTAAATTATGACATGATTCATTATACCCAAAACCCACAAATAGCCTAAAAGAACAAAACTGAAGGAACTGTTAAGTGATCTGTACCACAGTCATAACTTGGAGCCATTTAAAAGTCATGCTTGAGGGATGTGAAACAAGGGCCTCTGGTGTCAACTCATGGCTGCACTCACCTCTACAGAGTAAGACATTTCTTCATTACAGTTGTCATTAATTTTTTCAAACAGTTCTTCACATAACTAGGGAAGCAGAATGAGAGAGGCATGAATAGCACAAATGAGAGGAGTACTATGTTATCCACACATGCTCAATGAATTAGCCAGACGTCCTTTCTCATTCTGTCTCAAAATATATGTCATAAACACCAAGATATGATTAATACTTTGAATAAAGTCAGTCATACGCTGCATAACCATGTTTCAGTCAACGATGGACTGCATATATGACAGTGATCCCCATAAGAGTATAAGGAAGCTGAAAAATTCCTATTACCTAGTGATATCTTGATGATCCTGATCCTGTGTAGGCCTAGACTAATAAACGTGTGTCTCAGGCTGGGTGCAGTGGTTCACGTCTGTAATCCCAGCACTTTGGGAGGCCGAGGCAGGCAGATCAAGAGGTGAAGAGATCGAGACCATCCTGGCCAACATGGTGAAACCCCTGCACACGGTGGCGCATGCCTGTAGTCCCAGCTACTCGGGAGGCTGAGGCAGGAAAATCGCTTGAACTCGGGAGGTGGAGGTTGCAGTGAGCCAAGATCGTGCCACTGCACTCCAGCCTGGGTGACAGATCAAGACTCCATCTCAAAAAAAATAAATATGTGTCCTAGTTTTAAAGGAAAAAAAAATATTTATTTATTTATATTTATTTAGAGCCAGATTCTCGCTCTGTCACCCAGGCTGGAGTGCAGTGGCGCGATCTCAGCTCAATGCAACCTCCGCCTCCCGGGTTCAAGCGATTCCCCTGCCTCACCCTCCAGAGTAGCTGGGACTACAGGTGTGTGTCACCACGCCCAGCTAATTTTTGTATTTTTTGTAGAGACGGGGTTTCACCATGTCGGCCAGGATGGTCTCCATCTCTTGACCTCTTGATCTGCCCACCTCGGCCTCCCAAAGTGCTGGGATTACAGGCTGAGCCACCGTGCATGGCCTAAAATTTTTTTTAAAAAATTTAGCCAGGCACGGTGGCTCATGCCTATAATCCCAGCACTTTGGGAGGCCGAGGTGGGCGGATCACGAAGTCAAGAGATCGAGACCATCCTGGTTGACATGGTGAAACCCCGTCTCTACTAAAAATACAAAAAGTTAGCTGGGCATGGTGGCGCATGCCTGTAATCCCAGCTACTCAGGAGGCTGAGGCAGGAGAATCGCCTGAACCCGGGAGGCGGAGGTTGCGGTGAGCCGAGATCGCACCATTGCACTCCAGCTTGGGTAACAAGAGCGAAACTCCGTCTCAAAAAAAAAAAAAAAAAAAAAAATTTAAAATGTGGGCTGGGCGCAGTGGCTCACACCTGTAATCCCTGCATTTTGAGAGGCTAAGGCAAGCAGATCACAAGGTCAGAAGATCCAGAACATCTTGGCCAAAATGGCAAAACTCTGTTTCTACTAAAAATACAAAAATTAACTGGACGTGGTGATGTGCACCTGTAGTCTCAGCTACCCTGGAGGCTGAGGGCAGGAGAATCGCTTGAACCTGGGAGGTGGAGGTTGCAGTGAACCAAGATCGCGCCACTGACTCCAGCCTGGGCAAAAAGAACAAAATTCCATCTTAAAAAAAAATTTACTCGGTACAGTGGCTCATGCCTATAATGCTAGCACTTTCGGAGGCAAAGGCAGGCAGATCACTTGAGGCCAGAGTTCAAAACCAGGCTAGCCAACATTGCAAAACCCATCTCTACTAAAAATACAAAAATTAGCCAGATGTAGTGGTATGTGTCTGTAGTCCCAGCTACTTGGGAGGCTGAGGCACGAGAACTGATTGAACCCAGGAGGCAGAGGTTGCAGTGAGCTGAGATTGTGAGACTGCACCACTGCACTCCAGCCTGGGCAACAAAGCAAGACTCTGTATCGGGGAAAAAAGAAAAAAATTAAAAAATACAAACAAGCTTATAGAATAAGGATATCAAGAAAGAAAATACTTTTGTAGAGCTGTACAATGTGTTTGTGTTTTATTTCTGCTTTTTTGAGTTGGAGTTTCACTCTTTTTGCCCAGGCTGAAGTGTAATGGCACTGCTTACTGCAACCTCTATCTCCCAGGTTCAACTGATTATCCTGAATAAGTTGGGATTACCGGCATGTGCCACCATGCCCAGCTCACTTTTTGTATTTTTAGTAGAGATAGGGTTTCACCATGTTAGTCAGGCTAGTCTCGAACTCCTGACCTCAGGTGAGTCACCCTGCTTCAGCCTCCCGAAGTGCTGGGATTGCTGGCATGAGCCACTGTGCTGGGCCGGTTTGTGTTTTAAACTAAGATTTATCATAAAAGGATCAAAAAGTTTAAACAATTTAAAAGCTTATAGGCCGGGCGCGGTGGCTCAAGCCTGTAGTTCCAGCACTTTGGGAGGCCAAGGCGGGTGGATCACAAGGTCAAGAGATTGAGACCATCCTGGTCAACATGGTGAAACCCCGTCTCTACTAAAAATACAAAAAATTAGCTGGGCATGGTGGAGCATGCCTGTAATCCCAGCTACTCAGGAGGCTGAGGCAGGAGAATTGCCTGATCCTAGGAGCGGAGGTTACGGTGAGCCAAGTTCGCGTCATTGCACTCCAGCCTGGGTAACAAGAGCGAAACTCCGTCTCAAAAAAAAAAAAAAAAGCCTATAAAGTAGAAAAGTTATAGAAATTTAACTAAGATTAATTTATTAATGAAAGGAAACTGTTTTTAAAAGCAAATTTAGTGTAGCCTAAGAGTGCAGCATTTATAAAGTCTACAATAATGTCGTCTTGCAATGTCCTAGGCCTTCACATTCACTCACCACTCACTCATTGGCTCACCCAGAGCAACTTCCAGTTCTGCAACTCCATGGTAAGAGCCCTACACAGGTGTGCCATTTTAAATCTTTTTTTTTTTTTTTATCATGTTGCTACTGTACTTTTCTGTTTAGATATGTATAGGTACGAAAATACCATTCTATTACAACTGCCTATAGTATTTAGTACAGTAACATGCTATACAGGTTTGTAGCCTCGGAGCAACAGGCTATACAATGTAGTCTAGGTGTGGAGTAGTTTATACCTTCCAGGGTTTGTGTAAATACACTCTATGATGTTTGCAAAACAAAAGCACCTAATGACTAATGATGCATTTCTTAAAATGTATCCCCATCCTTAAGAGACGCATGACTGTAAAAGGAAAATTTTAAATACAATCTTCTGATTTAATCTTTTTTTCTTTTTATTTTTTTAAGTTTTTAGGTCCCAGACGGTGGCTCATGCCTGTAATCCCAGCACTTTGGGAAGTCAGGGTAGCAAGATTACTTGAGCCCAGGAGTTTGAGACCAGCCTGGGAAATGTAGTAAGACTGTCTCTATAAAAATACTTTTTAAATTAGCTAGGTATGGTGGCACATGACTATATAGTCCCAGCTACTCTGGAGGCTGATGCAGGAGGATCACTTGAGCCTCGGAGGTCAAGGCCTCAGTGAGCCATGATCATACCACTGCACTCCAGCCTGGGCACCAGAGTAAGACCCTGTCTCAAATAAACAAGTAAACAATGAAGTTATTTATAAACACTTATGTCTTTCACCATTAAATCCTAAGTGAAACAAATAATGAAAATAAAAATAAGTATCTACATCAGAACTCTTCTTCATTCCCAAACAATAAAAGATCAAATACAATAATACTAACTGCTCTAAAAAAAAGAAAGAGAATCTCAAAGTGTTTGATATCTAAAGTAACAATATTAAATTAGGAAAATAAAATGAAAATATCTCCAAATAAGCTATCAAAAAAAAAAACAACAACAAAATAATCACATTTTTCAGAGGTGATCTATACATAGAATTTGGAAAAAAAATCAGATCAACAATATTCACCAGGTGTCCCCAGGACTTAGAACTGAGCCTTAACAAGCTGGTACCACTTTTCAAACAATACAATAATATGGCCTTGGATAAATGGCAAAATCATTACAAAACACTGACTTTCCCACCTTTAACAACAGACATGTACATGTCAGTCTTTCCCATTCAACTGTAAGCTCCTCTCAGGGAAAAGAATGGGTTATTGACCTTTGTGCCTGACATAAAATAATCCCTGCATAAACGTTCGCCAAATAAAAATAACCGTTAAAGCAATTAAAGACTAACAGCAATAAAGAGCAGAAGATTGTTGTTTTGTTTTGTTTTTTACCTGTGGAATGATGCCAGCCTGGCTTTCTTCTTGTTTACCCATCATTGTATAAGATTTTCCAGCACCAGTCTGCCCATAGGCAAAAATACAAACATTATATCCCTCAAAGGCATGTAAGAGCATTTCCTTTCCAATGTCATTGTACACACGGTTTTGAGATGCAAAGCAGGGATCTTCAGGCTGTAATGAGTAAAAGGAAAAATAAATGACCGTTTATTCATATTTCTTCCTATACTTACTTGATAGCTTCCATAATAAATAAAAGTGTCTGGAATCAGAACAGTCACCTAAAATTCACTTCACATTTTTTAAGCTCCCTCTACACAAATTTACTTTTCTCATTAAATACATGCACATGCACACACACACACTCACAAACATAAGCACTATTACAGTCATCCAGGTCAGTCATACTTAAAAATATCTACATAAAATTATCTGGCATAATTTCATTTCATTTTCTATAACTTTAAAAGTATCACTCTTTCATTCACAGAGCCAAGATTTTCTTAAGTGAAAAATGAGAATAAAAGATGCTTCTTGTTAGGGATTGTTCACATATAAAATACTTCTTTGAACTCACTCCAGCTAGTAGAACTATTTCTCAATAAACACTGCTTTCAGGGAAGAGCGTTTCCATTCTCCTCTCAGTCCCTTCCCTTGACAATTAGGCTTTGTCAATAGTTAAAAACATCTATTCCCCAGGGCTGGGCACAGTAGCTCATGCCTGTAATCCCATCACTTTGGGAGGCTGAGGCAGATAGATCACTTGAGGACAGGAGTTCGAGACGAGCCTAGCCAACATGGCGAAACCTCATCTTTACTAAAAATACCAAAAAACTAGCCAGGCATGGTGACACACGCCTGAAATCCCAGCTACTCAGGAGGCTGTGGCAGGAGAATTGCTTGAATCGGAGAGGTAGAGATGTAGTGAGCCGAGATTGTGCCACTGCACTCCACCCTGGGCAACAGAGCAAGACTCAGTCAAAAAATAAAAATAAAAAAGGCAGGAAAAACAAAACCAAAAACATCTAACAAAGAGATGAACCATGCAGAAGTAAACTCCAGGAACAATCCCTAACAAGAAGCAACATTTGGGGTTCCACACTGAGTAAGGGTACCAGGAAGGGCCCTACTCTCCATTTTCCTAGACATTGGTAATCTTTTGTTTCCCATGTGGATCTGCAGTCTCTTTCATTCATTCATTCATTCATTCATTCATGAGACAGAATCTTGCTTTGTCACCCAGGCTGGAGTACAGTGGTGTAACCTTGGCCCACTGCAACCTCTACCTCCCGGGTTCAAGCTATTCTCCTGCCTCAGCCTCCCAAGTAGCTGGGATTATGGGCACCTACCACCACGCCCAGTTAATTTTCTTTTCTTTTTTTTTTTTTGAGATGGACTTTCACTCTGTTACCCAGGCTGGCATGCACTGGCACAATCCTGACTCACTGCAACCTCTGCCTCTGGGGTTCAAGCGATTTTCCTGTCTCAGCTTCCTGAGTAGCTGCGATTACAGGTGCCAACCACCATGCCTGGCTAATTTTTGTACTTTTAGTAGAGATGGGGTTTTACCATGTTGGTCAGGCTGGTCTCAAACTCCTGACCTAAGGTGATCTGCCCGCCTCAGCCTCCCAAAGTGCTGGATTACAGGCATGAACCACTGTACCTGGCTGCTAATTTTTTTTTTTTGTATTTTTAGTAGAGACAGGGTTTCATCTTTCAAAATGTTCAAAACTCACACTGCCTTACTACAATTAAAAAAACAACTGGCCGGGCACAGTCACTCATGCCTATAATCTCAGCATGCTGGGAGGCTGAGGCAGGTGGAGAGGTCAGGAGTTTGAGATCCGCCTGGCCAATATGATGAAACCCCATCTCTACTAAAAATAGAAAAATTAGCTGGGTGCCTATAGTCCCAGCTGGTCGGGAGGCTGAGGCAGGAGAATCGTTTAAACCCAGGAAGCAGAGGTTGCAGTGAGCCAAGATTGCTCCACTGCACTCCAGCCTGGGTGATAGAGCGAGACTGGGTCTCAAAAAAAAAAAATCATCAATTTCACTGTGGTCATTCCAATCTTGCTGGCCATTCCCTCAAAATTCAACTTAAAATGAAAAGTACTCTAAGCAATTTTAATTTGGCATTTCCGGCCAGGCATGGTGGCTCACGCCTGTAATCCCAGCACTTTGGGAGGCCAACACAGGTGGATCACTTGAGGTCACAAGTTTGAGATCAGCCTGGCCAACATGGTGAAACCCTGTCTCTACTAAAAATACAAAACTTAGCCAGGCACAGTGGCATGCGCCTGTAATTCCAGCTACTTAGGAGGCTGAGGCAGGAGAATCGCTTGAACCTGGGAGGCAGAGGTTGCAATAAGTAGAGATGGCGTCACTGTACTCCAGCCTGGGCGACAGAGTGAAACCCCATCTCAAAAAAAAATAATAACAACAATAATAATAATAATTTGGCATTTCCTAAGATCAATGGACAATAATGTTGGTAATGAGGATCCTAAGATACTGATAAATAAATCCTCAAGGGATGTCTAAAATCAGTATAAATTTAGTGTAGGTTCAGCATAAATTTGGTGTAAGCTAATATATGTTCTATATGTGTATATATTTACATATATATGTGTGCATAAACTTTCCATCAACCAAAATACTTTCTAAGAATGAAAATGCTACATTACTATATCAAAGAATGAACTTATGCTAGACAACACTTAAAAAACAAAACTTGGACATGCTCAGCTAAGAGAAAAGACAAATTGTCAAGGAAAAGAGGAAAGGAGGCAGGAGCTGGCAGTGCTGTGGAATGAGGGTACTCACTGAGGTATGAGACCAGTAGGAATAGTCGAAGCTGAAGGACTTTGGAGCTTCCTTTGGATTCTTTGGGTTAATAATACCTAGAAGATAAAAAATGTTTCATTTTACAAGTCACTCAATTACAAGTTATTTAGTTAAACATGTTATTCTGTGTGTTCAAAACACCCCAATCAGTAAATTCATACCACTAAATCTGAATAGGACAACTGAAAATCAACAGGCTGGGCTCAGTGGCTCATGCCTGTAATCTCAGCACTTTGGGAGTCCGAGGCAGGCAGATCACTTGAGGTCAGGAGTTCAAGATCACCCTGGGCAACATGGTGAACCCCTGTCTCTACCAAAAAATGCAAAAAAACTATCCGGGCATAGCAGTACATGCCTGCAGTCCTAGCTACTTAGGAAGCTGAGGTGGGAGGATTGCTTGAGTCTGGAAGTTTGAGGTTGTAGTTAGCTATTATCGACCAACTGCAGTCCAGCCTATTTTGAGATCCTGTCTCAAAAAGGGAAGGAAGGAAGGAAGGAAGGAAGGAAGGAAGGAAGGAAGGAAGGGAGGAAGGGAGGGAGGGAGGGAGGGAGGGAAGGAGGGGGAGGGGAGGGAGGGAGGGAGGGGGAGGGGGGAGGGAGGGGAGGGGAGGGGAGGGGAGGGGAGGGGAGGGGAGGGGAGGGGAGGGAAAAATAATCACAGTTTTAAGAGGTAATTTATTCTGTGACAACGTCTATCCTCCCTAGGTAAGTAAGCAGTCAAAATTTGGAAATGAACCACATTACTATTTCTATTCTTTTTGGAGACAGAGTCTCACTCTATTCCCCAGGCTGGAGAGCAGTGGTGTGATCTCATCTCTCTGCAACCTCCACCTCCCAGGCTCAAGAAATTCTCCTGCCTCAATCTCCTGAGTAGCTGAGATTACAGGCACCTCACCACCATGCCCAGATAATTTTTCTATTTTTAGTAGAGACAGGGTTTCCCATGTTGGCCAGGCTGGTCTCGAACACGTGACCTCAGGTGATCCACCTGTCTCAGCCTCCCAAAGTGCTGGGATTATAGGCATGAGCCGCCACACCTGGCCCACATTACTATTGCAAGGCACCTGTTAAGCACAGAAATATTGGAACACATCGGAAATGGAGCTGGGCGCAGTGGCTCACACCTATAAACCCAGCACTTTGGGATGCCAAGGCAGGTGGATGACTCGAGGTCAGGAGTTTGAGACCAGCCTAGTGAACATGATTAAACCCCATCTATACTAAAAATAGAAAAGTCAGCCAGGCGTAGTGGTACATGCCTGTAATCCCAGCTACTCTGGAGGCTGAGGCAAGAGAATCATTTGAACCCGGGAGGCAGAATTTGCAGTCAGCCTGGGCAACAGAGTGAGACTTCATCTCAAGAAAAAAAAAAGTGAAAATCAGAAAATTACTGAATGAATCCAACCGCTGTTTGAAAGAAGCTCTTTTTAAAGATCTTACTTTCTACTTCAGAAAAGCATTTGGTAATGAAGCACTCGTAACAAATGTTCCTTCTTTTTTTCTATTTTTTTAAAATTTTACAAGAGTTGCCTCCCCTCAGGATCAACTCTATTATTTCTAAAATCTACGGTTGACAAGTACGTAAACGTGTATGTGTGTGTATGCACGTAATGTGGTATACAGTGGAATCACAGACTTAAGTTATTTTAGAGTGTAATTAACCACGCTACCAGTATTCAGAACAGACCCTGGCATAAAGTAGACACTCAGTAAATATTCTGTTTTTTATCCTCCCTAGGTTAGTTTGCAGCCAAAATTTGGAAATGAACCACATTACAGCAAAATTATTTTTTTGACTGAAATGCACGTCACTGCCCACGTTAAGAGTGATTTCTCATGTCATTAATCCAGCCACATTATACTTCAGGGACTATGAATGCTAAAACTTAAATCTTTCTCCCTCACTCATACACACAAAGCTTTAGCTCCTCAAATTTCACATGAATCTTTATGGCATGCGATCATGAAATCTCCTCCAAGACTGGACATCTCAACCAATCCACACCTTTGAGACAAGGCCATATCTTAGGCTATCAGTGAGATCAGGATTAAAAAATAAATCTGTCTCAGACAGCTGCTACTCAGTACACAAATAGCAACAGTTGCTCCGGTTCTTAGGATTCTCTCTCTTGCTGGATTCCACTGGGTATAGCCATGCACTTATGTTCCAACCTCAAATGCTGACAGAGTATTAATAAAGCTCACACTGTACATAATCATGTGACAAAGAGACATGGTTCTAGAAAGAACATCTCTCTACACACAAATGGTAATCCAAGCAAAGCAGTGTACTTCTAACCAAAGAGGTATTAAATACAAGACTTAAAAAACAGCCAACGTGCACAGAACACTTACTCTGAGCCATAAGTACTTTCTATCTACTAACCCCCTTTTTTCCCCCCTGAGACAGGATCTCTGTGGCCCAGATTGGAGTACAGTGATACGGTCACAATTCAGTACAGACTCAACCTCCTGGGCTCGAGTGATCCTCCCACCTCAGCCTCCTGTGTAGATAGGACCACAGGTTCATACCATCACACCCAACTAATTGTTTTTATTTTTTGTAGCAATGGGATCTCACTATGTTGCCCAGGCTGGTCTCAAACTCCTGGGCTCAAGCCATATTCATGCCTCAGCTTCTCAAAGCACTGGGATTACAGGTATGAGCCACCACACCACATCTACTAACCTATTTGATGCTCCCAATCACTCAATGAGGCAGATGTTTCATTACCCCCATTTTACAGATAAAGAAACCATCAAGAGAGGTTAAATAACTTATTAATGGCTCCAGACCTAGCTAGTGCCAGATTCAGAATATAATTTTGGAGAGTTTGGCTCCAGAGTTCACACTGTTAGCCAAGACACCATCATTTAAATGCTTATTCCCTAAATGCAGCATTGCCAAGGCTAAAGGTAGGAAGGCATTTTCATTGATACATGTGCACACGTACGTGTAAGTGGCCACCCCACTAAAATCATACTATACGCATTGTTTAAAACTCTCTTTATGGGCAGGGAGCAGTGGCTCACACCTGTAATCCCAGCACTTTGGGAGGCCAGCCAAGGTGGGTGGATCACCTGAGGTCAGGAGTTGGAGACCAGCCTGGCCAACATGGTGAAACCCCATCTCTGCTAAAAATATAAAAAATTAGCCAGGCGTGATGGTGCACACCTATACTTCCAGCTACTTGGGAGGCTGAGACAAAAGAATCGCTTGAACCCAGGAGGTGGAGGTTGCAGTGAGCCAAGACTGCATCACTACACTTCAGCCTAGGCAACAACAGCAAAACTCTGTTTCAAAAAAAATAAAAAATAAAAACCTCTTTATGGCCAGGCAACGGCAACTCATACTTATAATCCCAGCACTTTGGGAAGCTCAGGCAGAAGATCACTTGAGTCCAGGAATTTGAGACCAGCGGGGCAACATGGTGAAATTCCATCTCTCCAAAAATACAAAAGTTAGCCAGACATGGTGGTGTGTGCGTGTACTCCCAGCTATTGAGGGGGCTTAGGCAGTAAGATCACCTGAGCCCAGGGAAGTCCAAGCTGCAGTGAACCAAGTGGGAACTGAGGGCCAGGCATGGTGGCTCACGCCTGTAATCCCAGCACTGTGGGAGGCCAAGGTGGGCAGATCACAAGGTCAGGAGCTAGAGACCATACTGGCCAACATTGTGAAACCCCATCTCTACTAAAAATACAAAAATTAGCTGGGTGTGGTGGTGGGTACCTGTAATCCCAGCTACTTGGGAGGCTGTAGCAGAAGAATTGCTTGAACCAGGGAGCTGGAACTTGCAGTGAGGTGAGATAGCACCACTGCACTCCAGCCTGGCAACAGAGCCAGACTCCATCTCAATAAATAAATAAATAGGAACTAAGAGGACTGTAGTTCCTAAAACATGAATGACCACACAAATTCTACAAAGAAAATGGAAATGAGTGTCATACTGTGTTAGTCAGATTCTAGGTTTCAGTAGCTCAGCAATAAGAACAATGATGAGACAGGGCATGCCCTCTGAGGTAATCCTCACCCTCAAAAACATGGTTATAATGAACACTTCAAGCCTCTAGAAAATTTGCTTTCAAAAAACTTTTAGGCCTCTGAACCATAAGACGGGGCCACAAAATAAATGATAAAGCTTTTTTTTGTGCGTGTGAGATGGTAGTTTTGCTCTTGTTGCCCAGGCTGGAGTGCAATGGTGGGATCTCGGCTCACTGCAATCTCTACCTCCTGGGTTCAAGTGATTGTCCTGCCTCAGCCTCCCAAGTATCTAGGATTACAGGCAAATGCCACCACACCCAGCTAATTTTGTATTTTAGTAGAGACAGAGTTTCACCATGTTGGTCAGGCCAGTCTTGAACTCCTGACTTAAGGTGATCCACCTACCTCAGCATCCCAAAGTGCTGGGATTACAGGGGTCAGCCACTGTGCCTGGCCAATAAAGCTTTTAAGTCATATTTCACTCAGCCTTTTAGCTACCAATTCTATTAAGAATGACTGAAAGACTACTCCCATCTTATCCCTTTGTTCTCTTTTCCTCAGTAAAAAAAGAAATAAAGAAAAACTACACTAATGAGTTAACTTCCTCAATTCACACAAAATCCTTTTCCTCTTTGTCAATATTCCTTTCTCCCAGACCTTTGAATCTTCTGAAACTAATAGATTTTCCTAACTTACATCTTCAAAACCAAGCTGCTTTTATTTTATTTTACTTTTTTAGACAGAGGCTCACTCACCTTCCGCTGGAGTACAGTGGTGTGATCTGAGCTAAGTGCACCCACCACCTCCCAGGTTCAAGCAATTCTCCCGTCTCAGCTTCCTCAGTAGCTGGGATTATAAGCACCTGCCATCATGCTCAGTTTATTATTATTATTATTATTATTATTATTATTATTTTGAGACAGAGTCCCACTCACCTTCCCAGGCTGGAGTGTGGTGGCGCGATTTCAGCTCACTGCAACCTCTGCCTCCTGGGTTCAAGTGATTCTCCTGCCTCAGCAGCCTGAGGAGCTGGTACTACAGACACTCACCACCACATCTGGCTAATTTTTATATTTCTAGTAGAGATATTGGTCAGGCTGGTCTTAAACTCCTGACCTCGTGATTCGCCCACCTCAGCCTCCTAAAGTGCTGGGATTACAGGTGTGAGCCACCGTGACCAGACAAATTTTTGTATTTTAGTAAGATGAGGTTTGACCATGTTGGCCAGGCTGATCTTGAACTCCTGACATCAGGTGATCCATCTGCCTTAGCCTCCCAAAATGCTAGGATTACAGGTGCGTGCCACTGCACCCACCCCCAAGCTGCTTTTAAAATAATTGCTTCTGGCCGGGTGCAGTGGCTCACACCTGTAATCCCAGCACTTTGGGAGGCTGAGGCAGGCCAATCACCTGAGATAGAGAGTTCGAGGCCAACCAGACCAATGTGGAGAAACCCTGTTTCCACTAAAATTACAAAAATTGGCCAGGCTCGGTGGTCCATGCCTGTAATCCCAGCTAATGGGGAGGGTGAGGCAGGAGAATCGTCTGAACCTGAGAGGCAGAGGTTGCGGTGAACCAAGATTGCACCATTGCACTCCAGTCTGGGCAACAAGACCCAGACTCTGTTACAAAATGAATAAATAACTGCCTCTATCAACAACAAATCAATTTTTTTCCCCAGACAGTTCCTTCTGTCACCCAGGCTGAAGTGCAGTGGCTTAATCATGGCTAACTGCAGCCTAGAATTCCTGGGCTCAAGTGATCCTCGCTCCTCAGCCTCCCAAGTAGCGAGGCCTACAGGTGTGGGCTACCATGCCAAGCCAATATTTAAATTTTTTTGAAGAGACTCGGGGCTTTGCCAGGTTGCCCACGCTGTGTCAAACTCCTGGCTCAAACAATCCTCCTTCCTGGGCATCCCAAAGTACTTGAATTACAGGCATGAGCTACCATGCCTGGCCCAATATTCTAAACACATAAAAGAACAATTTAAAAATACCGTATTTACAAAAATTAGCTGGGTGTAGTGGTGTGTGCCTGTAGTCCCAACTACTTGGGAGGCTGAGGCAAGAGAATCGCTTGAACCACAAAGGCAGAGGTTGCAGTGACCCAAGATATCGCGCCACTGCACCCCAGCCTGGGCAAGAGAGCAAGACTCCGTCTAAAAGAAAAAAGAAAAAAAAAAAAAAAAACTTTAGATGTTTTGTGACCTTGGGTATTACTGCACTTTTGTGTCTTCTAAAATTGAGGTAATACCTAGTTTACGGAATTAAATGAGCCACACACTTACACATATGTTAATTTTTCTTAAATAGGTATTTTACCTTGTTTTAAACTCTTGATATTTGGTAATTATAGTAATATTCCATTTGAACGTTAAACCAAAATAAGAGGGCATGAGTTGAAGTGCAGAGACCAGATGACAGAACACATCAACCACTGTAGAACATCTGGGAACTTTGCTTTCCATTTGTATAACATAAAGACTCCCATAACAACTACATTTTGCATAAGAAATCCATGAGTCCCAGAATCTGGTGTTGCCAGGGCAGCAAGAGAGATGAGTCCATTCCTACATCAAAAGCATTATGTCAGCTGGGCATAGTGGCTCACACTTGTAATCCCAGAGCTTTGGGAGGCTGAGTTAGGAGGATCACTTGAGCCTAGGAGTTTGAGGCCAGCCTGGGCAACATAGTGAGATCTTATCTCTACTAAAAACATAAAAAATTAGCCAAGCATGGTAGCATGCACCTGTAGTCCCAGTTATTCAGGAAGCTGAGGAAGAAGGATCACTTGCGCCCAAGAGGTTGAAGCTACAGTGAGCCACTAGTGCCCCACCGCACTCCATCCAGCTTGGGCAACATAACCAGACCCTATCTCAAAAAAAAGAAAGAAAGAAAGAAAGAAAAGGAAGGTAAGCTAACCTAAAAAATATTTCTAGAAAACATTTTAACAGATTTTACCTATGAAGGGCCAGGCACAGTGGCTCATGCCTGTAATCCCAGCACTTTGGGAGGCCAAGGTGGGCAGATCAAGAGGTCAGGAGTCAAGACCAGCCTGGCCAACATGGTGAAACCCCATCTCTATTAAAAATGTAAAAATTAGTTGGGCATGGTGGTAGACACCTGTAATCCCAGCTACTTGGGAGGCTGAGGCAGTAGAATCTCTTGAACCTGGGAGGCAGAGGTTGCAGTGAGCCGAGATTGAGCCACTGCACTCCAGCCTGGGCAAGTCTTAATAAAAAAAAAAAAAAATTTACCCATGAAGTAGAATACCATAGAGCAGGGGTCCACACCCCTGGGTCACAGACGGGTACTGTCCTGGCCTATTAAGGAACCAGGCCACACAGCAGGAGGTGAGCAGCAGGCAAGTGAGCTGTCAGACCAGTGGTGGCATCAGATTCTCATACCAGCACGAATCCTATTGTGTGCTGCACATGTGAGGGATCTAGGATGCCTGCTCCTTATAAGAATCTAACTAATGCCTGATGATCTGATGGTTTTGGGTTTTATCCCAAAACCATCTGTCCCCATCCCCATCTATGGAAAAATTGTCTTCCATGAAACCAGTTCCTGGTGCCAAAAACGTTGGGGACCACTGCTTTAGAAGCTTTAATGTGATCTTACTCTAAGTATCTAATGTTACCCTAGGTCCATTTATAAGCATGTAATAAACTCTGTAAGCCTTAATTTTTTATTTTCTTATCTGTAAAATGGGTATAATAATAATAGTAATGATAGTGCCTAACTATACAGAACTGTCATTAATTCTCATGTTTTGGCTCAAGGCATAGCATAAAGTAAATATTCAAAACATTGTTTTCTTGGTCAGGCGCCGTGGCTCACACCTATAATCTCAGCACTTTGGGAGGCCGAGACAGGTGGATCACAAGGTCCAGAGATTGAGACCATCCTGGTCAACATGGTGAAACTCTGTCTCTACTACAAATACAAAAATTAGCTGGGCGTGGTGGCGCATGCCTGTAGTCCCAGCTAGTCGGGAGGCTGAGGCAGGAGAATTGCTTGAACCCAGGAGATGGAGGTTTCGGTGAGCCGAGATCACGCCATTGCACTCCAGCAACTGGGTAAAAAGAGCAAGACTCCAACTCAAAAAAAAAAAAGTTGTTTTCTTTAACAAATATTTGTATGTCTATCATAGCCCAGACCTATAGACCTAGTGAAAACAAGTCCCTGCTCACATGGAGCTTACATTCTAATGAAGGCATCAGATAATTAACTAATAGAAATAGCATAATGTTGGAAAGAAAAATAGAGCCAGGTTAGGAGATAAAAGATGACAGAGTAAGTGGTAGAAGTGGCTATTTTAGATAAAAGCAAGCAAGCTGCCACCTTCATGCAGATTACTAAGCAGTAACCTGAATGAAGTTTAAGGAACAGCAAGACCAGCAGTGTAGCCAGGTGGGCAAATGATGATGAAATATGAAATCAGATAGCCAGCCAGAGACCAAACTCTGGGAGGCTGTGTGGTCAAAGTGAGAATTTTCAGTTTTATTCTAAAAGTGGTAAGGACTGGGCACAGTAGCTCACACCTCTATAATCCCAGCACTTTGGGAGGCCTAGGTGGACATATTGCTTGAGCTCAGATACCAGCCCGGCCAACATGGCAAAACCCTGCCTCTACTAAAAACACAAAAATTAGCTGGGTGTGGTAGCACGTGCCTGTAGTCCCAGCTACTCAGGAGGCTGAGGCACGAGAATCACTTGAACCTGGGAGGCAGAGGTTACAAGACAGCTGAGATCACATCACTGCACTCCAGCCTGGGTGACAGAGCAAGACTCTTGTCTCCAAAAAAATTAAAAAAATAAAAATTAAAACTAATTAAAATAAAAGTGATAGAAAACAAGTGAAGAATTTTAAGCAGAAGGATGACAGGATCTGATTTATATTTCTTTTTTGGGGGGGGATGGAGTCCCACTCTGTCACCCAGCAAGCTGGAGTGCAGTGGCACGATCTCGGTTCACTGCAATCTCTGCCTCCCAGATTCAAGCAATCCTCCTGCCTCACCTCCCAAGTACCTGGGACTACAAGCACATGCCACCATGCCCAGCTAACGTTTTTATTTTTAGTAGAGACGGGGTTTCACTATGTTGTCCAGGCTGGTCCTGAACTCTTGATTTCATGATCTGCCTGCCTCCCAAACTGCTGGGATTACAGGTGTGAGTCACCATGCCTGGCCCTCATTTATATTTCTAAAATATGACTGGATACTGCATGGGAATAAGGGCAAAAGCAGAGAGACAGGAGGCTATTGCAGTACTGATCTGGACTAGAGTAGAAATGGCAAAAGGTAACTGATTCAGGATATATTGTGAAGGCAAAGATGGCAAGACTTACTGATTGATTTTATGTGGTCTATGAGAAAAAGGTTAAGAATGACTCCAATATTTTTGGTCTGGGCAACTAAAAGAATTGGTAAGAATGAAGAGCCACTTTGGGTGGTCGGGAAGGGGAAAAAAATAACAGTTCTGTTTAGGACATTTTGAGTTTGAGATGCTTCCTTGGCCTTCAAATAGAGTTCAGTTGGAAGCTGGGTAGAGAAGTCTAGACTTCGACAGAGAGGTCCAGGCTAGAGAAGTGAATCTGGGAGTTATCATCATCTCAATGACATTTAAGCCCCCAGAACTAGAAGAAATCACCTGGGGGCAGGGGGGTCTCTCTTCTCCAGAGAGAGAGATCTGAAGACAAAATCCTGGTGGACTTTTAACCTAAGGAGGTAAAGAATAATCAACCTGGGAGGAAAGAAGGCAATGAGAAGAGTATGGGGCACTAAGAGTTAAGAAAATGAAATATCTGAAGTAGGCGGTCACACTATGTTCCCTACTATTATTAGAATGATTATCATCATAACCACTTACAGGACTCTCTAGAGGATTGAGTTCAGGCTATCTCCTGATTTCCCTAATAACTTGCTCTGCTCACTCTCACCTCTGGACCTTGCCGCTTTCATAAATACTCCTTCATAAATCAGAAAGGCAGCCTTAGCATCTAAGACCTAAATCTATCTTTTCCCCAAATCCAAAGGAAAGACGATTGATTGTTCCTTTATCCTCTCCATACAACTTTCACACCTTCTCCCTTTTGTCTTCGAGGTTTTTATTCGTAATGATGTAGCCAACACTAATTACCTTAGGAGAGTTGGAGAAGGGCAGGACACTATAATTTCCATAAAGCCTGATTTGAAGACTTTTATCCAAGGTAAACGTAAATGCCTTCAAAATGACTATCAGAACATGTTTCAAAGGTCTTAGTTTACTCAGGAACCACAATGACCATCTTCAATTTTACCCTTTTCCTGCCTTATTCCCAATTTTGCTGCTTTAGCATAAAGATGCAGAAATAACACTTTAATTACTGAGCTCTAGAAAATAAGGCAGTCAAAACAAGATTAGTATTTAAACGCCTTTTAATTCTCCAGAATAAATTTATCTAATATCTGTCTCTATGTAGTAATTATACTGTTGTTGGCAAACTACTAAAGATACTGCCTGCAACTATAATTAACATATCTGTGTGGCAACACTGTGACATTATATTAGCTTTAGTAACCAAGCACATTCAGGACTTGTTAAAAATCCCAGTGACATCTCCAGCACAATCTTCTGCTCTAAAAGCCTCCTGCAACAATTAAGAAAAATGGCACACAATAAAAATATTTTATACACTGCTCATATTTTAAAACCATAAAACCAAAACCCATAGGCAACTCCCTCCCCTCCTCACAATATAGGAAATATAGTAAAACCTAGTGCCATAAAGAAGATTTGGGCAAAAGATCTACAATCATAAAGTTCCTTAATCATTTACAACAACAAATTTAGATTCCTAGTTTTTATAAAACAGGCATAAATGTACTATATATGTTCACTCTTTACTCAATCCCAGAGTATTAAAAATTAAATTACAATAGCAAAATAGGAAAACAAATTACAACCTTCAATGTCACAGTGTGATCACACTGATATAAAAACATGCTACTTAGAGTACACGTTGAATAAACTCTCAACAATTCTGCTCTTCCTAAGCAAATTTTGAATGATTTTAAAGAGAGATTATTTAGAAGTCCTAGATCTCACTCAACCTAAGATGCCCAAAGACATGTAAACTCATAATTATCT
The DNA here is from genome assembly GCA_031835075.1 of Saguinus oedipus. Taxonomy (NCBI): domain Eukaryota; kingdom Metazoa; phylum Chordata; class Mammalia; order Primates; family Cebidae; genus Saguinus; species Saguinus oedipus. The sequence goes on along the minus strand of CM063175.1, from coordinate 48,045,674 downwards.
GCCCCTTCCCCTGAGCTTTTTCCTCATGACTTCCCTCCATCAAGAAAATAAATAAAAATAAATTTTATTTTAATTTTTAATTTTTATTTATTTATTTATTTATTTATTTTGAGGTGAAGTCTCGCTCTGTCACTCAGGCTGGAGTGCAGTGGTACAATTTCAACTCACTGCAACCTCTACCTCCCAGGTTCAAGCAATTATCTGTGTTAGCCTCCTGAGTAGCAGGCGCCCACCACCGTACCTGACTACCTTTTTTGTGTTTTTAGTAGAGACGGGGTTCCAATCAAATTGTAATCTAACAGTTAAATTCAAATTAAGCATAGACATTAAGCATTACTGCATAGAATAGTAAAACTTAGTATTTTCAGAGGTGATATGCTCTCTAACAGTAAGGGTTCTGGAGACAGACGGCCCAAGTTCATTTTCTACTTCCCTCAATTCATAGATATGTGAGCCCAGGTAAGACAGCCAATACCTCTGTCTCAATTCCTTCATCTGTGAAATAGGGAAAGAGTACCTGCCACAGAATTATTGTAAGGATTCAGTAAGATAAAATCTGCTTAATTGTGCTTGGCACAACTTAAGTGTTTGTTGTTGTTAATTACTAATTATGGTGTATTTATCCCCACTAAAACGCACTTTTTTTTTTTTTTTTTTTTTTGGTATTTTAGTAGAGATGGGGTTTCACCATGTTGGTCAACCTGGTCTTGAACTCCTTACCTCAGGGGATCCACCTGCCTTGGCCTCCCAAAGTGCTGGGATTACAGACGTGAGCCATCGTGCCCAGCCTAGGCAACTGTTTTCTTGCTCTGTCACCCGGGCTGGAGTACAGTGGCACGAGCTTGGCTCCCTGCTACCTTGGCCTCCAAGGTTCAAGCATTCCTCTCACCTCAGCCTCCCAAGTAGCTAGGATTACAGACATGTGCCACCAGGCCCAGGTAATTTTTTTGTATTTTTAGTAGAGATGGGGGTTTCATTATGTTGCCCCGTCTGGTCTCAAACTCCTGACCTTAAGTGATCTGCCCTCCTCAGCCTCCCAAAGTGCTGGGATTACAGGCATGAGCCACCACCACACCTGGCCTAAAAGGCAATTCTAAAAGTGAACTTTTTGTTTTTCCCTTTACCCATTTTGCCTCCTCAAGTTTATTCACAGTTAAAGGAACTCTTCAGTCTCAGACCAGAACAATGTGATGGGGAAAGAGCAAGCGTAGTTAAATCATTTCTTCATTGTGTTCTTCACTGCAGTTTTCTGGTAAGCCAAAACCAAAAGGGCTTCTCAGACATGATCTACCTTTCCCTGTCATCCCTCTCAGTTACAAGTCATGCACCGCATAGCGAACTGTCCATCAGCGGGCTGCATATAGCAAAGTCCACATATATGAGTGGTCCCATAAGATTACATTAATAATATCACAATTTTACTATCATATTTGTACACTTTCTATGGTTAGATATGTTTAGATACACAAATACTCTACTCACCACCACTGTGTTACAATTCCCTACAGTATTCAGTACAGTAACATGTTATTCAGGTTTGTAACCTAGGAGCAAGAGACTATACCACAGCGCCTAGGTATAAAGTAGGCTCTACCCTGTAGGTTTGTGTAAGTACAATCTGCTATTCCCACAACAACAAAATCGCCTACCGACACATTTCTCAATGCATGACTGTATTTAGATTCTCTTCCTCAGTGCTTTCCTAATAGTCATCACACTGTTTTGATTATTTATCTAAATCTAAGATTAGAGTAAAATCTCTCTGAAGGCATGGTGGCTTTGACACCTAGGCTTGCAGAATAACAAAAACCTGTTTTCCTATAGGTGCTCTCAAAAACCTAACTGCGTATTTCTTATTCTTATCACCTATATGTATGTTCAAGGCATTTATCCCTAAACCAACAAACACAGTTAAAAACAGCTTTCACCTATACAATATTCCTGGATGAACAGGTACTACCCAAAACTGAACTGTGAGTGCCTGCTTTGTCTAACGTGGAACCAGAAGTAGCATTCCTTTCACGGTCTTGTGAACTGCATTCCAGATTTTGCTGCCATTATACCACTGCACACTTCACCAGGCAGCTACCAAAAGCAATCAGCACCACGATATTGGCTAGACTTTTAAAAACAAACTCCAAAACACCTCTAGAGAGTTGCAAAAAAGGCATTAAAAAAAATCGGGCATGGTTGCTTTCTCCTACGAGAAACCAACAAATGCACATATAAAGGTGGCACAAAGTATACTTTGGATTTTAACTAAGACAATCTCAAAGACAACAACAACATGAAAAGCAGCAAAGAAAGAGGACGTTTCCACCAAGATGATTTTATCCAGTGTGTCTCTCTTAGCCATCTTGATGTGAAAAGTATTTATTCAGATAAAGAAGCTTAAATTATATCATGCAATAAAAAGAAACTTCAGGGCGGGCACGGTGTCTCATGCCTGTAATACCAGCACTTTGGGAGGCCAAGGCGGGTGGATCACCTGAGGTCAGAAGTTCAAGACCAGCCTGACCAACATGGTGAAAGCCCACCTCTAATAAAAACTACAAAAATTAGCCAGGCATGTTAGCAGGTGCCTGTAATCCCAGCTACTCAGGAGGCTGAGGCAGGAGAATTGCTTGAACCCGGGAGGCAGAAGTTGCAGTGAGCTGAGACTGCACCACTGGACTCCAGCCTGGGCAACAGAGCAAGACTCCATCTCAAAAAAAATTAAAAGTAGGCTGGGCACGGTGGCTCATGCCTATAATCCAAGCACTTTGGGAGGCCGAGGCGGGTGGATCACAAGGTCAAGACATTGAGACCATCCTGGTCAACACGGTGAAACCCCGTCTCTACTAAAAATATAAAAATTAGCTGGGCATGGTGGCGCGCGCCTGTAGTCCCAGCTACTCGGGAGGCTGAGGCAGGAGAATTGCTTGAACCCAGGAGGCAGAGGTTGTGGTGAGCCGAGATCACGCCATTGCACTCCAGGCTGGGTAAAAAGAGTGAAACTCTGTCTCAAAAAAAAAAAAAGAAAAAAAAGAAATCCAAATACACAACAGCAAAAACTCCCTCCAACTTAGGGATAGGTTCAATTATTCCTGCCTTTAAACGTATGTTCCCACAGAAAATTTAGGCACTAAAACTAACCAAAGGCTTAGCACGGTGGCTCATGCATGTAATCCTAGCACTAGGCCAGGCACGGTGGCTCAAGCCTGTAATCCCAGCAGTTTGGGAGGCCGAGGCGGGTGGATCACGAGGTCAAGAGATCGAGACCATCCTGGACAACATGGTGAAACCCCGTCTCTACTAAAAAAAAAAAATACAAAAAATTAGCTGGGCATGGTGGTGTGTGCCTGTAATCCCAGCTACTCCGGAGGCTGAGGCAGGACAATTGCCTGAACTCAGGAGGCAGAGGTTGCAGTGAGCCGAGATCGCGCCATTGCACTCCAGCCTGGGTAACAAGAGCGAAACTCCGTCTCAAAAAAAAAAAAAAAAAAAATCCTAGCACTTTGGGAGGCTAAGGCAGGAGGATCCCTTAAGCCCAGGAGTTCAAAACCAGCCTACCCAGCCTGGGCAATATAGTGAGATCCCATCTCTATGAATAAATTAAAAATTAGCCAGGTGTGGTGGCACACACCTGTAGTCCAAGCTACTAGGGGAGGAAAGTGGGCAAATCACTTGGCCCCAAGAGGTTGAGACTGCAGTGAGCCATGACTGTCCCATTGCTTTCAGTCTGTGTAACAGAGCAAGACCTTGTCTCACAGACACACACACAAAAAAAACAACCACAAAAACAACTTACATAATTTTTCAAATAGTATACTATATAGTATGTATTATTTCATTTGATCCTCATAAACCTGAGATAGCAGGCTGGGAAGGCATTAGCAACATTTCCACTCAATAAGTGAAGAACCTAAGGCTCAAGTATCTGATAACAGAGGATGAATATAAATGAAATATGGTTCATAAATAGAATGGAGTATTAAGTAGCTACTGAAATTGTGTTCCTGAGGAATATTTAAGAAATGAGGGCCAGGTGCAGCGATCACACCTATAGCATTTTAGGAAGCCAGGGCAGGATGACTACTTGGGGCCAGGAATTCAAGACCAGCTTGGGCAACAAAGTAAGACGCCGTCTCTACAAAAAAACAAAAAAGTAATAATAATAAATAATTTTTTTACTCATAATTATCCCTTATTAAATCAAATCCATTAAATCCATCTTTATATTGATTTTCCACATTATTAAAAGTAACGGTTATGTCATATTTAAGGTAATTTCCATAACATCTTCTGCCATCCAACTCTATGCAATCCCCTTTCTGCTCTCTGAATGCTATTTGAGAGGCAGTTCTAGATCACTATGGAATTTTAAAATGGTTCAGGCCAGGCATGATGGCTCACTGCTATAATCCCAGCACTCTGGGAGGCCAAGGCAGGCAGATTACTTGAGGTTAGGAGTTCGAGACCAGAGTGGCCAACATGGTGAAACCCCGTCTCTATTAAACATACAAAATTATCCATGCGTGGTGACAAGCAACTGTAATTACAGCTACTTGGGAGGCTAAGGCAGGAGAATTGCTTGAACCTGGGAGGTAGAGGTTGCAGTGAGCCAAGATGCACCACTGAACTCCAGCGTGGACAACAGAGCAAGACTCCATCTCAAATATATATAAATTTCAATATCTAGGAATACACTTGTGTTTCAGCATTTGTCCTGAATATTAAAACATATAATTATGCTTTTGAAAAACCAACAAAACTAGTTAATTGTGATATACCCATATTACAAAATTTCAAAAGTTGTATAGAAAAATAGCAACATTAAAATATTAGAAAATAATTTGTTCAGCAGCAGGAAAAAAAAAATAGAAGATAGAAAAAGCAAACTAAAAAACAGTACATATAACCCAATTACATAAAAATCTTAATATGTACAGGCCAGACGTGGTGGTTGACGCCTGTAATCCCAGTACTTTGGGAGGCTGAGGCGGGCAGATCACCTGAGGTCGGGAGTTCAAGACCAGCCTGACCAACATGGAGAAACCTTGTCTTTATTAAAAATACAAAAAATTAGCCCAGTGTGGTGGTGCATGTCTGTATTCCCGGCTCCTCAGGAGGCTGAGGCAGAAGAATCGTTTGAAAAGGTGGTGGTTGCAGTGAACAGAGATCTCGCCACTGTACTCCAGCCTGGCAAAAGAGTGAGACTCTGTCTCAAAAAAAAGAAAAAAAAAATCTTGACATGTGTAAAGTAAAAGGAAAAGATCAGAGGAATATAGATTCAGATGTTAATGATCGTTCTCTCTTCTCAGTGGTGAGGTTAGAAATAATTTTGCTTCTGTCAGTATTCATCAAAACTGAAAGACCAGCAGATCACTTGAGCCCAAGAGTTTGGGCAACATGGTTTTTGCAGAAACACCCTCTACAAAAAATACAAAAATTAGCCAGTTGTGGTGGCACACAACTATGTTCCCAGCTACTGGAGAGGCTGAGGTAGGAGCACTGCTTGAGGCAGGGAGGGTAAAGCTACAGTGAGCCAAGATCACTCCACTGCACTCCAGCATGGGTGACAGAGTGAGACCCTTCTCATAAAAAATAAAAATTAAAAAAAACCTGAAAGAAAAAAAGACCAAAAAGATCCATCAAAACGTAGCAGTACACTGTGGTTAAGGAGATAAGAATAGAGATGACTAGCTGGGTGCAGTGGCTCACACCTGTAATCCCAGCACTTTGGGAGGCCGAGGCGGGTGATCACGAGGTCAAGAGATCAAGACCATCCTGGTCAACATGGTGAAACCCCGTCTCTACTAAAAATACAAAAAATTAGCTGGGCATAGTGGTGCGTGCCTGTAATCCCAGCTACTCAGGAGGCTGAGGCATGAGAATTGCCTGAATCCAGGATGCGGTGGTTGCAGTGAGACTGCACCATTGCACTCCAGCCTGGGTAAACAAGAGCGAAACTCCGTCTCAAAAAAAAAAAAAAAAAAAAAAAAAAGAATAGAGAGGACTTTTCTTTCCCACTTCCTTATTATTCACAGTGTTCATAATTTGTATGCATTTACATTTATTTTCATGTGGTTATATTAATTTATACTAGAAAAAGTATACAAATTTAAATGCATTACTTTCTTCTGGGTTTCTTTTTTAATGGGGTCTGTCTCACCCAGGCTAAAATGCATTGACACAAGCCTGGTGCACTGCAACCTTCACCTCCCAGGCTTAATAAATCTTCCTACCACAGGCTCCCGAGTAGCTGCAGCCACAGGCACATGCCACCATGCCCAGCTAATTTTTTTGCTTTTGGTAGAGACAGGGTTTTGCCATGTTGCCCAGGCTGGTCTTGTACTCCTGTGCTCAAGCAATCTGCCCATCTCAGCCTCCCAAAATGCCAAGATTACCAGCATGAGTTACCACACCTGGCCTAAATGCATTACTCACTCTTTTTTTTTTTTTTTTTTTTTGAGAGTTTTGCTCTTCTCGTCCAGGATGGAGTACAATGCCATAATCTCAGTTCACTGCAATCCATGCCTCCCAGATTCATGGGATTCTCCTCCCTCAGCCTCCCTAGTAGCTGGAATTACAGATGCCCACCACCACACCCAGTTAAGTTTTGTATTTTTAGTACAGATGTGGTTTCACCATATTGCCCAGGCTGGTTTCGAAATCCTGACCTGAGGTGATCTGCCTGCCTTGGCCTCCCAAAGTGTTGGGATTACAGGCATGAGCCACCGTGCCAAACCTAAATGCGTTACTTTCTAAACTCTTCCTTTCCAAATCTCCCTTTTGCCCTTCCTCCACGCCAAATTTTCTTTCTTTTTTCCTGAAACAGTGTCTCACTCTATTGCCCAGGCTAGAGCACAGTGGCACAATCATGGCTCACTGCAGCCTTGACCTCCAGGGCTCAAGTGATCCTCCCACTTCAGCCTCTCTAGTAGCTGGGACTATAGGTGTGCACCAGCTAACTTTTTTTGTATTTTTTGTAGAGACAGAGTTTCACCATGTTGCCCAGACTGGTCTCAAACTCCTGGACTCAAGCAATCCTGCTGCCTCAGCCTTCCAAAGTGCTGGGATTATAGGCATTGGGTCACTGTACCCAGCCCCAAATGTTCATTTTTTTTTTAAAGATGAAATCTTGCTCTGTCTCCCAGGCTGGAGTGCAGTGGTGCGATCTGGGCTCACTTCAACCTCTGCCGCCTGGGTTCAAGTGATTCTCCTGCTTCAGCCTCCCAAGTAGCTGGGATTACAGGTGCATGCCACCATACCCAGCTAATATTTTTTGTATTTTTAGTAGAGATGGGGTTTTACCATCTTGGCCAGGCTGGTCTTGAACTCCCTGTCTCAGTCTCCCAAAGTACTGGGATTACAGGCTTGACCCACTGCACCCAGCCCAAATTTTCAATAGTGGACATGAAATCATTCTTTGTATGCTGTGTAGCATTTGGTTTAGAAATGTATGTGTGAATGAAAAAGCCTTATAAGACATATAATGTGAGCAATAAACAGAAAAAAAAATCAGGGCTACTTCTATCCCAACCAAGATTGGGCACCGGGGAAAAAAAATCCTGGCAAAGGAAGGTTGATAAATATATGAATGAGATTCACCAAAGGGCAAGAAACAATCTATGGGTAAAAATAAAGCAAAATATTACAGTTCAGTCACTTGACAGAGTATACCTCATATTAAAATTGAAAACCAATTTCATCTACCTCCTGTTTTGTAGTGCATTTATACAGGTTTAATGTCTCCAGATTTACACAAATAACCTAACCATATATGTGAGAGATTAGATCATTAACTCTGGCTCATTTCCCTTTTTACTAAGTAATTAGACATTAAGAAATGCTTCCAAAGTGGGAGAACCTTGGCATATAATGGGATATTACTGAACAGAGCCATTTGTATGCACTTGGGACTCCAAAATGTCAAGGCAGTAACATTTATTTGTGCCATGGAAAATATTTCCTCCAAGACCAGAAAGTGCTTAAATAAAATAGCTACTTCGTGGTTTTCAAATATAGCACATTCCCTAAAGTACTCTTCATACTCTTCTACTTTTTCATAAAAGAGTTTATGGCAGAAACATTCTAGTGCACTCCATCTGCAATCAGTTATAATCCTTGTGAGCAGCAGTCCAGGCCAGCTTGCCAGCAAAGCAGCCTTTTTAATGTAGCTAACACATGTGTACAGCATATTCATTACCAACAAGACTATGTTCAAAATGCATGCCCTCTTCCAATCTAAGCCCAATGGTGTTTAAATAAAAAGCCAATAACACTTTCTAAACATAGCATCTTTCACACAAATGCCTCTCTTAAAAAATCTTTCACTTAAAAATTATTTGGCATACATATTAGTCAAATTACTAAGAAATTGCCATAGAAGGCTGAAAACAGAAACAGAAAACAGAAGTAGAAAACGGAAAATGCCAAAATTCTACAGGAAAAAGTTTCTCATACAATAAATGATAGTTCTCATCTGACTAGTTGCTTTCCAAGAACAGACACCTTTCAAAGAAACCAAACTGACTGCAATTCTGAGCCATGACAAAGTATTTTGCTAGAAAAACTAACCTCAATTTTTGCAAGACCAATTAACCTCCTGAGGATTTTTGTTTCAGTAGACTAACGCTGATTTAAAAGTCACAAATTTCTCCTGCAGGTATTGTACATGCAGGGAAACAATGTGTTATACTCTGCTGAGGGTAAGGAGTGCCATTATTTAGTCCTAACACTGCCACTAATAAGCTCTAATAAACTAAAATTCTGAAATTTTCCCCAAATATACCTTACTCACTCCTCAAGGTCCAGCTTAAATGGCATATCATCAATAAATCCTTATCTTTGCTCTTTACCAAAGTCACATTTATACTTTTTTTTTTTTTTTGAGATGGAGTTTTGCTCTTTTGCCCAGGCTGGAGTGCAGTGGTGTGATCTCTGCTCACTACAACCTTCACCTTCTGGGTTCAAGCAATTCTCCTGCCTCAGCCTCCTGAGTATCTGGGATTACAGGAACATTTCACCACGGCCAGCTAATTTTTTGTACTTTTAGTAGAGATGGGTTTCATCATGTTGGCCAGGCTGGTCTCAAACTCCTGACCTCAGGTGATCCAACCACCTTGGTTTCCCAAAGTGCAGGGATTACAGGCATGTGCCACCATGCCTGGCTAATAGTCTTTTTTTCTTTTTCTTTTTTTTTGGCAGGGTGCAGTGGCTCATAACCATAATCCCAGCACTTTGGGAGGCCAAGGACTGCTTGAGCTCAGGAGTGGGAGAACAGCCTGGGCAACATGGTGAGACCCCCATCTCTACTAAAAATACAAAAACATGTCGGGCGTAGTCCTGCACACCTGTGGTCCCAACTACTCAGGAGGCTGAGGTGGGAGGATCGCTTGAGCCCAGGAGGCAGAAGTTGCAGTGAGCCGACATGGTGCCACTGCACTCCAGCCTGGGTGATAAGAGTGAGATCCTGTTTCAAAAAATAAAATACTAATCCTTTGTTATTGCAATTACCACTTTGATCCTGTACTGAAGTTATTTTGGCTGGGCAAGGCAGCTCATGACTATAATCCCAGTATTTTGGGAGGCCAAGGATTGCTTGAGCTCAGGAGTGGGAGAATAGCCTGGGCAACATGGTGAAACTCCATCTGTACTAAAAATATAAAACTTAGCCAGGCATGTTAACAGGTGCCTGTTATCCCAGCTTCCTGTGAGGCTGAGGCAAGAGAATCACCTGAACCCAGGAGACAGAGGTTGCAGTGAGCCGAGATCATGGCACTGCACTCCAACCTAGATGACAAAGGGAGACTGTCTCAAAAAAATTTAAAAAAAAATTGCTTAAGGGCAGGGTCCCATGGTATAACTATATGATCCCTACAGCCTAACATTACAGCAAATTTAAAGGAGAGTCCAGGCAGAGCAAAGCACTCAGCCTATTCTCTAGAGAGATTTTGGACAGAGTATGGTAAAAAAGCCACCAGGCATTCAGTATTGTGCTTAGTGTGATCCAGACTCGTTTTTACAGTATACTGTAATATAATAAAGCCTATTCTAACCAAACTGTTAATTACTTTTAATAAAAGCAAGCTCTCTTTCTTTATTTTTATTTTTTAATCTTTTTTTAATTTTTTTTTCTTTATAGACGGGGTTTCACCATGCTGGTCAGGCTGGTCTTGAACTCCCGACCTCAGGTGATCCACCCACCTTGGCCTCCAAAGTGCTTAGATTACAGGCATGAGCCACCAAGCCTGGCCTCTTTTTAAATATTTTATCAAAAGATGTATCAATATTTACCTATAATGCAATAAAAATTAAGAAAAAAAACCTATAATGCAATAAAAATTAAAAAAAAAAGATGTATCAATATTTTCAATAATTCTGGAGAGATTTTTGTGGGATATAAGCAAAAATGGGTGAACAGAACTTATATTCCCACAAACTCTAAAACTGTATGGCCCTATTCTCAAAAGGTGTGCAACTAGAAATCTTTTTTTTTTTTTTTTTTGAAAGGGAGTCTCACTGTCACCAGGCTGTAGTGCAATGGCATGACCCTGGCTCACTTACAATCTCTACCTCCTGTGTTAAACCATTCTCCTGCCTCAGCTTCCCAAGTAGCTGGGATTACAGGCACCTGCAACCACACCTGGCTAATTTTTGTAATGGGGGGCGTGGTTCACCATGTTGGTCAGGCTGGTCTCTAACTCCTGACCTCAGGTGATCCACCTGCCTCAGCCTTCCAAAGTGCTGGGACTACAGGCGTGAGCCACCAGAACGAACAAAAATATGGCCTTTTAATACTCAATTTCTACTTAAACATTTTTAGTAAAATTTCCAACCCTATAAAGAAAGTAACAACAGAACCCCAATCATTAATGAGAATATATCCCCATGACAACAGAGGTTTCTCCTGGATAAACAAGACGTTCTGTATGTGAAACATTATCACAAAGAGAAGTATTTAATAGTTCTTTTTTTTTTTTTTTGAGACAGTCTCACTCTGTCTCCAGGCTGCAGGGCAGTGGCACGGTATCAGCTCACTGCAACCTCTGCCTCCTGGGTTCCAGCAATTCTCCTACCTCAGCCTCCTCAGCAGCGGGGATTACAGGCATGGGCCACAACACCTGGCTAATTTTTTTTTTTTTTTTTGAGACAGAGTCTCGCTCTGTTGCCCAGGCTGAAGTGCAATGGCAGGATCTCAGCTCACCTGTAACCTCTAGCTCCCGGGTTCAAGCGATTCTCCTGCCTCAGCTTCCCAAGTAGTTGTGATTACAAGTGCCTGCTATCACACCCAGCTAATCTTTGTATTTTTAGTAGAGATGGGGTTTCACCATGTTGGCCAGTCTGGTCTCAAACTCCAGACCTCAGGCGCTCCACCCACCTTGGCCTCCCAAAGTGCTGGGATTATAGGCATGAACCACCATGCCCAGACTGTTTTTTGTATTTTTTACTATAGACTGGGTTTCACCATGTTGGCTAAGCTGAACTCGAACTCTACACTTCAAGTGATCCGCCCACCTCGGCCTTCCAAAGCGCTGAGACTACAGGCGTGAGCCACCACACGCCCAACCTATTTAATAGTACTTTTTGGAATTGGTTCTTGCTCTTGATCCAAGATTTCCTAAAGTCCACCTTTCAAAGGAACTTGTGACACACACCAGCATATTCAGAGCCAATACCAACAGCCAAAATGCCTCCAAACTAAGTTATGATAATTAAATACGTTTTTCACAGAGAGAAATGACAGGCTAAACAATAAGGGTTTAGTTATACACTATATAAAAATCATTCAAATGAAGAATAATGAAATAGTTTTTTTAAAAATGACATTTAAGAACATAAACATTTATCTAATATGCCATCTAGTTCAATTATGAGTCCAATTCAAACTTTAAGGAGCAAATGATCAATAATGACTTCTTCTTTTTTTTTCTTTTTTTAAGACGGAGTTTCACTCGTTACCCAGGCTGGAGTGCAATGGCGCGATCTCGGCTCACAGCAACCTCTGCCTCCTGGGTTCAGGCAGTTCTCCTGCCTCAGCCTCCTGAGTAGCTGGGATTACAGGCACGCGCCACCATGCCCAGCTAATTTTTGTATTTTTAGAAGAGATGGGGTTTTACCATGTTGACCAGAATGGTCTCGATCTCTTGACCTCGTGATCCACCCACCTCGGCCTCCCAAAGTGCTGGGATTACAGGTGTGGGCCACCACGCCCAGCCCAATAATGACTTCTTAAAACCAGCTTTTGCTGGGTACAGTCACTCACACCTGTAATCCCAGCACTTTGGGAGCCCGAGACCTGAGGTCAGGAGTTTGAGACCAGCCTGGCTAACATAATAAAACCCCGTCTCTACTAAAAATATAAAAATTAGCCAGGTGTGGTGGTGGGGACCTGCAATCCCAGCTACTTGTGAGGCTGAGGCAGGAGAATCACTCGAACCTGGGAGGTGGAGGTTGCAGTGACCTGATATCATGCCATGTACTCCAGCCTTGGCAACAGAGTGAGACTCTGTCTCAGAAAAGGAAAAAAAGAAAAAAAAACTTTACTGAGATACAATTTATATATCATAAAATTCACTGGCTTGAACTATACAATTCAACATTGACTTTTCCATCTCTTTTTCTTTGACAATTTTTCATAGGACATAATTCACAGAACTGTTGGCACTATTGACATAGAAGAGTGAAATACAATGGTACAGCTGTTTAACCTTCTACTTTTAGTTTTTTTTTTTTTTTAATATATATGAAATCTCAAAAAAACAACCTTTTTTTTGAGACAGGGTCTCGGCTCTGTTGCCCAGGCTGGAGTGCAGTGACATGAACAGAGCTCACTGCAGCCTAAACTCCTGGACTCAAGTGATCCTCCTGCCCTGGCCTCCCAAAGTGCTGGGATTACTGGCATGAGCCACCGCACTCAGCCTTCAGATTTTTTTTTTTTTTTAATAGAAAGATTGTTGAGGCCAAGCATGGTGGCTCATGCCTGTAATCCCAGCATTTGGGAGGCCTAGGTGGGCAGATCACGAGGTCAGGAGATAGTGACCATCCTGGCCAACATGGTGAAACCCCATCTCTACTAAAAATACAAAAATTAGCTGGGCATGGTGGTGCCTGCCTGTAATCCCAGCTACTCAGGAGGCTGAGGCAGGAGAATTGCTTGAATCCAGGAGGCAGAAGTTGCAGTGAGCCAAGATCATGCCTGGTGAAAGAGTGAGACTTTGTCTCAAAAAAAAAAAGAAAGAAAGAAAGGATTGTTGCACTTCTCCAAGAAAACACCAAATGGTGGATGACACCAGTGTTGCAGGAGGGGGCAGCACTGAGATGGGGAATGCGGTGGCTTCCGAGGATGCTTCAGCGGTGGCATCCAGAGGTAGGGTTGTGGCCGTAGACAGGGCCAGGGCCACAGAGCTTGCGGAGGCAAGGCCGAGGATAAGGAATGGATGCCTGTCACCAAGCTGGGCCGAATCAAGGACATGAAGATCAAGTCCCTGGAGATACACCTCTTCTCCCTGCCCATCGAGGAATCTGAGATCACTGACGTTTTCCTGGGGCCTCTCTCAAGGATGAGGTTTTGACGATTATGCCAGGGCAGAAGCAAACCCATGCCAGCCAGCGTGCCAGGTTCAAGACATTTGTTGCCACTGGGGACTACAATGGCCATGTCGGTCTGGATGTTAAATGCTCCAAGGAGGTGGCCACTGCCATCACGGGGCCATCATCCTAGCCAAGCTCTCCATGGTCCCCGTGCACAGAGGCTACTGGGGTAACAAGGTCATCAAGCCCCACACCATCCCTTGCAAGGTGACAGGCCACTGCAGCTCTGTGCTAGTGTGCCTCTGTGCTGGTGCACCTCATCCCCACACCCAGGGGCACTGGCATCATCTCAGCACCTGTGCTCAAGAAGCTGCTCATGATGGCTGGTATCGATGACTGCTATACCTCAGCCAGGGGCTGCACTGCCATCTTGGGCAACTTCACCAAGGTCACCTTTGATGCCATCTCTAAGATCTACAGCTACCTGATCCCCAACCTCTGGAAGGAGACTGTATTCACCAAGTATCCCTATCAGGAAATCACTGACCATCTTGTCAAGACCCACACCAAAGTCTCTGTACAGAGGACCCAGGCTCCAGCTGTGGCTATAACACAGGGTTTTTATAAAACAAAAATAAAGTGAATTAACCCTGAAAAAAAAAAAGATTGTTGCAAGCCCCGTCAAGTTCAGAGAAGCATATATGCAATGGAATGTTCAAAGTTGTATGTGAACTACCTGAAATGTGGGCTGCAATATCTAGCTAGATTTTTTGTGGAACAAACATTTCCACCAGTAGACTCCTCTACACAGAATATTGAAAAATAGAGCACAAGCTAATGAGATTAGAATGTGTACTTCAGCAGTAACTTGTGCCTGAAAGGGTGATGATTCTGTTGTATCACAAAATTACAGATTTAAAGACAGCAGAGCCTACCTATATTTTAATCAATAATTTTCCTATAGGTCCATATCAAGTAATTTGGTAGTACAGGTATAAAAGAAAACAGCCTAAGTCATTTTTCATCTAAGCAATTCTATAGAGAAACTCTGAAGTAATTACTGATAATTTTAGTAATAATGTATACGCTTACTATATATTAAATCCATTGTTCAAATCAAAAAAATACTGAGAAGTTCTAAGATCATCTTGGCAAACTCAGGTATTATTTAAAATCTGAAAAGAAAAACAATGAATCTTGCAGCCTCAATAGGTATATTTCACATTAGGACTTAGCAAAAAGCACTGTTCACACCTTTATTAAGATTTCAACTTAATAAGCATAAACACTTGCTAAGTTAGTTCAGTTATTCAGGATTTCTCAACTGTACAGAGTAAAATAAATAGTCCATATTTAAATATACTACAATAAATACCACGGAGGGGAAAACATTCAACGGATCATTCAGAATAGTAAAATTCAAAGTGTTAACATAGAAATGTTCATCTATTCTGAACAAAGCAAGAAGACAGGGTAAAGAGGAAAGAAAAATAAGATACACAGCTGAGAGAAAACAATATGTACTCACTGGTCGAGTTGCCTTGCATCTGAATGATGCATTTGGATTCCTTGCTGGTCTCTCGAGAATTGAAGGGCCTTACCCGGACAGCCACCTTCACTGAGGCTCCCGACATTTTAATGGCCTTGTTATATGTATGCAGTCCAGAAATAAAGAATCAAATCTTCTTTTGAAGTTATATCCAAGTTTCCTTTAAAAAGAAAAAAATTCCATATAAGGTAGTCAGAATTAAAGCAAGCATGTGCTAACTTAAATATAAGAACTCCATCTTAGTTCTATTTCTGTTTCAATTTTTAGTTCTATTTTGTTTTGTTTTCAATTTATAGTTCTATTTTATTTTTTGTTTTGTTTTCCAATTATTCTTCCCTTTTCTCCCATGCAAATCTTTTTAGAGACAGTGTCCTGTTATGTTGCCCAGGCTGGTCTTGAACTCCTGGGTTCAAGTGATCCCCCTGCCTCAGTCTCCCAAGTAGCTCAGACTACAGGCACACACCACTGTGCCTAGCCCTACCTACAAATCTTATGTTGCTAACAGTAGATTATTAAATAGAAAATTAAAGACTAAAAGTTGTTTTCCTTTTCTATTATCTCTTTCTTATACCTAAAAAGTCCCTACTTATTAATAAACAACATAACTACAAAGTAACAGGTCTCTCTGTCTCTCTCTCTCTGTCTCTCTCTCTCTCTCTCTCTCTCTGTGTGTGTGTGTGTGTGTGTGTGTGTGTGTGTGTTTCTGGATAGATCTTTGATAATATATGAAAAACACAAAATGCTTATTTGCTAAAGAAGTTCCTTAAACATATAACTTTCCATCTGTAAACCACTTACCACTTTTCTTTAAAGAAGTGCATTGGGCCAGGCACAGTGGCTCATGCCTATAATCCCAGCACTTTGGAAAGCTGAGCTGGGTAGATCACTTGAGGTCAGGAGTTTGAGACCAGCCTGGCCAAGATGGTAAAACCCCATCTCTACTAAAAATACAAACAAAAATTAGCCAGGCATGGTGATGCAAGCCTGTGATCCCAGCTTCTCAGGAGGCTGAGGCAGGAGAATTGCTTAAACCTGAAAAACGGAGGCTGCAATGAGCAGAGATACCATCACTGCACTCCACCTGGTCAACAGAGCAAGATGCTATCTAAAAAAAAAAGTGCACTGAACTCTCTATACATTATTTATAGTTTCAAACATTTGGTTACATGATGTATATACTGTGTAATTAAATAGCCAAAGACAAAGAAACTTTCTAGTCAATTCCTTTAACTATTTAGTGATTTCCTTTAACTTCAAAGATCCCTCAGATATGCCACTGACTCATGGCAGAGTCAAATCCATTACATTCCACTACTGAATGAAGTAATGGAAAAATGTGAACATTTTTTAGAGGAACAGTTTCCCTCCCCATAGAAAAAGTCAACACTATTGTGTAACAAGAATCCAAATAAGTAACTTTTTTTTTTTGAGACAGAGTCTCACTCTGTCACCAAGGCTGGAGTGCAGTTAACGCCAGGTGATTCTCCTACCTCAGCCTCCCAAGTAGCTGGGACTACAGGCATGTGCGTGCCACCATGCCCATAATATCAGCTACACG
Source organism: Saguinus oedipus (assembly GCA_031835075.1). NCBI lineage: Eukaryota > Metazoa > Chordata > Mammalia > Primates > Cebidae > Saguinus > Saguinus oedipus. The sequence continues at coordinate 48,029,049 of CM063175.1, read as the reverse complement.
GGAGGCTGAGGTAGAGAATCGTTTGAACCCAGGAGGCAGAGTTTGTAGTGAGCCAAGGTCATGCCACTGCAATCCAGCCTTGGTTATAGAGTGAGACTCTGTCTTAAAAAAAAAAAAAAAAAAAAAAATTAGCTGGGCATGGTGGCGCGTGCCTGTAATCCCAGCTACTCAGGAGGCTGAGGCAGGAGAATTGCCTGAACCTGGGAGGCGGAGGTTGTGGTGAGCCGAGAATTGCCTGAACCCAGGAGGCGGAGGTTGCGGTAAGCCGAGATTGCGCCATTGCACTCCAGCCTGGGTAATAAGAGCGAAACTCCATCTCAAAAAAAAAAAAAGAAAAGAAAAAAAAACTTTTTCAAGAATAACCAAACAAAAGAAAAATCTAAAAAAGAAAAGTATTTATGAATACAATTATCAGGAACCCACAACAGAACTTAAATCTGACCAATATTTTTTCCAGATAATTAGGAATGCTAACCTCCAACTACACAACACTGTAACCAATGTGTTCCCAAGAAAAGAAAAAATAAAATAAAAACCAAAGCCACTCTCTACCTCAATGCCCTACTGTCCAGGCTGGAGTACAGTGGCACAATCATGGCTCACTGTAACCTTGAACTCCTAGGATCAAGCAATCCTCCCACCTCAGCCTCCCAAATAGCTGTGACTACAAGCACACACCAACACACCCAACTAATACTTCATTTTATTTGTAGAGACAAGATCTTGTTATATTGCCTGGTCTGTTCTCAAATGCCCACCTCAGCCTCTAAAAGTGCTGGGATTACAGGTGTGAGCCACCACTTCTGGCCCCTTATTTTCTTAATAACATCACTGCTATTTGAAATTCTTGGGTTTTTGGAGCATGTCCATTGCCCAACTCTCACACTGTCTGTCTCTCACTCTACCACCAGAAAGCTCAGAGATCTCATGTCTTGTTTGCTAGCATTTAGAACAAACAATACCTGACGTAAGAGCTCAGTAAATGTTGATGAAATGAATTAATGAAATATATTTCCCAGTTGTGAGAATGATCTGTTTAAGTCCTTTGCCTAGTTTAGGGACTTTTTTGTTTTTGTTTCAAATCTTAATATTTTTAATATTAATCTTTTTCTATTTGCTACAATGTTCTTTCTAGTCTGTTTACCATTTTACATTAAACTGATCGTTCACCGGGCGCGGTGGCTCACGCCTGTAATTCCAGGACTTTGGGAGGCTGAGGCGGGTAGATCCCGAGGTCAAGAGATCAAGACCATCCTGGTCAACACAGTGAAACCCCGTCTCCACAAAAATACAAATATTAGCTGGGCATGGTGGTGTGGGCCTGCAGTCCCAGCTACTAGGGAGGCTGAGGCAGGAGAATTGCTTGAATCCGGGAAGAGGAGGTTGAGTGAGGGGAAATCGCACCACTGCACTCCAACCTGGCCCCTGGCAACAGAGTGAAACTCTGTCTCAAAAAGTAAAAATAAAAATAAAATAAACTGATTGTTCTTTAAATATCAAATATTTTTGTAATCACATGTATCAAATGAAACCTTAGCATTATTAACCTTCCCAAGCAATGTAGCATGACTTATATCCATTAGTTGAGTAATAAGCCAAGAGAATGAATGAAGCATTCAGGAAGAGCAAGACATAAAACACACTGCAACCTCCCAGAAGTCCCTTTGAAATACAGCCATCATCTCAACTCTCCTCATGTCCAAAAACCCATTATCTTCTCTCCTAAACTAGGAATCTCTGCCAATCTTCCCTTGTCTATCAATAGCATTCTCCCAGGCCCCAATACCATATATCCTGGAGTCATCTTTGTCCTTACTCTGAAACCTTGTATTATTACCAACATTATTCACAAAATACCATACGGAAATTTTAAGATATGAAATTGCTTTATTCTATCCCTCCCTTCCTCTCATTCCAACTGACATTACCTTAATCCATGTCCTCACTATCAAATACCTAGGTTACTTGGCGTAGCTGGAATGAATGTTCTTTGAGCTTTTAGTCTTTGATCCAATAGTACCTAAACAAGGTTGTACAAAACAGAATGACAGGAGGGTCTTTTGAAAAACAAAGGAGTCTAGAATCCCCTAGTCTGGTATTCAACAGTTTTAAGACAGGCCCCAGATTTGGATTTGTTGGTGTGGTTTAATTTTCAAAGATTAAGTTACAAACACCCAGTTAAGAACCACTGCTTAACCCCGTGGCAAGATCATCCCTCCAAAGCATGACTTTTTCAATGTCACTTTCAATTACAAGAATGTTCTCTTGTTCCTAATATGTAAAAAAAAAAAAAAAAAAAAAAGACTGCAAATTGATTTTTAAAAATCTAATCTATAAATTCACAAGTTTATGATACTTTTTTTTTAACTTCATTAATAGATGATTGGTTATAGAGAGAAAAAAATCATTATTCTGAAAACAGCAAATAAAACAGAATTAAGTATACATCTAGTCTGTATAGCCTGTATAAAATATTCTAGCATAACCAAATAGTCAATGAGGGTTAAGTTTTTTGGTTTTTTTTTTTTTTTTTGAGACGGAGTCTTGCTCTGTCACCCAGGCTGGAGTGCAGTGGCGTGATCTTGGCTCGATGCAATCTCCACCTCCCAGGTTCAAGTGACTCTCCTGCCTCAGCTTCCCAAGTAGCTGGGGTTACAGGCGCCCACCACCACGCCCAGCGAATTTCTATATTTTTAGTAGAGATGGGGTTTCACCATGTTGGCCAGGCTGGTCTCAAACTCCTGACTTCAGGTGATCCGCCCACCTCTGCTCCTCAAAGTGCTAGGATTACAGGCGTGAATCACCGCGCCCAGCTGAGGGTTAAGTCCTTCACGAAAAATTCTAGCTAATAAATGTAGAAGAAATGAAAGAATTAGAATGTTACTTTTTCCCAACCCTTTTTTTTTTTTTTGAGACAGAGTTTTGCTCTTGTCACCCAGGTTGGAGTGCAGTGGCATGATCTCGGCTCATTGAAGCCTCAATCTCCAAGGTTCAAGCAATTCTCCTGCCTCAGCCTCTCAAATAGCTGGGATTACAGGTGCACGACACCACACCTGGCTAATTTTTGTGTTTTTAGTAGAGATGGGGTTTCACCACGTTGGTCAGGGTCATTTTGAACAAAAGAAATATACAACTTAGTAAGTATTCTTGCCCCACTCCCCTTAAAATAAAAATTTTAAAAGCCAAGCACTGAATAAAACCAAGCTTCAGATGTGACTACCAGTTTAGAAGACATAAAGGAAGGAAAGAAGCAACTCAGATGACACATCAAAGACATCAAAGAGGTAATAAGGCAAATGTAGAATATGAAGCAATCTACAAAACAAATTAGCCAGTTTCTTCAAATAACATAATTGGGGAGAGAGTGTTATAAAAAAGACTTGCATTTTTTATCAACCAAGTACAATGAGTTTTCAATCAAGAAAATGTGTAAAATACTTTTTTTTTTTTTTTAGAGACAGGTTCTCACTCTGGTTGCCCAGGCTGGGGAGCACACTGGTGCGATCTCAGCTTACTGCAGCCCAACCTCCTGGGTTCAGGTGATTGTCCCACCTCCACCAGTAGCTGGGATTACAGGCACATACCACCACACCTGCCTGGCTAATTTTTTGTATTTTTATATTTTTAGTAGGGGCAGGATTTCACTATGTTGCCCAGGCTGGTCTTGAACTCCTGCACTCCATCAATCTGCCACTCAGCCTCCGAGTGCTGGTATTACAGGAGTGAATCACCATGCCTGGACTAAAAATAAATTTTCTAGATAATCAGGGTAGTCTGAAGATAGGCTGGGTATTAGATGATATTAAGGAATTTGTTAGGGGATGACAGAACAAGATTGCCAAAATGTTGATAGTTGTCGAGTACTATAGATATTTAAATTTTAAAAAACAAAACTTTCTTTTGTGTTCTAAACAAGACAAGAAAGGCTGAAACCTCCTTGGTGGGCTTTAGATATAAAGTACCATGTATTTTTAACTATGAACCAAAACATTAACATCTCTAATACCTCATGTCCCCACACATACATTTTCTATAGACTACTTGACTCCTCTACCTAGCTATATCCTTCCAGCATTTCATTCAATCTCATACAACTAAAGCCAAAACATTTCTCCTCCAAACACCAGCCCTTTCACTTCCTTTCTATTTCTTTTTAATATTCACACCATTCTGCTGTTCCCACACAGGCTAACAGCTTGCTTTGTCTATCCATCTAATCAGTCACTAAATTACAGGTCTTAAATCTATAAAATCTCTCCATTTCTACCACCACCATTACCTTTTAAGCTTTCAATACTTATCATCCAAGGTTTTCTTAACCAGCTTTCTCTCTCTTCCTCCTACCCTATCCATACTATACAATATCCCCATTTTCTTTTTATTTTTTATTTCTTTTCTTTCTTTATTTACTTTGAGACGGAGTTTCGCTCTTATTACCCAGGCTGGAGTGCAATGGCGCAATCTTGGCTCACCGCAACCTCCGCCTCCTGGGTTCAGGCAATTCTCCTGTGTCAGCCTCTTGAGTAGCTAGGATTACAGGCACGCACCACCATGCCCAGCTAATTTTTTTTGTATTTTTAGTAGAGATGGGGTTTCACCATGTTGACCAGGATGGTCTCGATCTCTTGAACTCATGATCCACCCGCCTCAGCCTCCCAAAGTGCTGGGATTGCAGGCGTGAGCCACCGCACCCGGCCTTCCACATTTTCTTTTTAAAAAATATTTTTTTATTATCTTTACCACAGTTATCCAACTAGTCAAATTATCTCTTTTCAGGTGCCCTATCTGTACCACACAATATTGCCAAGATTCACCTTCCTAAAGTTCAGATCTATTTTTATCATTGTCCACTTCAAAATCCTCAGAGTTCCCCTTCTATTAAGCAATGACTGAACTCCCCACAATGGCATTCAAAGTGTTCTGCAACATAAACCACCTATTTTTTTCACAAGTTCACATGAACACTGCCTTCCAGCCACATTCTTTTACAACCACGCACCAGAGGGCTTCCAGAATGCATGCCAAGTTTTTCTGCCCCTGTGTTTTGCTCCAGCGTTCCCTTCCCTCACTATGTCCTTCGTCTTGTTCTTTCCAAATTCCAATTTATTCTTCCAGGACCTTCTCACTTGCTACCTGTCTAAAGTCTTCGTGGATTCTCCCCACCCCCAAAACCAAATACAATTGCTTTTCCATTTAACACTCTTCAAATCATTGACCTTATCCAAGGCAGAATAAATTATTTTTTTTGTTATTTTTTCAGAGTCTTGCTCTGTCAAGGGAATCTTGGCTCACTGCAGCCTCAAACTCCCAGGCTCAAGCGATTCTCCTGCCTCAGTTTCCCGAGTAGCTGGAGCTACGGGCATGCACCACATGCCCGGCTAATTTTTTGTTTGTTTGAGACAAGGCCTCACTCACCCTGTCTACCCAGACTAGAGTGCAGTGGAACCATCTCAGATCACTGAAGCCTCAGCCTTGAGTGGCTGGGACTACAGGTACATCCCAAAACACTAGGCCTTAGTCAAGTTTCTAATCCCCTGCAAGAGGGGTCCCCAAATCCTGGGCCACAGAATGGTACAGATCTGTGGCCTGTTAAAAACTGGGCCACACAGCAGGTGAGGTGAGCAGTGAGCAAGTGAGCATTACTGCCTGAGTTCCTTCTCCTGTGAGATCAGTGGCAGCATCAGACTCCTAGAGAAGTGCAAACCTTACAGTGAACTGTGCATGTAAGGGATCTAGGTTGCATGCTCCTTATGAAAACCTAACTAATGCCTGATGATCTGAGGTAGAGTTTGATCCTGAGACCATCTCCCAAGCCCCATCTGCAGAAAAACTGTATTCCACAAAACCAGTCCCAGGGGCCAAAAAGGATGGGGACAGCTGCCCTATAACACAGGATGGGTCTTGAATACAATAGTTAATTTTTTGGGTTGAATTCCTATTTACTGTATGTCAACAGACTAACTTATAAATAGCATGAAATAAATAACATAAATTGAGGCCAGGCATGGTGCCTCATGCCTATAATCCCAACACTTTGGGAGGTTGAGGTGAAAGAACCTCTTGAGGCCAGAAGTTCAAGACCAGCCTGGGCAATGTATTAAGACATTGTCTCTACCAAAAAAATTTTTGTTTAATTAGCTGGGTGTGGTGGCATGCACCTGCAATCCCAGGTACTCAAGAGGCTGAGGGGGAAGGACCACTTGAGCCCAGGAGTCCGAGGCTGCAATCAGCTATGATTCCATCACTGTACTCCAGCTTGAACAACAGAACCGAGACCATCTCTTAAAAAAAAAAAAAAAAAAAACAGGCTGGGTACAGTGACTCACACCTGTAATCCCAGCACTTTGGGAGGCCGAGGCGGGCAGATCACGAGGTCAGGAGATTGAGACCATCCTGGCAAACACAGTGAAACCCTGTCTCTACTAAAAATACAAAAAATTAGCCGGGCGTGGTGGCACAGGTCTGTAATACCAGCTATTCGGGAGGCTGAGGCAGGTGAATCACTTGATTGCAGGAGGCAGAGGTCGCAGTGAGCCAAGATCACCCCACTGCACTTCAGCCTGGGCAACAGAAAAAGACTCTGTCTCAAAAAAAAAAAGAAAAAAACCATGACCACACTACACTCTGGCTCACACGTGCTAATAATTCTGGCACTTTGGGAGGTCAAGGCAGGCAGATGGCTTGAACCCAGAAGTTCAAGACCAGCCCAGGCAACATGCGAAACCCTATCTCTACAAAAAAAATACAAAAATTAGCTGGACGTGGTGGTGTCCTAATAATATCTATCCTTTTTAAAAGTGAGATATGGATCGATATCTCTATAGATATACCTATATCGATCGATATAGATATCTCACTTATCTATCTATAGATATCTAGATATCTATATCTGTGTGTGTGTGTGTGTGTGTGTGTGTGTGTGTGTGTGTGTGTGTGTGTTTGGGAAAGTAATTAAAAAATACATATAGAGATATCTAGATATATATATATATTTTTTTTAATTACTTTCCCAAAACAACCAAACCTAAATATTTTTTCTGATTTAACTGTCCCATGGTAAAACTTGCAACCATCTTCACAATTTAGTGAAAATTTTATCCAGTCATTGGAGGCTACAGTCAAGTCAACTATAGAAAGTTATTCTCTTACTTCTCTACTACTATAAACAGTATCTCTTTTATAATAGACACCCATCAAAGACTTACAGCTTCAAAACTCTCTGCTCCTTTAAAGAATTACTTATGTAAGTCTGAAATCAAGTTTAAAATCCAGCAAGAAACAATAATTTTACAAAGTTTTTTTTGGGGTTTTTTTTTTTTTCGAGACCGAGTCTTGCTCTGGCACTCAAGCTGGAGTGCAGTGGTGTTATCTCGGCTCACTGCAACCATCACCTCCTAGGTTCAAGCAATTCTCCTGCTTAAGCCTCCCGAGCAGCTGTGATTACAGGTGTATGCCACCACTCCCAGCTTTTTGTATTTTTAGTAGAGATGGGGTTTCACCGTGTTAGCCAAGATGGTCTCGATCTCCTGACCTTGTGATCTGCCTGACTCAGCTCCCCAGAGTGTCATATTATAGGCGTGAGCCACTGCGCCTGGCCTACAGAGTACTTTTTTTTTTTTTTGAGATGGAGTTTCACTCTTGTTACCCAGGCTGGAGTGCAATGGTGCGATCTCGGCTCACCGCAACCTCTGCCTCCTGGGCAATTCTCCTGCCTCAGCCATATTTTTAAGAAATTAAAGGAAAACAACACTTCTTAATAATTAGCAAAAAAATACATCTTCCAAGTTTTGAAAGCCAGAGCAGAAAGGCAGGTAGGAAGGGGAACCATACATACTCTAAATCACTTACACAGCCTGAGTTCTAAACTGTTCCTCTGACCAGTTTTCCTTATGACATATGATTAGAAGCATTAGGAAAGCAGAATGGAGCAAAAATTCCAGAAGCATTCACTAATATTAAAGAGACAATAATACATTTAGGTCTAATTCATTTGAATTTTTCTCAATTTTTGTCCAATTGCTTAATTTTGACCTTGTGGAATTTCCACTTGCCCTCAAAGGCACTTTGGTCTTCTAAGGAAAAGACTCAAACTGATCTTTTAGCAAAGTGAGAAACAAGAATGAAATAATACTACTTTTTTGGTTGGTTTGTGTTTCTAACATCCCTTTTCTATAGAAAACAGTCAGGAATATATTCCTTAAAAAATGATCAGTTCATGTCATTTCTTCTCCTTAAAAAGCCTTCACTTAAACAGCCGGGCACGGTGGCTCAGGCGTATAATCCCAGAACTTTGGGAGGCCAAGATGGGTAGATCACGAGCTCAGGAGTTCAAGACCAGCCTGGCCAAGATGGTGAAACCTCATCTCTACTAAAAATACGAAAATTATCCAGGCACTGCGTCAGGCGCCTGTAATCCCAACTACTCAGGAGAGGCCGAGGTGGAGAATTGCTCAAACCCAGGAGGCAGAGGTTGCAGTGAGCCAAAATCATGCCACTGCATTCCAGCCTGGCAACAGAGGGAGACTCGGTCAAATAAAAACAACAACAACAACAACAAAACCCTTCACTTGGCTGCCACAGCCTCAGAGCATAACCTAAAAGTTCAAGGGCCTCCACAATCCAACCTACTTTCCCAGTCTCAGCTTTCCTTGCCCAACTCTAAGCCTTCTTCTCCACTAGCCACTACCTTCCTACACTATACACATGGATTCCTAGAAGCCCAGTCTCCCTTCTCAACGTATTACAAGTCCACATCTTTCAAGGACAAGGTCAAATGAGACCATGGAGCAAGAAGCATGAATTCATTCCTTAATAAAAAGGCATACCCTCTTTTTGCTCTGCTCCCTAACACTGCTCTACTGATTCCTCACTTTTCCATGTATTTCATTCTGCCCCTATGTTGCAGTCAGCAGTTCACTTACCTCTCATATACTGATATTTTTATTCAGTACTTTTTTTTAGAATTAAACAGAAATCTGGTCTTTTAAATTCCATATTAGAATTAGCCAGGCGTGGTGGCACCCGTCTGTAGTCCCAGTTACTTGGAAGGCTGAGGTATGAGAATGGCTTGAAACCGGGAGGCAGAGGTTGCAGTGAGCCAAGATTGCATCACTGCACTCCAACCTGGGCAACAGAGCGAGACTCTTGTCTACATAAATTCAATATTAGCACAGTTTGTTATACAAAATTTATAACAAGTAGCTATTCAAAAGATAATATTTTCCCCTGAATTACATTTTAAAGCATGAATTTTAAAGAACAAATGGATACTGTAAAATAAATGTTTGTAGCACCTTTTGAGATTCTATGAAAAAGTGCTTCTTATATCACATTTTTTCAACTCTCAGTCCAATACTTTTCATGAAGACCAAGCAGGTTTTAGGACCAAACACTGTGCTGCTGACAATGGATACTGATAAAACGACCCCCCAAAATTTAAGAATTGGGGTGTGTGTGTGCATGTATGCACGTAGTCTCTATTCTTGATTTTTGACACTATGGATAAAAGTTAACTGAGGGGCATGCTGTGGAAGTTCCAAATGAATCATGTATTAGAAAAGCAGGCCGGGTGCAGTGGCTCCCACCTGTAATCCCAGCACTTTGGGAGGCCGAGGTGGGTGGATCACGAGATCAAGAGATCAAGACCACCCTGGCCAACATGGTGAAACCCTGTCTCTACTAAAAATACAAATTAACTGGGCATGGTGGTGCATACCTGTAGCCCCAGCTACTTGGGAGGCTAAGGCACGAGAATGGCTTGAACCCAAGAGATGGAGGTTGCAGTGAGCTGAGATCGCACCACTGCACTCTAGCCTGGCAACAGAGAGAGACTCTGTCTCTTGACCTTGTAATCCACCCACCTTGGCCTCCCTAAGTGCTGGGATTACAGGTGTTAAGCCACCACCTTCTTTTTCTTTTAACTACTATCTGGCCAGGCAGGCTGGCTCATGCCTGTAATCACAGCACTTTGGGAGGCTGAGGTGGGTAGATCACCTGAGGTCAGGAGTCCGAGACCTCCTGGCCAACATGGTGAAACCCCATCTCTACTAAAAATACAAAACTTAGCTGGGCTTGGTGGCAGGCGCCTGTAATCCCAGCTACTCAGAAGGCTGAGGCAGGAGAATCACTTGAACCTGGGAGGCGGAGGTTACAGTAAGCCAAGATGGCGCCACTGTGCTACAGCCTGGGTGACAAGAGTGAAACTCCATCTCAAAAAGAAAAAAAGGGTTCTCACTTCTTCACTCTCCAGGATGGAGTGCAGTGGTGTGATGGAAGCTCATGGCAGCCTCAAACACCTTGGCTCAAGCAATCCTTTCACCTCAGCCTCAGGAGTAGCTGGGCTACACTCATGCATCACTACCCTGTTTATTTATTTTTTTATTTTTTAAAGGTATTTGAAGAACATTTCTTCCTTTAACTTAAAGAATCTGTTCAAAACATTTAGTACCCATCCATCTATCTATCTATCTAATCTATCTATCTATTTATTGAGACAGTCTCACTCTGTTGCCCAGGCTGGAGTACAGTGAAACAATCACAGTTCACTGCAGCCTCAATCTCCCAGGCTCAAGCAATCCTCCTCGCTCAGCCTCTGGAGTTGCTGGAACTACAGGCACATGCCACCATGCCTAACCAATTTTATTTTTAACAGAGAGGAGGTCTTGCTTCACTGCCAAGGCTGATCTCAAACTATTGGGCGCAAACAATCCTCTCACCTCGGCCTTCTAAACTGCTGGGATTACAGATGTGAGCCACTGTGCCCAGCCCTAGTGTGTATCTCTTGTATCAGGATGTTTAAACCAACTTTCTCTTAGAACATCTTTAGAATTTAATACTAGAGAAAAAAAGTTTCTCTTGACAAACTATTAGGCTTTCGTTTACCAGAACGAAAATTGTACAATTTGCCGGGCGCAGTGGCTCAAGCCTGTAATCCTAGCACTTTGGGAGGTGAGGCGGGTGGATCACGAGGTCAAGAGATCGAGACCATCCTGGTCAACAAGGTGAAACCCTGTCTCTACTAAAAATACAAAAATTAGCTGGGCATGGTCACGCACACCTGTAGTCCCAGCTACTCAAAAGGCTGAGGCAGGAGAATTGCTTGAACCCAGGAGGCGGAGGTTGCGGTGAGCCGAGATCGTGCCATTGCACTCCAGCCTGGGTAACAAGAGCGAAACTCCGTCTCAAAAAAAAAAAGAAAATTGTACAATTTATCTTTCTCTTTTTGCATGAATTCCATGTTTCCAAATTACAATAACCACATTAGCCTAGGCAACCTATATATTTACTTTTTCTTCTGGTTACATATTTATTTCTTTATTTATATTTTAATAGCCTCACTGTACATATATTTGTGGTAAACTGCTCAAATCCTTCCTAGAAGTAGTAACAGGTATAAATTATAAATATATAAAAACATCCTGTAATAGCCTATTCTGCTATTTAATATTGGAAATATGTCATATAGTCAAAGTTCTAGTTCCTAAAAACAAATAAAACCAAATAACTCAGCAAGCTTTTAAAAGTTACACAAAGATGGTCCAGGCATGGCAGCTCATGTCTGTAATCCCAGCACTTTAGGAGGCTGAGGCAGGCAGATCACTTGAGGTCAGGAGTTTGAGACCAGTCTGGCAACATGGTGAAAACTAAAATACAAAATTTTAGTTTTGTCTCTACTAAAAATACAAAAATTAGCTGGGTATGGTGGTGCATGCCTGTAATCCCAGCTACTCAGGAGGCTGAGGCAGGAGAATCACTTGAACCCGGAAGATGAAGGCTGCATTTAGTTGAGGTTGCGCCACTGCACTCCAGCCTCGGCAACAGGGCGACACTCTGTCTAAAAAATAAATAAATACATAAATAAAGTTACACAAAGATTTGTGTTGAATGAATTTAATAGCCATGTCAGTGGCTAGAAAAATCACAGGTTCAGGACTGAAACCAGCCCACAAACAGAAGTAGCCAAAAGTTCAAGGAAGGAAAAAACAAAATGAATAATATACTTAATACTGCAAAAGTGTAAAGTGTGCCCCCTGGTTTCGGCAATAAAGGCTGGAAACCAGAGCAAGGGCAATATCCATGAAGTAGGGGGCAGGAGGGGACACTGAAGCCAGTCTATAGTAAGTTGGCATGGAAGTGGGAAATGCCACTATCTATGATACTGCCAGAGCCCAGCTATGATGAGCAGGAGAAAGCAAATGGGAATGAAGGATTTTATTGGAAGGAACAAAAATGAAGGAAAGCTTTTCCTTCCCCATCCTTTATTTATAATAGGAAAGACTTGCACATTTCTATACTTCATTTAACTTTATTCACACTTTATTTACTGTGTGCCTTCAATGAAACAGGTAGTTCCTGGCGGGGAAAGTCAGTGAACAAAAAAGATAAACCTCCTTGCCGTGGAGGAACTTATATTCTAGTAGGGAGAGAGAGGGCAATAAAAATAATAAATCAGCTGTAGAGAATAGAGAATGTCATCAACATGATGGGGTGGGAGGAGTCCAGCAAAGTCAGGGGGATCAAGAGTATGGTAGGAAGGAGTGCTGTACAGGTATGTAAATGAGGTCAGGGTGGGCCCGCTGATGTGCTGAGACTTAAGGAAAGACTTGAAAGAGGCGAAGCAGTCAGCCAAACACATTTCAGGGAATAGTATTCCAGGCAGAAGAAAGAGTAAGAGTGGCCATGGCTCATACCAATGATCTCAGCACTCTGGGAGGCTGAGGCAGATGGATCACCTGAGGTCAAGAATTCGAGACCAGCCTGGCCAACATGGTGAAACCCTGCCTCTACTAAAAATGTAAAAATTAGCTTGGCGTGGTCGCAGCCACCTGTAATCCCATCTACTCAGAAGGCTGAGGCAGTAGAATTGCTTGAACCTAGGAGGCAGAGATTGCAGTGAGCCAAGATTGCGCCTCTGCACACCAGCCTGGGAGACACAGCAAGACTCTGTCTCAAAAGAAAAGAAAAGAAAAAGAGTAAGAGCAAGGGATCTGTGGTAGAACTGTGCCTGGTAGTAGTCAAGGCTGGGCACAATGGCTCACGCCTAATCTCAGAACTTTGGAAAGCCAAGGTGGGTGGATCACCTGAGGTCAGGAGTTCAAGACCAGCCTGGCCAATATAGTGAAACCATGTCTCTACTAAAAAATACAAAAATTAGCCAGGTGTGGTTGCACACATTTGTAATCCCAGCTACTCAGGAGGCTGAGGCAGAATTGCTTAAATCCAGGAGGTGGAGGCTGCAATGAGCCGAGATCAGGCCACTGCCCTCCAGTCTGCTGACAGAGCAAGACTCTATCTCAAAAAAAAAAAAACAGGTCAGCGCAGTGGCTCACACCTGTAATCCCAGCACTGTGGGAGGCCAAGGTGGACGGATCACCTGAGGCTGGGAGTTCGAGAACAGCCTGACCAACATGGAAAAACTGCATTTCTACTAAAAATACAAAAAATTAACCGGGTGTGGCGGCACATGCCTGTAATCCCAGCTACTCGGGAGGCTGAGGCAGGAGAATCGCTTGAAACCAGGAGGCAGAGGAGGCCATGAGCTGAGATCGCACCAAGCTGAGATAGTGCCATTGCACTCCAGCCTGGGCAATAAGAGCGAAACTCCATCTCAATAAAAACAAAACAAAACAAAAAAAGAACAGTGGGGAAGTACTGCAGGGAAAAGAAGAGTAAGCAATACGGCAAGTCCCTAGAAATTAGAGCAGTGCCATCCCTAAAACAGGCCCAGAGTGTATCCTCTTTCTCACACTGGAAGAAAGAATGCAAGGAGGGCAGAGAAGTTGGTAAGTAGAGGAAGGGAAAGCTCAGAGAGTTCATGCCCTTTTTTCCTATGAGGTGGCAGGCGAGATATTCTGCCAAGCATGGGGCAGTGAGATGTTTGAGTCAAAGGGTCCAGATATTGTAATAGCAACCGTGGAGAAATGGGGAGAGAACTAAGCAGAACTGCTCCCACAGAGAACAAAGACAGATTTAAGGGTGACCTCAGACAACACATTAACTGTGGCACTAATCCCCAGCACTATGTAGGTTTCCCCATGACACAGAGTAAGAATGGCGGGTCTAGATGGTAAGGATGATATGAGGGTGGCTTGTATATAGTGAATCCTGAAGAATAATAAGAATAAAACCTGCAAGCAATGCAACTCAGAGATCATAGTATAGAAAAGGAAGGAAAAGTAAAATCTAGAAGAGGCTGATGGATTAGGAGACTTAAAGGAGAAGAGGCATAAAGTGATCATGAAAGTCAAAGCTATAAATTATCACAGTTTAAGAACTAGGCCAGGCGCGGTGGCTCATGCCTATAATCCCAGCACTTTGCGAGGCCGAGGCAGGTGGATCCCGAGGTCAAGAGATCGAGACCATCCTGGTCAACATGGTGAAATCCTGTCTCTACTAAAAAAAATACAAAAATTAGCTGGGCATGGTGGCGTGCGCCTATAGTCCCAAGTACTCGGGTGGCTGAGGCAGGAGAATTGCTTGAACCCAGGAGGTGGAGGTTGCAGTGAGCCGAGATCGCGCCATTGCACTCCAGCCTGGGTAACAAGAGCGAAACTCCATCTCAAAAAAAAAAAGAACTAAAGGTGAACTTGAGACCTTAAAGTGATGACAAGTTAAAGGATATGGCCATAATACTAAACAACTGGAACAGAATGAAGCCAATGTTTGCTTGAGCTGAATTCAAGAATTTTAAGGTTAAGAGTAGTTACAAAGGAAGCTCAGCTTAGTGGTTTCTTACTAGTGCTAATGATCTTGGAGAAGTCGCTTAGCCTGTTTTAGTTTCATTTGTAAAATGGTAATAATAACAGTATCTCTTTTATATGGCTGCTATTAGGATTAAATTAGTAAAGATACGTAAAGTGCTTAGAAAAGAACCTGACACACAGAAAGTGCTCAATATGAGTAAGCTATTTTATCACTATTGTTGTTTCTGTTATTGTTTATTCATACAGTCATTGACATCTGCTAGGATGATGTCAAAAATCTAGATGAAAGAGAAAACTAAGCCAACAATACAGTAATCAAAAAGAGCAATGGGACTGGGCACAGTGGCTCATGCCTATCAAAAAGAGCAATGGGACTGGGCACAGTGGCTCATGCCTCCCAACTCAGCCTTCCCACCACTTTGGAAGGCTGAGTTGGGAGGATCACTTGAGGTCAGGAGTTCACTACATTGCCCATGTTAGGCAATATAGTGAGACTGCCATCTCTACAAACATTTAAAAATTAGCTGGGCATGATAGTGCATGCCTGTAGTCCCAGCTACTTGCGAGACTGAGACAAGAGGTTGCAGTGAGCCATGACTGTACCACTGCACTCCAGCCTGGGCGAAGAGTAAGACCCTGTCTCAAGGGGAACAAAAAGGGCAATGGTAGAGGACAGTACAGCTGAATGATATGCTTTGGTGTAAACAATGTAGTATTAAATATAAAAAATATTTTAAAATTCATCAAATATTTACTATCTTGTGACTTAAAACATATACAAAAAAACATAAGACAATCGTAAAGATACCAATTGAGTATTAGTAGTACAGTATTACGTATATACAACCTTACAAAGAGTTTTGAAAATGCTCTGACTGGAAATCACGGAAACCACATCAGAACACTAAATTGTACTAAAATGAAAATGAGTTGGAGTTAACTTTATCTTACCATTTCTATATAGAAATGGTAGGCAGGGCGTGGTGGCTCATGCCTGTAACCCCAGCACTTCGGGAGGACGAGGCGGATAGATCACGAGGTTAGGAATTTGAGACCAGCATGGCCAACATGGAGAAACCCCATCTCTACTAAAAATACAAAAATTAGCTGGGCATTCTGGTGGGTGCCTGTAGTCCCAGCTACTTGGGAAGCTGAGGCAGGAGAATCACTTGAATCCCAGAGGTGGAGGTTGCAGTGAGCTGATGCACACCAGCCTGGGCAACAGAGCAAGACTTCATCTCAGAAAAAGAGAGAAACAAATGGTAAAGCATGAGTTCCTTGAGGGTCAATAACTAAATCTCTACATGCACCCTCAGTTAACAGATAATGCCTATAGTAAAAGGACACATCAATGAATCAGTGGGCATTAACCAAACAGTTCAAGTCTGAGAACTCCAAGGCATCTTTCTATTTTTAACAGGCAAGGTCTGAGCCCAGAGTGGAATGCCATGGCACCATCATAGCTCACTCTAATCTCAAACTCAAGCAATCCTCCCAACTTGGCCTCCTGAGGCTCTAGGACTATGGACACACCCCCATACCCAGTTTTGTTTTGTTTCTTTGTAGAGATGGGAGTCCTGCTATGTTGCCCAAGCTTGTCTTAAACTCTTGATGTGAAGTGATCCTCCTGCCTGAGCCTCCCAAAGCACTGGGATTACAGATGTGAGCCACTGTGTCCAGCCCAAGGCACCTTTTGCAGGTTTTTCCTGCCACAGTCACATCTGTTTAATTTCTCTTCTATTCTGATAAGCTGCACAAAAAAAGTTCAAGAAGTACGCATATTTATTCATTCTCTTTCATGGAATCCAGAAATTCACCAGTATCTGTTCAAATAAGACCATCTTTCAAAGAGAAATACATGAAATAGATATAAAATATCTTTAACTTCAGAGCATTATGAAATTATATCATGTTAGTTTACAAGACAAAAGGATATGCTTCCTCCTGGAAAAGATCTACTATGATTAGCAGACCGGGAAGGGGATTACAAACAGGAAGGCAGGGGGCCCATTGTCCTTTACTTTGTACCCAAGACAAGACCACAGTGGGAAAATAGCCTAGAAAGCTTTGGCCTTAAGAAAGACTCAGTTGGCAGACTTTCTTGGACATTTATTCCCCGCACAAAATCAAAATGGCAAAGAAGAAAGAGAGAAAAAAGTAAAAGTGCATTCATATCTGGTCTTGAAAAGGAAACAGTCTGTTCTAAGCCTTAAAAGCTGTACTTAATTGGATAAATTTTGGAAAAACTCATCAGAGCAGAGCAGCACACAGTCAAAATCTAGCCTCTGTTTCAGATTCACAATCAGGTCTGATTTTTATTTACCAAACGCTGAAATTATTTTTAATCAAAAATGTTCAGATCTTTATACTCAAGTAACTCTAAAAATTAAAAACTTACAAGTATTTCTAACTTAGGGCATGGAATTTCAAAACAGACATTCTGTATTTATCTTATATTAGTATAATGCAAAAAACACTAGTTTCTGTTGAAGCTACAGTTGATTCAACAAGTTTTAAAAGGAAAGCTTGATGACAAAAATAACAAAAACATAGTATGTTAAGACTTTACTTAGCAAAACCTATCCAATGTTTTTAATTTACATATATATGGGGGTTTTTTTTTGTTGTTTTTTTTTTATGGTTTGTTTGTGTGTTTTTGTCTGAGCCAGAGTCTTGCTGTTGCCCAGGCTGGCCACAAGCAATCCTGCCACCTCAGACTCCAGCAGGCATAAGCCACCATGCCCAGCTATTTATTTATTTATTTTTGTAGAGACAGAGCCCCACTGTGTTGCCCAGGGTGGTCTCGAACTCCTGAGCTCAAAGGATCCTCCTGCCTCAGCCTCCCAAAGTGTTGGGATTACAAGGCATGAGCCACCGCACCCAGCCCAAATTTTTTCAAATAGTTCCACTTAAGAAGTTACGAGAATTTTCCATAGGCCACTGCAAAGGAAAAAAAAAAAAAGTTATGAGATTTTATTTATTAAGAAATTGAATTTGAATGAAAGCAAAGGTCACAAAGAAGAAAGCAGGCATGCCATATCTCCACATCCTACATCTAGGATGTAGGAAAGGACAGATCTACAGACTCATACTGAACCCAGTTACTGATCATCTCCAGACCTGCTTTACACCAACCTAACTGCAATTCTCACCTTCCATCCTCAAACGGCACATTCACAACTCCACTTGCTCCATAACCCAACAACCATGCCGACGTAATCAGAAAGCACCACCTCACTTCTTAGAGGAAGCCAAGAACCAGATTTGGTTTGACTAAACTAAGGAGACAAAATGCCAGCCTTCAAATAAAATAACCACCATGATATCACCTCTGAAGAGTTATTCAAATCTCATCAGCACATTTCCATCAGGCTCAGACAGGCACATCACGACACGAAGTGGAATGTTCAGTGGTGATAGAACAGCTGCCCAGAGCAGTAAGAGATATGAGCAAGGGATCTGTTGACAATCTAATTTCAGCTACCTCGAGATTCCACAAAGATGACAGCCTGCGTCCTTGGAAATGCAGCCACAAGCCTCACCCACTATCAGAGTACTCTGGTTTACTTCTTCTCTGTAAGTTGAGCAACTCTGAAAATCTATCCATCCAATGCTGTATGGCTACTAGAGGCCTCCATACTGATACAGTGGCCTTAGCAATCCTCAGATCGCCGTTTGCACCTGTAAAGCATCAGCGGGCCTTCCACGGCCCCCGCAATGGACGCAGATGATGAATACAAAACACGGAAAATTTCACCCCAACAAGAATGGAATCTTGACGGCAGTTTACCTTGGAAGCTCATTTAGCAATCAAGAAAAAAAAAGTGATCTGGAAGCTCCATTCTGGCGTTAGGGCCGGGAATGTTTTGTGTTGCCTGAACAATGACTAGCTTGCTCAAGCAGCCTCCCAACCCCCACAACTTGGCTCTGGTCTGGCCAGTCACCCTGAAAGCTGCCAGGGCTGTCACTCGGTGCCTTCCAGCAACTGGACTTGGCTCCTAAAGGATTTGTCAGATCATCCTCCCAATATGGCTGCCCGAGTAATCCCGGTGCTGAACGCCGAGACCACACCAGCCTTCCTCACACCTGGCCAGCATCCAACAAGCCCCCTCCCTTCCCATCGCAACCCTCTTTCCAGGCCTCAAGCCCTCGGCTCCCCCAATGCCAAACGATGACCCTTCCTATCTCCATCTGGCAAAAGGGCATAACCACCCACATTCCCAGCCGAAGCCCGATGCCCACCATAAAGGGGGAAAAGGGAGAAGGGGGAAAAAACGATGGCTTCAAACGGAGCGGGGCCGACCCCCTGTACTGCAACGTGCGTGGAGCCCAGGAAACCGCCGGGCAGCGGCGGGTCTGGAGGGCGCTGGGTACAGCCGGGGCCTGGCAGCGCGGAGGAAACGGCGGGCCGGTGCGGGGCACTGCGGGGGCCCAGCTTGGCCGCTGGACGCCAGCCCGGGACTCGCAGCTGGCCGAGAGAGGGGTTCCCACCCCCGAGGGCGAGGCTCCTGCACCCGGCCCCCGCCCCGCGCTTCCTCCCCTCAGACCCCGCCCGGCCCCCGGCCCGGCCGCTCCCCACCGCGGGAGCGGCCCCCTCCCCGGTCCGGCGGCCGCGGCGCCAACCCCCTCCCGCCCCGCTGCCTTACCTCAGCCGCGGTGCGGACCGACGGGCAGACCCGGTCAACAGGAGCCGAGGCGCGCGGGGGCGCGGGGGGCCGGGCACCAACGCACCTCAGCGCGAGCAGCGGCTACCGCGAGCCGCAGGGCCCCGCTCCGCAGCCCCATCACGCAGCAGCCCGGCTCCGCATCGAGGTGGGAGGTGGGCGGCGGGCGGGAGTGTGCGAGGGCTGGAGGCCGGGGCGCGGCGACTGCCGGCGGTGACGGCTGCGGAGGACTGGGAGCGGCTCCGACGCGCGGGAGCGCCTCCCAGGAGGGCTGCCGTCAGACTGCCCCGCGTCGGTCCTGGCGAAACTCCGCCCGCAGTCGCCGGCGCGGGACACCGCCCCGAGCTGGGCCTCTGCGCGTCACCTCGGCCCGCCCCGGCGCCCGCGACGGACGGGGACTGCAGCCAATCACAGAGCAGAGCTCGGGGAAGCGGGCCAATCGCAGGAGGAGCCGGGGGGCGGGGTGGCTGCCGGGGGCTGCAGGGACGCCCGAGCGCCCCCTGGTGGCCACGGGGGGCCGGCGAGGTGCGGTGATGCGAGTGCCCCCTGGTGAGTGCACACCGCCGCGGTGTCGGGGTGCGGGGTTAGCCAAAACCGGAGCCGGAGTTCCCTCCCGGGTGACTCCCAAGGACGTTCGTCGGCATCAGTCGTGCCCAGCCCACCCCGATGATCCTCCTCGTCCGGGGACAAAAGATTGACTGAGTAGAGCGAGGCGGGGCCCAGGAGTCCAGATGCTAGCGGAGGAGCTGGGATCAACATGGGAGGCGTCGCGAGTGGAGTCATTGTCAGTCTGGAAAACATCTCGCGGGCGGAACCAGCCGAACGCGGCGCGGTGGGAGCGGAACCCCGCGAAGGGATAAGCGCATCCCGCGGGGAGCTGCCGGGCCTATTCTTGCCGAACCCGAGCGCAACACCTCCCACGCGCCACCTCGGGAGAGAAGGAGGAATGAGTAATGGAAAAGCATGACTTGGTGGGCATTCCACTTGTCTCCTTGGGAGACCGCGGAAGGGCCGTGAAGAGAGAAACAAACGCTTTGCAGCGTCGCTGAGTTAATGAGCCCAGCCCCCTTCTGGGAGATGCCCTTGAAGGACGCATAGTGGAAATCAGAAACCCGGAGGACACAAAAACGCGACAGTGATTTCTTTAAAATCAGATTTAGGTTCAGCTCAAAATAAAAATCTCACTGTTCATAAACAGTTCAGTTCAGTACTTAATACAATATCATCTTCAGTGATAACATATGCAATTATCAGGCCCAGGCTAGCACTATTACTTTATAAGGTTGTGAAATGTTTTTTATTTACTAGCAGATGTTGAAAGTAAAATCAGATTCCTTCCCCTGAATTCAATACAGTATTATTTTGAGTAAAAGACATTATTTACAATCATATGCACTAAAACATCGAAATTAATTTTCTACACTAATAATTGTGGAAAATCACCACCACTCAAGTCCTCAGATTCTTCGCTTTTATTGATCTCTTCTCATTTTATTTAGAATTTAAACTCCACCTACCGGCAAAAGGATTTGACATAGTTTACACTAAAGCATACAGCAGTGAAATTGTATGGCATTAAAATAGGCGTAAAATTCATGATAATAAAAGAAACAAGTAATAACAGACCATTTTTAAAAGCTATTTGAATAAAAGGCATGCCTAGAAAGAATTTTTTTTTTCTTTTTTTGAGAAGGAGCTTCACTCTGTGGCCAGGCCGGAGTGCAATGGCACGCTCTCGGCTCACTGCAACCTCTGCCTCCCAGGTTCAAGTGATTCTCCTGCCTGAGCCTCCTGAGTAGCTAGGATTACAGGCACTGGCCACCACGCCCGGCTAATTTTTGTAGTAGAGGCGGAGTTTCACCGTGTTGGTCAGGCTGGTTTTTGAACTCCTGTCGCCAGGTAATTCAAAGTGCTGGGATGAGCCACGGCACCTGGCCAGAAAAATAATATTTTTAAAAATCAGAGTCAAGGAAATACATTACCACTGAGCACAGAACTCAGCTCTGAGCTTCCTGAAGGCTAAGAGAAAAATGAAACTCCAGTAAGTTAATAAACAGGAGCTCATCAATTCAACAGTAGACACCACTTCATCCTAGGGTGGACCTGGTTGCGTAAGGACTGTGATGAGCACCATGGAGAGTTGCAAAAACCTTCGTGACTGTATTGCTTGAGCTCTCCGTGGAGCACAATCTAAAAAGAACCTAAAATGTAGCCAGGAATCTGGCACGGTGTCTCACACCTGTAATCCCAACACATTGGGAGGCTAAGGTGGGCAGGAGTTCGAGACCAGCCTGACCAACATGGCAAAACCCTGTCTGTACTAAAAAATACAAAAATTAGCCGGGCGTGGTGGGCATACCTGCAATCCCAGCTACTTGGGAGCCTGAGGCAAGAGAATCACTTGAACCTGAGAGGCGGAGGTTGCAGGAGGCTGAGATTGCACCACTGCACTCCAGCCTGGGAGACAGAGTGAGACTCTGTCTCAGTGAAAAATAAAATAAAAATAAAACACGGTGAAGAGGGTATTACGGTGATCGGCAGGAGAAGAAGCCAGCCAAAGGGCACAGAGCAGGGTCAGTAAAGGCATAGAAGGCTGCTCCAGGATCCAAGGCCAATCCACCCACTCCGCATAAGCCTTTTGCCTCTCTGACAGATGGAGTCACTCTGCTCAGCCAGTTTCTCAGATTACAAATTCTGTACAAAAGCATCTCTTTAAAATAGTAAATAAATTACTAGAAAATTGAATTTAGTCATGACCTGGTAGAACAGTTCTCTGGAATGCAAGGACACAACATCGGAAAATCTAGTAAGGTGACGCACTGCCACGCTCCTATCACAATCAGTCTCTCAGGTTTCTGGATACAAAATCAATATACAAAAATACAAAGGGTTGCTTTTTTTCTTCTTTTGAGAGGGAGTCTTTCTCCGTTGCCAGGCTGGAGTGCAGTGGTGCAATTTTGGCTCACTGCAACCTCTGCCTCCTGAGTTCAAGTGATTCTCCTGCCTCAGCCTCCTGAGTAGCTGGGATTACAGGCGTGCACAATGATGCCCAGCTAACTTTTGTATTTTTAGTAGAGAAAGAGTTTCACCATGTTGGCAAAGACGGTCTCGATCTCTTGACCTCATGATACACCCTCCTCAGCTTCCCAAAGTGCTGGGTTTATGGGTATGAGCCATGGTGCCTGACCCAAAGTATTCCTTTCTAATAGGAAGACTTTATTATTATTATTATTATTGTTTTGTTATTGTTATTGTTATTATCTTAGACAGGGTCTCACTCTGTCACCCAGGCTAGAGTGCAGTGGTGTGATCACAGCTCACCATAGCCTTCAACCTCTGCCCCTGGTTCAATCCATCCTTCCACCTTAGCCTCCTAAGTAGCTGGGACTGTAGGCACATGCCACCATGCCTGGCTAATTTTTCTATTTGTTTGTAGAGATTGGGTTTCACCATGTAGCCCAGGCTGGTATTAAACTCCCAGACTCAAGTGATCCATCAGCCTCAGTCTCCCAAAGTGCTGAGACTACAGGTGTGAGCCACTGAGCCTGGCCTTTATTGCTATTTTTAATGGCATCTTTTTTAAAAATCAAGTCTTCCTGGGCCGGGCGCAGTGGCTCACACCTGTAATCCCAGCACTTTGGGAGGCCGAGGCTGGTGGATCACGAGGTCAAGAAATCGAGACCATCCTGGTCAACATGGTGAAACCCCGTCTCTACTGGAAATACAAAAAATTAGCTGGGCATGGTGGAGCATGCCTGTAATCCCAGCTACTCAGGAGGCTGAGGCAGAAGAATTGCCTGAACCCAAGAGGTGGAGATTGCAGTGAGCCGAGATTGTGCCATTGCACTCCAGTCTGGCTAACAAGAGCAAAACTCCGTCTCAAAAAAAAAAAAAGTCTTCCTGGCCAGGTGCTGTGGCCCACACCTGTAATCCCGATACTTTGGGAAGTGGAGAAAGCAGATCACTTGACTAGGAGTTTGAGACAAGCCTGGGCAACATAATGAGACCCTATCTCTATAAAAAATAACAAAGAAAAAAAAATTGGCCAGGCATGGTGGTTTGTGCCTGTAGTCCTAGCTGCTCATGAGGCTGAGTTGGAAGGATCGATTGAGCCTGGAAAGTTGCAGTGAGCCGAGATCGTGCCACTGCACTCCAGCCTGGCACCCGGTGACAGAGTGAGACTCTGTCTCAAAAAAAAATGCAAAAAGTTAGCCAGGTGTGGTGGTACATTGCCTATAATCCCAGTTACTCAGGAGGCTGAGGCAGGAGAATCGCTTGAACCTGGGAAGCAGAGGCTTCAATGAGCCAAGATCGTGTCACTGAACTCCAGCCTGGGCAAAAGAGCGAGATTCAATTTCAAATATATATATGAATAAATGAGAAAGACTTATATGGGAAAAAGGTATGCAATGTACTGAAACACATTAAAGAAGGCCTGAATAAATGGAGAGGTATTATTTATTCTGGGACGAGAAAAAAAAATAAAGATGCTTAGATTAACTTCTAAGCAAGTTAATCTATAAACAATGTAATTCTAATCAAAATTTCAATATTATGCATTTTCTATGGAATTTGACAAGGTAATAGTAAAATGTATATGACAAATATATTCCATGTCTTTTTTTAAAAAAAAAATTCAGGCCGGGTGCAGTGGCTCACGCCTTTAATCCCAGCACTTTGGGAGGCCAAAGTGGGTAGATCACGAGGTCAAGAGATCGAGACCACCCTGGCCAACATGGTGAAACCCCGTCTCTACTAAATATACAAAAATTAGCTGGGCGTGGTGGCGCACTCCTGTAGTCCCAGCTACTCAGGAGGCTGAGGCAGGAGAATTGCTTTAAAAAAACCGGGAGGCAGAGGTTGCAGTGAGCCGAAATTGCGCCATTGCACTCCAGCCTGGCGATAGAGTGAGGCTCTGTGTCAAAAAAAAAAAGATTTAGTGAAGAAACAGAGATTGCAGTGATTTGGCGATTTGTCTCTTTAGTTTCCTTCTCTTTCTTTCTTTCTCTTTCCTCCTTCCTTCCTTCCTTCTTCCTTTCCTTTCCTTTCTCCCTCCGTCCCTTCCTCCCCCTCCCTCCCTCCCTAAAAATACAAAAATTAGCCGGGCGTGGTGGCACACGCCTGTGGTCCCAGCTACTCGGGAGGCTGAGGCCGAAGAATCGCTTGAACCCAGGAGGCGGAGGTTGCAGCAAGCCGAGATTTCGCCACTGCACTCCAGCCTGTCGACAGAGCAAGACTCCGTCTCAAAAAAAAAATTCATATAAACAAAGCCACCCATGGCAATTTTGAAGAATGAGGTGTGGGGACTTGCCCATAAGGTATGAAGATTCTCAGTAACATTGTGCTGATTAACATGCTATTGTATTGACACAAGAATATAGAAATATAAAAATGGAACAGCCTGGCTACTCAGGAGGCTGAGGTGGAAGAATTGCTTGAGCCCAGGAGTTCAAGGCTACAGTGAGCGACGATCACACCACTGTACTCCAACCTGGCAACAGAGCCAGGCCTTGTCTCTAAAAAAGCAAAACAAAATAAAAAGGAACAGAATAAAGTTCAGAAACAGACCACATGGGTATACGATCATAATATATGCCTGCATTGGCATGACAAATTAGCATGGGGAAATGGAAAATATAAATCATAAGTAGTACTGAAATGATTACTTAACTATATGGTTAAAACAATATAGAACCTGGCTGGACACAGTGGCTCACTCCTATAATCCCAGCACTTTGGGAGGCCGAGGTAGTAGAATCATTTGAGGGCAGGAGTTTGGGAACCCGGCCTGAGCAACAGGGTAAAACCCTGTCTCTACAAAAAATACAACAACAAAAATTAGCTGGGCATGGTGGTGTGCCTGTGGTCTCAGCTACTCAGGAGGCTGAGGCAGGAAGATCACTTTAACTCTGGGAAGGTGGAAATTACAGTGAGCAGAGATTGTGACACTATACTCTTTTTTTTTTTTTTTTTTTAAAGATGGGGTTTCACCATGTTGGTCAGGCTAGTCTTGAACTCCCAACCTCAGGTGATCCACCCATCTTGGCCTCCAAAGTGCTTGGATTACAGGCGTGAGCCACCACACCCAGCCTGACACTATACTCTTGCCTGGGTGACAGAGTGAGACCCTGTCTCAAAAAAAAAAAAAAAGGTTCAAGATAATATGTGCGGGACAGTGGCATTTATACATAAAGTCTGAAGCATGCATATGAGCACTATAGTGTTTAGGACTAAATTTATGTACAGTCAAGTATGAAAACATGGATGACAATGATAATCACCAAATTTAGGGTAGGATTAACCCAGGAGAGAAGGAGAGGAAAGCAAAACAAACAAATAAACAAACAAACAAACAAACAAAAAGGGAGCAGACATGAGAATCGAGGACTGTATCTGTGAGATTGCATTTCTTGAAAACAAAGTAGCAGGAAGATGGAAATGAGTTGGGGGAAAAAATCCAGATAATTTATTGATTTGCCTTGACCTCCTTATTGTCATTTCATTATTATTATTATTATCATTATTATTATTTATGGTTTTTTTTTTTTTTAGACGGAGTCTCACTCTGTAACCCAGGCTGGAACGCAGTGGTGTGATCTCGGCTGACCACACCTGGCCTATTATTATTTTTCGAGATGGAGTCTCGCTCTGTCACCCAGGCTGGAGTTCAGTGGTGCTATCTCTGCCACTGCTGATTTTCTGCCTTCTATTTTCTTCTCTGTTCTTTGAAAATGTCTATTGTTGATTGATTGATTGATTGATTTAGAGACATAGTCTCCGCCTCTGACCCAGGCTGGAGTGCAGTGGCATGATTTCGGCTTGCTGCAACCTCTGCCTCCTGGGTTCAAGCAGTTCTCCTGTGTCAGCCTCCCAAGTAGATGGGATTATAGGTGCCCACCACCACACCCAGCTAATTTTTGTGTTTTTAGTAGAGATGGGTTTCACCGTGTTGGCCAGACTAGTCTTGAACTCCTGACCTCGTGATCCGACTGCCTTGGCAATTCCTGCTGGAATTATAGGTGTGAGCTACTCCGCCTGGCCTTACTATTATTGTCTTTTTTGTTTTGTTTTGCATTGTTTGGAACAGAGTCTTGCTCTGATGCTCAGGCTGGAGTGTAGTAATGTGATCTCGGCTCACTGCAATCTCTGCCTCCTGGGTTCAAGCAATTCTCATACCTCAGCTTCCTGATGTAGCCGGGATTACAGGCACGTGCCACCACACCTGACTAATTTTCGTAATTTTAGTACAGACAGGGTTTTGCTTGTTGGCCAGGCTGGTCTTGAACTCCTGACCTCAAGGAATCCACCTGCCTCAGCCCCGCAAAGTGCTGGAATTACAGGCATGAGCCACCTTGCCTGGCTTATTGTCATTATTCTTATTATTATTTTTTTTTTTAGACGGAGTTTCGCTCTTGTTACCTAGGCTGGGGTGCAATGGCGCGATCTCGGCTCACCGCAACCTCAGCCTTCTGGGTTCAGGCAATTCTCCTGCCTCAGCCTCCTGAGTAGCTGGGATTACAGGCATGCGCCACCATGCCCAGCTAATTTTTGTATTTTTAGTAGAGACGGGGTTTCACCACGTTGACCAGGATGGTCTCGTTCTCTTGACCTTGTATTCCACCCGCCTCGGCCTCCCAAAGTGCTGGGATTACAGGCTTGAGCCACCGCGCCCGGCCCTATTGTCATTATTTAATAGTGTTTAATACAGTGTATGTGGGTGGGTATCATGTTAGTTATTATACTTTACTATCTATTTTAAAAATATATATAATTTATGCTGGGCAAGGTGGGATGCGCCTGTAGTCCCAGCTACCTGGGAGGCTGAGGTGGGCGGATCTCTTGAGCCCAACAGCTCTAGGCTGCAGCAGACTTTTATTGTACCTGTGAATAGCCACTGCACTCCAGCACAAGCAACAGAGCAAGACCTCATCTGTAAAAAAATAAATAATTTCATAACTTAAACAATGATAGGCCAGGCTCAGTGGCTCATGCCTGTATTCCCAGCACTTTGCGAGGCCAAGGCAGGAGGATCATGAGGTCAGAATATTGAGACCATCCTGGCCATGGTGAAACCCCATCTCTACTAAAATACAAAAAATTAGCTGGACGTGGTGGCTTATACCTGTAGTCCCAGCTACTCAGGAGGCTGAGGCAGGAGAATTGCTTGAATCTAGGAGACAGAGGTTGCAGTGAGCCAAGATCATGCCATTGCACTCCAGTCTGGCAAAAGAGCAAGACTCTGTCTCAAAATAATAATAATAAATAAATAAATAAATAATAAAAATGCAAAATTAGCCAGGTGTGGTGGCACATGAGTATAATCCCAACTACTCCAGAGGCTGGGGCAGAATTGCTTGTACCCGGGAGGTGGAGGTTGCCGTGAGCTGAGATCAAGCCATTGTGTTCCAGCCTGGGCAACAAGAGTGAAACTCTGTCTCAAAAAAAAAAAAGATATTTGTCCAGAGGCATCCCAGCTGTGATACCACCAGTAATCCTCTGCAGACCGGGTCAGCAGCTACATCAGAGGCAATGTGACCCATCCTTAGCAGCTGAGCCATGCATAAGGAGCCGAGTGGGTGGGAGAGGGCAAGCCATAATCCTCTCTCACTGACCTAGTTTTCAGATGCTCTGGTCTCACAGCCTGCACTGTAAACAGCCACTGTGTCTCGGCCATACGTTTGGTAAATGTGTGACGGAAAGCCCTTCCTGGGTCCATATTCACATGCTTACCCTTGCACCAACAAAAATGTGGGAAGAGCCCAGTTTCATTCCTGGCAATCCTCTACAGGGATAATCCATGCCCATAAAGAGAATTAGTTTCCAGTTATTTTAGCCAAGGTTGGGTAACACATGCACTTGAGCCCTAGATCATGTTGCAGGAGTAAAAATAGGAACTGCTTATATTTTTGGATTTAAGAGCCTAGGCAGCTCTCTACTCCATTAAATCTAGAAAATACATGCTTTCCTATACAAAGACCTTATAAATATTAATTAATGTCTATTTCATGTATGTGTCTATTAAACACTGTATTAAATAATGACAATAAGGAGTTTAAGACAAATCAATATATTTTCTGTTTTTCCTGTGAATAACAAACAGGGTTCAATCTGGTTTAACTCATTCATATCAATATGCAGTGGCACTGCTTATGCCAGAACTGTCTGCTACCTAGTCAGGAAATAAGCACAGCAAGTCTCTAGTTTGCTGAAGACCAATTTTTTTTTTTTTTTTTTTTTTGAGATGGAGTTTCACTGTTGTTACCCAGACTGGAATGCAATGGCACAATCTCGGCTCACCGCAACCTCCGCCTTCTGGGTTCAAGCAATTCGCCTCAGCCTCCCGAGTAGCTGGGACTACAGGCGCGCACCACCATGCCCAGCTAATTTTTGTATTTTTAGTAGAGACCGGGTTTCACCTTTTTTACCAGGATGGTCTCGATCTCTTGACCTCGTGATCCACCCACCTCGGCCTCCCAAAGTGCTGGGATTATAGGCGTGAGCCACCGTGCCCGGCCGAGGACCAATTTTTTTTTTCCTTGGAGACTGAGCTCTGTCACCCAGGCTGGAGTGTGAAATCTTGGCTCACTGCAACGTCTGCCCCCTGGGTTCGAGCAATTCTCGTGCCTCAGCCTTCTAAGTAGCTGGAACTACAGGCGCCTGCCACCACACCTGGCTAATTTTTGCATTTTTTAGTAGAGATGGGGTTTCATCATGTTGGTTAGGCTGGTCTTAACCTCAAGTGATCTGCCAGTCTCGGCCTCCAAAAGTGCTGGGATTACAGGTATAAGCCACTGTGCCTGGCCTAGGACTGATTATTATTATTATTATTTATTTATTTATTTATTTTTGAGACGGAGGTTCGCTGTTGTTACCCAGACTGGAGTGCAATGGCACGATCTCGGCTCACCGCAACCTCCGCCTCCTGGGTTCAGGCAATTCTCCTGCCTCAGCCTCCCGAGTAGCTGGGACTACAGGTGCGCACCACCATGCCCAGCTAATTTTTATATTTTTAGTAGAGACGGGGTTTCACCTTGTTGACCAGGATGGTCTCGATCTCTTGACCTCGTGATGCACCCGCCTCGGCCTCCCAAAGTGCTGGGATTACAGGCGTGAGCCACCATGCCCAGCCTATTATTTTTAACAGAATCTCACTCTGTCACCCAGGCTGGAGTGCAATCATGTGATCTCGGCTCACTGCAACCTCCACCTCCCGGGTTGAAGTGATTCTCCTGCCTCAGCCTCCAGAGTAGCTGTGATTACAGACACCTGACACCAGACCGGGCTAATTTTTTTATATTTTTAGTAGAGCCAGGGTTTCACCATGTTGGTCAGGGTGGTCTCGAACTCCTGAACTTGTGATCCACCCACCTCGACCTCCCAAAGTGCTGGGATTACAGGCATAAGCCACTGCGCCTGGCTGATATTTGATTTTTAAAAATCAAATTAGGCCAGACAAGGTGGCTCACATCAGTAATCCCAGGACTTTGGGAGGCTGAGGCAGGAGGATTACCTGAGGTCAGAAAACCAGCTTGGCCAACATGGTAGAACTCCATCTCTACTAAAAATACAAAAAAAAAAATTAGCTGGGCATGGTGGCACATGCCTGTAATCCCAGCTACTCAGGAGGCTGAGGCAGGAGAATTGCTTGAACTCAGGAGGCAGAGTTTGCAGTGAAGAGAGGTTGCACTACAGCCTGGGTAACAGAGTGAGACTCAGTCTAAAAAAAAAAAAGAAAGAAAGAAAGAAAATAAACTTCTGCATCCCTACAGGCAGTAGCAAAATCAGCTGATATCATTTTATTTTTCTGTCTTCCTCCAGTGCTCAATTATATTTAAATAAATGTCAGTTTACCGAGTAATATGTTCATCACACTGCGGTCAGGCCATCACAGAGATCACCCTGGCCCTACGGACCACACAGTAAACACCGAACAATCCGTGCAGAAGAAACAAACCAAGAACCAAAGAGGCTTATTTTTTTTAAAGACTGAAGGGCCGGGCGCGGTGGCTCACGCCTGTAATCCCAGCACTTTGGGAGGCCGAGGCGGGTGGATCACAAGGTCAAGAGATCGAGACCATCCTGGTCAACATGGTGAAACCCCATCTCTACTAAAAATACAAAAAATTAGCTGGGCACGGTGGTGCATGCCTGTAATCCCAGCTACTCAGGAGGCTGAGGCGGGAGAATTGCCTGAACCCAGGAGGCGGAGGTTGCGGTGAGCCGAGATCGTGCCATTGCACTCCAGCCTGGGTAACAAGAGGAAAACTCCGTCTCAAAAAAAAAATAAAGACTGAAAGAGTGGGAAACTTTTTTTTTTTTTGAAATGAAGTCTTGTTCTGCCACCAGTCTGGAGTGCAGTGGCATGATCTCAGCTCACTACAACCTCCGACTCCCTGGTTCAAATGATTCTCCTGCCTCAGCCTCCCAAGTAGCTGGGATTACAGGCACAAGCCACCATGCCCAGCTAATTTTTGTATGTTTAGTAGAGATGGGGGTTTTACCATGTTGGCCAGGATAGTCTCGAACTCCTGACCTTGTGATCTGCCCACCTTGGCCTCCCAAAGTGCTGGGATTACAGGCATGAGCCACTGTACCTGGCCAGGAGATTTTAATTTGGTGTGTTCTCTTACTTTCCAATGAAAGATTCAAGATTTTGTTTTCATCAGCTCTTGGCTTTTTGCACACATGGTCAGCTCTGTAATCAGCACATCTTGCTGTTTTCCCTGGTCCTGACCGAGGAGCTATATCATTTGAGCCAGATAAGAGTACTTTGCATAGATTTCCCTCTTGTGAATTGCAGTTCGTGCATCATTTTTCTGTAACAGGCATTTTTACTAATTAAGAACAACCATGTATCAATTAACTTTGGTCTTAAAGCCATGATTAAGAAAACCAAATTGTTGTTTACTGAAATTCTTGTGCCAGTGACAGATGGCCCTGAAACACTTGGGCAGGATACAAAGCCCGAAATGGGCCCCCCACAGCATCAGACTGAGTTCACTTGCCAGGAAGGATCTCAGAATGCAAGAATCAGGACATTCTCGGCAAAACAGAGAGCCTGGAGCACGATGCCCACAGCTGAAAATACACAGCAGAATCACGATATCTCAGGTGACCCCATGGACTCCTCTGTTCTCCAAATACCCAATTCAAGGAGATGATCCCAAAGACATCACTCACCCCACTTGGGCTCCAGTCACCAGAGCCTCATAGGAACTGAACTTTATATTTCTCTTGCTTAGGGTACAGTCACTTGAGATGAATATATAATTCATGCTGACAGAAAGCATCTACTAGAAAGAAGGCATTAGAGAGGGCTTAAGAGCACCTGGTCGTTCCAGCTGGACTGTTTGGATTCGAATTCTGTCACTTGCTATGCGCCGTTGAGCAATTGCATTGCTCCCATCATCCTGTTTCCTGGTCTCTAAAATGGGAATGAAGATAATAGCTACCTCACCCTCACATTGTGAAAAACAAAGGAGAGTGTGACTTTAAAACACAACGTCTGCTCGTGTTCATAACTAGAAAGCCATGGTCTCCTTTAAGTCAAGAGATGGGAACTCAATAAACCCTCTCTCTGTGTGTCTCTCTGTCTGTCTCTGTCTCTCTCTCATCCCTTATCACTCCTGTGATGAGCTTTCCCATCTACAGATTACAGAATCATAGTACCTAAAGTGTTATAATGAAATGAATCTGCTACATCCTAGCTGTGGAGTCATGCCCAGGTCAGTATCTCCAGACTTCATTTTTGATCTATAAAATAGGGCAATTAGAGTAGATGAATTGAATCGAAGGTATATTCAGACTCTAATATCTTAACACTCTGTACCTACTGGATTTTTCTTTCTCCCTATCCATAGAGAGGAAGAATGTAAGTTGATGGTGATGATAATGACGACAGTGGCCAGTATTTAGAGCACTGACTATAAACCAAGAACTGTATTAAGCACTTCACATTAATTATCTTTTATAATCTTCATGGCAGCCCTATGAAATAGATCCTCTAATTGTTGCAAATTCACATAAAAGGGAATTCAGTAATGGTCATGGAGCCATGGCTGGGCACAGTGGCTCACGCCTATAATCCAAACACGTTGGGAGGCTAAGGCAAGCAGATTGCTTGAGCCCAGGAGTTCGAGACCAGCCTGGGCAACATAGTGAAACCCTGTCTCCACAAACAACAACCACAAAACCAGTTATGGAGACTGAAAAATGTCCTTTCCCTCAACCCTACCGAATATACCAAGTCCTAATCCCTGGAACTTGTATATTACTGTATATAAATTAAAATCTCTGTAGTTGTGAATAAATTAAAGTTTTGATATGGAGAGATTAACTTGATTTATCAAAATAAGCCCTAAATGCCATCACATGTATCCTTATAAGAGGGAGACAGGCACTGGAGACCAGGCATTGTGACTTATATCTGTAAACCCATATTTTGGGAGGCCAAGGCGGGAGGATTGCTTGATTCCAGGAGTTTGAGACTAGCCTGGGCAACATAGTGAGACCTCATCTCTACTAAAAAGGCTGGGTGTGGTGGCTCACCCCTGTAATCCCAGCTACTCGGGTGGCTAAGGTGGGAAGATCACTTGAGCCCAGGAATTTAAAGCCAGCCTGGGCAAGATGGCAAGACCCGGTCTCCACAAATATTTTTTAAAAATTAACCGAGCATGGTGATGCACATATGTAGTCCCTACTGAGGCAGAAGGATCGCTTGAGCCCAGAAATTCAAGGTGGCAGTGAGTTATGATCATGATCATGCCACTGCACTCCAGCCTGGACAATAAAGTGATTTAAAAAAAAAAAGTCCGGATACGGTGGCTCACTCCTGTAATCCCAGCACTTTGGGAGACCAAGGTGGATGGATAACGAGGTCAAGAGATCGAGACCATCCTGACCATCCTACCCAACGTGGTGAAACTCTGTCTCTACTAACAATACAAAAATTAGCTGGGCATGGTGGCACGTGCCTGTAGTCCCAGCTACTCAGGAGGCTGAGGCAGGAGAATCACTTGAACCTGGGAGGTGGAGGCTGTAGTCAGCTGAGATCGTGACACTGCACTCCAGCCTGGTGACAGAGTGAGACTTCGTCTCAAAAAAATAAAACAAACAAAATTCTGTTGTTTCAAATCACCCAATTTCTGGTAATTTGTTACAGCAGCCACAAGAAACCAACACAGAGGTGAGTAATTTATTCATGGTCACAGTCAAGAGTGATGGGGTCAGGATTCAAATCCAGGAACCCCTGGCTCCAAACTTCATGCTCTAAAGCACAGCACTGGATTGCCCCTTAGAATAGGTGAAACGGCCAGACACAGTGACTCACGCCTGTAATCCCAGCACTTTGGGAGGCTGAGGTGGGCAGATCACCTGAGGTCAGGAGTTGTTTGAGACCAGCCTGGCCAACATGGTGAAACCCCGTCTCCACTAAAAATACTAACAAAATTAGCTGAGCGTTGTGGCACGTTCCTGTAATCCCAGCTACTCAAAAGGCTGAGGCAGGAGAATCGCTTGAACCCGGGAGGCGGAGATTGCAGTGAATCAAGATAGGGTCATTGCACTCCAGCTTGGGCAATAAGAGCCAAAAGTCCATCTAAAAAGAAAAAAAAAAAAAAAAAGAGCCAGGCGCAGTGGCTCAGGCCTGTAATCCCAGCTCTTTAGGAGGCTGAGGCAGGTAGATTAGTTGAGGTCAGGAGTTTGAGACAGCCTGGCCAACATGGTGAAACCCCATTTCTACTACAAATACAAAATTAGCTGGGCATGATGGCATACTCCTGTAATCCCAGCTACTTAGGAGGCTGAGGCAGGAGAGTCGCTTGAACCCTTGAGGCAGAGGTTGCAGTGAGCCGAGATCGAGCCACTGCACTCCAGCCTGGAAAATAAGAGTAAGCGAGTAAGACTCCGTTTCCAAAAAAAAAAAAAAAAAAAAAAAAAAAACATGAAACAAACGGAGATTCACTATGTATTAACTAACAAAAATAAAGGAGGAAAAAGTCTGAAATAATCTGAGATTCTATCAATAGCAAGGTAACATTCTAAGTGGCCAATTGAACCACATTTATCCTCCCTACTGCAAACCTCCCAGCTTCAGAAGCCTTCCTTTGAAAGTTAATTCTCCCACACACTTTACATCAAAATTAGGTCATACCTGCATCCCCCCCAAGAGTGGCCAAGAGTGAGTGCACTTGAACAAAAGGATACAGTTTGTAAGAAAGAAAAAGAAAAAGATGATATATTTATGGCTCAAGGGGTTACTTGGCAGCAACTTCAGGCTCTTAGTCCGCTCCTGGCAAAGAGAAACAGAAGTTGCTTATCTTTTTCAAAGATTTGTTTCCTTTTTCCCCTTCAACTGGGACTCTGTCCTTGATTTTGTCAAAAGGAAAATTGGTAAGAACTAAGAAACTTGATTTTTTTTTTTTTTTTTTTTTTTGAGACGGAGTTTCGCTTTTGTTACCCAGGCTGGAGTGCAACGGCGCGATCTCGGCTCACCGCAACCTCCGCTTCCTGGGTTCAGGCAATTCTCCTGCCTCAGCCTCCTGAGTAGCTGGGATTACAGGCACGCGCCACCATGCCCAGCTAATTTTTTGTATCTTTAGTAGAGACGGGGTTTCACCATGTTGACCAGGATGGTCTCGATCTCTTGACCTTGTGATCCACCCGCCTCAGCCTCCCAAAGTGCTGGGATTACAGGCTTGAGCCACCGCGCCCGGCCAGAAACTTGATTTTTATTCCCCTCACTTGCTACCTTCCTGACTGTCTCTGTTCCCAAGTAAGTCAAAATAGGAAAGTTGGGATTTGAGGTTTGAATTTAATCCTGGTCTATAATGAGCCCACATTTTTCTCTGTAGGAATGGACCTTCGGTTCCAACTGTGCACACATTAAACCATCCAGTTTTTACTAGAAGACTCTTATAGTCACCAGTGCATGCCTCCTCATCCACCAGTTTGATTCATCTCACCTCCCTCCACCTCCTTTTTTTCCATTTAAATGGATATGCATTATCCTTCCCCCCGCCGCCCCCGCCCCATGGAGTTTCACTCTTATTTCCCAGGCTGGAGTGCATTGGCAAAATCTGGGCTCACTGCAACCTTCACCTCCCACATTCAAGCGATTCTCCTGCCTCACCTTCCAAGTAGCTGGGATTACAGGCACCTGCCACCTTGCCTGGCTAATTTTTGGATTTTTGATAGAAACGGGGTTTCACCATGTTGGCCAGGCTGGTCTCAAAATCCTGACCTTAGGTGATCCACCTGCCTCGGCCTCCCAAAGTGCTGGGATTATAGGCGTGAGCCACCATACCCGGCCACAAAAATTTGAGATTAAGTGGTCATAACAGCAGGCCAGCCTGTAGTGCTCTAAGTGAAATGTGGTTTACACCCTCCATCTACCGGACACAAAGCAGTAAGCATGGAGAGACCGGCACAGTGACTCATACCTGTGATCCCAGCACTTTGGGAGGCTGAGGCAGGCAAATCACCTGGAGTCCAGGAGTTTGAGACCAGCCTGGGCGACACAGGGAGACCCTGTATCTACAAGACACATTTTTTTTTTTTTTGAGACAGAGTCTCACTCTGTCACCCAGGATGGAGTGCAGTGGTGCAATCTCGGCTCACTGCAACCTCTGCCTCCTGGATTCAAGTGTTTCTCCTGCCTCAGCCTCCAGAGTAACTATGGTTACAAGTACACGCAACCACACCTGGCTAATTTTTCTGGTTTTAGTAGAGATTGGGTTTCGCCATGTTGGCCAGGCGGTCTTGAATTCCTGACCTCGTGTGATCCACCTGCCTTAGCCTCCCAAAGTGCTGGAATTACAGGTGTGAGCCACTACACTCAGCCTAAGCATTTAGATCTGTAATATTTACATAAACAATTGACTGTGTTTGTAACTAAAAATTAATCCTGCTTACTTATGACAGTCTTTTCCTTAAAAGAACTCAGTTTTTAAAAAATTGATTACATCAGTAATTTCCTTCCACACCTGTGATATTGACAGGTAACATGCTTATTTTACAAAGACAGAAAGGTAGAGAAATAATCTCCAAAGAGGCTGCTAACCTGTCAGTGCAGGGAACAGAGACCAGAGATGTAGTGACCAGATAAGCCCTGACAACCAGCTGACTCTCTCTCTCTCTCTCTCTCTCTCACACACACACACACACACACACACACACGCACATACACATGCATACACACACACACATACACACACACTCTACACCAACAGACTTTCGAGGTTGGAGACACCATGCTCGATCACAATCTAGTCTTCCAGTCCCCTTTTTACTTTTCCATTACTGGTTATTTCTCCAACGTGCTTAGCTTTCAACAAAAAAGCATAAATAATTTAAACCATCATAAAAAGCAATATACATACAGAAGGACGGAAGATTTAGAGACTCTGCTGGAAACCAGCAACAGCACGTTTCCTTTATTCATCCTGGGATCCCACAGGGCTTGGAAATGACGGAAGCAAAGCTCTTCCTGCTGTTTCTTTATTCTCCCAAGAGTGGCTTATAGCATTTGGGGGCAGGGGAAAAAGGCGGAGCTGCAGTGATTTCAATGAGAGTCTGTGTGGTCGCAGGATAGTAACATAACCTCTCTGAACTTCTATTTCTTCATCTGTAGAGTGAGTATCTACCACAAGGTTCTAGGGATTATTAGATGGAGGGGTTTTTTTTTGTTGCTGTTGTTTGTTAGTTTGCTTTTGAGATAGACTCTCACTCTGTCGTCCAGGCTGGAGTGCAGTGGCGCTATCTCGGCTCATTGCAACCTCTGCCTCCCGGGTTCAACTGATTCTCCTGCCTCAGCCTCCCAGTAGCTGGGATTATAGGTGCACACCACCACGCCCAGTGAATTTTTGTATTTTTAGTAGAGACAGGGTTTCACCATGTTGGCCAGGCTGATCTCAAACTCCTGACTCACATTATCCACCCACCTTGGCCTCTAAAGTGTTGGGATTACAGGCATGAGCCACCACTCACAGCCAGATGGAGTTGTAATCTACAGCACTGAAGTAGAGAGGACAGAACAGAGAGGGAGGTGGATGGAACCGAGAAACCATATAGAGACTGAGAGATCCTGAGGAGAAAGAGGTGTTTGGGTTCTGGGAGAGGAGGTGGTGGCAGCCTGGAGGATGGGTGCAGCGGTGGACGGAGGGGAAGCTGAGAGAGGCTGTCATGTCTTCTGCCTGCCCCCATTACCCCTAGTCCTGCACCTCTCACAAACAACCCAGGGTGTAGGAGGAATTTCAGGGAGGCACAGATGCCTGGCTGTGTTGAGAGGAGCACAGAGATGGCAGACATCAGTAGACAGGCTGACCTGAAATGTTCCCTTCTCTCCATTCCCTGAGGACCAGCCGATTAAAACAAACGTAAGGCCAGGCATGGTGGCTCACACCTATAAACCCCGCAGTTTGGGAGGCCAAGGCGGGCAGATCACTTGAGTCCAGGAGTTGGAGACCAGCCTGGGCAACATAGTGAAACTCCATCTCTACAAAAAAATACAAAAATTAGGCCAGGCATAGTGGCTCATGCCTGTAATCCTATCACTTTGGGAGGCCAACATGTATGGATCACCTGAGGTCAGGAGTTTGAGACAAGCCTGGCCAACATGACAGAACCCCCTTCCTGCTAAAAATACAAAATTAGCCAAGTGTGGTGGTGCATGCCTGTAGTCCCAGCTACTTGGGAGTCTGAGACAGGAGAATCACTTGAACTTGGGAGGTGGAGGCTGCAGTGAGCTGAGATCACGCCACTGTATTCCAGCCTGGGTGAGACAGAGGGAGACTCTTGTCTCAAAAAAAAAAAATTAGCTGGGCATGGTGGCACGTATCTGTAGTCCCAGCTACTCAGGAGGCTGAAGTGGGAGGATCACTTGAGCTCGAGAGGTTAAGGCTGCAGTGAGCCATGACTGTGCCACTGCACACCAGCCTGGGCAACAGAGTGAGACGTTGTCTCAAAAATAAAGAAATAATAAAATAAAATAAATGTAAAAGGCTCTTGGAAAGGAGCAGTGCTGGGGCAGAGGTACAGGAAGGTTTATTGAAGGACAGAGTGACATGCAGAGATGGCAAATGGGGACTTGAGGCCTGTCATTTAATGCTACAAACTCTGTCCACCTCCCACACACGTACGCTCACAGCCTGGGGCCTGAGCCTTGACCTTGCTCAGTACACACTGCTGAGCCATCCAGGTGGCTTATGACACCCAGGCGATTATGCAGTCCTGGGAAAGTAACCAGACATCTGAGGAGCAAATGCAGAAATCGGAGATGATGAACCGAGCAGCTTATATTAGGGGAAGCAGAATGAACGCACTGGACACAGCAGAAGCGGTTTTTGTTTTGTTGTTTTTTTTTTTGAGTCAGAGTCTCACTCTGTCACCAGGCTGGAGCTCAGCGGCCCAATCTCAGCTCACTGCAACCTCTGCATCCCAAGTTCAAGCCATTCTCCTGCCTCAGCCTCCTCAGTAGCTGGGACTATAAGCGCGTACCACCACGCCTGGCTAATTTTTGTATTTTTAGTAGAGAAGGGATTTCACCATGTTGGTCAGGATGGTCTCGATCTTCTGACCTCGTGATCCGCCCGCCTCAGCCTCCCAAAGTACTGGGATTACAGGTGTGAGCCACCGCACCCGGCAGAACTCTGTTCTTTAAAGACCAAGATAGCCGGGCGCGGTGGCTCAAGCCTGTAATCCCAGCACTTTGGGAGGCCGAGGCGGGTGGATCATGAGGTCAAGAGATCGAGACCATCCTGGTCAACATGGTGAAACCCCGTCTCTACTAAAAATACAAAAAATTAGCTGGGCATGGTGACACGTGCCTGTAATCCCAGCTACTCAGGAGGCTGAGGCAGGAGAATTGCCTGAACCCAGGAGGCGGAGGTTGTGGTGAGCCGAGATCGTGCCATTGCACTCCTGCCTGGGTAACAAGAGCGAAACTCCGTCTAAAAAAAAAAAAAAAAAAGACCAAGATTACATTCTCACTTAGAAAACTTCAATTTGGTTCCACCACATCCTGACTACTACCATATAGTTTTCTCTATTCTTTCATTTCCCCCTTCCTCATTCCTTTATTGTACATAAATTAACTGGTATATGTGCACAAGCATATTGCATTCTTTTTTAACTAAACAGCCAGTGGTATGATTTGATTGACGTCCAGTGGAGACGGAATGGGGAAAAAAACACTGATTCTGTGAAAATACCCCTTTTCTCCATGAGTGGCATGCTCATTCAGCTCTTCTCTTTATATTCCAGTAAGTTATTTTGCTCTCACTGTTAAAACACACACACACAAATCCCTGTGGCCAGGTACGGTGACTTACACCTGTAATCCCAGAACTTTGGGAGGCCACAGAATGTGATTGAGAGATTTTTGTTCCAAACTCAAAAAGTGCTTTCTTTCTTTCTTTTGAGGCACAGTCTTGCTCTGTTGCCAGGATCGAGTGCAGTGGCACAATCTCAGTTCACTGTAACCTCTGCCTCCTGGGTTCAAGAGATTCTCCCGGCTCAGCCTCCAACGTAGCTGGGATTACAGGCACCCACCATCATGCCTGGCTAATTTTTATATTTTTTGTAGAGACAGGGTTTCACCATGTTGGCCAGGCTGGTCTTGAACTCCTGACCTCAGGTGATCCGCCCACCTCGGCCTCCCAAAGTGCTGGGAATACAGGCAGAAGCCACCACACCCAGCCCATGATAGATAGTAATAAAATTATATTTTCTGTTTTAAGCTACTAGATTTGGCTGATCCATTTAGCAGCAAGATTTAGGTCTTTGGAAGTGGGTACAGTGCATTTGGCATTGGTTTTGGGATGGAGTAGCGGGCAGAGGACAGAAATGAATTGAGAAGACCGTCAGTGAGGCTAAAGAAAAGTGAGTAGATACTATTGGAAACCGGCGGAAAGGGAACCTTTGTCACCTAGCAGTGGGGATTTTGTCAATACCGTTGTCTGTGGTGACATGGAAAAGAGAAAATCTACTTTGTGAACTCAATGATCTAGGTCAGAAGCTGTCAAGACAGACTAATGAAATGCCATTTGGCTTCATCTTCTTCTTTTTTTTTAGAGGGAGTCTCTCACTCTGTCTCCCAGGCTGGAGTGCAGTGGCACGATCTTGGCTCACTGCAACCTCTGCCTCCTGTGTTCAAGCCATTCTCCTGCCTCAGCCTCCCAAGGAGCTGGGATTACAGGCATGCGCCACCATACCCAGCTAACTTTTTTAATATTTTTAGTAGAAACGGGGTTTCGCCCTGTTTACCAGGCTGGTCTTGAACTTCTGACCTCAGGAGATCTGCCCACCTCGGCCTCCCAAAGTGCTGGGATTACAGACGTGAGCCACCACACGGCCCCATTTGGCTTCTTTCATTGCCTGTAGAAAAATGTGAGATGAGCTGGCAAAATCCAAGCAAACTACAATAAATAAATAAATAAATAAGAAATGGCTTCTGGTCAGAAATGAAAAACAGTGCACTTTCAGGAAGATATCTAAAGGTGGGGTCAAAAATGTGACTGCAGCCTGGGCACGGAGCCTCACTTCTGTAATCCCAGCACTTTGAGAGGTCGAGGCACATGGATCCCCTGAGATCAGGAGTTCAAGACCAGCCTGGCCAACATGGTGAGACCCTGTCTCTACTAAAAATACAAAAATTAGCCGGGAGTGGTGGCTCACGGCTGTAGTCCCAGCTACTCAGAAGGCTGAGGCACGAGAATCACTTGAACTCAGGAGGCGGAGGTTGCAGTGAGCTGATATCATACCATTTCACTTCAGCCTGGAGACAGAGTGAGACTCAGTCTCAAAAAAAAAAAAAGTGACTGCAGAATTCTTTATTAAGACCTCAGAAAGATTTAAAAGTTTCATAAGTAATCCAAAATAGAGAAGAGTTTATCCAGAAGAGACTTGCGGCTATGGCTTTTGTCTAATAGAGCAAACTCCAGGAAGATTCATAGAAAACCCACAAAATTTTAAGATAATTGGTTTGGTCAAGTGCGCCCAGCTTAAATGAAAAGGGACAGGACAGAGAAAGTACAACATGAAAAGACACTTTTAGCCCCCAACATATACATATATAAATAAGCAGGAAACACAATGAAAAGGCTTGTTGCAAGCTCAGTTTTTGTTTTGTTTTATTTTATGGAAAAGGAAGAAAAGATTGAGAGGAAAAAAAAGAGCCAAGAGGGTGGAGCTGAGAGGCTTGGTGAACACTTCCTGGGCTGTCGGACTGAGGCCTGAACAAGGAACTGGTGACATGCGCCTGGCTGGATTTCAGAATAATAATTATTATTATTATTTCTGAGACGGGGTCTTGGGTGTTTATTATTTCTGAGACGGGGTCTTGGGTCTTGCTCTGTTGCCAGGCTGAAGTGCAGTGGCGCAATCTCGGCTCACTGTAACCTCCACCTCCCGGGTTCAATCAATTCTCCTGCTTCGGCCTCCCGAGTAGCTGGGACTACAGGCACACACCACCGCGCCCAGCTAATTGTATTTTTAGTAGAGACGGGGTTTAGCCATGTTGGCCAGATGGTTTCGATCTCTTGACCTCGTGATCTGCCCGCCTCAGCCTCCCAAAGTGCTGGGATTATAGGCGTGAGCCACAGCGCCCAGCCCCAGAATTATTAATACTATGGACCAGTGACTCCTATGGGGTACCATTGGAAATGGTACAGGAGCATTCAAAATGGTTTTCCCATACCTGTCTCGTCATTGAATGCGTTGCTTGTGTGTGTGGACATGCTGTTTGTGTGTGCATGTGGTGTGTGTGTACACATGTGTGCACATGGTGTGTATGCATGTGGTGTGTGCACGTGCTGTGTGTGCACTCGTGTACATGGTGTGTACACACGGTTGTGTGCATGTGGTGTGTACATGGTGTGTGCATGTGGTGTGCATGTGGTGTGTGTGCCTGTGGTGTGTGTGCAGGTGGTTGGGTGCATGTGGTGTGTGCATGCATGTATATATGTGGTTGTGTGTATATGTGTGTGCATATGGTTGTGTGCATGTGGTGAGTTTGCACGTGTGTGCACGTGGTTGTGTGCATGTGGAGTGTGTGTGCACATGTGTGTGGGTAACTTGTATCTTTCATGAACAGGTCTTTAGATCCAGAAGATTAACACTCAAGGAACTACATTTACAGAATCCCATCTGAGAAACCTCATCTGCAGGTGGACTTGATTTCAATGATGAGATGCTGGACTTCAAGCTGATGGGATGAAGTTCAAGAATCTCACAGGAAGGAAGGACTGCATCATTTTGTAGGTATGAAGAATGTAAATTGTTGCTAGAAGGGAAATGTGGCAGATCTGATTTGCAAGATGGTCAGAGCAATGTCTCCCATCCCAGAAGCTCTTCTCACACTGTGGTGGTGTGCTCCTTCCCAGCATGAGACGGTTCTGCATTTCTTCCCCTTGAATCCAGGCAGGCTCGTGACTGCTGCTGAAGTGACACAGTGCGACTTCCAAGCCTAGGCTGGAACAGGCAATACACAGCTTCTGTCTGGTCCTCTTGGCAGCTTGCTTGTGGATCTCCCAGAACTGTGGGGGATAAAACCACTGTTATTGTACCAAGCCACTCCATTTTGGGGTGATTTTATTATAAAGCAACATATAACTGATACAACTAGAAGAACAAATATATGAAGAGATGAATTCATTCAGCTGATGTATTTGCCCGGCACACTTATAGGTGCTGAGAATACAGAAAAAATCAAAATCTCTGCCCTCACTGGGCTTACATCCTGGTGGGGGGAAGAGAATGTAAACAAGTATATAATAGATACAGCATGTGAGAGAGTGGCAGACACCAAGGAGAAAGTGCAAAGAAAGGGAATAGCAAGGGATGGCAAGGTTAGGTGAACAAATCACAATTTTAAATGTGGTGGATTCCCCAAGGTGATATTTGAGTAAAGATCTGAAGGAAATAAAGGAGTGACTGACCACATGTCTGTCTGTGGGAAGAGGATTCTTCATAGAGAAAGG
Organism: Saguinus oedipus; assembly: GCA_031835075.1. Taxonomy (NCBI): domain Eukaryota; kingdom Metazoa; phylum Chordata; class Mammalia; order Primates; family Cebidae; genus Saguinus; species Saguinus oedipus. Next base: position 47,985,708 of record CM063175.1, on the reverse strand, counting down.
AGTAAGACTAGTCCCCTTGCAGGGGTGGAGAGCAGTGAGGCCAGGATGGCTGAGTGGCTGCAGTGAGGGGAAGAGTTGTAGGAGATGAGATCAGAGATAATGGGGTGGGAGTGTTTTGCCTTCCAGGTCATTGTAAGGATTTATTTTATTTTATTTTAGATGGAGTCTCGCTCTGTCACCCAGGCTGGAGTGCAGTGGTCAGATCATAGCTCATTGCAGCCTTGAATTTCTGGGCTCAGGAGATCCTCCCACCTCAACCTCTGGAAATGCTGAGACCACAGGTGCACACCACCACACCTGGCTTTAAGGTTTTTCCTCCCTCTTTCTTTTTTTGAGATAAGGTTTCACTTTGTCATCCAGGCTGGAGTGTAGTGGTGCAGTCTTGGCTCACTGCAACCTCCACCTCCTGGGTTCAAGTGATTCTCATGCCTCAGCCTCCCAAGTAGCTGGGATTACAGGTGCTCAACACCATGCCCAGCTAAGTTTTGTATTTTTAGTAGAGACAGGGTTTCACCATGTTGGCCAGGCTGGTCTCGAACTCCTGACCTCAGGTGATCCGCCCGCCTCGGTCTCCTAAAGTGCTGGGATTACAGGCTTGAGCCACCATGCCCCGCCGAGCAGAGAGATTTGTGGACAGATTGGACAAAGGAGGAGAGCACAACAGCGGAGTGAAGGACGACTCGAAGGTTTGTGGCCTGAGCGACTTGGAAGGACGGAATTGTCATTTACTGTGATGAGGAGACTAAGAGGAGCGGGCCCAGGGGTATGTGTATGGAGTTCAGGTTGGGATATATTAAATCTGAGAGCCTTTTTTTTTTTTTTTTGAGATGGAGTTTCGCTCGGTCGCCAGGCTGAAGTGCAGTGGTGCAATCTCGGCTCACTACAACCTCCACCTCCTGGGTTCAAGCCATCCTCCTGCTTCAGCCTCCCGAGTAGCTGGGACTACAGGTGTGAACCACCATGCCCGGCTAATATCTGTACTTTTAGTAGTTATGGGGTTTCACCATGTTGGTGAGGATGGTCTCAATCTCTTGACCTCATGATCTGCCCACCTTGGCCTCTGAAAGTGCTGGGATTACAGGCATGAGCCACGGTGCCCAGCCCTGAGGGCCTTTTAGTTATCTAAGATGCCCAGGGTATGCAGTACAGGAGAGAAGTGGGGCTTGAGATACACATTTGGAATCAACATGAGTGGCTAGTAATGAATGAAAGCCGTGAGATCGAAGTTATCTTATCATTTAAAATGGGGGTTAGGCTGGGCGCGGTGGCTCACGCCTATAATCCCAGCACTTTGGGAGGCTGAGGCGGGTGGATCACAAGGTCAAGAGATTGAGACCATTCTGGTCAACATGGTGAAACCCCGTCTCTACTAAATATACAAAAAATTAGCTGGGCATGGTGGTGCGCGCCTGTAGTCCCAGCTACTTGGGAGGTTGAGGCAGGAGAATTGCTTGAACTCAGAAGGTGGAGGTTGCGGTGAGCCGAGATCATGCCATTGCACTCCAGTCTGGGTAACAATAGTGAAACTCCGTCTCAAAAAAAAAAAATTGGGGGTTAGGTCTAGAGCTGACCTCAAGGCCAAAGTCCCTTCCAGAATGCTATGCTCTTTCTCCGTCTCTCCTAGGGCATTCTGAGTTATTCTGAACTTGTAGATTCTGGGACGGTGCCATTGAGCAGGAGTAGGGAAGAGATGAGGCTGGAAAGGCCTAGATTCATGTGCCAGCTCCACTATGGTGGTTGTGGAGGATTAATTAATACATGTAAGAGTGGCTTGCACATAGAATAGGCTCACAAATGCAGATTATCATGACCAACTCAGAACGACTTTCTTCACCAACACTCGCTGACACCAGCAACAAGCTCATAGGCTGCTACGTCTCCTTCAATCAAAAATGTACCTTGAGGCTGGGCACGGTGGCTCATGCCTGTAATCCCAGCACTTTGGGAGGCCGAGGTAGACGGATCACTTGAGGTCAGGAGTCTGACCTCAGACCACCCCGGCCAACATGGTGAAACTCCGTCTTTACTTACAGAAAAAAAACAAAACGCGGAGGTGGTGGTGAGTGCCTGTAATCCCAGCTACTCAAGAGGCTAAGGCAGGAGAATCACTTGAACCTGGGAGGCAGAGGTTGCAATGAGCCAAAATCACACCACTGTACTCCAGCCTGGGTGACAGAGCGAGACTCTGAAAAAAACCAACCAACCAAGCGATAAAAGTACCTTCTCAAATAAGGCCTATTCATGTCACTTTCGCCCCAACCAACATGCTGTGAAATTCACTACTTGATGTACCAAACCCAGAGGTTACAAAAAGTGAATGATGTGCTCAGCATTGTTTTCAAAATATATGCGATCAACATCTTTTTCAAACCTACACCATGCTGAGCCACAAAACAGGGCAGAAGTTATTTTAATTATCTTTCTCTCAAGGATCATTTCTCTTCTGCCGATCTGATTCTCTTACTTGACAATCTTCCCTTTAGTCAAGACCTACTTTTAATATATTTTGGGATTTATTTCAATATCCACAATTAACAGACTGCAGACAAACACAAAACAGCAACTCTTGAGACTGTAAAAATAGAAACCCAAACCATCTTCCTCCCCCTAGAGATAGTACAGGCAGGAGACTGGCTGCATCTCTGTCCTACCCGGCAGGTCCTTGAAACCTCTGAATTATTCAGAATGACAAGTGCATATGGTGGTGTAAAGCGGCATGTTGTTACATTCAAGGGGGACAACTGGGGGATTAAAGTCAGAGTTTGGAATCTGGAAGGAGAGGAGGCAAGCAGTCCACACTGGTGAGATACACACAAACAAAATCGGGCAAGAGGCCAGTAGGATCATCATTCTGTAGGCACTAAACTTAGATATGTAAGTTTTTTTTTTTTTTGAGACGGAGTTTTGCTGTTGTTACCCAGGCAGGAGTACAATGGCACGATCTTGGCTCACCGCAACCTCCGCCTCCTGGGTTCAGGCAATTCTCCTGCCTCAGCCTCCCAAGGTAGCTGGAATTATAGGTACCCAACTGCACACTGGGTTAATGTTTGTATTTTTTAGTAGACATGAGGTTTCACCATGTTGGCAAGGGGGACCTCAGGTATCTACCTGCCCCATCCTCCCAAAGTGCTAGGATTACAGGCCACTGTGCCTGGCCTTCATTTTTAAATATATGTATTTTTTTAAAAAGAGTCTCACTATGTTGCCCAGGCTGTTCTTGATTTCCTGGGTTCAACTGATTCTTCCATCTTGGCCTCACAAAGTGCTGGGATTACAGGCATGCGCCACCACACCTGGCCAAGTTGTTTAGTTCAAATGTGCTGAAGAGAAGCAGACATAGAGACTGAGGGCATGGATTCTGAAGCCTGGACATCTGGTTCTCAGCCAAGCAGCCGGGTGATGTTGGGTAAGTAAGTTATCTACCCTCTCTACATCCCACACATTGATCTATTCTTAAAAAACTGAGATAGGCAGGGAGTGGTGGTGGCTCATGCCTGTAATCCCAGAACTTTGGGAGGTGAAGGTGGGTGGATCATGAGGTCAGGAGTTCGAGACCAGCTTGGCCAACATGGTGAAACCCTGTCTCTACTAAAAATACAAAATTAGTCGGGCACGGTGGCAGGTGCCTGTAATCCCAGCTACTCGGGAGGCTGAGGCAGGAGAAGCACTTGAACCCAGGAGGCGGAGGTTGCAGTGAGCCAAAGACCAAGTCACTGTACTCCAGCCTGGGTGAGTGAGATGCCGCCTCAAAAAAGAAAATACCCTAGAATAGACCTTCAGTGGCTCAGTTCAGTTGTCCTGGAGCTTAAGGAGGCAAGGCTATGCGTTCGAGGCCAGGCTGGGCAATAGAGAGAGCTCTCATTCATTTAAAAAAAAAAAGGGGGGGTGGGCGCGGTGGCTCATGCCTGTAATCCCAGCACTTTAGGAGGCCAAGGCGGGCGGATCACCAGGTCAGGAGATTGAGACCATCCTGGCCAACATGGTGAAACCCCATCTCTATTAAAAAAAAAAAAAATACACAAAAAATTAGCTGGGCGTGGTGGTACATACCTGTAGTCCTAGCTACTCGGGAGGCTGAGGCAGAATTGCTTGAACCCAGGAGGCGGAGACTACAGTGAGCCAAGATTGCGCCACTGCACTCCAGCCTGGGTGACAGTGAGACTCCATCTCAAAAGAAAAATGTAATTGACACTCAAAACATCACACTCTTCTAAAAATAAATAAATTAAAATAACAACCCTAGAATAACAGTATTGTCTTCCTAGAGGATGAAACCCTAAATGTCCATGCCTCGAAGCACCTGGTGTGCAGGCAGCGCTGTCTGGTGCTTGCTATTATTATTGCTATTTGCTGTTCTTACACAAGCTGATAGAAATGGTTGCCTAAACTGGAGAGCCTAAGAAAAACGCCAATAAAATGGGTTGGATTTGAGGAAGAATCCTGAAGTTCTGGGAAGATACTTGAGATAAGGCAGAGAAACTCAAGAAAGGCGGAAGACTGAGTATGACCAAGCTTACCCCTCAAATCAGCAAACAGTGAAATGAGAACCAAATGTGGTACTGAGACTGACACGAAGGAGAAAGTTTTCTTTTAAAAATAGCAACTCCTAATTGGAACCAGGCAACATAATTCACCACACGCAAACTCATTTGGCTCTTCCCACCCACCCTGTCCCTTTTTTTTTTGTCCACAAAAAAGAATAGACTCAAAGATTTCTTCTGAATGTGTATCACCATTTATTGTAGTTTGCGTTAGGAATTGAACAGAGGACATTGTCTGTTGGAGGGGGAAAAAGGAAAAGAAAAAAGAAAGTACGTTTTTTTAGAGACTTAATTTCTTCAGAACACTTTATGGTTTCAAATCCTTTTTAACCCCAAAGGAAATTCAAGAATTCAAGTATGTTAAGTAGGGAGCAGTAATACAAAAAGTCTTACACTTGTGTGTGCGTGTGGCTGTGTTTGTCTGTGTGTTTGAACTGGCAGACATACTCCCGCGTCCCTGCACCCTCTTTTGCTTTGGTAAGGCCAAACACATCATACAAATGACCCTGCCTCAAACTCACACACCCAAGGGTTGAGGAATTCAATTACCTCCAGAGGAGAACTGTAAAGGTTTTGAACTGTCATGTAGCATTAAAAAAAAAGCCCAACCCTCATTTCCCAAAAATACCCTAAGTCACGTGAGTCCTGATACACTTACACCCCTTAGATTTTGCTGCAACTGCTCCTCAGATTCCTAAGAGAGAGCTTATTATAAGGACCAGAGCAGCAAGATTTTCTTTATTTTGTTTAGAATAAAAAAATCTTAAAGGGACGTTTCAAAAGAAAAAAAAAGCTGAAATTCAAATTCTGAAAATATCTTGCCTTTTTTATTAATCATGTCATCTAACACCAATTAAAAAAACAAATATGTGAATATGATATAAAAATACGATCCCAGGATTAACACTTGGTAGCAGGCACAGTTATCTCACAGAATATATGTTTGGAGGGCCAGGGAAAGGAGTTTATTTTTGTTTTTGCTTCTCTTAAAAAAATCCACAGCAGTGCAAGTAGGGTCAGGAGGGGGGAAGAGGGGAGAAAAGATTCTTTAGCAGCAAAATGTCCAAGGTTCTCTAATCACAATCAAATCAACGGATATTGGATTAAAAAAGAATTCATGAAGGGATGCTGCCCAGACCCATTAGCCATCACTAAAAGACTTCCGCTGCCCCAAACTGTGACATAAGAAGGACGTGCTTTATTACACACGCAACCATGAAACTTGTCCCTTAAGCTTTTGACCGTGTTTGTCACTTAAATATATGTACAGGAATTGGGCTCCTCTTCTCATCCATGTCCTTTCAGGTCTCAGCGTTTGCTGGCTCTGGGTGGGCCTGGGGTGGTTTGCCACATTTGGCCTCCAACATGTGAACGGCAGCTTCGCCGCGGCCACTGCTTCTGCTCGCCTCGTTGGCCTTGGCTGTGTCTAGCAGAGGGTGGGCAGTGGGGACAGATTAGTGCTCGCTGTTCTGTTTCTCTCTCATCCACGCCTGAATCTGCTCTTTCAGTTCTGGCACTGAGAAAAGAAAAAAAAAGGAGGATTAATGCCCCAGATGGGAGGGCTCTCCCTGAGAGAGGATGCTTGTCGCTCTGTATAAATGGGAAGAAAAGGCCATTCATTCCTTCACTGAGCCAAAGACAGAGGAATTCGGCATGAGAGGGAAGGACTGCAGGGAAAAAGGGCCAAGAGTGTTTTGGGTCTTTTCCACAGAGTGTCATAAACCAGGTAGTTTCTGGATTTAATAAATTTCCCTTCTGCTTCATCTCCGAGATGTAGCTTGGGCTTTGTCTCCTGGCACTGATGCCAGCGCTGCTCCTCAAACCGTGCCCTCCTCTACCTGGTTCCAGCATGCTCTCTGTCAGCGTCTGCCGGTTGAAGGGGTCCGTGGGGGAGTTGAGCAGGTGCCGCAGGATGATGGCGCGGTCCATGATGGTGCCAGAGGGCAGTCGCACGGGGTCAGTCATGAGGGTGTCCATCAGAGGGTCTGCAGGGACAAAGCAAAGCAAAGCAAACTCTTAGCTAATAAGAGAGCCCAGAGCTGAAAAAGAAAACAAGACAAAGCCCCTTCTACCAGTGAAAAATCCATCCAAAGGAACAGCAATCAAAGGGCCCCTGTGAGGTCCCCAGGTTTAGAAGGAAATCAGCCTTCAATAAAGGGATATGCATTGCCTTTTGTAAAGGGGAAGGCACTCTTTTGTCAGCTACTGCTGGGGGGAGGGAACAGAGAAGAAAGACCCTGGGACAGACTCAGCAGCAGGCCCCACATGCTCTGTGGTGAGGACGCAGGCTGGAATCCTTTCTCTTAGGACTTCTTGGAATTCTTTGAAAATGTGAATCCTCACTTGCAAAGGCAGCCCTGCTCTTACAATCTTCAGGGCTGTTATCTGGTTTTAACACAGGCTAAGGATGCTTCTTCCTCTCAATTTACAATATGAGCTAAAAATAGGCAAATGTAATTTAAGACAGATGGTCTCAAAAAGCAGCTCTAGCACACCATTAAAAAATTAATAGCACATGGCATCCTCTTGTAATGTTATGGATTTCCAGTTAACTCAAAATAAATCAGCATGAAAAACACAAGTCCACTTGCCTCTGAACTCGTCGGGAGCGTCGCTGTAGTCGATTTCTGCGCGTGCGTTCTTGGCCACTATCTCCTCCACTTTCTCGGCGAGCAGCTTAAATTTTTCTATTGCTATTGTAGATTTGATCCCTGCCTTCCGCATCTTTGAAATAACTTCTTCAAACAATTCCTTACTGTAGGATCTCTGTAAAGGAGGAATGGCAACGTGAGACGTAAACATGTTTGAGGTGGAAAAAAGCAAGCTGCAGAAAATATCCAAAGTATGATCCGTTTGTGGATTTTTCCCTCTAAAGAAGCCCTAAAATTATATATACTTATATATTATATATATCCCAGTCTTTATGCATTTATAGCCATGTACAAGTATGCACTTTTTATGCTTACAAATGCATAAAGACGAATAATTTGTGCCAAACTGTACGAGGTCACTCCCTCTGGGGAGGGCTGCAGGATTGAGGCAGATGGGATTTTTTTTGAATTTTTACAGCTAGCATGCATTTCTGTTAAAGTTTAAAAAGAGAAGGAAATCTAGTCTATTACAGTCCATGTGTGGCACTGCGCCCTAGCAGCCTATAAGAAAGAGGAGGTAAAAATTTCGGCTCTCTTCCAAGGTAAGCATGGTAAAAACAAGGCAATATTGTTCATATCTAAAGGAGCTTTCTCCTGTTTACTTTCAAGCCTCCTTCAAGCTCATTTAGGTCAGCACTAGCACATGTCAGGCGCTCTATGGACGTTCGACCACCCTGATGAACCAATGAATAGGCATGGGAGCAGACACAATTTATGTCCCCAGGAAGGGAAGACATGGAGTGGGGGACAGGTGCTCACCATGGACCCAGACAAACCTAAACTTCAATTCTGGCTCTACCAGCTACCAGCTGTGTGGTCTTAGGCAAATCTGAACTCTCCCAAGCCCAGGTTCTTTGAGTGTAAAATGTGCAGAGTAACATCTACCTCACAGGTGTCTAATTCATAAAAATCACTGCCATGCCAAATAGCAAAGTATGTTGTATTTTGTATTTATAGTAAAACATATATGGCAAAAACACTGACCACTTGCTTAGTGATGACATACATTTGTATTTGCATCACCATCACTAAACAAGCGGCCAGTATTTTTGTCATATATGTTTTACTATAAATAAATATTTTGAGACAGAATCTCATTCTGTCGCTCAGGCTGGAGGGCAGCAGTGCAATCATGGTTTACCGCAGCCTCAAACTTCTAGGCTCAAGCAATCCTCTCACCTTAGCCACCCAAGTATAGCTGGGATTACAGGTGCATGCCACTATACCTGGTTAATTTTAATTTTAATTTTTGAGGTGGAGTCTCGCTCTGTCATCCAGGATGCAGTGCAGTGGCATGATCTCAGCTCACTTAAGCCTCCACCTCCTAGGTTCAAGCGATTCTCTTGCCTCAGCCTCCCAAGTAGCTGGAATTACAGGTGTGAGCTACCATGCCTGGCTAATTTTTTTCTTTTCAAAGAAGGCGATTATGAATAATTTTTTTTCTATTTCTAGTAGAGACAAGTTTTCACCATGTTGGCCAGGCTGGTATCAAACTCCCGGCCTCAGGTGATCTGCCCAACTCGGCTTCCCAAAGTGCTGGAATTACAGGCATGAGCCATTGTGCCTGGCCTACACCTCTTTTCTTTATAAAGTACCCAACCACGTGCCTCCTTAGCGCAGTAGGCAGTGTGTCAGTCTCATATAAAGTACCCAACCTTGGGTATTTCTGTATAATGATGCAACGGACTAACACAAGAAGATCTGCAAATCATTTGTCCAATGATACATGTATCATCTGATATCACCTAGTGTCCAGAATATGTAAAGAACTCTTCCAACTCAACAACAAAAACACAAACAACCCAATTAAAAGATGGGCAAAGAACATGAATAGACATTGCTCCCAAGAAAATATAAAAATGGCCAGCAAGCACATGAAAAGGTGTTCAACAGTATTTGTCATTAAGGAAATACAAATCAAACCCACAATGAAATACTACTTCACTCCCATTAGGATGGGTATTTAAGAAACAAAAACAAATTAACACGTGCTAACGAGGATGTAAAGAAATTTAAACTTCATGATGGAAAGAATATAAAGTAAACGAAAGAAAAAAAAAGAGAAAGAATGGAAATTTCAACCTTATACATTGCCGGTGGGAATGTCAAACGGTGCAGCAGCTGTAGAAAACACTACGGCAGTCCCTCAAAAAGTTAAACACGGAATTTCCACATGACCTAACAATTCCACTCCTAAGTAAATACCCAAAATAACTGAAAACAGGTGTTTAAATACTTTTACATGAATGTTCACAGCAGCACTATTTACAACAGCCAAAGGGTGGAGACAACCCAAATGTCTATCAATGGATGAGGATAAACAAATGGTGGTATATCCATACAGTGAAATATTATTCAGCCATGAAAAGGAATGAAATATTGATACATTCTACAACACAAATGAACCTTGAAACATGATGCTAAGTGAAAGAAGCCATACATAAAACGTTACACACTGCATAAGCCCGTTTATATGAAATATCCAGAATAGTTGAATAGGTAAATCTGAAAATAGGGAAGAGATAGAAAGCAGATTTGCAGCTGCCAGGGGCTGGGGTAAGGGGGTATATATAGGCAGTGATGCTTTATGGATATGGGTTTTCCTTTTGGGGTGATACACGTTTTGGAACAAGGTAGAGGTGGTGGCTGCACAACACTGTGACTGGACTACATGCCACCAAATGGTCCACTTTCAAATGGTTAATTTTGTTATATATGAATTTTACCTCAATAAAGAAGAAAAAATTAAACAAGAAAATGAAGCACTAACTGTGTGAGATGCAGACTCATATTCTGGTAGGTTGCAGGAGGGAGCAATTAACTGATGTATGGGAGAAGTGTGGCTATGATGGGATTTTTATTTTGTTATTTTCTAAAGTAGATGCTGAATCTTTTTTTTTTTTTGAGATGGAGTCTTGTTCTGTCGCCAGGTGTCAGGCTGGAGTGCAGTGGCGCAATCTTGGCTCACTGCAACCTCCGCCTGTGGGTTCAAGCGATTCTTCCGCCTTAGCCTCCCAAGTAGCTGGGACCACAGGTGCGTGCCACCATGCCCAGCTAATTTTTTTGTATTTTTAGTAGAGACGGGGTTTCATCAGGTTGGCCAGGATGGTTTCGATCTCTTGACCTCGTGATCCGCCCACCTTGGCCTCCCAAAGTGCTGGGATTATAGGCGTGAGCCACTGCGCCCGGCTCTTTTTTATTTTTTAATGGAAAATGGTGTTAACAGACACTGCTCCGTGGACAACAGATATGCATTCTGCCCATAAAGGCACAGTCTGGGTCACTTTAATGTCTCCTTGTCCCGGTCTTCTTGGCTCCTGGGACCAATGTAGTATCCCAGTTCTCTGGTGTGGAGCCCTCCCCTCACATTCCTGAGCATCAAGCTCAGTGGCTCTTTATCCAGCCAACTTTCTGTCAGCCTGTGGATATGGGTCTTCAGCCTACTCTTAGTATAGAGGGAGAGAAGCCTCTCCATTTCTTTACCTGCAAAGCTGTCATTTTCTTCTTCCTTTGTCTTCCCAGGAAAACAAGACATACCAAACCAAATCAAAGCAAACAAAGATACTGCTGCCTCCAGAGGAGAAGACGCAATTATACACCCTCTTCCCCAGTGCCTGCCAGTCGCCCATCCTTCTGCACTTACTGCCCCCAGCCCCACCAAAACTCTCTTCTAAAACAATCAAGTAAGCAGGCTCCTAATCAGCTTATGGCCAATATAAACAGAAAATACCCAACAATCAACATAAACACCACACTTTGGAAAAAAGCAAAAACACTTTTTTTTTTTTGAGATGGAGTTTCGCTCTTGTTGCCCAGTCTGGAGTGCAGTAGTGCAATCTCGGCTTACTGTAATCTCTGCCTCCCGAGTTCAAGCGATTCTCCTGCCTCAGCCTTCCGAGTAGCTGGGATTATAGGAGCCCACCACTATGCCCGACTAAATTTTTGTATTTTTAGTAGAAATGGGGTTTCACCATGTGGGCCAGGATGGTCTCAAACTCCTGACCTCAGGTGATCTGCCTGCCTCGACCTCCCAAAGTGCTGGGGTTACAGGCCTGAGCCACTGTGCCTGGCCCAACACTTCTTAAAATATGCTTTTCTCTCCATGTGACACTGGCACGTCTGTGTTTGTTTCATGGGTCTGGAAGAACAGGACCATTTAGACATTCAAGGACCCTTGTGTGTCCCTGTGCCAGAAATTGCTATGACTCAAGCCAGGTGCCATCAGTGGCCACCATCATAATCCAAGGCATGATCGGGCGGTGAAACGTGTTGTTGGTCACCAAGGAAAGGCTGCTCAAAGCATTCCTGTGTCACCCACTTGCTTTGCATCACCTCACTGGGCATGCTGTGCCCACCCACAGAAACTTGTGTGTTCCGTTAAGCGCTGGTGATGCGGCAGCCGCAGCATAACCGCCCCGGAGTGGGTGCACCCTAGACAGCTCTTCCAAGCCTCTCTGCAGTACCGATGAAAGAGCCCCAGCGGCTTTTCACACCAACCTCCAGCTGGGCTAGACTCCAGCTACAGTCAGCTGTGGACCCCACCTCAACGGGTACATGCTTTCCTTTCCTTTCCCTCACTGCAGACTATGACTTACCTTCTGTTTAAAATCTGAGCAATATTATATAGTTGGGGGCTAGAAAAACAATGTGTTTTGTGTGTGTGTGCGCAGTGGCCCAATCTCAGCTCACTACAACCTCTGCCTCTCAGGTTCAAGTGATTCTTCTGCCTTGGCTTCCTGAATAGCTGGGACTACAGGTGCTTACCACCATACCTGGCTAATTTTTGTACTTTCAGTAGAGACAGGGTTTCGCTATGTTGGCCAGGCTGGTCTTGAACTCCAGACCTTCCCACCTTGGCCTCCCAAAGTGCTGGAATTACAGGTGTGAGCCACTGTGCTAAGACAAAAAGCAGTATATCTTTTAATGTCTCCTACAAGTAACTAGAATTTCCTAACCCTCTTACTGACCTCTACTTTTTATGAAAACATTGCTTCAGACATACAGTCATGTGTCGCTGAGAAATGTCTTGTTAGGCAAATTTGTTGCTGTGTAAACATCATAGAATTTACTTTACACAAACGTAGCTGATGTGGCCTATACCACATCGAGGTTCTATGGTATCGCCTATTGCTCCTAGCCCACACACCTGCACAGTGTGGGACTTACTGAATCCTGTCGGCAGTTGTAGCACAACAGTGAGTATTTTAAACATAGAAAAGGTACAGTGAAAATATGGTATTATAATATTGTGTGACCACATGGTCTTTGTAGCCCATCAATGACAGAAACAGGACATGACTGTATTTTTTTCCATGGCAAATTCTTTGTCAAGACCACTTCCTCTGCTACTACAGCCAAAAGCACCTACATATGTGAGTTATAGCTCAATAAAGCTGTCCTTAAAAAGAAAGTACCTACAATGCTTTTATTGTAATATTATTCCTTTGGATGAGATATGGGCAAAGAACCTTCTAGAATGCCTGATGATTAACCTGAGCCATGAATAGTATTTGGATAAGTAGTGTGAACAAAAGCAGAGACACAGAAACAAGCATGATTCTTTGTGAGCATTCTTTTTTTTTTTGAGACAGAGTCTCGCTCTGTTGCCCAGGCTGGAGTGCAATGGCGCACTCTCGGCTCACTGCAACCTCTGCCTCCCGGGTTCAAGCAATTCTCCTGCCTCAGCCTCCCATGTAGCTGGGATTACAGGTACGTGCCACCATGCCCGGCTAATTTTTTTTTTGAGACAGAGTCTCGCTCTATTGCCAGGTGCCAGGTTGGAGTGCAGTGGTGGAATCTCGGCTCACTGCAACCTCCGCCTCCTGAGTTCAAGCAATTCTCCTGCCTCAGCCTCCCAAGTAGCTGAGACTACAGGTGCGCACCAACATGAACAGATAATTTTTTTTGTATTTTAGTAGAGACAGGGTTTCACTATGTTAGCCAGGATGGTCTGGATCTCTTGACCTCGTGATCCACCTGCCTTGGTCTCCCAAAGTGCTGGGATTACAGGTGTGAGCCACCGTGCCTGGCCTTAATTTTTGTTTTTTTAAGTAGAGACGGCATTTCACCATGCCAGTTAGGCTGGTCTCGAACCCCTGACCTCGTGACCACCTGCCTCAGCCTCGGCCCAGCTCTTTGTGAGCATTTTAAGTGAACAGCAAAGAGACTGAGAATATGTGCTTAAGGCCAGACTGCCCAGACATCAATCTTGCCTTTGTCCCACACTAACTCTGTGACCTCAAGCAAGCTATTTAACCTCTCTGTGCCCCTTTCCTCACTTTAAAACAAGAACTTTTTTTGAGATGGAGTCTGGCTCTGTTGCCCAGGCTGGAGTGCAGTGACGTGATCTTGGCTCACAACCTCCACCTCCCGGGTTCAGGCGATTCTCCTGCCTCAGCCTTCTGAGTAGCTGGGACTACAGGTGTACACCACCATACCTGGCTAATTTTTTATCGTATTTTTCGTAGAGATGGGGTTTCACTGTGTTAGCCAGGATGGTATTGATCTCCTGACCTCGTGATCCACCCACCTTGGCCTCCCAAAGTGTTGGGATTACAGGCGTGAGCCACCATGCCCGGCAAAACAACGAATTTAATAGAACCTACATCACAGGATTTTGTGAGGACTAAATGGGTGGAGATACGAAAATTGGGTGAAATGCGATATATAGTTAATAAACAGCTGTCAGAACGTTGTAAACGAGGTAGAACAGACCATGGAGTGGGGCTAGCCCTTTCTAGGATTACTAGAAGATCACACAGGGGCAGCTTAGCCTAAATTGGTGGCTGTGGAAATGAAGCAACACAGACAGATCTGCTCACAGGAGACACATGGAATGAAGGAGAGGGACGAATGTGAAGAAAACCACACGAGGTTTTCACCCTGGACAACCACAAAAATAACAGCACTCCATCAGAAGACTGGGGAAGAAGATTCTGATTCCTTGAGGAAATCAGGCTGTTTTTGGAAATGTAATGTTTTTGTTAAGAAGGCCCTTAGAAAGAAGGGTAAGAATTCAACTGGCGAGGGATCAGAGCACCAAATCTGCTCTTAGCTTTTGTGTTTTAATATATTTATTTTTAGTTTTTAGAGATGGAGTCTTGCCCTGTTGCCCAGGCTGGAGTGCAATGGCGCCACCTTGGCTCACTGCAACCTCTGCCTCCCAGGTTCAAGCGATTCTCCTGCCTCCCAAGTAGCTGGGACTACAGGCGCACACCACCACGCCCGGCGTGCCTGTGTAATCCCAGCTACTTGGGAGGGTTTTTTTTTTGTATCTTTAGTAGAGACAGGGTTTCATCATGTTGACCAGGCTGGTCTTGAACTCCTGACCTTGTGATCTGCATGCCTTGGCCTCCCAAAGTGCTGGGATTACAGGTGGGAGACACTGCACCTGACCTACTTATTTATTTATTGAGACCGCATCTCATTCTCTCACCCATGCTAGAGTGTGGCGGTGCAATCATGGCTCACTGCAGCCTGGCCTCAAGCAATCCTTCCACCTTGGCCTCCCAGAGTGTTGGGATTATAGGCGTGAGCCACTGTGCCCAGCCCAAATCTGCTCTTCCCACTCAAAGGAAAATAACCCATTCATCTTCATTTACAACAGAGGAGTTCCCTGGCCACTGTGGTCATTATCTCCAATTACTTACTAAAAACTTCTCGAACCACAATTTGTATCATTTGCCTTCATTTCAAGTAGGGAAAATCCAGGGACTGGTGGATATGTAATTGCACGGAATCTGCCAGTAAACTCACAGAGAGGCCAACTTAAATTGCCCAGTTCAGCAGCCCAAATCCAGACTCCCGGAGACACGGAGCACCGACCTGGTCATCAGCAATGGCTTTCGCGAACCGAGCACAGTCCAGCTGCAAGTAAATATCCGTCAGTTGGTCCAACAGCTTCTTTGGTTCAAAGCCGTATTTCTCAGGGTTTTCAACTTTCAGGTCACGGCACTTGGGGCCACAGAGTTGCTGAAGATTAAAGTTCAGCATTGCAGCCAATCGGGGTCCAAGTTCCTAGGAAATCACAGGATAATAGGACAATTCATGCTGTTGAGACAAGTGAAAAGGACCAAAAACTCCCATTTCAGTGGAGGAACGGGAATTGGCTGGATTAATCTTCAAAGAATCCTTACATGTGCTGTGTATCATAAGCTGAAGAAAGACAAGACAACATTTTATTCCAACTTTACTCCCCATTTCTGATCTGTAATTCTAATACTTAATGGAATGCTGCAGGCTAATGAAATATGTATTTATAAATCTCCAAAAAAGCCAACCTTTTCTTTAAATTCATACTTTTAATTTAAACAAATTATCACTCCAAATTCATTAAGAAACAAGTAAAAAAGAGAAAATTATACAAATCTCACCATCATCTGAGCCAAAAAATATTTGAGTCAGCTCCTCCATCAATATTTCATAAAATTTTTCCCCATAAATGTCAAAAGCCCCTGGCAGTTCGGTCTGTGCCATTCTTATGTACTTATCACATACAAATAAAAAAGTAATGCAAGGAAAGAAAAGTTACGCCTTAAATAGTTTTACAACTAGCCAGTGAGACCGAGTAAACGAAACACCTGGAAAATAATAATAATCTGTGCAGTAATCTCACAAGATGACCCAGTACACACTGCAGCTGGGCATATGTGGCTTTAAGCAAACCCGAAACAGGAAAAGGTGGCTTAGAGAGCATTCATTAAACACTGGCCATAAGAGGGAGTCATGAAAGCTTTCCTTTAAGTCACAAGGTTTTCATGAAATCTAATAACTGGATTTATACAAATTCAACATATGCTTAGCTTTTCAATAATTTGGTTTTGCACAGAGTACTGTATTTCACTGTTGAGAAGTTGTGAAATGAAGGAGTAATAATAGGACAGAGTTGGTCATTTTTTTTTTTTAAGTAGGAGAGATCTGAGCTGGTCAGTAAAGGTGAAAATGCAAACCTTAAAGGTCTGCAAAATGGAATTGTCTTTACACTTTGTCTGTGAAGACCAGATAATAGTGTAGTAAAGAAAATGAAAACATCATAGTGGGCACAGGCACAAGACTGGGGCAAAAGAACAGGGCTACAGTGTACAGATGGCTCAGGTCTTTGAGCAGGCCTTAAAATACATTTATTTATTCATTTATTATTCTTTGAGACACAGTCTTGCTCTGTCACCCAAGCTGGAGTGGTGTGATCTCGGCTCACTGTGACCTCTGCCTCAGCCTCTCAAGTAGCTGGGATTACAGATATGTACCATCGCTTCTGGCTAATTTTTGTATTTTTAGTAGAGACGGGGTTTCACCATGTTGGCCAGGCTGGTCTCAAACTCCTGACCTCAGGGGAGCCACTGGCCTTGGCCTCCCGAAGTGCTGGGATTACAGGCGGGAGCCACTGTGTCTGACCTTATGCCAGGTACTTCTATGTGTGTTTTAGCTTAATCTTCCCGACAAGTCTACAAAGCAGGCGGGGGTGTTGACGTTGTTATGGAGGAATTCATCAACTCTTTACTATCTGGCCTTCCACTCTGCGAACGTCTAAGGGAGGCAAGTGTCTGGGCAGTGAGCTGTTTTCTTTCATGTTCCGTGGCTCTTACACAAAAATCTGTTGATGAAGAGACACGAAATGGAAAGTGAAAAGAGGGGAAAAGAGTTGTACCCAGAACAGGGAGTGGCAACAGCATCTCTGCTGGAGATGATGGGGGTCAGGGCAAATACAGAAAATCAGGGGAAATATGCAGTAACATTCCATTCCATTGTAAAGTTAATTTGTGCACATAGGCAAATGGCTATTGTATCTTAGGTCCTTGCCTTGCCTTCCTCATTACCCTTGTCCTGGCCAGATATAAAACTCTTCAACTTTGTGGTGAGAGTAGTTGAAGCAGAGCAGAGGCCTTCAATGATGCTGCTCAGTTTCAATTTCAGAAACAGGAACCAGGGCTTGTTAGCTGAGGACAAACTCTGACTATTTGCAATCTACCACAAACCCTCGTGATGGCCAGCTCTCATTAACCTTTGGCTTCTTGAGTGTAACAAAGCTACATCTAAGAGAGCCAAAGACCTTACACAGTCTCAATTATTCTACTTAATATCCTTCAATTGTCAATGGATGTTACTTTATGTTTTTCTATAAATAAAATATAGGAATCAATAATGGTAGAAATATGTCATGACTTCAATATTGATAATCCAATGTCCTGTCTAAGCAGAAAGTGCAGTAAGGCATTTGGAAGTGGCTGTAGACTATGTGGTGACATCCGACATCCGCTCTTCAGTCTAACAAGAGTCTTGTATCAATGAGAATAATGGGGAACAAAATCAGTAACAGAATCTCACTTATCGGTGACTGTGATAGTACAATTTCCAGGACTTCAACAACTGCTGAAGTTCTAAGTGAGAGAGACTGAATGTGGAGCCCAAACCACCAAACAGAGCCCCTGCTTTCTACTCACCGGTCTGAGGAAGGGCTTCTGGACCTGCTTCGTGAGGATGTGGAACATGTCCACGGTTTCAGTGGCCAGGGCGAGGTAAGAGCGGGACACGCGCTCGTCCTGAGCAAGCTGTGACTGACGGGCCTGCTGCTGATCCTAGGACACATCGAACAGATGCCGAGTAAGGCTCTGTCCTGGTCATCAGCTCAGCAAAGCACCAAGGGCATAACTGGAAAGTGTGTGATAAAGCCAACATGCTTAGGGAATGAATGAACTGCCCGCGACAGCAAATTTCCCAGGTAACTGAAGTTTCATCCTTTCAGCATCAGAGCTCGCTAGGACTTCCAGCCAGGTGACCTTGGTGCCTTATTTAACTCCCATGAGCCTCTGTTTCCTCAATAATAAAAGAAGTCACCATCAACTTCTATGCAGGATGAAGTAAGAGCATCGAACATAGTACCTGACACACAGGATGGTACTAAGAAAGGGGAGTTGATTTCCCTTAATACTAACTTTTACTGAGTCTTCATCATCGTTGTTATTATTTTATTTTTTTGAGATGGAGTCTTGCTCTGTCACCAGGCTAGAATGCAATGGCATGATCTTGGCCCTCTAACCTCTGCATCCGGATTCAAGCAATTCTCATGTCTCAGCCTCCCAAGTGGCTGGGATTACAGGTGTGCACCACCACACCTGGCTATTTTTTATTTTTTTTAAGACAGGGTCTTGCTGTGTCACCCAGGCTGGAGTGCAGTGCTGCAATCTCGGCTCACTGCAACCTCCACTTCCCAAGTTCACACCATTCTCCTGCCTCAGCTTCCCGAGTAGCTGGGATTACATGCCACCACGCTTGACTAATTTTGGTACTTTTGGTAAAGATGGGGTTTCCTTATGTTGGCTAGGCTGGTCTTGAACTCCTGACCTCCCACTCACCATGGCCTCCCAAAGTACTGGGATTACAGGTGTGAGCCACCACGCCTGATGTTAGAGATGGGGTTTCACCATATTGGTCAGGCTGGTCTCGCACTCCTGACCTCAAGTAATCTGCCCACCTAGGCTTCCCAAAATGCTGGGATTACAGGTGTGCACCACTGTGCTCAGTCAGTCTGAGCTATGAGATGCAGTGTGCTACAGTAGTGAGGCCTAAGCCTCTCTGCCTCTACAAGTGCCTGTGGACTACTAAGCTTTTTGAATTTTGTCTTTCCACACTGTGAGGCTGTCACACCACAGAACTGTCAGCATGCTTGCCTCTGGTGCTGTCTCCTCCCTCAACTCTGCCATGGGCTGGGGAGGAGATAATAAGAGCTGTTCGACTCATGGGTACAATCAGGTACAGCACTGCAGGCTCTGAAATGCACCAAAAACAAGACCCATCAGGAAAGACCTCAATGCTTACATCTGTGCAGAGGCCTTTTCTTGTTAGGGAAGGGAACACAGCTGGAACAGCTGAAGCTGGCTGGTGAGTGCCTTCTGGGTAAGTGCTCCAGTCTGTGCTTGGTGGAGATTCTGCAGGAGATACTAGGGGCGCCTGCCTACTGCTCCCTGGTCAAGAATGAGCCCACTGAAAGAAAGGCAGTGCCAGGAAAGACACAAAAACAGCCAGACATGAACTACAAAAGCATGTACCTGAGCGTCTCAACAGGCCCTTCTACAGCCTTTGGGGACTGGAGATAGTAAGACTCCCAACTCTCACAGAGCACAGGGAGGATCTGCTTAATAAAACAAATACCCAAACAGATACACAGTAAATCTGACAGTGATGATGAAAAATGAAGCTGGGTTGGCAATGCTATTCTGCAAAGAGTGGTCAGGGAAGGTCTCCTTGAGGGGGTGACAACTAAGTGGATATCTGAAGGAGTCAGAAAAGATCTGGGGAAGAGCATTCCAGGTAGAGGGAAGAGCAGGTGCAAAGGCCCTCACGTGTCAGTGAAGGGACAGGAGGTGAGTCTGACTGGGCTAGAGCGAGTGGAGGAGAGACTGTCCGAAGCTGAGGGCAGAAACATATTGAGGGGCCAGATCCTGCTGCGTGCTGTAGGCCACACTCGTCACGGGATTTGGCTCTGAGTGAGAAGGAAAGCTCAAAAGGGCTGAGCTGAGTGGCGAAATTGATCAGACTGAGATATTTAACACCATCTCTGATATGGACATGCTCAAGAGTGGAGGTTGAAGACCAAGCAGTGGACTATTTTTCTTTCTTTCTTTTTTTTTTTAAGAGATGAGGTCTTGCCATGTTGCTCAGGCTGGAGTGTAGTGGCTATTCACAGGCGCAGTCCCACTACTGATCAGCATGGGAGTTTTGACCTGCTCTGTCTCTGACCTGGGCCAGTTCACCCCTCCTTAGGCAACCTTGTGGTCCCCTGCCCCAGGGAGGTCACCATATTGGTGCCAAACTTAGTGCGGACACCCAATCAGCATAGTGCACTACAGCCCAGAACTCCTGGGCTCAAACGATCCTTCCACCTCAGCCTCCCGAGTAGCTGGGACTGCAGGCATGTGCCACTGCTCCCGGCAATAGTGGGCTATTGCAATAATCCAGGTAAGAGATGCCAGTGGTCTGGAGATGATGAGAAGAGGTTTGACAATGGATATATTTTAAGACAGAGCTTAGAGGCATTTGCTGAGAGAGGGAGAGAAATCAAGAACAACTCCAAGGCACTGAGCCTAATCAGTTGGTAGAATGAAGGTGATATTTACTGAGATTGGGCAGACTCAGGCAGATGAGGACATCAAGGGTTCAGCGCTGGACAAGGTGAGTTTGAGGCACCTATTCAATAAACACTTGGTCTAGAAATCTGGAGTCAGGTGAAATCTGAGCTGGGGATAAACACCCTGTAGTCTTAAGAATACAAGTATTGGCCGGGCATGGTGGCTCACGCCTGTAATCCAAGCACTTTGGAGGCCAAGGCAGGCAGATCACCTGAGGTCAGGAGTTCAAGACCAGCCTCCTGACCAACATGGTGAAAGCCTGACTTAAAAAAAAAAAAAAAGAATACAAGTATTTAGAGCCTTGGAATACATGAGATCACCAAGCAGTGACTTTCACCAGTGGGGCAACAGGTTATGTATGGGAATGTTTCTAGCTGCCTGATGGCTGGGGTAGGAGGGTATGTCCCTGGCATGAACTGGCAGGAAACAGAGATGTTAAATGTCCTGCAATACATGGGATGGTTTCTCTTCATGAGTTATCATTATACCAAATGCCACTAGGCTCAAAATTCCAGCTAGTGCCCTTGTTGAAAAACACTAACCTAGAGAGCACGAGTGGAAAGGAAACTGAAGCCTGAGGGCTGAGTGTTGGAGCTCACCAAGCTCAGACGTCAAGCAGATGAGCAGGAACAGCCAGGGCAGTGGGAGGTAGAAAGCGACTTCAAAGCTAAAGAATTTCTGAAATAGCAATTGTTAGGAACTATTTGTGCCCTTTTAATCCATTAACACAGGGAAAATCAATAGTATTTGTTCAGCTGGCTCACAAACAAAGGCTATTAAGTATTGACTGTGAATACGAGAATGTGCTATAGACCTGCACTGCAACATCTAAAACATACGCCGGCCAGCCATGGTGGCTCACAACTATAATCCCAGCATTTGGGGAGGATGAGGTGGGAGGACTTCTTGAAGCCAGGAGGTTGTAGGCTGTAGTGAGCTATGATACGCCACTGCACTCCAGCCTGTGACAGAGCAAGACTCTGTTTTTCTTTTGTTTTGAGATGAGTCTTGCTCTGTTGCCCAGGCTGGAATGCAGTGGCATGATCTTGGCTCACTGCAACCTCCACCTCCCAGGTTCAAGTGATTCTCCTGCCTTGGCCTCCCAAGTAGCTGGGATTACAGGCGCATGCCACACATCCAGCTAATTTTTGTATTTTTAGTAGACACTAGGTTTCGCCATATTGGCCAGGCTGGTCTCGAACTCCTGACCTTAGGTGATCTGCCTGCCTCAGCCTCCCAAAGTGCTGAGATTGCAGGCATGAGCCATTATGCCTGGCCAAGACTCTGTTTCTATTAAAAAATAATAGAAAAAAATTTGCCACCATGCCCGGCCAATTCTTTCTATTTTTAGTAAAGACTGGGTTTCACCATTCTGGCCAGGCTGGTCTGGAACTCCCGACCTTGTGATCCACCCGCCTCGGCCTCCCAAAGTGCTGGGAGTAGAGACGTGAGCCACTGCACCCAGCCTTAATATTTATTTTTAAAGAATGGAACGCTTTATGAATTTGCATGTCATCCTTGAGCAGAGGCTATGGTAATCTTCTCTATTGTTCCAATGTTAGTATACCTGCTGCCGAAGCAAGCACGTGAGACCTTATCTCTACAAAAAAAAAAAAAATTAATTAGCCAAGCATGGTGGTGCATGCTTGTAGTTCCAGCTATTTGGGAGGCTGAGGCAGGAGGATCACCTGAGCCCAGGAAGTTAAAGCTGTGGTGTGCTATGATTCTGCTACTGAACTCCAGCCTAGGCAATAGATCGAGACTCTGTCTCTGTTTTTTAATAATAACAACAATAATATAAAACAAATAAGTAAATAAAATATAAGCTGGGCACACCAAACACCATGAATGGCATAAAGTGGGTATTACATAAGAAAGGAGAAAGTGAGAATTTTCAGCTATGCTGAAGGGCGTATTTAGGACCTTACTCAGAGAATGGGTAGAACCTTAATACATAAAAAGAAAAGCAGGTACATATGGCAACTAAACATTGGTACACATGGAAGGAGATGGGAACAGCAGACACTGGGGACCACACCAGAGGGGAGGGAGGTGGGGCAAGCGTTGAGAAACTACTGATTAGGTATTAACGCTCACTCTCTGGGTGACAGGTTGAATCATAAAACCTCAGCATCACATGATATACCCACATAACAAACCTGCACATGTACCCCATCCCCTGAATCTAAAATAAAAGTTAAAATTGAAAAAGAAGAAAAAAAGGCTGGGCATGGTGGTTCATGCCTGTAGTCCTAGCACTTTGGGAGGCCAAGGCGGGTAGATGACTTGAGGTCAGGAGTTCAAGAACAGCCTGGCCAACATGGTGAAACCCCATCTCTACTAAAAATACAAAAATGAGCTGGGCGTGGTGGCGCATGCCCATAATCCCAGCTACTTGGGAGGCTGAGGGAGGAGAGTTGCTTGAAAAGGAGAAGCGGAGGTTGCAGTGAGCTGGGATCGCACCACTGCACTCCTGCCTGGGCAACCCGAGTGAAACGCTGTCTCAAAAAAAAGAAACAGTGAAGAAAAACCAGACCTCCCCACTTTGACATGAGAATTATGGAATCAGTTCTGAGTTTGACAATACCAGGAACAGAATCAATAAACCTAAACCGATCTAGGAAGTCACCAGCAACTGTCAAGGGCCTCATAAGCAACCAAGGAAGTATCTCAGTGGCTGCCACGCACATCAGGAAGGAGCAGCGCACTGGCATTGGCACAGCACGTGTTTGCCCTGGAACCTGGCAAGCCAGGCTTCTTTTCTATTAATCACTGAATATAAAAACCAAGATCAACTGAAAGGAAAAGACCCACCCCACCAGGATTCTGAGTGAGTCACACAGTTACCTAGAGAAGCCCATAAGAACAAATCTTGTCCAGCAGACATAATTCTAGAGATTTCTTTCCTAATTATGTTCATGAATCTTAATATATTCAGACAATAAAACTCTTCTCCGAAAGAGCCCTTTAAAATTAAAAAGGCAGAGAAAGTTTTCAGTGTACATTTTCAAAGACTTCTCAACTCATTTCTTAGCTTCAGATTTTTCCTATTCCAACCCTGCAATATAATTTCATGGAAGGAAAATCCCAGCAACTCAGACTGCGTATCATCAGACCCACAAATGCAGCCCCAAAGCAGCTCTGCCCATGTCCAGAGGCAGAGCCCTGCAAAGCCGTCCAAGCATCTGGACCACATCCTCACCCGGGGCAACTGGTCCCACTGTTCTTTGTTCTTCATCTCTTCCTGCACCTCATGGATTCGCTTCAGAGACTCCAGACTTTCATCGAGCAAAAATGTCGTGTCGTTTATCAACATGTTTATATAGCGAACAAACTGCTTCCCGGAACTGGAAAGGCAATTATATTGTACATGGTCATACATCTCCCTGAAGCAAAATGCCACAGCAAATCCCAGGGGACAAGAGCCTCTACCCAGAGTGCAACTATCTCACCCTAAAAGCCTGCCTCCCCTGGCACCAGTCAGGCACTGTGGAATTCAAGGACTACCAAGCTTCTCTTTAGATTTTGTTAATCTCATTTCTTTTTGAGACAGCGTCTCGCTCTGTCACCCAGCCTGGAGTGCAGTGCAGTCATAGCTCACTGTATCCTGAATCTCCAGGGCTCAAGCAGCCTTCCTGCCTCAGTCTCCTAGTAGCTGGAACTACAGGCACATGCCACCATGCCCGGCTAACTTCTGTATTTGTAGAGACAGGCACTTATGTTGCCAGGGCTGGTCTCAAACTCCTGGGCTCAAGCGCTCCTCCCACCTCAGCCTCCCAAAGTGTTGGGATTAGTCATGAGCTACCACACCTGGCCTAGATTTTGTTATTCTTTTAAATCGTTTGTGATAAGCTCATTTCCGTGGTGTTTTGGTGCCACCTTGCATGGTTTATGAGAGTCAAGTGCTAAATATTTCAGAATTTTATAAGCAGATGCCCCTGGCACCTTAAACTGGGCAACAGAGGAAACAGTCACACCATGGAAAACCAGCAAATGCTGACTCCCCCACCCCCCTTCCCAAAGCAGGCTTACCAGCACACCCCTGGCTCACTCCCTCAATGTTTTTAAGGAGAGAAAACACTTCTTCCAGACTAGAACAGGAAATACGCATATACTCACCAATATACCAAGAAAACACAAGTAATTAACCAGATATAAGATAAGAAAACTAGTGACAAAGTTATTCCTTATCACAAAGACAGACACACTGAAGAAAAATTGGAACCTCTAATATTGATAAAGTGGGCTATTAACTAACTTTAGAACCTGCATCTTCCAATCTAAGGAACTGCTCTGCAGGTTGTGTTACAGTGAGAGAACTTGGTGAACTCAAATAGCTTGGCCTACCTCTGTTAGACTCTGGAGCTGCCAGACTGTAGAGAAGAGAGAAACTACACTTCAGGGTCTACAACCATGTCACTGGGGGTGGCAAACCCATGCCTGGGGAAGAGAAGTTCCCGTGAACAAGGACAGGTGGCCTTGATCTCAGGAACATGGCAGGTTCAGGACAAGCGCGCTCATCAGCACCATTCAGACCAAGCCATGGGTCAGCCTGATGTCCTAAGCCCATGTCAGGCTTTAATTGGAACACAGTTCTGACCATGACAGCAGTTTACAGAAACAAAAAAAATTAAAGAGTTTATTTAGGCCGGGCACGGTGGCTCAGGCCTGTAATCCCAGCACTTTGAGAGGTTGAGGCAGGTGGATCACGAGGTCAGGAGTTCAAGACCAGCCTGGCCAAGATGGTAAAACCCTGTCTCTACTAAAGACTACAAAAATTTGCTGGGCATGGTGCAGGCACCTGTAATCCCAGCTACTTAGGAGGCTGAGGCAGGAGAAATGCTTGAACCCAGGCAGCAGAGGTTTCAAAGAGCCAAGATCATGCCACCGCACTTCAGCCTGGGCGACAGAGTGAGAAAAAAGGAAGTTTACTCCACAGAAATCTATCTAGCAAAGAGTTATTCCACTGGCAATGTACATTATTGACTAGTAATTCAGTTAACAAGTATAGCTAGATTTGATCAAAGATCTAACATGGGTTGCAAAAGATCCAAGTAGATGGGATAAAATGTTATTTTTATTTTTTAATTTTATATGGAACTCTTCACGAATTTGGGTGTCATCCTTGTGCAGGGACCATGCTAATCTTCTCTGTATTGTTCCAATCTTAGTATATGTGCTGCCGAAGTGAGCACGGGATACAATTTTTGAAGTATAATTTAAGAGTTCAGCATCTTCATCTACCTTTCGTTTTTAGGTACGGACAGATAATTGAGAAGGGGTTACTACTGCCCAGGTTTAACAGTCACTCAGATTTCTGGTAGGTATATGTAAAGTCTTTAATTAAGGTTTAGGGCCTTACCACAAAGAATGACACTTTAAATGATAACCCTGACCTCATTGTTGTAAAATCTAAAGTCCTTCCAACATTCAAGAACACTAAGATTTCATTTCACTCATTTCGGCAACTTCATTTAACACTGTAATCACAGAAACACCAAAAATCACTTAGCCCATCATCTCAGCATATTTTTTTTTTTATTGAGACGGAGTTTCGCTCTTGTTACCCAGGCTGGAGTGCAATGGCGCGATCTCGGCTCACCGCAACCTCCGCCTCCTGGGTTCAGGCAATTCTCCTGCCTCAGCCTCCCGAGTAGCTGGGATTACAGGCACGCACCACCATGCCCAGCTAATTTTTTGTATCTTTAGTAGAGACGGGGTTTCACCGTTTTGACCAGGATGGTCTCGATCTCTTGACCTCATGATCCACCCGCCTCGGCCTCCCAAAGTGCTGGGATTACAGGCTTGAGCCACTGCGCCCGGCCCATCTCAGCATATTTATAGACTCTTTTCTCTTCCTCTTTTTTTTTTTTGAGACAGAGTCTCGCTCTGTCACCCAGGCTGGAGTGCAGTGGTGCAATCTTGGCTCACTGCAACCTCTGCCTCCCGCATTCAAGCAGTTCTCCTGCCTCAGCTTCCCAAGTAGCTGGGATAACAGGCCTGAGCCATCACTCTTGGCCTACATTTTGCATTTTTAGTAGAGACGGAGGTTCACCATGTTGGCCAGGCTGATCTTGTACTCCTAACCTCAAGTGATCTGCCCGCCTCCGCCTCTCAAAGTGCTGGGATTAGTGCAGGCATGAGCCACCACACCCTGCCCCATAGCATCTTTTCTTCTGTACCACCCCCAAAGTATCTTGACAAATCTAAAGTTCAGCAGTATCTTGCAAGTAAAGCCATTTAAAAACTCCTGCCCACATTTAGTGGCACCTTGTGGTAAACCTTCAAAGGAGTCTGAGGCCAAGCAAACAGTCAACGAGAACCCCGCTGTGAACGCTTTTAAGCTGCAATCCTACCTGTGATTTGCAAGAAAGCAAGTTGTGACATTAGGGGCCCCATACTCACTTGAACTCCTCCATAAAGGTGCCATGGTGAGCTATGTTTTGCCAAAGGCTTTTAAAAATAGTGCTGATGTGATAGCGAATGGTGAACTTGTCATAAAACTCGCTGGTGGCTCCAGTATGCTCAACATCTGAAGAAGAAAGACAGAGGGACTGAGGGGTATGTACTTCCTTACTTTCCAAATCCAGTTATTGCTCCAACGATGATAGCGAGTGAATGTAAATCTGCAAAATCAGAGAGCTACTGAAATTTTGCACCTCTCTTGCATGTAAGGCAGGACAGAAATTATGAGCTGCTTTTAAAGACAAAAGTTTCACAATGAAGATTTGACAATGACACAACACGGAAAGGAACAGGGCTAGGAAAACTCACATTAGGACAGCATCCACTTACCAGTGACCAAAAGCTGAATTATCATACTCCCTCCCCAATTTTAAGTTATTAATTTACAGAAATTCTATGGCACCTCAAATGGACATCCTTCACCAGATAAAAAATCAAGTTTAATTTTATTGAGGATCACATACCTATTAAATGTGCCTATCCTAGTGACCATTTTTGGTGTTGGAAAAAAAACAATGTGTCTATCACCCCTATACCTATAAAGAGGGAAAAAAAATCAAACTTGTTTGTCCAAATGGCAAAAGCTTAGGCAAGCGAAATTTCAGAATTCATGACAAATTTTATTTTATTTATTTTATTTTATTTTTTTGATACGGAGTCTTGCTCTGTCACCCAGGCTGGAGTGCAGTGGAGTAATCTCGGCTCACTGCAACCTCTGCCTCCCAGGTTCAAGCGATTCTCCTGCCTCAGCCTCTGGAGTAGCTGGGATTATAGTGCCACCATGCTCAGCTAATTTTTTGTATTTTTAGTAGAGATGGGGTTTCACTGCATTAGCCAGGATAGTCTTGATCTCCTGACCTTGTGATATGCCCACCTTGGCCTCACAAAGTGCTGGGATTACAGGTGTGAGCCACCATGCCTGGCCTAATTTGTTTTATTTTATTTTTTTGGAGACAGCGTCTTGCAATGTCACCCAAGCTGAAGTGCAGTGGTGTAATAATGGCTCACTGCAGCCTCAACCTCTCAGGCTCAAGTGATCCTCCCACCTCAGTCTCCCAAGTAGCTGGGACTAGAGATGCATCCACCACGCCTGGCTTATTTTTTATGGCTGGCTCACACCTGTAATCCTAGCACTTTGGGAGGCCAAGACAGTCAGATCACTTGAGGCCAGGAATTCAAAACCAGCCTGGCCAACACAGCAAAACCCTGTCTCTACTATTAATAAAAATACCAAAACTAGCTGGGTGTGGTGGTGTGTGCCCATAATTCCAGCTACTTGGGAGGCTGAGGCAGGCGAATCACTTGAACGCAGATGCAGAGGTTGCAGTGAGCCAAGATCACGTCACTGCACTCCAGCTTGGGTGGGTGACAGAGTAAGACTCGGTCTCAAAAAAAAAAAAATAAATAAAATAAAAAAAAAAAAATATATATATATATATATATTTTTTTTACAGATGGGATCTCACTATGTTGCCCAGGCTGGTTTCAAATTCCTGGCCTCAAGTGATCCTCCCACCTCGGCCCTCCAAAGTACTGAGATTACAGGTGTGAGCCACTACACCTGGCCTTTGATATTTTCTGTATTTTCCAAAGAACACATTTTTGTGCATGTGACCAAAAAAGAAAACAGCTATTTAAAAATGAAAGAATAAGATAATTAACACCTATCATACTAAGATCTGAATGCACTTATGTGTATTCATTAAGTCAACCTTTCTTTAGGATGAACTCAATGTCATTTATTAAGTGTATAAATGCATGAGCTAAAGCGTGGAGTGCTGATGAAGGCAAACCTTCAGGAGGAAGATACTGGAGAACCAACCCAACACCTCATACAATTTAAAATAGCCCCTGATATCTGCCCCAAAGTCTGAATAGAGACTAAGTAAATACTATTAATTTGTTATGTAACAGTATGCATCTCAGCAGGGCCCTGCATCTGTATTCCCAGCACTTTGGGAGGCCCAGGCCGGCAGATCACTTGAGCTCAGGAGACCAGCCTGGTGAACACAGTGAAACCCCATCTTTATAAAAGCCACAAAAATTAGCCGGCTGTGGTGGCATATACCTGTAGTCCTAGCTACTTGGGAGGCTGAGACAGGAGGATCACTTGAGCCCAGGAGGTCAAAGGTGTATGGAGTTGTAATTGTGCCACTGTATTCTAGCCTGCAGAGCAAGATTCTATCTCAAAAAAAAAAAAAAAAAAAAAAAGAAAATGAAAAAAAAAATACATCTCTCAACATTTTAAAAAATTATTATTCACTTCTACTGTTCCCTCGAAATCATACCAGCTCAAGTTCTAATTCCCAGGTCCTTGTCCTAGAAGGCCTTAAGTGGACTGGACTTGCGCTGAACCTCCCCCTCCTCCCCAGGGTTCCTGCTGCCTTCTTTCTTGATTCATCTGCTGCCCAGGCCTCAAGGTATTTATACTTACTGCCCCATGTGCTGCCACACTATGGCTGAGACCTTCTTATGGCTCATGGTTGTCCTATTTTCAACATCACTCCAAAGTCCTCTCCTCTGAGGCCTGCCCTGACCATCCTTCTGAAAGGAGTCCTATGCCTCCTTCCCACACTCACTCTCAAAATCTCTCTCATTTTTCTTGAGACAGGGTCTTGCTCTGTCACCCAGGTTGGAGTGCAATGGCTCAAAGATGGCTCACTGCACTCTCAATCTCCTGGGCTCAAGCGATCCTCCAGTCTCAGCCTCCTAAAGTGCTGGGATTACAGGCATGAGCCACTGCCCTGACCACAACAACTATTTGTAGAGTCTGTCTCCCAATTGGAATGTCTGACACATGATGGCAAAGATTTTGACATCTGCGGCCAATATTTGCTGAAATAGAGATCAAATCTACTTTGCCTTGCTGATTCAGATCAGTTTTGGGGAAGAGAATAATTTTTTTTTTTTGAGACAGAGTTTCACTCTTGTTGCCCAGGCTGCAGTGCAATGGCAAAATCTCGGCTCACTGCAACCTCTGTCTACAGGGTCCAGGTGAGTCTCCTGTCTCAGGCATGTGCCACAACGCCTGGGGAATTTTGTATTTTTTTAAGTAGTTATGGAGTTTTTCCATGTTGGTCAAGCTGGTCTTGAACTCCTGACCTACAGTATCTGCCCACCTGGGCCTCTCAAAGTGCTGGGATTACAGGGGTGGGCCACTGCACCTGGCTGAGAATAATCCTAAAGTAAATCTTGATTATCAGTATCCTTCTAGTTCTGAGAGCTGTTCCTTAAGGAAATGACTGATGCAAAAAAAAAAAAAAAAAATCACAAAAACAAAATACTCTTATTTTGAAACTTAATTGATTTTTGTACTTTTTATTTTCTGAGATTGCATCTTGCTGTTGCCCAGGCTGGAGGGCAGTGGCACAATCTCAGTTCACTGCAATCTCCACCTCCTGGGCTCCAGCAATCCCCCCATCTCACCTCCCAAGTAGCTGGGACTACAGGTGTATGCTACCAGGCCTGGCTGATTTTTACTTTTTTAGTAGAAATGAGGTCTCACCATGTCACCCAGGTTGGCCAAAATTTCCTGAGCTCAAGTGATAGGCCCACCTTGGCCTCCCAAAGTGTTGGAATTACAGGAGTGGGCTACCGCCCCTGGACAACTTAATTGATTCTTTTTTTTTGAGACAGACACTCTCCGTTACCCAGGCTGGACAGCAGTGTTGCCATCACAGCTCACTGCAACATCTGTCTCCTGGGTTCAAGCGATTCTCCTGCCTTAGCCTCCGAAGTAGCTGGGATTACAGGCATGTACCATCACACCCGGCTAATTTTTATAGTTTTCGTAGAGACAGGGTTTCGCCATGTTGGCCAGCCTGGTCTTGAACTCCTGACCTCAGGTGATCCACCCGCCTTGGCATCCTAAAGTGTAATTACAGAGCACTTTCTCTCTTCCCCAGTCCTCTCTTTCTTTCTGTTTAAGACAGTCTCACTCTGTTGCCCAGGCTGGAGTCAGTGGCAATCATGGCTCACTGCAGCCTCAAACTCCAAGTAACCTCCTGGGGAGTGAGGACTACAGGTGTGGACCAGCACATCCAGCTAACTTATTTTTATTATAATTTTTTGAGATGAATTCTCACTCTGTTGCCAAGGCTGGAGTGCAATGGCATGATCTTAGCCACCACACCCAGCTAATTTTTGTATTTTTAGTAGAGACGGGGTTTTACCATGTTGGCCAGGATGTTCTTGATCTCCTGACCTTGTGATCCGCCCACCTGGGCCTCCCAAAGTGCTGGGATTACAGGTGTGAGCCATGGAACCTGGTCAATTTGAGCATTTTCTGAGCTAGAATACTATCTCTGTAGTGTAAGAGGAGATTGTTCCACACACTGATCTTGTGTGTGGCAACTCTAATTTATATCTGAGTCCCATCTGCTCAGGGACCAGGAGCCAATCAGCAGGTCTTCACATGGAGACAATGAACACAGGAGTATGTCTTCGATGCCTCCCTCTGGGGTACCCTCACACCAGCCCCTTGGCAACCATCGGAAGACCAGCACAGTAGTCAGGGGCACCTGTGCTAAAGGCTATCTGCTCAGGTTGCCGCCACTCACTAGCCACTGACCTTCAGGAAGCTTCTTGGCCCCTTTAAGCTTCAGTTTTCTCATTTGTAAAGTGGAGGTATTTATAGTACTACCTCTAGGACTGCTGTGGGGATTAAGTGAAAGGATTAGTAAGCATTCAATGAGTGGTGGCTATTATTAGTGCAGATGTCATCATCTATGACGACAGAAGTGGTCCAGGCCAGAGGGCACACATGACAAAGAGGAGGGAGAGCACAACCCCCACCCATCACCTTCTGGAACATTCCCAGCAGGCCTCCATTAGGCCCAGCACTGGTCTCATAGGGAACAGGTCCAGTTCTGTTGTGCATGTGTGCGTGCACACACACACACACATACACACACACACTTTATCCTGAAGTCACAGTGACAGGCCCAGAACAGTGACTACAAAATATATTTAACTAAAATTGTTTTCTTTTTACTACTAATAATACGTTTACTGTAGAAAAATTAAGAAGTTCAGATAATAAAATAAAAAAAAACTATTTATAATTCTACCATTCAAATATAACCAACACACTTAATATTTTGGTATATGTCCTTCCCTAGTGCTTTTTTTGAGACAGAGTCTGTTGCCCAGGCTGGCATGCAGTGATATGATCTCAGCTCAC
Organism: Saguinus oedipus; assembly: GCA_031835075.1. Classification (NCBI taxonomy): domain Eukaryota; kingdom Metazoa; phylum Chordata; class Mammalia; order Primates; family Cebidae; genus Saguinus; species Saguinus oedipus. The sequence continues at coordinate 47,953,745 of CM063175.1, read as the reverse complement.
TGCAACCTCTGCCTCTCAGGTTCAAGTGATTCTTCTGCCTCAGCCTCCTGAGGAGCTGGGATCACAGGCGTATGCCACCACACCTGGCTAATTTTTATATTTTTAGTAGAGACAGGGTTTCACCATGTTGGCCAGGTCTCAAATTCCTGATCTCAGGCAATCCACTGCCTCAGCCTCCCAAAGTGCTGGGATTACAGGTGTGTGCCACCACACCCAGCCAGAAAAATGGTATCTTATGATCATCCTAAGAATGCTGAATTATCTTCAGTTCCACCAAGCGTGCTGCATGCAAGCCACCATACAAGGTCCTATTCTATACATACATAATGCACCGTGTGTATCCGAATGGCTGGCACTTGTCCTCTACTAGGGCTAGGGCTAAGAGATTAAACAGAAAAAATTTTGGCCAGGTGCAATGGCTCCCGCCTGTAATCCTAGCACTTTTGGAGGCCGAGGCGAGTGAATCACAAGGTTAGGAGATCAAGACTATCCTGCCTAACATGGTAAAACCCCATCTTTACTAAAAATACAAAAGAAAAAAAAATTAGCCAGGCATGGTGGTGGGTGCCTACAGTCCCAGCTACTTGGGAGGCTGAGGCAGGAGAATAGCTTGAACCTGGGAGGCAGAGGTTGCAATGAGACAAGATAGCACCACTGCACTCCAGTCTGGGAGATAAAAGTGAGACTCCATCTCAAAAAAAAAAAAAAAAAAAAGAAGAACTTTTATGCAAAAAGGTGCCTGTTAGCCAAGAAGGTGCCTTTTAGCCAGGAGCATTTCCTGCTGTTGCCAACGTAAGGACAGTAACAGTTTGTGTACTTGCTTTAGATTTAAGAGGCTATGACTAGGCCAAGGAAGAAGACAAACTCTTTAGATGCCTCAAAAAAATAGTGACAGGCCAGGCGCAGTGGCTCACGCCTGTAATCCCAGCACTTTGGGAGGCCGAGGCAGGCAGATGGCTTAGAGGCATGATTTTGAGGCCGGCCTGGCCAACATGGCGATACTCCATCTCTACTAAAATAACAATAAATTAGCTGGGTGTGGTGGCGCATGCCTGTGACCCCAGCTTCTTGTGGGGCTGAGGCCCGAGAATGTTCACTGAACTGAGGCAGTTGCAGTGAGCTGAGATGGTGCCACTGTACTCCAGCCTGGACAACAGAGTGAAACTCTGCCTCAAAAAAAAAAAAAAATGGCTGGGTGTGGTGGCGCATGCCTATAATCCCAGCTACTCAGGAGGCTGTGGCAGGAGAATCACTTGAACCCAGGAGGCAGAGGTTGTGGTGAGCCGAGATCTCGCCATTGCACTCCAGCCTGGGTAACGAGAGCAAAACTCCCCCCCATCCCCAGAAAAAAATGTATGTTCTTGGACCCCACTTAAACCAATGGAATCAGGATTTCTGGGGGGATCCTAGGAGCATTCATTCGTTTAGGAGCATTTATTTGTTCAGGATTTCTGGGGGGATCTTAGGAGCATTCATTCATTTAGGAACATTCATTTGTTCAGGATTTCTGGGGGGATCTTAGGAGCATTCATTTGTTTAGGAGCATTCATTTGTTCAGGATTTCTGGGGGATCTTAGGAGCATTCATTTGAGCATTCAGTTGTCCATCACATATTTATTGAGCATCTTGAGCATCTACTATTTCCCAGGCACTATTCTAAGAGCTGAATTACACTGTTGAAAAGGATAGCATGTGAGACACTCTGAAAGGAAGTCTTCCCTTTGTTTAATTATATTCCAAAATTTTTTTTTTTTTGAGACGGAGTCTCGCTCTGTCACCAGGCTGGAGTGCAATGGAACGATCTTGGCTTACTGCTACCTCTGACTTCCTGATTCAAGTTATTCTCCTGCCTCAGCCTCCCACATAGCTGAAATTACAGGCATGCATTACCATGCCCAGTTAATTGTTGTATTTTTACTAGAGACAGGGTTTCCCCATGTTGGCCAGGATGGTCTCAATCTCCTGACCTTGTGATCCACCCTCCTCGACCTCCCAAAGTGCTGGGATTACAGGCGTGAGCCACTGTACCTGGCTTTTTTTTTTTTTTTTTCTTTTTTTAAGACAGTCTGGCTCTGTCACACAGGCTGGAGTGCAGTGGCATGATCTCAGCTCACTGCAACCTCTGCCTCCTATATTTAAGCAATTCTCCTGCCTCAGCCTCCCAAGTAGTTGGGACTACAGGTGTCTGTCACCACATCTGGCTAATTTTTTTTTTTTGTATTGTTAGTAGAGACAGGGTTTCTCCATATTGGCCAGGCTGGTCTCAAACTCCTGACCTTGTGATCTACCGCCTCGGCTCCCAAAGTGCTGGGATTACAGGTGTCAGCCACTGTACCTGGCCCAAGAATATGCATTTTTAACAAGCTCCCTCTTATACCCACACTTTGGAAACTGTAGTGTTAGAAAACAAGTGCTTTGAGTTCAAAGGTAAAAGGAACCAGATAATTCCACTCAGATAACACCACAAACTTGTGCAGTTGATACCAACTGAGTCTCGGTGCTAATCAACTGGGTCTCGGTGAAATGGATCCTGCTGAATCATCAGAGACCAGTACGTGGCATGGTTGTCCTACTCCCAACTCCTCAGGGGAAGAAGAACTAAAAGTACACCCCCTGCAGGCTGTAGGTTAGTAGGTTATACACGTCAGGATATTAGGAAACAGGCTGAGAGCAACACCAGACACCGACTTTAGAAGACCTTGCCTAAATTGGCCTGCCATGTGCTACGCTGCGTCCCAGCAACCTACCTGTATAAAACTTCATCAGGGAAGGTACCAACAACTTGGTAGAGAGAGGATGGTTCTCAATCATTTCAAAAAACTTCTGGGTTCGCGGCTGAACAGCAGGGTTGGTCATAAACATGACTTCTACAAGTTTGGCCACCAAATACGGGTTTCGGATGTAGTTCTGGTTGCATAACATCACGACAAGGAACATCACGATATCCTGAGTGCAGGGCTCATAAAGCGCCTGGGGAGAGTATCTGAAGAGAGGCAATGAGAGCAAGAAAGAGACCGTGAGAAACTGCTGAGAAACTCATTGGTGAAGGCTGGTGTCAGTAAGTGAGGAGGGGAAGGCAGGATAAATAGGTTTAGGAGTGTCCTTGAACTCGCTCAGTTTACAGTGACTATTTACACTGTAATGACACAGATTTCAAACGAAACATGGTTACTGGCTGTAGCATGTTACATTAACTATAAACAAAAGCTATGATTAAATCAGACAAACTTCACAAAAGATCATTACTACCAAAAAGTCATACAAAATTTTTTGGATATATTTTAAAATCTCTGCTGAAAAGGAGAATAAACGAAAATTTTCAAATAGGTGTTTTTTGTATTAGTGTACATAGAACAGATTTTAAAATGTGACTTGAATTGCTTAAATTCCAAGGTTGGTTTTTTTTTTCTTGAGACAGAGTCTTGCTCCGTCGCCAGGCACCCGGCTGGAGTGCAATGGCGCAATCTTGGCTCACTGCAACCTCCGCCTCCCGGGTTCAAGCAGTTCTCCTGCCTCAGCCTCCCAAGTAGCTGGGACTATAGGCGTGCACCACCACGCCCAGCTAATTTTTGTATTTTTAGTAGAGACAGGGTTTCCCATGTTGACCAGGATGGTCTCGATCTCTTGACCTCGTGATCTGCCCACCTCGGCCTCCCAAAGTGCTGTGATTACAGGCGTCAGCCACCGCGCCCGGCCTAAGGTTGGTTTTTCAACCATTAAACCATGCTTTTTAGTTACTTTTTAAATTTTGTACCAATCAAAATCACATCACCAATGAGTTGGGATTATCTTTTTTTTTTTTTTTTTTGAGATGGAGTCTTGCTCTGTTGCCCAGGCTGGAGTGCAGTGGTGTGATCTCGGCTCACTGGAACCTCTGCCTCGATTTGGGCTTTTTTTTTTTTTTTAAGGCAGCTTTTATGACAGTAATACAACGTGCTCCAGTTAGTTTTGGCTCTTATTTTAGAGTAATTTGTACCAATTTTGTTCTTTTGTGTTGTTTGTTAAAAAACTTTCACAATTTGTATTTTGTGACTGGGAATCTATACTATTTTTATTTTATTTATTTATTTATTTATCTTTTTGAGATGGAGTCTCGCTCTGTCACCCAGGCTGGAGTGCAATGGTGTGATATTAGCTCGCTGCAACCTTTGCCTCTGAGTTCAAGGGATTCTCCTGCCTCAGCCTCCCGAGTAGCTGTGATTACACGCATGCAACACCACACCCGGCTCATTTTTATATTTTTATTAGAGATGGGGTTTCACCATGTTGGCCAGGCTGGTCTCAAACTCCTGACTTTGTGATTCGCCCGCCTCAGCCTCCCAAAGTGCTGGGATTACAGGTGTGAGCCACCACCCTTGGCTTTATTTTTTTTTTTAAAGAGATGCAAACTTGCTACATCATCTAGGCTGGTCTCGAACTAGCTCAAGCAATCCTCCTGCATGTCTGAGACTACAAGCATGTGCCACAGTGCCCAGCACAACTTTTACTTTTCACCATACACTTCATATACCACTCCCTCAGCTAGCCACATGTGCTATCATGGTGCCAAGGGATTGCAACTGTAATTCTCCTAACCTGTAATGTTTTAGAAATAAAATGTGAATTTGATAAACCAAGTAAGGATTTAGAAAAAAAAAAAAAAACCCTACAATAGGCTGGGCGTGGTGGCTCACGCCTGTAATCCCAACACTTTGGGAGGCCAAGAAGGGCAGATTACCTGAGGTCAGGAGTTCGAGACCAGCCTGCCCAACATGGCAAAACCCTGTCTCTACTAAAAAATAATAATAATAAAATAAAAATTAGCCAGGCGTGGTGGCAGGCGCCTGTAATCCCAGCTACTTGGGAGACTGAGGCAGGAGATCACTTGAACTGGGAGGTGGAGGTTGAAGTGAGCCAAGATTGCACCACTGCACTCCAGCCTGGGTGACAGAGCAAGACTCTGTCTCAAAAAAAAAAAACAAAAAACCTACAATATCAGTTACAAACTCAAACCATTTTTTGTAAGCATTCTCCAATTTTACAAAATTGAGACAAACTTTAGTAAAAAACATAGATGTGGATATTTTTGGGTTTGGGATGTTCGTTCAGCTATTTATAAACTGTTTGCTCCTTCTGTTGCTCAGAGACATACATTCAACTATTAGAAATTCAACTCAATTTTCACAGAACACATTATCTGCACTGTTAATCCTGCCTCTGTCTTTGAGATATTGTTGGAATTGGACTGGTGCCACCATTGGATTTATTTTTTCCAGTCTCTAGGCAGCATTCAGTTAAAACAGTTACATAAAATTTCAGGCATGAAATGGAGGTTTGCAACATAGCTCAGAATATCGTGTACACATTATACATAAAAACATATTAGAACTATGTAAAATACTAAAGGCACTTACTGTACAATAAAAAATAAAAATTCTGCAACATCTTCTACATAAAACTCAGGCAATGCTGCAAATACCTTGGGGACATCTGAATTTAAAGGCAGTGTTATACTGTCAAAGAGAAAAAAAGCACAATTTACAAAGTGAAATTATGGTACATCAAATTACAAGGACTATTATGCTACCATTAAGTATTTTATTTAGGGAAAAAACTCATTCTGTAATACAACTATGTAATAAACAAACAGGCAAAGAAACTGCAACCAGAAATGAACAGGGAATAACGAAGACAGTGCGTATGCTGGGGTATATGTGAAATGTTTTCCTTTTCTTGATTTCTTTTTTCCCCCGAGACAGAGTCTCACTCTGTCACCCAGGCTAGAGTGCAGTGGTGCAATCTCGGCTCACTCACTGCAACCTCCATCTCCTGAGTTTAAGTGATTCTCATGCCTCAGCCTCCCAAATAGCTGGGATTACAGGTATGTGCCACCACATCTGGCTAATTTTCCTATTTTTAGAAGAGACAGGGTTTCACCATGCTGGCCAGGCTGGTCTCAAACTCCTGACCTCAAGTGATCCACCTGTCTTGGCCTCCCAAAGTGCTGGGATTACAGGTGTGGGCCACCGCACCCGGCCTTCTTTACTTTTTAAGTAATATGGGAAGGAAATTAATAGTAAGCAAAATGGGAAGGAAATTAAAAGGTCCTATTTGGTCATTTTGTGCAACTCAAACTGTCTAACAGAACTACACACATATTTTAAATAATATTTTCCACTCCTTTAGGGGACTTGGGCCAACCTCACCAACATCAATGAACCAGAGACTTCATAACAGTAAAATAATAATAATAAATAAAACAAAAATGGCTGCCTGGAGATGACCAGTTGATGACAAAGTCATCAACAATGTTCTTAACTCACTCAGTGAATTAGCTGGGTATTCCTGGACCCAGTGCTGAGGAGGGCCTAATATCACCTGCAGTTTTGGGCTTCCAATGTATAGATTTCTTTTTCTATCAATCAAAGACTTTACAGCAAATTTTAAAGAAATACTTGTCAAAATTAAAATAACAGTTGTTGGCCGGGCGTGGTGGCTCACGCCTATAATCCCAGCACTTTGGGAGGCCGAGGCGGGTGGATCACGAGGTCAAGAGATTGAGACCATCCTGGTCAACAAGGTGAAACCCCGTCTCTACTAAAAATACAAAAATTAGAAAATAAAATAACAGTTGTTGACATTCACCTATCATTGTAACTAATTACTAATTACAGAGAAAACATCTATCAATATAACTACATGGTCTATATAAATACAATCCGGAAATTGAGAAGTAAATTCTCTTTTTCTTGCATGGGGATAGTCTCGCTCTGTGCCCAGGCCAGAGTGCAGTAGAATGATCTCAGCTCACTGCAACCTCCACCTCCTGGGTTCAAGTGATTCTCCTGCCTCAGCCTCCAGAGTAGCTGCAACTACAGGCATCTGCCACCATGCCCAGCTAATTTTTGTATTTTTAGTAGAGATGGTGTTTTGGAATGTTGGCCAGGCTGGTCTTGAACTCCTAACATCAAGTGATACACTCACATTGGCCTCCCAAAGTGCTGGGATTACAGGCATGAGCCACCACATCCGGCCCTTTCCTTGATTTCTTTCTTTTTTTTTTTTTAAGTATATGTGCTGCCAAAGCAAGCAAAATTTCTTTCTTTCTTTTTTTTTTCTGAGATGGAGCTTTGCTCTTGTTGCCCAGGCTGGAGTGCAGTGGCGCAATTTGGACTCACTGCCACCTCTACCTCCTGGGTTCAAGGGATTCTCCTGCCTCAGCCTCCCGAGCAGCTGGGATTACAGGCATGCACAACCATGCCCGGCTAATTCTGTATTTTTAGTAGAGACAGGGTTTCTCCATGTTGGTCAGGATGGTCTTAAACTCCCGGCCTCTGCTGATCCACCCGCCTTGGCCTCCCAAAGTGCTGGGATTACAGGCATGAGCCACCGTGCCCGGCCTAATTTTTGTATTTTTAGTAAAGATGGGGTTTCACCACGTTGGTCAGGATGGCCTCGAACTCCTGACATCTAGTGACCGCCCGCCTTGGTGTCCCAAACTGCTGGGCGTGAGCCACCACACCCTTCCAATAATTTAATTTTTTTTTTGAGATGGAGTCTCACTCTTATTCAGGCTGGAGAACAGTGGCACGATCTCGGCTCACTGCAACCTCCGCCTCCCCAGTTCAAGCAACTCTCCTGCCTCAGCCTCCCAAGTAGCTAGAACTACAGGCGCATGTCACCATACTGAACTAACATTTTTTTATTTTTAGTAGAGATGGGGTTTTCACCATGTTGGCCAGGCTGGTCTTGAACTCCTGACCTTAGGTGATCTGCCTGCCTCAGCCTCCCAAAGTGCTGGGATTACAGACGTGAGCCACCACGCCTGGCCAAGAGAAGTAAATTCTTGATAAAGAAAGGGTTTTAGTTTTAGTTAACAACTTTGAAGGACTTAAAAAAAACAACACAGCCCAGCCAGGGAGGGACGAGGGAGAGAGAAAGAAGCTCACTCACTCGGGATACGCGGGGTCCAGGATGCGGAGCAGCAGCTGAATGAGAAGGCCATAAAAATTCAGACATCTTCTCAGAAAGCTCTCGTCAAGTAGGCCAGCATCAGCACAGGCCTTGCACCGTACCAGTTTCTGTGGAAGCAGGATGCCCATACCCAAAGATTAGTCAACAGCTAAATCCCTACAGAGGGATTGGGGCCAGGAGATGGGAAATCTAAGTTCCAGAGTGTCTAGAGCTTCATCTCTAACTAGCTATAAGATGCTGGTTGTATCTCAAGATCTTTTTCCTGAGAAAAACAAAGGCATGGCAAGCAAACCACTGAGTACCACCAAGTCTGGCATAAAGTGGTGAGTTACTACCGTGGCCTATAAATAACTTGACTGGGAGAGGGTGGTGATTGGGTGTCAGGGTAAATAGTAGGAAAAAGCCAAACAATCAATATTCCAGCAGCACCTTTTACAAGCTGCCCTTGGAAAAATGCTGGTCCACTAAGGATGGAATTCCTATCTAGAGGCCTGTTGATGGAATTATGCGCGCGCACACGCACACATGCACACACACACACACACACACGGAATTCCTAGAGGCCTGTTAATAGAATTATACACCCACACCCCCACACACAGGCATACACTGACACAGAAATTTAAGCAGTTTTTTTTGTTGTTTGTTTTCTGAGACAGAGTCTTGCTTTGTTCCCCAGGTTGAAGTGCAGTGCTGCCATCTCAGCTCAGTGCAACCTCCCGGGTTCAGGCAATTCTCCTGCCTCAGCCTCCCAAATAGGTGGGATAACAGGCGTGTGCCACCACACCTGGCTAATTTCTGTATTTTTAGTAGAGACAGGGTTTCACCATGTTGGCCAAGCTGGTCTTGAACTCCTGACCTCTGGTGATCTGCCCACCTTGGCCTCCTAAAGTGCTGGGATTAAGCCACCACCCCTGGCCATTTAAGTAGTTTACAAACCCCCTTAAAACACATCTGTGGACCTCTTCAGTGGGTGTCCATAGACCCCAGATAAGGGCCCCTGGTGAACTGTGCATCTTAAATAAGTCTAGTCCATTTGTAAATAAAACTGAAATCTTAATTTGTACCAGAAAGCTATGTCAGGTAAACTTTCCACATATTATCCTACTATTCAGCAGAATGCACGACCAGCTAACATTCAGGTTTATAACTGGAACATGAATAGAAGAAAAATGCATAAATTTGCCATCTATGCTTTCTTTGTATAATGACATCTGGCATACGTTTTTAGCTATGTCTCACCAGCAAGAATATTCCCATCTGTAGTTAGGTTTGGTGTGACAAATCATTTCCATTAAAAGAAGAAGAGGCAAAGGAAAGAGATCTTTTCACTACCACAGATCTGCTTTGTCAAAGATCATGAAAATGCATGGCTAGATAGACCGGAGTATGTGTGAATGTTGGGGTGAGTGGCTGGGAGAGCAGGTGAGGAGGGAAGGGGAAGTGATGTTAAACTGAGAATCATAAAACCCACTAAGAATTCATAGTCCCGGCATAAGCACATCTACCCATATTCTGTCCTGAGATTTAAATCATTATACACAGATATAAGTAAGGTATCAACAAGTTTTAAAATGTGCTATTTTACCTGAAGGGAAAAGAATAATGAAGAAAAAGTAAGGACACTAAACTGCTCACTCAAGGTATATATTCTATTGAGAAAATTATTATTATGAGGCTGGTCTACAATTATGCCAATTATCTATACAAACCTTAAGCTGAGTTTTACAGCGCTTCAGCATTTCGCGGTGTCTAGTTGCCAGTGGGGAATCTTTCCATTGGCTTTCATTATTTTTCAAATCTTCCACAGTTCTGAAATCAAAGACTAACAGTCAAATGAAAGAAAACAGCCGGATCCATCTTATCCATGCATCTTGACCATTTCACTGACTCTCTCACTTTTTTTTTTTAAGAGATGGGGTTTTGCCATGTTGGACAGGCTGGTTTCGAACTTCTGACCTCAAGTGATCCACCCGCCTCGGCCTCCCAAAGTGCTGGGATTACACGCATGAGCCACCACGCCCGGCCCATTTCACTGACTCTCACACGCAGTTGTTGGTTAGTTTTTCGCATTGTAACATCTTTAAAATCAGAGTATATCTTACAACCAGTGGTAAGTTACAGTTTAATTGGCAGCATTTTTTTTCTTATTGGTTCCTAAAACAGTAATATGTCTTCAAATGGATGACACTGTAGATTTGGTGAAATACAATCATATTTCTTGTTACAAGAAAGTACATTGTTCTCTTGTTTTTCTGGGAGGGAAAAAGAGAAGTCTCTCATGAAAATTCAAAGTTAGTATGTCTATTCAATTATCCAAAACAAAAGGCTATTTTACTAATGACATTGTCCTTTACAACTGTTCCCTCTGCTCGGAATGCTGTTCTCTGAGGTTATCTCTGCGGCTTTGCTCCTTCATTCCCTTTGGACGGCTGCTCAAACACCATCTGTCTCCGCAGTAAAGGCTTCCCCATCACCTAATATGCTGCATATTTTAAAGACTGGTTCACTTAACAGTATTTCAACCCCTTTCTATCATGATGTTGTGTATAAGACTAGAGGTTGCTAAATCTCTAGAAACTGCATTTCCTAGACTCCCTTCCTGCCCGCATTTCTTAAGACCTAGCTGTCACCAGAGATGAACCCTCACTGAAGGCAGGGTGAGTACTGTGAAGTGGTTGCATGATTGCATCCTTCTGGAAGCACAGTGGTAGAGGGGTTTTGGCTGAAGCTGTGGCTGAGGCTGTGCTCTCAGGCTGACCTCCAAAGCAGCTTCCTCGTTCCAAGTATAGCTCTGAGAATCCTCTATTACAGCCATTCCAATGATTCAATAAACCAACTAGTTCCCCTTTCTGCTTATCACAGATGAATTAGATTCTTTTGTCTACAACTGAAACATGAGTATGGCAGACAAACGAATGGCTCCTCCAAAGATGTCACATCTGAATCCTTGGAGGGAACCTAAGAATATGTGATCCAATGAGGCGAAAGGGACACTGTAGATGTGATTATGGGTATGGGCTTTGAGATGGGAAGATTATCTTGGATGATTTGGGTGGGCCCAATATAATCACAAAGGTCGTTCTAAGAGAAAAAAGGACTCAGAGACAGAGAAGGAGATTAACAATGGACAACGGAAGCAAAGGTCAGAGAGAGAAGGAGATCTTGTTACTGTGTTGTCTTTTTTTTTGAGACTGAGTCTCACTCTGTTACCTAGGCTGGAGTGCAGGGGCATCATCTGGCTCACTGCAACCTCTGACTCCTGGTTCAAGTGATTCTCCTGACTCAGACTCCCAAATAGCTGGGAATACAGGCACCTGCCACCATGCCTAGCTAATTTTTGTATTTTTAATAGAGACAGAATTTTCAACATGTTGGCCAGGCTAGTCTCGAACTTCTGACCTCAAATGATCTGCCTGCCTCAGCCTCTCAAAGTGCTGAATTACAGGCATGAGCCACCATGCCTGGCCTTGTTTTCTTGTTTTTTTCTTTTCTTTTTTTTTTTTGAGACAGGGTCTCACTCTGTTGCCCTGGAGTGCAGTGGCATGATCCCAGCTCAGTGCAACCTCCACCTCCCAGGTTCAAGCAATTCTCCTACCTCAGCCAACTGAGTAGCAGGGACTACAGTGGTACGCCACGATGCCTGGCTAATTTTTGTATTTTTTTGGTAGAGACAAGGTCTCACCATGTTGGCCAAGCTGGTCTCAAACTCCCGACCTCAAGTGATCCACCCACCTCGGCCTCCTGAAGTGCTGAGATACAGCAGGCAAGAGAAGGAGGTCTAAAGATACTATGTTGCTGGCTTTGAAAATACAGTAAGGGGGGATAAGCAGAGGAATGCAGGCAGCTTTTAGAAGATGGAAAAGGCTGGTGGCTCAAGCCTGTAATCCCAGCACTTTGGGAGGCCGAGGCGGGTAGATCACGAGGTCAAGAGATTGAGACCATCCTGGTCAACATGGTGAAACCCCGTCTCTACTAAAAATACAAAAAAATTAGCTGGGCATGGTGGCACATGCCTGTAATCCCAGCTGCTCAGGAGGCTGAGGCAGGAGAACTGCCTGAACCCAGGAGGCGGAGATTGCGGTAAGCCGAGATCGTGCCATTGCACTCCAGCCTGGGTAACAAGAGCGAAACTCCGTCTCAAAAAAAAAAAAAAAAAAAAAAGAAGATGAAAAAGGCAAAGGAGAGTCTCCTCTAGAGCCTCTGGAGGGAATGTAACCTTGATCTTAGGAATTCTTTTTTTTTGAGACAGAGTCTCACACTTCCAGGCTGGAGGTCAGTGGCATGATCTAAGCTCAATGCAACCTTCGCCTTCGCCTCCTGGGTTCAAGGGATTCTCCTGCCTCAGCATCTTGAGTAGCTGGTACTATAGGCGTGCACTACCATGCCCGGCTAATTTTTGTATTTTTAGTAGAGATGGGGTTTCACCATGTTGGCCAGGCTGGTGTCTCCTGACCTCAGGTGATCTGCCTGCCTAGGCCTCCCAAAGTGCTGGGGTTACAGGTGTAAGCCACTCCACCTGATTTTAGACCTTCTGATCTTCAGAACTGTAAGACAGGAAGCTTCTAAGACTATTTTAAGGATCAGCTCCAGTTCTACTAATTACGGTATAGAAGAAGTTAATAACTTTACTGGACCTCTTATCTGAAAGTTAAGGCAAAGACTGGGACCCATAGAATTCAAATAGAGGAGCTTGGTAGACCTAGCTGACTCCAAGTACCTGAATCACTAAATTCCCTGAGCCTTGCTTGCTAGCACAAGCAGTTTCTATAATGACCTCATTGGAGGCAGTCACCTGCAGGGTAATGCTATCTTCCCCTAGGTTCTATCCCATCATCCCTCTTTGCTTCCAGAACCACAACTAGAGTCAGATCACAGACTGTCCTTATGGCCTTATTACAAAACAGCATGCCAGGTAAGTACATATTTGAAGGGGAAAAAAATGGCAAGATTTGCTAATGTATTATGCTGGTTTTCTATTGTTGCTATAACAAGTTACCACAGTCTTAGTGGGTCCAAACTACACAGTTATAGTCTTAGAGTTCTGGAAGTCTAAACAGGGTCAGCAGGGATGGTTTATTCTGGAGGCTCTAGGGGAGAACAAGTTTCCTTGCCTTTTCCAGCTTCCAGGTTACCAGATTGGCTCATGACCCCAAACCACTCCGACCTTTGCTTCCTCATCACATTCTGTCTCTTCCTCTGACCCTCCTGATTCCTTCTCCCTTATGAAGACCTTTGCGATAACACTGGATCTACCCACGTAATCCAGGATAATCTCCCCACCTCAAGATGATGAACCTGATCACAGCTGCAAAGTCCCTTTAACCAAGTTAGAGAACACGTTCACAGGTTTCGAGACTAGGATGTGGGCACCTTTGAGATGCCATTTTTCTACCCACCACATATGTACTGCCAGAAACATGACGGTTATGTAGGTTATATATGGGAATGGATTTTGAAGATGCTTGATCAGCAAGAGAAGAAAATGCTGATATACTTCGATGTAGGGTTAAAATCATTGACATGATTATACCTACTGGAGACCCTGGATTCAGTATTATTGAGTAGTTGGGAGAGGTTCATATTGTGCAACCAACTAGTTGACAAAACTTTGAATTAACAGTGACCTATACTGAATGAAGTTGAGTTGCCAAATATTATTTCATCTAATTCAGAGGAAATGATTCGAAAACTTAAAGAGCTTGGAAAATTAAGGTGGATTTACCATATGTGATTTACCTCAGATACTCCCCTTTCCAATACACATACACACACTCCAACTACGTCCTAGAAGATACTTCCTATATCACAGCATTGAAAAATACACACACGAAGGGAACAGAAATGTCTCTGAAAAGCACAGTAAAGGCTATCTGTTGCTAGCTGGGCTGGAAGCAAAGGTTATAGATACTGCCATTGAAATGGACCCTCCAAAGTCAGTGGGAGTGATTGTATGCCAGGATGGTAATCCATTGTAGGATAACTGATAAATCCACAAATATAGTTTAAAATTTGTATAAGCCTCTCTCAGTAATTGATATTATAAGCTGATAAAATCTGCAGATATAAGGAAAACTTGAACAGAGAATTAACAAGCTTGACCTAAATACTATATGTGAACACTGTAAAAACCATACAGATAGCAGTCTTTTCAGGCCTACTCACGTAAAAGGCTCTGAAGTAACTCTCAAGAAACTTCAAAAGACATAAATCACATAGAATATATTTTCTGACCATGACGGAATTTAGCTAGAAATCAACTAACAAAAGATACATAGACAAATACCCTAAGAATCCAGATTTTAAATAACGTATTTAAAAATAACTCACAGGTCATATTAAAAAAACCCAAGAATTAGAAAACATTTTAAACTGACTGATAAGATATGATATAGTAAAATGAGGGATGCAGCTAAAACCACACTAAAAGGGAAACAAAATAGTCTTAAACAAATACATAAGAGAAAGAGTTGAAAAGGATATCTAAACACCCATCTCAAAAGGCAACAGAAAGCAAATTAAAACTAAAAGCAGAAATAATAAGGATCGGGGGCCCAAAGTGGCTCCGGCCGGATGTCGTGGTGCTTGCGAAGGCGAGGCCAAGAGTTCAAGGCCAACCAACCTCAGCAACCTTACAAGCTCTCATTGATTGGCAAAAAAAAAAAAAAAAAAGAAATAATAAGGATCCCACAGCCATGAAAACGATAACAAAGATATGAGCAACTTCATGTCAAAACATTTTCAAACTTTAGATAGAAAAACTGACACAAGATGGAATGAAAATCTAAATAGTCCTGTATCTTTTAACTGACTTAAATCCATAATTAAAAATATCCCGACACAGAAAGCTCTTAAGCCCTGACAACTTCATCACTAAATTTTTTCTGACATTTAAGGAAGAAACAACATAATTTTTATACAATAAACTCTTCCAGGGAACATTAAAAAAGGAGAACATTCTCCAGTTCCTTTTTTTTTTTTTTTTTTTGCTTTTGGTGAGACAAAGTCTCACTCTCTCACTCAGCCTATAGGGCAGTGGCTCCATCTTGGCTCACTACAACCTCTGCCTCCTAGGTGCAAGTGATTCTCCTGCTCGGCCTCCTGAGTAGCTGGGATTACAGTCATGACCTACCACACCTGGCTAATTTTTGTATTTTTAATAGAGATGGGATTTCACCATGTTGGCCAAGTTGGTCTCGAACTCCTGACCTCAGGCGATCCATCCACCTCAGCCTACCAAAGTGCTGGGATTACAGGCATGAGCCACCACACTTAGCCCCTAGTTAAGGCAGCATAACCTTAATACCAAAATTTGAGATGCACTTAATAAGAAATGAAAATTATGGGTCCGGCTTTCTTTTGAACAGATGCAAAAATCCTAAACAGAATATTAGCAAATTGTGTATCTAATGACATATAAAAACATTAAAGTTAAGTTAACTCCAGGAGCAAAAGATTGATTTAATAACAGAAAACCAACTAATATAATTCAACACATTAACAGGATAGAGGAGAAAAAAGTCTAGTCTTCTCAACGGATATTGCAAAAGCATTTAATAAAATTCAACTAGTGCTAAGGGAGTTAACTACTGAAATAAAAAAAATTTTCTTAATCTGGTAACTGAGGATATATAGAAAGCTTTCCTCCACTAACTGGAACAATATGGAAATTTCAAGGTTATTTCTATTTAACATTGTACTAAAAATTATAGCCCAGGCATTAATGCATGAAAAAAAGTTTAAGAAATAAAATTGTCATCATTTATAGACAGGATTATGTGTAGAAACTAAATCATAAAGAATCTGCAGAGCAACTATTAGAATTAGTAAGTGATATTAGGCTGGGCATGGTGGTGGCTCACACCTGTAATCTCAGCACTTTGGGAGGCCTAGGTGAGCGGATCACCTGAGGTCAGGAGTTTGAGACCAACCTGGCCAACATAGCAAAACCCTGTTTCTACTAAAAATACAAAAAATTAGCCAGGCATGGTGGTGCACATCTGTAATCCCAGCTATTTGGGAGGCTGAAGCAGGAGAATCACTTGAACCTGGGAGGCAGCGGCTGCAGTGAGCTGAGATTGCACCACTGCACTCCAGCCTGGGTGAAAGAGCGAGACTCCACCTGAAAAAAAAAAAAAAAAGAATTAGTAAGTGAATTAAGCAAGATAGATCCAGAGATACAAATACGATTCGGTTTCTCTCATAGCCAGACTACACGGGTTTTAGACCAAAAAGCACAAGTGGCTTCATTATTATTCCAGATGACCTGCTCAGAAATACTTGCTTCTGTGTTCCTGTGACTTGTTTGTTTGTTGGTGTTAGTACACAGGAAGAAATGCTTAGATTAAGAAACACAACAATGGTACTAATGAACTGGGAATTTAGGCTGCTATCTGGCCATTTTGGACTCCTCATGCCACAGAACAGCCAAAAAGAGAATTACATGTTGGCAGGAGTAAACGATCTTGATAATCAAGGAAAACCATGCTTACTCTTCCTTTTTCTTTTTCTTTGAGATGAAGTTTTGCTCTGTTGCCCAGGCTGGAGTGCAGTGATGTGATCTCAGCTCACTGCAACCTCCGCTCCTGGGTTCAAACAATTCTCTGTCTTAGCCTCTTGAGTAGGGGGGGATTACAGGCACCCCACCAAGCCTGGCTAATTTTTGTATTTTTAGTAGAGATGGGGTTTTACCATCTTCACCAGGCTGGTCTTGAACTTCTGACCTTATGATCCACCCACCTCGGCCTCCAAAAGCGCTGGGATTACAGGCGAGAGCCACCACACTTGGCCCTGTGGTTACTTTTTCACAGTCCAGGGAGGAAAGGGTATGTCTGAAACCCAGGGAATCCTTTAAACCTTTGAAGTTTAAAGTGCCTCCTAGTAATGTATGCCCAGTGGGAAAAGTTAATGGAAGTCTGTAGTTAATATAAACAGAGTGAAATACCCAGGGTTCAGAACTCTCAGAAATAATGGTTTGGATCACTTTACCAGGTAAAGAACTCTGGACAACTGAGGAACATGGATGTGGTGGTAGAGGTAGACAGAACACTATATAGCGTACATACCTCCCCCAACATTCAAAAGTACGGTTCACAATGGAACTGCGTGCCCCTGAGAGAAAGTGGTAACACAGGCAATTCCAGGACATGGCATGATGGCACATACCTATTGAGCTCCCGGATAGCCCGGAGTCTGCGGATGTAGCGACGGCAACTAGGCAGAATAGAGAGGTGGTGAGCATGCAGGGTGAGAAAGAAGCACTCCGTAGGGAATTTCGGCTCAGAAAATGGAGGCTGATCGCCATCTAGGAAAAATAACATAATCTCCTAAATAAAATCTATTACATGTCTCAATCAGAGAAAAAGCTCAATTTGGAAGAGAAAATTACATTTGAATTTTTATGAAGTTTAAGGATGCTATTTATTTATTTATTTATTTATTTTTTTGAGATGGAGTTTTGCCCTTGTCACCTAGGCAGGAGTGCAACAGCATGATCTTGGCTTACTGCAAACTCTGCCTCCCCGGTTCAAGTGATTCTCCTGCCTCAGCCTCCTGAGTAGCTGCGATTACAGGTATGCACCACTACACCTGGCTACTTTTGCATTTTTAGGAGAGACAGGGTTTCACCATGTTGGGCAGGCTGGTCTCAAACTCCTGACCTCAGGTGATCCACACTCCTTGGCCTCCCAAAGTGCTGGGATTACAGGCATGAGCCACCATGCCTGGCCAGAAGTTTAAGGATACTTTATCAATTATAAATTTAAGCAATGCTATAAGAAGAGGAGAATTCCTCTTAGCTCCATTCAAGGACTGGGTATTCTGTCCTACCTAGTTAATGTGTATATAGATGTCCATCAATAATTTTTTTTTGAGAAAGGGCCTTACTCTGTCACCTAGGCTGAAGTGCAGTGGTATAATCAAAGCTCACTGCAGCCTCAATTTCCAGGTCTCAAGTGATCCTCCTGTCTCAGCCTCCTAGGTGGTTGGGAACCCAGGCATGTATCACCATGCTGCGCTAATTTTTTTCTTTGTAGAGATGGGGTTTCCTTATGTTGCCCAGGCTGATCTTGAACTCCTGGGCTCAAGCCTCAGGCTCCAAAAGTGCCCAGATTATGCGTGTGAGCCACCATTCCCAGTCTGTCAACAATATTTGGTGATGTTCCTTACTGATGTATAAAAGTCTCCTTTTGTTGCCGGGTGTGGTGGCGCATGCCTGCAGTCCTGGCTACTCGGGAAGCTGAGGCTGAAGGATCGCTTGAGTCCAGGAGTTCTGGGCTGTAGTGCGCTATGCCGATCGGGTGTCCACGCTAAGTTCGGCATCAATATGGTGACCTCCCGGGAGCAGGAGGAGACCACCAGGTTGCCTAAGGAGGGGTGAACCGGCCCAGGTCAGAAACGGAGCGGGTCAAAACTCCCATGCTGACCAGTAGTGGGATCGTGCCTGTGAATAGCCACTGCACTCTAGCCTGGGCAACAGAGGGAAAAAAAAAAAAAAAAAATCTCCTTTTTTCAACACCATACACAAATATTTAAATCTCAAAATGGTATTATGTTAATTAATTGATTCCAGAGCCATTTCTCTGGATATTTCTTTTTTTCTAATTTTTTTCTACTCTAAATACTATTAAGACACATACATATTATATCTGATGATATGCTTCATTTCTTTCATTTCTTTTTTTTTTTAAGACAGAGTCTCCCTCTGTTGCTGAGGCTGGGGTGCAGTGGCGCGATCTCGGCTCACTGCAACCTCTGCCTCCCAGGTTCTAGGCAATTCTCCTGCCTCAGCCTCTGGAGTAGCTGTGATTACCGGTGCATACCACCATGCCTGGCTAATTTTGTAGTAGAGATGGGGTTTCGCCATGTTTCCCAGGCTGATCTCGAACTCCTGACTTCAGGTGACCCACCTGCCTTGGCCTTCTAAAGTGCTGCAATTACAGGCATGAGCCAAGGCACCTGCCCTCTTTTTTTTTTTTTTTTTTTAAGATAATGTCTCTCTCTCACCAAGGCTGGAGTACAGTGGCACGATCATGGCTCACTGTAGCCTCAACCTCCTGGGCTCAAGCCATCCTCCCATTCCAGCCTCTCCAGTAACTGGGAGCTGTGACTATAGATTCATGGCACCATACCCAGCTAAGCTTTTTATTTTTAGTAGAGATGAGGTCTTGCCACGTTGGCCAGGCTGGTCTTGAACTCCTGTGCTCAACTGATCCTCCTGCCTGTACCTCCCAAAGTGCTGGGATTATAGGCATGAGCCACCATGCCTGGCTGCTTCATTTCTCAAAGGATACACTTCTCCCTCCTTCACAGCTGGGTAAAATCCTCTTTGGTTTTCTCTTAGATTTTAGCTGTTCATTCAAATGACAATCAGATACTGACTTTATTGTTCATTTTATGCTTACAATTCAACAATGGTTGAAATATTTTTCTGGAATATGTGCATCTAATCATAATGCTGCTACTACCAGGTAAGCAAGAATTCATCCTGTTCATGAATAATTAGATGGATGGGTTGCCTGAGCCCAGGAGTTTGAGACCAGCCTGGGCAACATGGCAAAACTCCATCTCTATAAAAAATACAAAAAAACCCCAGCCATGCATGGTTCCTGTAGTCCAAGGAACTTTAAAAGCTGAGGTGGGAGTATCACCTGAGCCCAGGGAGGCTGAGGCTGGAGTGAGCTAAGATCATACAACTGCACTCCAGCGTGGGCGACAGAATGAGACTCTGTCTCACAATAAATAAATAAATAAAATAAAATAAATGCCCCCCTTTTTTTTGAGACAGAGTATTGTTCTGTTGTCCAGGCTGGAGTGTAGTGGCAAGGTCTTGGCTCACTACAACCTCCGCCTCCTGGGTTCAAGCGATTCTCCTGCCTCAGTCTCCTGAGTAGCTTGGGATTACAGGCAAACACCACCACGCCCAGCTAATTTTTGGGTATTTTCAGTAGAGATGAGTTTTACCACCTTGGCCAGGCTGACCCTGAACTCCTGATTTCGTGATCCACCTGCA
The DNA here is from genome assembly GCA_031835075.1 of Saguinus oedipus. Classification (NCBI taxonomy): domain Eukaryota; kingdom Metazoa; phylum Chordata; class Mammalia; order Primates; family Cebidae; genus Saguinus; species Saguinus oedipus. The sequence continues at coordinate 47,933,782 of CM063175.1, read as the reverse complement.
TCAGCCTCCCAAAGTGCTAGGATTACAGGCATGAGCCACTGCACCTGGCTGCCATGGGATTTTGATGTCTGTCATTAAATAGTATTTTTTGTTGTTGTTGAGACAGGGTCTCACTCTGCCACCAGGCTGGAGTGTAGTAGCATGATGACAGCTTAGTGACCCTTGACATCCCTGGGTTCAGGTGACCCTCCCTCTTCAGTCTCCTGGGTAGTCACCAAACCCAGCTAATTTTGGTATTTTCTGTAGAGACAGTGTTTAGCCATGTTGCCCACCTGGTCTCAAACTGCTGGGCTCATGCAGTTCACCTGCCTCGACCTCCCAAAGTGCTGGGATTATAGGCATGAGCTACTGCACCCAGTCAACATGTTTTATATTATAGAGAGAAAAGATCAACAATTATAACCCCTTCAAAATATTCCTACTCTCAAACCATCAATTCATCAACAACTGTGAAATATTTCATGAGAGTTTTAATGGGTATATACATTCTATATATAAAACTTGATACTATCATAGCTAATATAATCTATATAATAACTAAGTTGCCATTATCATTTTTTCTCTTTAACTCAGAACAGTATATTTCCTTCCATTTGTCCTATATATCTATTTGTTTTGACTTATCCCAACAAGAATTTTTAGTGTATTAATTTTTATCACGTTTCTCTATCTCGTACAGTCATTTATGGTGCGGTGGTAACAATCTGTGAGGAATTACTAGCACCCAGAGAAGAGGGCAGCGTTTTAATGACCTAGTCATGAATACAGTACTCACAGAGTTCACTCAGCCAGTCGTTCACATCTTCCATCGTTGCATTCACACGCGTCTCATCATTTGGAAGAGTAATTCGACATCGTGGGTGAAAAATATACGTGGGATCAACTGTTTCTAACTTGATTTTTGTACTTAACTGCTGTAGTACCCAAAGGAAATTCAGCATAAATCCATCTGTAGACACTAATCTATCATCTGTCTGTGAAAGAAGAAGAAAAAAAGTATTTTTAAATATTAAAAAAAAAATTTTTTTTTGAGATGGGGTCTCGCTCTGTTGCCTAAGCTGGAGTGAAGGGGTGTGATCTCAGTTGCAACCTCCACCTCCCAGGCTCAAGCAATCCTCCCACCTTAGCCTCCCAAGTATCTGGGACCACAGATGCGTGCCAACACACCCAGCTAATATTTGTATTTTGAGTAAAGACAGGGTTTCACCTTGTTGACCAGGTTGGTACTGAACTCCTGACCTCAGGCGATCCACCCACCTTGGCCTCCCAAAGTTCTGGGATTACAGGTGTGAGCCACTGCGCCCAGCCAAGAAAAAGTATTTAAAATAACAACATGAATAGAAATTTTGGCAAACTTTGTAAGAAAGCAGATTGAACTTTAAAATATAACCATATCCTAAAGTCAATTACAAGACATACATATCATCACCACTGGCATTCTATTAATTCTATTAGCAGGTGCTACTTGTTGAAGAGTACCTATTACATAATTATTATTTATATCAGAGACATTTTATACATTCCTTTACTGAACCACCACAGTAACTCTTACAGGTCAGTAATATTGCTGTTAACATTTTATACAGGAGGAAACACAGACTCAGTGACTCTGAAATGATTTGCCTGAGCCTCAAAATTAGTAAGTAGAAACACAATGTATGTTGCTTTCTTTTTTTTTTTTGAGACAGGATTTTATTCTCTCTCCCAGGCTGTAGTGCAGTGGTTCGAACATGGCTCATTGCTGCCTCAACCTCCTGGGCGTAAGTGATCCTCCTGTTTCAGCCTCCTGAATAACTGGGTCTACAGGCATGTGCCACTACACTGGGCTACTTTTTAATTTTTTTGTAGAGACAGGGTCTCCCTATTTTGCCCAGGCTGGTCTTGACCTCCCAGGCTCAAGTGATCCTCTCGCCTCGGCCTCCCAAGTAGCTGGAACTAGAGGCTTGTGCCACCATGCCCAGATAATTTTTGTATTTTTTGTAGAGTTGGTGTCTTGTTATGTTGCCAGGGCTGGTTTCAAACACCTGGGTTCAAGCGATCCTCCCACTTCAGCCTCCCAAAGTGCTGGGATTACAGGCATGAGCCACCATGCCCAGCCTCCTTCTCCTCTTTATTTCCCTCAAGAGCATCAACACAACTACTTCCACTTGTTATCATGTGACACTGTTTCTCTAGGTGACAGCATCAGCACACTCCTACATTAATAATGTAACAATGTAACCTGATTACCTCTGTTAAGAAAAAAATAAATAATATGACAATAAGAATGACAGTTAACATTGACTGAGTGATCACTGTGTACCAGGCACCATTCTAACAGCTTTACATATAATAAACCCAGTACTAGTATTAACCCCACTTAGCAGATGAGGAAATGAAGGCACAGAGAAGTAACTAACGTCCTGCAGTTAGTAAACGGTGGAATCACGATCAGAAATCACCAAATTTATGCTCTTCTCTATTTTTTTGCTTCTGAGTATATGCGTCACATCATTCATTCATTATTTATTAATAACAAGGAAGGATGTCCTTTTCTCCTCTGGCAAAGCAGCCACAGCCAGTGTCCTCTCTCACCTGGATTGATGCACTCATGCCCTTGCAGCTGCCTCCTTGGGTCTGTTCCCCGCCGCCCCCTTCTGCTTTAGTCCATCGACATGGCAGCTTTTGTGGTTTCCCTGCTGAAAACCCTCCCATGGAGCCCTGCCCACCCACTAACTCCAGGACCCACCATTCCCTCCTGTTCACTCTTCTCTAGCCACAAAGGCCTGCCTGCTGGGCTTGTATCAAAGCTGCTTCTTTTCCACCTTAGAGCCTTACACATGCCTAAAAAGCTCTTTTCTCAGCACTGCAATGGCTAGCTCTTTGCTATCTAACCAATGTCACCTCCTCAGAGAGGTCTTTCCTGCCACACAATCAAAAATCACCTTCATACCTTCCTGCTGGTACCTACAGTTTTTGTCACAGCCTTTATTTTGCTGTTTTCTTCATTGATTCTACGACTATCTAAAATCATATATTTATATGTCTACTTATTTACCCTGTGGAACACGAGCTCCACAAAAGCAGGAAGCTTGTCTACCTTGTTCAATACTGTACACCCATTCCTAGAACAACGCCTGGTAGGCGCTGACTAAATCTGGGTCAGATGAACGAATTTGACAAACGAGAATCCTACCTGCATCTGCGCCTTCTTCATATTGGCATTGACGACAGCCGCCATGTAACTGAGAGCAGCCTCACGGGTTTCACCATTTAACAAAATACTATGCAGAATCTTAAAAAGCTCTTGCTGAAATTTGTTTTAAAAAAGAAGAAACAAATTAAAACTATTTTGAACACAATTCCTTTTTGACTTTAAGAACAGCTAATCTACTTCCCACGTTCTCTCCTCTCCCACTTCTACTCATTTTAGGAGAGCCTGAGTGAAGGAAGAATATAAGAAATATCCATATTCAACTGTGTCAAGGTAATCAGCATGAAAGCAAGAATATGGAGTGGGGGAGGTAGGCAGTTACAGTAATTTTTTTTTTGGTTTATTTTTGAGACGGAGTCTAGCTCTGTTGCCAGGCTGGAGTGCAGTGGCGCGATCTCAGTTCACTGCAACCTCCACCACCTGGGCTCAAGTGATTTTCCTGCCTCAGCCTCCTGAGTAGCTGGGATTTACTACAGGCATGTGTCACCACGCCCAGCTAATTTTCATATTTTTAGTAGAGGCAGGGTTTCACCATGTTGGCCAGGATGGTCTTGATCTCCTGACCTTGTGATCCACCCACATCAACTTCCCAAAGTGCTGGGATTACAGGTGTGAGCCACCATGCCTGGCCGGCAGTTACAATTTTGATAAAATAGTCTTTATTACTTCCTTTCCATGATCAAAATTACCTTAGTTATCCAAGCCTATAACTTCTCTGCCTTTTTTCTTTTTTTGAGATGAAGTCTTGCTCTGTCGCCCAGGCTGGAGTGCAGTGGTGTGATCTCAGCTCACTGCAACCTCCACCTCCTGGGTTAAAGCGATCCTCATGCCTCAGCCTCCCGAGTAGCTGGGATTACAGGCATGTACCACCACGCCTGGCTAATTTTTGTATTTTTAGTAGAGACAGGGTTTCGCCATCTTGGCCAGGCTGGTCTTGAATTCTTGACCTCAGGTGATCCACCCCCCTCGGCCTCCCAAAGTGCTGGGATTACAGGGGTGAGCCATCATGCCCAGCCCTTCTCTGCCTTTAAGTTTGAGAATTGAAGACATATTAATCTGCATTTGGGATAAGCAAGTCAGTGAGGGGTGTGTGCAAACTAACAGCTCTTGCCCACCCCTACAGTGTAAATGGCCAAGGGCCAGCTGGAGGAGGAGCAGGGCCACTAGCTGGAGGAGGGGCAGGGCCCCTAGCTGGAGGAGGAGCAGTGCCACTAAGCTTAGGACCAGCTTCCAGTGGTGCTACATACAAAGGCAGCACACTGCTGTTGTTACAATTGTTATTCAAAACACAGGTTACTTACTTAGGGCTTATCTTTTTTATATAAGATCAAATTGGCTTTTGTTAGCCATTTGTGTACCGGGCATCGTCCAGTCTACAAAACAGGAGCTCCCTATCTGGAGCTCATCCGTTGTACTTTCTCTGGATTTGTTTTCTGAGCACTTACCCTTCCGAGTTCTAAGTAATGCTGCAATGATTGGCTAACCACACGAGTGTTTTCCAGGGTAATGGCAGGCCCTGAGAAATATTTTTCAACCACTTTAACCTGGAAAGAGAAGGAAAAAATGCAATCAACATATAGTGTACATTTGGGAAAGAATCTGAATAAAAGAGCAGCAAAGTACAAGTAGCTACTATACTTACATCATCTTCTGCAAAGACTGAGAAGCTAAAGAAAGCCCCCAAGTAAGAGAGTCTCTGCAGCTCCCGCCCACAGCCGGGGCTTAAGGATTTCGGCAACCACAACGGCAAAGAAGCAACCTAGGAGGAAAGATGGAAGAGGCCGGTCAAGCCGCTCGACGGGCCAGTGAAGGAAAAATGCAATGAAAACCCGCCAGCTCCTCTATATTTTCACAAGATATTATTAAAACTTTTATGTTTCAGCCAGGCACGGTGGCTCACACCTGTAATCCCAGCACTTTGGTAGGCCAATACGGGTGGGGGTGGGTCACCTGAGGTCAGGAGTCTGAGACCACCCTGGCCAACATGGAGAAAGCCCATCTCTACTAAAAATATAAAAAGTAGCCAGGTGTGGTGGCATACAGCTGTAATCCCAGCTACTGGGGAGGCTGAGGCAAGATAATCGCTTGAACCCAGGAGGCAGAGGTTACAGTGAGCCAAGATTGTACCACTGCACTCCAGTCTGGGTGACAGAGCAAGACTCTGTCTCAAAAGAAAAAAAAGAAGTTTTTATGTTTCAAGATATTATTTGATGAAGTTCAAATGAACTCTTCTTACTTTTACTACCAAAGAACTTGAATAACTTTTCCATAGGACTTGTTAGTTTAATTGTACAATACTTATACAGGAAAAAAATTCAGGCCTGGTGTGGTGGTTCACACCTGTAATCCCAGCACTTTGGGAGGCCGAGGCAGGTGGATCACCTGAGGTCACTAGTTCGAGACCAGCCTGACCAACATAGTGAAACCCCATCTCTACTAAAAATACAAAAAAATTTAGCCTGGCATGGTAGTGTACACCTGTATTCCCAGCTACTTGGGAGGCTGAGGCATGAGACTCACTTGAACCCAGGAGGTGGAGGCTGCCATGTGCTGAAATCGCAGCACTACACTCCATCCAGCCTGGGTGATAGAGCGAGATTCTGTCTTAGAAAAAACAAAAGGGGAAAAAAATCATAGAAATGAACAACTGTAATACAGGAAATAACGTGTCTAACAATAATGTAACAGTTGAGAGCCTTCCAGACACGTTACCTCCGCCTACACCTAAATGTCCTTCAAGAGAAGTTTTCCAGGTCATCTCACTGGAGGAATGCCTTCTGGGTTACGATATATTCACTGAAAACGTGCAAGCCCATCAGGTGAGTGCTTACCAAATTGCACACAGGGTGTGTCTTCCCAAACTTGGTTTCACAGAGCTCACCTAGTGCCTAGAAATAAGATCAGAGTCATTTAAATGCATTTCATCGGAAACTGACTCATTTGTAGCATCAAGAAACAGCTTTAACTGCTGCTATAAATGCATTCCCTCTACAACAGCACACATGCATTCCCGCTGAAACGGCAGCAGCTTTACTACTCTTTCTGATTAATAAATGAATACACGTGCAATGTGAAAAACTTGAAAACAGAAACATAAAATGAAACTAAAAATTACTCAAACTTTACCCTCAAAGATAACCTCTATTGATATTCTGAGCAAGTTTTCCAGATCTAATATTGTGCACTGTATCTATCTATCAATGTTTCTTACAAAAAAGTTTTTCACATGGGAAGCCTTTGGAAACACCAGTGGTTATGCCACACCCCCTGCTGAATTCAATCGCAATGTCTAGGGCAGGGAGCCAGGCATAAGCCCCTTTAAAGATCCCCAGCTGATTCGAAGGTATGGCACAGCAAGATCCACTGACCTAGCGAATGATCATGATTATTTCTGAGTTTAGCTTCCAGTCTTCCTCTCCCTGACTCTCATTATTGCACCGTCTCACTCACTGCACCCTCGTTATTAGACAAGCATCAATAATGGCACAAAATGAAATCACTGTCTACCACAATGGAGGCCTCTGTCTTTTGACCAAAAGGACATTTTGTTGGTATCAGATGCTAAAAGCTCCTCACTGAAACATCAAGCTAATTCACACCAAAACCCAAAAGCCAACAATCCCATGAAGGAACATTTATATAATACTGCGATAATTAGTGTTCACTAAAATACTTCATCATTGAACTCAAACAATCAGATTATTTCACTTCCTTTCATCTGCCACAGGCAGAACAATACATAAGGATTCAAAAAATTTTAACAGGAGCCCTAGTAACGTGTACAATGGAAAGAGCTCTGGTGTAAATCCACTCAAAATTATTTTTTCAAGTAGGAATTCTGCTTTCACATTCTAATTTCCCAGCATTCTTGTAGCCCTTTAGTGTCATGACAGGTTTGAATTTTTTAAATAGATGAATGCATGCTTTGTGTCCAGCTGTCTTAGCTTTTATCATAGTATCTGTTCAACTGTTGTGCTGTAGCTCTTATTTTTGTAGTAGCCTTGAGGAGAGGGACCTTGTCTTCCTAGCTTCTGAATCCCCAGGTCTTGCACAGAACAGATACTCAGTAATAAATTCATGGTATAATGGAATCCAATCAGTGGAATGAGTTAAACAAATATGGTAAGAAAAACAACTTAATCACGGTCTCAATTTATGTAAGGCTTAATTTATACATGAAATAAACTAATTTCATTTTGATATCTTTTCCTTTGTACTTCTGCAATGAAAAATATTCAGTAATATTTCAAAATATTTTTCTCCCAAAATTTCAAATAAGCAAATTCAGAAAAGAAAAGAGCTTCCAATTTTCATTCTAGTTTCAGCATTTTCACAACAGTCAAGTCCCCCCATGGGAATCTAGCTGAAACTTCTGTCCACAATTTGCACTTGCTCTAGCGCCTTCAAGAGCTAAGCAGGTTTTTGCTTCCCACTTAAAGCCTGCAGACGAAGTGTATGGTTTTAGGAAACAGGGAAGGTGAACAAGAGAGTTACCCTGAGATTTTCTGCACAAAGTAAACATATAAAGATAAAATTGTATTAGTTTTCTTAGAATGTACAACTTTGCTTTTAATTTACATTTTTAATAGTTGTGTGTTTTTCTTTTTTTTTAATGTGAGACAGAGTCTTGCTCTGTTGTCCAGGCTGGAGTGCAGTTGCACGATCTTGGCTCACCACAACCTCTACTTGCCAAGTTCAAGTGATTCTCCTGCCTCAGCATCTCGAATAGCTGGGACTACAGGTGTGAACCACCATGCCTGACTAATTTTTGTATTTTTAGTAGAGACGGGGTTTCACTCACTATGTTGGCCGGGCTGGTCTTAAACCCCTGATCTCATGATCTGCCCACCTTGGTCTCCCAAAGTGTTGGGATTACAGGCGTGAGCCACTGTACCCAGCCATTTTTGTTTTTTAAAAAAATAACAAAATTTCATCCCAAGTATGGTATGTTCATTGCTAAGAGAGTGAAAAGGATACCACAATAGCTGTCTTTTTCATAAGCTGTACAGTATGGCAAAGTACATGGTAATAAGTGTGTCACTAACTCCTGACTACGACTTGGATAGGTGAGTAAGTACCAGGCTGCTAGCTGTCTTCACTGACTCATCTCACTGCACACCCAACACTGCATGGCCAACACCGTGATTTCATGTTTTAAGTGTGAAAACGAGGTTGATCATGAACCTGAAAGAAAAGTGTATGTCAAAATAATCTGAAAGAAAAATATCGATGGAATAAGTTAAAGAAAAAAGAACAAAGCTTTACCATGAGGGGGTATTTAAAGTAGTCACTATCGAGGGAGCACTCCTTGGCAGCAAGAGCCAGGCCTTGTAAAATGGGGATAAATATCTATAAGGAAAAAAACAAAATCAGAAATGTAAGTTTAAGAGAATCTAAGAATAGGAAGCATGACAAACAAGGTACTAGAACTCAAAGTCCAGGCAACTGCATTCCCTCCCCAGGGAAAAGCTTTTTTGCATATAAAAGTCTAGAATTCTGCCAGTGCTGACCTGTTCTTTCAAGGCTAACCATATGGTAACACAGCTGAATTCTCCAGAAGAGGATTTTTATGAACTCTAATACCCTGACAGGACTCCCTGTAATTCAACAAAACCCATAAATTGGGCACCCGCTGAAGGACTCTCCAGGGTCCTCGCTCTACTCAACTAAATTCTCCACATCTCGGCAACTAGTATGTTCTTGATTACCAAGCATCTATAACCTGTTAAAAAGAATTCAAGTAAATGTTCCAATATTTCCTCACATCTATCAATTTTTTTTTGAGATGGAGTCTCACTCTGTTGCCCAAGCTGGAGTGCAATGGCAAGGTCTCGGCTCACTGCAACCTCCATCTCTGGGTTCAAGCGATTCTCCTGCCTCTGCCTCCTGCTTCAGCCTCACAAGTAGCTGGACTACAGGCGCTCTTCACCACACCAGCTAATTTTGTATTTTTAGTAGAGACTAGGTTTCACCATGTTGGCCACACTGGTCTCAAACTCCTGACCTTGTGATCTGCCTGCCTTGCCTCCCCAAGTGCTAGGATTACAGGCGTGCCCACCGTGCCCAGCCCTCTATCAATATTTTTTAAAAGCCTTTCCCTGTTTATTTTGAGGAAAACGAGATAAACAGGCCAATGATGAATATTATTATTACATTAAACTTAATTTAGAGCGAAGAGCTAATGGGTGAATGTTGAAATTGAAAAAGAAAGCTTTAGTTAGAAAGCCTTACCTCCACATATAGTGTAATCAAAATATTAACCTGCTATTGGCACTTAAAGGAACTCAAATCTGCTTTTATATGTTTATGATTAATACAGAGTAACACCATGCAAAATTTACTCGGCCTAGCTCACCTTCAAATTTCACGATGTACTCCGTGATCAACATATTTAGGGAGTTGGTTGGGATTTAAGGCTAATAACATTTAATAGAAAATGTTGTAAACAACAGCTGACAATCTGAATGCCAACAAGTTGTAACAGGAGTATACCATGTAGCCACTAGAAAACTTGAAAAATTCCCTTTCCTGCTAATTTCATCCTATGATACTGAGCACTTTAATAATTTAAAGGGCACAGTATATTAAAAAAAGGGCCCTGGATGACAAAGTGTCCATGGAGTGTTCTGACATATCAACTTAGCTCTGGAGAAGATCATTCTATGTTTTGTTTTGTTTTGTTTTTTGGGGACAGAGTCTCACTCTGTCACCTGGGCTGGAGTGCAATGGCATGATCTCAGCTCACTGCAACCTCCGCCTCCCGGGTTCAAGTGATTCTCCTGCCTCAGCCTCCTGAGTAGCTGCAATTGTAGGTTCCCGCCAGCACGTCTGGCTAATTTTTTGTATTTTCAGAAGAGACAAGGTTTCACTGTGTTGGCCTGGCTGGTCTTGAACTCCTGACCTTGTGATCCACCCACCTCTGCCTCCCAAAGTGCTGGGATTACAGGCGTGAGCCACTGTGCCTGACCCATTCTATGGTGTTTGCAATTCGAACAATCAGGGTAGAAGTAACTCACTCTTGTGAGCCAGATAAAAATGGAGAAGTCACAAGCAGGTGTGGCCTTGGGGTGTGGCCAAAATTGTAATCAAGAAGAAAAGACTAACAGAGGTTCCAGAATCACCAAAAATAAACTTCATAATTGGTCATCCTGAAAAATCTCCAAATATGTTTTCAGGAATGCCACAAGTAAAATGTAATTACACTTTCTTGTATAGTTATCCTTTGGTGCAATTAGGGCGTCATTTATAATAGGCAAAATATGACTAAGCATAATCTTTTTTTCTTTTTTTTTTCAGACAGAGTCTCTATTGCCCACGATGGAGTGTAGTGGCATGATCTTGACTCAATGGAGCCTCCACCTCCTGGGTTCAAGAGATTCTCCTGCCTCAGCCTGTAGTTCTCTCGGACTACAGGCATGTACCACTATGCCTGGCTAATTTTTTGTATTTTGAGTAGAGATGGGGTTTCCCCATGTTGCCCTGCCTGGTCTCAAACTTCTGAGCTCAGGAGATCCGCTTGCCTAGGCCTCCCAAAATGCTAGGATTACAGCCATGAGCCACCATGCCTGGCCTGACCTACATATTTTAAATAAATTCTTCAGTTTTCAAATGAATACTTCCCAGCACTGATTTAAAAATACTGTCAACCTCCAGTCCTAAATTCTAGCTGTTATTTATCTGTGAACATCTCTCAAACATTAAAAGGAGGTAGAAATTTCAGTCAAAGATTTAATAATTCACCTTTGCCACTCTTTTAAGATAAAAAGGTAAAATGCTGTTTTTCAGTTCAACAGCTCCATCCCAGTATCATTCCTCTCTAGATAAAACACATGGTAGCACATAAGAAAAGACAATGAGTAGTCAACACTGAGTGGCTGAAAAGGCAGCAGAATTCTGGGATTAAAAATAAACAGATCTGGGCCAGGTGCTGTGGCTCATACTTGTAATCCCGGCTCTTTAGGAGGCTGAGGTGGGTGGATCACTTGGGGCCAGGAGTTCAAGGCCAGCCTGACCAACATGACAAAACCTTGTCTCTACTAAAAATGCAAAATTAGTTGTGCACCTGTAACCCCAGGTTCTTGGGAGGCTGAGGCAGGAGAATCGTCAGGAGGCAGAGGTTGCAGCAAGCCGAGACTGAGCCACTGCACTCCAGCCTGGGCAACAAAAGGAGATTCCGCCTCTAAATAAATAAATAGGTCTGTGGTGGTCATATAACACTGTGAATGTAGTAAATGTTGCTGAATTGTACACTTCAAAATGGTGGTTTGAGGCAGGGCGTGGTGGCTCATGCCTGCAATCCCAGCACTTTGGAGGCTGCAGTGGGCAGATCACCTGACATCAGCAATTCAAGACCAGCCTGACCAACCTGGTGAAATCCTGTTTCTACTAAAAATGCAAAAAATTAGCTGGGCATGGTGACAGGTGCTGTAATCCCAGCTACTCAGAGGCTGAAGCATGAGAATTGCCTGAACCTGGGAGGTGGAGGTTGCAGTGAGCCAAGATCATGCCATTGCAGTCTAGCCTGGGCAACAAGGGTGAAACTCGGTCTCAAAAAAAAAAAAAAAGGGAGATTTGATGTTATATGAATTTCACTTAAATTTTAAAATGCTGGGCTTCTCTATCCAAAGCTGGTGACAGGGAAAAAGCAAACAGAAAACACTCAGAGGTCATTTCATAACCTCTTGTGTAGGCTTATTTATGAATAAAGTAGACTCAATATACCCCTTACAGATGTTCACTGGGCTGATTTTATATAGTGAGAACTACTCGATTCCTCGAGTAATGTCTTCTTGAATAGGAAAAGTATTCTAATTACTGCCCATTACATCTCCACTGCAGTACAGCTCTTAAACCTTCCAAGACAGTGATTGATTTTTCTCAGAGTTCACTTATCCTTCCAGAGAAGAAAAGCTCACTATGTTTCCATTAATAATTCTGTAAGTCAGTAACATCATCATTTAAGATAAACAGTGAATTCCAGACAGAGTACATAACACTAACTGGAATTTTTATTTTTGAATCCTGGCTGCCTCTTTTACAAATATTTTGAAGACTAATGAAAACACAATTCCCAAGAATTCAAAGGTTTTAAAATTAACAGTTATAAATAATCTTAGGTATAAAACAGAGTGAAAGGAATCATACCAATTATAGCTATTGCCTCTGTTATTCTCTGTAGTCACAAAAAAGGAAGTGATGATACAGCAAACTGTAAGAAAATTTGATAAAAACCCTTTCATCAGGGAAAAAAACTTGGGTGAAAGCTGCTAAGGCCAAGTGCTTACTTTCCCAAACAGGTGCTTAAAACAGCAATGTTAATAACAAAGTTTCACCTTGGAAGAAACCTTCAAGACTGTGTATAAAGCTTTATTTTTAAGCACTACATATCTGCATTTTCACTTGGCTTTACACAGTAAGATATCAAAACAATGTATAAATACCCAATGAAATAATTACTAAGATATGAGCCATCTTTTCTAGTTTAGTGGGAACAAGACAAATATTCTATGTGGCATGCAGGCTGCCAATGAGCTAAATATAGTTAAGTTATTAATCTTACAAACTCAGAGAATGAATTTTTGATACTATTTATCTGACAAATGCACATCACGCCTTATGCTGTCTCTGGGTATTCTTGTTTTAAAAGCTCCTTGAAATCAGGAACAGGGCCGTATATATTTTTTACTTATTGCCCAAAGTACCTGGCGTAGACCTTGTTTAAAAGATAGATGTTTGACTGATTCGTGACAATGGATACATGATTTGAACAATGCAGCTGTCAATCTGATTTTTTCAAAAGAATCTTGAGGTGGCCTCGTCTCTAAGCAACTGACACATGGATGTTTGAATTCAGGCAGAAGTTTTCAATATATGGTGTATTCAGAAATTAGCCTTGGTATAGAGGCTCTCAGGCTAAAATTTGCAAGAGCAAACTCATACGACCGTACCTGCTTGAACACTTCTTCATCCTGGTGAGTGGTTCTCACCAGTTCCTGAATGAAGCCATATGGGAGATTCCTACACAGCATATACGGCACTAGGAAGGACGGCTGCTGCAAGGACCTGTGGACCCAAGAACAATAGGCACGGTGATGAAGTCAACTCACTACACAATCACGTGAAATGTCATGTCAGCAACAACTGCCCAGTCAAAAATCCAACTTGACATCTCCCAAACATTCTGCAAGATAGTTTCAGGCAAAAGCTAACCCTTCTTACCAACAGTAATCACTTTTTAGTCTTTTTAATGAGCTACTATGGGAAGTTTCAAAGACTTCATCTTTTCCTCATAGAGCCCTTTAAAAATGAAGCACTGAATAAAGGAAGCATGGCCAGGCACGGTGGCTCACGCCTGCAATCCCAGCACTTTGGGAGGCAAATCACTTGAGGCCAGAAGTTGAAGACCAGCCTGGGCAATGCAGCAAGACTCTGTCTCTACAAAAAATGAAAATATTAACTGGCCAAGACTGTGGGTGCCTGGAGTTCTAGCTACTTGGGAGGCCAGGCAGGAGAAGTGCTTGAACCCAGGAGTCTGAGATTATAGTGAGCACTCTAGCCTAGGCAATAGAGTGAGATCCAATCTCTTAAAAAAAAAAAAAAAAAAAAGCATTAGATGGTTTCTGTTTTTTTCTTTTTTTTGAGATGGAATCTCACTCTCACCCAGGCTGGAGTGCAATGGCATGATCTTGGCTCACTGCAATCTCTGCCTCCTGGGTTCAAGCGATTCTCCTGCCTCAGCCTCTCGAGTAGCTGGGATTAGAGGTGCCCACCACCAGGCCCAGCTAATTTTTATGTTTTTAGTAGAGATGGGGTTTCACCACATTGGTCAGGCTGGTCTTGAACTCCTGACCTCAGGTGATCTGCCTGCCTCGGCCTCCCAAGGTGCTGGGATTATAGGCGTGAGCCACCATGCCTGGCTACATTATATATTTCTTTTTCTTTTTTATGCCTCATCCAAATTGGGGGAAAAAAATGGTATGGCTGAGGACTTTTAAAAAGTCATTAATTTTAATCATGGGATGTTTCTTAAAGTTTTGGTACATGTATATAATTTTCCTTCTTTTTGAAAAGTTTCAAAAACATATGGTTATGGCATAGAAAATTATGTAAGAACAGCTAGCATAAATAAATGTAACATTATGTTTGTGAACTTTTATATTATTCATTTCTTCTTATTATTATTTTTTGAGACAGTCTCGCTCTGTTGCCCAGGCTGGAATGAAGTAGAGTGATCTTGGCTCACTGCAACCTCCACCTCCTGGGTTCAAGCGATTCTCGTGCCCCAACCTCCCCAGTAGTTGGGATTACAGGTGCATTCCACCATGCTCAGCTAATTTTTTCTATTTTTAATAGAGATGGGGTTTCACTGTGTTGCCCAGGCTGGTCTTGAAGTCCTGAGCTCAGGCAATCTGTCAGCCTTGGCCTCCCAAAGCACCAGGATTACAAGCGTGAGCCTGGCCTGTAAACTTTTACTTTGTTATTATTTTATTATTTTTATTTTTTGAGATGGAGCCCTGCTCTGTCATGTAGGCTAAAGTGCAGTGGCATGATCTTGGCTTCCTGCAACACCCAGCTCCCAGGTTCAAGTGATTCTCTGGCCTCAGTGTCCGAGTAGCCAGAATTACAGGTGCGGGCCACGATGCCAGGATAAGTTTTTTCTGTTTTTAGTAGAAATGGGATTTCGCCATGTTGGCCAGGCCAGTCTCAACCTCAGATGATCCACCAGCCTCAGCCTCCCAAAGTGCTGAGATTACAGGTGTGAGTCACCATGCCCGGCTTCAACTTTTAAATGTAAACTTTTTCCTTTAGATATTTCTTATATAAAAGAAATGAAATGTACATCCTTTTTTAAAAAAAATAAAACCTGCAACCTTTAGAAGACTGAGAGACAAAGAAAAATAATTTTAAAGACCAAAATAGGCCGGGCGCGGTGGCTCATGCTTGTAATACCAGCACTTTGGGAGGCCAAGGGGAGCAGATCAAGAGGTGAAGAGATGGAGACCATCCTGGTGAACACGATGAAACCCCGTCTCTACTAAAAAAAAAAAAAAAATTAGCCAGGCGTGGTGGCACATGCCTGTAGTCCCAGCTACTCGGGAGGCTGAGGAAAGAGAATCACTTGAACCTGGGAAGGGGAAATTACAGTAAACCAAAATCATGCCACTACAATCCAGCCTGGGCAACAGAGTGAGACTCTGTCTCAAAAAAACAAAAACAAAACCGTGTAACCTTTATGGGATTCTCAGAAGCAAATAACGTAACACTCTGGTTGGCTTCCTAAGCTATCCATCCCATTACTCTTCTTTATTACTCAACAACAGAAACTGACTGTTAGACATGGAAGGTGAGGCTCCACACATTTTATCAAATACCTCCACCAACTTTAGGCAGCTGACCCAGCTGTGCGGTCAGTTACTAATTTTTTGCCTTGCTTGTCCACATATTTCAACATGGTCTATTTCAAAAAGCAGGCAGAATTCTTCAAATATAACAAATTTCTTTTTAAAATATGCTGTGCGCTACTTTAGAAGATGAGGAAGAAAGGAGCGTTTTATTTTCATAGTATTTTAGGGAAGGAAAGGGACCTTCATTTTACAGGTGAGGAGGAGAGTTATCCAAGGTGGTGCAGGAATGGCCGGGAAGCCTATGTCCACTGCTGACTAGGGCCTTCTGCCTGCTAACGTCAAGTGTATCATGGGCTTTCATACCTGGGCTGTGTCAGGGAGCCTTGTAGTACTAAAGCAGTATGGGATATGCACTGTGAGCGGATGTTGCTCAGAAGCTGGCTGACTGCTGGCTGGCTGCACATCTGAAAAGGAAAGGTAGAAATGAGGCCAACAAGAAACAAACAATACCATTTCATGCTGTAAAAACAAGAGATAAAAGAGATGGACCATCAGTAAACAGCGTGCTTTCTTCTTCCTTTATTCTTAGTGAATGAGCTACGGTAACTATGCCTTCCAAGTGTACTGCCTCTGTGGAAATTGATGTCAGAGAAGAAAGAAGCTAAGATTGAGGTGACCAAACTCACACTTAAGAACCTTGGAGGTCAGGCACGGTGGCTCACACCTGTAATTCCAGCACTTTGGGAGGCTAAGGTGAGAGGATCACTTGAGGTCAGGAGTTTGAGACCAGCCTGGCCAACATGGTGAAACCTCATCTCTACGAAAAAAAAAATACAAAAATTATCTGGGTGTGGTGTGAGGTGCCTGTAATCCCAGCTACTCAGGAGGCTAAGGCAGGAGAATTGCTGGATCCCAGGATGGGGAGGCTGCAGTGAGCAGAGATAGTGCCACTGCACTCCAGCCTGGCAACAGAGCGAGACTCCAGCTCAAAAAACAAAAATCAAAAAACTTTGGAGACATGCCCACTCAGTTTGCTTCTGCTAAGGTTAAGCACAACAAAGCCCAAAGAGGGCCCTTTACAAATATGAAACTAAACAGTGGACAACCAGATCAGTTTCTAATGTAAACCTACAATCGGAAAGTGAAATAGGAATAAAATGAGAAAACAATGAAGCCAGTCCAAAGAAGTGATGGGAAAAGGGGAGCTTACTGAGTTTAAGCCCAGCCTTGCAATTGATTATTTATGTGATTCTGGACAAGTACTTAGTCTCTCTGAGGGTCATTTGCTTATTCATACAATGGAAAAAGAATGCCTATCACATACCAGGCTTCGCTGCACTAACAGAGCAACTGTGCAGATATGAGCCAATGTAGACCTGGCACAGTCCTTGGCAATCTACAGAGGCTCCATAATGTTGCTCATTATAACAAACCAGCAGAATTATCAGGGCCATGTGAGTCATTGGTGGTGCCCAGCTACAGTGTGGTCAAGAGAGGACTCTGGGCCGGGCGTGGTGGCTCACGCCTATAATCCCAGCACTCTGGGAGGCCGAGTCAGGTGGATCACGAGGTCAAGAAAACGAGACCATCCTGGTCAACATGGTGAAACCCCATCTCTACTAAAAATACAAAAAGTTAGCTGGGTATGGTGGCACGTGCCTGTAATCCCAGCTACTCAGGAGGCTGAGACAGGAGAATTGCCTGAACCCAGGAGGTGGAGGTTGCAGTGAGCTGAAATCGTGCCATTGCACTCCAGCCTGGGTAACAAGAGCGAAACTCCGTCTCAAAAAAAAAAAAACAAAAAACAAAAAAAAACAAAAAATTAGCTGGGCATGGTGGCGCATGCCTGTAATCCCAGCTTCTCAGGAGGCTGAGGCAGGAGAATTGCCTGAACCCAGGAGGCGGAGGTTGCGGTGAGCTGAGATCGCGCCATTGCACTCCAACCTGGGTAACAAGAGCGAAACTCCGTCTCAAAAAAAAAAGGAAAGAAAGGACTCTGAAGCCAGGCCACCTAGGTTCACACCTTGGCCCTGTCTCCACTAGAATGTGAGTTCCACGAGGGCAGGAATCTCTGTTTTGTTCATTGACACATCCTAAGTTCCCAGCACTGTGCCTGGCATATGGCAAATGCTCAATAATGACTTTACTGATTGAATAAATAAATGAATGCTCCAGGGGTGGGGATAATCAAACGATAACCAGGCTTTTTTAAAATTTTAAGTGAATCCATTTCACATTACCTTTGGTGCTTTTTTTTCCTCTATTCCAACTCGGTCGAAACACTCGATGAGGTAGTTCAGCATATCTGTCTCTTTGCAGGTTTCAATGGTGAAATGGTCACTGTAGGAATCCCAATTACTTGCTCCACCAGAGGCTCCCAAACTTTGGAGAAGACACAAAGAAATTATGACTCTTATCTCTCAATTATTTTTGGCAGAGTTTGCGTTTCTGCAGCAGAAAGCCTGTTAGGATCCCTGCACACATAACAAAGCACAAATACCCATGCGGCCAAGATTCACCCTGCCTGTTTCACCTGCTCCAAACCCAACAAGAGCAACTTTTCGTAACATTTTAGGGATCTAAGAAGGGGGCTTTATTTTCCTGCAGATGGCAACTTATAAAACCAGAAGCACTAAGAACTGCTACCAAGTGTTAAGCATTGAAAGAGACATCACAGGCACTTTAACCAAAAAGAATGGCATCACTCAGAGACCTGTAGGTTAAAGCCAGACACTATGCTGCTGCTGTAATCAAACTGTTTAGAAGTTATAAAGGACTAACGAAATAGCCCTCATCTTTGTTACTTCTACTGTAGATCTCAAAAGCCCTCATCTAGCACTTGGCAAGAGAACTAGAGCTTAAGAAAACTGTCCAGTTAGGAGGAGACATGAACATATTTGCTATCAACATAAACAACTCCAAAACTATGAGTGAAAGAGGCAAAGCAGTATAGTAAACGACCAAACAAAAATATTGTACTAGGAGTAACCAGAAGTGGGTTCTAGTCTCAACCCCATTGTTCACGTGTTACCTGAACCTAGAACCTCTACCTCTTCTGCAGTGGGGCTTCAGTGAAGTAATGTGGAGGTGCTTTGTAAAATATAAGCAGCATACAATGTGAAGTACTGCTTTGTTAGTAATAACTATCCTCTGAGACAAAAACCAAACATAATCACAAGGGTTAAATCTCAGGAAATTAAACAAAGTTAAAATCAACCGCAGGCCACATAACAAATCTCGTGTTTAACTCACAAACTGATTTGATATACATAAAAGACACACAGGGACTAATTACAACAAAGGAGAAAAAGTAAGGAGTACTAAAATGAAGGAAATGAGAAAACATAAACTTAGCAAAAAAAAAAAAACTACATACAGAGATGATAGAGAATGGGAATATGGCCAGGTATGGTGGCTCACTTCTGTAAACCAGAGCTTTGGTAGGCGAAGGCAGGTGGATCACTTGAGGCCAGGAGTTGAAAACCTGCCTGACCAACATGGCGAAACCCCGTTTCTACTAAAAATACAAAAATCAGTTGAGCGTGATGGTGCACATCTGTAATCCCAGCTGCTTAGGAGGCTGAGGCACAAGAATCACTTGAACCTGGAGGAGGTTGTTGCAGTGATCTGAGATCATGCCACTGCACTCCTGCCTGGGTGACAGAGAGACGCTGTCTCAAAAAAATGAAAAAGAAAAAAAATGTGGGAATATCAGGAGATGCATCTCTCTACTTCAACCCAGAACACATAATTAATGTCTAAAAACTAACAGGACCAAGAGGAATTGACATGCTTTACAGAAAGACAGATATACATAACTAATTTTAGAACACGTTTGGAACACGTGCCACATAACAAAGTTTAAGTCTATGATGGCCCACATATACCATAATGGTCCCACAAGGTTACAAAGCCACACTTTCACCGTATCTTTTCCATATTTAGATATGTCTAGATATACAAATACTCACCATATGTTCTAATTGCCTACCGTGTTCAGTACACTAACATGCTGTGCAGGTTCTTAGCCTAAGCGAAACAGGCTATATACCACATAGCCTAGGTGTAGAGTAGGCTGTACCATCTAGGTTTGTGTGAGTCTACTCTATGATGTTCACACAATGACCAACCTGCCTAACGACGCATTTCTCAGAATGTATCCACTTTGTTAAGGGACACTTGACTGTATGCACATAACTGTCCTTAGACTTTTGGAAAAATACAAATAATTAACCTTGGAATATTGGCCAGGCACAGTGGCTCATGTCTATAATCCCAGCACTTTGGGAGGCTAATGTGGGTGGATCACTTGAGGTCAGGAATTCAAGACCAGACTGGCCAACATGGTAAAACCCCATCTCTACTAAAAATGCAAAAAAAATTAGCAGCATGGTGGCATGTGCCTGTAATCCCAGATACTTCAGAGGCTGAGGCAGGAGAATCTCTTGAACCTGGGAGGTGGAGGCTTCAGTGAGCTGAGATCGCACCACTGCATTCCAGCCTGGGCAACAGAGCAACTATGATATTGGCTGGGCTAGGAGGCCAAGGTGGGCACATCACTTGAGGTCAGGAGTTCAAGACCAGCCTGGCATCAAAAAAATAATAATGAAGTATGATATTAAAGTATTTCAGTAAGATGGTGAAAACAATGCTACTTTGAAATCCAAGGCATTCAGCCCAGAATCCAGTAAATTTGAACTCCAGAAACCTATAAAATAGGTTTGACAGGTGGAAGGGAAGGGAGGCAATGAAACTGAGAAGGCACAAGGCAGCCAACTCCCTGCCAACTGAGCAGGTAACTAAGCTACCCATAAAGCACCTCACCAGAGTCATGACAAGGTTGGGCAGGTCAGTGTGGGATCCCTTAAAAAACAAAGGCAGGCCAGGTGTGGTGGCTCACGCCTGTAATCTCAGCACTTTGGGAGGCTGAGGCGGGCAGAACACAAGGTCAGGTGTTGAGGATCAGCCAGACCAACATCGTAAAACCCTGTCCCAACTTAAAATAGAAAAATTAG
Organism: Saguinus oedipus; assembly: GCA_031835075.1. Classification (NCBI taxonomy): domain Eukaryota; kingdom Metazoa; phylum Chordata; class Mammalia; order Primates; family Cebidae; genus Saguinus; species Saguinus oedipus. Next base: position 47,913,230 of record CM063175.1, on the reverse strand, counting down.
CCAGGCATGGTGGTGTGTGATTATAATCCCAGCTACTCAGGAGGCTGAGGAAGGAGAATCACTTAAACCTGGGAGGCAGAGGTTGCAGTGAGCCGATATTACACCACTGCACTCCAGCCTGGCAACAGAGCAAGACTCTGTCTTAAAAAAACAAAAACAAAAAAACAAAGGCAATTAATTACTGCGTCTTTTTTTTCTGAGATGGAGTCTTACTTTGTCACCCAGGCTGGAGAGCAGTGGTGCAATCTCCACTGAGTGCAACCTCCACCTCCTGGATTCAAGCAATTCTCCTGCCTCAGCCTCCCAAGTAGCTGTGACTATAGGCGCTCACCACCATGTGCAGCTAATTTTTGTATTTTTGGTAGAGATGGTATTTCACCATGTTGGCCAGGATGGTTTCGAATTCCTGACTTCAAGTGATTCATCCGCCTCAGCCTCCCAAAGTGCTGGGATTACAGGCATAAGCCACAGTGTCTGGCCAATTATTGTGTCTTTATAGCAGCTAATTTTTTGGTATACTTTATTAATTAATGGCAGGATCTGCTATTTGCTGATTGGCTTGATAAATGAAGAGTGAGTACTGTAATAAAGCACAGGAAAAACACATACAAAGACAAACAGAAAAAGCCATCAACCAGTGGGAGAAGTGCAAGGAACTCCGTGAAAGGGAAAAAATATATATCTATCTTTGCTTGTAGCAATTTTAGTTAGTTTCAAGCTACCTGTGATCCCTCCTCTGCCTCTGACATTCATGACTCTGTGACTATATTCACTGCACTTTGTAAGGATGAACTTTCCTAAAACAGGTTTGTACCTACACACAATTGAGGTTAATTTTCTCATGAGCAGCTCTTGCAGATGACAATGGAAATAGCTCTGCCTCATGTTTAAAATGAAAATCTGAAACTCTATTTCTTGATAATAAGCCCCATTTTTCTCACATCTTTGTATAAAAAGCATCTTCTTATAAATTTTTTTTTTTTGAGACAGAGTCTCACTCCATCACCCAGGCTGGAGTGCAGTGGCGCGATCTCAGCTCACTGCAACCTCCACCTCCCAGGTTCAAAGAATTCTCCTGCCTCAGTCTTCTGAGTAGCTGGGATTACAGGCACATGCCAGCACGCCTGGCTAACTTTTGTAATTTTAGTAGAGATGGTGTTTCACCATGTTGGCCAGGATGGTCTTGATCTCGTGACCTCATGATCCACCTTGCCTCGGCCTCCTAAAGTGCTGGGATTTCAGGCGTGAGCCACCACGTCAGACAAAAAGCATCTTATGTATAATGTCAATAGGTCCTTGCCAGCTGCCAGGCCTCAGTCTGATGCAGCTCCCACACCCAGCATGTGAGCATGCATGTGAACTCAGCATGCTTGGATGGCACTGGCTCATGCAACTGCCACTGAAATTACTTCCATTCCTATCAAAACATCCCACTTCATTGTAACTTAAATTTTGTACCCTCACTGTCACTTGATGTTTGTCCCCTCCAAATCTCATGTTGAAATGTAATCCCCAGTGTTGGAGTGGGGGCCTACTGGGAGGTGACTGGATCATGGAGGTACTGATCCCTCACAATTGGCTTAGCACTATCCCCTTGGTGATGAGAGAGTTTTCACTCAGTTCACATGAGATCTGGTTGTTCAAAAGAGTCCGGGACATCCTGCTCCTCTCTGTTGCTCCTGCTCTTGCCATGTGACTTGCCAGCTACGCTCCTTTCACTTCCTGCCATGACTGGAAGCTTCCCGAGGCCCTCACGAGAAGCAGATGCTGTTGTCATGCTTCTTGGACAACTTGAAGTACTGTGAGCCAATTAAACCTCTTTTCGTTATAAATTGCCCTTTCTGTACGGCATTGCAAATGGACTAACATGGTGATCACCAGTCAGGCACCAAATAAGCCAACTCTGGAGAGGGGAAAAGGGAAACAAAACTTTACTAAACAGGAAATGCAGCATCAACCTCAGTATCTGTCAATGTTTCAAAATTTTAACATCAATCCTAAAGATGCCAGAGTAAATCACGATCACAAGTAAGAAAAGTGGCCAGTTTCACTAACACAAGCATAAGTGTCAATGGTCAAAAACTGATTTATGGCCGGGCTCAGTGGCTCACGCCTGTAATCCCAGCACTTTGGGAGGCTGAGGTGGGTGGAACACGAGGTCAAGAGATCGAGACCATCCTGGTCAACATGATGAAACCCCGTCTCTACTAAAAATACAAAAAATTAGCTGGGCATGGTGGTGCGTGCCCGTAGTCCCAGCTACTTGGGAGGCTGAGGCAGGAGAATTGCCCGATCCCAAGAGGTGGAGGTTGCGGTGAGCCGAGATCACGCCACTGCACTACAGCCTGGGTAACGAGCGAAACTCCGTCTCAAAAAAAAAAAAACAAAAAAAACAAAACTGATTTACAAGAATTTTTAGATTTAAACTGAAAGAGGTAGATTCAAATTTTGAGTGTGATACTGAAGGAGAAAGTGGTATATAGTTTGCATGCATATATTTATGCTATGAAGAAATATTTCTACACTTTGGGAGGCTGAGGTGGGTGGATCACTTGAGGTCAGGAGATCGAGACCAGCCTGGCCAATGTGGTGAAACCCTGTCTCTAATAAAAACATAAAGATTAGCCAGGTGTGGTGGTACACACCTGTAATCCCAGCTATTGGGAGGCTGAGGAATGAGATTTGCTTGAACCTGGGAGATGAAAGTTGCAGTGAACTGAGATCATGCCACTGCACTCTAGCCTAGGAGACAGAGTAAGACTGTAGCTGAAATATATATATGTGTGTGTATTTCTAAATGTTTAAAACAGTATTTCATATTTCCCTCAGAAAGCTGTTACAAAATTCATGATGCTTTTACAACTGTGACATCCTAAATTCTTGGAAATATGTCATATTTAAGTCCTAAGAGCATCTAAAAAATTATACCTCTCACTGGGAAAATATGCAAAGGATTTTTTGATAACTACATTAGCAGTCCAATGTAACCATGTAACTACTTCACATAATGGAAACAGAGCTGCATCCTCTGAAGCCACAGTGAAAATGTGCCTAGGAATTACACGTCCATCAGATCTGTGCAGGCTGAATCCCATTTTAAATGCACCAATAAAACTTGCCCTTAAAGAGACTCTGGTTCTAGTTTCTTCTATAAGCACCCTCCCATTTACTGATTTCTTAAATGCAGACTTCAGAATTTGCATTTTTTTTTGTTGTTGTTGTTTGTTTGTTTGTTTTGAGATAGAGTCTTGCTCTATCGCCCAGGCTGGAGTGCAGTAGTGTGATCTTGGCTCACTGCAACCTCCACCTCCCGGGTTCAAGTGATTCTCCTGCCTCAGCCTCTCTAGTAGCTGGGATTATAGGCACATCCCACAACACCTGGCAAACTTTTATATTTTTAGTAGAGATGGGGTTTTGCCATGGCGGCCAGGCCGGTCTTGAAATCCTGACCTCAGGTGATCCGCCCACCTCAGCCTCCCAAACTGCTGGGATTACAGGTGTGAGCCACCGTGGCTGGCCTTGCATTTTCTGGTAGCAAGACAAAGTCAGAGTTGTGCAGGTTTAAGCACTATAAATTCATTGAATAAATGTTGCTAAGGGCCCTTCTGTGTTCTAGGCACTGCTGTAGGTCCTGGGATAGTGCACGGAACCAGACAGATGATGAGGGACAGCATGGGTATGTGGTTTTTTTTTTTTTTTTTGAGATAACATCTCTCTCAGGTTGGAGTGCAGTGTTGCGATCTCGGTTCACTGCAACCTCTGCTCCCCGGGTTCAAGCAATTCTCCTGCCTCAGCCTCCCGAGTAACTGGGACTACAGGCGTACGCCACCATGCCCAGCTAATTTTTGTGTTTTTAGTAGAGACGGGGTTTCACCATGATGGCCAGGATGATTTCGATCTCTGGACCTAATGATCTGCCTGCCTTGGCCTCCCAAAGTGCTGGGATTACAGGCGTGAGCCACCACGCCTGACATAGTGCGTGTGTGTTCTATACCATGTGTGATACAGTGAGGTCAGGGACCACCCTCTGAAAGAGATTAGGAGAGTGAGAGAGCCAGCCACACAGCTATCTAGAAGGTAGAGTGGTCGGAAGGGGAGAAACAAGTACAAAGGCCTAAGGCAGGAGGGACTATTAAGTGCAAAGAGCAGGAGCCCAGGGTATGAGCTATGGGAAGCGTAGAGGGAGATTAAATTAGAATGGGGCATGTGTGCTTGACATGGGGTACATGTGTGTAGCATATGCGGGTGCGTGTGTGTATAGTATGTAGAGTATACATGAGATGTAGGGCCTTGCAGACCATGATAAGAGGCTTTGGATTTTACTGTGTGAGAAGGGAAATCACTGGAGGATTTTAGGGATACACATAGTGGAAGGTTTTGTGTGTGTGTGTGTCAGACAGACAGACAGGGTTTCACTAGAAAGACAGACAGATAGAGAGAGGCTTTCACTCTGTCACCCAGGCTGGAGTAGGCTGGAGTGCAGTGGCATGATCATGACTCAATTGTAGCCTCTAACTCCTGGGCTCAGGCAAGCCTCCCACCTCAGCCTCCAAAGTGGTAGGATTACCTGTGCTTGCCACTGTGCACAGCCACAAGGATTTCTTTTCCACCATTTCTATGTTTCATCCCCCAAGCAGTGATAATCAGCAAAAAGAGGAGGGTGAATGTCAATGTTTTCACTATTCACTAATTTTCCCTTTGTCTACTCATATAAGGCTCATGATGTTCAAGATTTGACATCCTTCACTGAAATATCTACATAGTTACAAAACAAACACAAAACCACCAAATGTCTTTCTAGTCATCAGCTTCCTAGGAAACAATTAGAAACATTTTCCTCAGGATAACCTCTCTGGTATCTTTATCACAAGATACCTTTTTTTTTCCAGATCAACTTCCAGCTTTTATTTATTCACTTATTGATTTATTTTTATTTACTTTTATTTTGGGTTTGGGGTACATGTGAAGGTTTGTTACACAGGCAAATTCCAGTTAAGGAGGTCTGTTGTCAGATTATTTCATCACCCATGCATTAAGCCCAGCATCTAACAGTTATCTTTTCACACCCTGCAAAAAGCAGTTCCTTAGAATTCACACAGTTCTTTTCTTAGAAGTCTGCAAAACATTACAGAAAGAATGTTTTACCCTTTTTTTTTTTGAGACAGAGTCTTGCTCCGTCACCAGGTGCCAGGCTGGAGTGCAGTGGCACAACCTCGGCTCACTGCAATCCTGCCTCCTGGGTTCCAGCAATTCTCCCACCTCAGCCTCCTGAGTAGCTGGGACTACAGGCACACTGTTTTACCTTTTTAAAATTAATCCTTATTATCACCCCTATAAATAGATAAATAGACATCAACTCCGCTGGGCCAGCGGATGGAGGGAGTGATCCAACCCCTGATGATTCTTTCTTCTATGACATTAGTCTTACCAAGTAAGAAGTCGGTGGTAAAATTGCTTACTTCAGAGTAAACAAAATTTTGGGAAGATCAATTAGAAAGCGGGAAGGAAAATACTATTTCTTTGCTGACTACTACAAGGTTTTGGCTGGATGCAGTGGCTCACGCCTGTAATCCCAACACTTTGGGAGGCCAAGGCGGGCAGATCACCTGAGGTCAAGAGTTTGAGACTTTGGGAGGCCGAGGTGGGTAGATCACCTGAGGTCAGCCAACATGGTGAAATCCCATCTCTACTAAAAATACAAAAATTAGCTGGGTATGGTGGCGTGCGGCTGTAATCCCAGCTACTCGGGAGGCTGAGGAACGAGATTTGCTTGAACCTGAGAGATGGAGGTTGCAGTGAGCCAAGATCACTCCACAGCACTCCAGCTTGGGTGACAAAGCAAGACTCTGCCTGGACCGCCCCCTCCCCCAAAAAAAAGATTTTTTGCTAGGTCTTCTTGGCTCTAACCCTACTTAGAAGAACTCTCAGTTCTTCTATATGTTTAAATAGTTATGTATTTTTACCCATTCTGTGGCATTCTTTTTTTCATATCAACTAAGAACCTATAAACTGCCAAAATCTGGATGATCACAGTTCACTGTAACATCCACAAGGGACATACCAACTGACTGGGATGGCATTTTGTAATTAAGGAGTGAAATGCTGGCACTTCCTTGCCAAAGGAACCAACTACACGCACAGACTCTCGGCAGCAAAATCAGTAGTAAGGCACAAGCAAACAAGACCTATCTGGGCAAAAAAGGAAGAGTGGGTGGCACCACGGTGTGGTGGTGCAGAACCTGAGCCTGGATTCAGGATGCTCGAATCTGAATGCAGTTCTGTGACTTTGATCCTCTTGTCCATCCCCCTCCCCTCCACTTCCTCATAGCAGGCTACAGCGAGGAGTAAAGGAGCTGACGCTGCACAGTGCTGACCCCGTATCTGGTGCACAATGCTCCATGAGGATTTGTAGCTATTTTTATACACTCGGTAAATTTTATTCCTCCTAGCAGGTAGAGGATTTAGATCTGAGGCAAGGTTGAGTGTTAGAAGTCCAGAAAGAGAGGTATTAGTAAAAGCAGTACACAATCTGATATAGTTGTTAGAGGAAGTCACAACTAAATAAGCCAAGGAGAGAGACTTTCTCCCACAGATCGTTTACAGTAAAACAGGTAACAAGCACTTTTGCCCTGTGGAAACTGATTCCTGGGAAGGATGCCTGTTTTACTACTACCATCATGCAACAGGATTTTATCTACATGAAAAAGACACTTTCACCTCTGGGAAATTTACTTGAGAAACAGTGATGAAATGTTCAACATAATACAAATATCAACCTTCCTGAATCAACATTCAACCTTGTATCAACATTCTTCTGTCTCTGTATGTTCTCTGATGATTCTTCTGAACACCATGGAATTGAATGAAGTGTACCTAATTCTACTGCAGTTTCTATTTATAGCCTGGAGGTATTTTTGAACAGTGCTGGGTACAAACACCAACTCAGTCCAGAGGAAACTTCAATTTAAGAGCAAAATTGTAAGACAATGAGTCAGAAGATTATAAGGAAGGTGCTATTATATTCCTTTGCCCAAAGTCACCTACAAAACCCAAGTAGTGTTTTTCACTTGGTTTCCAGGGGTAAACATTCTGCAATACCTGGAACTGTATTTCAGCCTCTGCGGTCATTTTAAAGGCTCTTTAAACAAATGGGGTCTGGTTTCACTGAGGTCTAGGAAGTGCTTAGAGAAATTTAAGGCTAGACATGAAAGCAGAATCACAGTTATACCAGACAGTATGACCTTGGATGCTCTTTGATGGATTGTCCAGACTGAACTTGATGGGGTGAACGGTGGGGGGTGGGGGGGAGAGAAGGGAACACATACATATACACACCAAATCCCAGCCCCTCTCCCACTCCTAAATAGCAGCAATCCATGCAACTGCACTTAAGAAAACAGGCCTGAGAGAGTACAAGTTGTCACATCTGGTAGTTCACAATAACATTCTTGCAATAGATAAATAAAGGGTCTCTCATTTTAGATCTAAAGGTAGATAAACTTGATGACTGATCTTTAATCTGTTTTCATGCTTTTGAATAATGATTATACATAAGTTTTCCTCCAAACTTGCCAGGTAACAACTACGAAAATTCTCAGGCCAGGAACGGTGGCTCACGCCTATAATCCGAGCAATTTGGGAGGCTGAGGAGGGTAGAACACCTGAGGCCAGGAGTTCAAGACCAGCCTGGACAACATGGCATAACCCTGTCTCTACTAAAAATACAAAAATTAGCTGGGTGAGGTGGCAGGCGCCTGTAATCCAGCTACTCAGGAAGCTGAGGCAGGAGAATCGCTTGAACCCAGGAAGCAGAGGTTGCAGTGAGTGAAGATCGCGCCATTGCACTCCAGCCTGGGCAACAAGAGTGAAACTCTGTCAGGAAAAGAAAAAGAGAAAGAAAGAAAAGAAAAAGAAAAAAAGAGAGAAGGAGGGGAGGAAAGGAAAGTGGAGGAGAGGGGAGGGGAGGGAAAGGGAAGGGAGGGGAGGAGAGGAAGGAAAGAAGGAGGGAGGGGAGGGGGGAAGAAGGGAAGGAGGGGAGGGGGGAAGGAAGAAGGGAGGGAGGGAAGGAGGGAGGGAGGGAGGGAGGAAGGAAGTTAGTTCTCCTATGTGTTACTTTATCCCATGAAAAGGTCTGAACATGTCAATATACTCTCAAGCCCACCTCATTTGACCCTAATCTGCCTGGATTCAAAGCATACCCCTTGTTAGAGCTTATAGTAGTTAGTTCCTAAGCATCTAAGCACATGCAGGGGTAAGACTCCATTCCTCTGATACCTGGACCCAAACTGGACACAAGAAAAATCATCACCACCACCACCACCTTCATCATCACCATCACCATCACCATCACCATCATCATCATCATCTTCTTCATCTTCTTCATCACTACTGTCCCCAGAAAGTTCGAGGAAGAGGAAGGAGAAAGGACTGTCGTACATACTACCACAACAAAAGCAAAAAAGGCCATCAGAGAACAAAAGAAAAACAAGAGGAGGAGACACTTGTGCAAATGCTGACCTTTTAAATAAATCTTACACTAAAACTTCTGTCCACTGACATGCAGAAACATAATTCACCTCAATTATAAAAACACATATAGGCACATTTGAGAGAAGGGGCCACTGGATTCATGGAATTCTGATACTGCTTCCTTCTAAGAGACCGAACTTATGCATAACTAAAACTCAACATGTCAGGGCATGAACCGACCCACCCCACTCACCAGAAGTAAAAAACACCAGGCCCAGATTTGCTCCCACACCCTGTTGGTCTGACTCCATTTCAATTACCACTGGCAACAGGACAAAAAGCCAAAAAGGGTTCCTGTGATCCCCAACTCTCAAAGGGAAGAAAGGGACTCACAATAGAGCAATCCAAACTTTCCGGCATTATCTCAGGGTACGTGCCTACCAAACTAGTTAGCCACACAGGTTAAAAACCCAAAACAACAACAATTAAACAGAGTCAGTGTAACACAGCAGTTCTTCCAAACTGTGTTAATCTCTTTTCCCTGCACAGCAAACACACACGAAATTCTCCTGCAGGATAAATACCTAGGAGAGATCCTCAGGGAGGAGGGGCGTCTGTTCGTGGCACTGGGTGAGGCGGGTGGTAGGGGTGGACCGGTGCTGCTGGGCCTCTGTCTGGAACTGCTGGTGGGCACTGCTTGGGGGTTACTGGTGAGAGCAGGGGGACTTGGGGAGGTTGACAGAATGGAGACGCCTGAGGATGCCCACGGGTGAGTGACAGTGTAGGGGCGATACCGTGGGGATGAGGGCTGGCTTCCTGCAGCAGTTCCAGAGGCTGCACTATGAGGACTGAGGGGAGTGGAAGGCACAGCCAACTGGCTGGCTCCACGGGAAGGTGAGGCAAAAGACGGGCCCATCATGGGCACAGAGCTCCAGAAACTGGGAGTGGGAGCCGGACTAGTTTCATAGAGGCTAAAGGAGTTGAGAAAAGGGAGGAAAGAAGAGAAAAATCAAAGAAAAATTTGAGATAACTAACTAAAAGAGAAAACATCAAGCTTTTAAAGGATAGGATCATTTCAGTTTAAGTATACAGATCTATAAGATAAACATCTAGGTAATTACAATCTAATTGCTCTACTGATTAAGAGGCTACACTTACAGGACAATAAAGGCCCCGTTCAAAGAACGATGTAGTACACACAGCCAGCTGGTTCTAAAATGTAATCTACCAATAGCTTAACCATAGAGAGCCAAAAAATAACAATCTGAAAAGGAGAGTTCCACTTTCAGTGACTAAAACCACCTCCCCAAATATGATACATACCATACCCTCTATGGCACAGATCAACATTGTAAACAAATATTCCCTTCACCTGTGTACTTCATGACTCTTACTAGCCGTAAGATGTGCAAAGAGAACCACACTGACCTAGACAAAGAGCTGGCGCCAAAGGAACCCACGCTGCAGAACATGGGGCTTGTTCCCGGATTGGAGCCAGTGTTTAGCAGGAGATTTCTGTCTGGCGACCGTGCTGCTGCAGCAATTGGCTGTGATGTGGCTGTCAGACTGGCAAATGGGTTTTCATCTCTAGTCTGAGTGGACATCATTAGCACTTCCATTAAAATCTGACCAATCAAGTCCTTAAAATCGGAGAACACTGTTGGAAAGAGAATAAAGAATAAAGAACAGGTTACACACAGTTCTTCATGTACACAGCCCTCAAATAAGCCAAACTGACCCCCAGTTGTTCAATGCAGTATCCTGATTTGGATTCTGGAATGGAAAAAAGGACATTAGTGGAAAACCTGGTGCAACTTAAATAAAGCCTTGTGTTTAGTTAGTAATAATTTCTTAGTTTTGACAAATGTACCATGCTTATATAAGATATTAACATCAGGGGTAACTGAGAAAAGTATACGCAGGAACTCCTTGCATTTGCTGAAACTATTCCAAAATTAAAAGTTTATTAAGAAAAAAATATTGTGGTATAGTCAATGAGAGAATGCTGATGTATATTAACTGTAAATGAAGCTAGGCCGGGCGTGGTGGCTCACAGCCGTAAACCCAGCACTTTGGGAGGCCAAGGCAGGCGGACCACAAGGTTAGGAGTTCAAGCCTGACCAACATGGTAAAACCCTGTCTCTACTAAAAATACAAAAGTTAGCAGGGCATGGTGGCGAGTGCCTATAATCCCCGCTACTTGGGAGGCTGAGGCAGGAAAATTGCTTGAACCCGGGAGGTGGAGGTTGCAGTGAGCTGAGATGATGCCACTGCACTCCAGCCTGGGCAACAGAGTAACTCTTTCTCAAAAAAAAAAAAAAAAAAAGAAGCTACTCCCAACCACAGAGGTTACTTTATTATACTACAAATACAACTGGGTTAATATTTCTTAGTCTAGATACATTTCATATACAGTAACAAAACTATTAAGTCCAAGGTTCAAAAGATTTTATAAAGGGTCCAATATCTAGTCACTATCTGGCTTTCAGGAGCAAATGCTAGTCTAGCTTCCTTCTTATTCTTGGCAGCTCCCAGTTGATTTACTGTTGGTCTTTAGATATATTTTAAATATCACTAAAAAAAAATTTAACTCATGGAAATTTTATCTAATTTGGTTATTTAAAATTACCACTTACATGTGTAAGATAGATTTGGAATCTTAAGATTTCTAATAAGAATAAGAAGTAGCAGAGTCTTAAGATACATGGTCTGCTCCATGAGCAGAGTTAATAAGAAGATGCCAGTAAAATCAGAAATAGTCTTATCTACCCTCCAGAAACACAAAGGACTTTTTTTCCCCTCCCCAGAAGATAGGCATCATAGAAAAGAGAAAGGCAATCTTCTTGATAGTCACTCAGCCATTTAAAATTTATCTATTGAGGGACTATTTCGTGCAATATATCCTTTCAGGAACTGGGGATACATCAATGAGTAAAACAGACAAAAATCCCTACCGTGGCTCACGCCTGTAATCCCAGCACTTTGGGAGGCCAAGGCGGGTGGATCACAGGGTCAAGAGAGCGAGACCATCCTGGTCAACATGGTGAAACCCCGTCTCTACTAAAAATACAAAAAATTAGCTGGGCATGGTGGCGCATGCCTGTAATCCCAGCTACTCAGGAGGCTGAGACAGAAGAATTGCCTGAACCCAGGAGGTGGAGGTTGCGGTGAGCCGAGATCGTGCCATTGCACTCCAGCCTGGGTAACGAGAGCGAAACTCCATCTCAAAAAAGAAAAAAAAAAAATCCCTACCATGAGGGAGGTTACATTCCAGTGAGAGGCAAAAAAACCACTCCAGCATACCTCCCATACCTCTGCTGCATTCCAAATGACTGCTGTAAAGAAAAATCATAATGCCCTATGATGCTGATATCTTGCTTAGAGTTTTATTATTTTGTTACAAGTGGGGCCTCTTACAGTAGAACACCGGAAACATAGCAAAATGTCATTATGTTCTATCTTGCTAAGCAATTTAACCAAATAGATCAATTCCACTGTATACATGGCTTCATAGGCACTTAAAGCAGGTAGGGTCATACAGAAGAAATCTCTCAGGATCCCTGGAGACCACCCAGTGTATCTCTACTTCATAAGAGGAGGTAAGCCTGGGCTCGGTGGCTCAAGCCTGTAATTCCAGCACTTTGGGAGGCTGAGGCGGGTGGATCACAAGGTCAAAAGATGGAGACCATCCTGGCCAACATCGTGAAACCTCATCTCTACTAAAAATACAAAAATTAGCTGGGTGTGGTGGCATGCACCTGTAGTCCCAGCTACTTGGGAGGGTGAGGCAGGAGAACTGCTGGAACACAGGAGGCAGAGGTTGCAGTGAGCCGAGATTGTGCCACTGCATTTCAGCTTGATGACAGAGTAAGACTTGTCTCACCAAAAAAAAAGGAGGTTATGCTCTAAGCACCTTCTTACAACAAAGGGAAAAATTCCAACCCTGAGAAAATGGAGACCATTAACTTATTTACATAGTTTTGTAGAAATCATAAAGTGAAAAGTTATCAATAAGATCAGTGGAAACAGAAGAAAGTGGCCACACAGCTGTGTCCTCATCAAGATGTTTCCCTGTCATCAAAAATACAACCCAAGAGCAAAATGGAGTGAATGTGGATAATGGGAGAGGACAAAGATCTCACGTCTAATTTTCTTGTTAAGTACTCTGCAGTAAGACTGCTGAGCTAGATTCCTACCTTCTTTTGGGTTCTGCTTAAACTGTGCAGAAAGAGAAGAAAGAAAGATGACATCTCTGTCCCGGTCCTTCCAAGAGACACGAAAGATCTTACAGACCAGCTGTAAGGCCTGCTCTTCAGATACTTCAGGGCCCGAGGAAGGCTCCTGGTGAAGAAGAAGACTTACAGGTTAATTTCAAATAAGAGGTATGAGTTAGGTACTTCAACAGAAATACGTTATTCTGATTTAATTCATTATTAGTGATGGTATTTTTAAAATGCATGAAACCTTTCACCCACTGATTAGGGGAAAAGTAGGCCTGTTACTATGACATCAAACTTATAACATTTAAGTCTCATGAGCTTACAGTACAATCTATGGGGACCATAAAAGAGCAAAGATGGCCAGGTGTAGTGGCTCACAAGTGTAATGCCAGCACTTTGGGAGGCCAAGGCAGATGGATCACCTGAGGTCAGGAGTTCAAGCCCTGACCAACATGGTGAAACCTGGTCTCCACTAAAAATAAAAAAATTAGTCGGTCATGGTGGCGGGCACCTGTATTCCTAGCTTCTCGGGAGGCTGAGGCAGGGGCATCACTTGAACCCAGGAGGCGGAGGTTGCAGTGAGCCGAGATCATGCCACTGCACTCTAGCCTGGGTGACAGAGTGAGACCCTGTCTCAAAAAAAAAAAAAAAAAAAGAGCAAAGACATTACCAAAAGTCACCAAGAAAAAAATGTGACAGAAGATGTACATATCCTATTTATTTACTTTTCTGAATTCCACAGGACCAGGTTAACATTCTAGGTGCATAATCAATTTTCCTCCAGAAATTTTTCAAAAATGGAACATTTCTCATTACATGCCATCACAGATAAAATGTCATATATAATTTTGTAAACATTAAAGAACTATACAAAAAAAAGCACTGCACCACTACGAGGCTACAGTGCTTTTTTTTTTCCTTTTTTTGTCTTTTTTATTTTTGTTTGCAATGCAACTTCTAATAATCATTAACATGTGTTGCTAAAGGATTCCTAATAATTTACTGAACAGAAAGTGACATAATTATCTATCTATATAAACACACACCCTAAATACAGAGCACTAAGCTCAGGTGGTAATCAAACATAAAGGCTTCATGTTTTCAAAAACTTTCCACTTGCTACTGGATTTTACATATTCTTGCTTCATTCCCAGTCATTTCCCTCAGAATACTGCTAAAGATGTGATGACCTACTTGTTTAAAAGCAAAAGATCAACAGAGAGAACTCTAATTACCTCTAAATTAGTTCCTATTACAAACTAAATTTACTGACAAAACCATGGCCCTGAACCAGAAACAGATGGATTACATCAGATCAAAGGAGTGAGTTACATTTCCATGAATAAGGTTAATCTAGGTTATTCATTTTTCCTCCAAAGAATAAAAATAATCACCTGCCTAGGACTTTCTGATTTGGAGTGGCCCCATGCTAACAGATACAAGACATGAAATGGTTTTATTTATTTTACCTGTACCAAGGGCTTCATTGCTTACCAACCTTATCACTGAGGCTCCGTTTTTCTCTTCGATCATTTTCATCAACCTCCATGTTTTCAATTCCTGAATCCACATCTACCTGGGACATGCTTAAAGTACAAAAGACAAGCCTTTTACCTTTCATAAATCCGTGCAATGTCACTGTAGCTGCTGGTTGAGGAAAAGTTTTAAAATATCGATTAAATTAAAAAATATATATATATATATATATATGAATTAAATCAATCAGGAAAGCAAAATGATGATGGTCCATCTTTTTTCTTATTAATTTTTAAGAGTTCTTCATAAATTAGGATCTAAACATTCTGTCTCTCATACATGTTGAAAATATTTTTCCTAAATTGTCATTTTCTTGGGCTCACTTTTAAAAAGTGTATCATTAAAGTAGGTTCTTTATTATTTTTAAATGACATAAAATTAACCAGGCCAGGTACAGTGGCATGTGCCTATAGTCAAGCTACTTAAGGAGGCTGAAGCTGGAGGATCACTGTAGCCCAGAAGTTTGAGGCTGTAGGCACTATTACTGTGCCTATGAATAACCACAGTATTCCAGCCTAGGCAGCATAGCAAGACTCTGTCTCTAAAAAAAAATTTAATAAAATTTTTTTAAAAATGTAAATAAGAAAATAACTCAACTGAAGGCTTATTACAAAAACTGGTTAAGTACATATTATTTCCCCAGATTAAACAATTGCTCTAGCACCATTTATTGGAAAGATCATCCTTTTTACATTAATGTGAAATTTATGTCACATGTCCAATTTTCATTAATGAGAAATGACTAATTTCTGTTCTGTTAGACAATGTGTCTGTTCCCGACCAATACCCCTCTGTCTGAATTACTAAAACTTCAAAGTCTTGATACCTGCTAAGTCAATGTTTCCACCTTATTCTTCTACTTTAAGGGATCTTAGCCATCCTTTGCTCTTTCCTCTTCTACACATACTTAAGAATCAGCCTGAGAAATTCCTTTAAAACCCTCCAGGGATTTTGACCAGAATTTCTTTGACTCTTAGAGATCAAATTAGAGAGAAGTAATATAATTATGTTACTGAGGTTTTTATTACTCTCCAACTATTAAGACCTTCTTTAAAAACTATCAGTAAACTTTAATACTTTTCTCCAAAAAATTTTACATTTCTTTTGCTAAATTTATTCCAAGGTACCATATGTTAATACTTTTTAATGAAATTGTAAACGGTACCTTTTTAAAAATTAAGTTTTCTAATTTTTTGTTGTTGGCAGTCAGGAATGTAACTGATTTTAAATATATACTTCTTATAAGCAACTTGTTTATTTATACAGAGAAAGTTTACCATGTAAATAATCTTTTTTTTTTTTTTGAGACAGAGTCTTGCTCTGTCACCCAGGCTGGAGTGCAGTGGTGTGATCTTAGCTCATTGCAACCTCCACCTCCCAGGTTCAGCCTTCCAAAGTGCTGGGATTACAGGCATGACCCATTGTACCCGGCCACCATGTAAATAATTTATCTGCAAATTATAACTGCTATTTCTTCCATTCCAATCCTTACTTGTTTTACCATACTGTTGAATACAAGAAGAAATAGCAGTCATCCTTGTTCTTATTGCTGATTTTACAGAAAATGATGCTAACTTCTCACCACTGAATATGAGAGCTACTGTAGTTTGTTGGTAGATGCCCTTTACATTAGAGTAAGACAGGCTATACTGTCGTAACACATACCCTCTGAAATCTTAGAGGCTTAACACTGTAAGGATTTAGTTCTTGCTTACACAAAGTCTGATGAGAGTGAAGCATCCTTACTCCATCTTTAATCTATGCCATCTGCAATACACAGCCTCCAAGGTCACTGGAGCAAGAGAAGAGAGGGATGGAGGAGGAAGATCGGCTCAACTGCCTTCATCTAAAAGTGACACATGTCACTCTAGTTCATAGTCTACTGAACAGAACTAGTCACTTGGCCCTAATCTAACTAACTGTAAAAGAGAATGGGAAACGCTGGGGAGCATGTAGAATATTTGGTGAACTTTGTCTGTGCCACACTGTGAGTTTAAAGATACTCCTTTCTGTTCGTTTGCTTACTATCATGAATTAATGTGGAATTTTAGCAAACTCTTGCAACTACCAACATTATAAGGATTTTCTTTTTAACATACAATATGGTAGATATATTTATAGATTTTCTAATGTCAGTGCATCCTTGCCTTCCTAAAATCAATTTATCATATTATATTGTATTATTTTAAAGCAAACTTTTTTTTTTTTTTGAGACAGAGTTTCGCTCGTTACCCAGGCTGGAGTGCAATGGCGCGATCTCGGCTCACCGCAACCTCCGCCTCCTGGGTTCAGGCAATTCTCCTGTCTCAGCCTCCTGAGTAGCTGGGATTACAGGCACACACCACCATTCCCAGGTAATTTTTTGTATTTTTTTTAGTAGAGACGGGGTTTTACCATGTTGACCAGGATGGTCTCGATCTCTTGACCTCGTGATCTACCCGCCTTGGCCTCCCAAAGTGCTGGGATTACAGGCTTGAGCCACCACACCCGGCCTAAAGCAAACTTTTAATTGAAATATAAGACACCTGTAATCCCAGCACTTTGGGAGGCCGAGGCAGTAGACCATATGAGGCAAGGAGTTCGAGACCAGCCTGGCCAATATGATGAAACTCCATCTCTACTAAAAATACAAAAATGCACTGCATGCTAGCCTGGGTGACAGAGCAAGACTCTGTCTCAAAAAAAAAAAAAAAATTATGTGTACAGAAATGTGTACAGATATGTTTGACCAAATATACTTCCACAAAGTAAACATACCAATGTAATCAGCACCCAGATCAGGAAACAGAATATTACCAGTACTCGAAAAGCCCTGTTGTGATTCTCTCAGTCCCTGCTGTTCTAGCTCACTGTAATTATTGCCCTGACATCTAACCCCATAGAATAATTTTGCCTGGTTTTTTTTTTGTTATGTATTGTAGTATTTAATTTGTCAGCATTTTAAGATTTTTGCAAATATATTCATGAGTATGAATATCATATAGTTACTTTTCTTCTTTTACATTCTTCTTGTATGGTTTTAATATTAGTGTCACAGCCTCATAAACTGAGTTGAAATGTACATTTTTTTTTTTTTAATTCTTGAAAAAAATGTGTAAAATTGATCATTGGAATTAGGGCAAAATCATGAAAGAACTCATGCAGAAAGAGAATAGAAGGCTGGTTCCCAGAAGGTGAAAAAGGCAGGGAGAAGTAGGGATGGTTAATGGGCACCAAAATAAAAGTAACTTGGAAGTATATTTGGTCAAACATATCTGTGCACATTTCTGTACACAAAGTTTTTTTTTTTGAGACAGAGTCTTGCTCTATCATCCAGGCTAGCATGCAGTGCATTTTTGTATATGAATTAATAAGATCTAGTATTTGATAGTACAACAGAGGTACTATAGTCAAGAATAATTTAATTGTACATTTAAAAATGACTAAAAGAGGCTGGGGGTGGTCGATCACTTGAGGTCAGGAGTTCAAGACCAGCCTGGCCAACATGGTGAAACTGTATCTGTACTAAAAATACAGAAATTAGCTAGGTGTGGTGGCCTGTGCCTGTAGTCCCAGCTACTCAGGAGGCTGAGGTATAAGAAATGGTTGAACCTGGGAGGGGGAAGATGCAGTGAGCCAAGACTGCACCAGGACACTCCAGTCTGGGAGACAGAGTGAGACTCCGTCTCCAATAAATAAATAAATATAAGACACAGTTTGATTGTTTGCAACAAAAAGGATAAATGCTTGAGGGGATGGACACCCAATTTTCCCTGATGTAATTATTATACATCAGGGAAATTTATTGCATGCCTGTACCAAAATATCTCAGGTACCCCTTAAATATATATACCTACTATGTAACCCACTAAAATTAAAAAATTTTAAAAAAACACCCAAAATTCAAAAAACAGACCCAGCTTGTTTTTTGTCTAAATCTGTAAATGTCTTTATTTCCCTTTGCTTTAAGCAGTTCCAAGCCAGGCGTGGTGGCTCATGCTTGCAATCCTAGCACTTTGGAAGGGCAGGAAGATCGCTTGAGGCCAGGAGTTTGAGAACAGCCTGGGCAACATAAGGAGACCCTGTCTCTATCAAAAATTTAAAAATTAACCAGGTATGGTGGCACAGGGCCATAGTCCAAGCTACTCTGGAAGTTGAGGTGGGAGGACTGCATGAGCCTGGGAGTTCACAAGGCTGCAGTGAGCCGTGACTGTAGCCAGCACAGCCGCCAGGACGTCCACCATCCAGCGCACCTCGCGTGCGCACCTGCCGGGCCCCACGGCCACCTGCGCGCTCAGCGCGCCGCTGTTCTCGCCCATCTTGCCGCCGCGGCCGCCGCAGGCGAAGGCCATGGAGGGAGTTGTGAAGCGGCGGCTGGTGCTCGGGTCTACAGGAATACGCGTAACAGCGGCCGTCAGGGCGCCGGGGCGCGGGCGCCTCCTCGGCTGCCGCTGCCTCGACAAGCGGGAAAGCAGAAGCGGCGGGGCCCGGGGCCTCAGGGTGTAGGGGGCGGCGCCCGGCCAAGACCCGCCGGGACCCGCCCGCTGCAAGCCCTCGCCACCGCCGGCAGCCCGCCCGCTGCAAGCCCTCGCCGCCCGGACCGCCGCCGGCAGCCCGCCCGCTAGTCCCGCATCCCCGGCGCGCTGCCCTGCGTGCGGCCGCCCCTCGCGCCTCTACCGCCTCTGCCAGCCACCGGTGAACGGGGACCTCTGAATGCCAAATGCCCCATGCTGGGCCACAGCCTCTGAAGCTGGGATTTGGGAGGACATAGTAGGGCAGCGCCGGCCTTCTCCAGAGATGGCCCAGGGCTTCCGTGCCTGCCCGCTCTGAGACCCACCCAGCGTCCTTCACTGCCTCCTTCCAGGGCGAGCCTGGCCACCTTCTCTGTGATGACAAGCTGGCCAGCTGGCCCCGGGCCGGCCCATTCTCCACGCGCCTGCCAGAAGCCAGAGGGGTGCTGGGGACCCACAGAGCTGATGGGAGCAGCTCTGGCCTGCTTCTGCTCCTGCGTCCCCAGAACCCAAGGGAACGTCATGGAAGCCACATGGGGCTACCCGGCTCCCTCGGGATGGCTCAGCCTGCACTTTTGAAACTCCTGGTTTCCTTCAAAGTCCACATTCCAGGTGACCACACGTGTCTCCTCCTCCTCCTCATCTTAGCTTCCAGGTTCACCCTAACCCTGTACTAACCTGCTTAGTGGACTTGGAAAAGACTCGGCTCTGTCGGGAAAGGAGAGACGGGGCCCCCATCACGCCTGTTCCCCAGAGGGTCCCGAGAGCCACAGCGGCTCTGGACATCATCGCCACTGGAACTGGAACCGCCAGCCCAGGGCATGAGATTTGCTCTGACTTTATTTATATGGCGTGAACTCTCTGATTTATTTTGGGATTTTTTTTGTTGGTGGTGTTGTCAAGATTTGTTTTTTTTTTTTTCTCTAAAGTTGTGTGATTATATATTTGACATTTTAAATTTCAAAGAAAGGTATATTGTCTAACGGGGATAAAAAGGAGGTAGTATTAACAACGTTCCCACTTCTACTAAACAAAAAGCAAAAAGGAAAAACTAAATTATTGAAACATTTAAAAATGTCAGTGTTTCCTGTGTGTTCCTATTAGGGTGTGAGATGTCGTTTTTAGGTGTGGACTGTGATTCCTTCCTCCCACTCAGTTCTCCAGCTGTTGCTCGGTGTTAGAACTCACTCTTTGAGTGACTGGCTACAGGGGCCTGGGAGGTGGCTGGCCAGGGATGGAGCCAGAGGGGACTGAGCCCTACCTGAGGCCCCATGTCACACAGGTAGAAAGGCCACTGGGAAACACCAGCTGGTGGCTTCTGTAATTAATTTTCTTGATGTTAGCTTCTCCGAGCAGGGCAATTGGGATGTCTCTGCCAGCCAGAAAGCAGGGAGCCACCCTGCCCTCCTGGGAGGAGGGACCCAACTGGGGCCCTCTTGGCAGTCTCTCCCCCCAGCTTCTGTATGCCTTCAGGGATAGGTCACAGGTGGGGAGTAAAGGAGGGGAGGTCTGTCCTCTGAGATCAGGTGGGGGCTCCCTCCTGCCCCCAGGCCAGGAGCTTGAAGCTCTCCCCAAACCCCAGCCCTCTGCCCTACAGGGCCCACTTCCCTCTCTTGCCGAGGCACACACGATGGCAGGCAGTGGCCGTGTCAGAGAGTATGAGGACGCACTTTCACCCTGCTGCGGGAAACCAGGAGGGCCCAGGGCCAGCGCATTGTGCACTGGTTTACTTTAAAATGTACAGATTCTTCTCGTTAAATCCATGATAGATTTATTATTATTATTAAAAGTCAGTTTATAATACAAAAAGAAAAGAAAAGAAAAGAAAAAAATGGTAGACTCCTGCCTAAGCAAAAGAGTAGCAACCTGTCTCAAAAAAATAGTCAGGAGTTCAAGACCAGCCTGGCCAATACGGTGAAACCCTGTCTCTACCAAAAAAATACAAAAATTAACCAGGCATGGTAGCATGCACCTGAAGTCCCAGCTACTAGGGAGGCTGAGGCATGAGAATGTTCGAATCCTGGAAGCAGAGGCTGCAGTCAGCTGAGATTCTGCACCACTGCGCTCCAGCCTGGGTGACAGAGTGAGACCCTGTCTCAAAATAAATAAAATAGAAAACAGAAAAAAAACAAAGAAAAGGGGCAGTTCCACAGGAGTACACATTTCCCAGTTGACAGTTACTTTCTTTCAACTGTTACTCTGCCATCCTCTGGCCTCCATCATTGAGATATTTGGCTGTGATTTCTTTTACAGATAATCTCTCTTTTCTCTCTGGCTGCTTTAATGGTCTTTTTCTCTGCAAGGAGTGGGGATATTTATATCTAAATAAATAAATAAAAAGGTTTTTGTCACTGGTGTTCTATACTTTCACTATAAAATGTGTAGATACGACTTTCTCTGTTTATTCTGCTTGGGATTCATTAGGCTTCCTAAATCTGAAGATTCCTATCATTTACCAACTATCAAGAAAAATTCAATCATTAATTTTTTTTTTTTTTTAGACAGAGTCTCACTCTGTTGCTCAGGCTGGAGTACAGTGGTGTGATCTTGGCTCACTGCAACCTCCACTTCCCGGGTTCAAGTGATTCTCCTGCCTCAGCCTCCTGAGTAGCTGGGATTACAGGTGCGTGTCCCATGTCCCAATAATTTTTGTACTTTTAATAGATATGAGATTTCAACACGTTAGACAGGCTGGTGTCTGACTCTTGACCTCAAGTGAATGGCTGTCTTGGCCTCCCAAAGTGCTGGAATTCTAGGCGTGAGCCACTGCGCCCGGACTCAATTCCCCTTTTCATCTCTTTAGCCTACTGACACAAACCGAGGGGACTGCTTGAGGGCAGAGAAGCCAGGTCTAAGGAGTCTGACTTGCTCAATCATTAAAGGAATCAATACCTCAGCCATTCTATCACCCATTTTTTGGCACATATGCAGCACAGGAGGGCTGTTTCAAGACACCCTAATCCTTATGAAGAAAATAGGGTATTTGGCTTACCTATCTGAAATATTCCAAACTTTAAAATTTCATTAATCAGTAAAAGTTGTAGGGAAAGGCATATGCTTGCCAACTTTATATTTACAAAATGAGAACAATCATTTTTTTATTTTTACTGACTACACCATTATTTCATAAAAGACATTTAACACACAAGTATAGAGGGCCGGGTATGGTGGCTCATGCCTGTAATCCCAGTCGTTTGGGAGGCTGAGGCAGGCAGATCTCTTGAGGCCAGGAGTTTGAGACAAGGCTGGCCAACATGGTGAAACCCTGTCTTTATTAAAAAGACAAAAATCAGCCAGCCATGGTGGCACATGCCTATAATCCCAGCTACTCAGGAGGCTGAGGCAGGAGAATCACTTGAACCTGGGAGGTAGAAGTTGCAGTGAGCCAAAACTGCACCACCACACTCCAGCCTGGGCAACAGAGTGAGACTCAACAACAACAACAACAGTATGAAGAACATTTCTGAATGATACACAACCTTTAAATTTAATAAATTTCACACGAATTTGCTAAGGAATGGCATGGTCTCTAGCTGGCAACTTATGACTACTGGACTAGAGACTAAAGTGAATGGATCTTTCTCTTTCCCTAAATAAAACAGCATATAAGAAAACTGACTTCACTTTACCTTTTCTCGCATGAGACACCATCGATATCCATGCTCTGGGAACGTGAGAGAGACTGAGATTGTGTTTCAAGGCTATTAGAGGGCGAGCTGCTGAGAGAACTGACTCCTTCACTGCTCTGGCTTCGGTGGGCTACTCCTAGACGGAAAACATAGTAAGAATGAAGCCCCATGTGAAATAACGTTAAAGCTATTTGTAGTAGCGACAGTAAACACGCACAATCTGCAGTCACACCATCAAGATACTGCAGCAACCTAGGAATTTCTATCAGGTTATATAAAAGCTGGAAGCAATATTAAAATCATAGGAACATTACTAAGAAATCGTACCTTATCAATATACTTCATATGAGGTCAGTAACAGCTACACCTAATGCCTAAAACTCACTCCTCATCACCTCTCTTGCACCAATTCAAACTATGGTCCACAAATACAAATTAGAAATACAAATTAACTTCCATGATAGTCCAGAAAACTCCTGGCAGTGTAAATAAAATATATTAATAAACCAGGCCAGTGCAGTGGCTCACACCTGTAATCCCAACACTTTGGGAGGCCGAGGCAGGTGGACCACCTGAGGTTGGGAGTTCAAGACCAGCCTGGCCAACATGGTGAAACCTCGTCTCTACTAAAAATACAAAAATTAGCCAGGTCCCTGTAATCGCAGCTATTCAGGAGACTGAGGCAGGAGAATCACTTGAATCCGGGAGGCAGAGGTTGCAGTGAGCCAAGATTGCACCAGTGTACTCCAGCCTGGGTAACAGAGCGAGAGGATGTATTAATTAACTTACAGGAAAACATGATAAAGCAAGTATAATAAAATGTTAATAGTAGAATCTGGATGGTGAGTATATGGGTCTTCCTTGCAAAATTCTCTCAACTTGACTGTATGTTTAAAATTTTGGCAATAAAATGTTGAAAAAAATACAAGTGGACTACTCAACAAGGTCCTTTGATATAGATTGATCCCTTCAGTGATTGAACACCTTAGCGGAAATTAAAAACCTGACACTTGTTGCCCTCACAGAGCTTACAGTACAGTGAAACTGCAGTCATTAGTATAGGGACAGACAATTTCTCACACCAATTTCCTCATCAATGTCTTTAAAATCATGTTTTACATTGAAGTTTTAAAAATTACTTTAACTCAGGCCGGGCGAGGTGGCTCAAGCCTGTAATCCCACCCCTTTGGGAGGCCGAGGCGGGTGGATCACGAGGTCAAGAGATTGAGACCATCCTGGTCAACATGGTGAAACCCCGTCTCTACTAAAAATACAAAAAATTAGCTGGGCATGGTGGCACGTGCCTGTAATCCCAGCTACTCAGGAGGCTGAGGCAGGAGAATTGCCTGAACCCAGGAGGCAGAGGTTGCAGTGAGCCGAGATCGTGCCATTGCAATACAGCCTGGGTAACAAGAGGGAAACTCTATCTCAAAAAAAAAAAACAAAAAAACTAAAAATTACTTTAACTCAATGAATATCTTCCTATGAAAACAGAATAATGTTTACCCAAGCATTTGGAAATACTTTAAAATATATATACCTATGGAGCTGAAAGAAAAGTGACACGTTTAAAAAAAGCATTGGCTGGGCATGGTGGCTCACGCCTGTAATCCTAGCACTTTGGGAGAATGAGGAAGGCAGATCACTTGAGGTCAGGAGTTTGAGACCAGCATGGCCAATGTGGTGAAACCCTGTTTCTACTAAAAATACAAAAATTAGCCAAGCGTGATGGCACACACCTGTAATCCCAGCTACATGGGAGGGAGGCTCAAGCAGGAGAATCGCATTAACTTGGGAGGCAGAGATTGCAATGAGCCAAGATGTCGCCACTGCACTGCAGCCTGGGTGACAGAGCAGGACTCCATCTCAAAAAAAAAAAAAAAAAAGATATGAAAAAAAAACCCAGAGAAACTTGAGAGTTACCAGTTGCAGCGAAAACAATTACTGAATAAATACAATTTTAACGCTTCCAGCATTCTATGAAAGTAAACGTGCCACCTTTTAATGTTTCTCTTCATTGAAGAATACTACAAAATATTTATCCATTCTTGAAAGCAGTTCTTTGCATGTACTAATTTCTTAAAACTTCTGCAGGACTCATGAAGAAAATAAAAAGCTAAATTTTCTGGGCCGGGCGCGGTGGCTCACGCCTGTAATCCCAGCATTTTGGGAGGCCGAGGCGGGTGGATCACGAGGTCAAGAGATCGAGACCATCCTGGTCAACATGGTGAAACCCTGTTTCTACTAAAAATACAAAAAATTAGCTGGGCACGGTGGCACGTGCCTGTAATCCCAGCTACTCAGGAGGCTGAGGCAGGAGAACTGCCTGAACCCAGGAGGCGGAGGTTGCAGTGAGCCATTGCACTCCAGCCTGGGTAACAAGAACAAAACTCCGTCTCAAAAAACAAAAACAAAAACTTTTAATTCATTAGTTTCAAAAAATATAACCCAAAGTAAGTTCTGAAAAAAATATTTATTAAAGGAATAAATAACAGAGCATCAACAAGGTTCTCAGAAGAATATTATTTTACCTATCACAAGTAAGTCAAGTAACTTTTAAGTTACAATTAATCAATAATAAAGTTCAATGATCATTATAGTAGCAAATAAGCAGGCTTTAAAATTTCTACCCATAAAACCAGTGCTAAAATTAAACTCATTAATTGTTTTAAAAACTATATCTGTAACACAGTACAGTATGTGTACAATAATACTGTAGTAATAGAGCACCAGTGTGTATCACACAGTGTAATCTACTGCATTTGGAATATTTTTATAAGACATCAAAAAGATCATGTGAATTCATTTTTTCCTGCATCTTCCACATGATCTTCACATTTCAGGTCAAGTGGTGCAATTCTGCAGCAATTGCAACAATTTATTATGTATACAAGTGTTCCTCAATCTCTGAACACAAGGGGTTTCCACTCATTTTGTCTGTCTGTCTGTCTATCTATCTATCTATCTATCTATCTATCTGTCTGTCTGTCTGTCTGTCTGTCTGTCTGTCTGTCTGTCTGTCTATCTATCTATCTATCTATCTATCTATCTATCTATCTATCTATCTATCTATCTATCTATCTATCTATTTGAGACAGAGTTTCACCCTTGTTGCCCAGGCTAAGGTGCAATGGCATGATCTCAGCTCACCACAACCTCCACCTCCTGGGTTGAAGCAATTCTCATGCCTCAGCCTCCCGAGGAGCTGGGATTATAGGCATGCACTACTATGCCTGGCTAATTTTGGTACTTTTAGTAGACAAGGAGTTTAACCATGTTGGTCAGGCTGATCTTGAACTCCTGAACTCAGGTGATCCACCTG
This sequence comes from Saguinus oedipus, assembly GCA_031835075.1. Lineage (NCBI taxonomy): Eukaryota > Metazoa > Chordata > Mammalia > Primates > Cebidae > Saguinus > Saguinus oedipus. The sequence goes on along the minus strand of CM063175.1, from coordinate 47,887,564 downwards.
CCTCAGCTTCTCAAAGTGCTAAGATTACAGGCGACACAGTGCCCAGCCTCCTTATCTTAAGAGATGAGTCTCGCAGCCAGGCGCAGTGGCTCACGCCTGTAATCCTAACAGTTTGGGAGGCCAAGGCAGGTAGATCACCTGAGGTCAGAATTTCAAGACCAGTATGGCCAAGAGCATGGTGAAACCCCATCTCTACAAAAATACAAAAATCAGCTGAGCATAGTGGCCGGCACCTGTAATCCCAGCTACTCTGGAGACTGAGGCAGGAGAAATGCTTGAATCCAGGAGGCAGAGGTTACAGTGAGCCAAGATAGTGCCATTGCACTCCAGCCTCGGTGACATGAAGTGAGCCATGATTGCATTACTGCCCTCCAGCCAGGGTGACAGAGGGAGACTCGTTTCAAAAATAAAATAATAAAATTCGGCCAGGCGCAGTGGCTTACACCTGTAATCCTAACATTTTGGGAAGCCAAGGCAGGTAGATCACCTGAGGAGTTCAAGACCAACCTGGCCAACATGGTGAAACCCCATCTCTAACTAAAAATATAAAAATTAGCCAGGCATGATGGTAGGCATCTGTAATCCCAGCTACTTGGGAGGCTGAGGCAGGAGAACTGCTTGAACCCAGAAGGCAGAGGTTGCAGTAAGCCGAGATCACGTCCCTGCACGCCAGCCTGGGCAACAGAGCAAGACTCCATCTCAAAAATATATAAACAGGGAGAACGATCCAAGATGGCTGATCGCTAACATCTGGGATTCTCTGCGCTTTCACTGGGATTGCAGCTCCCAGTGAAAGCACAGAGAACGAGAGGACGCCACACTTTCAGATAAATTTTTGTCGCTCACGGAGCAGAAGATTCCCAGTGGAGGAGCCCCACAGGTCATCAGCGCGACTCTTGTGGCTGATGCAGCGGTTTTACTGGCACCTCGGTGCAGCAGCTCTTGGTGCAGAGTAAACGGGACTGGTTCCCTTTCTGACCAAGGTTTGGAGCTCCGGGAAGGCAGAGTTGCCTATTATGGACTCAAGAAGAAAACCAGACTGGAGATTCCCGGGCAGAAAAGCACCATCAGTCTTAACGCCGCTGTTTGGCCGGCGCAGTGGGTTGCTCATATTTCGGCCCTGGGAATTAACAACTTGGACATCCACTCAGAGACCTAATTTGAAAGTTGGTAATTACAAAGAGACAGGTGGATAAATTTACAATGATGGGAAGAAACCAGTGTAAAAAGGCTGAGAATACTCAAAATCAGAATGCCTCTTGCTCTAAAGAGGATCACAGTTCCTCATCAACAAGGGAACAAGGCTTGATGGAGAATGAGTGTATCCCATTAACAGAATCAGGCTTCAGAACATGGATAATAAGAAACCTCTGTGAGTTAAAAGAACATGTTGTGTAGCCCAATGTAAAGAAACTAAGAACTTTGAAAAAAGGTTTGAGGAAATCCTAATGAGAATAGACAATTTAGAGAGGAATATAAGTGAATTAATGGAACTGAAGAATACAATACAGGAACTCCAAGAAGTATGCACAGGTTTAAACACTCAAATTGATCAAGCAGAAGAACGGATATCAGAGGTCGAAGTCCAACTTAATGAAATAAAACAAGAAGACAAGAATAGAGAAAAAAGGATAAAAAGGAATGAGCAAAATCTCCAAGAAATGTGGGACTATGTGAAAAGACCTAATTTACGTTTGATAGGTGTACCTGAATGCGACGGAGAGAATGAATCCAAGCTGGAAAATATTCTTCAGGATATTATTCAGGAAAATTTTCCTAAACTAGCAAAGCAGGACAACATTCAACCCCAGGTAATACAGAGAACACCACAAAGATATTCCTCAAGAAGAGCAACCCCAAGGCACATAATCGTTAGATTCACCAGGGTTGAAACGAAGGAGAAAATACTAAGGGCAGTCAGAGAGAAAGGTCAGGTTACCCACAAAGGGAAACCCATCAGACTTACAGCAGATCTCTCAGCAGAAACTCTACAAGCCAGAAGAGAGTGGGGGCCAATATTCAACATCCTTAAAGAACAGAACTTTCAGCCCAGAATTTCATATCCAGCCAAACTAAGCTTCACAACTGAAGGAAAAATAAAATCTTTTATGAACAAGCAAGTACTCAAGAGATTTTATTACCACCAGGCCTGCTTTACAAGAGCTTCTGAAAGAAGCATTACACATAGAAAGAAACAACCAGTATTAGCCTTTCTAAAAATATACCAAAAAGTGAAGAGCACCAACATAAAGAAGAATTTACATCAACGAATGGATAAAAGCCAGTTAACATCAAATGGCAGTAATCCTAAATTTAAATCGACTAAATCCCCCAATTAAAAGATACAGCCAAAACCCAACGATATGCTACATCCAGACCCATTTCACATGCAAGGATACACAAAGACTCAAAACAAAGGGATGGAGAAAGATTTACCAACCAAATGGAGAGCAAAAATAAATAAAAAAAAAAGCAGGAGTTGCAATTCTCGCATCTGATAAAATAGATTTTAAAGCAACAAAGATATAGTGGTAAAAGGATCAATGCAACAATAAGAGCTAACGATCCTAACACCCAGATACATAGAGACTTAGACTCAATGAGACAGAAAATTAATAAGGATATCCAGGACTCGAACTCAGATCTGGAACCTTAATAAATATTTATAGAACTCTCCACTTTAAATACACAAAATATACATTCTTGTCAATACCACATCACACCTACTCATAGGTTTAAATGAAATATTCATTGGCCATTATTAATACCCATTTTTTAGAATAAAGCAACATTTCCGTTCTCTCTCCCTCTTTTTCTTCCTCTTTCTTCCTCTCCTTCACTCCTTTTTCTTTCCTTCTAAAAAAAATATATATATATATATCATATATATATATAAAAACAAAAATAAAATAATAAATAAAATAAAATGACATTTCAAGTCTGTGAAGAACAATAATGGTATCTTAAATACTGGGATAAGAAAACCAACAGCAAGAATTAGAAAATTACTTTGATCTTCATATTCATAAGATAGAATATCCTTTCCTTAGTGAGTAGACCAGGATTGCTCCTTGGAGAACTGGCTGATTTCTAGAGCTGGGGCAGGAAAAATCCAAGGTTAAGTCTAGAGCATCTTACAGTACCAGAAAGACAGTGTTCAAAAAAAAGATAAAAGAAAAGGCACATCAAATGGACCAAGGATCCAACTTGAAAGAACTCCCATGGTCAAAGCTGAATAATTCCTGAAAAATAAGTAATGCTGCTATTGAAATCATTACCAAATTACAAAATAAATGTGTATGAGTTCATGCTGATCTAAGAGATTAAATACCTAACAGGGGAGAAGGGACAAGTTTTCCTTATAGAATTCCAGATTATATATATGTACTTACTCATTCCAGTAGGTAAAGTTTAATTCCCACCCTTTAAAAAAAGGCACTCGATACCGAAGAACTGAGTATGGAAAGGGAAAAGTAGTAACTTTCCGTGGAGAAACCTGGCCAGCACTAACTCAGGCATGTGGTGATGGTTATCAGCACCAGGGACATCATGTGATACTACACACCCCTGATAGGATGTGACCGGAATGGCACTTCACCTGTGTGACATTCTTCCCCAAAACCCATAACCCCAGTCTAATAGTGAGGAAAACACCAGACAAAGCCAAATTAAGGGACATTCTACAAAGTACTGACTAGTATTCTTCAAAACTGTCAAGATCATGAAAACAAGACTGAGATGCTACCATAGACCAATGAGACTGAGGAGACTCATGTTTAGTTAAAATCGTATCCAGGCCAATTCCTTCGTTTTCACAAATGAACCAGATATTAACATTAGGGAAAACTGGATGAAGGGTACACAGCAATCCTGTATACTATCTTCATAACCTTTCTATACATCAAAAATTATTCTAAAATAAATATTTATTTTACCAAAAAACTAGGACTGGACCCCGGTTCCATCATTTCTAGTTTTGTAATCTTAAGCAAGTCTTCTTACTTAGTATTTTTACCTATGCTCTTATAATACTAGCGTCTGTGCAGCCTACTTCATAGTTCTACTTTGAGGAGCCAATGGAAAAAAACCAATGTGAGCATGTTAACAAGTTCTATAGATACACCTGTATGAGTCAGACAAGAACAGAATGAGAAATCAGGGCAAACCCAAGTGTAAAGAACAGATTCACCTAGTTCCCACAACACCTGCTCTGGTGTTGTCCACTTTTAGCATACCTAAGTACTAAAAAGAGAGGGGGAGGCCAGGCCCAGTGGCTCACGCCTGTAATCCCAGCACTTTTGGAGGCCGAGGTGGGCGGATGACTTGAGGTCAGGAGTCTGACAACAGCCTGGCCAACATGGTGAAATCCCATGTCTACTAAAAATATAAAAATTAGCTGGGTGTGGCAGCATGTGCCTGTATCCCAGCTACTCAGGAGGTGAGGCACGAGAATTGCTTGAATCTGGGAGGTGGAAGCTGCAGTGAAATAATGCCACTGCACTCCAGCCTGGGCAACAGATTGAGACTCCATCTCAAAAAAAGAGAAAGAGAGGGGAACTTTATCGGACCACCGTTCAATGACTTTTCCCTCTCAACCTATCGGTTCAAATCATCTCACAAGCGTAATTCCTATGGATCTACTGACACTTCTATATTAACATTGCTTGTTACAAACAATTCACAATGAACAAACAGATATAAATTACAATCTACCTAACTCTTACAGCCAAAAAGGATATATGCCTATAACTGGATTTTTAGTCCGCCCAGTCACCACACCTCATTTAACACCACATCTAAGGTCACTTCTCTACCCTGCCCCCTTCCCTTGATAACTAAGAATACATTTCACAGTGGGTATTTAATAGTCACTGAACACTCTGGGAAGCTGAGGTGGGTGGATCACCTGAGGTCAGGAGTTCAAGACCAGACTGGACAACATGGAGAAACACCGTCTATACTAAAAAATACAAAAAATTAGCTGGGCGTGGTGGTGGGCACCTATAATCCCAGATACTCAGGAGGCTCACGTAGGAGAATCTCTTGAATCTGGGAGGTGGTGGTTGCAGTGAGTTTAGATTGCACCACTGCACTCCAGCCTCGGCAACAGAGCGAGACTCTCTCTCTCAAAAAAAAAAAAAAAGAGTCACTGAATACAGGAGGGCTTTGGGACTATTTTCTAAAGTGAACTCTGTACTTGTTCTTAATACCTCAGTTTCTCTATAAAATGATAAAACTGATGTTTTTTTTTAAAAAAATCCTAATGCTTTACAGTTCCATCAAAGTTAGAAATTATGTGTTCAGGCCGAGCACAGTGGCTCACACCTGTAATCCCAGCACTGTGTGAGGCTGAGGGGGACAGACCATGAGGTCAAGAGATCAAGACCATCCTGGCCAACATGGTGAAACCCTGTCTCTACTAAAAATGCGAAAATTAGCCGGGCGTGGTGGCACGCACCTGTAGTCCCAACTACTTGGGAGGCTGAAGCAGGAGAATGGCTTGAACCCAGGAGGTAGACGTTGCAGTGAGCCAAGATGGCGCCACCGCACTCCAGCCTGGCGACAGAGTAAGACTCTATCTCAAAAAAATAAAAAAGAATAAGAAAATAAATTATGTGTTTAATTACTTTTTGAGTACCATGCTGCACACTTTACAATAACAAATCTAAATACTCCATTATGCATCCCCTGTCAAAATAATGACAACTTTTAGAAACAAAAGAAGAAACAGAACCACACATCCTTGGCTGGTGAACATTTTCTGACCCTTCCCAAAGGGTTTCTCTCAGGTCAGGGTTGAGCTAGTCTCTTTCATCTACCACATCCAGGCAGCCCGGGAAGATGTGTCACCCTGATTAAACATAACCCCCTGAAGTCAAGAGGCCTGGGGCTAAGAGGTAAAAAGTTATTTTCTTTCTTTAGGATCACGGTATTTCCTGTCCCTAGGAGAAGGAGAAGGGAACAAAGTGTTTTACTTCACTAAGGATAGGGGATGGGTATAGTGACAGGGAAGGGTGTGGCTCTCAGTCCACTTCAGGGGACGAAATCCTGCCAAACCTGACCAATGTCCACTTGCTGGAGGCTGGTTAGAGCTGAATGTTTAGGCTCTGAAGATATGAACATTCAACTCTAGAAGTTAAAGGTGACAAATTGTTCTGAATCCAAATATTTCAAAGTCATAACTTTTTCTTAAACTTACTCCCCTTGGATTCTAATTGGAAAACTGGAGAGAGGCCTGGTACAGTGGCTCATGCGTGTAATCCTAACCCTTTGGGAGGCCGAGGCAGGAGGACTGCTTGACCCCAGAAGTCTGAGACCAGCATCACCAAAATGGTGAAACCCGATCTCTACTAAATATACAAAAACATTAGCCAGGAACTTGGTGGTGGGCACCTGTAATCCCAGCTACCTGGGAGGCTGAGGAAGGAGAACTGCTTAAACCTAGGAGGCGGAGGCTGCAGTGAGCTGAGATCGTGCCCTGCACTCCAGTCTGGGTAACTCAGCAAGACTCTGTCTCAGGGGAAAAAAAAAAAAAAAAAGGCCAGGCATGATAACTTACACCTGTAATCCCAGCACTTTGGGAGGCCCAGCTGGGCACATTACAAGGTCAAGAGATCGAGACCATCCTGGCCAACATAGTGAAACCCCGTTTCTACTAAAAATACAAAAATTAGCTGAGTGTGATGGTGTGCGCCTGTAGTCCCAGCTACTTGGGAGGCCGAGGCAGGAGAATTGCTTGTACCTGGGAGGCCAAGGTTGCAGTGAGCCGAGTTCGCGCCACTGCACTCCAGCCTGGTGCTGGCAACAGAGTGAGACTCCGTCTTGAAAGAGAGAGAGAGAGAAAGAGAGAGAAGGTGGGGTGGTGAGGGGGAGAGGGAAAGAAAAAGAGAGAGAGAGACAGACACTGAGGTGAGGCGTGGTGGCTCATGCCTGTAATCCCAGCACTTTGGGAGGCCAAGGCAGGCAGATCACGAGGTCAAGAGATCGAGACCATCCTGGCCAACATGATGAAACCCTGTCTCTGCTAAAAATACAAAAAATAAAATAAAATAAAATTAGCTGGGCATACCGACACCTGTAGTCCCAGCTGCTCGGGAGGCTGAGGTAGGAGAATCACCTGCACCTGAGGTGGAGGTTGCAGAGAGTTGAGATCGCACTATTGCACTCCAGCCTGGCAGCAGAGCAAGACGGTGGCAAAGCGAGACTCAGTAAGAAAAGGGACAGAGGGAAGGAAGGGAGGGAGGGAGGAAAAGAAGAAAATTCCCAGTGTACTCCCAAATCAATGTAGTCAACCCAACTACTTCCTGGATGCCTACCATGAACTCAACAGATAGAAATACAAGATAGTTGTTTTTTTTTCAGAGCTTTCAGCGTAGTTTGGAAGATAAGACAAAAGCACCTAAAACTAACAGTGGCTTGTGTGGCACAATCTCTACTGGTTACAGGCCTTTTGGGGTGAATATGTTGACTGGGATGGGAACAGAGAACATGCTCTGAAAAATCAAGACCCTGAATTACATGAAGAGGTTGGAACATTGCTACAGAGCACCTTGAAAGCCCTTGGATTAGACTGTAGTAAGGAGACGAGGAAGGCTTTCAAGCAGGTGAGTGACATGTATTATCTCTCCTACGAAGCCACAAGGTCCTCATAGGACAGGGAACGCATAGTATAGAAACCATTCTCACACACAATATTTGTCCCTGAGCCTTTGCTAGGCTTGGAAGTAGGACAAAGGCCATGAAAGCAGTACCGTGGCACGGTTCACGTCCGACTGTGTAGGCAGAGTGCTAGTGGGCAGTTTGGAGTCACAAGCCGGGAGCTGGTATATCTACAAGTACAGCAGAGGTTGCAGGACCAGGTTAGCAAATGTGGGGCAGGGGGTCAGGGCTGCAGGTAGGGAGAAGTCCAACAATCAACCCCAAGCCAAAACAGGAAGTGGACTGATTCCCAGCACTGCATGCCTCTCATGAACAAACACAGCACTTTCACCAGATTCATGAAGTAAATAGTATGACCCTAGGAATAATGCTGTAAGATTAAGCCCAGAACTAATAAAAATACCCCTTTGGTGGCCTAAAGACCACTCCAATTCGATGAAGTAACCATGCCAGCATAGGACACACCTGTTCCAACTCAGAATTAAAATGTACAAGCAAAAGCAAAGGATTTCAAGCACATCTAGGAGCTTCCTGAGCCCAGCCCTCAGGCCTTGGGGCTTCTGTCTGAGCCTCTATGTATAGCCAGCTGCTCAACCACCCTTGAAGTCTCTCCTCTCAAGCTGTGGACCAAGTAGAAGAGAAAAAAAAAAGAAACAACAAAAAACAACAGCAACAACAAAAAGAGGATTTTAATGTAGCAATCAGTGATAGGACCGAAGTTAAAGAATGGCTTTGAGGCCGGGCGCAGTGGCTCAAGCTTGTAATCCCAGCACTTTGGGAGGCCAAGGTGGGTGGATCACGAGGTCAAGAGATCGAGACCATCCTGGTCAACATGGTGAAACCCCGTCTCTACTAAAAATACAAAAAATTAGCTGGGCATGGTGGTGCGTGCCTGTAATCCCAGCTACTCAGGAGGCTGAGGCAGGAGAATTGCCTGAACCCAGGAGGCAGAGGTTGCGGTGAGCCAAGATCACGCCATTGCACTCCAGCCTGGGTAACAAGAGCGAAACTCCGTCTCAAAAAAAAAAAAAAAAAAAAAAAAAGGCTTTGATTTTGTTGAAATTCCTACAGGTGTATTGAAAAGCAATCATAATGTTCATTAAAGACTCAACATTTGAGAAGGAAATGAGGGGAAATTGAAGATGACTGCTCCAGCCCTGCCTTGCATCAGTCGTCAACAAGTTCATTCTCACCCCAGAGCTTTGCATCTGTTTGTCTTCTGTCTGCAAAGACTGCCCCACAGATATCTACCTGGTTTGCTCCCTCACTTGATTCAGGCCTCTGCTAAAAATGCCACATTATTCTAGAACCAGAAATACCATTTGACCCAGTAATCCCATTACTGGGTATATACCCAAAGGAATATAGATTATTCTACCATAAAGACACATGCACATGTATGTTTACTGCAGTGCTATTTACAATAGCAAAGACATGTACGAACCCCCAGTGGTACTTACACCAACATACTGTTCTCTTTTCTTCTACAGTTATCACCATCTGACAGACTTTATGGTTTTGTTTTTGTTTTTTGAGGCATGCTGGAGTACACAGCACAATCTTGGCTCACTCCTACCTCTACTTCCCAGGTTCCAGTGATTCTCATGCCTCATCCTCCCCAGTAGCTGGGCTTACAGGCATGCACCACCAAACCGAGCTAACTTTTGTATTTTTTGTAGAGGTAAGGTCTCATTATGTTGTCCAGGTTGGTCTTAAACAAACCCCTGGGCTCAAGCAATCTTCCCACCTAGACCTCCAAAATGCCAGGATTACAGGCATGAGCCGCCATGCCCAGCTGGGTTTTTAAATTGTTTTCTCTCACTAAAATATAAGCCACATATCCTAAAACAGAACCTACTGCATAGGGGGATTTAAATAAATATGTATTAAGTGAAGACTATGTAAATTTAGAGCATTCAATAAATCAGTGTAATAACCAACATAAACTAATATGTAAAACAGCTAAAACAGATCAAATCCAGAGGGATAAGAACAGGGAATCACGACTGTCATCCCGATACGTTGGGAGGCCAAGGTGGGAACATCACTCGAGCCCAGGAGTTCAAACCAACACAGATAACATAGTGAGAATTCATCTCCATAAATAATTTAAAAATTAGGGCCAGGTGCTGTGGCTCATGTCTGCAATCCCAGCACTTTAGGAGGCCCAGACAAGCAGATCACTTGAGGGCAGGAGTTTGAGACCAGCCTGACCAACACGGAGAAACCCTGTATCTACTAAAAATACAAAATTAGCCAGGTGTAGTGGTGCATGCCTGTAATCCCAGCTATTCAGGAGGCTTAGGCAGGAGAATCGCTTGAACCCGGGAGGCAGAAGTTATGGTGACCCCAGATCATGCCACCGCACTCCAGCCTAAGCAACAAAAGTAAAACTATGCCTCAAAAAAAGAAAGAAAGAAAGAAAGAAATTAGGCTGGGCACAGTGGCTCATACCTGCAATCCCAGCACTTTGAGAGGCTGAGTGGGGCAGATCACCTGAGGTCAGGAGTTTGAGACCAGCCTCGCCAACACAGTGAAACCCTGTCTCTACTAAAAATACAAAAATTAGCTGGATATGGTGGTAGGCACCTGTAATCCCAGCTAATCAGGAGGCTGAGGCAGGAGAATTGCTTGAACCCGGGAGGTCGAGGTTGCAGTGAGCCAAGATTATTGTTCTAGCCTACGCAACAACAGCGAAACTCCATCTCAAAAAAAAAAAAAAAAAAAATAGCCCGGTGTGGTGGCACATGCCTATAGTCCCAGCTACTTGGGAGGCTGAGGTGGATGGCTCACTTGAGCCTGGGAGGTTGAGACTGCAGTGAGTTGAGATTCTATTGCTGCACTCCAGCCTGGGCAACAGAGTGGGACCCTGTCTAAAATTAAAAAAAATTTAAAAAAACAATTGTATCTCAACGTAGTTTTGATTTGCATTTCTCTAATGACCAGTGATGATGAGCATTTTTTTCATATGTTTGTTGGCCTCATGTGTGTCTTCTTTTGTAAAGTGTCTGTTCATATCCTTTGCCCACTTTTGAATGTGCTTGTTTTGTTTTTTTCTTGTAAATCTGTTTTAGTTCTTTATAAATTCTGGATATCAGCCCTTTGTCAGATGAGAATGGTGATCATCAAAAAATCTGGAGACAACAGATGCCAGAGAGGATGTGGAGAAATAGAAACACTTTTACACTGTTGGTGGGAGTGTAAATTAGTTCAACCATTATGGAAGACAGTGTGGCGATTCCTCAAGGACCTAGAAATAGAAATTCCATTTGACCCAGCAATGCTATTACTGGGTATATATATCCAAAGGATTATAAATCGTTTTACTATAAGGACACATGCACACGAATGTTCACTGCAGCACAGTTTACAATAGCAAAGACCTGGAACCAACCCAAATGCCCATCGATGATAGACTGGACAGGGAATATGTGGCACATATACCCCATGGAATATTATGCAGCCATCAAAAACGAGTTCGTGTCCCTTGTAGGGACATGGATGAACCTAGAAACCATTGTTCTCAGCAAACTGACACAAGAACACAAAATCAAACACCGCATGTTCTCACTCATAGGCAGGTGTTGAATAATGAGAACACATGGACACAGGGAGGGGAGCACTACACACTGGGGTCTGTTGGGGGGAAATAGGGGAGGGACAGTGGTGGGGTGGGGAGTTGGGGAGAGATAGCACGGGGAGAAATGCCAGATATAGGTGAAGGGGAGGAAGGCAGCAGTACCTATGCAACTATCTTTCATGTTCTTCACATGTACCCCCAAACCTAAAATGCAATTTTAAAAAATTGTAATAGGATATGGAAGGATGTTGTTCCCTATATTATATAAAGTAATAATACTGTTTTTAAAAAGCAGAATTTTAAAAAATATATAAAATGTTATTATTTATGATAGTCAACATTCTGAGCAACAGATCACCAAAGCTTATTCCTCTGACCTAAGTGAAATTTTGTACCCTTTGATCAATATCTCCTCCTTCCTCTCCACCCCCATTCCCCAGCCTCTGGTAACCACCATCTACTCTCTATTTGTATGAGTTCAACTTTTTAAGCTCCCACATATGAGTGAAAACATGCAATATTTGCCTTTCTGTGCCTGGCTTATTTTACTTAGCATGGTGTCTTCCAAGTTCATCCACGTTGCCACAAATGACAGAATTTCTTTCTTTTCAAAGGCTGAATAATATTCCATTGCGGATACATACCATAGTTTCTTTTCCCATTCATCTGAGGATGGATGTCTAGGTTGCTTCCATATCTTGGCTATTTGGAATAATGCTGCAATGAACAGGAGTGCAGATATGTCTTCTGCATATGAATCTAATTCCTCTGGATATATACTCAGAAGTGGGATTGCCAGATCATATGGCAGCTCTATTTTTAGTTTACTGAGGACCTCCATCTTGTTTTCTATAATGGCTATATCAATTTACATTCCCACCAAGGTAGAATTTTCAGTCAGATAAATGCCTGTGTGAAAATGCTCTCAAAAAAAAAAAAAAAGAAACACATAGCCGCGAGACTGAGAAAGTGACTATTTGTAGTTGTACTGTCAAGTACAGGATGCCAGCATCTGCACCTCTTCCTAAGTCTGTGTCCTCATGCTAAACAGTGAGCCCTTGGAGGCCCCTAACTGAGACTTACCCATCCTTGCATCCCTAGCTCTCAATACAGTGCCCAACAGACGAAGCCATTTATTAACTATTCAAGTGCATGAATGGAAGCAGGAAGAAGGATTTAACACGTTGAGCCAACATGTTAAAGAATAATTGTAAGTTAAATAACGATTGAGTAGGTTAAAAACTAGCAGCCAAAGAAACGAAACAAATTCTGTTTCTGATCCAGACTCAAGAACGAGCCCAGAGGCCAAACATATCATCTGGCTTCTTTCTCACTAGTTCCAAATAGGCCCCACTATTCATTTCTGCTCCCAGAGCAGAGGATCTTTACCTGTGGTCTACAGATGAAGACAGAAGCCAAGAGGCTGAAATTACAGTAGTTATCTGACTAGCTGCTAAGTCTTTTATTTAAATCATTAATAAAGAAGCACATAAAGAACTATATTACAATCTTTAAAAATACGTTGATAACTATATTCCTACATAACTGTATAATCCTATTTTAATGTACATATTTAAAAGTAAATTTTGGGGCCAAGAACGGTGGCTCACAACTGTAATGACTGCACTTTGGGAGCCCAAGGCAGGAGGTCAGAACTTCTGATCATGTTAGGTCAGAAGTTCAAAACAAGTCTGGCCAATATGGTGAAACCCTGTCTCTATTAAAAATCAAAACAAATTAGTTGGGTGTGGTGGCGCATGCCTGTAATTCCAGCTACTCAGGAAAGTCAGGCAGGAGTATCACTTGAGCCCAGGAGGCAGACTGTGCCACTGCACTCCAGCCTGGGCAACAGAGCAAGACTCCATCTCAATAAAATAAAATAAAATAAAATAAAATAAAATAAAATAAAAGTATATTTTAAGAAGCCAATCAAAGGCTTCCCCAATTTGCCAAAAGGCACTATGGAATGAAAACAATTAGGAACTCCACTCCTGTAATCCCAACACTTTGAGAGTGAGGCCGAAAGATCGATGGGGGCCAGGAGTTCAAGACCAGCCTAAGGCAATATAGTGAGACCTCATCTCTACAAAAAACTTAAAAATTAGCAGGGCATGACGGCGCGCACCTGTAGTCACAAAGGAAGATCACTTAAGACCAGGAGTTTGTGGCTGCAATGAGCTATGGTGGCACCACTGCATTCCAGCCTTACTTTGTCTTAAAAAAACAAAAATAAAACCTTCCAGCTCTAGAGAGAGAATATACAGGCAACTGGAAGACCTGTTCCTCTAGACCCAATAATCCTGTCAAGATAAAAACGGTTGATAAAGGACCCGCTGGGGGACTCTTGAGCAATCATGACCTCCTCTTCAGAGGTCACAACAGCCAGGAAGGGTAAGGCCTTCATCAGATGTACTCCAGATGTTTGATGGGCAAACATCAAAGGGAAAACAAGCATAATTCCAAAACAAGGCTATGAAATAAAATCATCCGAGACAGTTAAGAGGTTCTGAAGATGAAGCAATCACAAATCATCTAAAGATAAGAGAGAACTAAGAAAACTAGAATATCCTCCAAAAAATTTAATAAACACAGATATTGAAAAGGAAATGTAAGAGCATCTCCTCCCCCACTAGACTAAGCTCTTGAAGGAAAAAAACTCAGTCTCACTCATCTTTGCATTCCCATGACCAAGTACCACGTTTGACCTGCAGTAAGCCCTACATTTTTTAATGTAAAAGTAGCATAATCAGCCAGGCATGGTGGCTCACGTCTGTAAAGCGAGTACTTTGGGAGGCTGAGGCGGGCAGATCACCTGAGGTCAGGAGTTCAAGACCGGCCTGGCCAACATGATGAAACCCCATCTCTACTAAAAATACAAAAGTTAGCCAGGTGTGGTGGCGCACACCTGTAATCCCAGCTACTCAGAGGCTGAGGTGGGAGAATCACTTGAACCCAGGTGAGGTTGCAGTGAGCCAAGATAGTGTCCCTGTACTCCAGCCTAGGTGAGAGAGAGAGATTCTATCTTAAAAAAAAAAAAGTAGCATAATCAGTGTTAACTATAAAAAGGGGGCATTCATCTGTAGGAAAAGCATCACCCATATATATAAGGTTCTAAGAGAGGCAAGAGCAGTGCCACATAACAATGCAGTAAAAAAATGAAGAAATGGGCTGGGCGTGGTGGCTCAAGCCTGTAATCCCAGCACTTTGGGAGGCCGAGGCAGGTGGATCATGAGGTCAAGAGATCGAGACCATCCTGGTCAACATGGTGAAACCCCACTGCTACTAAAAATACAAAAAATTAGCTGGGCACTGTGGTGCGTGCCTGTCATCCCAGCTACTCAGGAGGCTGAGGCAGGAGAATTGCCTGAACTCAGGAGGTGGAGGTTGTGGTGAGCAGAGATCGCACCATTGCACTCCAGCCTGGGTAACAAGAGCGAAACTCCGTCTCAAAAAAAAAAAAAAAGAAGAAGAAGAAGAAATGTCTGGAATAATAAATGGGAAGTCTGGAACAGCAGTGACCTGTGGACTTGGTTCCACAGGCACTAGTTACATTATCATGTACATCTGAAATATTTTGTGATAACTTTTTTCTAATTTTAGAAGAAAATAAACAGGCTGAAGATTTTTAAAATTCTGCTCAGCGTACCAGGAAAAACAGAGAGAGAATCCAGCTGGTCAGGGTAAGAGGAACAATGTCAGTCCGTTGCTTTTCAGAAGAACTCAAATCTTACTTCGCTTCTAACATTTCCAACAAGAAATACTTCTTTCATTCATCTAGCCACATAACACCTGGCATTTCCATAGTGCTTTCCACGTGCTAAGCACGGTGCTGGGGGTAAGGGAATGAGTAACACTGGCAAGGCTCCTGCCTAACCTTACATTCAACGGGAAGAGGGGACGCACATCAAAAACAAAGAAGTAATATTCCTATTTGCAAGGAGGGTCTTAGCAGATGTAAGCAAGTTAAAATCAGCTCATACTCAATTACTGTGGTCCCTAATCCAGTGGCTGATGTCATAAGAGGGAAATCTGGATGCAGACACACACAGAACAAAGATGGCCATGTGAAGATGGAAGTGAAGACCGGAGTTATGTTGCCACAAGCTGAGAAATGCCACGGACTGCCAGCAACCATCAGAAGGCAGAAGAAAGGATTCTCTCCTTCAGAGGCAGCATGGTGCTGCCAACACCTGGACTTTGAACTTCTAGCTTCTAGAACTGTGAAAATAATACTGCTGCTGTAAGCCTTCAAACGTTTGTAATATGTAGTTACAGCAGCTTGGGAAACTAATACAGAAGCAGGTGGCAATGCAAGAAGCTGAGACTACAGATGGGAAAAGCAACTGGAAAGACACCCTATGGCTTCTCAACCCTTGCTTTAGTTACTTGCATCTGAAAACAGCCCAACTAAGAAGGCCACCAAATGACTGCTGCCAAGCACTCATGGATGCAGGACCACAGGTGGCACCCCACTCAGTATTTGTCTCTGATAGTACTTCTTGGCCAGGCTCAGTGGCTCATATCTCTAATTCCAGCACTCTGGGAGGCTGAGGCAGGCAGATCACCTGAGGTCAGGAGTTAGAGACCAGCCTGGCCAACATGGTGAAACCCCATCTCTACTAAAAAGACAAAAATTAGCCGGGCATGGTGGTGCATGTCTGTAATCCCACCTACTTGGGAGTTTGGGCCGGAGAATAGCTTGAACCGGGGAGGCAGAGGTTGCAGTGAGCAGAGATGATGCCACTGCACTCCAGCCTGGGCAATGCAGCAAGACTCTGTCTCAAAAAAAAAAAAAAAAAATTAGCTGAGCATGGTGGTGGGCTCCTGTAATCCCAGCTACTCAGGAGGCTGAGGTAGGAGAGATGCATGAACCCAGGAGGCGAAGGTTGCAGAGAGCTGAGATCATGCCATTGCACTCCAGCCTTGGCAACAGAACAAGGCCGTGTCTCAAAAAAAAAAAAAAAAGGGGAGGGGAGGGAAGGGAAGAAGGGAAGGGAGATGGGAGAAGGGAGAAGGAAGAAAGAAAAAGAAAAGGGAAAGGGAAAGGAAAGGAAAAGAAGAAAGGAAGGAAACAAGCACTTTTTGAGTTTGGAACAAAATCTCTCAGTCACATTCAGTGGATAATACATCTACGCACTGGCCCTATGTCTAACTTCCAGGACCACAGAAAACAAATACAAGCTATCACCTTCCTCATGACAACTTTTCACACTCTTCAATGAACAGCTATCATATTTTCTTGAAATTTCTTTTTCTCTTTTTTGAGACAGGGTCTCACTGTTGCCCAGGCTGGAATGCAGTGGTGTGATCACAGCTCAGTGCAGCCTCCACCTCCTGGGCTCAAGCAATCATCCCACCTCAGCCTCCCAAACAGCTGGGACTACAGGTGTACACCACCACGCCCAGCTAATTTTTTGAATTTTTTGTAGAGATGGGGTTTTGCTATGTTATCCAGGCTGGTCTTGAATTCCTAGGTTCAAGGGATCCTCCCATCTTGGCTTCCTAACGTGTTATGACTGCAGGCATGAGCCACTGCACCTGGCCTGAACAGAGAATAAATGTGACCTGTTTTATGAGAGATTTTCTGTTTGTTTTTTCACTTGTTTATTTAGTAAATCATGAAAATCTGTTTATCCAACCCACCAAAGCATGGCTAATAATATCCAACTGTTTGTGATTATGAACAATGGTGACTATGTGAGAAACATAATCAGGACTACTTAGCATAGAGGTGCACTGGCAAGAACTAACCATTTAGGGAATGCCCAAGCCTTTCTGTTGGTTTGTGATAACAGCACATGGAGCCTACTGTTACACAATGTTGCACTTAGGCTTTAGTGGGGCCCCTCTGGCTCTACATTGAGAACAGACTCAAGTGAAGCAAGGGTGGGCATGAGAAGACCAGTTAGGAGGCTGTTCCAGAAATCCAGGCAAGAGATGCTGGTGCTTGGACCTAGGTAATAGCAGCAGACGTGATGAAAAGAAAAGAGGTGGTGAGAATCTGGTCTGCTCCTAGTTTTCTGACAGGTCTAGAGCAGAACCAATGCAAGCTCTGGTCCATGGGCCAAATCTAGGCCACTGTTTTTGTGAGTGAAGTTTTACTGGAACAGTTATGCTTATTCGTTTACATATGAGTCTATGGCTGCTTTTGTGCTACAGAGCCGAGATAAATAGTTCTGACCTTACAGCCTCCAAAACCAAAAATATTTACTATCTGTCCCTAACAGAAAGAGTTTGTCAATCCCAGGCCTAGAAAACAGGAATTGTCATTTATTGAGATGGAAACCTGGAAGAAGATAAAATGTGAGGAAACAGCAAAGATTGGTTTGGGGCATGCTAGCTGTGAGATGCCTATTGACATCCAGGCAGAGATGTCAGGAAAGGTCCTGGCTGTGTGAGTCTGAGGTTCAAGGAGCAGGTCCAAGTTGGAGATATAAGCTTAGGAATCATCCAATGAGGGTAATTAAAGCCAGGACACTGGATGACATCAGTAAGAGAATAAACCTGGATGGAAAGGACAAGAGGTTAACTACTGGGCCCTCGAAGCCTAACATTTAGAAGTCAGCGAAATGAAAAGGAACCAGACAAAGAGTGAAAAAGGAACAGACAGAGACAGCATGAAAACGAGGAGAATGTCCTGTTCTGGAAGCCAAAAGAAAAACGTGTTTCCAGGAGAAGAGGGTGAAAGCCATGTCTAATGAGGCTGCTGGATCAGACCAGACAGTGACTCAGAGCAACCATGGGAGGCCTCGCCTGACTGGAGTTGATTCAGCAAAGGGTACAAGGGCAAAAGGGGATGGAGAGAACAGGCAACTCATTACAGCAGTTCTGTTGCAAAGGTTTTGGAGCAGAGATGTGGGGTAGAAGCTGGCAGGGGGAATTTTATCAAGAGAGTTCCTTTTGTTCATTCCCATGATGGGAAAAGTAATTGCATTATATAGGTTGTTAAAAAAAAAGTCCATATGATGAAGCAAGAGCAAAAAAGAAACTGCTGGAGTGAAGGCTGAGTAACTGAGGGGAGATGGGATCTAGGGTCCAGGCTTCAACAGGAACAGAGACAGTTTGTGCATAGCAAGAACTGGGCTCACATACAGGTAGGCAGACAGATGTGATAACTGGGGCTGATGGAGGTACCCTGCCTAGGTTCTGCCTGTGTCTGTTTTCTCAATGAAATATGAAGCCAGAGTTAAGTGTGGTGGCACATGACTATAGTTCCAGCTACATGGGAGACTGAGGCAGATGGATCATTTGAGCCTAGGAGTTTGAAGCTGTAGTACACTATGATCACACCTATCAACGGCCACCGCACTCCACGCTGGGCAACACAGTAAGACCCCATCTTCAGAAAAAAAAAAAAAAAAGAAAAGAAAAAGAAATGGGAAGCCAGGCCAGGACATCAGCTGAGAGAGTGAGCATGGAGAATGAGGTCCTGCACAGTGGAGAAGGTATGAAATTGATCAGCAGAGTGAGTGAAGTGGGGAACATGGTATAATTGCCTGCCAGTATCAAGAGTCTACTTGAGTTTGTGATCATGAATTTGATATTTTGTTGTTGCTCTTGCTGTTTTTGAGACAGAGTCTCATTCCATCACCCAGGCTGGTATGCAGTGGTACCATATTGGCTCACTGCAATCTCCACCTCCTGGGTTATGCAATTCTCATTCATCAGCTTCCCTTGTAGCTGGAATTATAAGCAGGCAGCATCATGCCCACCATTTTGTAATTTTTGTGAGACGGAGTTTTGCCATGTTGGCTAGGCTGGTCTTGAACTCCTGACCTCAAGTGATCTGCCCACCTTGGCTTCCCAAAGTGCTGGGATTACAGGCATGAGCCACTGCGCCCAGCCATGTGATCATGAATTTGAAATGAGACAGGTATTTCAAAAGTTTTCAATTAGTTCAAATGTTTCAAATGGTTCTGAGTTTTTCTACAGTCTTATTCCACTGAATGAGAGAGTAGGTGGGGAATGGGATTTTACCAGGATCCTGGTTTAAATAAGCGAGTGAGGCAAAGTGAGAGAGGGTCTCTCCAAGACAGATTCCAGCAATGGCCTGACCAGGGTGAGGCAAAGAGCACTGTTGTCAGTACTATACCCAAGGAAAAAAAACACATTTGGAACCCTGAACCCTTCAATCCTACCAGAAGACCAACAGAGCTTCTTAGAGATATACAGACAAGACTTTATAGGCAAGGGCATTCTTTATTACTGTTTTGGCTGAACCTCGCTGGATATAAACATTTTTATATATGTGGGGAGTAGTCTACATTGACACCCAATGAGAAGTACAGCAACAGAAACTCTGCAAATACTTTCAATTGACACACGATTCTAGATCAAGTAGACAGATGATTTGGAAGGCTATCAAATTATCAGATGGTATTATAATCAATGGAGGCCTCTTAGCACCCACTTTACTCAAGCATAATCCAAAGTAATTATAAAATAATAACAACTACATGACAATATTATGTTTGATAGAAAAGTTCACAAAGAGAGATGTTTTCAAATATACAGTATCAAGAAATATTATTTTCCAACAAAGACAGTCCTGGATATCAAGCATCAGCTCATTTATTATAAAGAAAGAAACTTTTGCCATAGCTGAATAGTTGTCAATGAGATCGTTCTAAAACATCCTATGAGGGAGTCTTATCCTCTGAAAAGTTAGAGAAAAGTTCTGTGCCAATGTAGAATGAAGACGAGGCAATCTGCAATTAGAGGTTTTCATTTTGACCATTATTTTTATCTTGCATTTTCAGATTATTTTTATCTTAAAACCATCAACCAAATTCATAAAATCAGCAGAACCAAATTCAGTCTTAATCATCTTGTCATCAGAGATAATACCTAAACCTGTTTGGAAAAAAAAAAGATGGAAGTTATGGAAAGAAAAGCAATTGGTTTTAACAGCTTGCAATAAAAAAAAAGGCAGTAACACAACATGCTGCAATGATATTTAAACTACTGCTTGGAGGACTTTAAAGAGCTGATGTCTGCTTCATTTTAATCTGTTGTAGAAACATCAGAACCAACAGCTAGACAATCCCAGGTTGAATCACAAAAGAATCCCAGGTATGAAGCTCATCAGGCTTACCTGATGCACCTATTGGGGAGGTAGCTGGGGTCATGTTGTGGACATTGAGACCAAGACTCTGAGAGGGTCCTGGGGCTGATGCCGCTATGGGAGGTCCCGGGGGGTTCTCCCTCTGGGGAGAAGTGAGTGGGGTGGTTGGCTGAGAGGTCTGTCCACCAGCAAGTCGTGCAAGGCGCCTCCGTCGAATCTACAACATAAGGGGAAAAGGGCATTCCATAAATAAACAGCAGAAACACAGTTCTGCCAGAGAATCACATTATCCATAAGCATTCCAGAGAGCTTAACAACTAAATATGTCTTGAGCAAAAGTACTCTTCTGAGAGAATAACTCGCTCTATCAGTATTCTTACAAGCTCTACTACCTCCGTTTTTAACAACTATATTTTGGCCAGGTACAGTGGTGCCTGCCTATAGTCTCAGCTAGTTTGGAGGCTGAGGTAGGGGGATCTCGTGAGCCTAAGGAGTTCAAGATCAGCCTGAGCAAAACAGTGAGACCCCACCTCTAATTCATACATACATAAATACATACATATATACTGTATCTTTGCTTTACAGTCTGTTTATCATACCTCCTTGGCTGATATGGTGAATTTACAGTAAACATACTATGCTTTTTTTTTTTAGAGAGAATCTGTCTCTATCACCCAAGCTGGAGTGCAGAATTTCAGTCGTAGCTAACTGCAGTCTTGAACTCCTGGGCCCAAGTAATCCTCCTGCCTCAGCCTCCCAAGTATCTAAGATTACAGGTGTGTGCCACCATGCACAGCTAATTAATTTTTTTAATTTTTGGCAGAGATGAGGTCTCACTATGTTGCCCAGGCTGGTTTCAATCTCCTGGCCCCAAGCGATCCTCTCACCTCGGCCTCCTGGAGTACTAGGATTATAAGCATGAAGCACCACAGCCAGCCTACGCTTCTAACACACTAAAGCTTGCTATTATTTAAATAAAATGACCTAACTCGATCATTTCAAATAGGTAAGATTTAAAAAGAAATGGCCAGTTGGCCGGGCGTGGTGGCTCATGCCGGTAATCCCAACACTTTGGGAGGCCAAGGTGGGCAGATCACGAGGTCAGGAGTTCAAGACCAGCTTGACCAACATGGTGAAACCTCGTCTCTACTAAAAATATAAAAATTAGCCGGGCGTGGTGACACATGTCTGTAATCCCAGCTACTCAGGAGGCTGAGGCAGGAGAATCACTTGAACCTGGGAGGCAGAGGTTGCAGTGAGCCAAGATCACAACACTACACTCCAGTCTGGGCAACAGAACAAGACTCCATCTCAAAATAAATAAACAGTCAATTTAATCCACTAAAACAATGAGAAACAAAAGTTACACTAAGATACAAATTTAACCATCACTTGAAGGAGGAAAATGATCAGGTTTTTACTTGATTGCAATAAAAATATAATCTGCCACTTCTTCCTTTTAACATACAATTAAAGAGCAACAGCTTATTAAAAGAGAGAAATTAATCCATTAATTGAAAATACATTTGTTGAACTCCTACTAACAGCAGGGCCTCTGAAAAAGCTTTCTAGTAGATTTACCCATGTCCCCTGAGCAAAAGAAGCCAGACATAAAAAAACATAGACTGTATGATTCCATTTCTATAAAGTTTGAAAATAAGAAAAACTAAACTATACCATTAATTTGGATAATGGTTATCCTTGGTGGGAAGGGGGCAAAAAGAAGCTTGGGAGAGGCAGGAGTGAGATTCTAGGGGTCTGGTAATGGTGTTTCTTTTTTTTTAATTTTAGGTAGATACTAGTATCACAGGTGGGTTCACTTTATGAAAATTCACTGGGTTGTATACTTACAACTATGAGTAACCAGGTCATGGGTATTCACCTTATTCTTCTTCATGATTTATATGTTAAATATAGTCTTCTGTATAGAATGTAATTTTTTTTTTGAGACGGAGTTTTGCTCTTGCCACCCAGGCTGGAGTTCAATGGCACCATCTCGGCTCACTGCAACCTCCCCCACCCAGGTTCACCTCCCGCCTCAGCCTCCCAAATACCTGGGACACCTAATTTTTAATTTTTTGTAGAGATGGCATCTCGCCATGTTGCCCAGCAGGCTGGTCTCAAATTCCTGAGCTCAAACAATCCTCCCACCTAGGCCCCTCAAAGTGCTGGGATTACAAGTATGAGTGCCATGCTGGGCCAAGTTTCATTATCTTACAGACGTAAAATTTAGGAGCTCATGGTTGATTTCTAATTCAAATTTAACCTTTATTACTGACTACTTTACTTATCTGGAGCCTATCTGGATAAGTCACTTAACACTCTGTGCTTCAGTTTCTGCACAATGGACATCTGTACAATGAGCATGAAATTAGCAGCTGAGCATAGTCGCTCTTGCCTGTAATCTCAGCATTCTGGGAGTCCAAGGCGGATGAATCATTTGAGGTCAGGAGTTCGAGACCAGCCTGGCCAAAAAGGCAAAACCCTATCTCAACTAAAAATACAAAAATTAGGCCGGGCGTGATGGCTTATGCCTGTAATCCCTTGAAAGGGCAAGGCAAGCGGATCACAAGGTCAGGAGTTCAAGACCAGCCTGGCCAACACAGTAAAACCCCATCTCTATTAAAAATACAAAAATTAGTTGGGTGTGGTGGTGGCACGTTCCTATAGTCCCAGCTACTCCGAAGGCTGAGGCAGGAGAATTGATTTAAACTGGGAGGCGGAGGTTGCAGTGAGCTAAGGTGGCACCATGGCACTCCAGCCTGGGCACAGGTTGAGACCCTATCTCAAAAAAAAAAAAAAAAAAAATTAGATGGGCATGGTGGAACACAACTGTAATCCCAGCTACTCAGGAGGGTGAGGCAGAAGCATCACTTGAACCCAGGAGGAGGAGGCTGCAGTGAGCTGATATCACACCACTGCACTCCAGCCTGGGCAATGGAGACTCCATCTCAAAAAATAAGAAGAGAAAGCAGTATCTTCCTCATAGAGTTGTGAGAAATCACCACCCTGTCCCTTTCCCTACTTACTTTTTCCTCCATGGCTCTCATCTGCCCTGTGACATGTGTAATATATTTATTTGTGTACTGCTTAGTTACCGTCCCCCTACTTGAAGTTTCTTAAAGGGAAGGACTTCTGTTCCTCTTTCTCTGACAGATCACCAGTGCCTAGAACAGTGCCTGGGACATGGTAGGTGCTCTCTAAACATTTGTTGAATAAATAAAAAATACTAGAAAAATGTACTGAACATAAAACTGACTAATTTATGAGCCAACAATAATTATCATTATCATTGAAAGAGCATATCTATTATTCTTGGCAAAAACATGAAGTCACCTTAAACCTGAATGCCAAGTTCAGCCCAAGATGTTAAATTCAGATGTTCTACTCAGTGATATAAACAGAGAATAAATGTTCTGACTCACTGCAATACGGGGTTGAAGAAAGAAAGGATTCTAAGGTTTCCAAAAAGGTTGAAGAATCAAGACTTTGTGAAGCATATTGTGGACTGTTAAGCAGGAAGAAAGAGTTAAGAGACAGAGGCAGGGCCATAGACGATATAAGGGGTAGGAGAAGACTGGGGAAATACATCCTGCCTCATCTTAAATATCTGCTGGAAACATTAGGAAGAGCCATGCATGGGGCAGTGTTCCGGGCTCCCCACAGCAGGGCTCTCAGCAGAGGACAAGGCCCTTTGGTGGTCTGACCGCCTTCTACACTGGTGGTAGCTTTGAACTGGTTTAGCAAACTGAGGCCCTGGGAATATCTGGATAGGGGACTCACAAGAGAATGGTTTTATGCAATCACAGGTATTAAGGCTTTAACTCCGGCCTGGGCAACAAGGCGAAACACCAACTCTACTAAAAATACAAAAACTGGGCCAGTTGCAGTGGCTCATGCTTGTAATCCCAGCACTTTAGAAGGCCGAGGTGGGCGAGATCACTTGAGGACAGGAGTTCAAGACCAGCCTGGCCAGCATGCTGAAACCCCATCTCTACTAAAAATACAAAAATTAGTCAGGCATGGTGGTGGGCACCTGTAAACCCAGCTATTCGGGAGGCTGAGGCAGGAGAATCACTTGAACCTGGGAGGCAGAGGCTGCAGTGAGTCAAGACTGTGCCACTACACTCTAGCCTGGGCAACACAGCAAGACTCTGTCTTAAAAAAGAAAAGAAAACAAAACAAAAAAACTGAGTCAGGAAATCACCTGAGCCTGCGGGGGTGAAGGCTGCAGTGAGCCATGAACTCCAGCCTGTGAAATATAGTGAGACCTGGTCTCAAAAAAATAAAAAATAAAAGTTTATCTAATTAATTTGATTACTAAGAGATGCAACCTCACTTTTTGTCACAAACAGAACATAAGGGATAGACACCAAAAATAGTCACAACACATCAAAATATGATTAAACATTTTTCTCTTTGTTTACTTTTTTAACATTAAGCCTGGAGGATTGGCATAATCTTCCTCAAGTTAAACAAAAGTCCTTTTTAAGAGAATTTTGTTTTCCCATATCTCACAGAGAAAAAAACAAAAGCATATAAAAAAAGACTTCCAATTCCTCAATTTATGTCCTAAACCACAACTCAAAGCCGCACATACTAATCATGAAATCTCATTCCTAGAGTTTTTCCTGTCTTGTCTGTTTCAGTTATTTCACAAATGATGCTAAAATAGGGCTTTCTCCTAATTTGTTATATCACGAAGCAGCACTTCCTACCCTCACGTTCCTGATGAACTAAAAATAGATTCAAAACAGCGAAGGCCATTGTGATTTCAGGCAGAAGCTAAGACAGAATGAACCAAACTGTTCCTCTTATTTTTAGCAGTGTGTGGGGAAAAACACCCATAAAAACATTGATATAAGGTTAATAAATAGTCATTCTACTCAAGCAACTTACTTTTCTACTTTTAAAAAAAATTAAATTCCAATATAAAGATAAATAATTGCAAATCCTTCCTCTTTGGGGTAGTCTCCTTATAAAGATAAAGATAACTCCTAGTAAAATAAATAAATAACTCCTAGTTTTATTATTGGTTTTATTTTCTTTTTTCACAGCTGGCCACATTTAAAACTTACTAAATGCTATGACAATTTCACAATATGCCTAATCTAAGTCCAACAATGTTTCTCCAGAAAATGCATTTACATCCAAACATCACAGCTTTGTGATCTAAACTTTGTCGGTTTACTTTTAAAAAAAAAATATCATGGTCAGATGCAGTGGCTCAAATCTGCAACCTCAGCACTCTGGGAGGCTGAGGCAGGGGGATCACTTGAGCCCACAAGTTCAAGACCAGTCTGGGCAACATGGTAAGACCACCTCACCTCTACAAAAAAATTAAAAATTAGCTGGGCATGGTGGCACGCATGACACATAATGCCAGCTATCAGGGAAGCTGAGGCAGGAGGTCAATACTGCCGTGAGCTATGCTTGTACCATTGCACTCCAGCCTGGGTGTCAGAGTGAGACCCTACCTCTAAGTAGAAAGAAAAGGGAAAGAAGGAAGGAAGGAAGGGAGGGAGGGACAGACAATGATATACGTTATATTTCACTTTGATGTCTACTGCTTTTAAAATGAGGTATATTTATGTTATGCGTATATTACCACATTTTTTAAAAAACTGAATTGAAAAAGCCGGTTGTAAAGGGTACACATAGTGATTCCATTTATTTTTAAAAAGGATGTAGATTTACATTATAATGAACATTATCAGTGCAAATTATACATAAATGCAAATGGCAATGACATGATAAATTTCCATTTTCCTCATCTTTCTTCTTTCACATATTTTCTGATGAAAACAATAAAAAACATTATTATTTCCCTCTATGCCTACCATGGGAAAACATTCAGATGAAAGTGCAGCCTTGCTCTGTATCGTCTTCACTCCAAGACCCAGGGTGACAGAGCAGCTTCTGTTGGGAACACTAGCAATCACCCAGGCAAAGGGCAAGAGGAAGGGCAAACTCCACCCTGGCCCAGCAGTGGCACATTCAATTCTGTTCTGGTTTCACTGGCCAAAACAAGTCACAGGGCTGAAACTACCCCCAGCAGGGTGGGGAAACAGATCCTTCCCCAGACAGGGGTAGTGAATATGTGGACAACAATACAGTGAGGTCTAGCAGTCCCCTCTTCCTTCAACACACAGCTGGGCACGGGTGGTCGCTTGCTGTGGAGTTGTGCCTTCCTCCTCCGCATGCTCCTCCCCTCCGCTTGCCCCATAACTGCTCTATATCCTGCCCCGCACCTGGCTCTTTGCTCAAATGTTATCTTCTCAATGAAGCCTTCTCTTCCTTCCCCCTAGTTCCCATCTGCTTTAGTGGTTCTCTATACTTTCAAATAGTTTAGCCAAAACCAACAAGTATGTGTGTGTGTATACTTGTATACACACACATATTTATATACAGAAAAAGCAAATGTGGCAAAAAATAAACTGATGAATCTAGGTGAGTCATTCAAATTTTCTGCAGATTTAAAATTTTTCAGGGCAGGGCGTGGTGGCTCACACCTTAATCCCAGCACTTTGGGAGGCTGAGGCAGATGGATCATGAGGTTAGGAGTTCAAGACCAGCCTGACCAATATGGTAAGACCCTGTCTCTACTGAGAATACAGAAATTAGCCAGGCGTGGTGGCACGAACCGGTAATCCCAGCTATTCAGGAGGCTGAGGCAGGAGAATAGCTTCAACCCTTGGAGGTTGCAGTGAGCCGAGATCGAGCCACTGCACTACAGCCTGGGCAACAAAGCGAGACTCTGTCTCCAAAAAAAAAAAAAAAAAAAAAGCTAGGAATGGTGGCAATCGCCTGTAAACCCAGCTACTCAGGAGGCCAAGGCAGGAGAAATCGTTTGAACCCAGGAGGTGGAGTTGCAGTGAGCCAAGATCATGCCACTACACTCCAGCCTGGGCGATACAGCGAGTCTCTGTCTCAAAAAACAAAAAATCAGAATAGAAAGTTGAGGGAAAAGTTAGACCCACCAGCATGGCTTTTATTTTTTTCTCTAGCCATGTGCGGCTGCACACAGTAGGCACAGAGACAGCCTAGCCAGGGTAGCTGAGAGAGGAAAAGGAAGACACAAGGTGACAGAGAGTGGAATGGAAGGGAAACGATCATGATGCAGACACAGGAAGCCCTGGTAGCACCTGGATTCTTGATTCCCGTCTTCCTGTGACCCAGCTATCTTTCTGTCCCTAGGTTCGGAAAGAAGACTCCTGTATCCTTAAAATAAATCCCATTTTTGGCTTAAGCTCAATAAGGTGTTACACTACTTACTGTACGTATGCGTAGAAATACTTCCATTCCCCAGAGATGCGACCAGCAGTTTGCTTGTGCATGGAGTATCACCTTACTTTTTCCCACTTCCTTAAATTAGGTTTTCGGGGTTCAAATTCATTTATGCTAACTGTGTATTCATGTAATAACTGAATCATCCCAGAGAGCAATTTTGAAAATCTAGCAACATATAAATGCTATGTGCTTATTATGTGACTTGAGTTTCTTTTTCAGGACAGGTAGGGGTCAGGCAGATGAGGGACAAATGAGTGCCGGCAGAGGTCGGGAGACTTTGTGAGCACACACACTGTTTAGGGAACGCTGAGCAGTTGGTAAGAATGAGTGTGTGTGGACATGGTGAGACACAGGCAAGAAAGGCAAGCAGCAACAAGCTCGTGACGAGCTGTGAATACCATCCTAAGACTCTGAACTTGTTCAGGAAGGCAAGGAAGAGTCTGAAAGATTTAAGTAGGGGAATAACTGGGTAAGATGTACCTTTTTTCATTTTCTTTTTTAATTGAGACAGAGTTTCGTTCTTGTTGCCCAGGCTGAAGTGAAATGGCACGGTCTCGGCTCACTGCAACCTCCACCTCCTGGGTTCAAGGATTACAGGTGTGAGCCACCTCGTCCAGATGTACCTTTGAAAACAAATCACTCTAGCTGCTGTGTGGAGAATGAATGGAGGCAGGCCACAAGCAAGCCTGAGCAATGGACATGGGAAAGGGACAGCTCCAGAGATACTTCATGTGTATCCCCAACAGAACTTGGCTGTTATTTGGAAATGAAAAGTGAGGAAGATGGAGAATCTAGATTTCAGGCCTGGATACCTAAATGAATGGTAAAATACCCTAAAATTGAGAATACAGAAGGAGATTTTTTTTTTTTTTTTTGAGACAGAGTCTCGCTCTGTCACCCAGGCTGGAGTGCACTGGCGTGATCTCAGCTCACCGCAACCTCTAGCTTCCGGGTTCAAGTGATTCTCCTGCCTCAGCCTCCTGAGTAGCTGGGACTGCAGGTGGGTGCTACCATGCCCGGCTAATTTTTCATATTTTTAGTAGAGACGGGGTTTCACCGTGTTAGCAAGGATGATCTCAATCTCCTGACCTTGTGACCTTTTGGCCTCCCAAAGTGCTAGGATTACAGGTGTGAGTCACCAAGCCCAGCCCAGGAGATTTTAAGAAGATGGGTTATGACTAGATTACCAAGTATGAGGTATCTGGAAGAACTGCCAACCCAAAATGTCCTATAGCTGCCAACATCTGTTTTGTTTTTGTTTTTGCTTTTTTGGGACAGAATTTCATTCTCTGTCACTCAGGCTGGAGTGCAGAGGCGCAATCTCAGCTCACTGCAACCACTGCCTCCTGGGCTTGAGCAATTCTCCTGCCTCAGCCTCTTGAGTACCTGGACTATAGGCATGCACCACCACACCTGGCTAATTTTTGTATTTTTATTAGAGACGAGGTTTTGCCATATTGGCCAGGCCAGTCTCGAACTCCTAACCTCCGGTGATCCCCCTGCCTCAGCCTCCCAAAGTGTGCCCAGACCCAACATCACTACTCTCTTGTTTGAGGAAAGACTTAAAGTGATTAACACAAAGTACATTTAAAGGTTGGGTGCAGGGGTTTACGCCTGTAATCCCAACACTTTGGGAGGCCAAGGGAGGTGGATTACCTGAGGTCAGGAGTTCAAGATCAGCCTGGCCAACATAGTGAAACCCTATCTATACAAAAATCAGCTGGGTATGGCAACTCATGCCTATAATCCCAGCTACTTGGAAGGCTGAGGGTAGAGAATCACTTGAGCCCAGGAGACGGTTTCAGTGAGCTGAGATCACACCATGGCACTCCAGCCTGGGTGACAGAGCAAGACTCCATCTCAAAAGAAACAAACAAACAAAAAAAGAAACATTTGTATTTTCAATTTAATTAAATTAACAAATTTAATTCAAAGAGATAAGTAAATTAGGACAGAAGTAAGATGATGGTAGAAAAAAAAAGAAAAGACAAAGCCAGGAGTGAGATCAGCACACACTACACACTTAGAGCAACACGGTAAGTAACTGACAGCCCTCCTCAACATCTGCGGATGCTTAATGGCAAAACACGATTCAACCGAACAAGTTTTAGAGCAGCCTGAATGAAGAGATCACGCATTAGCTTTGCTGGTGCAGCTTGATTTCAGGGTAGAGTTGAGAGTACCTAGGGCAGGGGTTCAAATCCTGGGACCCATGAAGGCCAGGAGGACCTTCAATGCTCTCAAGATTTTCAAGGATGGGCCGGGCACAGTGGCTCATGCCTGTAATCCCAGCACTTTGGGAGGCCGAGGCTGGTGGATCACGAGGTCAAGAGATTGAGACCATCCTGGTCAACATGGTGAAACCCCATCTCTACTAAAAAAAAAAAAATACAAAAAATTAGCTGGGCACAGTGGTGCGTGCCTGTAATCCCAGCTACTCAGGAGGCTGAGGCAGGAGAATTGCCTGAACCCGGGATGCAGATGTTGCGGTGAGCCAAGATCCCGCCATTGCGCTCCAGCCTGGGTAACAAGAGCGAAACTCCGTCTCAAAAAAAAAAGATTTTCAAGGAGGTCTCTTACTCCAAAAAAATTTTAAAAGATGACTCTCCCAGGGAATGCCCTTCACTCAATCCTCGATAAAAATTTGCTCTCTAGGAGGAACAATCCAAGATGGCTGACCGCTAACATCTCAAGATTGTAGCTCCCAGTGAAAATGCAGAGAACGAGAGGATGCCACACTTTCAGACAAATTTTGGTCGCTCACGGAGCAGAAGATTCCCAGTGGAGGAGCTGCATGGGTTGCCAGTGTGACTCTTGTGGCCGGCGCAGCGGTTTTGCCGGCACCTCGGCGCAGCAGCTCTTGGAGCAGAGTAAATGGGACTGGTTCCCCTTCTGACCAAGGTTTAGAGGAACAGCACGGGTTGCCAGCGTGACTCCTGTGGCCGGCGCAGCGGTTTTGCTGGCACCTCGGCGTGGCAGCTCTCGGTGCACAGTAAACAGGACTGGTTCCCCTTCTGACTGAGGTTTGGAGCTGCGGGAAGGCAGAGTTACCTATACGGACTCAAGAAGGAAGTCAGACTGGAGATTCCCAGGCAGAAAAGCACCATCAGTCTTAACGCCGCTGTTTTGGCCGGCACAGTGGGTTGATCATATTTTGGCCCTGGGAATTAACAACTTGGACGTCTACTCAGAGACCTAATTTGAAATGTGGTAATTACAAAGACGACAGGTAGATAAACTTACAATGATGGGAAGAAACCAGCATAAAAAGGCTGAGAATACTCAAAATCAGAATGCCTCTCCCTCTAAAGAGGATCATAGTCTCTCATCAACAAGGGAACAAGGCTTGATGGAGAACAAGTGCATCCCAATAACAGAATCAGGCTTCAGAACATGGATAATAAGAAACTTCTGTGAGTTAAAAGAACACGTTGTAGCCCAATGTAAAGAAACTAAGAACTTTGAAAAAAGGTTTGAGGAAATCCTAATGAAAATAAACAATTTAGAGAGGAATATAAGTGAATTAATGGAACTGAAGAATACAATACGGAAACTCCAAGAAGTATGCACAGGTTTAAACACTTGAATTGTTCAAGCAGAAGAAAGGATATCAGAGGTCAAAGTTCAACTTAATGAAATAAAACGAGAAGACAAGAATAGAGAAAAAAGGATAAAAAGGAATGAGCAAAGTCTCCAAGAAATGTGGGACTATGTGAAAAGACCTAATTTATGTTTGATAGGTGTACCTGAATGCGACGGAGAGAATGAATCCAAGCTGGAAAATATTCTTCAGGATATTATTCAGGAAAATTTTCCTAAACTAGCAAAGCAGGACAATATTCAACCCCAGGTAATACAGAGAACACCACAAAGATATTCCTCAAGAAGAGCAACCCCAAGGCACATAATCGTTAGATTCACCAGGGTTGAAACGAAGGAGAAAATACTAAGGGCAGCCAGAGAGAAAGGTTGGTTTACCCACAAAGGGAAGCCCATCAGACTTACAGCAGATCTCTCAGCAGAAACTCTACAAGCCAGAAGAGAGTGGGGGCCAATATTCAACATCCTTAAAGAACAGAACTTTCAGCCCAGAATTTCATATCCAGCCAAACTAAGCTTCACAACTGAAGGAAAAATAAAATCTTTTATGAACAAGCAAGTACTCAGAGATTTTATTACCACCAGGCCTGCTTTACAAGAGCTTCTGAAAGAAGCATTACACATAGAAAGAAACAACCAGTATTAGCCTTTCTAAAAATATACCAAAAAGTAAAGAGCATCAACATAAAGAAGAATTTACATCAACGAATGGATAAAACAGCCAGTTAACATCAAATGGCAGTAATCCTAAATTTAAATCGACTAAATCCCCCAATCAAAAGATACAGCCAAAATCCAACATGCTACATCCAGATCCATTTCACATGCAAGGATACACAAAGACTCAAAACAAAGGATGGAGAAAGATTTACCAACCAAATGGAAAGCAAAAATAAATAAACAAATAAATAACAGGAGTTGCAATTCTTGTATCTGATAAAATAGATTTTAAAGCAACAAAGATATAGTGGCAAAAGGATCAATGCAGCAATAAGAGCTAACGATCCTAACACCCAGATACATAGAGACTTAGACTCAGTGAGACAGAAAATTAATAAGGATATCAAGGACTCGAACTCAGATCTGGAACAAGTAAACTTAATAAATATTTATAGAGCTCTCCACTTTAAACACACAAAATAAACATTCTTGTCAATACCACATCACACCTACTCATAGGTTTAAATGAAATATTGATTGGCCATTATTAATACCCATTTTTTAGAATAAAAGCAACATTTCCGTTCTCTCTCCCTCTTTTTCTTCCTCTTTCTTCGTCTTCTTCACTTTTTTTTCTTTCCTTCTCTCAAAAAAAAGAAAGAAAGAAAAGAAAAGAAAAAGAGGCCGAGTGCGGTGGCTCAAGCCTGTAATCCCAGCACTTTGGAAGGCTGAGGCGGGTGGATCACGAGGTCAAGAGATCGAGACCATCCTGGTCAACATGGTGAAACCCCATCTCTACTAAAGATACAAAAAATTAGCTGGGCACAGTGGCACGTGCCTGTAATCCCAGCTACTCAGGAGGCTGAGGCAGGAGAATTGCCTGAACCCAGGAGGCGGAGGTTGCGGTGAGCCGAGATGGCGCCATTGCACTCCAGCCTGGGTAACAAGAGCAAAACTCCGTCTCAAAAAAAAAAGAAAAAGAAAAGAAAAAGAAAAAAGAAATCAACTTGTAGACCTCTAGATCCATGTCGGCAATGTCTCTCTCATTGCCTGATTTCCTTCCTTCTTTTCTCTCTCCCTCCCTCCCTCTCTCCCTCCCTTCCTTCCTCCCTCCCCCCTCCCTCCCTTCTTTCCTCCCTCCCTTCCTCCTTTCCTCCCTTCCTGCCTTCCTCAAAAAAAAAAAAAAATTAAAAAAAAAAAAAAATTTGTTCTCTAGCCAGGCATGGTGGCTCATGCCCCTAATGCCAGCACTTTGGGAGGTGGGCGGATCACCTGAGGTCAGGAGTTCCAGACCAGCCTGGGCAACATGGTGAAACCCTGTCTCTAATAAAAAATTTAAAAGATTAGCTGGGCATGGTGGCGCACGCCTGTAGTCCCAGCTACTCGGAAGGCTGAGGCAGGAGAATTGCTTAAACCCAGGAGGCAGAGGTTGCAGTGAGCTGAGCTGAGATGATGACACTTGCACTCCAGCCTGGACAAGAGAAAGAACTCTATCTCAAAAAAACAAAAACAAAAACAAAAACTTGTTTTGCACAATTACAGAAATGTGGTCAGTTGTCTGTTCCTCTCTTCTGATATTGCCATTTTATGCCTTATTATTAAAGGGTGGATTTGAATACTATAAATTCTACAAGTAAATATGCCATAGGTTTGTAGTATGCTTCATTTATGCATCTCATTTACATCTCATTGACTTTTGAGGTAAAAATAAAAAAAGAAGACAGAAGGTGGAAACAAACTCTTGTCCAGGGGCAGGTGCGGTGACTTACACCTGTAATCCCAGCGTTTTGTGAAGCCAAGGTGGGAGGATCACTTGAGGCCAGGAGCTGGAGACCAGTCTGAGCAGCACAGTAAGATGCCATCTTTACAAAAATATTTTAAAAATTAGGGCCGGGTGTGGTGGCTCACACCTGTAATCCCAGCACTTTGGGAGGCCGAGGTGGGCGGATCACGAGGTCAAGAGATCGAGACCATCCTGGCCATGGTGAAACCCTGTCTCTACTAAAAATACAAAAATTAGCCGGGCGTGGTGGCACGCGCCTGTGGTCCTAGCTACTCGGGAGGCTGAGGCGGAAGAATCGCTTGAACCCAGGTGGAGATTGCAGTGAGCCAAGATTGTGCCACTGCACTCCAGCCTGGTGACAGAGTAAGATTCCGTCTCAAAAAAAAAAAAAAAAAAAATTAGCTGCCATGGTGGCACGTGCCTGTTGTACTAGTTACTCAGGAAGCTAAGGCAGGAGATCACTTGAGCCTAGCGAGCTACAACTGTGCCACCATGCTCTAGCCTGGGCAACAGAGTGAGACCATTTCCAAAAAAAAAAAAATTGTCCAGAATCTTACTAGCTCACTAGGGATTCTAAAATGCACAGCAAAACAAACCTCTATCCCTTAGAAGTCAAGGTGCCTGAGGGATGGCTTATTTTCTAATGACATGTAGGAGTATTTCCATGGCCACTAAAAGCCCAGATAGGTTTTCATTTTGCTTTGTTTTGTTTCGGTAAAGGCAAATGCCATATATAAACATTCAGGACTGATTCGAATCTTCTGAAGCCAGCTCCTCTGGGGAGGTCAGAGAGGAAAAACAGTCATGGGCTGCATAACGACGTTTTAGTCAATGACAGACCACATACACCACAGTGGTCCGGTAAGATTCTAAGACCGTATTTTTACTGTGCCTTTTCTGTTCAGTACGGTCACATGCTGTACAGGTTTGTTGCCCAGGAGCAATACCCAGGCTATACCATAAGTATCCTAGGAGTTATACTATAGAGCCTCAGTGCAGAATAGGCTATGCCACCTACGTTTGTGTAACTACACCCTATGGTGTTCACATAATGGTGCATTTCTGTCGTTAAGTGACTGTAGCTGCTTGATTTAAATCACCAAGCAAGTTACACTCATCTACCCCCAACCTTTTCCAACCCCCTCCACACACACACACACAGGGTCCTCACTATGGAATAGTACAGGACTGGCTCCCAGGAATACAAACAGGCTTTCCTGCTTCTCCTCATTGGTCATGCCTTAGCATGGTTCCTACATATCCCCTACTAAAGCAGGTCCTTAGTAAACAAGTAAACAAAGCACTAGCAAAGTCCCCAGAGTGGCCACCCCTCCGCTCTCTTGGATAAGAGGAGCCTTCCCTTGGCTTGAGCTGAAGACTATGCCCCAGAAGTGCCATTCTGATTGTGAGAAAGGAGTGGAGACAAAAATGCCTAAACTAAAAATGGGAGCCTCCAGATCTCCTCAACAACTTCAGATGCCTACATCTGTGGTCACTGTGACGTGGAGGTGAGAGGCATAGAGGAATGGGATGGACCAGGAGGGTGTTCTTGGGATGGGATTGGGCTGCTGGCCTTCACACCTGGGCCTTGCCCTAAGCATCCATGGCTTTATGCACGGCCTCTTCGTCTCCCAGGAAATGCATGAGCTCAATGGGCTTCAAGCTCCTGTTCAATTCACAGACAATGGGAATACCCAGGGTCGGCTCCATGATGCCCTATTCCAGGAGACCCTCCCAAGGCTCAACCATGCCAGGAAAGCTGCTGCCAGGGGCCTCAATCAACACCTGTTTCCTCTCCTGGGTGTGGGGAATTATTTCTTCATTCCAAAAGGCCAGAGCTCCAACAACAGTGACCTTCAGACTCTTACAGAAAAGCAGGTGCCCTACAGTGAAGTCTGCACACCAGCAATCCTTGCTGCCGTTGCTGTATAAGAGATGATCAGGCCAGGCGCAGTGGCTCACGCCTGTAATCCTAGCACTTTGGGAGGCCGAGGTGGGTGGATCACCTGAGGTCAGGAGTTCAAAACCAGCCTGGCCATCTTTAAAAATAAATAAATAAATAAGAGATGTTCAGCTCTATCAGAGGCATCCAGATCTTTATCTGGGCCTCATGGTTCTTGGCAACAGCTTCTGCTTTTTTGAGGCCAGTCAGACCCTCACAGTGCTACTCCATTAGGTGCACCTACTGGCAGCCACATCTGGTCAGTGGCATCCAGTACTGTCCAGGGGGTTGGCACTGCTGTCTTCCGACCTGAGGTGACACAGATGTCATACTCATAGCCAGCATTTCTCAGCGCCTCCTAGAAGGCTCAGGTCAGTGTCACACCAGCTGCTGAAGCGGTTCTCCAGGTGCCAGGTACCCTTGCAGTACCAATCAGCACCATCTGCAGGCAGCAGCTGAGGTGGGCTCAGGATGCAGCATTGACTGTGGTCACTGAGATTCCAGAGTCCCCACTGCCTGGCTCCCAGTGCACACCAGCTCTGCACCCCATAACCCCTACCCAGCTTCTAGTGCCCCTGGCCCACCACCCAGCAACCCATGCCCCACTGACTGGCTTCTGTGCACTTTCTCCAGTACGAGTTTTAACACACAAAAACCTAACAGCTCAACAAGCCCAACTTCCCTAGGTCTGCATTAACAAGTACGAAGGCTTCCAAGCAATTGAGAAATGTTATAGGATGAATATAATAGAGTGCAAAGAGACAAGGGTAGAGTAGCACAGTCACCCTGCAGCCGCATTTTTCCAATCAATTTCTGCTTCACGTTCCAGGTTACTTACCCAACTCAAAAAATGTTTACTCAACAGTTACAAAAAGCTTGATTGCTCAACCACATTTCTTCTCCAAAGAATACTGTAACCATGTCCAGGACTTACTCCCAGATCAAAACCCTAAAACCTCTAGTGCTTTTACCCAAGCACTCCCCTATAGCTCAGATGTGTCACCTCCAGAAGGGGACCATCCATGTTGGCTCCTGGCCTCAGCCAGGGTATTCCTGGCACTCCACTTTAATTGTATAGAGCCCCTTTCACTCTCCTAAGAGTCCTGGTGTGGACATGACTTGAGAAGGCCACCCCACACCTGACAGCCCAGGTGTTCCTTCTACTCTAACCTCTCTTTACCTACATGCCCTCCACTGCCTCTCATGCTTCCCTTCCCTGCCAAAGGAATGCAGGCAAGGTGAGTCACCTTCCTCCATGAGATCTTTCCCAGGTAAGTCAATCTCTCAAAAATAAAGCACAAAATACTTACAAAGGCCAACTTCTGGGAATTACTAGTATAATACATGTTTTTCTTTTCTTTTCATTCTTTTTTTGAGACAGGGTCTTGTTCGGTCACCCAGGCTGGAGTGCAGTGGCACAATTTCAATTCACTGCAGCCTCAACCTCCCGGGGAAGAACTGCTTGAGTGCAGGAGTTAGAGACCAGCCTGGGGAATACAGCAAGACTCTATCTCTATAAAAAAAATCAAAAAATTAGCCGGGCATGGTGGCTCACGCCTGTAATCCCAGCACTTTGGGAGGCTAAGGCAGGTGGATTGCTTCAGATCAGGAGTTCAAAACCAGCCTGGCCAACATGGTGAAACCCCTTCTCTAAAAAAATAAAAATAAAAAAATTAGCCTGGCATGGTGGTGTGTGCCTACTCAGAGGCTAAGGCAGGAGAATCGCTTGAGCACAGTAGTTTGCGGCTGCAGTGAGCCATGATCATGCCATTGCACTCCAGCCTAGGCAACAGAGACTCTGTCTCAAAAAAAAAAAAAAAAAAAAAAAAGACTGTAAATGATATTTTCTCAGGAAGAAGAAAAAGGTTGTGATCCTTTAATTCTCCAAAGCCAGGCAGTAATTAATTGTATCTTTTTTAAAATACAAGGAATTTTATAAACTATAACAAAAATTGTTAATTGTGTTTTTTGCATCTAATCAATAACATGAAGAACATTAAATATACTTAACCCCATTCTGCCAGCTGGTGAGAATTAAGGACCAAAGGCATAAAACTGCCTAATTAAATTGCTTTCTTGAGTCACCCATGACACTTAAAATATTAATATTAATACTTCAAATTAGAATAATAAGGGGCCAGGCATGGTGGCTCACATCTGTAATCCCAGCATTTTGGGAGGCTGAGGTGGGCAGATAACCTGGCCCAGGAGTTCAAGACCAATGTGGCAAAACCCCATCTCTACAAAAAAATACAAAAATTAGCAAGGTGTGGTGGCACATGCCTGTAGTCCTAGCTACTCAGGAGGCTGGGGTGAGAGGAACACCTGGGCCTGGAGAGGCTGAGGCTGCAGTGAGCCATGAGTGTGCCTCTGCAATTCAGCCTAGGTGGCAGAGTGAGGCCTTGTCTCATGAATAAAGGAATGAAGCAGTCCACCTGAAAGTGAATCCGAGAGCCAATTATGTGCAACGGGTGAGTGAAGTGCTACCCCAGGCCCCATGTTTCCAAGCTTTCTACACAATGAGGAACTGCGTAGCTACTACTGGCCAGAATCTCAGCTGCACCTGTTTTCAGCTGGGTTATTTCTCTAAGCCTTGATTTTCCCATTTATAAGAAGGTGACAAAATATCTCTTTTGGAGACGAAGTTTTGCTCTTGTTGCCCAGACTGGAATGCAGTGGCGCAATCTCAGCTGACTGCAACCTCCACCTCTCGGGTCAAGAGATTCTCCTGCCTCAGCCTCCCGAGTAGCTGGGACTACAGGTACCCGCCACCATGCTCAGCTAATTGTTTTTTAATTTTTGGTAGAGACAGGGTTTCACCAAGTTGGCAGGCTGGTCTCGAACTCCTGACCTGAGGTGATCTGCCCTCCTCAGCCTCCCAAAGTGCTGGGATTAGAGGCGTGAACTATGGGACCCAGCCTCCAAAATATCTCTAATCTTGTAAAACGCTCATCAGAAATAAAGATAATATAGAACACAACTTGAATTAGTATGTATTTATCGGTTTATAGTCTATCCCCACCCAGCACAATACAAGCTCAAAGAGAGCAGGGATTTGGTCTATTATATTCACTACTGTTTTCCCAGCAAGGATAACAGCACCCAACTCCCAGAGAGCACTTGGCAAGTATTTCCTGAAAGAATGAAAAGTGTCTATGCAACACACAGCAAATAGTCTTTTTTTAAAAAAATAACTTAAGCCTACTAGTTTTTTCCGTCCCTTTGCTCTTTTAGTCTTCCTTTTAGGGTGAGACACCGTTTCCCCTTTGTGGAGGGCTCTGCTTTATCTAAATAACATGAATGTTTACAAAACTACTAAAAAGCACCTCACAAGTCAGCTAATTGTGAAACCGAAAGATCAATAACCTAAAACTGCCAAACATTACATGGCAGAGAAACATGCTGAGAGTAGAATAATTTTAACTGCATTCTGTTATTTAAAAAAGGTTTCTTGCTGCAGCAACTTCAAGCCTTTTATAACCAAAAACCTCCCAGGGAATAGAAGTGGATAGTACTGTCTCCATTCTCATCTTCAATCCTACTTGGTTCAACAGCCAAGATGAACTTAGACAACTAAGCATCCACTACTTCTACTTCTGGGTTTTTTTTTTTTTTTTTTGAGACAAAGTCTCACTCTGTCATCCAGGCTGGAGTGCAGTGGTGCAATCTCGGCTTACTGCCACCTCTGTCCCCCAGCTTCAAGTGATTCTCCTGCCTCAGCCTCCCAAGTAGCTAGGACTTACAGGCACGTGCCACCATGCCCAGCTAATTTTTGTATTTTTAGTAGAGACAGGGTTTCACCATGTTGGCCAGGCTGGTCTCAAACTCCTGATTTCAAGTGACCCATTCACCTTGGCCTCCCAGAGTGCTGGGATAACAGGTATGAGCCACTGCTCCTGGCCAGCATCCACTACTTCTAACACTATTCCATAAAACTGATTCTGGTAACTTTTACCCCATATTGGCTGGGAGGAAGGCTTGAGGCCAGCCTGGGTAATATAATGAGATGCCACACCTACAAAAGAAAAAAATTTTTTTTTTTTTGAGATGGAGTTTCGCTGTTGTTACCCAGACTGGAGTGCAATGGCATGATCTCGGCTCCCCGCAACCTCCACCTCCTGGGTTCAAGCAATTCTCCTGCCTCAGCCTCCCGAGTAGCTGGGACTACAGGTGCACGCCACCATGCCCAGCTAATTTTTGTATTTTTAGTAGAGATGGGGTTTCACCTTGTTGACCAGGATGGTCTCAATCTCTTGACCTTGTGATCCACCCGACTCGGCCTCCCAAAGTGCTGGGATTATAGGCGTGAGACACCGCGCCTGGCCAAATTTTTTTTTAATGGAGTCACGCTCTGACACCAGGCTGGAGTGCAGTGGCACAGTCTTGGCTTACTGCAACCTCCACCTTCAAGTGATTCTTGCGCCTGAGCCTTCTGAGTAGCTGAGACTACAAGCGTGCACCACCACGTCTGGCTAATTTTTTTTTTTTTTTTGAGACAGAGTTTCACTCGTTACCCAGGCTGGAGTGCAATGGCGCGATCTCGGCTCACCGCAACCTCCGTCCTGGATTCAGGCAATTCTCCTGCCTCAGCCTCCTGAGTAGCTGGGATTACAGGCACGCGCCACTGTGCCCAGCTAATTTTTTGTATTTTTAGTAGAGACGGGGTTTCACCATGTTGACCAGGATGGTCTCGATCTCTTGACCTCGTGATCCACCCGCCTCAGCCTCCCAAAGTGCTGGGATTACAGGTGTGAGTCACCGCACCTGGACCAAAAACTTTTTTTTAAATTAGCTGGATGTGGTGGCACACACCTGTAGTCCCAGCTACTCGGGAGACTGAGGCAGAAGGATCACTTGAGCCCAAAAGTTCGAGGCTATAGTGAGCCATGATACTGCCAGTGCACTCCAGCCTGGGCAACAGAGCAAGATTCCATCTCAAAAAAAAAAAAAGAATGTGGATCCTGGCTGGGCACGATGGCTCATGCCTGTAATCCCAGCACTCTGGGAGGCTGAGGTGGAAGGATTGCTTGAGCCAAGGAGATCAAGACAAGCCTGGGAAACATTGCAAGACCCATCTCTCAAAAAACAAACAAACAAAAAGAATGGGGATCCTTTCAGTCAGTCAGAACCGCCATCTTCCATTAATTCACCAAAATGACAAACACAAGGGAAAGAGGAGAGGCATCCAGTATATTTTCTCTAGGCCTTTTAGGAAACATAAAGTTGTTCCTTTGGCCACATACACACAAATCTGTAAGAAAGGTGATACTGCAGACACCAAGGGAATTGGTACTATTCCAAAAAAAATGCCCCACGAGTGTTACCACGGCTAGACTGGAAGAGTCTACAATGTTCCCCAGCATGCTGCCGACATTGTAGTAAATGTACAAGGGCAACAGTCTTCCCAAGACAATTAATATGCATATTGAGCACACTAAGCACTCTAAGAACAGACATAACTTCCTAAAACTCATGAAGGAAAATGATCAGAAAAAGAAGAAAGCCAAAGCCGGGCGTGGTGGCTCATGCATCTAATCCCAGCACTTTGGGAGGCGGGCGGATCACCTGAGGTTAGGAGTTTGAGACCAGCCTGACCAACATGGTGAAACCCTGTCTCTACTAAAAACACAAAAAAATTAGCCGGGCATGGTAGCACATGCCTGTAATTCCAGCTACTCAGGAGGCTGAGGCAGGAGAATTGCTTAAACTGGGAGGCGGAGGTTGTGGTGAGCCAGTATCTTGCCATTGCATTCCAGCCTGGACAATAAGAGCAAAACTCTGCCTCAAAAAACAAAAGAAAGCCAAAGAGAAAGGTACCTGGATTCAACTGAAGTGCCAGCCTGCTCCAACCAGAGAAGCACACTGTGTGAGAACTAAAGTGAAGAAGCCTGAGCTGCTGGAACCTTTTACCTATGAATTCATGGCATGAGAGGTGTTAAAAAAAAACAAGATGGCTGGGCGCGGTGGCTCATGCCTGTAATCCCAGCATTTTGGGAGGCTGATGAGGGCAGATCACTTGAGGTCGGAGTTTGAGATCAGCCTGACCAACATGGAGAAACCGCATCTCTACTAAAAATACAAAATTAGCTAGGCATGGTGGTGCATACCTGTAGTCCAGCTACTCGGGAGGCTAAGGCAAGAGAATCGCTTAAACCCAGGAGGTGGAGGTTGCAGTGAGCCAAAACTGCACCACTGCAGTCCAGCCTGGGCAACAAGAGCGAAACTCCATCTCAAAAATAAATAAATAAAAGACCTCTGAACTATAAAAATGTTTCTCTTCATTGAGTACAAGTGTGGTGCCCCCTCCCCCAAAGAACTATTCAAAGTAAACTTTAATTGTGTCCTAATTCATTACATAATGTCTTTATTATTCAAATTTAATGTATTTCTAGCTGAAAGATGTGAGGTAGCTTACTGTACAACAAATTACTCAATTGGTTAGAAAATGGCCAGATATTATATATATATTTGTATTGGTTTGAAGATAGTTCCTCTAAATCATGGAAGAAATGAAACAGCTTACAAAAGAAAAATAAAAAAATAAAAAGAATGTAGAAATAAATGCTTGTATCAAAAATCTTGATTTTTTTTTTAAAAAAGAAGAAATCTAATATTTCTAATTACTACCCCAACAACGAAAAAGACTTGATGAAGTAAAATGAGTTATCTAAAGATTCAATATCAGCCAGACATGGTGGCTCATACCAGTAATCCCAGCACTTTAGGAGGCCACAGTAGGAGGATCGCTTGAGGACAGGTGTTCAAGATCAGCCTGGAGAACATGGCAAGACATCATGACTACAAAAAAGTTTTTGTTTTTGTTTTTGCTTTTTTTTTGGGACCGAGTTTTGCTCTTGTTGCCCAGGCTGGAGTGTAATGGTGAGATTTCAGCTCACTGCAACCTCCACCTCCCAGATTCAAGTGATTCTTCTGCCTCAGCCACCCGAGTAGCTGGGATTATAGACATGTGCCACCACATCCAGCTAATTTTGTATTTTTTTTTTTTTTGTGTGGAGATGGGGTTTCTCCATGTTGGTCAGGCTGGTCTCAAACTCCCAACCTCAGGTGATCCGCCCACTTCGGCCTCCCAAAGTGCTGGGATTACAGGCGTGAGCCACCGTGTCCAGCCTACAAAAAAGTTTTTAAGGGCTGGGTGTCATGGTTCATGCCTATAATCCCAGCACTTTAGGAGGCCAAGGCAGGAGGATCACTTGAACACAGGAATTCAAGACCAGCCTGGGCAACACAGCGAGAGCTCATCTACAAATAATTAAAGAATTAGCTAGCCATGGTGGCACCACCTGTGGTCCCAGATACTCAGAAGGCTGAGGTGGGAGAATC
The DNA here is from genome assembly GCA_031835075.1 of Saguinus oedipus. NCBI lineage: Eukaryota > Metazoa > Chordata > Mammalia > Primates > Cebidae > Saguinus > Saguinus oedipus. The sequence goes on along the minus strand of CM063175.1, from coordinate 47,844,645 downwards.
ACTTGAGCCCGAAATGTCAAGGCTGCAGTGAGCCGTGATCACGCCACTGCATTCCAGCACTCCAGCCTGGGTGACACAGAGCAAGACCTTGTCTCAGAAAAAAAAAAAAATTTCAAAACTGGCCATGTAGTGGGTACAGAGAGCTAATGGAAAAATAGCTTGCTGGGCACAGTGACTCATGCCGGTAATCCCAGCACTTTGGGAGGCGGAGGTGGGCAGATCACCTGAGGTCAGGAGAGACAAGCATGACTAACATGTGAAACCCTGTCTCTACTAAAAATACAAAAATTAGTCAGACATGGTGGTGGGTGCCTGTAATCCCAGTTACTCAGGAGGCCCTGGCAGGAGAATCATTGGAACTTGGAAGGCAGAGGTTGCACTCCAGCTTGGGCAACAGAGCAAGACTCTGTCTCAAAAAAAAAAAAAAAAAAAAAAAAAAAGCTAATGTATGCTGGGCTCAATAAGTGATGGGTTGACAGGTGTAACAAACCACCATAGCACATACTTATCTATATAACAAACCTACACATCTGCACATGTACCCCTGAACTTAAAAATTAAAATTAAAAAAAATAGCCATGCATGGTTGTGCACACCTGTGGTCCCAGTTACTCGAGAGGCTGAGGTGGGAGGGTCGATGACAGAATTAGGAAATGGGGCCTTTGGGATGTGATTAAGTCATGGGCAGAATCCCTCATGACCTATGGATTAATGCCCTTATAAAAGAAAGCCCAGAGGGCCAGGCATGGTGGCTTACACCTGTAATCCCATCACTTTGGGGGGCCGAGGTGGGTGCATCACAAGATCAGGAGTTTGAGACCAACCTGATCAATATGGTGAAACCCTGTCCCTACTAAAAATACAAAAATTAGCTGTGGATTGTGGCTTGTGCCTGTAATCCCAGCTACTCAGGAGGCTGAGGCAGGAGAATAGCTTGAACCTGGGAGGTGGAGGTTGCAGTGAGCCAATATCACACCATTATACTCCAGCCTAGGCGACAGAGTAAGACTCCATCTACAAAAAGATGGCCCAGGGGAATTCTTTGTGCCTTCCTCCAAGGGAGGACACAGTGAGAAAACAGGTACCTACGAACCAAGAGGTTGGCTCTCAAGAGACACCGAATCTCTTAGCACCTTAATCTTGAGACTTCTCAGCCTCCAGAATGGTGAGTAATAAATTGCTGCTGTGTACATGCTACCTACTTTATAGCATTTTTTTTTTAATAGTCCAAATGAACTGCAACATCTACCCAGGCATCTATCCACCTACACAGAAAAAGTCAAGGACAACCAAGACTAGCTACAGAATTTTCAGGGCCCCATGCCAAATGAAAATGCATCCTGCCTTGTTCAAATGTATTAAGAATTTCAAGACAGCAACAGCAGAACATTAAACCAAGTGTGGGGCACCTCTGCCTGCAGTCACATGCCTGTGAAGCTGGCCCTGGTAACAAGTATAGACACAGGTCTGACGAAAGACCACGATCACAGACCAATTTGCTGGTCCAAATAAAATCCAGGTAAGAACCAGGGACAGTGCCATGCCCGTAGTTCCAGCTACTCAGGAGGCTTAGGCAGGAAGATCATTTGAGCCCAGGAGTTTGAGGCTGCCATGAGCTATGATAATGCCACTGCATTCAGCCTGGGCCCTTCTCAAAATAAAAAGCAAACAACCTACAACCCCTGAAGGTATGTCTGATTCTGAATTAGAGCTCTGACAATGAGGCTTCTTTCAAGTGCCTACCTTAACCTAACTAGCACAATTTAATATAGAGAACAAATAAACTATTGCAATACAAGAATTGGGAGTCAGGCCGGTTGTGGTGGCTCACGCCTATAATCTCAACACTTTGGGAGGCTGAGGAGGGAAGATGGCTTGAGGCCAGGAGTTGGAAACCAGCCTGGGCAACATAGTGAATGAAACTCCCTCTCCATTTAAAAAAAAAAAAAAAGCAACTGAGAGTCATGAAAAGACATGTATCGCTGTATTCATTCGACAAGTATTTGTTTGAGCCACTCTGTGCCAAGCCCTGTGCTAGGACTTGGATAAAAAGCAGTGAACAAGAAGAGTCAGGAGTTTACATCCCAGTAGGAGATACGCCAAGTGAATAGACGGTCCAGTGCCGTGTGCTTAACATTAGGAGAGAAGTAATTTTAATAAACCCCCTTTCCTGTTCCTCCAACTTCCCCCCAACTCCTACTCTGTCAGCTGCTGCAGACCCTTAGTGGTCTTAAGGAGCCTGGGGTCACACAATTGGCTGTATCTGATACATCTCAAAACCTTTCAGATTAGGCCAGGAGAGGTGGCTCATACCTGTAAGCCCAGCACTTTGGGAGGCCAAGGCAGGCAGATAACTTGAGGTCAGGAGTTCAAGATCAACCTGGCCAACACGGCAAAACCCCACCTCTACTAAATATACAAAAATTAGCCAGGTGTGATGATACATGCCTATAATCCCAGCTACTTGGAAGGCTGAGACAGGAGAATTGTTTGAACCCTGGAAGTGGAGTTTGCAGTGAGTCAAGATCACGCCACTGCACTCCAGCCTGGGTGACAAAGCCAGACTGTTTCAAAAAAAAAAAAAAAACCTTTCAGATCAGCAAGCAGCTACCAATATCCCATATCTGTCACCATCTTCAGTATTTCTTCAATGGTTCTCATATTTCAAAAGAATGAATATAAAGAGTTTGGCCAGAGTAAGAAGTGAATGAAACATTTCTCTTCACCACAGACTTGTTTTTTTTAACTTTTTTTTTTTTTTTTAGACAGGATCTCATTCTCTCACCCAGACTGGAGTGCAGTTACACAGATCATGGATCACTGCACCCTGGACCTCCTAGGCTTAAGCGATTCTCCCACCTCAGCCTCCTGAGTAGCTGAGACCACAGGTGCATGCCACTGTACCTGGCTAATTTTTTTTTTTTTAAATAGCGGGTCTCCCTATGTTGCCCAGGTTGCCCAGGTTGGTCACAAACTTCTGGACTCAAGTGATCTGACCACCTCAGCCTCCCAAAATTTTTTAAATTTTTTAGCCAGGCACAGTGGCTCACGCTGGTAATCCCAGTACCTTGGGAGGCCAAGGTGGGCAGATCACCTCAGGTCAGGAGTTCAAGACCAACTTGAACAACATGGTGAATCCCTGTCTCTACTAAAAATACAAAAATTAGCCGGGCGTGATTGCAGGCACCTAAATCTCAGCTACTCGGGAAGCTGAGGCAGAAGAATCACTTGAACCTGGGAGGTGGAGTTTGCAGTGAGCTGAGATTGCACCACTGTACTCCAGCCTGGACAACAGAGTGAGACTCTGTCCCCCCAAAAAAAAAATTTTTTTTTTCTTTTAAAGAAAGGTCTTTATTATGTTGCCTAGGCTGCCCTCAAACTACTGGGTCCAAGTGGTCCTCCTGTCTTGGCCTCCCACGTAGCTGGGATTACAGGCATGCATCATTCCGCCTAGCTACAGTGTTCCAAATGTCAAAATCCTAATTATCTTTAAAGACTAATTCAAATCTTCCCAGTCCCCTCTTCACATTTCCCCATCAGAATTAACTGCTCCACCAACTGTAACCCCTTTACTGAAATGCTTGTTTAGCACTTGAAGTCTAGCTGGTTGTGTTCCTGTCTCCCCACCTGGAGAGTGAGGTCACTGAAGGTAGACCAGGTGTTAGTCATATTCGCGTAGCGATCTCCACAGGTACATCCCTCAGTACCTGGCACATTGTCCAAAAATACTTGTTGAAATTAAGCAAACAAATTAAATAATATTCAAGTCTCCTACCCTTAAATATTTGCCACTCAGCTATTTTTTTAAAGCTCTAAAAACTATAATATGATCCAATGTTCCCCATATTATGACTCAAAATTTATTATTTGATACTCTTCAGGCCCAAAACATCATGCTAAGAATAATATACAAATCTATCTACTTCCTCCCTCGGGGAAAGAGAGAGAAATAGAGTGAGTGTTGAATGAATAAAGAAAGTAGTGATTATAGCAGAGAATGGGAAAAGTTAAAACCAAAAAAGATATGCTCACCACATGCTTTCTTTAAAACCCATGGCTTCCGCCATCTACAGATGGCTTCCCAGTGCACCCCTGGAGCCTATGCCTCACTCCCAAACACACTCCCCTCTCCTCCCATTCTCTCTTGAACCTGCTCCAGTCAGCAATGAAATCAGTCCTGTCAAGGTAACCAAGGGCCTCCATGTTACCAAATCCCAGTCAAGTCTTGGTCCTCCTCTCATTTTACCAACATCAGACACAGTTGAGCATTCCCCTCACATCATGAAATACCTTCCCTGGACACCAGATTCCATGCTCTCTAGACTGCCCGCCAATCTCAGTGCCTGTTCCTTATCAGTCTCCTTTTCTGAGTCCTCCTGATGGCCCAGCCTTTAATTGCTGGAAGGGTTGGAGGTTCAGTCCTCTTCTCTTCTGCATTTATGCTCACTCTCTAGGTAGAATCTGTCCATTCTCATGATTTTAAATACGATGACAACTTCCAGATTAGGAGCCCTAACCCCAACCTCCCCAGGAACTACAAACTCCTATACAACAATCTACTTAACAGCTCCATGTGGATAAAAAACTGGAAACAGATTCATAATATGTTCAAACCAGACGATAATGTCTCCCTCCCAATCTTCTCTTTCCATTTTCCCCATCTCAAATAGAACTCATTTTCTGAGCTGCTTAAGCCAAAATTCCTGGTATCCCTGTGATAGAGAAGCTAGTTGCCTCCTAAAACGCATTCAGGCAGAACACAGTGGCTCTTGTCTATAATCCTAGGGCCCTGGGAAGCCAAGGAAAGAGGATTGTTTGAAGCCAGGAGTTCAAGACCAGCCTGGTCAACATAGTGAGACCCTCATCTCTAACAAAAATTTAAAAATTAGCTGGGCACACATTAGTGGCACACATCTCCCAGCTACTCAGGAAACTAAGGCAGGAGGATCACTTGAGCCAAGAAGTTAGAGGCTACAGTTATAATCGTGCCACTGTACCCTAGCCCGGGTGACAGAAAAGAGCTTGTCTCTAAAAAAAATAAAATAAAATGTGGCCAGGCACGGTGGCTCACACCTGTAATCCCAGCACTTTGGGAGGCCAAGGTGGGCAGATAACCTGAGGTCGGGATTTCAAGACCAGCCTGACCAACGTGGTAAAACCCCATCTCTACTAAAAATATAAAATTAGCCGGGCATGGCAGTGCATGCCTGTAATCCCAGCTACTCAGGAGGCTGAGGCAGGAGAATCTCTTGAACCCGGGAGGCAGAGGTTACAGTGAGCTGAGATGGCACCACTGCATTCCAGCTTGGGCAACAAGAGCAAAACTCCATCTCAAAAAAATAAAATAAACAAACAAAATAAAACGCATTCAGTCATGTTTGCATTTGAGCGTGGCCAGGAGACTAAGCTGTAGCCAAGGAGATGTACGTAATGATATACGAAGCTTTCTGGCCATGCTCTTAAGGGATAGAACATGCCGTCTTCTCCCACTTGAGTCCCATCCTGAGGACTGGGATGTAAATGTCCTCAAAGAAGCTGGAGCAGCCCTTCTGGACTATAAGCTAGAGGATGCCAGTGCACAGAACAACGTGAGTCTGGCTCCCTAGCAGTCACAGAGTTACTAGGCCAGCTCTCAACCACCTATCCAGATCTTCACTTGAAGTAGAAAAAAATTAATTTCCATCTTGTTTAAGCCATTATTATTTCCAATCTCTGCCACAGCAGTCAAATCAATATCCTAACCAATTCACAGACTTTGGAAGCTGGAAGTAGTCAACCTTAACAGAATACAAATAGGTAGAATTGGCTTAGGGGTGAGCATGGGCACAGATATTGTAGGATGGAAGAATGGCAACCCTCATGGGTCACATTCAAACATTTGGCAAAACCCATGATACCTTAGAAAACAGCCTGCATGCCACCATGGCCTGTAATTCTAGGGAAATTGGTTGAACAATACAAAATTTGCGTCCTTATTGGCCTCATGCCACTTTAAGCAAGAAATCCAGCAAGTGTGAAACAGACTCAAGGCAAAGCTTACCAATGCGTGTGCACAGATAAAAGGGACTATAGATCTGCCTAAGGAATGTCCATGGTCGACAGTCAAAGTTTACACAGAGTCTGGTCATGTGGGGCTACGTAGGGTTGAAAAAGCCTACTCCTGGCCCCCTTCCCCTGCTCCCCCTGCCCCACTGCAAAAGAGAAAGAAGAAGAAAAAGCCTACTCCTTCAATATCCAACAGGAAGCAAGCTGGAGAAACTCTTCAGCCCTACAAAGAGGATAGCCTCCAATGCCCAATTTAGACCTGACCCCAGAGGAACAAATCCACAGGAAAACTGCCCAGAGAGTAAAGTCAGAGGCTACAGAGGGCCAGGCACAAGGGAGCTCCTCCAAGGGACCAGAATCAAGGCTGCCAGAAAGGCAAGGTCAGAACCTCACAGTACTGCCAAGCCAGGAAGCGCTCACAGCTCAGCCTGGCAGGAGTTGACAACGGCTATGGACTGGTGCAGGGTGTGTACTCCCCATTCTTTCCTTTTCCAAATAGGGGTTTCTACTTCCATTATCCTCTCCTCTCCTTTCCATCACTGTATGGGGGATAGCAGAGCCCCTGATAACTCTGTTTTAAACTAAAGATTCCTGGAATGTACATCACCCAGAGATTCTGGACCCCGAAGTTGATCTGGGGTTGTCCCCTTGGGAGAAGGGTTCGGAAAGAAAGGCAAAGACTGTTCTCCCTTTCTAATGAGAGAGAACGTACAGCTGAACACATGGCTGCCCGATAAACACTGTGTTTCTCAACCTTCCCAGCAAGTAGCTGTAACCATGTGACTTAGGTTCCAGCCTGCGAGAGGTAAACAGGAGTGATCTGTGCAACTTTCAAGCTGTGCCATGAAAGAGGCACATGATCTCCCCTCCCCTCTCTGGCCAGAATGCAGACATACAAGGGCCAAAAGATGGAAGCCATATGGTAGGAAAGTTGGTACAAGACAGGAGGCACCTGAGCTCCTAATGAGCACAGAGCTGCCATTCTAGCCCCGGCCTCCTAACCAGACTTCTATTTAGAGAGAAATAAACAGCTATCTGCCTTATGCAGCTGCCACTTCATGTCTGTTACAACAATCAACTCGATGATAACCTAACTCATCCTGACACTTTTTTCTTTTAATAAAGACGGTGTTTCACCATGTTGGTCAGGCTGGTCTTGAACTCCCGACCTCAGGTGATCCGCCCACCCTGGCCTCCAAAGTGCTTGGATTACAGGCGTGAGCCACCACGCCCGACCCATCCTAGCACTTTCAACTCCACTCTTTCATACCCCACATGCAACCTACTATCCGATCCTATTGGCTCTACCCACAAAACGTACATGACCATCTAGTGTTTGACCCTTTCCGCCCCTCTCGACCACTGACCCCAGCTGGGGTCACCTCTCACTGGGACTCCTTCAATGGCCTCCTGTCTCTCGGCTTTTGCGCTTTCTTCCTTATCTAGTCTCTTCACAGCAGCCAGAATGCCCAGGAGGGCAGAGATTTCTGCCTGTTTTGTTCCCTGGTATATCCTCATGGTCTAGAACAATGCTGGGCCCAAACTGTATTTCATCCAATGTGTCAGATTGTAAACTACCATTATTTTTCATCACCAAGAAAAAAAATACTGCACATTAAACCACAACAAAATGCCTTAACAACAGACAAGGACAGAGCCATCATCAGTTACACCAGGCTCTCATAGCTCTGAAATTTCTTTCTGAGGAATGTGAAGTGTCTCTGACCTAAGGTTGCATTGCCTGAGTGTAAAATGCAATCCTCCTAATTGTATGTTCAGTTACAAAATGTGACATGACTTCAGAGACTTAGGGATTTCTGCCCCTGAAGCCCCCTAACGCAGGGGTCCCCAACCCCTGGGCCATAGATCAGCCCCAATGGAGCAAGTGAGTGAGGGAGTGAAGCTTCATCTGTATTTACAGCCACTCCCATCCCTGGCATTACCACCTGAGCTCTGCCTCCCATAAGATCAGCAGTGGCATTAGATTCTCATGGGAGCATGAACCCTACATTGAGCTCTGCATTCGAGGGATCTACGCTGCACCCTCCTTATAAGAATCTAATGCCTGATGATCTCTCACTTTCTCCCATCACCCCTAGAAAAACAAGGTCAGGGCTCCCACTGATTCTACATTATGGTGAGTTGTATAATTATTTCACCATATATTACAATATAATAATGACAAAAATAAAGTGCACGGGTCGGGCACAGTGGCTTATGCCTGTAATCCCAGCACTCTGGGAGGCTGAGGTGGGCAGACTGCTTGAGCTTAGGAGTTCAAGACCAGCCTGGCCAACATAGTGAAACCCTGTCCTACCGAAAATACAAAAAATAAGCCAGGCATGATGGCGTGCACCTATGGTCCCAACTAATCACGAGGATGAGGTGGGAGTATCGCTTGAGCCCAGGAGGCAGAAGTTGCATTGAGCTAAGATCACGCCATTGCACTCTAGCCTAGGTGACAGAGCAAGACTTTGTCTCCAAAAAAATATGAAAGGGAAAGAGAGAGAGAAAGAAAAGAAAAAAAAAGAAAGAGCAAGCACAATAAATGTAATGTGCTTGCATCATCTCAAAATCATCTCTGGCTGGGTGCAGTGGCTCATGCCTGTAATCCCAGCACATTGGGAGGCCAAGGCAGATGGATCACGAGGTCAGGGGTTCAAGACCCGCCTGGCCAAGATGGTGAAATGCTGTCTCCACTAAAAACACAAAAATTAGCCAGGTGTGGTAGCGGGTACCTGTAATCTCAGCTACTTGGGAAGTGAGGCAGAGTATTGCTTGAACCCCGGAGGTGGAGGTTGCAGTGAGCCGAAACCACACCACGACACTCCAGCCTGAGTGACAGAGCAAAACTCTGTCTCAAAAAAAAAAAAAAAAACCGGCCAGGCGCGGTGGCTCACGCCTATAATCCCAGCACTTTGGGAGGCCGAGGCGGGTGGATCACGAGGTCAAGAGATCGAGACCATCCTGGTCAACAAGGTGAAACCCCGTCTCTACTAAAAATACAAAAATTAGCTGGGCATGGTGGCGCGCGCCTGTAGTCCCAGCTACTCAGGAGTCTGAGGAAGGAGAATTGCTTGAATCCAGAAGGCGGAGGTTGCGGTGAGCCGAGATCATGCCATTGCACTCCAGTCTGGGTAACAACAGCAAAACTCCGTCTCAAAAAAATAAAAATAAAATAAATAAAAACCCTTCCCCTCCCCATATCACACCATCACCCACTGAAAAACTGTCTTCCATGAAAACTAGTCTCTGGTGCCAAAAAGGTTGGGGACCGCTGCCCTAATTCACTTGCTGGTATTATGCAATGAAATATGAAATTGGGATGGGCACGGTGGCTCACACCTGAAATCCCAGCACTTTGGGAGGCAGAGGCAGGCGGATCCCTTGAGGTCAGGAATTCAAGATCAGCCTGGCCAACAATGGCAAAATCCTGTCTCTGCTAAAAATACAAAAATCAGCCAGGCGTAGTGGCACATGCCTACAGTCCCAGCTACTGGGGAGGCTGAGGCAAAAAAATCAATTGCTTGAACCCGGGAGTGTAGGTTGAAGTGAGCCAAGATTGTGCCACTGCACTCCAGCCTGGGTGACAGAGCAAAACTGTCTCAAAAAAAACATGGAAACGTGGTCATTCCTCCAACAAGAAACATTTTCTTTAGAAATATCAAATACACATACACACACACACACACACACACACACACACACACACACACACACAAAGAAATATCAAATACACACCTCACCTGCTGTTTCTGTTCCTCTCTGCATACAAAGCAACATTTGCTTTCATTGCTGAATCTAAGTGTAATTTTTTTTGGAAGGCATTTAAAATGGCAACTAAATTTAACATTGTAGCACTCAGTTGAAGGGGTGATTACATGAACGGGTATAACCAGGTTCACACCTAAACAGGAAATGACAACTGTGTCACAACTGCCACCTAGCCAACAGCGATTACACCATCTATTTATAAGAAGCATCTCAATTTCAAAGATATTAAAATGTGATGAAAACAAGAAGGAGGGGAGTATAGCTCAGAAGTGATTGAAAACACTTCTGAGAACTCAGTAAGTTTTTACTGAAAGATGGCCAGGCACGGTGGCTCATGCCTGTAATCCCAGCACTTTGGGAGGCTGAGGTGGACGGATCACGTGAGGTCAGGAGTTCAAGACTAACCTGGTCAACATGGTGAGACCCCATCTCTACTAAGAAATACAAAATTAGTTGGACATGGTGGCACATATCTGTAATCCCAGCTACTTGGGAGGCTGAGGCAGAATAGTTTGAACCCAGGAGGTGGAGGTTGCAGTGAGCTGACATCATGCCACTGCCCTCCAGCCTGGTAGACAGAGTGAGACTCTGTCTCAAAAAAAAAAAAAAAAAAATGAGTGACTCCCTCCTGCCACCGTGCCCCTTGCACAGAGGGCTTCAACCATGCTTGGCCTCCTTGCTATTCCTGGAACAGCTCAAGAATGTGTCCACCTCAAGGTCTTCTGTACCTGCTGTTTCCTGTACCTGCTATTCCCTGTACCTGGGAACATTCTTCCCTGAGCAAGCTCCCAGCCACCCCTGAAATTATTTTCAAGACCATCTCCTAAAAGTGCACACACTAAACATCTCCAATTGTTCTCTGTCCCTTTAGCCAGAGAGATACTCTGTAACAATATTCCGATCCTAAGTATTTCTCTTCACAGGACTACTCATCAAATGACATCTTATGTGAACATGCTGGTTTTTTATCCCTCTCCTCCCACTAGAATGAAGCTCCACAGAAGCGGCATTTGTCTGGTATCGGGCATGCATCTAGCAAACTGAAAGCGCTGTTGAACGAACTGTTTACAGGAAAACATCTCCACCAGACACAAGTGACTTGCAAGAAAATGTACTTTGCACAGAGAAGTCTTCCTGCTTTCTTTCCTGACAAGAGCGGGGGGCTATTAAGGGCTGGGCGCAGTGCTGGGCGCCTGTAATCCCAGCTATTTAAGAGGCTGAGGCAGAGAAAATCACTTGAACCTGGGGGTCAGAGGTTGCAGTGAGCCAAGATGGTGCCACTGCACTCCAGCTTGGGTAACAGAGTGAGACTCCGTCTCAAAAAAAAAAAAAGGCCAAGTGAGATGGCTCATGCCTGTAATCCCAGCACTTTGGGAAGCTGAGGCAGGTGGATCATTTGAGGTCAGGAGTTCTAGACCAGCCTGGCCAACATGGTGAAACCCCTCTACTGAAAGTACAAAAATGAGCCGGCAGTAGTGGCATTACGCCTGTTGTAATCCCAGCTACTCAGGAGGCCGAGGCAAGAGAATCGCTTAGGCCTGGGAGGTGGAGTTTGAGGTCAGCCAAGATCAAGCCACTGCACCCCAGTCTGGAAGACAGAGTGAGACCCTGTCTCGAAAAAAGAAAAGAAAAGAAATAAAGAACTGAGGCTTCCACTTCCTATCTGAGAAGGGACAGTAAGAATGCTCTAAATGTGGCCAGGCTCAGTGGCTCACGCCTATAATCCCAGCACTTTGGGAGGCCAAGATGAATGGATCACCTGAGGTCAGAAGTTTGAGACCAGCCTGGCCAACATGGTGAAACTCTGCCTCTATTAAAAATATAAAAATTATCTGGCATGGTGATGGGTGCCTGTAATCCCAGCTTCTCGAGAGGCTGAGGCAGGAGAACTGCTTGAACCAGGAGGCGGAGGTTGCAGTGAACACCATTGCACTCCAGTCTGGGCAACAAAAGCGAAACTCTGTCTCAAATGGAAAAAAAGAATGCTATAAATGTTACAATTGGCTCAGGTTAGTTCTGTTTTAGAGGTAGTTTAGTAAAGAGATAGAAAACTCTGGAGTCAGACTCTGGATTAGAATCCAGGTTCTACCACTTACTAGTTTTGCGCCTTTCAATAAATTAATTTCTATTAGCCTCCATTTTCTTATCTGTAAAACAGGGGATAAGAAAGAATGCAAACCTTTGAACTCACTGGTTGATTTAAAAAGGAAAAAAAAAGAATGCCAACCTTGTGAAACAAGTTAAGTGTGTAGCTAATATCCTTATTATTATCATTCTCTGTCTCTTGTCTACAATGAACAAAAGGAGTGGAGAAAGGGCCTGGCAGGCTACATCCCACCATCCTTCCAGGCTTGAGGAAGAGCCCTGGTTATAAAGCGAACGGTAGGAACTCTCTACTGAGGGAAAAAGAGACCTCAGGTCCTCAGGCCTGTTGCAAGGAAAGAAAAGGTCAAAGAAGTGGGGATGTTAGAGAAGGAAGGCCAGAGTGGGGTTCTACATGTGGACTCATCTTTTTGGTGGTCCAAAACCAAACCTGCAATCTCAGCACTCTGGGAAGCTGGGGCAGGCGGATCACTTGAGCCTACGAGTTTGAGACCTGCTTGGGCAACATGGCAAGACCCTGTCTCTACAACATATACAAAAATGAGCCAGAGGCTGGGCACAGTAGCTCACACTTGTAATCCTAGCACTTTGGAAGGCTAAGGCAGGCAGATCACTGAGGTCAGGAGTTCGAGATCAGCCTGGTCAATATGGTGAAACACCATCTCTATTAAAAATATAAAAATTAGCCAGGCATGGCTGGCATGTGTCTGTAATCCCAGCTACTTGGAAGGCTGAGGCAGGAGAATCACTTGAGCCTGGGAGGCAGAGGTTGCAGTGAGCCAAGGTCATGCCATTGCACTCCAGCCTGGGTGACAAAGGGAGACCCTGTCTCAAAAGAAAAAACAAAGAAACATCTGCTTTCTCCAAAATCTATTGCTTCTCTGGAATCCTTATTCGACTCCTATCTTTTTCCATAGCTAGAAACCAAGGCGTCACTTCTCCACCTCTCCTCCTCTTCCCTCCTTCACAGCTAAGTGATCATCAACACTGGGTTAACTTCAGTCCTTGGTATTTCTGGTGTCTGTCTGCTCCCCCACATTCCCACAGGCAATGCCTTAGTTCCCTTAGACTCCACTGCCTCGCTCCTATACAGCAACAACAGCCTCCTAATTTGTCTTACACCTTCTTCCAAACTAACATCTACTCCCTTGCCAGGCATCTTTCTAATGTCTTAAAATACCTAAAAGGCATTTTACAGAGAAAGTTCAAACTCTGGCTGGGCACAGTGGCTCATACCTGTAATCCCAGCTCTTTGGGAGGCAGAGGCAGGTGGATCACTTGAGGTCAGGAGCTTGACACCAGCCTAGTCAAGATGGTGAAACCCCAGCTCAACTAAAAATACAAAAACAAATTAGCAGGGCATGGTGGTACGCACCTGTAATCCCAGCTACTTGGGAGGGTAAGGCAAAAGAATCGCTTGAACTGGGAGGCGGAGGCTGCAGTGAGCTGACATTATGCCACTGCACTCCAGCCTGGGGGACAGAGTGAGATTCTGTCCCAAAAAACAACAACAACAAAAAGAAAGTTCGAACTCCTAAATGTTTCTAACAGCCCTCTGAGATCAGGTACGTGCCACACACCGAGGTAAAACCCACCTCTTCAGTCACACTATGTGGTGCATTTCTTGAGCTGCCAATTTCAGAGCCAGTTTCCAGGGCAATTGCTACTCAGCATAAGTATCACTTTTTTTTTTTAAAGTCTTCACTAAGACCCTCTCCCCTCCGGGGGTCCCTTCTCATGTTTCTTTCTTTTCCTTTTTTTTTAGAAAGAGTTTCCCTCTTGCTGCCCAGGCTGGGGTGCAATGGTGTGATCTCGGTTCACTGCAACCTCCACCTCCCAAGTTCAAGTGATTCTCCTGCCTCAGCCTCCCAAGTAGCTGGGATTACAGGCATGCGCCACCACATCTGGCTAACTTTTTGTATTTTTAGCAGAGACCAGGTTTCTCCATGTTGGTCATGCTGGTCTCGAACTCCTGACCTCAGGTGATTCCCACCCCCCGCCCACCTTGGCGTCCCAAAGTGCTGGGATTACAGATGTGAGCCACCGTGCCTGGCCCCCCATCCACGTTTCTTCAATGAGTTGCACATACCTCCACAGTAGCAACTGGCACTATTTTATAATTGTTGGATTCCCAAAAAAAAAAAAATTGTTGGATTCCTATCTTTCTCCTCTAATCCAATTTAATTATAATTTCTTTTTTTTTTTTTTTTTGAGATGGCATCTCATTCTGTCTCCCAGGCTGGAGTACACTGGCGCAATCTCAACTCACTGCAACCTCTGCTTCCTGAGTTCCAGTGATTCTCTTAGCTCAGCCTCCTGAGGAGCTGTGATTACAGGTGTGCACCACCACACCCAGTTAATTTTTTTATTTTAGTAGAGACGAGGTTTCGCCATGTTGGGCAGGCTGGCCTCGAACTCCTGACCTCAGGCTATCTGCCCACCTTGGCCCTGCAAAGTGCTGGGATTACAGACTTAAGCCACTGTGCCGGCCATTTTTCTGGATTTCCTTTTTTTTTTTTTTTGGAGATAAGAGTCTTGCTCTGTTGCCGAGGCTAGAGTGTGCAGTCGTGCAATCTCAGCTCACTGTGACCTCCAACACCTGGGTTCAAGTGATTGTCATGCCCCCTTATAGCTAGGATTACATGTGGTGGTGCCCACCACCACACCCGGCTATCTTTTGTATTTTTCATAGAGACTGGGTTTCACCATTTTGGCTAGGCTGGTCTCAGACTCCTGAACTCAGGTAATCCACCTGCCTCAGCATTCCCAAAAATTTGGGGGTGGGAGGACCAGCACCAAAAAGCCCTGATCACATCATGAATGGATTCATGCAAAACATCACTTCTACAGAAAAACTATGTCTATCAAAGCAGAGTGGGTCAATGTTATGTAGAATATTTACATAGAAACTGTGGTGAATTTATGTCAGTTTTGAGCAATAAAATGTAGTAAAAAGGGCTTTTGAGTCAAGAGCACTGGGTTTGAATTCCAAACCTGTCACTTCTAAGTCAGGTCGCTATGGACAAGTTACTTAACCTAAATCTCAGTTTCCTAGCTTCTAAAATTAGGAAAATATTACTTGGTATATTCTTTGAAAAAAAAGAAAAAAGAAAATTAGGAAAATAGTACCTGCTTGATTATAATGTTTTATCTAATGAGACAGAAGTATAAAGTGCCTGGCACAGAACAGGCTTCTAAGGCTGTCCTTAAATGTCGATTTTCTTCCACTTACGGAACACTGCTAAAAAGTCCAAGGTCACATATTCTGCCTTTGGGAAAGAACACTTATACTTTCTAAAATCTTGACCACACCCTGAATCCCAGCCAACCATCTTTCAGATGAACTAGGTCATAAAGAAGACTTTGGAGGAGGGCCGAGCACCGTGGCTCATACCTGTAATCCCATAACTTTGGGAGGCTGAGGCAAGCTGATCACCTTAGTTCAGGAGTTTGAGACCAGCCTCACCAACATGGAGAAACCCCAACTCTACTAAAAATACAAAATTAGCTAGGCGTGGTGGCGCATGCCTGTAATCCCAGCTACTGGGGAGGCTGAGGCAGGAGAATCACTTGAACCCGGGAGGCGGAGGCTGGTGAGCCGAGATCGCGCCATTGCACTCCAATCTGAGTGCAAGAGCGAAAGTCCATCTCAAAAAAAAAGAAGAAAGGAGGGAAAAATCACTTCAATGCAATCTCATTACCACTGTTGAAAAACAGTTTAAAACACCTACTCAGCTGGGCCCAGTGGCTCACCCCTGCAATCCCAGCACTCTGGGAGGCTGAGGCAAGCAGATCACTTGAGCCCAGGAGTTTGAGACCAGCCTGGGCAACGTGGTGAAACCCCATCTCCAGAAAAAAATACAAAAATTAGCCGGGTATGGTGGCACGAGCCTGTAGTCCTAGCTTGGGAGGCTGAGGTGGGAAGATCACTTGAGCCCAGGAGGCAGAGGTTGCAATGAGCCAAGATCGTGCCACTGCACTCTAGGCTGGGCAACAGAGCCAGATCCTGTCTCAAAAACAAACAAACACAATACCTACTCACAGCATCATCTTGAGACATGAAAAACAACACATGAGTAGGTTATAGAATTAATATAACGTAAATAACGATGGCTTGGAATGTCTCCCAGGCTGGAGTACAGTGGCGAAATCTCGACTGAAGAGGTTCCTGAAGAGAATGAACTTAGTCATGGTTCTGCAATGAACTATAGGCAGTGAACTATAGGGCAATGAGCTTACTTAATACACTATATAAATAACGAACAGCCATCAAGTTACAGTACTCGACTTAAAAGCACACGAATTCTAGGTGATCTATGAAAGGGACCAAAAAGTGCACATAACGTAAAAGTTCCTAAAGCTACCAATCTGGTTATATCAGCCTTTGTTTTTCACCAACTGTATAATTATACATTTTCCTTTTGTTAAAATATGAAACTCTGCCTTACCTAATTTCCTAAATTAGATGAAAAGATCACTGTCTTGCCTGTTTTAACCCTGAAATATAAGCTTGAAGTTTCAATAATATATTATTTTGTAACCAAATCAATGTCACCTACCATATCTGACACAAGTTTCCAACTACAGAGTGACACTACAAAGGCAAAAGCTTTGGAAATGTCTCTTGAGAACTGCTTAACTGATGTTAAAAAATTTTAACTGAATTTTAAAAACTTCAAAGATATTTTTCCAAAAACACTGTTTGGCTCCCTCTTTGGGAGGCTGAAGTGGGAGGATCCCTTGAGGTCAGGAGTTTGAGACCATCTTGGGCAACATGGCAAGACCCGTCTCTACAAAAAAATTAAAAATTTTTGCGGCTGGGCACGGTGGCTCAAGCCTGTAATCCCAGCACTTTGGGAGGCCAAGGCGGGTGGATCACGAGGTCAAGAGATCGAGACCATCCTGGTCAACGAGGTAAAACCCCATCTCTCCTAAAAATACAAAAAAATTAGCTGGGCATGGTGGCGCACGCCTGTAATCCCAGCTACTCGGGAGGCTGAGGTAGAAGAATTGCCTGAACCGAGGAGGTGGAGGTTGCGGTGAGCCAAGATTGCGCCATTGCACTCCAGCCTGGGTAACAAGAGCGAAAACGTCTCAAAAAAAAAAAAAAATTAAAAATTTTTAAATTCAAAACAAATATTATTTGTTGTCGGTTCTGCTGACAGTAAAATTAACAGTTACTGAACCAGCCCTTTGTGTTGAGGACAAATAATTTGCTGAAGATAATTTTACACTGATCCTGTATGAGTGAATTTAATTTTTCTCATTTACTTTAATAATCTGTTGACCTTGAAAAGTTTCTTCTGTTTCTTCCACAAAGGTTATACATGTGTTCCTTATATGGTCACAAAAAGTTATACCTTCCTCAAGGACTGGGTAAAGTGAAGAGACACATTTTAGATTATACAATATCTCCACTGGTCTATAAGGCCTCACTGGTTTGAAAACAATTTCTTGGTGAAACAAGTATGCAAAAGTCTCTAAACCAAGAACTATTAACAGATCATCCCACACACACAAAAAAGTAATTTCTGGGAGTAAAGGACTACTAAGAAACAGTATCTGCCTTAAGAGAAGTTACTCACTAGAATTCACATTAATGAAAAATGGGGGAGGGTAGAGAAACTTTTACAAACTACATAAAACAAAGAGATTCTAAGGAGATCTCTTGATATTTCCTATCGAATGAAAGAAACTGTTCAATATTCTTTTAAGATTATATTTCTGATGTATTTGAAAAATACAAAGTCAGTAACGCAGAATGGTTCATCTTGATTTTCCAAACCAAGTATCCAAATATCACAACCAACAAAATCATTTGCTTCCTTTTCTACCTGATCCTTAACACAGCACTACATGTCCTATCCCTGAAGAATTTCAGTCCTTAAGTAAACACACTAAGTACTCTGAAGCTAAAACTGGAGCATGGAAGTCTTATAGCACAATCAACCTGATAGATGACTGCTTTCCTAATACTGTAAGAAAGGAAGTTTATATGATGAACCACTGGAAGAAATGTGAAGGTAGGCTGAAGAGGGCATAGCCAGCAGGGGTCCTGGAAGGGAAGCTCCCAATTTGTAAAAAGGCAGGGAAAAGGCAGTAGAACCGTAGGAAATTCCTTGTACCCTAACTGCCACTATTTTTTTTTTTTTTTACAACAACCTAATTTATTAAAGAACGTTTAAAACATCAATAAGTAGATCTGTATAACTCCTTTAAGATATGAGAACAGGAGAGTTTACAGAACCATCTGCTTCCACTTGCTTCCTGTTCAGTCTCTGCTACAGCAAAACACAAGTTTGAAAGATAGAAGAAGTAGGAAAAACAGAATGTAAGAGAAGAATGCCAGAAGTCGTTAGTGGTCTATTAAGTCACTAGAATATAACTGGAATTCTTTAAACTGTTAAGAAGATACATATTTTGTTAAATATCAAAGAACCTGTCTGTAAACCACCACTCAAGCAAAAAGATACGTTTAATCAACTTATACAGTGAAATAACCACACAAATTTGGAATTTCAAAGCCTCCTTTAAAAACATTCATCTACCATACATTCTCATTCCATCCAAAATTGTTCTTTAAATTCCTAATACACAGACACACACACTTTAGCTTGATGTAAATCTAGCCCTTCTTGCTTGCACACCCTGATGAAAATAAACACCTCAACATGCTCTTTTTCAGACCCTAAGAGAACACTCGGAAAGCAGCTAATGGAGTTCAGAATGAAGAAGGAAGGCAAAAGAATAAAGGAGAATAAAACCAGAGACCCTATTGGGAAGTCATGTTATTCTTGGAAATATCATCTCCGTTCCTTCCCCAAACCCAAAGGCCAGGCAGCACTGGTGCAATATCATCCTTGTCCAAAGCGCTAAAGAGTTGCCAACTAATCCCTCAAGGTGTCCCCCAATCTCCTCACCTCATCAGCGCTCAGCTCCTCCATCGCTTTCCTCTTAATGGTGAAAGGCGTTAGGGAGAGATCCTTCTGTTCTCGAGACCACGGCGGGAGGAAGGAGAGTGGAAGGTGTCTATCAGGATGTCTGGTCCCCCGAATGGGGGAGGTTTCAGAATTGCATAGTCAGAGGTTAAAAAATAAGAACACGAGAGGCACTGAACTGCCTTCTTGGCTTCAGTCACTCCAATCGCCCCAGAGACTACTACAGCCGCTTATTCCCTGAGCAGCCTCCTTTGGCCGCCACTGCTGCTACTACAGGGTTATCTTAAGGCGCCACTTATTACCCTCTGCTTCCCAGGTTACCCAGACTAGGCAGCGCGGTCTCCAGCTCGTCTCGTGCCCCGAGTCTGCTGTGTCTTCGTGATGGTGGCGCGGTAGCTGCGTTTCCTACAGCAGATCCTGCTCTCCCTCCTACCCTTTGCCCCGGGCGGGAACTAGTCGACTGCAGAGTGGATACCCGGAGGTAAGGCGACCCCACAGCCGTCCTGGCAGAGCCCAGCACTGGAAGGGAAGCCCCTCCCCTCCCAAAGCAGGCCGGCCACGCCCCGCCTCCACGCCGGAGTCCGGGTAGGGGGGAGGGGGAGGATGGGACGCGCGTAGCTCTCGCTGGAAGAGTAAATCCTCCTACCCCTCCAACCCTACTCTTTCCCCCTCGCCCCACCAAGTATTATTCATCAAAACAACAGGGCGGCCATCTTTGAAAGGGATCACGTGGCCACCGTCAGAGAGGCGGGGCTTCTGGCGCCGGGACGTGGCAGCCAATAGACCGCGTGCGTCGCGCCGCCGAGTCCCTCTACCTTGCGTCCTCTCCCCGCCCCCCGTCCCACCCCTCCCGCGCAGCCGCGCCGAGCGGGGGGAGGGGCAAGGGGAGGCGGGCGACAGGGAGGGGCGTTGCCAGGGCGACCATGCAGGGGAGGTGGGAGCGGCGGGACCGGGACAGGTAGGCTGGCCACCGGAGGGACTGCAGCCGAACTCGCTCCAGGAAAGATCCGTCTGAAGGTGGCGCTGGCCCGCAGCCCGGTGGCCTGCACCGCCTCCGTTGTTCCCAGTCGCCTGCTTTTCTGTGACCTGGGAGCCCAGAAACCCCCACATCGCTCCCTCTGGACTCTGCTTGCCCGCCGCCTAAGCAAGGGAAAAGAAAACGGAAAACCTCTCCTTGTCACCAGGTGCGTGATCTACCGTATTGAGCGCTCATTTTCTGAAACATCTGCTACACACTCCTCCACCTCCTGCAGGAAAGCCCAGTTGGAAGAAAACTCGAACACAAGAACTCCCATTCATTTTGTTTTACCTTGGCCTTTTAGTGAGATACTTCTTGGGTTTTTTTTTTTAAGTGCGTTCAAAAAGTATTGGCAAAATTAGAAAGTATAAATGGATGAGAGACCCAAATAACTTTGAATTCTACACAACATATGCAAGGAAGACGTTTGGAGTCAGTGGGGGAAAACCATCCTCAGGTGCACAAGAATATAAATATTTTCTAAAATATAAATCTGGCCGGGCGCGGGTGGCTCACGCCTGTAATCTCAGCACTTTGGGAGGCCGAGGCGAGCGGATCACGAGGTCAGGGGTTCGAAACCAGCCAGGCCAGCATGGTGAACCCTGTCTCTACTAAAAATACAAAAAATTAGCCAAGCATGGTGGCGCGCGCCTGTAATCCCGGCTACTCGGAAGGCTGAGGCAGGAGAATGGCTTGAGCCTGGGAGGCGGAGGTTGTAGTGAGCCAAAATCACGACACGGCCTCCCAAAGTGGTAGGATTACAGGCGTGAGCCACCGTGCCCGGCTTTTGTTTTGTTTTGTTTTTGAGATAGAGTCGTGCTCTGTCACCCAGGCTGGAGTTTAGTGGCACAATCTTGTCTCACTGCAACCTCTGCCTCCTGGGTTCAAGCGATTCTCCTGCCTCAGCCTCAAAAAAAGTAATTAATTAATTAATTAAAACGGCCTGAGGCCGGGCATGGTGGCTCACGCCTGTAATCCAAGCACTTTGGAGGCCAGGGCGGGCGGATCACCTGAGGTCGGGAGTTCAAGACCAGCCTGACCAACAAGGTGAAACCCTGTCTTTAAAAAAAAAAAAAAAAAACCTGGTGCGGTGGCTCACGCCTGTCACCGCAGCACTGGGAAGCTGAGGCGGGTAGGTCACCTGAAGTCAGGAGTTCGAGACCAGGTTGGCCAACATAGCAAAACTCCATTTCTACTAAAAATACAAAAAATAAAAATAAAATAAAATATAAATCTAAGTTGAACGGTCAAAATAACAGTACCATGAAATTCCAGATTTTGCCTCGGAGGAGGACTACAAGTGGATTGGATGGCTCACTACACCATAAAGACTGCATTCCAGAATTAAGAGTTACAGTGTCTTTGCTACACGCTTAAAATAGGAACCTGACTTCCAGATATGTAAGGAATTTGTGAGTAAAAATAAACCACTGCTGCCTGTGCATATTATCTGCTCTCCAGGAATGGAATTCTGTATAAGCCAGAACTGAACCCCTGGTGACACTGATGTTAAAAGTTTACTTCTTTTTTTTAACCTCATTATTGCCATCTAATTCACATACCATACAATTCAGCCAATTAAGGTGTACAATGGTTTTATTACGTTCACAGTTCAGTCATCTTCACTGTACAATTTCAGTACATTTTCATCATCCCAAGAAGAAACCCTCAAAGTCATTAACAGTCACTCCCCATACTCCTGCAGGATAAGGACCTTCTGTCTCAGTGAAGTTGCCTATTCTGGACATTTCGAATCAATGGCGCAATACACCATGTGGCCTTTGGGGTCTGGCTTCTTTCACTTAGCATATGTTTTCAAGGTTCATCCATATTGTGGCATATATCTGGACTTCATTTCTTTCATGCCAAATGTTTCACTGTATTGCTGTGGCACATTTTGTTTATCAATTCATAGTGACTTGGGTTGTTTCCACCTTTTGACAATTTTGAGTAATGCTGCTATAAACATTCATGTACAAGTTTTTGTTTCGACATGTGTTATTATTTTTATTCCTTTTAGGCATATACCCAGGAGGGGAATTACTAGGTTACGTGTTTGACTTTTTGAGAAACTGCCAAACTGTTTTCCAAAGCAGCTGCACTGCCACCAGCAATGTCTGAGGGTTCTAACTTCTCCACATCTGTACCAATAATTGTCATTGTCTGTCTTTTTTACCGTAGCCATGCTAGTAGATGTGAAATGGTATCTCTTTGTGGTTTGGTTTTGTTTTTCATTTTCCTATCTGCTTGGGTTTACCTTCCTCGGGCAAATACCTATTCATATTATGTTTTTCTTTTTTCTTTTCTTTTCTTTTTTTTTTTTTGAGACAGTTTCACTCTTGTTACCCAGGCTGGAGTGCAATGGCACGATCTCGGCTCACTGCAACCTCCGCCTCCTGGGTTCAGGCAATTCTCCTGCCTCAGCCTCCTGAGTAGCTGGGATTACAAGCACACGCCACCATGCCCAGCTAATTTTTTGTATTTTTAGTAGAGACAGGGTTTCACTATGTTGACCAGGATGGTCTCGATCTCTTGACTTCATGATCCACCCACCTCAGCATGCCAAAGTGCTGGGATTACAGGCTTGAGCCACCGCGCCCCACTTTTTTTTTTTTTTTGAGACAGATCCTGGCTCTGTCACCATGCTGGAGTGCAGTAGCATGATCTCAGCTCACTGCAACCTCCGCCTCAAAGGTTCAAGCAATTCTCCTGTTTCAGCCTCCCAAGTAGCTAGGACTACAGACATGTACCACCATGCCAAGCTAATTTTTATATTTTTAGTAGAGACAGATTTTACCATGTTGGCCAGGATGGTCTCCATCTCTTGACCTTGTGATTACCCGCCATGGCCTCCCAGAGTGCTGGGATTACAGGCGTGATCCACCATGCCCAGCTTTTTTTTTTTTTTTTTTTTTTTTGAGACTGTCTTTTTTTTTTTTTTAAGATGAGGTTTCACCATGTTGGCCAGGCTGGTCTTGAACTCCTGATCTCTGGTGATCTACCCACCTCGGCCTCCCAAAGTGCTAGGATTACAGATGTGAGCCACCACACCCAGCCAGGAGTTCGAGACCAGCCTGGCCAAATGGTAAAACCCTGTCTCTACTAAAAATACAAAAATTAGCTGGGCATGGTGGTGGGCGCCTGTAATCCCAGCTACTCAGGAGGCTAAGGCAGGAAAATCACTTGAACCTAGGAAATGGAGGTTGCAGTGAGCTGAGGTCACACCACTGCACTCCAGCCTGGGTGACAAGAGTGAAACTCTGTCTCATAAAAAAAAAAAAAATGAGCTGGGTGTGGCAGCTCATGCCTGTAGTCCCAGCTACTAGGGAGGCTGAGGCAGGAGAATCACTAGAACCTGGGAGGCAGAGGTTGCAGTGAGCCGAGATTGCACCACTGCACTCCAGCCTAGACAATAGAGGAAGACTTCATCTCAAAAAAAAATAGAAAAATTAGAAAAGAAGTCTCTAGCCATATAATGTACTTCTCCGGGTGTTTGTTTGTTTGTTTGTTTGTTTGTTTGTTTGTTTTGAGACAGGGTCTCGCTCTGTTGCCCAGCCTTGAGTGCAATGGTGCAAACATGGCTCACCTCTGGGCTCAAGCAATTCTCTCACCTCAGCCTCCCAAGTAGCTGGGATCATAGGCACATGCCACCATACCAGGCTAATTTGTTAATTTTTGTAGAGATGGGGTCTCTCACTATGTTACCCAGGCTGGTCTCAAACTTCTGGGTTCAAGTGATCCTTCTGCTTCAGCCTCCCAAAGTGTTGGTGCCACAGGCATGAGCCACCGCACTCAGCCCCCAGGGTCTTTTACAGAACGAATCTCTCTAATACAATTTTTAGTACCTTTATAGTTGTGTTCTAACTTGTCTAAGTGATGGAGTTCCCACCACTTTCCTTAGGAGAATCTTTCCCGTAATATCCTAAATAACAGGGTCTCACAGTTGTCTGTAATATGTAGCCCATATTTTTATTGTTTGGTTCAGTTTCTTCCATTTAAGCATTACATTACCTCCTTTGGACTGTGCACAATACTCTGTCTGCCTCCCTTGGGAACTACCAAGCATCAAGACCTTAGTGTTAGTCATTAGAATTATCTGGAAACCAGCAAAAAAAAAAAAGAAAAAAAAATGTTTTTTTAACTGGTAACAAATAAAGGAGGAGACCATAGAACAAACTGAAACATGAGACTGAAATAAAAGGTATGCCTCAGTGGGTGGATCACCTGAGGACAGGAGTTCGAGACCAACCTGGCCAATACAGTGAAACCCCATCTCCACTAAAAATACAAAAATTAGCTGGGCATGGTAGCACACTCCTGTAATCCCAGCTACTCAGGGGGCTGAGGCAGGAGAATCACATGAACTCGGGAGGCAGAGGTTGCAGTGAGCCTAGATTGTGCCACTGCAGTCCAGCCTGAGTGCGAGATTCCATATCCAAAAACAAAAGCCTTCTAGTTAAAGAAAAGGTGTTTGTGGGCTGGGCACGATGGCTCACGCCTGTAATCCAAGCACTTTGGGAGGTCGAGGCAGGTGGATCATGAGGTCAAGAGATTGAGACCATTCTGGTCAACATGGTGAAACCCCGTCTCTACGAAAAATACAAAAATTAGCTGGGCATGGTGGTGCACACCTGTAGTCCCAGCTACTCGGGAGGCTGAGGCAGGAGAATTACTTGAACCCAGGAGGCAGAGGTTGCAGTGAGCCGAGATCGTGTCATTGCACTCCTGTCTGGGTAACAACAGCGAAACTTCATCTCAAAAAAAAGAAAAAAAGAAAAGGTGTTTGTGAAGGTAAATTCTGGAATTTGTAATATTTTAGGATAGCTTTTATTCAAGTGCCAGAACATAGCGAGCCCACTGGGTTGAGATATGTTTTTCTGATAATCTTCCTGATAATCTATAAAACTAGAGCCAACAAGCTTCCTGATCCTCTTAGATCTACAAAACCACCTACAACTGAAAGGATATGCTGTTATCTCTGCTGCTATCAGAGATCAACTCCTTCATCTAGACTCTGGATTCCTTTCCCTCTCACCTTCTGAAGGCCTTTGGTCCAGCGTTATCCCCTCTCGTCTGCACATCACACTCCCTCTCATCACTGGACACACCTGTGGTAAGAACACCAACTTTCTTTCATTTACATATTTCTTTGTTTGAGATAGGGGTTTATTCTGTCATCTAGGCTGGAGTGTAATGGCGTGGTCACTGGCTCACCACAACACCAACCTCCTGGGCCCAAGCAATCCTCCCACCTCAGCCTCCTGAGTAGAGCTGACACTACAGGCATGCACCATGACACCCAGCTCATTTTTGTATTTTTTGTAGAGACAGGGTCTCCCTATGTTGCCCAGGCTGGACTCAAACTTCAGGGTTCAAGTGATCCTCCTACATCAGCCTCCAAAGTGCTGGGATTACAAGTGTAATCTTTAAAAACATACTAATTTAAAAAACTCTACTGTGGCCAGCCTACAGTATTTTGTTACAGCAGCCTAAATAGATTAAGACAGGGAACATAGGTAGAAGCACAGAGACCTGCCAGGCATGGTGGCTCACAACTCTAATCCCAGCACTTTGGGAGGGTGAGGCAGGTGCATCTCCTGAGGTCATGAGTTCGAGACCAGCCTGACCAACATGGAAAAATCCTGTCTCTACTAAAAATACAAAAAAATTAGCTGGGCATGGTGACAGGTTACTGTAATCTCAGCTACTCAGGAGGCTGAGGCAGGAGAATCGCTTGATCCCAGGAGGTAGAGGTTGCAGTGAGCTGAGATCACGTCATTGCACTCCAGCTTGGGCAATAGAGTGAGATTCCATCTCAAAAAATAAAAAAGAAGAAGTGGCTGGGCGTGGTGGCTCACGCCTGTAATCCAAGCACTTTGGAGGCCAAGGCGGGTGAATCAGAAGAAGAAAGAAGAAGAAGAAGAAGAACAGAGACCAGTTCTCAGGTGAGTGGTATAGTGATCCAAGGGCCAGGTACTGGGGGTTCAAACTGACAGGGCAGCAATAAAGGTAGGGAGAAGTGGTTGAATATTTCTTTATTTCTCTCTTCTTCTTCTTTCTTTTTATTGAAACAGTCTTGCTCTGTCACCCCGGCTGGAGTGCAGTGGCGCGATCTCAGCTTACTGCAATCTCTGCCTCCCTGGTTCAAGCAATTCTCCTGCCTCAGCCTCCCGAGTAGCTGGGATTACAGGCGCACACCATCACACCCAGCTAATTTTTGTTTTTGTTTTTTTTTAAATAGAGATGGGGTGTCACCATTTTGGCCAGGCTGGTTTTGAACTCCTGACCTCAGGTGATTCACCCATCTCAGCCTCTCAAAGTACTGGGATTACAGGCGTGAGCCACCACACCTGGCCTCTTTTTTGTATTTTTAGTAGAGACAGTGTTTCACCATGTTAGCCAGGATAGTCTCGATCTCCTGACCTCGTGATCTGCCCGCCTCGACCTCCCAAATTGCTGGGATTACAGGCAGGAGCCACCGCGCCTAGCCTCTGGATATATTTTCAAGAAGAGCCAACAGGATCTGTGGATGGTGTGTGACAATAAATACAAAAGAGAGAGGCAAAGGGTAACTGTAACTATTTGTAGAAGGGTGAGTTGCCTTTGATTGAGATAGAGAAGGCTATGGGCAGATGAGACTTGGAGGGGAAGATACAGAGTTCAGTTTGGGGTATGCTAAGTGTAAGATATCTGGTAGACCTTGAAGTAAAGGTGTCAAGTAGACAATTGAGCATCTTTGATGCATAAATGAAATGTAAATTCTTGAGGCAGGATGAGATTACCAAAGGCGTGACTATATCAAGAGAAGAGATCTGGGCCAGGTATGGTGGCTCACGCCTGTAATCCCAGCACTTTGGGAGGCCAAGCGGGCAGATCACAAGGTCAAGAGATCAAGACCATCCTGGACAACATGGTGAAACCCCGTCTCTACTAAAAATACAAAAATTAGCCAGGCATGGTGGCACTCACCTGTGGTCCCAGCTACTCGGGAGGCTGAGGCAGAAGAATAGCTTGAACCCAGGAGGCAGAGGTTGCAGTGAGCCAAGACTGCGCCACTGCACTCCAGCCTGGCAACAGAGCAAGACTCTGTCTCAAAAAAAAAAAAAAAAAAAGGAGAGATCTCTCAACTGAGAACTGATCCCTTGGGGTCGTCATCATTCGGAAGCAAGGAGTCATGAAGGCGCCAGCAAAGGAGATGGCTCGTGCCTGTGATCCCAAGTCTTTGGGAGGCGGGCAGATCACCAGAGGTCAGGAGTTCGAGACCACCATGGTCAACATGGTGAAAACCCGTCTCTACTAAAAATACAAAAAAACTTAGCCAGGTGTGACAGTGAGTACCTGTAATCCTTGCTACTGGGGAGGCTGAGGCACGAGAATCACTTGAACCCAAAAGGCAGAGGTTGTAGTGAGCTGAGACTGTGCCACTGCACTATATCTCAAAAAATAAATTAATTAAATAAATAACTAAATTTTAAAAGCTACTATGGACTAGATGTAGTTTGCTATTGCTATTGATTTGATGTTAACAATATTCTAGATTTCTAACCTTCTTCCTGCCAAAAACGATGCAGCATGCCTGCCTAGGAATGCCCACTGCAGTATGAGGTCCTGTTGACACCTATACATTGTTTGTGGCTATAACCATAGAAACACGTGTGATTGACTTACAGCCTCTAAATGTTCATTATTTAAATTTTTTCCATTGTGAACTTTACTTGGCTTTAGGATTCAGAATTCCTCTTGCTTGGAGTGGGATTTTCTTTCCATGGGATTTCATGGTTATGCCTAATGACCGGATGTTTGCTGTGCTCAGCAGATGTGTTTGGTAATGTCAGAAAAGACAGCCAGTGCAGCTGACATGATCTCACCTATTCTTGCATTTGGTGACCACTTATTAAACACCTGCAAGGGCTGAAGCACTGTGCAAGATACAAAGAATATAGGTAGCACACACCTAGAGTCCCAGCTACTCAGGCTGAGGCTGGAGGGTCACTGGAGTCCACGAGTTTGAGTCCAGCTTGGGCAACACAATGAGATACTGTCTCTTAAAATAAACAAAAAAGCAAAACAACAGAACAAAACAAAAAGGCCAGCCGGGTGCAGTGGCTCACGCCTATAATTCCAGCACTTTGGGAGGCCAAGGTGGGTGGATTGCCTGAGGCCGGGAGTTCAAGACCAGCCTGTCCAACATGGTGAAACCTTGTCTCTACGAAAAATACAAAAATTATCCAGGTGTGGTGGTGCGTGCCTATAATCCCAGCTACTTGGGAGGCTGAGGCAGGAGAACCACTTGAACCCAGGAGGCGGAGATTACAGTAAGCCCAGACTGTGCCATTGGCGCCATTGCACTCCAGACTGAGTAACAAGAATGAGACTTTCTCTCAAAACAAAAAAAATAAAATAAACAAAACTAGATATGACCCTGTGCATAAGGTACTCACAGTCAAGGACAGAGATAAAACACAGAACTGTGATACATGATACAAAGTGTTATGTGCCATAAAATAAGTTCCAAGAAAAAACTAGAGAAGGACCCGGCACACTGGCTCACGCCTGTAATCCCAACACTTTGGGAGGCAGAGGCCAGTAGATCACTTGAGGTCAGGAGTTTGAGACCAGCCTGGCCAACATAGTGAAACCCTGTCTCTACTAAAAATACAAAAATTATCTGAGCATGGTGGCACCTGCCTCTAATCCCAGCTACTCAGGAGACTGAGGCAGGAGAATCGCTTTAACCTGGAGGCGGAAGTTGCAGTGAGCCCAGATCGCGACATTGCACTCCAGCCTGGATGACAGAGGGAGAATCTGTGTCCAAATAAAAAAAAATTATTCACTCTGGCAGGGTGTGATGATTCATGCCTGTAATCCCAGCACTTTGAGAGGCCGAGGCAGATATATCTCTTAAGCCCAGGATTTGGAGACCAGCCTGACCAACATGGTAAAACGCTGTCTCTACTAAAAATACAAAAATTGGCTGAGTGTACCAATGCCTGCCTCTAATCTGAGCTACATGGGAGGCTGAGCACAAGAATTGCTTGAACCTGGGAGGCGGAGGTTGCAGTGAGCCAAGATCCTACCACTGCACTCCAGCCAGGGCAACAGAGTGAAACTCCCTCCCAGAAAAAAAAAAATTCCTCACTCTGATTGGACCAACTGTGTTCATGTTACTTGCTCCCAAGCGAATCACCTATTCATGTGAGAAATGCCAACCACAATTAAACCAATCAGAAACCACCCACAGAACTAGGGGCGTGGTCAGTGCCAATCCAGTAACATGGCTGGGGCAAAATAAGACAAAACAGATGGTAGGGAGACAAAAAACAACAATATCCATTCCACCAGACTTAACAAAAATACAGGGACAAGAATACACCCACAGATAGTGTTCATCATTCTAGGAGCTGCTAGCATTCCCTCCCTTGTCTGTCATTCTTAATACTCAGATAAGCGCTTCCCAAAGTATTAGATAAATGCACAGCCCATCACAGGAGGAAAACAAAAAACACTATTCTATAATTTTATGACTAGCAATTCTTTTTTTTTTTTTTTGAGACGGAGTCTTGCCAGAGTGCAGTGGTGCCATCTCTTGGCTCACTGCAACCTCCACCTCCTGGGTTCAAGAAATTCTCCTGCCTCAGCCTCCTGAGTAGCTGAAATTACAGATGCCCACCACCACGTCCAGCTAATTTTTGCATTTTTATTAAAGACGAGGTTTCATCATGTTGGTCAGACTGGTCTCGAACTCCTGACCTCAGGTGATCCACCTGCCTTGGCCTCCCAAAGTGTTGGGATTACAAGTGTGAGCCACTGCACCCAGCCTATGACTAATGATTCTGGTAATCACAGAAAATATTTTCACAGAAGGAAGAGGATTGAGAACGTGCCTGTTACTTTCAACCTAAACCCAAAGCTAGTTGTTTTTGTTGTTGTTGTTTGAGACAGAGTTTCACTCTTGTCGCCCAGGCTGGAGTGCAATGGCAGAATCTCAGCTCACTGCAACCTCCGACTTCTGGGTTCAAGCAATTTTCCTGCCTCAGCCTCCCCAGTAGCTGGGATCACAGGCCACGTTCAACTAATTTTTGTATTTTTAGTAGAGACAGGGTTTCACCATATTGGTCAGGCTGGTCTTGAACTCCTGACCTCAGATGATCCACCCACCTCAGCCTCCCAAAATTCTGGGATTATGGGCATGAGCCACCCCGCCCAGCCTAGCTTGTTTATTGATAGTGATTAGAAGACTGTTTTGAGACTCCATCTCAAAAAAAAAAGGAGTTGAGACCAGCCTGGGAGACATGGTGAAACCTGTCTCTACTAAAAATAGAAAAATTAGCATGCACCTGTAATCCCAGCTACTTGGGAGGTGGAGATTGCAGTGAGACAAGATCTCCAAGATCTCACCAATACACTCCAGCCTGGGTGACAGAGGGAGACTCTGTCTCACACACACACACAAAAAGTGTTTACTATAAATATTATTGACTGACCAGGTATGGTGGCTCACGCCTGTAATCCCAGCACTTTGTGAGGCCCAGGTGAGTGGATCACGAGGTCAGGAGTTCAAGACCAGCCTGACCAATATAGTGAAACCCCGTCTCTACTAAAAATACAAAAATTAGCCGGGCATGGGGACGTGCCGCTGTAGTCCCAGCTACTCAGGAGGTTAAGGCAGGAGAATCACTTGAACCTGGGAGGCCGAGGTTGCAGTGAGCCAAGATCACACCACTGCACTCCAGCCTGGGCAATAGAGTGAAACTCTGTCTCAAAAAAAAAAAAAAATACACACACACACACATATATATATATATTTTATATAGCCTGTAATCCCAGCTACTCAGGAGGCTGAGGCAGTATATATATATATACACATATATATATATATACACACACACATATATATATGTACACACACATATATATATACACACATATATACACACATATATACACATATATACACACATATATACACATATATATACACACATATATACACACATACACACATATATATACACATATACACACATATATATACACATATATACATATATACACACATATATATACACACATATATACACATATATACACACACACACATATATATATATATAAACTGAATTTCACTGTCTGAGACTCCGAATGAAAAGGCTAGGCCAGGCACAGCAGCTCATGCCTGTAATCCCAGCAGTTTGTGAGGCTGTAGCAGGCAAATCACTTGAGGTCAGGAGTTCGAGATCTGCCTGGCCAACACAAAACCCCCTATCTACTAAAAATGCAAAAATTAGCTGGATATGTAATAGCATGTGTCTGTAATCCCAGCTACTTGGGAGGCTGAGGCAGGAGAACCACTTAAACCCATGAAGTGGAGGTTGCAGTGAGCTGAGATTGTGCCACTGTCTCAAAAAGAAAGAAAAAGAAAAGGCTATAAAATAATAGTTGTCAGCACGTAGCCTCTGGGGAATGTTTTGGAGTGATTGGTTTGTTCTGAAACTGGGTTGTGGGAATGGCTGTACACCTGTATACATTTACTAGAAATTATCATAGAGCTCGACATGGTGGCTCACGCCTATATTCTAGTACTTTGGGAAGCCAAAACAGGTGGATCACCTGAGGTCAGGAGTTCAAGACCAGCCTGGCCAACATGGTGAAACCCCATCTCTACTAAAACTACAAAAATTAGCCTGCTACAGTGGTGCTCCCCTATAATCCCAGCTACTTGGAGAGACTAAGGCAGGAGAATAGCTTGAACCCGGGAGGTGGAGGTTGTAGTGAGTGGAGATCGCACCATTGCACTCCAGCCTGGATGACAGAGTGAGACTGGAAAAAAAATTATTACAAGCAGAATTGAAATGCTGTTTCTCCTCCTTTTCCTCCCCTCTCTTCCTCTCCCCGCTTTTTTTTTCTTTAAGAGCATCCAGTGTATGTGGATCATGGAAGTGCCTGCTTTGAAGATATTTCTTTGCTAAGGATGAAGCTTTCCAGCTGGTGGTGCTCAAGAGCCAACACATCTGGTAGTAATTTCATGAAAAGGTTTTCTTTGTTGTTTTTTTTTTTGAGAGGAGTTTCGCTCTTGTTGCCCAGGCTAGAGTACAATGGCGCACTCTTGGCTCACTGCAGTCTCTGC
Source organism: Saguinus oedipus (assembly GCA_031835075.1). Lineage (NCBI taxonomy): Eukaryota > Metazoa > Chordata > Mammalia > Primates > Cebidae > Saguinus > Saguinus oedipus. The sequence continues at coordinate 47,812,640 of CM063175.1, read as the reverse complement.
CTTCTGGGTTCAAGCGATTCTTCTGCCTCAGCCTCCCAAGTAGCTGGGATTACAGGCGTGTGCCACTTCACCTGGCTAATTTTTTTGCATTTTTAGTAGAGACAGGGTTTCACCATGTTGGCCAGGCTGGTCTCGGACTCCTGACCTCAGGTGATCCACCCACCTTAGCCTCCCAAAGTGCTGGTATTATAGGCATGAGCCACCGTGCCTGGCCCATGGGAATTTTTTTTTTGAGATGGAGTCTCACTCTGTTGCCCAGCCTGGAGTGCAGTGGCACCATCTTGGCTCATTGCGCCCTCCACTTCCTGGGTTCAAGTGATCCTCCTGCCTCAGTGCCCCTCAGTAGCTGGGATTATAGGCATGAGCCACCACACTTGCCTGTACACGCACAAAGATTATGTCTCTTCTGTGACCCCAAATATTCCAATGGCTTCTCAGTCCCCTCAACATAAAAGAAATCCTGGGCAGGTGCAGTGGCTCCCACCTGTAATCCCAACTCTTCGGGAGGCTGAGGCAGGTGAATCATTGGGGGTCAGGAGTTGGAGATCGGCCTGGCCAACATGGTGAAACCCCGTCTCTACTAAAAATACAGAAAAGTTAGCCGGTGTTGTGGTGCGCACCTGTAATCCTAACTACTTGGGAGGCTGAGGCAGGAGAATTGCTTGAACCCAGGAGACGGAGGTTGCCATGAGTGGAGATCTCACCATTGCACCCTAGCCTGGAGACAGGAGACTGTCTTAAAAAAAAATTACTTTTTATTATTCATAGTTGAGGAAATTTCCTTTTGGTAATGACCAAGAGTCTTTGCTTGGCCAAACTTTAGTTTGGCTCCTGAAACTTCTCCAAGGCTCACCTGTGCACTTCCTTGTAAAATCCAGTTTTAGCAAATAATTCTGCTTAAGTCATTTGGCAAGAACCCCACAACCCTCAATGTGTGATCACCTTCAATATGTCTGATTACCATCCATATCTGATGGCTTCTTCATCCTCCACCACACCCTGGGATGATGTCTGATCACCATGGTCTATCCTCAGCAAGAATCCTGTTATGTGGGTTTAGCTAGAATCCTCCGTACCCCAGAAGTTTCCCCTTAGTGATTTTTTTTTTTTGATGCACGGCCTCACTGTCACCCAGGCTGAAGTGCAAGTGGTATGATCTCTGCTCCCTGCAACCTTTACCTCCAGGGTTCAAGTGATTCTCGTGCCTCAGACTCTCAAGTAGCTAGGATGCACTTCTTCCTTTACTTTTCTTCTCTTTTTTTTGAGACACGGTTTCACTCTGTCATCCAGGCTGGAGTGCAGTGGCGAGATCTCAGTTCACTGTAACCTCTGTGCCCCAGGCTCAAGTGATCCTCCCACCTCAGCCCCCTGAGTAGCTGGGACACCATGGGCACGTGCTGCCATGCCCAGCTAATTTTTTTTGTGTGTGTGAGACAGAGTCTCACTCTGTCGCCAGGCACCAGGCTGGAGTGCAGTGGCGCAATCTCGGCTCACTGCAACCTCTGCCTCCCAGGTTCAAGCAATTCTCCTGCCTCAGCCTCCCGGGTAGCTGGGACTACAGGCACATGCCACCACATCCAGCTAATTTTTGTATTTTTACAAAAAATTAGGGGTTTCACCATGTTGGCCAGGATGGTCTCAATCTCTTGACCTTGTGATTTGTCCACCACGGCCTCCCAAAGTGCTGGGATTACAGGCGTGAGCCACCATGCCTGGCCTCAAAGATTTGTTTAAATGCTGGAATTAGCTAAATTTAAAAGGAAAAACTTCAGAGTCATTTGTACAGGTTTATTGAAGTTGAGCAGTTTCCCCGTAAGGTAGGTGACTTCAGGTTGCAGGCTGTGTGACTCTCTCCAGCTGTGAGTCCTCGTCACCAAATGGGATAGATGAACATCTGTTTGGTCTGCTATATAATTGAGCATAAAGCTGCAGCCACAACTGGGTTCTGCTGCTGGGTATGGATCAGGCTCTCCGGAACGTCTGTTTGCACACTTGACCTTCACAGAACATTTCCTAGGGTGTCAGGAGAAAGGGAAGAAGTTGAGTTTGCACATGGTCTGTTTTCACTCTCAACACTTATTTTTTATTTTATTTTATTTTAACCCCCTAACCCTTTTTCTGGAACACCGTTTTTTTCTTTTATTCTTTTTTTTTTTTTGAGATGGGGTCTCACTCTGTTGTCTGGTTGGAGTATGGTGGCGAGACCTCAGCTTACTGTAACCTCTGCCTCCCAGGCTCAAGTGATCCTCCCACCTCAGTCTCCCAAGTAGCCAGGTCACTACAGGCACGTGCCACCGTGCCTGGCTAATTTCGGTATTTATCGTAGAGAGAGGGTTTCGCTGCTGCCTAGACTGCTCTTGAACTCCTAGCCTCAAATGATTTTCCTGCCCCCTTCCCAAAGTGCTAGGGTTACAGGTATAAACCACGGGACCTGGCCTACTCTCAACATTTCTGACAGCAAATGTGTGGGTTTTTTAACTCCTGACACCAGTTGTGTGGTGTCTTTTCCAACCCCACTTCTCCAACTCTCTGACACCAACTGAGTATCCAGTAATCCAGTTTAATTCTGGCACTAACTACCTAGAGTTAGCACAGACCGCACAGGTTAAGGATGTAGTCTCAGAAGACTGCCCCTGACTTCAGACACCTCTTGCAAGTTCTGGACCTCCTATATTTCTCACTGACCAGCTACAAATAGGATTTTCCCACAACCCCTCCTTGGGCTTGATATTTTGCTAGAAGGGCTCACAGAACTCAGAAAGTCCCTTTACTTAGTATTACCAGTTTGTTATAAAATAAATAACTCTGAAACAGCCTGATGTGGCTGGGCGTGCTGGCTCATGCCTGTAATCCCAGTACTTCTGGAGGCCAAGGTGGGCAGATCACCTGAAGTCAGGAATTTGAGACCAGCTTGACCAACATGGTGAAACCCCATATCTACTAAAAGTACAAAAATTAGCTGGGTATGGTGGTGGGCGCCTGTAATCCCACCTAATCGGGAGGCTTGAGGCAGGAGAATCCCTTGAACCAAGGAGGCGGAGATTGCAGTGAGCCAAGATCATGCCATTGCACTCCAGCCTGGGCAGCAGAGCAAGACTCCATCTCCAAAAAAAAAAAAAAAAAGAAATGGCCTGGCTGGGTGTGGTGGCTCACACCTGTAATCCCAGCACTTTGGGAGGCCGAGGCAGACGGATCACAAGGTGAAGAGATCGAGACCATCCTGGCCAACATGGTGAAATCCCATCTCTACTAAAAATACAAAAATTAGCTGGGTGTGGTGGCACATGCCTGTAGTCCCAGCTACTCAGGAGGCTGAGGCGAAAGAATCGCTTGAACCTGGGAGGCGGAGGTTGCAGTGAGCCGAGACTGCGCCGTTGTGCTCCAGCCTGGCGACAAAGCAAGACTCCGTCTGAAAAAAAAAGAAAAGAAAAGAAACAGCCTGATGGAAGAGATGCATAGGGCAAAGTGCGAACGGGGAGCACGCCACCCTCCCAGCATGTTGACCAAAGTGGAAGCTCTCCAAACCCCATTGTTTAGTTTTTAGTGGACATTTAGGCACATAGGAATGGTTGATTAAGTCATTGGTTATTGGTGATTAGTTCAATCTCCAGGCCTTTCTTCCCTCAGGAATGAGGCTGAAAGTTCCAACCCTCTGATCTTGGCTTTGGTTTTCTGGTGACCAGCCCCCATCCTGAAGCTATCTAAGGACCCTCAGTAGCCAGTCATGTCATTAGCTCACAAAAGATCCTTTTTAAAATTTGGAGACGGGGGTCTTACTCTGTTGCCCAGGCTGGAGTGCAGAGGTGCTGTCATGGCTCCCCTTAGCCTCAACTTCCTGGGCTTAAGTGATCCTCCCACCTCAGCCTCCCAAGTTGCTGGGACTGCAGGCGCAAACTGCCACACCCAGCTAATATTTCTTTTATTTTTTGTGATGGAGTCTCGTTCTTGTCACCCAGGGTGGAGTGCAATGGTTCAATCTCAGCTCACTGCAACATCTGCCTCCTGGTTTCAAGCAATTATCCTACTTCAGCCTCCCAAGTAGCTAGGACTATAGGCACCCACCACCACACCGGCTAATTTTTGTATTTTTAGTAGAGACAGGGTGTCACCATGTTAGCTAGGCTGGTTTCTAACTCCAGACCTCAGATTTTCCACCTGCCTCAGCCTCCCAAAATGCTGGGATTACAGGCATGAGCCACTGCCCCCGGCCAATTTTTTGTAGAGACAGAGTCACCCTATATTGCCCAGGCTGGTATTAAACTCCTGGACTCCAGTGATCCTCCTGCCTTGTCCTCCCAAAGTGCTGGGATTATGGGAGTGAACCACCACACCCAGCAACCAATTTTTTTTTTTTCAGATGGAGTCTCCCTCTGTCACCCAGGCTGGAGTTCAGTGGCTCAATCTCAGCTTACTGCAATCTCTGCCTCCTGGGTCAAGCGATTCTCCTGCCTCAGCCTCCCAAGTAGCTGGGATTACAGGTGCCTGCCATCATGCCCGGCTAATTTTTGTATTTTTGTAGAGAGGGTTTCACCATGTTGGCCAGGCTGGTCTTGAACTCCTAACCTCAGGTGATCCACCCACCTAGGCTTCCCAAAGTGCTGGGGTTACAGACGAACCACTGCGCCCAGCCACCATGATAAATTTAAAAATATTGGCCAGGCATGGTGGCTCATGAGACTTTGTTTAAAAAAAAAAAAAAAAAAAAAGTCAGGTACAGTGGCTTGCGCCTGTAATCCCAGCACTTTGGGAGGCTGAGGCAGGCAGATCACGAGGTCAGGAGATGGAGACCATCCTGGCCAACAGGGTAAAACCTCATCTCTACTAAAACAAAAAGTTAGCTGGGCATGGTGATGCATGCCTGTAGTCCCAGCTACTCCGGAGGCTGAGGCAGGGGAATAACTTGAACCCAGGAGGTGGAGATTGCAGTCAGCCGAGATCATACCACTGTGCTCCAGCCTGGTGAAAGAGCGAGACTCTGTCTCAAAAACAACAAAAAAGAGAGATGCCAAATTATGTACATCCTTCTCTAGCATATCAAGGAAATCTGCCAAAGCAGGGCATAGAAGCACCTTTGTTCTAAAGATACTCATGGAATGATTCTTACTGTGATTTTTTTATTTTTTTATTTTTTTGGAGACAGAATCACACTCTGTTGCCCAGGCTGGAGTGCAGTGGCTTGATCTTCGCTCACTGCAACCTCCGCCTCCCAGGTTCAAGTGATTTTCGTGCCTCAGCCTCCCAAGTAGCTGGGATTACAAGCACCTGCCAGGGTATTGCCATGTTGGCCAGGCTTGTCTCAAACTCCTGACCTCAGGTGATCCACCTGCCTCAGCCTCCCAAAGTGCTTGGAATTACAGTAGTGAGCCACTGTGCCAGGCCTTTTTTTTTCTTTTTTAAGAGACACAGGCTCTTTCCCGCTTCCGCCTCCCCAATAACTGAGACTACAGGCAAGTGCCACCACACCCAGCTATTGTACATAATTTGAACATTACTTCTTACAACCAACTAATGTAAAGCCTCAAACTTATATATTTTTTCTTTGCAATTCCGTATTACATATTTGTGAGGGCAATTTTCTTACTTTGTTTCTTTTTTTATTTTTGAGACGGAGTTTCGCTGTTGTTACCCAGACTGGAGTGCAATGGTAGGATCTCGGCTTACCACAATCTCTGCCTCCTGGGTTCAAGCAATTCTCCTGCCTCAGCCTCCCGAGTAGCTGGGACTACAGACGTGCACCACCATGCCCAGCTAATTTTGGTATTTTTAGTAGAGACGGGGTTTCTCCTTGTTGACCAGAATGGTCTCTATCTCTTGACCTCGTGATCCACCGGCCTTGGCCTCTCAAAGTGCTGGGATTATAGGCGTGAGCCACCACGCCCGGCCTCTTACTTTGTTTTTTTATGGAGACAGAGTCTTGGTCTATCCCCCAAGCTAGAGAGCAGTGGCAAGATCTTGGCTCACTGAAACCTCCACCTTCCGGGTTCAAACAATTCTTATGCCTCAGCCTCCTGAGTAGCTGGGATTACAGGCACCTGCCACCATGCCTGGCTAATTTTTGCCTTTTTAGTAGAAACGGGGTTTCACCATGGTGGCTAGGCAGGTCTCGAACTCCTGACCTCAGGTGATCTGCCTGCCTCAGCCTCCCAGTGTTGGGATTACAGACGTGAGCCCATAATCCCACGCCCGGCCTCTTACTTTGTTTTTATTGTCAGAAGCGTATGAGATTTGTCCATCTAGAATAAAAATATCTTCAAGGCCTTTGTTATCAAAGACTACCCAGGCCCAACTTTAAGGAAACTGCTCTAATTTTGTAGTCATGAGTCTCACCTAGATTTCACACATTCAGTGAGACAAAAAAGCCCAGAGCTGAGAGCACACATTCTTGTCAGACCCGTGTTTGAATCTTCACTCTACAGTGTGAAAATATGTACTTCACAATCAAAGCTGTTGAAACTTTAGTGATTATGGGACCTGAGTCATGTTAGAGGCAGCTGTAACCTAGACAGCTATACCCTTAATTTCTCTGATTATAGATTAGCCTTTTTCTTTACCTACACTGTTTTGTAAAAGACTAAAGGGTACCAGAGAAGACTCCCCTCCATTGCTGATCTTAATTATAGATTCACTTCCCTGTTTCTTCTTTTTTTTTTTCCCCAAAGCAAGCGAACCTCTTCCTTCTCTTATACGAAAACCTATGGCTGTCACATTGTCTAAGATGGAATGTTAAATATACTCTTGAGATGGCAGCAAGACTGAAGGGGAAGAAAAAGAAAATAAAGAACGTTAAATATGCTCTTTAAACTGGAAAGAAAAAGGAAAAAACTAAGTTGTAACTAATCAAATTGCTGTAACTCATAAAACAGCTTTGTAGAGAAAATGTTGTAATCCTGCAAAATTTCTTTGTTTTTTGTCGATATAAGTAAGACCTTGGTGGGGCACAGTGGCTCACGCCTGTAATCCCAGCACTTTAGGAGGCCAAGGCAGGCGGATCACCTGAGATCAGGAATTTGAGACCAGCCTACCAACATGGCAAAACCCCGTCTCTACTAAAAATCCAAAAATTAGCTGGGTTTGGTGGCAGGCACCTGTAATCCCAGCTACTTGGGAGGCTGAGGCAGGAGAATCCCTTGAACCCAGGAGGTGAAGGTTGCAGTGAGCCGAGATTGCGCCACTGCACTCCAGGCTGGGTGACAGAGAGACTCAAAAACAAAAAGAAAAGCAGACCAAGTGTAAAAACATTACAGGCTCATGCCTGTAATCCCAGCACTTTGGGAGGCCGAGGTGGGTGGATCACCTGAGGTCAGGAGTTCAAGACCAGCCTGGCCAATATAGTGAAACCCTGTCTCTACTAAAAATACAAAAATTAGCTTGGCATCATAGCATTCTCCTGTAGTCCCAGTTACTCTGGAGGCTGAGACAGGAGAATTGCTTGAATCCAGGAGGCGGAGTTTGCAGTGAGCTGAGATGGCGCCACTGCACTCCAGCCTGGGTGACAGGGCGAGACTCTGTCTCAAAAACAAAACAAAACAAAAAATCAAAAACAAAGAGCAAAAGAAAAGGCTATAAAATAATAGTTGTCAGCACATGGCCTCGGGGGAACGTTTCAGAGTGATTGGCTTGTTCTGAAGCTGGATTGTGGGAATGGTTGTACACCTGCATACATTTACTAGAAATTATCACACTGTATACTAATAATAGGTGTATTTTATGGTACATAAATTATACCTCAGTAAAGCCATTAAAGAAAAACACCTGAAGTCCAACAGCTTAAAAGTAAAAGAAGAAAATGAAAAAGAAAGAAAAAAACTCTGAGAGTCATATTCCAAGAAACTAAATTTTTATTACAAATGGCCAAGCCTGTAATCCCAGCACTTTGGGAGGCCTAGGTGGGCTGATAACTTGAGGCCAGGAGTTTGAGAACAGCCTGGCCAAGAAGGTGAAACCCCATCTCTTCTAAAAATACAAAAATTAGCTGGGTCTGGTGGCAGGTACCTATAACCCCAGTTACTCAGGAGGCTGAGGTGGGAGAATCGCTTGAACCAGGGAGGCTGAGATTGCGCCACTGCACTCTAGCCCAGGTGACATTGGGTGACGGAGAGATTCTGTCTCAAAAGAAAAAAGTAAGACATTTACTTTTCAGCTTGGGTGTACTGACCCCATTCCTTTGGAGTCTGTATTTCCTGGATGACTGTCCTCAGCTTCGTGCTTGAATAAACTCCTGTCCGCCTTTTTTTTTTTTTTTTTTTTTTGAGACAGAGCCTCACTGTATTGCCAGGCTGGAGTGCAGTGGCACGATTTTAGCTCACTGTAACTTCCTACTCCCTGGTTCAAGCAATTCTCCTGCCTCAGCCTCCTGAGTAGTTGGAATTACGTGCATGCACCACCACGCCCAGCTAGTTTTGTTTTTATTAATAGTAGAGATGGGGTTTCACCATGTTGGCCAGGCTGGTCTTGAACTCATGACCTCAAGTGATCCACCAGCTGCCTCAGCCTCCCAAAGTGCTGGGATTACAGGCATGAGCCACTGTGCCCAGTCTGAATAAACCCTTTTAAACTGGATTGTGATCCTTTTGACAGCAGCCTTGGGGAATTTCAAAATCCCAATTTCTTTATTTAAGTGAGTGGGAAAAATAGTGTCCTTTTCACAGGCTTGTGATGAAGATTAAATGAGATAATGCACGTAAAGGACTGAGCACAGTAATTGGGCCCAAAGTCATCACTCTAAAGATGTCAGCTACTATGTCTGTCTATGCCTATCTATCTATCTATCTATCTATCTATCTATCTATCTATCTATCTATCTATCTATCATCTATCTAAAGTAGCTATTATATATAATAGGTAAAAATTGTTCCATGACTATTTGCATGCTATCTTCTTGCCTCTGTCAGAATATTCGGCTGTTTCACCGGGCTAATTTTTGTATTTTTAGCAGAGATGGGGTTTCACCATGTTGGCCAGGCTGGTCTCAAATTCCTGACCTCAAGTGATCCACCCACCTTGGCCTCCTAAAGTTCTGGGATTACAGCATGAGCCACCATGCTTGGCCTGATGTTTCCTCTAATGTCGTATCATCTCATTAAAAATAAGAACAAAATGTGGCAAATACCAGGTAGAGTTTGTCCCCTTCGATCCAATGGGTCCAGCCTCTGTTCTTCTTTTCTCCCTTCTGGACACAGGTGAGTCTGTCATTGTTCCAGATAACCAAGCTCTGCATGAGGAGAAGAGAAAATACTGGCTATCCTGCTCTGGCAGGATCCTCAACTGTTACCAAGGAGAATGCCAAGTTAGCCTACTTGTTGCTTTAATTTTTTTTTTTAGACAGAGTCCCACTCTGTTACCCAGGCTGGAGTGCAGTGGCACGATCCTGGCTCATTGCAACCTCCACCTCCCAGGTTCAAGGGATTCTCCTGCCTCAGCCTCCCAAGTAGCTGGGATTACAGGCCCCTTCCATCATGCCTGCCTAATTCTTGTATTTTTTTTTGTAAAGACAGGGTTCTGCTGTGTTGCCAGGCTGATCTCGAACTCCCAACCTCAGGTGATCCGCGCGCCTTAGCCTCCCAAAGTGTTGAGATTACAGGCATATGCCACACACAGCATTGCTTTAAATTTTATTTACCTTGCATTTTCTGTTGTCCAGGCCTTTGTTATCTTCCTCAAATTCTTCTCCAACTTTAAATTTCACGACGTAGTTCCTTAGGCTGCTGTTCGTGTGGATGGTAAAAGAATCCCCATTCTGCTCGATCACCTTCTGTGGCTTCAGCAACTTAGCTATCTTACGAGTGGCAAAGTCGATACCTTAAAAATAATTTTAAAAAATATTTGAGCCGGGCACGGTGGCTTACGCCTGTAATCCCAGCACTTTGGGAGGCTGAGGTGGGCAGATCACCTGAGGTCAGGAGTTCGAGACCAGCCTGACCAATATGGTGAAACCCCATCTTTAAAAAAAAAAAAAAAAAGAAAGAAAAAAAATTTTAACATTCACTTGAGGTGCAAAAGCGAAGAATTTGGCAACTGTTCTCAAAATCACTGCGTGTAACTGTTAGTGTTTCCTGTACGACTTCAATGTTGTTTGCTGCCAAAAACCTATCTGGGGGAACCATCCAACCACAGCTTGATTAAAAAGCTTGCACACATATCTGGGTGCGGTGGCTCACACTGTAATCCCAGCACTTTGGGAGGCCAAGGTGGGTGGCTTACCTGAGATCAGGAGTTCCAGACCAGCTTGACCAACATGGAGAAACCCTGTCTCTATTAAAAATACAAAATTAGCTGGGTGTGGTGGTGCATGCCTGTAATCCCAGCTACTTGGGAGGCTGAGGAAGGAGAATTACTTGAACCTGGGAGGCGGAGGTTACAGTGAGCCAGGATTGTGCCATTGCACTCCAGCCTGGGCAACACTGTCTAAAAAAAAAAAAGACAAAGGAAGAAATGCTAGCAGCTCCTAGAATGATGAATACTAACTGTGGGTTAGTCAGTAAACCGTGACCCATACTCTCATTATTCGTTAAAAAAAAAAAAAAAAAAAGCTTGCACACGCTAGGTGCCATAATCCCAGGACTCTGGAACACAGAGACAGGAGGATTGTTTGAGCTCTGGAGTTTGAGACCAGCCTGGGCAACATAGCAAGACCCTGTCTCTATAAAAAATATATAAACTGTCATGGTGCTGGTGGGTGAAAAAAATAATAATTTTTTAAAAGCTTGCACAGCTTTCAGGAAAGATTAATTAGTCTAGCTGTGCTTTGGGTAATGGATTTTTAGCTGGGCATGGCAGAAATAGTTCTGAAAATCACCCAGAGGCCACCAAAAGAAAAAGAAAACCAAGGGGACAGGGCTTAAGCCTCCCAACCCAGCCTCAGTCTCAACACTGCCTTTGTCTGCCTCATGTATTTACACTTTGAATTAAGAGAGCATTTGAACCATTTCTCAACAATGAAAACAAAATTCAAAAGCCACTGAATTCATGTATATACTACTCTCTCTCTCTCCATATATATGTGTGTGTATATATATATTTTGGCAGGGGCGTGCAGTGGCATGGTTTCAGCTCACTACAACCTCCACTCCTGGGTTTAAGCAATTCTCCTGCCTCAGCCTCCTGAGTAACTGGAATTATAGGCTTGCACCACCACACCCAGCTATAACTACTATGTATTTTTTTTGAGACAGGATCTCATTCTGTCACCCAGACTGGAGTGCAGTGGTGCAATCATGGCTCACCGCAGCTTCAACCTTTCAGGCTCAAGTGATTCTCCTATCTTAGCCTCTCGAATAGCTGGGACTACAGGTACATGCCACCATGCCTGGAAATTTTTTGTTTGTTTGTTTTGGAGACAAAGTCTCACTTTTGTCCTCCAGGCTGGAGTGTGATGACACAATCTTGGCTCACTGCAACCTCCGCCGCCCAGGTTCAAGCGATTCTCCTTCCTCAGCCTCCCAAGTAGCTGGAATTACACATGCCTGCCACCATGCCCAGCTAATTTTTGTATTTTCAGTAGAGATGGGGTTTCACCATGTTGGCCAGTTTGGTCTCAAACTCCTGACTTTAGATGATCCACCTGCCTCGGCCTCCCAAAGAGCTGAGATTACAAGTGTGAGCCATTGTGCCTGGACAAACTGGAAATATTTGAAACATTTTTTTTGTAGAGATAGGGTCTCATTATGTTGCCCAGGTTGGTCTCAAACTGTCGGGCTCAAGCAATCCTCCCACCTCAGCCTCTCAAAGTGCTGGGATTACAGGAATGAGCCACCTTGAATAAGCTTTAAAAAAAAGTTCCACAGGGAAACATGGAATGCTAAGGTGAAGATCAAGGTGTAGATTCCCGGTTGCACTTAGTGTCTTTGAGCATATTACTTCGCTAGAAATAAACACCACTACTTTAAATAATGGTCAGGTGACGTCTCAGCAGGGAGCTGAAGGAAGTGAAGAATCAAGCCACGCAGCTTTCTGGGAAAATAGTTTAAGGCAGAAATCCAGGGAGCCCAGGGACTCTGAGGAGCATAGGGTGAGTGAGAGGGAACAGTGTGATGCACATGCTATTACAAATGTACACACTCGAGGGTAGGTCTCAAATGTACAGCCGTACACACTCGAGGGTAGGGTCTCAAAGGAGCCCACGCAAATGTACACTTATCTAAGCTTCAGGTGTTCATATTAACCTTTCATCTCAAAGCCACTCCTAATTTTGAGGCAATGTGGGGTTGAAGGCAGGAGGGGATCCCTTTAAATTCCAGTGTTGAGCCAGGTGTGGTGGCTCACGACTGTAATCCCAGCACTTTAGGGGGCCAAGGCAGGCAAGTCACCTAAGCTCAGGAGTTCGAGACCAGCCTGGCCAACATAGTGAAACTCTGTCTCTACTGAAAATACAAAATTAGCTAGGTGGGGTGGTGTGAGCCTGTAATCCCAGCTACTTGGGAGGCTGAGGCAAGAGAATTGCTTGAACCCAGGAGATGGAGTTGCAGGGAGCCAAGATCCGCGCCATTGCACTCCAGCCTGGGCAACAAAGCAAGATTCTGTCTCAAAAACAAACAAATAAATAAATCACTCAATTAAATAAATAAATAAATAGATAGATCCCAGCCTACACAGTGACCTGGGGCAAGCTGGTAACACCACCACCTTCTCCGGTTCGTAACAGGACTAAAGGCGAGGACCTGCGCAAGTTGGTCAATATCTGTGGGCATTAACATGCAGTTTCTCCATGCCTGAGGCACTGCACCCTGGGTGTCCTTGGCTACCATGGGGGTACACCAGGAACTCCCAAATCCCAGGTCAGCTCCTCCAGCTATTAAAACCCAAGCAAGGCTGAGGCAGGAGGATCACATGCGGCCAGGAGTTTGGGACCAGCCTGGGCAACGTAGCAAGACACAGTCTCTGCAAAAAAAAAAAAAAAAAATTTAAGGCCGGGTGCAGTGGCTCAAGCCTGTAATCCCAGCACTTTGGGAGGCCAAGGCGGGTGGATCACGAGGTCAGAGATCGAGACCATCCTGCTCAACATGGTGAAACCCCGTCTCTACTAAAAATACAAAAAATTAGCTGGGCATGGTGGCGCGTGCCTGTAATCCCAGTTACTCAGGAGTTTGAGGCAGAAGAATTGCCTGAACCCAGGAAGCGGAGGTTGCGGTGAGCCGAGATCGCGCCATTGCACTCCAGCCTGGGTAACGAGCGAAACTCCATCTCAAAAAAAGAAAAAAAAAAAATTTAAATCAGCTAAGTGTGGTGGTATGCACCTGGCATCCTGGCTACTTGGAAGGCTGAGGTGGGATGATCATCTGAGTCCAGGAAGTCAAGGCTGCAGTGAGCCATAATCACACCACTGCACTCCAGCCTGAGAGACAGAGCAAGACCCTATCTCAAAAAAAATCCCCAAAAGCCCAAGTAAACTTTCTTCTTTGTGCAAGGACAAGTTGCCTTTCTTCTCCCTGCGGTTTGGCAGACGCTGGGAGAGAGGGATACCAGAGCCCCGGTGGGAGCTGCAGGATCAGTTCTAGTTTTTGTATAAAAGGGAGTGATTTTCTGCTCTCAAATGAGATGCCAACTGGAGCACATCATGAGATGTGTGCTGTGTGTTTGCTGGTGACTTATTTGAATCTCAGCATCACTACCAACAGGTATTCACCTCACTTCTACTTATAAAAAAGAGGTGATTTCTTCTTATTTTCCTAGACCCTACAATTTAAGGATCCAAGTACTACATTTGTGATTTTTTATGGCATGTATTTTCCTTACATGTGCATGAAAAAGTATATAAAGTAAATTGTATATTCAAGTAAATCAGTAAAATTCAGAATTGCTAGCTCTGTTCTTTTTTTTTTAATTTACTATTTTTTTTTTGAGACCAAGTCTCACTCTGTTGCCCAGGCTGGAGTTCAGTGGTGTGATCTCAGCTCACTGCAACCTCTGCCTCCCAGGTTCAAGCAATTCTCATGCCTCAGCATCCCAAGTAGCTGGGACTAGAGGCATAAGTCACCATGCCCAGGTAATTTTTGTATTTTTAGTAAAGATGAGGTTTCTCATCTTGAACTCCTGACCTCAGGTCATCCACCTCGGCCTCCCAAAATGCTGGGATTATAGGTGTGAGCCACCACACCTAGTATACTAGCTTAATTCTTTTTTTTCCCCCAAGATGGAGTCTTGCTCTATCACCCAGGCTGGAGTGCAATGGCACAATCTCGGCTCATTGCAACCTCCACCTCCTGGGTCAAGAGATTCTCCTGCCTCAGCCTCCCGAGTAGCTGGGATTACAGGTGTGTGCCACCACGTCTGGCTAATTTTTTGTATTTTTAGTAGAGGCAGGGTTTCACCATGTTGGCCAGGCTGGTCTCGAACTCCTGACTTCAGGTGATCCACCCACCTTGGCCTCTCAAAGTGCTGGGATTATAGGCATGAGCCACTGTGCCCAGCCCCCAACTTAATTCTTAAGATAAAATGTATTACAGTATTACGTAAACAACCACTCTAGTGCTGTAAGTGTGACCTAAGTACTTAGCACTTTAACAAATTGATGTAAGTACTTGGTACTTTAACAAATTAGATCTAAAGTTGAAACAAAGTTGCTGGTTTTCAGAAAACTGCATTGAATTTATGGGGTTCAGGATAGGCTACCTCAAAACACAGCACTTTAATGTATTAGTCTGTTTTCACACCGCTAATAAAGACACACCTGAGAGTAGGTAATTTATACAGAAAAAGAGGTTTGGTGGGCATGGTGGCTCACGCCTGTAATCCAGCACTTCAGGAGGCTGAGGCACGTGGGTCACCTGAGGTCAGTGTGCTATAGCTGGCCTAGAGTTAGAGTCTAAACAACACTATTTTATAAAAGACAAAGCTGTTTTTAAAAAATAAGTTGTAACGGCTGCCTCATTCTCCTCACAATAACTGCTGGCCTTGGCTTCTGTAAATAAAACTGCTAACTTGCTCTGCAAAATACTCACTATGTAAAGCTGCTTACCTTTTCTTATCAGTAACTGCCAGAATTGCTGGCCTTTGCTTACCGGTAATGACCAGAATAAGCAGCCCAAGCTAATTCCATCCTGGCCCCTGCGACTTGTAGTAAGTAACAAAGATCTGTGGATCCCACCTCTGCCCAGATGATGTGTAAACTAACGCTTATCTTGACTTCTGTAAACCACTTAGGTAACAATCGAAGTGAAAACAGGTCCCCTAGCCCTTGGAATGTCTGGAGACCCGCTCCCTCCTCTCTGCCGGGGAGGTGATTTATGGAATCTCCTGGCCCTCAGAATGTCTAAATCCATTCACCCCCGCCCCCACCATACACCCTCACCCCAGAGGTGGGCATAAAAAGGTCTTGTCACCCTCCTTATGGGGCCACAGGTTGGAGACACGTGAGTCCTCTGTGGTCACCGGCAATAAAGACCCTGCAATTTGGCATACTTTTGTCTTGGTGTTAATTTTATAATCTCGCATTTCAATACTTCATTTGGAGGCCCCAGCGAGAGCTATTGTCTTTTTGTTTATCACCAGACAAAAGCCATCTCAGAGTCTCACCTGGGTGGCCACTTCCACCTTGGAGGCCTCCAGGGGAGGTGCCCCCTGAGTTGCCCCAGGGCCCCAGGGTGCCACTGTGGAGGATAAGCGACCACCCAGCCAACATTCACCCAAGATTCCTCAGGGTCCTAGAAACCTCCAGAGGTAAGTTTGGAATCTGGGAACTAGTTCAAGGGGGGCCTGAGTCAGGGGACTGGACACAGTCATTGCAACTCTGACCTGGCAAGCCTCACCGAGACATCGCTTGAGGCTTCTGGTGGCTGGCGCAGTGGGTGTCAGCCTTCTGGCGGCTGGTATAGTGGGTATCAGCATTCGCAGCCTTCTGGTAGCTGGTATAGTGGGTATCAGCATTCGCAGCCTTCCAGTAGCTGGCATAGTGGGTGTCAGCATTCGATTGTTTTCCATAAACTCGGTGTGAGTGAGAGTGAGTGTGTATATATGTAGTCCCACAGCTGAAAAGCTTCGGGGCTTGTGTGGGCCTTCACCCACAGTTCCACGGGAGCATCATAAGGCATAACGGTGATTCACTCCAGAGCTGTCAGGTCGAGCCCGACTTCCTTCCTGAAGTGACCAGGCCCAGGGGTTATACAGGTACACCTTAGCCAAGATGCCCCTGAAAGACCCCCTCCGGGGGCATGGCCAGGCAGGCAACAGACTGGTCTCCCATCTGGGGGACACCCACCTTTTGTCTGTCACTCTTGTATGTGGTCCTGTCTCATCTGTAAATTTGTCAGTTTTATTAGACTCCTGCTAGCAGACATACACTGGCTCAGGCCATCATCCCTTGGGGTAGGGGATATCTTGCAGTGGTTGACAGAGCACTGGATGCAGGGAACTTTTATTGATTATACCCCAGCAGAAATTACTCTTTTCTCTTTTTTCCTTATCTTTTTCTTCTATCACTGAGGCCTCACTCTTCCTTTGCCATGTGGCAGATAGTCTTAACTCTAGTTGTCTTTATTCTCTTCCTTGTTATGATCATTGTGGCCTGTAAATTCTCCCAGCCACCTCCACCAGGAAAAGAGTACTTTTGTCCGGGCTGGGTCTGATTCCATGTCGGTGAGGCAGTTGTGCCCTTGACACCTCGGAAGTAGTTTCTTTGGGGGTCGTAGGAAACAAAGTCCTAGATCAGGGTCTACAAGTGCTCTTTTTCAGGCTGGGATGGAAAATTGGTAACTGCCTATTCTGCCAGGAAAGTGTCCAATGTTGTTATGGGCGGTGCCCAGCAGTGCATCACAGGGGGGCATAGTGGCACCATCCCAATTGTTGGGAATTCAGGTGCCATAAACCACTAAAGACAGATTGGCAACTCTTTTGCTCACTCTACAAATTGTGGTAGGTACAAAACACACACCCAGTTGATCTATTCGTTCATCTCTTTTGCCACATCCCCACTTTTCCACGGGCCTTTGATAGGAGATCCTATAATGGAGAGGATTATGCCCGAGCAGCGCTAAACCTCCATAGAGCTTATTCTCACCAATTGTGGTCTGTGGGGAGAGAGACTGCCACCTTACCCTGGCCCTTACCCCCTGTTCCTTTGACTAGGACTAGAGACAGACCCACCAATTCAATTGTCTGGTCCTTGCAGGACCTGGCTGCAGAAGCCCTGCTAAAACCTGCTTTAAAGAGGGCCAAATTCAAATTTGAGGCTTTCCAAAATTGGCTATATCACAAGAAGAGAAAGACATGAGTAGCAAGCAAGGGGCCCAAAAGAAGACAGCGAAAATGGGCTCATCACAGTCCTGACCATGCACCCCCCTCTGATGTATGACGACAAATTTTAAAACAGGGTTATCTGGCCAGTATGGTGTTAAGCTAACTCCACAGAGGCTTCGGACCCTCTGTGAGTTAGAGTGGCCAGCCTTTGGGGTAGGCTGGCCAGATACGACCCCAAGATAACTCAGGCTGTCTGGAACATTGTGACAGGGTCCCCAGGCCACCCCGATCAATTTCCATACATTGATCAATGGCTGAGACTGATCCAGCACCCTCCTCCTTGGCTTGAAAAATGCATAAAGTGTGCTGGACTTCAGGTTATGCTAGCAGGCCCAAGGAAGGGCCCCTCAGCACCGGCTGTTCTTCCAGGCCCTGCCAAGGACCAAGAGTTGCCTCCACCATATTCTCGGCCCTTGGGAACGGGGTCCCGACACCCCTCTCTGGACAATACTAATGATCAGCCCTTATTTCCTCTCCACACTCGAAGCAGGGCCCCACACCCACCAGAGCTGCTGCCCCTCCAGGAGGCACCTCCCGCAGATGGAAGCAGCTGGGGCCACCCCTTCTTTGTTCATATCCCTTTCTCCTCTAGTGATTTGTATAATTGGAAGGCTCAACATCCTCCATTTTCTGAAAAGCCCCAGGCACTCACAGGACTCCTGGAGTCAGTTTTACAAACCCATCGTCCAACCTGGGACAATTGCCAGCAGCTACTCCTGGTGTTGTTCACCACAGAGGAGAGAAGTAGAATCAGACAAGATGCCCATAAAGCAATAATTGGGATGGGGGAAGGATCCGTAGAAGACTGCCAGGAACAAATTAATGAAATTTTCCCTTCCACCAGGCCCCAATGGGACACAAACACCCCAGCGGGCATGCAGGCCTTGAACAATTTTCACCGGTACTTGTTAGAGGGGGTTGGGGGGCAGCACAGAAACCTACCAATCTCTCCAGGGTAGGGACCGTGACCCAAGTTCCACAGGAGTCCCCAGCCACTTTCCTTGAGCGCCTACAGGATGCCTACCGCACCTACACCCCTATTGACCCTGAGGCCCCAGAGAATCAGCGGGCCATCAATCTGGCTTTTGTTTCCCAGTCTGCCCCAGACATCAAAAGAAAATTGCAAAAATTAGAGGGGTTCCAGGGAATGAATCTAACTCAGTTGTTGGCAATCGCTCAAAAAGTCTTTAACAATAGAGACACCCTAGGCCAAGCAAGATAAGAGAGTTACTAAGGCAGTGATAGCAGCTCTCCAGGAAACCCGAGTTATCTCCCGAAGACCAGAAACCCAGCAGAGGGGCCCAGGGTGACAAAGGCCCAAGCTAGGGCCAAACCAATATGCATTCTGCCAAAGAGAGGGACATTGGAGAAACAAATGTCCAGAGAGAAGGAGGCAAGGGGTAGCACAGGAGAGACAGCCAAGAGCCATTTTCAGCTTAGAAACCCAGGACTGACAGACCCTGGGCTCTTATCAACTAAGCCCCCAGGAGCCCAGGGTCACTTTAAAAGTTAGGGGCACAGCTGTCAGTTATTTGGTTGACATAGGAGCAGCCCACTCAGTCCTTACTCAGCCTCTGGGACCACTATCCAGCAGAAGAACAATTATTTAGGGGGCCACAGGAAAAACCACAACTAGCCCCTGGACCACCAATCAATTTGTTGATCTGGGGAACAGCACTGTTACCCACTCATTCTTAGTCATCCCTGAGTGTCTGTACACACTCCTAGGATGGGACTGACTCCACAAACTGCAAGCAAATATTTCTTTCAGCGAGGGTCAGGCTTGCCTCTCAATTCCTCCTCCCTTAGTCACAGGGCCGTCTCAGCAGATCCTCATCACCTGTGCTCTGTCAGACGAGTATCTCTTGCAGGAAGCTTTATCCTCAGAGGCAGATCAACCACCAACACCAGACCTCCTCCGCCAGTTTCAAGAGAATGTACCGGGAGTATGGGCTGAAACAAGTCCCCCGGGTTTGGCAAGTCACCGCACCCCAGTCATGGTCCAGCTATTGGCAATGGCAACTCCAGTCCAGGTGAAACAATACCCTATGAGCCAGGAAGCCAGACGAGGAATTGCTCCACACATCACCAGGCTCTTAAAGGGAAGAATCCTCACTACCTGTAAGTCTCCCTGGAACACCCCGCTGCTCCCCGTGCTAAAACCTGGCACACAGGACTATCGGCCTGTGCAGGACTTAAGAGAGGTAAATAAACAGGTAGAAACTGTTCATCCCACAGTTCCGAACCTGTAAACCCTCCTGAGTCTATTGCCCCCGGACCACCTCCACTATATGGTCCTAGACCTGAGAGATGCATTCTTCTGTATACTGCTGGCCCCGGTCAGCCAGCCCATTATTTGCTTTTGAATGGACTGACCCAGATACAGGGGTCTCTGGGAAACTCACTTGGATGAGACTGCCGCAGGGTTTCAAAAATTCCCCCACCCTGTTTGATGAGGCACTGAGCCAAGATCTTGCAGCCTTCCGAGCCAAGCACCCAGGGTGTGCCCTCCTCCAATATGTAGATGACTTACTCTTGGCCACAAAAACCCAGGAGGACTGTAAGGAGACCACCTTGTCCCTACTAAGGACCCTACAGACTTTGGGCTACTGGGTCTCAGCCAAGAAGGCCCAAGTATGCCAGTCGAGAGTCACTTATCTGGGCTATATCATAGAAAAGGGAAACCGGGCGCTGGCACCCAGCCGAGTCCAAGCTGTACTGCAGATACCCACCCCTACTACCAAACGTCAAGTTCGGGAATTCCTCGGAGCAGTAGGGTACTGTAGGCTATGGATTTTGGGATTTGCTGAAATAGCAAAACCCTTGTACGCTTGTACTGGAGGGGACCAGCCTTTGATTTAGACAGTAACAGAACAGCAGGCTTCTGACAGGCTAAAAGAAACCTTGACTACGGCCCTGGCCTTGGCCTTGCCCGACATCTCTAAGCCCTTCCAGGTATTCGTGCATGAAAGACAGGGGGTCGCTAAGGGGGTACTCACCCAGACTCTGGGACCCTCGTCCCGGCCAGTCGCCTACCTCTCTAGAAGACTTGATCCTGTAGCCTCCGGATGGCTGGCTTGCCTAAGAGTGGTGGCAGCCACAGCCCTATTAATCAAAGAGGCAGACAAGCTGACTTTGGGGTAGGAGTTAAACTTAGTGGCACCCCACGCGGTGGAGTCACTACTCCGTGGAGCTCCGGGGAAATGGATGTCTAATGCCCGCATAGTCCAATACCAGGCCTTACTTTTGGACCAGCCCTGCATAATGTTTTCAAAACCCACAGTTTTAAACCCCGCCACATTGCTACCTGACAGCGAGCCAGAGGAGCCCATACATGGCTGCCACAGACAATAGATATCCTCCATGCTGCGCGACCGGATCTCACCGACATCCCTACAGAACCCAGAAGAGGTACTGTATACAGATGGCAGCAGTTTCGTGATCGACAGAGTCAGGTACACCGGGGCAGCTGTGACCACTCTAGAGCGGGTTATCTGGGCCCAGGCTCTTCCACACGGAACCTCAGCCCAAAAGGCAGAACTCATAGCTCTGATAAAAGCCTTGGACTGGGCGGAGGGAAAAATTGTTAACATCTACACAGATAGCCGGTATGCCTTTGCTGCAGCCCATGTGCATGGTGCCATTTATAAAGAAAGAGGGTTTGGGGGCCCACAGTGGCTCCGGCCGGATGTCGTGGTGCTTGCGAAGGCGAGGCCATGAGTTCAAGGCCAACCTGAGCAACCTTACAAGCTCTCATTAATTGGCAAAAAAAAAAAAAAAGAAAGAAAGACGGTTGCTTACCTCAGAGGGAAAAATCATCAAAAACAAAGAGGAAATCCTAGCTCTACAAGAAGCTATATGGAAGCGCAAGGCAGTGGCATTAATACACTGCAAAGGACACCAGAAGGGAGATTCACCAGAGGCAAGGGGAAATAGGGCAGCTGACCTGCAAGCCAGACAGGCAGCCTTGGGGCCAGTAAAACCTCTGACTTTTCTTGTGACTCTGCCGGCCCCAACCCTGCCCCCTACCCCTACGTATTCACCTGATGAAGAGAGCTTTGCTAAGGAACAGGGGGCACGACAAGATTCCACAGGATGGTGGATTCTATCGGACACAAGGATTGTGCCCCCCGAGACTAGGATGGGCTCTAGTTAAGGACACCCACCAAGCCACTCACTTAGGGCAAACAAAACTAACTGAGCTGCTGAGGGCCAGATACTACATTCCACATTTGCATGAGATTGTTAGGGAAACTACTACTCGATGTGATGTGTGTGCCAGGGTAAATCCAGGAGACAGTAGGTCTAGTCAGGCAGGGATAAGACTTAGGTGAACTAGCCCAGGAGAACACTGGGAGGTAGATTTTACTGAAATAAAGCCCCCAGCATGTGGCTATAAATACCTCCTTGTGTTTGTGGACACTTTCTCTGGATGGATCGAGGTCTTTCCTACTAGGTCACAGACCGCACTGGTAGTAACAAAAAGATCGTTACAGGACCTGGTTCCTCGGTTCAGCCTGCCCCTGACGCTGGGATCAGATAATGGCCTCACCTTTACGGCACAGGTTTCACAGGGCCTGGCCAAGGCCCTGGGCATATCCTGGAAACTACACTGTGCCTATAGCCCCCAGAGTTCAGGGCAGGTTGAAAGGATGAACCAGACCATAAAGGAGACTTTAACAAAATTCATTCTAGAGACCGGTGAAAACTGGGTCAACCTGCTTCCTTTTGTTCTCCTCCATACCTGATGTACTCCCTATAAGAAAGGCTTCACTCCTTTTGAAATTATGTTTGGAAGGTCCCCTCCCTTACTTCCCAGACCCACGGATACCGTGCATGCTGAAGTCCTTAAGTCCCTGCAGGCACTCCAGTCTGTTCAGTCCCAGGTGCAACCACTCATCAGGGGAACTCAACCCACTCCAGTGGACCTCACTGACCAGCCGGTACACCCCTTCCAGCCAGGGGACAAGATCCTGGTAAAGAGATGCACCGCCTCCGGCCTAACTCCTCGCTGGAAAGGACCCTACACCATGATCCTGGTCGCCCCCATGGCAATCAAGGTGGACGGACTAACTGCCTGGATTCACCACTCACATGTCAAGACTGCCCCCCCAGACGCACAATGGAGAGTGACCTCGGCTTCAGCAGACCACCTAAAGCTAAGACTTTTGCGTTCCTCACAGTAACCTTCCTTGCCCTGCTGATTCCTGGTGTAGCCCCTCGGAGGGGACCCCCCCTTGACACCCACCTATTACCGGTGGATCTTTACTGAAGGGGCCACTGGTGGATATGTTAGTTCTAAAACTGGAAGGGGATCCACCCTTGTCAACGTAACCCTGGAATACATTCCCAGAGACCCCATAACCTTTTTCTCTGGACCTTTGCACCCTCTTGGGGGCAACTCTTAGCCAGGGGGGAAGAGGTGTCAGAAGAAAAAGGGCAGGCTTCGCTTGGGGAGGCAGAGTAACGACCCTAGACATAACCAAACCTGGGTGTGGTAATGTGGGAGCCGAAAAACAGCTTCAAACTAGGTGGCTATATCTATGTCCAGGGTCCACCCCACAAAAGAGGTGGAATTGTGGAAACTCAGAGGAATTCTTCTGCCCCCACTGGGGCCGTGAGACTATCTCCACTATATCAGGATATGCTGCGAACAAAGATTCTTTCATTTCTTTCACCCAAGACTCTCCCCCAAACCCCTGCTACACTGGTTCTTGTAACCCACTCAAAATAACAATCCTATGTCCAGATGGGAGATGGGCCACGGGGCGTACCTGGGGACTTCCAGTATATATGAGGGGGTGGGACAAGGGAAACATCGTCACCATCCAGCGTATACCATTACCCAGGCCTGACCGCCCAGTGGGACCTGTAGCTGAGGTCCTAAAACCCCCAAAAACTTTCCCCAAGGTCCGAATAGCCTGCACTCCTAGTTCTACTACCCCTCCTCCCAACCTACCCTCCACTCCTAGCCCAGCTACCCCTACTCCCAGCCTAGCCCCCATTCCAAGTCCTGCCACCTCCATTCCTAACCTATTCACAGAAGCCCCCCAGACACAGAAGGCTTGAACCTTCTAAACTTGTTGTCCTCCACACACTACCTGCTCAACCAGACAAACCCAGGCCTAGGTAAAGATTGCTGGCTATGCTTAAATCCACAGCCACTGTTTTCTGTAGGCCTAGCAGCACAACCCGATATAGCCGCCTCAAGGTACTTCATGTACTGAAAGACAGTTCCACATAACCCTAAGAGATCTAGAGGGAGAAGGCAGATGCTTCCATTCGCCTAACTGTAATCTCACTAGCTCCCCATACCGAGGTTATTGCAAAAACACTCTCATTTTGAGTTATAATCAGACAGGTTTTTTTTTTTGAGATGGAGTTTTGCTTTTGTTACCCAGGCTGGAGTGAAATGGCGTGATCTCGGCTCACTGCAACTTCTGCCTCCTGGGTTCAGGCAATTCTCCTGCCTCAGCCTCCTGAGTAGCTGGGATTACAGGCATGCATCACCATGCCCAGCTAATTTTTTGTATTTTTAGTAGAGACGGGGTTTCACCATGTTGACCAATATGGTCTTGATCTCTTGACCTCGTGATCCACCCGCCTCAGCCTCCCAAAGTGCTGGGATTACAGGCTTGAGCTTTTTTTTATTTTTTTTTTGAGACGTAGTTTCGCTCCTGTTCCCCAGGCTGGAGTGCAATGGTGCGATCTCGGCTCACCGCAACCTCCACCTCCTGGGTTCAGGCAATTCTCCTGCCTCAGCCTCCTGAGTAGCTGGGATTACAAGCACGCGCCACCATGCCCAGCTAATTTTTTGTATTTTTAGTAGAGACGGGGTTTCACCATGTTGACCAGGATGGTCTTGATGTCTTGACCTCGTGATCCACCCGCTTCGGCCTCCCAAAGTGCTGGGATTACAGGCTTGGGCCACCGCGCCCGGCCATTCGGACAGGTTTTTACTACACTGCTCCAGACTCTGCTTGGTTTGCCTGCACTTTTGGCCTCACCAGCTGCATTTCCACCTACCAGTTCAGCAACTCCTCCAGACCCATACTTTGCACCCCCGTGTATATATTGCCCCGGGTAAATGTGTACAGCGGACCCCAGGGTAAAATTCTCATAGCACCCGATACCAACAGATGTTGGAAACGGGCCCCCATAATTATACCCCTATTGGTGGGACTTGGAATAGCAGGGTCCACAGCTATGGGAATATCTGCCTTAGTCACTGGGAACCAAAATTTTAAAACTCTTTCACACCAAATAGATGCAGATATTACCCATCTGGAGAATTCCATCACCAAATTAGCTGAACAAGTGGACTCATTGGCTGAGATGGTATTACAAAATAGAAGGGGGTTAGACCTGTTGTTCTTGAAGGAAGGAGGACTGTGCATGGCTCTCAGTGAACAATGTTGCTTCTATGCAAGTAATTCTGGAATCATCCGAGACAGCCTTGCAATGGTTAGACAAAACGTAGAAACAAGAAAACACCTTAGAGAAACCTCAGAAAGTTGGTACCAAAAACTGTTCTCTTGGTCCCCCTGGCTGACATCCCTGCTCACTGGATTAGCAGGACCCTTGGTCCTAACGGTCCTAGGGTTAACATTTGGACCATGCCTTTTAAACATGCTCCTCAAATTTATCCAGGAAAGAACAGACTCTGTCAAGTTAATGGTTCTGAGATCCAACTATGGGCCCCTGTGTCAAGAAGAGGAAACCTATTAAAGATTTAATACATGTTAAAAGAACAGGGGGGAATGTGCTATAGCTGGCCTAGAGTTAGAGCCTGAACAACACTATTTTATAAAGACAAAGCTGTTTTTTAAAAATAAGTTGTAACGGCTGCCCCATTCTCCTCACAATAACTGCTGTCTTTGGCTTCTGTAAATAAAACTGCTAACTTGCTCTGCAAAATGCTCACTATGTAAAGCTGCTTACCTTTTCTTATCGGTAACTGCCAGAATTGCTGGCCTTTGCTTACCGGTAATGACCAGAATAAGCAGCCCAAGCTAATTCCATCCTGGCCCCTGCGAGTTGTAATAAGTAACTAAGATCTGTGGATTCCACCTCTGCCCAGATGATGTGTAAACTAACGCTTATCTTGACTTCTGTAAACCACTTAGGTAACAATCGAAGTGACAACAGGTCCCCTAGCCCTTGGAATGTCTGGAGACCCGCTCCCTCCTCTCTGCCGGGGAGGTGATTTATGGAATCCCCTGGCCCTCAGAATGTCTGAATCCCTTCACCCCCACCCCCGCCCCACACCCTCACCCTAGAGATGGGCATAAAAAGGTCTTGTCACCCTCCTTCGGGGCCACGGGTTGGAGACACGTGAGTCCTCTGTGGTTGCCAGCAATAAAGACCCTGCAATTTGGCATACTTTTGTCTTGGTGTTAATTTTATAATCTTGCATTTCAATACTTCAGTCAGGAGCTTCAAGACCTGACTGACCAACATGGAGAAACCCTGTCTCTACTAAAAATTAAAAAAAATTAGCTAAGCGTGGTGGCACATGCCTGTAATCTCAGCTACTCAGGAGGCTGAGGCAGGAGAATTAGTTGGGAGGTGGAGGTTGGAGTGAGCCTAGACTGTGCCATTGCACTTCAGGGTTTAATGGACTCACAGCTCCACATGGCTGGTGAAGCCTCGAACTCATGGCAGAAGGTGAAAGGTATGTCTTACATGGCAGGCAAGAGAGAATGAGAGCCAAGTGAAAGGGGAAAACCCTTATAAAACCATCAGATCTCATGAGACATTCACTACCACAACAGTAAGGGAAAAACTGCTTCCATGATTCAGTGATCTCCCACCAGGTTCCTCCCACAACACATGAGAATTATGGGAGCTACAACTCAAGATGAGATTTGGGTGGGGACACAACCAAACCATATCAGTTGGCATTTGAGGAAATAGCAGAGGCAGGAAGGTCACCCTCAGACTTTCTGCCCTCTTACCTGAAGCAAGCCATAAAAGAATTCTCTGCTTTTCCTCTGAAGAACCTAAGACTCTCAAGTGAGAAGTGCCTTTCCCATACCCAGAGGAACACTCTTTCTTATCTCCTGGGATATGAGAGACCAAAATAAATGCCCCTTTATCAACTAAGATGGACCCTAAGGTTAAGAAAACAAAAACTGCCTGCGGGTCAAGGGTTCAGAGATCAGTTGGCATGGCAACTTCCCAGATTCCTAAGGCTACAAGAAAAACTACACTCATGGCCGGGTGAGGTGGCTCACGCCTGTAATCCCAGCACTTTGGGAGCCCGAGGTAGGTGGATAACCTGAAGTCAGGAGTTTTGAGACCTGCCTGACCAATGTACAAAATTAGCCGCACGCGGTGGCACAAGCCTGTAATCCCAGCTATTTGGGAGGCTGAGGCAGGAGAATCACTTGAACCGGGAAGCGGTGGGGAGAGGGGAGAAGGCAAAGGTTGCAATGAGGCGAGAGTCCGCGCACTGTTGGCACCCGGGTAAGGGCGGGAAGCACAGCGAGGGCCCCCAGGCCTCGCAGGAGGCGGTCGGTCGGGGCATGCCCAGGGCCAAACCAGGCTCTGGCTCCCGCGGGGGCCGGGACCTGCAGGGTCATCCACTGGCGCCGGGATTCTGAGTCCCCTGAACGCTCCGGGTGACTTCGCCGCCATAGCCAAGGCGCCCCCAGGATCCCGGGGCCCGCGCAGAAGGCGGCTGCAGGGAGAGGGTCGCCGGGCAGGGACTTCGGCCTCAGGCGCCTCCTCCCCGGCCGGACCTCCAGTTCGCAGTCTCCGTTTGGCAGCAGTAGGCGGGTAAAGACCAACGCCGAGCTGGACGCGGGAACGCGGGGACGGTGAGCAGGGGGGCGGTTCCGGGGAGACCGTGGGCGCAGAGACGGGTGTGGGAACAGGGGAAAGGGTGGGCGTGGGGAAGGACGGACGGGGACACGGAAGGACGGGGTCTGGGGCCGATGGATGGAGGCGCCCAGGACCTGCGGGCTCGGGGGCACCTGGGCGACTGTGGGCGCAACGGGGAGGACACACGGATAGCAGACGGACAGACAAGCCCAGCCGCCTTTGGCCCGACCCCAAGACCCCCGCGAGCCCCGCGGCCCCGCCGCCTCCCCTCCGCCCTACCTAGGGCCAGCATGTAGCCCTCGAAGTTGTCGCTGCTGAGCAGGGTCCAGGTACCGCTGAGATCGGCGGGCATGGTCGAGGGTCGCGAGACAAACTCTGGCGGGAGGTTTGGGCCGGACCCTATAAACCAGGCGGGGAGGGGCGGGGCCGGGGTGGTAACCCGCGCGGGAGGCAGGTAAGGCTGCGTGGGTCCCTCTCTCCACTAGAAGCCACCGCGCTCCCGGCCGCCTTCGCCCCGTGATCCCGGCTCTGCCCACCGTGCGCAGCAGCCCCACACCCCGCTTTCCTTGGGGCTTCCTCTCCTCCTGCTTTCTCATGGGCATAACTTTGTTTCCTGCTTACATGTTAATGACCAAGGGAGGACCTTCAAACTCATGGCATTGAATACTGTCAGTTTCAAATAACAATATTCCCCTCAACGCACGGTCTCAATAAATAAGAGTCTTCCTTAACTCCTTCCTTCCTCTCTCTCTCTCCCTCTCTCCCTCTCTTTCTCCTTCCTTCCTTCCTTCCTTCCTCCTTCCTTTCCTCCCTCCCTCCCTCCTTCCTTCCTTACTCTCTCTCTTTCTAGACGGAGTCTCGCACTGTCGCCAGGCTGGAGTGCAGTGGCGAGATCTCGGCTTACTGCACCCTCGGCCTCCTAGGTTGAAGCAATTCTCCTGCCTCAGCCTCCTGAGTAGCTGGGATTACAGGCATGCACCACCACATTCAGCTAATGTTTTGTATTTTTAGTAGAGACGGGGTTTCACCATGTTGGCTAAACTGGTCCCTGACCTCAGGTGATCTGCCCACCTCAGCCTCCCAAAGTGCTGGGATTACAGGCATGAGCCACTGTGTCCACCCTGATTATTTATTTTTATTTTATTTTATTTTATTTATTTTTTGAGATGGAGTCTCACTCTGTTGCCCAGGCTGGAGTGCAATGACGTTAACTTGGCTCACTGTAACCTCCGCTTCCTGGGTTCAAGCAATTCTCCTGCCTCAGCCTCTTGAGTAGCTGGGATTACAGGCGTCTGCCACCATATCTGGATAATTTTTGTAATTTTTTAATAGAGGCAGGGTTTCACCATGTTGGCCAGGCTGGTCTTGAACTCCTGACCTTAAATGATCTGCCCACCTAAGCTTCCCAAAGTGCTGGAATTACAGGTGTGAGCCACCACGCCCGGCCTGATTATTTATTTATTTATTTTTAAAATTTTTTTAAAGACGGGGTTTCACCACATTGGTGAGGCTGGTCTTGAACTCCCGACCTCAGGTGATCCACCCGCCTTGGCCTCCAAAGTGCTTGAATTACAGGCGTGAGCTACTGCGCCCAGCCTGATTATTTATTTTTTGAGACAAAGTCTTGCTCTGTTGCCCAGGCTGGAGTGCAGTGATGTGATTATGGTTCACTGCAGCCTCAACCTCCTGAGCTCAAGTGATCTTCCTCCCTCAGCCTTCCAAGTAGCTACAATTACAGGCATGTGCCACCATGCCTGGCTAATTTTTTATAGAGATGAGGTATCCCAGTGTTACCTGGGTTGTCTCAAACTCCTAGGCTTAAGCGATCCTCCAACCTTGGCCTTCCAAAGTGCTGGGATTACAGGTGTAAGCCATTGTGTTGAGCTCAAGATTTATTTGTCAATTTCTGACCTCTCCCATGAGTTCCAGATTTAAATATAATAAAAGCTAACAGGCCAGGCGCAGTGGCTCACACCTGTAATCCCAGCACTTTGGGAGGCCGAGGCGATGGATCTGATCACCTGAGGTCAGGAGTTCAAGCAGCCTGGTCAACATGGGGAAACCTCATCTCTACTAAAAATACAAACTGTAATCCCAGCTACTTGGGAGGCTGAGGCAGGAGAATTTCTTGAACCCAGGAGGTGGAGGTTGCAGTAAGCCAAGACCATGCCATTGCACTCCAGCGTGGGCAACAAGAGCAAAATTCTGTCTCAAAAAAAAAAAAAAAAAAAAAAAAACAGAAGCTAACATTTGGCTGGGCACAGTGGCTCACACCTATAATCCCAGCACTTTGGGAGGCTGAGGCAGATGGATCTCCTGAGGTCAAGAGTTTGAGACAGGCCTGGCCAACATGGTGAAACCTCAACTCTACTTTTAAAAATACAAAAATTAGCCTGGTGTGGTGGCACGTGTCTGTAGTCCCAGCTCCTGGAGAGGCTGGGGCAGGAGAATCCCTTAAACTTGGGAGGCGGAGGTTGCAGTGAGCAGAGATCATGCCATTACATTGCAGCCGGGGTGGCAGAGTGAGACTCTGTCTTAAAAAACAAAACAAAACAAAAAAACCCTAACATTTGTTGAATGCTATGTGTATTATTATTTGCTGCAAAATCCTAAGTCTCCAATAGTTCTTTTATTATCTCCCTTTGACAGAGCTAAAAACTGAGGCATAGAGAGGTTAACTAACTTGCCCAAGGTCATACAGTTGGAAGAGTCTGGATTCATACCCAGGTAACCTGCCTCCACATTCAGTGCCACTGCTCGCCTCCTACTTGACGTCTCCACTTGGCTATCTTAAAGGCAGCTGAAATTTTACACATCTAAGTTAAAAAGAGTAAGAATGAATTTTTTTCCAGCTCTCCTTTTCTTCATATATTCCACCATTAGGCACCTGGTTGCTCAAGCTAAGAATCCAGTAGATTTGCGAATTTCCATCTCCGCTGGCTGAAATCCAATCCCTCAGCGAGTCCTGTTGGTTCTACCATCTTAACCCAAGTCCCCCTCATCTCTTGCCAGGAACACTTACAAAAGTCTTTTATCTGGACCCACTGCTTCTCCTCTGAACCCCTCAATTCATTCTTCATACACAGCCACCACAAGCTTTTAAGGAATATAACTCAGATCTTCTCACTCCTTGCTTACAGCCCTTCGGTATTGTCCTATTTTTCTTTTCTTTTCTTTTTTTTCTTTGAGACGGAGATTCGCCCTGTCGCCCAGGCTGGAGTGCAATGGTGCAATCTCGGCTCACTGTAACCTCCACCTCCCGGGTTCAAGTGATTCTCCTGCCTCAGCCTCCCAAGTAGCTGGTATTACAGGCGGGCACCACAGCACCCTGCTAATTTTTATATTTTTAGTAGAGATGGGGTTTCACCATGTTGTTCAGGCTGGTCTCCATCTCCTGACCTCGTGATCTGCCCACCTCGGCCTCCCAAAGTGCTGGGATTACAGCGTGAGCCACCAGGCCCGGCCCCTGTTTTTCTTTAGAGGAAATTTACACTCTCTCCCATGGTTAGGTTCACAGAGTCCTTCCTGATTTGGCTCCTGGCTACTCCTCCACCAGCACTACATCCTGTCTTCCCCAGCTCAGTCACTCCGATCACATCGGTTTTGTGGTGGTGCTTTTGGGCAGAGATCAACCCCTTTCCTTCAGAGTCTTTGTATTTGATGTTTCCTCTTTCTGGGATGTTTTCACTCCTGGTTTGTGTCTGGTTAGCTCCTTTGGCTTCCAGCTCAAAAGTCATATTAGGGGAACAGTGTTTTCTGGTCATTGTCTCCATGGAGAGGAGTTTTCCCAAAACACACCTGGCCTCTGCTCATCCTCTTAGGTTTGGAGCAACCAGGGCTGAAGGAGTGCCTGGGACAGGGAACTCTCACTGCTAAAATTGGAAAAGTCCCTGATAAACTGGAATCAATGCTTGCTCTTGGGGCAGCAGGCACGGAACCATTTTTGTCAACTAGGTAGAGGTAATGTATAAAAAATTCTAAACCTAGGCTGGGTGTGGTGGCACATGCCTGTAATCCCAGCATTTTGGGAGGCCGAGGTGGGAGGATCGTTTGAGCCCAGAATTTTGAGACCAGCCTGGACAAGATGGCAACACCCATCTCTTTTTTTGTTTTTTTTTAAGATGGAGTCTTGCTCTGTCGCCCAGGCTGGAGTGCAGTGGCACAATCTCGGCTCACTGTAACCTCTACCTCCCAGGTTCAAGCAATTCTCTTGCCTCAGCCTCCCAAGTAGCTGGAACTACAGGCGCATGCCACCATGCTCAGCTAATTTTTTTGCATTTTTAGTAGAGATGGGTTTTCTTTTTTTTTTGAGACGGAGTTTCGCTCTTGTTACCCAGGCTGGAGTGCAATGGCATGATCTCGGCTCACCACAACCTCCGCCTCCTGGGTTCAGGCAATTCTCCTGCCTCAGCCCCCTGAGTAGCTGGGATTACAGGCACGCGCTACCATGCCCAGCTAGTTTTTTGTATTTTTAGTAGAGATGAGGTTTCACCATGTTGACCAGGATGGTCTCGATCTTTTGACCTTGTGATCCACCCGCCTCAGCCTCCCAAAGTGCTGGGATTACAGGCTTGAGCCACCACGCCCAGCAGAGATGGGTTTTCACCGTGATAGCCAGGATGGTCTTGATCTCCTGAGCTCGTGATCCACCCGCCTCCACCTCCCAAAGTGCTGGGATCACAGGCATGAGCCACTGTGCCCAGCCAAACAGTCCATCTCTACAAAAAATAAAAAACTAGCTGCATGTGGTGGTATGCACCTGTAGTCCCAGCTACTCAAGAGACTGAGGTGGGATGATCACTTGAACTGGGGAGGTCGAGGCTGTAGTGAGCCATGATAGAACCACCGCACTCCAGCCTGAATGACAGAGTAAGACCATGTCTTGAAAAAAAAAATCTAAACCTAAAGTATTTACTTATTTACTTATTTATTTAGAGACAGAGTCTCACTTTGTCACCCAGGCTGAAGTGACAATTTTTTTTATCACTACTTGACTCCACTCACTGTAACCTCCACCTCCCAGGTTCAACCTCCACCTCCTGGGTTCAAGCAGTTCTCCTGCCTCAGCCTCTGGAGGCTTGCCAGGCACTGTGCTAGACCCTGGAGATACCGGAGTGGTGAATATGGACTATGGATTATAATAACAATGAAGGATGTAGCTGGGATTACAGGCATGAGCCACTGTGCTCAGCCCTCCTGTTGCTTTTTTCTTTTTCTTTTTTCGGTCTTATTTTTCAGTTGGTTTAAAATTTGGACAGAAAAGTATTTAAATGTCTTCAAGAACCTGAGTCACGTTCTCAGAACAGCCTTCTGATATGTTACTAATACTTATTCCACATCACATCTCTGCTTACGTACTTCATCATTATTATAATCCGTAATTATTCTTTTCTTGTTTATTGACTGCCTTTTCCATGAAACTTTCCAGGGCAGAGACCACGTTCATCTCATTCACCACTCCAGTATCTCCAGGGTCTAGCATGGTACCTGGCAAGTACTCAATAAATGTCTGTTGACTGACTGACTATGACCTTTTCCAAAGGAGAAATGCCATTTTCATTGAGAAGCCAGAGTGGCATCACCTTGCCCATAAGGAGCTAGCTGTTGATTCTCGTAACTATAAGACATCGATTCCGGGCTTGGTGCAGTGGCTCATGCCTGTAATCCCAACACTTTGGGAGGCTGAGTTAGGCAGACCACTTGAGATCAAGAGTTTGAGACAAGCCTGGCCAACAGGGTGAAACCCTGTATCTACTAAAAACACAAATTACCCAGACGTGATGGCACATGCCTGCAATCCCAGCTACTGGGGAGGCTGGGGTAGGAGAATTGCCTGAATCTGGGAGGCAGAGGTTGCAGAGAGCCAATATCACCCCATTGCACTCCTTCCTGGGCAAAGAAGCAAGACTGTCTCAAAAAAAAAAAAAAAAAAAAATTCCAGATTACTAAGAGAACAGGATATGCAGAAATCTTACTTCCTTCCTATCCTCAAAATCTTATTGTTCTAAAACTTGGCCTGAAAATGAAAATCACAGAAAAAAACTAATAACAGTTTTAACCTTCGTGCTGGTTGGCATGGCTTCTGGCCAGCTTGAGCAAAGGTCACCTATTATGGACAAGACTGAATTTCAGTTGAAGTGGACACAGATTCCACTTGCCATAGGATAAGGAGTCATATTTTCCTCTACAATTCTAATATCTTTCTAGATAGGACTCAAGGTTACCTCTGGAAGGAGAGGAAAAACTTATTTGGCCAACTCTGAGCCCTTTCTTTCCTTTTGTTTGGTACTGGCAAAGTAAACCAGCAGATTACACTCAAGACTGAGGTTCTGAACCTGTATACACGCATTGCTCCTCCTAGACAGCAATGGACGGGGATTGCTGAGGGGCACTTTATCACGGGATCACTCTTGTGTTGCTTGATGGAGTCTGATGCTGGTTCAGCAAAGACTGGCATGGACCTTGTGGTGGACTCCACACCATACACACCTCCTCTCCCTACTGCAAGACAGCAGTGCCATTAGGGACTTTGGTCCAGCTCCTGAAGGTAGACCTGGATTAGTTTCTGGCTAAACCAATCCCAGAAACCCTATTAGCTTTCCCAGTGATTGGCTTTAGGGAGAAGCAGGTTTCCATGACTGAATTGAATCAGCCAGTGAGATGCAATGAGGATTTTGATAGGGCTGCTGGGAAAGACATTTCTTTGATTTTAAGAGAGCCATGGGTAGCCACGGGGAGTCACTCCTGAACATGAACAAGGAAGCCTGGCTACTGGCGACCCTCTCATAACTCAAGGGCACTATATTTAAGACACTGTGACTAGAACAGTAGAGGGATGGACAGAACTCGGGTCCTCGGTGACAATGTTGATTCACTGCACCTACAAACCTATGAAACTTCTCCTGCCCTCTGTCTGTGCTTCTGAGTATACATGTCCTTATTGTTCAAAACACTTTGAGTTGAGCTTCCTGCTACTGGTAACGAAAAAAATTCTGATACATTTTGAGGCAGGATATTTCCCTGACCCCTTCATTGGCGGGAACTGGAATGTAGCTGCGCTGGAACCAGCCAGCTGCTTTGGCGCTGGGAGGGGCAATTCTACTCACTTGGACCTGCTGTGCTCCACCCCTCATGGGATGGGGAGCATGCAGGTGAGCAGGCACAGGAGCCGAGCTGAGCGCTTTTGGGCACCTGCAGGAGCAAAACTTGTTGTGGGCCCCGCAGCAGGGTCTGGTGAGGGTGCCCACAATCCCTGAAGCCCCAGAAGGAGTGTTACAATACCCTTTTAGCTTTACTGTCCATGGACAGCTTAAGTGTTAACAGCTCAGTGGAGGGTCAGTGTGACAACCTTTTACACCCAAGTTCTTGTCCAGTGTCCAGGAGGAATGAGGTAGCACAAATGAATTGAAGATGGTAAATGCGCAGAAATTTATTACCAATGAAAGTGGCTCTTGGCCGGGCGTGGTGGCTCACGCCTATAATCCCAGCACTTTGGGAGGCTGAGGTGGGTGGATCAGGAGGTCAAGAGATCGAGACCATCCTGGTCAACAAGGTAAAACCCCATCTCTACTAAAAATACAAAAATTAGCTGGGCATGGTGGTGCGTGCCTCTAGTCCCAGCTACTCAGGAGGCTGAGGCAGGAGAATTGCCTGAACCCAGGAGGCGGAGGTTGCAGTGAGCCGAGATCATGCCATTGCACTCCAGCCTGGGTACCAACGGCAAAACTCCATCTCAAAAAAAAAAAAAAAAAAGAAAGTGGCTCTCAGTGGGAAGAGGAGCTGAAAAGGGGATGGAGCAGGAAGCTAATATTTCCCTGAAGTCCCCAGCCAGACTCCTCTTCAAAGCCACACCATTAAGCTGTCTCTCTAAAGTCAAGCCACTTCTTTCCACCATCCAACTGTAGTCTCCAACATCCAGCTGCTTCTCTTCTTTCTGCTGTTTGTTTGTTTATTGAGACTGAGTCTTGCTGTATCACCTAGGCTGGAGTACAATGGTGTGATCTCGGCTCAGTGCAACCTCCGCCTCCTGGGTTTAAATGATTCTGGTGTTTCAGCCTCCCAAGTAGCTGGAATTACAGGTGCCTGCCACCACACCTGGCTAATTTTTGTGTTTTAGTAGAGGTGGGGTTTTGCCATGTTGGCCAGGCTGGTCTTGAACTCCTGACCTTGTGATCCACTCACCTCAGCCTACCAAAGTGCTGGGATTATAGGCGTGAGCCATCATACCTGGCTGAGCCTGGGGTTTTTATGGGCACAGGACAGGGAGATGGACCATGGGTAGTTATGGAAAAGGCAACATTCAAGAGGGCAAACAGGGATGTAATTTCTTATTGGGGCCATAGTATCAGGCTTTTTGGCTTGGGGTGGGGAGCCCTCACCGGGCACTTGCCCTCTTCTGGGCAAATTTCTGCCCTGAATTTCTCTGCTTCCTTTCCCTACCAATATCATACGATACTCTTGTCTGGGCATGGTGGCTCATGCCTGTAATCCCAGCATTTTGGGAGGCAGAGGTGGGAGGAGGATCACTTGAGTCCAGGAGTTTAAGACCAGCATGACCAACTTGAAAAAACCCCGTCTCGGCCAGGTGCGGTGGCTCAAGTCTGTAATCCCAGCACTTTGGGAGGCCGAGGCGGGTGGATCACGAGGTCAAGAGATCAAGACCATCCTGGTGAACATGGTGAAACCCCGTCTCTACTAAAGATACAAAAAATTAGCTGGGCATGGTGGCGCGTGCCTGTAATCCCAGCTACTCAGGAGGCTGAGGCAGGAGAATTGCGTGAACCCAGGAGGCGGAGGTTGTGGTGAGCCGAGATGGCGCCATTGCACTCCAGCCTGGGTAACGAGCGAAACTCCGTCTCAAAAAAAAAAAAAAAGAAAAAACCCCGTCTCTACTAAAAACACAAAAGTTAGCTGGGTGGCACATGTGTGATCCCAGCTACTCAGGAGGCTGAGGTATGAAAATCACTTGAACCCAAGACTGTGTCAAAAAAAAAAGGTACCCTTTCTTTTTTTCTTTTTTTGAGATGGAGTCTTGCTCCATCACCCAGGCTAGAGTGCAGTGGTGCAATCTTGTCTCACTGCAACCTCCACCTCCCCAGGTTCAGGCAATTCTCCTTCCTCAGATTCCTGAGTAGCTGAGACTACAGGTGCCTGCCAACATCCCGGCTAATTTTTTTTTTTTTTTGAGATGGAGTCTCTCTGTATGGCCAGGCTGGAGTGCAGTGGCAAAATCCCAGCTCACTGCAAATTCCATTTTCCAATTTCAAGCGATTCTCCTGCCTCAGCCTCCTGAGTAGCTGGGACTACAGGCATGCACCACCATGCCTGGCTAATTTTTCTTTAGCATTTTTAGTAGATACGGGGTTTCACCATGTTGGCCAGGATGGTCTCGATCTCTTGACCTTGTGATCTGCCCGCCTTGACTTCCCAAAGTGCTGCGATTACAGGCGTGAGCCACTGCGCTTGGCTCCCCAGCTAATTTTTTTGTATATTTAGTAGAGATGGGCTTCACCGTGTTGGCCAGGCTGGTCTTGAACTCCTGACCTTAGGTGATCCACAAGTGCTTTGGCCTCACAAAGTGCTGGGATTACAGGCATGTCCCCCTTGGGATTATGGCCAAGGTCCCCTTTCTTCTCACTCAACTTTATTACCATTACTTATCTATTTGAGAGCAAAATTATGGTTCAGTTTTGAACATGTTTCGGTTGCTGAAAATACAAATGTTAAACAAAGTACTACTTCATGCTAGACCAGCTTATGAAGTGGGAAATAAGTAAATAAAAATTTTGAAAATCACTTGATGAATATTATTGTCTCAACAAGAAGAGTGTGGCTACAGACTTGGGTCTTCTGCTTTGGTGACATCAATACTTTTAGCTGCACTATTTTATTTTTTTAAAACAGGGTCTCAGTTGTCCAGTCTGGAGTGCAGTAGAGCACAGCTCACTACAGCCTCTGTATCCCAGGCTCAAGCAATCTTCTCACCTCAGCCTCTCAAGTACCTAGGACTATATGCACAAGCTACCATGCCTGGCTAATTTTTAAAACATTTTTGTTAGACACAGGATCTCTCACTATGTTGCTCATGCTGGTCTTTTTTCTTTCTTTTTAAAACTCTAGACCAGAGTCTTTTTTTTTTTTTTTTTTTTTTGAGACAAAGTTTCGCTCTTGTTACCCAGGCTGGAGAGCAATGGCATAATCTTGGCTCACTGCAACCTCCGCCTCCCGGGTTCAAGCGATTCTCCTGCCTCAGCCTCTCGAGTAGCTGGGATTACAGGTGCTTGCCACTGCGCCCAGCTAATTTTTATATTTTTAGTAGAGATGTGGTTTCACCATCTTGGCCAGGCTGGTCTCGAACTCCTGATCTCATGATCCACCCACCTCAGTTTCCCAAAGTGCTGGGATTACAGGCATGAGTCACCATGCATGGTGAACTCCTGGGCTCAAGTGATCCTCCTGTCTTGACCTCCCAAAAGCTGGGATTACAGGTGGGAACCACCACGGATGACTTAGTACACTTGTTTTGTTTTTGTTTGTTTTTTGAGAGGGAGTTTTTGCTCTTGTTGCCCAGGCTGGAGCACAGTGTCGTGATCTCGGCTCACTGCAACCTCTACCACCTGGGTTCAAGCAATTCTTCTGCCTCAGCCTCCCAAACAGCTGGGATTACTGGTACCTGCCACCACACTCAGCTAATTTTTTGTATTTTTATTAGAAACGGAGTTTCACCATGTTGGCCAGGCTGGTCTAGAACTCTTGACCTCAGGTGATCCACTCACCTCGGCCTCCTAAAGTGCCAGGATTACAAGCATGAGCCACCGTACCCAGCCTTGTTTTGTTTTTTGAGACAGGATCTGGCTCTGTCGCCCAGGCTGGAGTACAATGGCGCAATTTCAGCTCACTGTAACCTCCGCCTCCTGGGCTCAAACCATCCTCCCACCTCAGCCTCCCAAGTAGCTGGGACTATAGGCACAAACCACCACACCTAGCTAATTTTTGTATTTTTGGTAGAGATGGGGTTTTGCCATGTTGCCCAGGCTAGTCTCAAACTCCTGGGCTCAAGCAATCTGCTGCCTCTGCCTCCCAAAGTTCCTGGATTACAGGCATGAGCCACTGTGCCCAGCCAGTACACGTTATTTTTTTTTTTCTAAAGATGGGGTCTTGCCATGTTATTCAGGCTGTTCTTGAACTCCTGGGCTCTAGCAATCCTTCCACCTTGGCCTCCCAAAGTGCTAGGATTACAGATATGAGTCACCAAGCCTGGCTGAGCCATCACGCCTGGTACTAGCCAATATACCCTTGTTTTAATGTACAAATTGGACTCTAGCATTCCTCACAACAAAGCATTTATGGGTAAAATTATACATCTGGGATTTACTTTAGAAGACTCCAGCAGCTGGGCTCAGTGGCTCACACCTGTAATCCTACCACTTTGTGAGGCCGAGACAGGTGGATCACCTGAGGTCAGGAGTTCGAGACCAGCCGGCTAACGTGGTGAAACGCTGTCTCTACTAAAAATACAAAAATTGGCTGCGCGTGGGGGTGCCTGTAATCCCAGCTACTCAGCAAGCTGAGGCGGGATAATCACTTGATCCTGGGAGGCAGAGGTTGCAGTGAGCTGAGATCACACCATTGTACTCCATCCTGGGCAACAAGAGTGACACTCCATCTCAAAAATAAACAAATACAAATAAAAACTCCAGCAAAATAAAACAAGTATAGATGAAGGAAGATTGGCAAAATGTAATGCTTAAAGTTGGTGATGGGTACGTAGGGGCTTATTATACTATTATCACTAATTCTGTATGTTTGCTATTTTCCCTAATGTTTTACAATGTAATTGTCAGGTTAGGAGAATCACTTGAATCTGGGAGGTGGAGGTTGCAGTGAGCCCGAGATCATGCCATTGCACTCAGCCTGGGCAACAAGAACAAAACTCTATCTCAAAAAAAGAAAAGTTTACTGGGCAGCTTAACTTGATTTGGGCAACACTGTCCATGGCAAGTCATTTAGACTTGGTAAGACACGTGAGGCAGAAATGGATCTGAATTCCAGTTCTAAAACTGAGATGACCGTTTCATTAAAGGATGGCAAGGGGACAGCGATCATCCCTGCAGAGTCAAAACAGAGAGTAATGGGACCAGGCACCACTGTAACAAGTCAAAAACCCTATCTGGGTGGGGCACGGTGCCTTACACCTGTAATTCCAGCACTTTGGGAGGCTGAAGGGGGTGGATCGCCTGAGGCCTAGAGTTTGAGACCAGTTTGGCCATCACGGTGAAAACCTGTCTCTACTAAGAATACAAAAATTAGCTAGGCATGATGGCTCACGCTTGTATTCCCAGCTAGTTGGGAGGCTGGGGAGGGAGAATCACTTGAACCCAGGAGGCAGAAGTTGCAATGAGCCAAGACTGCACCACTGCACTCCAGCCTGGTGACACAGCAAAACTGTCTGAGAAGCAAAAAAAAAAAAAGTTAATTATAGCCCATATCACCTTCTCCCTGTGATTCCACTATCCTAGTTCCAAGGAATTGCTAATACTGGGCAAGTTCAGCCTAGTCCTTCTGTGAGGACTGAACACATCGGTCTCAATTCCTTGAAAGCTTCATTTGTCCTCACTTAGGGTAAATGAAAATTTCAAGATCTGGCTACAACTTCATTCTTTGAAAAGTAATATTTGACAAAAAGTGAGATTGGGGGTGCTGGCTCTGAAGACAAAGCTGAGATTCAGGCCTAGCTTCACCATTTACACCAGTCCCCTAATTTTGCTGTTTTCTTATGATATAAGGCACTCAGGAGCACAAGCCAGGCACACAGTAAGTGTTCAGTAAATGTTGGCATTATGAAGTTCGGACAGCACCACTGATAAACTAAGTTCAGATTTCAGAAGTGGAGACTGTATGCAGCCTCACAGCTAAGTGGATACCCTGGTGAAATGTTTAGATCATAGGCCTTTGGGAAGAATTATGAGAATGGCAGAGGAATGGAGCTCCTGTGGCACCCAGAAATAAACATTAAAGGAGGCTATTTCATCATAGAGCAACTTCTGGACTTCGAGAAAAGTGAAAAGAGAGGCTTGCGTAAGGAAGATAAAAACCCCCTCACCGCTCTGCATGCTGACCTAGGGGATGCTTCCTTCTACTCTGTTGTTAGATCCTCAGGATGGCCAAAAAAAAGCATTCTTTAACCTAAATCATCCCCATGGCTCAATCTCTACACCTCCATCACCAAGGGAAACCCACTTCTCTCATCTGAAAGGTCTGCTGTTCACAAAGGCAAACACTACCACAAAGGCCCTCCATCCATCCGAACCAAGATGCCAATAAGGGACTTTTACTGCAGGTTTGTTTGCTCCATTCAAATTACACAATGTAAGGAGTAAAATGTACAACACATAAAACCCCCAGCATCAAACAAGCCAAACAAAATGCCAGCATCACACATTTCCTCTAAACTCACAATACAAAAGCAAATCATGGAAATGACGCAGGAGGGAATAAACAACGGCATATTTTCTTCTCATCAGTCAGTATGTATTCCCCAGTGAAATTCATTGTTCCACTATTCAAAGGGGAAGTTCTGTCCTTGAGAACACCCAAAATTATGCTATTACATGGTGGCATCAGCAGCATCCTCGGCATTGGGAGAAAAAGCCAAGCTTGTTCTCTGTACAAAGCTCATTCTCTGTACAAAGTTGTTGCTCCATAAATAGTGCAACAATAGGATCAGGCCAGGCGTGGCTCACGCCTGTAATCCCAGCACTTTGGAAGGCCAAGGCAGGTGGATCACCTGAGGTCAGGAGTTCAAGACCAGCCTAACATGGTGAAACCCCATCTTACTAAAAATACAAAATTAGCCTGGCATGGGGGTGGGTACCTGTAATCCCAGCTACTTGAAAGGCTAAGGCAGGAGAATCGTTTGAACCTGGAGGTGGAGGTTGCAATGACACACGATCTTGGCAACGAGAGTGAAACTCCATCTAAAAAAAAAAAAAGGATCATTGCACCCTTACCAGGGCTCCTGCAAGGGTCTCCACATGCCTTGTCCAGTGAGATCCTGATGTCAGTATAGTCGCAGCTGAGCAGAGCACGGGCACTTCTAAATAGGAAGGCACAACAGTATGAGAGAAGTTTCCAGCATTGGAACCTTCCTGCAGTTCACACAACACTTCAGATGCACTAGGTATAGTTTCCCTGAAGAAATCAAAGTTCAATTCTGACGGCTTCAATTTGTTCAATCATTACTTTTCAGGGCTGCTTCAACTCTCTTAAATTCTAAGAAGCTAAGTAGGAGAAAAATGACTCTCATCTGTAGGATTTGAGGCTCTAACCTTTCACTGACTTGGCAGATGGATCCTGAAACCTGCTAGGTGTCAGATTTTTTTTTTTTAGAACGGAGTCTCACTCTGTCACCCAGGCTAGAGTGCAGTGGCGCCATCTCGGCTCATTGCAACCTCTACCTCCTGGGTTCAAACAGTTCTCCTGCCTCAGCATCCTGAGTAGATGAGACTATAGGCACATGCCACCACACCTGGCTTATTTTTTGTATTTTTAGTAGAGACAGGGTTTCACCATGCTGCCCAGGCTGGCCTCAAAATCCTGACCTCAGGTGATCCACCTTCCTCGGCCTCCCAAAGTGCTGGGATTACAGGCATGAGCCACAGTGCCCAGCCAGGTGTCAGGCTTTGCACCCACCCTGTATCTCAGAGTTGGCCGGGTGGCTTTAGTAAGTTGGAAGCTGTAGCACATACATTT
Organism: Saguinus oedipus; assembly: GCA_031835075.1. Taxonomy (NCBI): domain Eukaryota; kingdom Metazoa; phylum Chordata; class Mammalia; order Primates; family Cebidae; genus Saguinus; species Saguinus oedipus. The sequence continues at coordinate 47,770,835 of CM063175.1, read as the reverse complement.
GTTTAAGTGTATTTAACATTTTCCTTCTTTAAACTGCAAATTCACATCTGACTATACAATTGCAAATTTCTAAGCATTTTTTAATTCCACAGTTACAAACCCTTCATCTGGAGTGGTGTAGGTATGAAATAGAAATTGCAAAAAAGGCAAATTATTCTATTTTGTATGTATTAGAATGGTATTATAATTAATGCTATTTATCCTTCCAAACCACTGTTCAAAAAAGAACAACAACAACAAAAATAATTAATACTATTTAAATGTATTAGAATAGTATGAAGAAATAGACCCTTTTTCTGCTTAAATTCAGAAATGGCAGATTCACAGCAGGCTGGAACAGAAACAGCAGGACTCTTCAGAAACACCAGTTTTTTAAGTCAAGTTCTCACTATTTTGCCTGGGCAGGTCTCAAACTTCTAGGCTCAAGCCATCCTCCTGCCCCAGCCTCCCACAGAGATGGGATTACAGAGCATGCCCCATTGTATCCCACTCACGTCTTCTGATTAATCTATCAATAAGGGCTAAGAGCATTCAGCCTTAGAAAATCTTTGAATGAGATCCCTCATTCTCTGTGGTTCTCTCAATGCAAGGTAGTATGATGTCATCTCTGAAGTTGTTCCTGAAGACAGATAAAGAGAGGATGAATGGCCAGGGCTAGAGCATGACCCACAGCAAGACTAAGTGAATGTGTATAAAGTATAAGGCAGCAGCTCTCTCCCTCTGGTGGGCATCAGAAATATCTGTGTACCTTTCTAAACATATGAGGGCTTGGACCTCCACTCCCTACACCTCCAAAGGTGGAGCTCCAGGAGATAGGTCTTGCCAAAGTTTAGTTGGCAATTCTGGTATGTGTCACAGAGAACTATTGGTACAATGTTTCTGGCAGACATATACACACCCTTTATTTTGTGTAACTGGAGATGATTTATCAATGGTACATTTTACAAGATCACTACTGTAAGAATTCCTTTCTTGGCTGGGCTCAATGGCTCATGCCTTTAATCCCAGCACTTTGGGTGGCCAAGGCAGGTGGATCACCTAAGGTCAGGAGTTTGAGACCAGCCTGGCCAACATGGTAAAACACCATCTCTACTAAAAATACAAAAAATCAGCCAGACATGGTGGTGTGCACCTGTAATCCCAGCTATTTGGGAGGCTGAGGCAGGAGAATCGCTTGAACCCAGGAGGTGGAGGTTGCAGTGAGCCAAGATCAAGCCACTGCACTCCAGCCTAGACAAGAAGAGCTAAACTCCATCTCAAAAAAAAAAAAGAATTCCTTTTTGTCTACCCTGGCTGCTGATTGTCCAGCAACAGGTATACATAAAATGTCAATACCTTTCATAACCAAAGTTAGAATTTTATTTTTTCATCACCCCCCCTTATATATATATATGTGTATTATGTATATATTATATATATGTATTTTATATATTATATATATATATATATATGTATTTTATATTTGTTTTTTTTTTTCCCAAAGTTAGAATTTTAAATGAACGTTTGCTTTTCACATTTTGCTTCTTTTATATGGTAGAGTTAGGATGGACTTTTTTTTTTTTTCAAGACAGGGTTTCACCATGTTGGTCAGGCTGGTCTTGAAATCCCGACCTCAGGTGGTCCGCCCACCTTGGCCTCCAAAGTGCTTGAATTACAGGCGTGAGCCACTACGCCTGGCCAGGAGGGACTTTTTAACTTATTTGCAGCTAGTTTCACTGAAAATACTCTGGTTTTTGTGTGCTACTAATTTCTTGTCTTAATGTTTTAAAGATAGAGATTAAAATAAGACCATAAGGAAAACATTCATCTTAGCAACATCTGATAAAAAGAAGAAAAAAACCCTTATTTTAACTTACCATTGATTTTTACTAAACTTTTTTTTTTTTTTTTTGAGACAGAGTCTTGCTCTGTTGCCAGGCTGGAGTGCAGTGGCGCAATCTTGGCTCACTGCAACCTCCGCCTCCTGGGTTCAAACGATTCTCTTGCCTCAGCCTCACGAGTAGCTGGGACTACAGGTGTGCACCACCATGCCCAGCTAATTTTTGTATTTTTGGTAAAGACAGGGTTTCACCATGTTGGCCAGGACAGTCTCAATCTCTTGACCTTGTGATCTGCCTGCCTTGGTATCCCAAAGTGCTGGGAATATAGGCGTGAACCACCACACCAGGCCAGTTTTTACTCATCTTAAGCTTTAGTTTAGGCAACAGATCACAACTTCCTTCCTCAGTTACTAACACCCAGATTGTTTCAGATCCCCAAATGGGAAGTCCAAAATATCATGCTGTAGAATTCTTATGTCTTAGCTTCTGCAGTGTTTCTCTGCAAAGGGGCCAGGATGACCCCAGCATTCCTGTCTTCACTCTCAGAGCTGTACAAATTATGATTTTCAATGTATTCTTGGACAAGATCTGGTACCAAGTAGCGAATGCTCTGGCCTCTTCTGAGGGCTCTCCGGATTTTTGTGGATGAGATGTCATTAGTGATCCATTCATTCACCACGTGAATGTTGCTCCGGTGTTTCCACAGCACATCTGATTCATAGATAAATTTCTGAGCATCATTTCCAGCCCGAGTAACACATACGAGCCCATAGTCAGCCACGATTTGGGCGATGTCTTCACTCTTCCACAAATTGGGAACAGCAAAGGACTCCAGTAAATCTGCCCCACACAGCAGCTTGACCTTGGGTGCAGCTGGGAAGAATAAAACAGAGCTTCAGGGTTTGCTTTTTCTTCCCCCCTACCTCCTCCAAGTGGAAAGAGGTTTACTTTTCTAATAACCCATTGTATCAAAATGAAGGTATACAAGTGCTTTTCAAGAATGAGGGTTGGGGCTGGGCACAGTGGCTCATGCCTGTAATCCCAGCACTCTGGGAGGCCAAGGCGGGTGGATCACTTGAGGTCAGGTGTTTGAGATTATGGAGAAACCCTGTCTCTACTAAAAATACAAAATTAGCCCGGGGTAGTGGTGTATACTTGGGAGGCTGAGGTGGGAGAATTGCTTGAACCCGGGAGGCAGAGGTTACAGTGAGCCAAGATTACACCATTGCACTCCAGCCTGGACAACAAGAGCAAAACTCTGTCTCAAAAAAAAAAAAAAAAAAAAAAAGAATAAGAGTTCACAGTTTTTGTAAGAATCAGATTCCCAAAAGAGATCCAGAACACCTCAAAAATTAGAGAACACTGCAGGAGAAATTAGCTCGGGTGCCTTTTACTCTTCTTCGCTTCATGAAACCAACAAGGGGCATGTTCCAGACACCAAGTATGCAATATAAAATGAAAACATAGGCTAGGCTGGGCACGGTGGCTCATGCCTATAATCCCAGCACTTTGAGAGGCTGAGGTGGGTAAATCATGGGGTCAGAAGATCGAGACCATCCTGGCTAATGTGGTGAAACCCTGTCTCTACTAAAAATACAAAACATTAGCAGGCCATGGTGGCACACGCCTGTAGTCCTAGCTGCTGAGGAGGCTGAGGCAGGAGAATTGTTTGAACCCAGGAGGCAGAGGTTGCAGTGAGCCGAGATTGTGCCCCTGCTCTCCAGCCTGGGCAACAGAGCAACACTCCATCTCAAAACCAAAAAAAAAAAAAAAAAGAAAATACAGGCCAGGTGTAGTGGCTCACACCTGTAAACCTAATACTATGGTAGACCAAGGCGGGAGGATTGCTTGAGGCCAGGAGTTCAAGACCAACCTGGCCAACATAGTGAGATCCTATCTCTAAAAAAAAAAATACACAGGGGTTTGCTCAGCTATAGAATCTTATCAGCTCTAGTCCATGAGTCCTGATAAAACATACAAACCTTTTGTTTTTGGATCTAGGGATTTCTTTTGATTAGAATCTTGTTTTTGCTCAGTCCACTTCCTCTTCCGTCCAGGCCTTTCTAGCGTAGGTGAATTCTGCTGGTGAACACAGTTACTAGCCTCCAGTTTCTCTTGTTGGTGTCTATAAAACAACAGAATAGAATGTTCTGCTTTCTCACAATGCCCCATTAGAGTATCATTAACATTATTTATTTATTTATTTATTTATTTTTCTTTTTATTATTTTTTATTTTTTTAAAGATGGGGTTTCACTGTGTTGGTCAGGCTGGTCTTGAACTCCCGACCTCAGGTGATCTGCCTGCCTTGGCCTCCAAAGTGCTTGGATTACAGGTGTGAGCCACCACGCCCGGCTTATTTATTATTTTGAGAGGGAGTCTTGTTCTGTTGCCCAAGTTGGAGTGAGTGCAGTGGCAAAATTTCAGCTCACTGCAACCTCTGCCTCCTGGGTTCAAGCAATTCTCCTGCCTCAGCCTCCTGAGCAGCTGGGATTACAGGTCCACACCACCATGCTAGGCTATTTTTTTCTGTATTTTTAGTAGAGATGGGATTTCATCATGTTGGCCAGACTGGTCTTGAACGTCTGACCTCAAGTGATCTGCCCCTCTCGGTCTCCCAAAGTGCTGGGATTACTGGCGTGAGCCACCACACCTGGCCTAACTTTTTTTTTTTGAGAGATGGAGTCTCACTATCATGCTATCATAGAACTATACACTCAAGTGGTTAAAATGGGAAATTTTTATGTTATTTATATTTTACCATAGTTTCATCAATTAATTGATCAATCTGCTAATAAGCTGGAATCCCCAAAGAAAGAGAATCAGTGATTATAAAACAAAATTGGCCAGGCATGGTGGCCCACGCCTGTGGTCCCAGCACTGGGAGGCTGAGACAGGCAGATCACCTGAAGTCAGGAGTTCAAGACCAGCTTGGCTAACATAGTGAAACCCCATCTCTGTATTATTGCCACCCTTATATCAGAATTGTTTGTTACCCCCATTGAGAGAGGACACTGACTAATTTGCCCAAGGTCATTTAACATAAGTATTACTAGCAGAGCCAGGACTTGAACCTCAGCAGTCTAGTCCAGAGCCCACACTCTTGACCACTGAAGAGTGTGGCTTAACACAATGCCAAGGAGAAGGTCCTAGAGGGGCAAGTGCCTGAGGCCTCAAAGGAAGGGGCTCTAAGCAGGATTTGTGTATATTAAGGTTACTATTAAGCCAGAGGGTTGGTTAGGGCTGTGTGGCCCAGGAACCTGGTCCCTCATGGGAGAATTTTTTGCCATCAAGCAGTGGAGACTCTTCTCCCAGCCAAGTCTGAAAAGTAAGTCCTCTTAAGAGATCACTGTGCAAGATACTATACTGGCTCAGCCCCCAATGCTGCCCAGCACCCTTCCCAGAGGTCCTTGCAGCAGGTTCTGGACGTGACTGCAATTCTGCTAATGAGATTCTCTCCTGAGAGTTGTGGAAGGCAGGAGGAGGACAGAGACCATCATCCTGGGGCTGTGGAGCCTGACAAGTCATCCTTTCTAGTGTGGGTGTGGTGGCTAGACTCTGAAGTCCACTGTCCCATCATTAACTTCAGGAGACTGAGACGGTTCAATAGCAGCAGAAGCAAAACTGGTCTGTTGAATTCTGACTGCAACTTTGGAGGAGTGATCTTGACTTCCACTTCTCCAGCTACGTTTTTTTTTTTTTTGAGACAGAGCCTTGTTGTGTCACCCAGGCTGGAGTGCAATTGTGCAATCTCACTTCAATGTAACCTCTACCTTCCAGGCTCAGGCAATTCTCCTGCCTCAGCCACTGGAGTAGCTGGAATTACAGGCATGCACCACCATGCCCAACTAATCTTTTTATTTTTAGTAGAGATGGGGTTTGGCCATGTTGGTCAGGCTGGTCTTGAACTCTTGGCCTCAGGTAATCTGCCTGACTCAGCCTCCCAAAGTGTTGGGATTATAGGCATGAGCCACCACACTCAGCCTCAGTTCTTTTGCTTTTAAGTACTTTTTGACTAAGAACTCAAATCTCTTTCCACTTAAAATACCCAGAGTGGTTTCTATTTCCTCATCTGAATCCTAACTGATGTAGTTGCTAACTGGAAGGTTCAGAACTCTAAGAACAGATACTAAACAGAAAGTCTTTTCAGAAAGCCCTTTTATTTTAAACTCAAGATAACAATAGGCCAGGCATGGTAGCTCACACTTGTAATCCCAGCACTTTGGGAGTCCCAGGTGGGAGGACTGTTTGAGGCCAGGAGTTTGAGATCAGCCTAGGCAACATAGCAAGACCCCATCTCCAACAAAAAAAAGAAAAAAAAAATTTTTTAAATCAAAATAACATTAAGAAATAATTTGGTGTCGGCTGGGCCCGATGGCAGGCCTGTAATCCTAGCACTTTGGGAGGCTGAGACGGGCAGATCACCTGAGGTCGGGAGTTCAAGACCAGCCTGCCCAACATGATGAAACTCCATCTCTACTGAAAATACAAAAAATTAGCTGGGCGTGGTGACGGTGCCTGTAATCCCAGCAACTCAGAGGGCTAAGGCAGGGAAATTGCTTGAACCCAGGAGGCAGAAGTTGCAGTGAGCCAAGATCACGCCATCGCACTCCAGCCTGGGTGACAAGAGTGAAACTCAAAAAAAAAAAAAAGGAATAATTAGGTGTTAGGAGGCTGAGGCAGGTAGATCACCCGAGGACAGAAGTTCAAGATCAGCCTGCCCAACATGATGAAACCCCATCTCTACTAACAATACAAAAATTAGCCAGGGGTGGTGGTGGGCACCTGTAGTCCCAGCTACTCAGGAGGCTGAGGCAGGAGAATTGATTGAACCCAGGAAGGAGAGGTTGCAGTGAAGAGAGTTCACGCCACTGCACTCCAGCCTGGGCGACAGAGTGAGATTCTGTCTCAAAAAAAAAAAAGGGAGGGCCGGGTGTGGTGGATCATGCCTAACATCCCAGTACTCTGGGAGGCCAAGGTGGGTGGATTACCTGAGGTCAGGAGTTCAAGACCAGCCTGGGCAACATGGCAAAAACCCATCTCTACAAAAAACACAAAAATTAGCCAGGCATGGTGGCACACACCTATAACCCCAGCTACTTGGGAGGCTGAGGCAGGAGAAGTGCTCCAACCCAGGAGGCAGAGGATGTAGTGAGCCAAAATCACGCCACTGCACTCCAGCCTGGGCAACAAAGTGAGACTCCGTAAAAAAAAAGTAATAACAATAATTAGATGTTACTTGCTCTGGTCTCTGAACCCTTAACTAGAACTGCTTCAAAGGTATGGGCACAGAGATTTGTGACTCTCTCCAGATGCTGTCATGGAAGCAGCATACAAATCAGGCCTGTCCATGATCAAGCAGCACTTGATGCTTCTCTTTCTTAAATTATCTGCCTGTCACTTTTATACTTAGAAAGACTGATAATAATAACATCTTCCTGCAGGGCACAGACAGGCCAGGCCAGCTTCCTCTATTTTTTTTTTTTTTTTTTGAGACGGGGTTTCGCTGTTGTTACACAGACTGGAGTGCAATGGCACAATCTCGGCTCACCGCAACCTCTGCCTCCTGGGTTCAAGCAATTCTCCTGCCTCAGCCTCCCGAGTAGCTGGGAATACAGGCATGCACCACCATGCCCAGCTAATTTTTGTATTTTTAGTAGAGACGGGGTTTCATCTTGTTGACCAGGATGGTCTCGATCTCTTGACCTCATGATCCACCCGCCTCAGCCTCCCAAAGTGCTGATCAAGCCACTGTGCCCGGCTGCTTCCTCTATTTTCTAATAGTGATAACACAGAGTAGCAAGCATACAACGTAACCTCTGACACCTCCCTCTCCCCCTGGGGTTCTAGCGATTCTCCTGCCACAGCCTCCCAGGTAGCTGAGATTATACGCACACACCACCAAGCCCACCACGAACTCCTGACCTCAAGTGATCCAACCGCCTCTGTCTCCCAAACTGCTGGGAATACAGGTGTGAGCCACCACACCCTGCCACAAACATCTTAAAACATAATGAAAGACACAGAGGGGCTAAGGAATACCCATCCTCTGGTACTGTGCTCTACAGTCGTATAGTAACCTTCCACAGGAATGGCTTATATGTGACAGTTTTGCAAATCTGTATTGTTCACAGATACAAGCAACACGGAAACATGGTAAAAACAAGCTGCCTAGTCATTTACACAGAACTGACAAAGCTGATTCCACTATGAGTACCTTAGCACCTTAAGAGTCTCTTTCCACTCCTTCTGAAGACTTTCCCATGTATCAACTTCCACCCATTTGGAATTCTTGGTGGCAAGTTCTGCCATGATGACCCGGTGATGGGCAGGAATGAGTCCTTTCTTCTTATAGGCATCACCAACAGGAGAGATGATGCCTTTGACAACTCTGTATCTTCCTGGATAAAGAGTTAGGTTTCACATTAGGTATAACAAATTAGATTTTATGCATGGGAAATATTATGATCAATATTATGTTTTGTTTTGTTTTGTTTTCTGAGACAGAGACTTGCTCTGTTGCCCAGGCTGGAGTGCAGTGACATGATAACTCACTGCAACCTCTGCTTCCCAGGTTCAACCAATTCTCCTGACTCAGTCTCCCAAGTAGCTGGGTTACAGATGTGTGCCACAATGCCTGGCTAATTTTTGTTATTTTTGGTAGAGATGGGGTTTCACTATGTTAACCAAGCTGGTCTTGAACTCCTGACCTCAAGTGATCTGCCTGCCTCGGCCTCCCAAAGTGCTGGGACTACAGGCGTGGGTCACCATGCCTGGCGAATATTGTTTTATAATCACTGATTCTCTTTCTTTGGGGATTCCAGCTTATTAGCAGATTGATCAATTAATTGACTGTAATTATGGTAAAATATAAATAACACAAAAATTCCCCATTTTAACCACTTGAGTACACGGTTCTACAATAGTAAGTGCAAGTACACTGTTGTGCAACTGTTGCTTTCATTCCTAGAATGTTTTCATCTTCCCCAACTGAAACTCTGGACCTCACCTCATTCCCCTGTACAGTTAAATTTCTATTGATATTGCCAAATTACTTTGTAAAAAGCCTTAATTTGTTTCTTTGGGTTTTTATTATTTATTTATTATTTTTTTTTTTTGAGACAGAATTTCGCTCTTGTTACCCAGACTGGAGTGCAATGGCGCAATCTCGGCTCACCGCAACCTCCGCTCACCGCAACCTCCGCCTCCTGGGTTCAGGCAATTCTCCTGCCTCAGCCTCCTGAGTAGCTGGGATTACAAGCACACACCACCACGCCCAGCTAATTTTTTTTTTTTTTTCGTAGAGACTGGGTTTCACCATGTTGACCAGGATGGTCTCGATCTCTTGACCTTGTGATCCACCCACCTCGGCCTCCCAAAGTGCTGGGATTACAGGCTTGAGCCACCGCGCCCGGCCTAATTTTTTTTTTTAAACACAGGGTTTCACCATGTTGGTCAGGCTGGTCTTGAACTCCCGACCTCAGGTGATCAGCCTGCCTTGGCCTCCAAAGTGCTTGGATTACAGGCGTGAGCCACCATGCCTGGCCAAATGCCTTAATTTGTATTGTCCAACTAAAGTGTATGCAAAAGCCCATTTCTCAATGTGATAGGTAAAATATATATCACTTTTTAAGTTAGTTCCCTGGTTATTAGAATTATTAGTGAGCTTTAGCATCCATCCATCCATCTACCTATCAGCATATTATATGATCATTTATGTAACCAAAAAATCTAGGACAGGTATAGTGGCTCGCACTTGTAATCCCAGTTCTTTGGGAGACCGAGGCAGTAGAATCACTTGAGCCCAGGAGCTTAATACCACCATGGGCAAAACAGTGAGAGCCAGTTTCTACAAAAAAGAAAACAATTAGCCAGATGTGGTGGCATGCCTGTAGTCACAGCTACTCAGGAGGCTTAGGCAGGAGGCTCACTTAAGCCAGGGAGGTCAAGGCTGCAGTAAGCTGTGAACATGCTACTACACTCCAGCCTGTCCAGCCAGGGTGACAAAGTGAGAACCATTTCAAACAAATGAACACAAAAAAATCTGTCTATACACTCGAATGTTTGCATATAAATTCATACAAAGAAAACTGGAAGGATACACATTAAATATTATGTCATGTCATGGTGGTTCATGCCTGTAATTCCAGCACTTTGGTAAGCCAAAGTGGGAGGACTGCTTGAGAACAGGAGTTCGAGACCTGCCTGGCCAACATGGTGAAAACCCATTTCTACTAAAAGTACAAAAATAGGCCGAGTGTGGTGGTGCACACCTGTAATCCCAGTTATTCGAGAGGCTGAGGCAAGAGAATGACTTGAACCTGGAAGGTGGAGGTTGCAGTGAGCCCAGACCGTGCCACTGCATTCCAGCCTGGGCAACAGAGCAAGACTCTGTAGAGGTGGGGTTTCACCACATTGGCCAGGCTGATCTCAAACTCCTCACCTCAGGTAATCTGCCTCCCGAAGTGCTGGGATTACAGGTGTGAGCCACCATGCCCCCCCAGCCTATTCATGCATTGTTTTATGAAAAATTTTTAAAGGCTGTACCTGATCCTGGAGGTTTTATGTATGCTAAGTACAAGCTTTCACTTTTTGCCTTAAATAATGGGAAAGTCTGAAGTAGCTTAAGCACAGGGATGACAGAAACAAATTCCTACTTTTTGGTGGGGAGGGTGATCAGGGTATTGCTCTGATGCCCAGGCTGGTGAGCAAATGTGTGATCATGGCTCACTGCAGCCTTCACCTCCCAGGCTCAAGTAATCCTCCTACTTTAGTCTCCCAAGTAGCTGGGACCACAGGCACATGCCACCATACTCGACTAATTTTTTTGTAGAGATGGGGACTCTCTCTGTTTCTCAGGTTGGTCTCAAATTCCTGTCCTCAAGGGATCCTACACCTCAGCCTCCCAAAGCACTGAGATTACAGGTGTGAGCCACTGTACTCGACTGTACTTTCTATTCTACAGGCCATAGCCAGATGCTCAATTCTGCCCTCATACTTCACCCTCTTTCTTGGCTAAGAAGTCACTATACAAGAGAGCATGACAGCATATTTGTGCCCAGTCGATTAAATGTGTATTCTGAAACAGACCCAGGCATATTGCTTCTCTAGTCTTAAGCTACCTTTGGTTGCTGCTCCTACCTGTCCCATTCAGGTAGTCCTTGGCCAGCTCAAACAACCTGAGGTGCATGTTGGTGATGGGATTGAAGGAACCACAGGCAAGGAGAACCACTTCAGTCTTCGCGGAATTTTCCATGGTAAGAACTTGAAGTTGATCTAAATGGAAAACTGTGACACCTCCCTTGTTGTCTACAAAGGAAAAAAAATACATTCAGTTATATATATATTTTTAAGATGAGGTCTTGCTCTATCACCCTGGCTAGAGTGTAGTGGTGCAACTACAGCTCACTGCACCCTCAAACTCCTGGGCTCAAGTGATGCTCCCACCTCAGCCTCTTAAGTAGCTAGGAACACAGGCACATACCAATAGGCTGGCTAGTTATTTTAAAAATTATTTTTTGTAGAGATGGAGTCTTGCTCTGTTGCCCAGGCTGGTCTCAGACTCCTGGGCTCAAGCAATCCTTCTACCTCAGTCTCTCAAAGTGCTGGGATTACAAGAATGACTAACCGCGCTCAGCCCAGTTAAAGATCTTTTGATGTCCTTCCATGTTCTCATTCCCAATAAAGGAATGAGAAATATTTGACTTTGGCCAGGCGCAGTGGCTCATGCCTATAATCCCAGCACTTTGGGATGCTGAGGCAGGTGGATCATAAAGCCAAGAGATCGAGACCATCCTGGCCAACATGGTGAAACCCTGCCTCTACTAAAAATATAAAAATTAGCTGGGCATGGTGGCACATGCCTGTAATCTCAGCTACTTGGGAGGCTGAGGCAGGAGAATCGCTTGAACCTGGGAGCAGAGGTTGAGTGAGCCGAGATTGTGCCACTGCACTACAGCCTGGCGACAGAGCAAGATTCCATCTCAAAAAAAAAAAAAAATTTTGGCTTCAATCATTATGCTAAGTGACCTGTCAAAATGCTTCCATGTCTATCCCTCCTTATCTCATTCTGTCACCCTGGCTGGAATGCAATGGCCTGATCTCAGCTCACTGCAACCTCCGCCTCCTGGGTTCAAGCAATTCTCCTACTTCAGCCTCCTGATTAGCTGGGATTACAGGTACACACCACTATGCCCAGCTAATTTTTGTATTTTCAGTAGAGACAGGGTTTCACCATGCTGGTCAGGCTGGTCTCAAATTCCTGACTTCATGATCTGCCCACTTTGGCCTTCCAAAGTGCTGGGATTGCAGGCATGAGCCATCATACCCGGCCCATCCCTCCTTTTCAATGTGAATTTGCAGCTCCTACCATGAAGAGATGTAAGTGACTTCCCCACATTTTTTGACTTGCTTTTGCCAAAAGAATGTGGCACAAGTAATAGTGTGGAGGATGCCAGAATACATGGGAGAAAGCTGATGCTCTCACTGATAGCCATCCAACTGTTCCACATGTGGGGAACACGGCCATCCCCCACCAGCCGACAACTACAGTCCATCTGCTCGGACACATGAGCAAACCCAAGTGAGAGCAACCAAACCTGGCTCAGATTGTCAAGCCAACAAGCTGACCCTACTCTCAAAAGCAAAAATGAGCGTTTATTATCATGTGTTACTCAAGTTTAGTGGCCTGCACTATTGTGGCCACAGTTAATTGATACATTATCATCTACCAAATACAGCATTTTTGCCTTTTAGTCAACATGACAGTAAATCATAACTTCCCACTGAATAACAGTATATAATTTACAAACCTCTTTTTCATATCAATTATTCCACTGATGCTTCCATAACCTAAGAAGTAATTAAATGCAAGGTATCCAATTTTAAATTTTTATTAATTTTTTTTTTAGACAGAATCTCCCTCTGTCACCACGCTGGAGTGCAGTGGCGCGATCTCGGCTCACCGCAACCTCTGCCTCCTGGGTTCAGGCAATTCTCCTGCCTCAGCCTCCTGAGTAGCTGGGACTACAGGCAGGTACCACTACACCCGGCTAATTTTTTGTATTTTTAGTAGAGACAAGGTTTCACCATGTTGGCCAGGATGGTCTTGATCTCCTAACCTCGTGATCTGCCTGCCTCAGTCTCTCAAAGTGCTGGGATTACAGGTGTGAGCTACCTCACCCAGCCTAAACTTTTTTATTCAACTAATTCATATATGAAGGTCTAGAAAATCACAAGGCAAAAAAGGCCCTTAATGAAAACCAACAGCCATCAATCATATCCCACTCACCATCCCTTCGACCCAGCTCCCAGAGGCAACCACTTTTAACTTTTTCAGCTATTTCTTCTGGCAGTTACTGCCATAACTCTATATTATGTGCTTATAATGCCATTTCTTTTTTCTTGTTTTTTTTTTTTTTTTTTTTTTGAGATGAAATTTCGCTCTTATTGCCCAGGCTGGAGTGCAATGGTGTAATCTTGGCTCACCGCAACGTCCACCTCCCAGGTTCAACCATACTTAATTCAGCATGGTTCATGCAGAACCATACCCAGTTAACTTTTGGATTTTTAGTAGACATGGGGTTTCACCACATTGGCCAGGCTGGTCTCAAACTCCTGGTCTTAAGTGATCCATTCGCCTTGGCCTCCCGAAGTGCTGGGATTACAGGTGTGAGCCACCGTGCCTGGGCTAAAAATCTCTATTATTTAGAGCTGAAGCATTTAATCATTTTTTTCTGTATTTTCCACTGCCTGCCTTCATGCTCTAATTTCCAGATAGCCTCAATTTAATCCTCCAATCTGTCTAGTTTTCATTTCTGTCATTACACTCTTAATTTCCAAGAGCCCTATCCTCTGAATATTCCTGTTGATGGTATCCTACTCTTGTTTCCCCATCAGATTATCTTTATTTCTCTACCAATATTCATAGTATATTTTAAAGTTTCTTCAAAAAGAGCTGATAGACAGGCTGAGTGGGTAGGTAGGGTTTGTGCACAGGGGCCATCACCGTTCAGTAGCCTGTCAGTACTACAGGTCTTTCTGCTTGGATTAGTCAGATTCCACAAGAAAGTATACAGAATAGTTAAGAGCCTATGCCCTGAAATTAGGCTACCTGGCTTCAAATTGCAGCTCCAACTGCAAGACCTTGGGCAACCTAACCCTAACTTAACCTTCCTTTTGTCCCAGGTTTTTTGTTTTTTTTTTTGAAACAGATTCTCACTCTGTCACCCAGGCTGGAGTGCAGTGGTGCAACCTCAGCTAACTGCAACCTCCGCCTTCCAGCTTCGAGCAATTTTCCCTGCCTCAGCCTCCCAAATAGCTAGGATTACAAGTCCCCGGCACCATGCCTGGCTAATTTTTGTATTTTTAGTAGAGCAGGGGTTTCACCATGTTGGCCAGGCTGATCTCAAACTCCTGACCTTAAATGATCTACCCACCTTGGCTTCCCAGACTGCTACTATTACAGGCATGAGCCACAATGCCCATCTTGTCCCAGTTTTTATCAATCTTAAAATGGAGCAAATAATACTACCTACCTCCTGAGTGTGGTGAGGATTAAATAAAACAACACAGATCCAGGACATAAAACTACATTTGGCAATTAGCAAACATGCTATGACTACAGCTATTATTAATGTTGCACATTATGTTACTACAGTTGTCTTTTGTTTTTTAATTTTTTTTAATCTCTCTTGTTTTTTGATTTTTGAGACAGGATCACACTGTTGCCCAGCCTGGAGTACAGTGGTGCAATCTTGGCTCACTGCTACCGCCATCTCCCAGGCTCAAGTGATCCTCCGACCTCAGCCTCCCAAGTAGCTGGGACTACAGGCATGTATTAGCTGTTCTTTTTTTTTTTTTGAGATGGGGTTTTGCTGTTGTTACCCAGACTGGAGTGCAATGGCACAATCTCGGCTCACCGCAACCTCTGCCTCCTGGGTTCAAGCAATTCTCTTGCCTCAGCCTCCCAAGTATGTGGGATTACAGGCGCGTGCCACCATGCCCAGCTAATTTTCGTATTTTTAGTAGAGACGGGGTTTCACCTTGTTGACGGGGTTTCACCTTGTTGACACCTCTGGTGTCGACGAGGTGAAGAGTGGCCGGAGCAAGCCAGACTCCAGAATTGAGAAAGTGATGGACCACCTGGAAGCCCTCATTGATCCATTTGACTTGGATGTTTTCACGCCGCACCTCAACAGCAACCTTCATCGCTTGGTGCAGCGAACTTCTGTTCTGTTTGGATTGGTGACTGGTACAGAGAATCAGCTCACCCCCCGGAGCAATACATTCAACTCCCAAGAACCCCATAACATACTGCCACTGGCCTCCAGTCAGATCAGGTTTGGACTTCTCCCACTGAGCATGACAAGCACTCGAAAGCCTAAATCAACCAGAAACATCGAAACAAAAGCCCAGGCTGTTTCCCCGGCATGCTCCACAGCTGGTGACCCGACACTTCCTGGCTCCTTGTTCAGACAGCTCATCAGTGAAGAAGACAACTCGTCTGCACCTTCATTATTCAAACTTGCCTGGCTCTCTAGTATGACTAAGTAACATGGCAACACATCTGTCTCTCCCTAAATAAATACTACTGCTTAATTTCTTCTAAAAAAAAAAAAAAAAAAAAAAAAAAAAAAGAGGTCTCGATCTCTTGACCTCGTGATCCACCTGCCTCGGCCTTCCAAAGTGCTGGGATTATAGGCGTGAGCCACCGCGCCCAGCCTCTTTTTTTTTTTTTTGAGACGGAGTCTTGCACTGTCACCCAGGCTGTAGTGAAGTGGCTCAGTCTCAGCTCACTGCAATCTCTGCCTCCTGGGTTCAAGCAATTCTCCTGCCTTAGCCTCCTGAGTAGCTGGGACTACAGGTGTGTGCCACCATGCCCAGCTAATTTTTTTGTATTTTTAGTAGAGACAGGGTTTCACCATGTTGGCCAGGATAATCTCAATCTCCTGACCTCGTGATCCATCTGCCTCGGCCTCCCAAAGCACTGGGATTACAGGCATGAGCCATCACGCCTGGCCCTGGCTAATTGTTTTTTTGTAGACATGGGGTTTTGCCATATTGCCTACATTAGTCTCAAACTCCTGGGCCCAGAAACTCGAAGCGACCTGCCCACTTTGGTCTTCCAAAATGCTGGGCTTACAGGTGTGAATCACTGTGGCCTACAAGCAATTTTTTAAAAATCAATAAAACGGCCAGGCATGGCAGCTCACGCCTGTAATCCCAACACTTTGGGAGGCAGAGGCGGGTGGATCATGAGGTCAGGAGTTCAAGACCAGCCTGGCCAAGATGGTGAAATCCCATCCCTACTAAAAATACAAAAATTAGCCAGGTGTGGTGGCCAGCGTCTGTAATCCCAATTGCTTGAACCCAGGCAGCAGAGATTGTAGTGAGGCAAGATTGCACCACTGCACTTCAGCCTGGGTGACAGTGAGACTCTGTCTCAAAAATAAATTTTTTTGTAGAGACAAGGTCTCACTATTTTGGCCAGGCTGGCCTAAAACTCCTGGCTTTAACTGATCCTACTGCCTCAGACTCTCAATGTGCTAAGATTACAGGCATGAACCACCACACCCAGCCTTGACATTCCTCTTTTTTGAGACAGAATCTTGTTCTGTCTCCTAAGCTGGGAAAGCTGGGAGGTTCAACTTGAACGTGGCTCACTGCAACTGCGAGCTCCTGGGCTCAAGGATCCTCTTGCCTCATCTTTTCATGTAGCTGGGACTGCAGGCACCCACCACCACACCCAGCTAATTTTTTTTTTTATAGAAATGGAGTTGCATTTTGTTGCCCAGGCTTTGCTTCCCACTTTGGGAAGCCAAGGTGGGAGGATCACTTGATCCCAGGAGTTCAAGACCCAGGGCTCAAGTGATCCTTCCACCTCAGCTTCTCAAAATGCTGGGATGACAGGTGTGAACCACCATGCCTGGCTTTATAAAAATACTTTTGGCCAGTACAGTAGCTCATGCCTGTAATCCCAGCACTTTGCAAGGCTGAGGTAGGTGGATCACTTGAGGCCAGGAGTTCAAGACCAGCCTGACCGACATGGTGAAATCCCATCTCTACCAAAAATATAAAAAGTTAGCCAGGTGTGGTGCCTGGCACCTATAATCCTAGCTACTTGAGAGACAGGCGTGAGAATTACTTAAACCCAGGAGGCAGAGGTTACAGTGAGTCGAGATTATGCCTCAGCACTCTTGGCCGGGTGATAGGATAACTGTCTCAAAAACAACAAAACAAACAAACAAAAAAACTTTCATATGCATTGTCATTTGATCTTCACCACGCACACACACACACAACAATAATAATAATAATAATTTGGCCAAAAGCACGTAGCATGTTCCAAATGATCATCTACGGTTATTTAGTTTTTCCAGTTAATCTTCGACCTTTGGACATTCAGGTTTTCCTAATTTTTCACTAATAAAAACGAATCTGGAAATTAAGGCTATGCAATGCCTCACTGTGTACTTCTAAGACTTGGCAGTACTCAAAACACCTGTGTCGTGACTGTTCATCTGTAGCCCAACAGCAGTCAGTCATAACTGTTAGGCTGACTAACTTGCTTTTGTTCAATTTTATGCTCTCAGTGGACAAAGCTAGTGAATGGTGCATCAGGGCTAGAATTTAGGTTTACTGACTCTTAAGCTCTCTCACCAAGAAGAAAAATGGGAAATAAACTGTAACAGTATAGACTGGAATTGAGCCCTCTCATAGCTAAGGAGTTGAGAAATATAAACTTTAACCCCTTGGACAATGGGAACCTTTGAAGGCTTCTGAGCAATGGAGTGACAACAGGATTCTAAAAATAATATGACATGGGCATTAAAAAGCCTTATTTGGGCGGGCGCGGTGGCTCATGCCTATAATCCCAGCATTTTGGGAAGCCAAGGCGGGTGGATCACAAGGTCAAGAGATCGAGACCATCCTGGTCAAGATGGTGAAAACCCGTCTCTACTAGAAATATAAAAATTAGTTGGGCATGGTGGCACACACCTGTAGTCCCAGCTACTCAGGAGGCTGAGGCAGGAGAATTGCTTGAACCCAGGAGGCAGAGGTTGCGGTGAGCCATTGCACTCCAGCCTGGGTAAGAGCAAAACTCCGTCTCAAAAAATAAATAAATAAATAAATAAAAATAAAAAGCCTTATTTGGTTGTGTGATCTTGATCTCTTAACTCTGTCTTTAGGTTCATCTGTAAAACGAGGATAATGGGAAGACCAATCTCAGTGATTCTGAGGATTGATTCTGAGGATAACACATGGCAAGGGGTTAGCATATTGCCTGGCCCAATGTGTGAATGGTAGCTGTTATTTTTGAGGAAAGTGATGTTACCAATGACGGTGATGATATGGAATTCATTGGCAGGGTGAAACAAGCAGCCACAAATAGAGTCAGTGGAAATAGAAATAAGAAACATATTTGGGGGCCAGGCGCAGTGGTTCTCCCTTTAATCCCAGACTTTGGGAGGCCAAAGGGGGTGGATCACGAGGTCAGGAGATCAAGACCAGCCTGGCCAACATGGTGAAACCCTGTCTCTACTAAAATACAAAAAATTAGCTGGACATGGTGGCATGCACCAGTATGCCCAGTTACTTGGAAGGCTGGGGTAGGGGAATCGCTTGAATGTGGGAGGCAGAGGTTGCACTGAGCTTAGATCATGCCACTGTACTACAGTCTGGTGACAGGGTGAGACTCTGTCTCAAAAAAAAAAAAGTAAATAAATAGGCCGGGCGCAGTGGCTCATGCCTGTAATCCCAGCACTTTGGGAGGCTGAGGCAGGCAGATTACCTGAGGTCAGAAGTTCGAGACCAACATGGAGATACCTCATCTCTACTAATAATACAAAAATTAGTCAGGCGTGGTGGTGCTTGCCTGTAATCCCAGCTACCCAGGAGGCTTAGGCACGAGAATCGCTTGAATCCAGAAGGTGGAGGTTTGCGATGAGCTGAGATTGCGCCGTTGCACTGGGCAACAAGAAGGAAACTCTATCTCAAAAAAAAAAGAAATATACTTGGGGCCTTCTCACAATAAGGCACAGTGGTGGGATCACAGGGACACTGCTAACAGGAAATAAAGGAGAAGGTTCAGTAGTGGTCAGCATGACACTAGAAAAAATGAGTTCATCACTAAAAATGGTTTAAATGTCTTACCTTTCAGTTACCATCCCAAGTATAATACCAGGATTCCCTTGGGGACTGTACCCATCCCTTTCATCCCTACCCCAGGCCCCCAATTCCCATAAAACTACCTGTGGTATTATGGGATGTGGTGATGAATGTAACATGCCCATAGTGCCTTGAGGCCTACAAAGAAATGAGGGTATCCACCAGCCACTGAGCATGCTCTCAAAGACCAGGGGAGGGGCTGGGTTGTGGTGCCAGACAGATAGCTGGCGTCAGACATGCCTACCCATCTCATGTTTCAGGTAATATTCCCGAGAGAGATGGAAGGAGAGTAAGGCAGGAAGCTGCAACACACCTTGTAATTAGTTAAACTCAAACTCACCAGCTTCTGCTACAGAAAGTCTGTGCATAGTAAGTCATTTTTCCTTACTACAGGTCAGAATTCCAATGAAATATTTTTTCACCAAAATTGCAAATTAACATGAATTTTAAAAATAGTCAACAAGGCCAGGAGCTGTGACTCACGCCTGTAATCTCAGCACTCTGGGAGGCCACGGTGGGCAGATCACCTGAGGTTGGGAGTTCAAGACCACCCTGACCAACATGGAGAAACCCCATCTCTACCAAAAATATAAAATTAGCTAGGCATGGTGGCACATGCCTGTAATCCCAGCTACTCGGGAGGCTGGGATTCCCTTGAACCTGGGAGGCGGAAGTTGCAGTGAACTGAGATCAGCCATTGCACTCCAGCCTGGGCAAAAACAGGGAAACTCCATCTCAAAAAAAAAAAGAAAAAGAAAAATGGTAAACATTACTTATCTACCAATGATGACATTAATAACTCTTACTATTACTTTTGAACTGTTTTTGTAGCATTCATTTACAGTCATGGTAAAAGAACCAAGGTTCTCAAGAGAAGTGAGTTGCCCAGAGCCAAGATGAACCCAGTGCCAGAATAAGAATGACAGTTCAGGGATTAGTGCCTTCCGGTGTTAGGCTTATGTCACAGATTTCTCATAAAAAGTAGTAAATTAATGTATCACCCAGTGTATTGACTTTTAGGCCCAGATCTTCCCGATACTGCAGCCAACCTCTCCTGTACAACCTGGTTGGTAATATCATCTTTCCTTCTTCACAATTGTTAAGTATATCTACTACATATAGTAGCCAGACACTGCTAGAACAGAAATTGCTAGGACAAGGCTCTCTGCTCTTCAGGAACTCACAGACTAAAACTTAAAAAAAAACTCACATCTAAAATTCAGGTGAAGGGAATCTTTAAAAACTTTGCAAGTATCTCTTTTAGTTAGTTTGTTTGTTTTACTTGTTTTGAGATGTAATTTCACTCTTGTTGCCCAGGCTGGAGTGAAATGGTGCAACCTCAGCTCACTGCAACCTCTGCCTCCTGAGTAGCTGGGATTACAGGCATGTGTACCATGCCCAGCTAATTTTGTATTTTTAGTAGAGACCGGGTTTCACCACCTTGGTTAGGCCGGTCTCAAATTCCTGACCTCAGGTGATCCACCCACCTTGGCCTTTCAAAGTGTTGGGATTAAGGGCGTGAGCCACTGCACCCAGCCTCTCTTTTAGTTATTCTATAATTTGAGTAGGAAACCAAATTAAGTTAAATACAAATTCCTTCTGTTGTAAAATTCTTTACAGTTATAATATTAAAGAATCAGGTTTAGTTTTCATTTAATAAATAGTTACTGATCAAGAGATGATTCTGGGTATAAAAACAAGGACAATTACAACTTGAAGTCAAAAACTGATATAGGGCTGGGCCCAATGGCTCACGTCTATAACCCCAGCACTTTGAGAGGCTGAGGTGGGAGGATCATATGAAGTCAGGAGTTCAAGACCAGCCTGGGCAACATGGTGAGACATCTCTACAAAAAATAGAAAAAGTTAGCTGAGCACGGTGTCATGCACCTGTAGTCCCAGGTACTTGGGAGGCTGAGGTAAGAGGGTCACTTAAGCCTGGGTGGAAGTTGCAGTGAGTCATGTCATTGCACTCCAGCCTGGGTGACAGAGGGAGGCCCTATCTCCAAAAAAATCAAAGATACAGAAGAGTTGGTCTCCATTGTCAACATTCTGAAATGTGGAGAAGTTTGAGAAATATTTTAGCTAATGGATCTTACTTATATTTTTCTTTGAATGTGCTTCTAGGAGTGATGTATAATTTCAGCAAAAATTATGTCCGGATTTTTAAAAATGAAAAAATAGGGCCGGGTATTGTGGCTTACGCCTGTAATCCCAGCATTGTGGGAGGCCAAGGCAGGTGGAGCAGTTTTTATTCTGGCACTGGGTTCATCTTGGCTCTGGGCAACTTACTTCTCTTGAGAACCTTGGTTCCTTTACCATGACTATAAATGAATGCCCCTGACCTCACTCCTGAGGTCAAGAGTTTGAGACCAGCCTGGCCAACATGGTGAAACCTTGTCTCTCCTAAAAATACAAAATTAGCCAGGCATGTTGGCACCTGCCTGAAATCCTGCTACTCAGGAGGCTGGGGCAGGAGAATCACTTGAGTCTGAGAGATGGAGGTTGCAGTAAGCCGAGATTGCGCCACCGCACTCTAGCCTGGGCAAGAGTGAAACCCTGTCTCAAAGAAAAAAAAGTCAGATGCGGTGGCTCACACCTGTAATACCAGCACTTTGAGAGGCTGAGGTGAGTGGATCACAAGGTCAAGAGTTCGAGACCAGCCTGGCTAATATGGGGAAAGCCTGTCTCTACTATAAAAATATAAAACTCTGCCAGGCATGGTGGCATGCGCCCGTAATCCCAGCACTAGAGAGGCTGATGCAGGAGAACTGCTTGAACCTGAGAGGCAGAGGTTGCAGTGAGCTGAGATCACGCCACTGTACTCCAGCCTGGGCAACAGAGCAAGACTCCATCTCAAAAAGAAAAAAAAAAAGCTGGGTGCGGTGGCTCGTACCTGTAATCCCAGCACTTTGGGAGGCCGAGGAGATCAAGACCATCCTGGCTAACATGGCAAAACCTGGTCTCCTAAAATACAACAAATTAGCTGGGCGTGGTGGCATGTGCCTGTAGTCCCAGCTATTTGGGACTCAGCTACTCAGCTGAGGCAGGAGAACTGCTTGATCCTGGGAGGCAGAGGTTGCAGTGAGCCAAGATCACGCCACTGTACTCCAACCTGGGTGACAGAGCAAGACTCCTTCTCAAAAACAAAAAGCATACAACCTATGTCAAAGGAAAAATTAGTCTGCCTAGACTGGGCATTTCTGTTCCACAGTAGGAAAGCAAGGAAACAAATTGTATTTAGGTTTGCATTCAATAATATGTTTCTAGCCAGGCACGGTGGCTCACACCTGTAAACCCAGCACTTTGGGAGGCCAAAGCAGGCGGACCACCTGAGGTCTGGAATTCGAGACCAGCCTGGCCAACAGAGTAAACCCCATCTCTACTAAAAATACAAAAGATTAGCCGGGCATGATGGTGCACACCTATAATATCAACTACTAGGGAGGCTGAGACAGGAGAACTGCTTGAACCCAGGAGGCAGAGGTCACAGTGAGCTAAGATTGAGCCACTATACTCCAGCCCGAGCAACAGAGTGAGACCCTGTCAGAAAAAAGAACATGTTTCTGAGATGATTAAACCTAAAAACTGATGCTGTTCCTCTGTCCTTTCAGGGTTTACTGTGCTGTTTGTTCACATGGAGCCAGTGCCACAGGCACTGAAGGGGATGTTTTCTGCATTTGCTGTAGGATCCTTCAGTGACGGAGTCTGCACGGTGGTGTTAACACTTTTGGCAACAGACCGTGTATGTTTTTAAATACTGAATTTCTAAAGGCTCATATCATTCTGAAAGTCTGGCTATAAATAATATATCTTCAATATTTATTTTCTGTTGACACCAAAAATAGAAATATGTAGAGATGAAATTCCTAATTAGGCACATGCTACCGGTAAAACATTTCACTGGCGAAAGCTTAAAAATTCCACAAGAGATTTTTCTTTTTGTAGGTGAATTCTACTTTACTAGAGTTTTGAAAAGTAGTTAAGATATTAATCAACAGTGAAACTGAGGCTGGGCACAGTGGCTCATGCCTATAATCCCAGTACTTTGGAAGGCCGAGGCAGGTGGGTTGCTTGAGCCCAAGAGATGAAGACCAGCATACACAATGTGGCAAAATCCTATCTCTACAAAAATTAGCCGGGGGGGGAGTAGGGAACAGCACAGGGGTTCACACCTGTAATCCCAGCACTTTGGGAGGCCGAGGCAGGTGGATCCCCTGAAGTCAGGAGTTTGAGACCAGTCTGATCAACATGGAGAAACCCCATCTCTAAAAAAAAAAGAAAGAAAAAAAAAAATTAGCTGGGCCTGGTGGCACATGCCTGTAGTCCCAGCTACTTGGGAGGCTGAGGCAGGAGGATCACATGAACTGGGGAAGTCAAGGCTGTAGTGAGCCATGCTGACACCACTGCACTCCAGCCTGGGTGACAAAGCAAGATCCTGTATCGGAAGAAACAAACAGACAAACGAAGCTGCTGGATTGAGTTTGACACAGTAAACAGCAAGACCTCTCTCATACTAAATTGGCACCTCCAATTAAATCCTTGTGGCAAAATATTTTTAACACATTCCGATTAAAAGACCAAGTATTCCTTACAGTGTCTTCTCTCTCTCCACTATAGGAAAAAACAACCCCTGAACTTTACTACTTGTCTGTGCTGCTGTCGGTGAGCAGCTTAGCTTCTACGGGTAAGCAAGAACACTTCCCAAGTAACCTGTCCTTGTCAAAGGCTTACCAGTCCTTCATGGCAGGTAACTACTCAACCAGCACTGTGATGTTGCAAGGGGAATATTAAGCTCCAATTCCTATTTTTTTTTTTTTTTTGAAATGGTATCTCACTCTGTTGCCCAGGCTGGAGTACAGTGGCATGATCTTGGTTCACCGCTACCTCCTTCTCTAGGATTAAAGCAATTCTTCTGCCTCAGCCTCCCAAGTAACTGGAATTACAGGCGTGCGTGACCATGCCTGGCTATTTTTCTATTTTTAGTAAATATGGGGTTTTGCCATGTTGGCCAGGCTAGTCTTGAACTCCTGACCTCAAGTGATCTGCCCGTCTCAGCCTCCCAAAGTGCTGGGATTATAGGCGTGAGCCACCGCACCCAGCCACTCTAGTTCCACTTAAAGCAAGAGATCCAAGAAACTAAGAAGTATGAAAAGCAAAGCAAAGTGAATAGGGGAGGGAAGGGTTAGGATGGGTTATGAAAAGCCATGCTTCTCATGTTACTTCCCCTGCGTTTAATGAGATCCCATTCTTTATCCTGCAGTGCTTTGCTCAGGCCTGGGGCTGATCTGGCTGGTCAGGGTGACCTGTCGAAGGCCAGAGGCTAATTCAACAGTCTGAACCATCTGGGTCCTGTGTTTCCTGCCTGAGATACACGTCTCTAGAAGGCACTGCCACCTGTCAGCAATCACATGACCATCTCCTATCCTGCTATTTCAGCTGAACAGCAGAGCCAATGACACGAAGCACATCAAAACCAGTCATTTAGTAGCAAATTACATTATGCTGGACGCGGTGGCTAATGCCTGGAATCTCCACACTTTGGGAGGCCAAGATGGACGGATAATTTGAGGTCAGGAGTTCAAGACCAGCCTGGCCAACATGTCGAAACCCTATCTCTACTGAAAATACAAAAATTTGCCAAGCGTGGTTATGGGTGCCTGTAATCCCAGCTACTTGGAATGTTGAGGCAGAGAATCTCTTGAACCCGGGAGACAGAGCATGCAGTGAGCCAAGATCGCACCACTGCCCTCCAGCCTGACAGAGCAAGATTCTGTCCCAAAAGAAAAAAAAAAAAGAAAGTTGCATTTAAGTATTAATGAACACTCACTGACAACGGATAAAAAGAACAGTCCTGCTGAAAACACAGGACTGACATCATAACCAAATTCACCTCAAATAAAGATCTCCTAACAAACAGGAGATTATTTCACAATGATTATTTTGACTTTCTAAACCTCATTTTTTGTTCAATGAAGCTTACTGGCATCAGCTGGGAAATTGCTATAGAAATAAGTGCTGAAAAAGAGAAAGGAAATAGAAATCTTAGTAACTAAGTTTAGTTTCAAAAGAACCCAGTAATTCAGACTCTGTATTTGAACAAGATCAATTTATTGCTTCTTTAAAATGCAGTGGGGCTGGGAATGGTGGCTCATGTCTATAATCCCAGCACTTTAGGAGGCTGAGGCAGGCAGATCACCTGAGGTCAGGAATTTGAGACCAGCCTGGTCAACAAGAGTAAAACTCTGCTTAAAAATAATAATAATAATAATAAAATTCTGAAGTATTTTTGGTAGGGACTAGTTACAACTTCATTTTGAGACAGGGTCTTGCTCTGTCATCCAGGCTGGAGTACAATGGCACAATCACTGCAATCCCTACCTCCCAGGCTCAAGCGATCCTCCCACCTCAGCCCTCACCCCAAGAAACTGGGACGACAGGTATGCCCCGCCAGACCTGGCTACTTTTTTTTTTTTTTTTTGTAGAGACAAGGTTTCACTATATTGCCTCGACTGGTCTCAAACTCCTGGGCTCAAGCAATCCACCTGCCCTGGCCTCCCAAAGTGTTGGGATTACAGGCATGAGCCACCTTGCCTGTAGAACTCCATTTCTTGAGGAAAAGAATAGTACTGGCTGGGTTCGGTGGCTCACATCTGTAATCCCAGCACTTTGAGAGGCCGAAACGGGCAGATCACAGGTCAGGAGACTGAGACCATCCTGGCCATGGTGAAACTCCATCTGTACCAAAATACAAAAAATTAGCCAGGCATGGTGACATGTGCCTGTAGTTACAGTAAGTCAACATAGTGCCCCTGCACTCCAGCCTGACAACAGAGCAAGACTCTGTCTCAAAAAAAAACCAAAAAACAGTACTAATGGGCAAGAGGAACATATTCAGTATAAAATCTCCCAAAGCATCTATGACAGGCATAGCACCTGAGCAAGTGGAAACAACTGTTCATCTGCTCTCTTCTGGAGAGGAAGTTACCTAATATATACCCACTATCCCTTGACGCCACCAATATTTTCTGATCACCTTCCACATCCTAGACACAGCACTAAGTTAGGAATTAGAAACTTGAGCAATCACACAATAAGAATAAAATTCCTTTGAAGTAATTATATTACCATGATTAATAGAAATGATTTAGAAACAACACAGCTTTTTTGGCAACAAAAGCCAAAATAGACAAATGGGACCTAATCAAACTCCACAGCTTTTGCACGGCAAAAGAAATAGTCACTAGAGTGAATTGGCAACCAACAGAATGGGAAAAAATCTTTGCAGTTTACCCAACTGACAAAGGGCTGATATCCAGAATTTACAAAGAACTCAAACAGATTTACAGGAAAAAAACAAACAAGCCCATTCAAAAATGGGCAAAGGATATGAACAGACACTTTACAAAAGAAGACATACATGAGGCCAACAAACACATGAAAAAATGCTCATCATCACTGGTCATTAGAGAGATGCAAATCAAAACCACATTGAGATACCATCTCACGACGGTTAGAATGGCGATCATTAAAAAATCTGGAGACAACAGATGCTGGAGAGGATGTGGAGAAATAGGAACTCTCTTACACTGTTGGTGGCAGTGTAAATTAGTTCAACCATTGTGGAAGACAGTGTGGCGATTCCTCAAGGACCTAGAAATAGAAATTCCATTTGACCCAGCAATCCCATTACTGGGTATATATCCAAAGGAATATAAATCGTTCTACTATAAGGACACATGCACACGAATGTTCATTACAGCACTGTTTACAATAGCAAAGACCTGGAACCAACCCAAATGCCCATTGATGATAGACTGGACAGGGAAAATGTGGTACATATACACCATGGAATATTATGCAGCAATCAAAAATGACAAGTTTATGTCCTTTGTAAGGACATGGATGAATCTGGAGAAAATCATTCTCAGCAAACTGATACAAGAACAGAAAAGGAAATACCACATATTCTCACTCATAGGCGGGTGAGAAAAATGAGAACACAAGGACACAGGGAGGGCGGTACTACACACTGGGGTCTATTGGGGGCATTAGGGGAGGGACAGCGCGGGGGGAGCTGGGGAGGGATAGCCTGGGGAGAAATGCCAAATGTGAGTTAAGGGGAGGAAGGCAGCAAAACACAGTGCCATGTGTGTACCTATGCAACTATCTTGCACGTTCTGCATATGTACCCCAAAACCTAAAATGCAATAAAAATTAAAAAAAAAAAAGAAACAACACAGCTTTTACATTCTCTAGAC
Organism: Saguinus oedipus; assembly: GCA_031835075.1. NCBI lineage: Eukaryota > Metazoa > Chordata > Mammalia > Primates > Cebidae > Saguinus > Saguinus oedipus. The sequence goes on along the minus strand of CM063175.1, from coordinate 47,743,586 downwards.
CTCATCAACCAATTTTTTTTTAGACAGTGTCTCACTCTGTTGCCCAGGATGGAGTGCAGTGGTGCAATCTCAGTTCGCTGCCACCTCCACCTCCTGGGTTCAAGCAATTCTCCGCCTTCAGCCTCCTGAGTAGCTGGGATTACAGGTGCGCACAACCACACCCGTCTAATTTTTGTATTTTTAGTACAGACACAGTTTCACCACGTTGGCCAGGCTGGTCTCAAACTCCTGACCTCAAGTGAGCTGCCCACCTTGGTCTCCCAAAAGGCTGGGAATCCAGGCATGAGCCACAGCATCCAGCGAGAATGTTCTAAGCAAAGGTAATGCAAGAGTCCCAAGGCAGATGCATCTGTTCCTGTCATGCTGCAGGAACAGATGAAGCCTGGAACAGAACAACTGAAGGAGGAGAAACAGCAGACACAGAGAGGAAAGAGGAAGACACTGCAGGGCTTTGGGCAGAGAAGTGACATGATCTGACATACTTTTAAGGATCTCTCTGGTGGCTGATGCTGAAAACAAAATGTAGGGAGAGGCAAGGGGGCAAGTGAAGACACAAGATGGGAGGCTACTGCAATAATCCACATGAGAGGTGATGCTGACTGGCCCAGATGGTGGCAGCAGAGTGGTAGGAAGAGTCATTAGATTCTGGGTGTATTTGGAACACACAGCCAATGTGATTTGCAATGGATGGAATGGGGGCTGTGAAAGAAAGAGTCAAGGATGACTCCACAAGTTTTTGGCCTAAGCAGCTAAAAGAACAGCACTATCTTTCATTGAGAAGGGAATGATAGTGAAGTATATGATGCCTATAGTACCAGCTATCCGGGACCTTGAGAGCTTGTTTGGAGTTCTAGCAGGGGAGTGCAGCTACTCATATTCCCCGACCGAAGACCGGTCCTCCTCTACTGGGGACGGCCATTCTCTTTGACGGAAGGTGCAGCTTCAGGAGGGACATACATGGAGCCATGAGGGAGGAAGGGGACACCCGCCTAGCCAGCCAGATCAACCCTGGTGATCAACAGCATGACAGACGTCACAGCCAGATTGCCCTCACATACTACTTGGGAGGCTGAGGTGGGAAGATCACCTGAGTCTAGAAGTTCAAGGCTGCAGTGAACCATGATCATGCCACTGCACTCCAGCCTGGGTGACAGAGCAAGCCCACATGTCTCCAGAAAAAAGAAGAGTAAGATGGCTATGGAGTAGGTTTGAGGGGAGTATCAGGAGTTGAGTTTACCGTGTTAAATCTGAGACACCTATTAGATATCTATCCAAGTGGTGACACTAAGTAGGCAAATGGGAGAACAAGCCGAGTTCAGGGGAGAGGTACAGACGTACAACAGACTAGAGATTTGGATATATCTGCATATAGCTGGTGGATTTGTCTGCTTGGGCTGTCATATTTAAAATACCACAGACTGGGTGACTTAACAGAATTTTACTTTCTCATAGTTCTGGAGATTAGAAGTCCAAGATCAAGCTTTTGGCCACATTGGTCTGTGGTGGCAGTTCTCTTCCTGTCTTGTAGATGGCCACCTTCTTGCTATGTCCTCACATAATCTTTCCTCAGTATGGAGGAGTAAAGGGCAAGCTCTCCATTAATTCTTCTGTTAAGAACACTAGCTCAGGCCGGGCGCAGTGGCTCACGCCTATAATCCCAGCACTTTGGGAGGCCGAGGCAGGTGAATCACGAGGTCAAGAGATCGAGACCATCCTGGTCAACAGGGTGAAACCCCATCTCTACTAAAAATACAAAAATTAGCTGGGCATGGTGGTGCACGCCTATAGTCCCAGCTACTTGAGAGGCTGAGGCAGGAGAATTGCTTGAACCCAGGAGGTGGAGGTTGTGGTGAGCCGATCTGTCATTGCATTCCAGTCTGGGTAACAACAGGGAAACATCCTCTCAAAAAAAAAAAAAAAAAAAAGAACACTAGCCCTGGGCCGGGCTCACGCCTATAATCCCAGCACTTTGGAAGGCCGAGGCAGGTGGATCACGAGGTCAAGAGATCAAAACCATCCTGATCAACATGATAAAACCCCATCTCTACTAAAAATACAAAAATTAGCTGGGCATGGTGGCACATGCCTGTAGTCCCAGCTACTCGGGAGGCTGAGGCAGGAGAATTGCTTGAACCCAGGAGGCGGAGGTTGCAGTGAGCCAAGATCACGCCATTGCATTCCAGCCTGGGTAACAAGAGCGAAACTCCTTCTCAAAAAAAAAAAGAAGAAGAACACTAGTCCCATGGGCTCAGGGCCCCACCCTTATGACTTCATTTAACCTTAATTACTTCCTTACTCCAAAAACAACTGCACCCAGAGTAATAGCTTTGATTTTAAAAGTTCATGTTCTTACCCTTTATGCAAGACTTACAATGGCACAAGCTATTTAAGGCAGACATTTAAAAGAGGACCAACTGTTTGGAGAGTCTTTGGCTCCTGGTACTTCTTGTTAGCCGCTCAAGTTTCATCTGGCCCAGCAATTTCCCTGCCTAACTGGAGCAACTTGGGTTCTCCGGGCTCCCATCCCAAGTCCAAGCTGAAGTGTCCTCAACTCCTCCAGCTGCCAAGGAGCATTTATCTGGTTTCCCAGTGACTCCCAGTCTGGAGGTTACTTTCCCCAGTGCTGTCTCCCATGGTTTCCTAATATTATTTCTCTTTCTCCAGTTTCTTCTCTGCCTTCTGTCTGAAGGTGTATATTCGATTTTTGTTTCAGCATGAATTTCTCTAATGCACTGAAAATATGTTTTCATTATCCATTATCTCTAAACGAGAACCTAAAGGTATATAAAAACACGCTTAGCATAGAACTGCTGAGTGACTAAGTCACAGAGAAGAACAGGCAAATATCTCCATTGCTTCTAAGACTGTACATGCTAAAACTACCACAAATGCCAGAAAAGAACATTGTATTATCATCATCAAAATTAGGGAAAAGCCAGGTAATTCCAGCATGCCTGTAATTCCAGCACTTTGCGGGGTCAAGGTGGGAGGATTACTTGAGCTCAGGAGTTTGAGACCCACCTGGGCAACATGACAAAACCCCATCTCTACAAAAAAAATACAAAAACTAGCCAGATGTGGGGCATGCACCTCAAGTCCCAGCTACAAGGGAGACTGAGGTGCGAGGATCACTTGAGCCTGAGAGATTGAGGCTGCAATAAGCTGTGATAGTGTCACTGCACTCCAGCCTGGGTGACAGGGCAAGACTCTGTATCAAAAAACAAAAACAAAATTAAGGAAAGTACACTGTGAACAAGTGTTTATTCAGCAAATTGTCAAAATTTTTTTCTGAAACGGAGTTTGTCTCTTGCCCAGGCTGGAATGCAGTGGCGTGATCTCTGCTCACAACCTCTGCCTCCCAAGTTTAAGGGATTCTTCTGCCTCAGCCTCCTAAGTAGCTGGGATTACAGGCATGTGCCACCATGCACAGCTGATTTTTGTATTTTTTTTCTATTTACTGTACAGCTAGAAGCACTACTGGAGTAGAGATTTTTGTATTTTTTTTTTTTTTTTGAGACGTAATTTCACTCTTGTTACCCAGGCTGGAGTGCAATGGTGTGATCTCAGCTCACCGCAACCTCCGCCTCCTGGGTTCAGGCAATTCTCCTGCCTCAGCCTCCTGAGGAGCTGGGATTACAGGCATACGCCACCACGCTCAGCTAATTTTTTGTATTTTTAGTAGAGACGGGGTTTCACCATGTTGACCAGGATGGTCTCGATCTCTTGACCTCGTGATCCACCTGCCTCGGCCTCCCAAAGTGCAGGGATTACAGGTGTGAGCCACCGCGGCCGGCTCGAGATTTTTGTATTTTTAATAGAGACAGGGCTTCTCCATGTTGGTCAGGCTGGTCTCGAACCCCAAACTTCAGGTGATCCACCTGCCTCAGCCTCCCAAAATGCTGAGATTACAGACATGAGTCACCGCACCTGGCCTCAAATGATTTTTTAAAGTATATTTTCCTATTCTGTTTTGTATGGCACTAACTGTAACTGTTGAGTTCCATTTTACCCAAAGCATTGACACTTCCACACATATTTATGAATCAAAATTTAAAGATAAATGCATTAACAGGCACTTACCTTTTTTAAATTTTCTTTTTGATTTTTTTTTGAGATGGAATTTTGCTCTATCACTCAGGATGGAGTGCAGTGGTGTGATTGTGGCTCACTGCAACTTTTACCTCCTGAGTTCAAGTGATTCTCATGCCTCAGGCTCGCGAGTCCTGGGATTATATGTACCACCATGCCCGGCTAATTTTTGTATTTTTAGTAGAGACGGGGTTTCACCATGTTGGCCAGGCTGGTCTTAAACTCCTGGCCTTAAGTGATCTGCCCACCTCAGCCTCCCAAAGTACTGGGATTACAGGCATGAGCCACTGTGCCTGGCCAACTTTTACAAAGGAAATTCTTTGAATCTGAAGTGTCTTGCAAGGCAGGAGGCTATTGCAACCATTCCAACTAGTGTGTCAACAGTCTTCTCTATGATGGGCTAGAAAAATGGTTTCACAGCCGGGTGCCATCTAGCTCACGCCTGTAATCCCACCACTTTGGGAAGCCAAGGAAGGTGGATCACCTGAGCTCAGGAGTTCGAGACCAGCCTGGCCAACATGGTGAAAACCCGTCTCTACTAAAATTACAAAAATTAGCTGGGATTGGTGGCAGGTGCCTGTAGTCCCAGCTACTCAGGAGGCTGAGGCAGGAGAATAGCTTGAACCTGGGAAGTGGAAGTTGCAGTGAGCTGGATCCTGCCACTGCACTCCAGCCTGGGCAACAGAGTGAGACCCTGTCAAAAAACAAAAACAAACAAAAAAAATTGTTTCATATCCAAATTATAACTCTGAAAAACAACTGATGGTAATAAGAGATTCCACAATCAGACAGAACAAAGAGAAACAATTAGTTCTGGTAGAGTACTGTGGCAATCAAAGTTAGAAGTCTGTCCTGGATAGCTGAAATATAACTAACTTCAAAGACTCCAGACCTGGCGGTGGCAGTGGCTTGTGCTAATAACCACAACGCTTTTGAGGGACCAAGGCCGGAGGATCGCTTCAGCCCAGGAGTTCAAGGCTGCAGTAAGCTATGATCACATCACTGCACTCCAGCCTGGGCAACACAAGCTCCTGTTTTTTAACAAGACAGTGTTACTAAAAATAAATAAATAAATAAATAAATAAATAAATAAATAAATAAAGCCATTACAGGTGGCTCACGCCTGTAATCCCAGCACTTTGGGATTGAGGCAGGCGAATTACGGTATCAGGAGTTCGAGACCAGCCTGGCCAACATGGTGAAACCCCATCTCTACTGAAAATACAAAAATAAGCTGGGCGTGGTGGCACGCGCCTATAATCCCAGCTACTCGGGAGACTGAGACAGGAGAATTGCTTGAACCCAGGAGGCAGAGGTTGCAATGGGCCAAAACCATGCCACTGCACCCCAGCCTGGGTGACAGAGTGAGACTTTGTCTCAAAAAAAAATAAAAGACTGCCCCTATGAACACTTCTACCATGAACACTGATGTTGTCCTGTGGACTCCTTCAGGAAGATGGACTGAGAACATCATTAAATGGTTTCCACCCAGTTTCTGAGTAACTTTAAGTTTTTGATATGGGGGTCTCGCTATGTTGCCCAGGCTGGGATCAAACGATCCTCCCACCTCGGCCTCTCAAAGTGCTGGGTTTACAGGTGTGAGCCACTGAGCTGGTCAAGGGTAACTTTTTAAGTGCTGCCCAACAACTCATTACCTCCTTCTCAAGGAGCATGAGTGGCAAACCACTTCCAGGAACGTGGAGGTGGTCTTTTACAGACTTGGAAAGAAGGATTTGGGAGGAGAGGGAAGTCATTCAGAATGAAGGATTTCCTCCTCTGACGCCCAGCCATCCCCCGTTAGGCCTAAGGGTGCCAGACCTCAGGACTTTTCTGGAAAGGGATTTTTCCTCTCCAAGGTGAATCCATCCGTTCCGAAGGTCAGAAGCAATTTTACCGAAGTTTTTGGTTCCACTGAAAAAAATTAAGGGTCAATCAATGCTCCTTGCCCCAAACCTGAATATGAGCCTGCCTCGGGTCATGTTCTACCCTAAAGACTCCACTGTCTTGTACTCCTCTATGTCTGTGACGAAAAGGGGTCCTGGACTGACTCTCCTAGACACCAGTTTCTCAAGGACTCCTTACGGGGAGCTTACCGCGCCCTGACTGTCCGCCGGCCCCAATGCTCCCGGAGACCACCGGCGGCCCGGACGCCAGCGAGGGGAACACCTCGGCCGCACTCTCATTGGTTCCAGCAGGCCGGAAGTGCATGCGTCCGGCGGAAGTGCTCCTCCAGCGCGGTCCGCTAGGCCGGGGCCCTCAGGTAGGCGGGGCCCCTGGCCCTAAACTCTGGGACTCGCGGGCGAGCCGGCGGCACAGCGCGGATCCCAGGGACCTAAGAAGGTTGTTCCAGTTTTTCTCTGGGAGGGCCGGAAGGAGTTTCGGGGACCATGGGTTTGCGGCTACCTCTGGTGGCAACCGGGGCCTGGTGGAGCCTCGCCACCGCGGGATGTAAGTGCCGGAGCTTCAAGTTCCTGCGTGGGGTGGGATTTGCTGCGGTGGCCGGAGCTGATTCTTCACCCATTCCGGTTGGTGCTGGGCCAAACGCTGCTCACTTTCAGCTAGAAAGAGACGTGCTCTCCGCCCTCACCTTTTCTGTGCCTCTGGGTTTGACGCCTTCCCTGAAGGCGTGTCCGGATGCAGAGTTTTCCTCAAAAACCTCGGCCTCGCTAGGAAAAACCTCAGAAAGGCTGCAGTAGGCGCAGTCGGGGGAGAAAGTGCCCCCGCCGGTGATGTCTCGGGCTGCTCTAGTGGAAGTTATCTGAACTGCCTTAGGGCAAGTTTATATACAGCAAATAAAATTACTTGTTAATGGTTTCCTTTTTTCCAGCCATCTCCACCCCCAGGTGGTTTGAACTTTGAGCCTTTTGTACTCCTGATGAATAATTTCATTTTCCTCAAGTTTATGACTCTCGGAACGTCAAAAACTGGAGGTTTCTGCAATTTGAGACCGGTCAGCACCGTGCAGAGATCAGAGTACTAAGAGACAGGTGAGCATGAATGAGTACCCTCCACTCCAGATTACAGTGTCTGAGAGCAGTTTCTGTAGTTTCGGTAAAAGTGCACCACCTTAGGCTGGCGCGGTCGCTCACACCTGTAATGCCCGCACTTTGGGAGGCCCAGGCGGGCGGATCACCTGAGGTTGGGAGTTCAACACCAACATGACCAACATGGAAAAACCCCATATCTACTAAAAATGCAAAAAGTAGCCGGGCGTGATGGCACATGCCTGTAATCCCGGTTACTCGGGAGGCTGAGGCAGGAGAATCTCTTGAACCCAGGAGGTGAAGGTTGCCGTGAACCGACATAGCAGGCCAGCCTGGGCAGCAAGGGTGAAACTCCGTCTAAAAAAAAAATAAAAAAACAACCGTTGAGGTGGGTGGATCACGAGGTCAGGAGATCGAGACCATCCTGTCTAACATGGTGAAATCCCCTCTTTACTGAAAACACAAGAAAATTAGCCGTGCATGGTGGCACGCACCTGTAATCCCAGCCACTCGGAAGGCTATGGCAGGAGAATCGCTTGAACTCGGGAGGCAGAGGTTGCAGTGAGCCAAGATCGCGCCACTGAACTCTAGCCTGGGCGACAAAGTAAGACTCCAGCTCAAAAAAAAAAAAGCCGGGCACGGTGGCTCACGCCAATAATCCCAGCACTTTGGGAGGCCGAGGCGGGTGGATCACGAGGTCAAGAGATTGAGACCATCCTGGTCAGCAAGGTGAAACCCCGACCCTACTAAAAATACAAAAATTAGCTGGGCATGGTGGTGCGCGCCTGTAGTCCCAGCCCCTCGGGAGGCTGAGGCAGGAGAATTCCGCTTGGACCCAGAAGGCAGAGGTTGCAGTGAGCCGCGTGCCATTGCATTCCCCTCTGGGTAACAGAGGGGACTCCTTCTCAAAAAAAAAAACAAAAATGAACCACCATTAGTGACTACTAGGTAGCGCCAATGGGTACCTAGTACCCATTAATGTAGCTTTCTTTCTGGGGTAAATCCCAATTAATGTAGCACCAGGTTAAGGCTTTTAAAGTACATACATTTTACCGAAATGTATTCAGAATAGCTTTAGCTCCTTAAATATATTGAGCCTTGGCCGGGTGCAGTGGCTCACACCTATAATCTCAGCGCTTTGGGGGGCCGAGGCAGGTGGATCACGAGGTCAAGAGATCAAGACCATCCCGGTCAACAAGGTGAAACACCGTCTCTACTAAAAATACAAAAATTAGCTGGGCATGGTGGCGTGCGCCTGTAGTCCCAGCTACTCGGGAGGCTGAGGCAGGAGAATTGCTTGAACCAGGAGGCGGAGGTTGCGGTGAACCAAGATCGCACCATTGCACTCCAGCCTGGGTAACAAGCAAAACTCCGTCTCAAAACAAAAAACAAAAATATATTGAGCCTTTATAAATTTGACCAAATTATTGAATTTCTATTCTGTATTAGGTACTGAGAAAGCTAAGAGAGGAATCAGAGTCATATTCTGTTCTCCAGAGTTTAGTCAAGAGAGGGGTAATGTATTATAATAAAATCACTTATAATTGAAGGCAGAAATAAGTGCTAAATAGAGAATAAGATTTGAGCTGGGCGCAGTGACTCAGGACCGTAATCCCATCACTTTGGGAGACCGAGATGAGTGGATCACCAGAGGTCAGGAGTTCTAGACCAGCCTGGACAACATGGTGAAATTCTGTCTCTATTAGAAATACGAAAATTAGTTAGGTGTGGTGATGCATGCCTGTAGTCCCAGCTACTGGAGAGGCTGAGGCAGGAGAACTGCTTGAACCCAGGAGGCGGAGGTTGTAGTGAGCCAAGATCACACCACTGCACACTCCAGCCGGGACAACAGCGAGACTCTGTCTCAAAAAAAAAAAAGGCCAGGCATGGTAGCTCACACCTGTAATCCCAGCACTTTGGGAAACTGAGACAGGTGGATCACAAGGTCAGGAGTTTGAGACCAGCCTGGCCAACATAGTGAAACCCCATCTCTACTAAAAATACAAAAATTAGCTGGGTGTAGTGGTGAGCGCCTGTTATTATCCCAGCTGGTCAGGAGGCTGAGGTAGGAGAATCACTTGAACCAGGGAGGCGGAGGTTGCAGTGAGCCAAGATTGCACCATGCACTCCAGCCTGGGCAACAGAGTGAAACTCCATCTCAAAAAAAAAAAGAGATTTGAATGCTAAAGAAGCAGCAGTTAGCCGGGAGCAGTGGCTCAAGCCTGTAATCCCAGCACTTTGGGAAGCTGAGGCGGGTGGATCACTAGGTCAAGAGATCGAGACCAAAAAAAAAAAAAAAAAAAAAAGATCGAGACCATCCTGGTCAATATGGTGAAACCCCGTCTCTACTAAAAATAGAAAAATTTAGCTGGGCATGGTAACGCATGCCTGTAATCCCAGCTACTCAGGAGGCTGAGGCAGGAGAATTGCCTAAACCCAGGAGGCAGAGGTTGCAGTGAGCCGAGATTGGGCCATTGCACTCCAGCCTGGGTAACAAGAGCAAAACTCCGTCTCAAAAAAAAGCAGCAGTCAATTCTCATTACTCAACTACCAGTTATTTATTTGGAACTTTTTGTCTGCCCAAGATTGTGCTAGATACTCCTGTATAAAGAAAAGGTAAAATCCCTACTCTCAAATAATTCACAACCTAGTGAGTGGGAGGAAATCAAGGAATGCCTTGTAGAAAAGGTGACACTTGAACTTTGAAAAATGAATGAACTAGGCTTCATAGGTAGAAAAAAAACAATGCAGGCTCAAAAGAGCCCATGACTGGCCAGGCGCAGTGGCTCATGCCTGTAATCCCAGCACTTTGGGAGGCTGAGGTGGGCAGATCATGAGGTCAGGAGTTTGAGACAAGCCTATCCAACATGGTGAAACCCCATCTGTGCATCCCTACTAAAAATACAAAAATTAGCCAGGCATGGTGGCACATGTCTGCAGTCCCAACTACTCAGGAGGCTGAGACAGGGGAATCACTTGAACCCAGGAGGCGGAGGTTGCAGTGAGCTGAGATAGTGCCTCTGTGCTGTAGCCTGGGCCACAAGAGCGAAACTCTGTCTCAAAGAAAAAAGAATGCATGACATTTTTGAAACGCAAGTCATCCAGTGTGGTTAGACTGTAGGAAACTAAATCTGAAAAGATATTGTCAGTTGCATCCTGGGTTTGCCTTGACTTTTACTGGAAAGTTCTACAGACTTTTTTTTTTTAATAGATGGGGTTTCACCATGATGGCCAGGCTGGTCTTAAACTCCCGACCTCAGGTGATCCACCCACCTCGGCCTCCCAAAGTGCTAGGATTGCAGGCGTGAGCCACCGCGCCCAGCCACTTCTACAGACTTAAGAGAAATATTAAAATGAACAATTTCTAGGAAAAATGCACTAAACTGTTATACATAAAATGTAGCTATAATAAATTACACTTCAGGATATAATGCTTGTTTATATTTGCATATCGATGATTTGCGCCAATTTTTTTGGGGGGTGGGGGACAGAGTCTTACTCTGTTGCCCAGGCTGGAGTGCAGTGGCACAATCTTGGCTCACTGCAACCTCCGCCTCCCGGGTTCAAGCAATTCTCCTGCCTTAGTCTCCCAAGTAGCTGCGATTATAGGCACCTACCACCACATCTGGCTAATTTTTGTATTTTTAGTAGAGACGGGGTTTCACCATGTTGGCCAGGCTGGTCTCAAACTCCCGGCCTCAAGCGATCTGCTCGCCCTGGCCTCCCAAAGTACTGGGATTATAGGTGTGAGCCACTGCACCTGGGACTTAGACCAATTTTTAAAAATTAGGGAGTAATATTTTGTCACTGTATTCTATTTTGAACATACTGTAAGAATCCTCTCCTTTGAAATACACATGTCAGGCCGGGCACGGTGGCTCAAGCCTGTAATCCCAGCACTTTGGGAGGCTGAGGCGGGTGGATCACGAGGTCAAGAGATTGAGACCATCCTGGTCAACATGGTGAAACCCCATCTCTACTAAAAATGCAAAAAATTGGCTGGGCATGGTGGCTTGTGCCTGTAGTCCCAGCTACTCAGGAGGCTGAGGCAGGAGAATTGCCTGAGCCCGGGAGGCGGAGGTTGCGGTGAGCCAGGATCACGCCATTGCACTCCAGCCTATGTAATGAGAGCGAAACTCTGTCTCAAAAAAAAAAGAAATACACATGTCAAATCATCTGGTAATGATTTCATTATATTACGAAAACAAAACATGCTTTAATAAGTTAAATGGAAAGTTTTATGGGGTGTTTTGTGTTTTTGTTTTTGTTTATGTTTTGAGACAGAGTTTTGTTCTTGTTGCCCAGGCTGGAGTGCAATGGCGCAATCTCGGCTCACTACAACCTCCACCTCCAGGGTTCAAGCGATTCTCCTGCCTCAGCCTCCAGAGTAGTTGGGATTATAGGTATGCGCCACCACGCTTGGCTAATTTTGTATTTTTAGTAGAGGTGAGGTTTCTCCATGTTGGTCAAGCTGGTCTCAAACTCCAAACTTAGGGCAATCCACCCACCAAAAAGATGTTGATCAGCTGGGCTTGGGGGCTCAACACCTGTAATCCCAGCATTTTGGGAGGCTGAGGTCAGAAGATTCCTTGAGCCCAGAAGTTCAAGACCAGCTTGGGCAACAGAGGGAGATCCCATCTCTACAAAAAAATAGTCAGGCAAGACGGCGTGTGCCTGTAGTTCCAGCTACTCAGGAGGCTGAGGTGGAAAAATGGCTTGAGCTTGAGAGGTTGAGGCTATAGTGAACTGTGGTTGTGTGACTGTGCTCCAGCCTGGGTTACAGAGTGAGTCCCTATCTCAGGGGAAAAAAAGGATGTTCATGCTCATAAGTAATTAGGTAAATATACATTAGACCAATGAGATAATGTCAGGAGTTTTCTGGTCCTGGAGTATACTTATAAAAATGAAAAAAAGGCCGGGCGCGGTGGCTCAAGCCTGTAATCCCAGCACTTTGGGAGGCCGAGGTGGGTGGATCACGAGGTCAAGAGATTGAGACCATCCTGGTCAACATGGTGAAACCCCGTCTCTACTAAAAAAGACAAATATTAGCTGGGCATGGTGGCTCGTGCCTGTAATCCCAGCTACTCAGGAGGCTGAGGCAGGAGAATTGCTTGAACCCAGGAGGCGGAGGTTGCAGTGAGCTGAGATCCTGCATTGCACTCCAGCCTGGATAACAAGAGTGAAACTCCGTCTCAAAAAAAAAAAAATGAAAAAATGAAAAAAAAAAAAAGCTATAGTGATTCACTTCATAAAGCAAAACCACATTTGATCAATTTCTTTATGTATCTGTATTTCCATTTATCAAATTTGTTTAGAGTAAGATAGAGCAATAATGAAGACTTCTAATTAATTTGTCAAGTCACATAATGAAGGCTTTCAGGTATTTTTTTTTTTTTTTTTTTTTTTTTTGAGACGGAGTTTCGCTCTTGTTACCCAGGCTGCAGTGCAATGGCACGATCTCGGCTCACTGCAACCTCCGCCTCCTGGATTCAGGCAATTCTCCTGCCTCAGCCTCCTGAGTAGCTGGGATTACAGGCACGTGCCACCATGCCCAGCTAATTTTTTTGTGTGATTTTAGTAGAGACGGGGTTTCACCATGTTGACCAGGATGGTCTCAATCTCTTGACCTCGTGATCCACCCACCTCGGCCTCCCAAAGTGCTGGGATTACAGGCTTGTGCCACCACGCCCGGCCGGCTTTCAGGCATTTTTATGGAGTGTTATTACTATATGAGTGTAAACTTTTATATCTGATTTTATAAGTTGATTTTCTTTGTATAACTATCTTTCACACACCTGTAGCTAAGAAAGAATGTAGCCTGTTTTTTGAGTCAGGGTCTCGCTCTTGTCAGCCAGGCCAGAGTGCAGTGTGGCAAGATCATGGCTCACTGCAGCCTCAAATTCCTGGGCTCAAGCAATCCTCCCACTTCAGCCTCCTGAGTAGCTGGGACTAGAGGCATCCACCACCATGACTAGCTAAGATTTTCTATTCTTTGTAGAGATGAAGTCTCACTATGTTGGCCAGGTTGGTCTTGAACTCCTGGGCTCAAGTAGTCCTCCCACCTCAGGCTCTCAAAGTGCTGAGATTATAGACAGGCATGAGCCATTGCACCCAGCTGCCTATTTTTTTTTTTTTTTTTTTTGAGACGGTGTTTCACTCTTGTTACCCAGGCTGGAGTGCAATGGCGCGATCTCAGCTCACTGCAACCTCTGCCTCCTGGGTTCAGGCAATTCTCCTGCCTCAGCCTCCTGAGTAGCTGGGATTATAGGCACGCGCCACCATGCCCAGCTAATTTTTTGTATTTTGTTTTTTAGTAGAGACGGGGTTTCACCATGTTGACCAGGATGGTCTCTATCTCTTGACCTCGTGATCCAGCTGCCCATTTTTAATTGTACTGGGGACCGGGTGTCATGACTTATGCCTATAATCCCACCTGTTTGGGAGTCCAAGATGGGAAGGTCACTTCAGGCTAGGACATTGAGACCAGCCTAGAAAACAGAGCGACACCCTCTCTCTACAAAAACTAAAACTTAGGCCGGGCGTGGTGGCTCACGCTTGTAATCCCAGCACTTGGGAGGCTGAGGCGGGTGGATCAAGAGGTCAAGAGATCGAGACCAGCCTGGTCAACATGGTGAAACCCCATCTCTACTAAAAATACAAAAAATTAGCTGGGCATGGTGGCGCGTGCCTGTAATCCTAGCTACTCAGGAGGCTGATGCAGGAGAATTGCCTGAACCCAGGAGGCGGAGGTTGCAGTGAGCCAAGATCGCGCCATTGCACTCCAGCCTGGGTAACGAGCGAAACTCCGTCTCAAAAAAAAAAAAACTAAAACTTAAAAAAATTGCACTGTTATGTTAATTTCATATAGTATGTGGGTTTATTGTTTCATGTAGAGATTAAAATGGCTTCCAGAGGAAAGACAGAGACAAGCAAATTAAAGCAGAATTTAGAAGAACAGTTGGATAGACTAATGCAGCAATTACAGGATCTGGAGGAATGCAGGTAAGAGTTTCATTGTATGTTGCAAAGCTGTAAAATTGCTTGCTTGCTTGCTTGCTTTTTTTGAGATGGCTCTGTCACCAGGCCGGAATGCAATGGCGCTATCTGGGATCACTGCAACCTCCACCTCCCAGGTTCAAGTGGTTCTCCTGTCTCAGCCTCCCAAGTAGCTGGGACTACAGGCCTATGTCACCATGCCCAGCTAATTTTTGTATTTTATTTATTTATTTATTTTATTTATTTTTTGGGAGGTTGAGTCTTGCTCTATCACCCAGGCTAGAGTACAGTGGCATGATCTTAGCTCACTGCAACCTCTGCCTCCCAGGTTCAAGCATTCTCCTTCCCCAACCTCCTGAGTAGCTGGAACTACAGGCATATGCCACCATGCCCGGCTAATTTTTTGTATTTTAGTAGAGACAGGTTTCACCGTGTTGCCCAGTCTGGCTTTGAACTCCTGAGCTCAGGCAATTCATCTACCTCAGCCTCCCAAAGTGTTGGGATTACAGGCGTGAGACACTGTGCCCAGCCAAGTTTGTATTTTTAGTAGAGACGAGGTTTCACCATGATGGTCTCGATCTCTTGACCTCATGATCCACCTGCCTCGGCCTCCCAAAGTGCTGGGATTACAGGCATGAGCCATCACACCCAGCCAAAATGGCTTTTTTTCTGCAGCTAGCTCCGTGGATGCAGCCCCATCTGTGATTCTGCATTCCCCTGTCATGTTCTTCACAGTGCTTTGTCTAGTAGAGAAGTAAACTCATTGCAGGCTTTGGAGTCATAAAGGCTGGGTTATGAAACTCATTCAGTTAATTACCAAGTACATGTGAACTTGGGCAAAATACTTAATCTTGAGGTTGAGGTAGAAATAACACCTACCTTATCTTTAATATTTAAAACAGCCCTGCCAGCTGTCAGGCTGAGAAAGTACTACTTGAACTTCTGGAGTGTAGTTTCAGCCTTACTTGCACAAAGGACTACCTTTTTTTTTTTTTTTTTTTTTTTTTTTGAGACAGATTCTTGCTGTGTTGCCCAGACTGGAGTGCTATGGTGAATCTCAGCTCACTGCAGCCTCCACCTCCCAGGTTCAAGCGATTCTCCCACTTCAGCCTCCCGAGTAGCTGGGATTACAGGCATGCACTACTAATTTTTATGTTTTTTTTGTAGAGACAGGTTTCACCATGTTGGCCAGGTGGCCTTGAACTCCTGACCTCAGGTAATCTGCCCACTTCAGCCTCCCAAAGTGCTGGGATTACAGGTGTGATCTAAGGCACCTGGCCTTATTATGTGGTCTCTTTTACCAAATATGACAATGGTAAAAGAAAATCCCATTTCTTTTACCTCATTTTGGTAAAAGAAAAATGTTAAATTATCAAAGTAACCATATCGTAGGAAAATGCCCATACTGCTACTATGGCATTCATTGTTAGCATTTTGATATTTCCCTTCAGCCTTTCTCTAATGTACAAGTACAAAGATTCCATTTTTCACTTGGAACTCTGTATTTTTCCATATCATGATGTTTACCTACTTCAGAGAGGAACTTGATACAGATGAATATGAAGAAACCAAAAAGGAAACTCTGGAGCAACTAAGTGAATTTAATGATTCACTGAAGAAAATTATGTCTGGAAATATGACTTTGGTAGATGAACTAAGTGGAATGCAATTGGTGAGTATAACATATGGATGAGAGGCCTGACTCTTTTTTTTGTCTTTTTTTTTTTTTTTTTGAGACAGAATCTTACTCTGTCACCCAGGCTGGAGTGCAGCGGCACAGTCTTGACTCACTGCAACCTCCACCTCCTGGGTTCAAGCAATTCTCCTTACTCAGTCTTCCGAGTAGCCGGGATTATAGGTGCCCACCTCCACATCCAGCTAATTTTTATATTTTTAGTAGAGGTGGGGTTTCACAATGTTGGCCAGGCTGCTTTTGAACTCCTGACTTCAAGTTATCTCCCCACCTCTGCCTTCCAAAGTGCTGTGATTATAGGCATGAGCCACTGTGCGCGGCTGTTTTTTTTTTTTTTTTTTAAGTCAGGTTCTCTCTCTGTCACCCAGGCTGGAGTGCAGTGACACGATCATGGCTCATTACAGCCTTGTCCTTCAGGGCTCAAGTGATCCTCCTGTCTCAGCCTCCCAAAGATTATAGGCATAAATTACCATACCCAACTTTTTTATAAGTATATTTCAAGCCGGTGTGGTGGTGCCTGCTGGTAATCCCAGCTACTCCAGGGGCTGAGGCATGCAGCAGAAGGATTGCTTAGAGCCCAGAAGTTCAAGTCCAGCCTGGGCAACATATTGAGACCCCCATCTCCAAACACAAAATAATAATAGTAATAAATTAAGTATATTTCTGATAGAAAATATACCATGTTTTATGTTTTGCATGTAACTTTTTTTTTTGAGACAGTCTCTATCTCTAGGCTGGAGTGCAGTGGCTTGCTCACTGCAATCTCCCCCTCCCTGGTTCAAGCAGTTCTCCTGCCTGAGCCTCCCAAATAGCTGTGACTACAGACATGCACCACCAAGCCCAGCTAATTTTTGTATTTTTAGTAGAGTCAGGGTTCACCATGTTGGCAGGATGGACTTGATCTCTTGATCTCATGATCTCGTGATCCACCTGCCTCAGCTTCCCAAAGTGCTGGGATTACAGGCATGAGCCAGCGCGCCTGGCTCTTTTTTTGTTTGAGACAGAGTCTTGCTCTGTCACCCAGGCTAGAGTACAGTGGCGTGATGTCAGCTCGCTGCAACCTCTACCTTCCAGGTTCAAGCTATTCTCTTGCCTCAGCCTCCTGAGTAGCTGGGACTACAGGCGTGCGCCACCACGACTGGCTAATTTTTGTATTACTAGTAGAAATGGGGTTTCACCATATTGCCCAGGCTGGTCTTGAACTCCTGAACTCATGATCCATCTGCCTCAGCCTCCCAAAGTGCTGGGATTACAGGCGTGAGTCACCGTGACTGGACTTTGCCTTTTTTTTTTTTTTTTTTAAAAGGGTAACCCAGGCTAGTGTGCAGGGATGTTGCAATTCACCCCTCAGTCTTTTAAGTACCTGAGACCACGGGCATGCACCACCACACCTGGCTATTTTTAAAAATTTTTTTAGAGAGGATCTTGCAACATTGCCGAGGCTGGTCTCAAACTTATGGGCTCAAGCAGTCCTCCTGCCTTGGCCACCCAAGGAGTAATTTCTACATGAGTGTCTGCTTATGCATAAACAACATATCCCTCCAGATCTTCATTTAGTTATGTAATTGCTTCCAGTGATAGGAACCAGTAAACCTTGATAAACAAAGATTAAAGAGCCATCAGTCAGTTATTGCAGTATCTGATTTGTTTGACTGTTTTGGTTAGTTTTTCCTTTCTTGTGTTTCTAGGCTATTCAGGCAGCTATTAGCCAGGCCTTTAAAACCCCAGAGGTCATCAGATTATTTGCAAAGAAACAACCAGGTCAGCTTCGGACAAGGTTAGCAGAGGTAAAATTTCTTTAAATGGATTCAGTTGCTGTGTTCGTTTCATTTCCTAGGCCAATTCATTATGATATCCTATGGCTTAAAAATTGGCCAGTTGATTTTAGAGCCACAATTGACAATTTTCTGACAGAATTAATACTTAGAGCAATTATGGTGGATAAGAAATGTAGGGCTTTAAACAACATATGGCAGTTTAAATGGCCACTGACCACTCCTACCTGGACTCCACCTTTAATGTTTTACCATTTACTTCTGGAGCTCTAACTTGAAATCGCATTGAGAATTCATTAGCAACATTGCTTGTATGCATTTGTGGCCTATCTCTTCTAAGAATTTCAAGTATCTTTATGAACCTGATACTTCCAGAAGTCTGCTTATAGGCTTTTTTGTTTCTTTGTTTTTTTTTTTTTTTTTTTTTTTGAGACAGAGTTTCGCTCTTGTTACCCAGACTGGAGTGCAATGGTGTGATCTCAGCTCACCGCAACCTCCGCCTCCTGGTTTCAGGCAATTCTCCTTCCTCAGCCTCCTGAGTAGCTGGGACTACAGGCATACGCCACCATGCCCAGCTAATTTTTGTATTTTTTAGTAGAGACGGGGTTTCACCATGTTGGCCAGGATGGTCTCTATCTCTTGACCTCGTGATCCACCCACCTCAGCCTTCCCAAAGTGCTGGGATTACAGGCATGAGCCACCATGCCCGGCTGCTGTTTTTTTTTTTGAGATAAGGTCTTGTTCTGTTGTCCAGGCTGGAGTGCAGTGGCACAATCTGGGCTCACTACAACTTCTGCCTCCCAGGTTCAAGCCATTCTCCTGCCTCTGCCTCCCAAGTAACTGGGCCCACAGGTGCACACCACCACACCTGGCTAATTTTTGTGTCTTTCATAGAGACAGGGTTTCACCATGTTGGCCAGGCTGGTCTCAAACACCTAATCTCAGGCAATCCACTCACCTCAGCCTTCCAAAGTGCCGAGATTACAGGTGTGAGCCATTGCACCAGGCCTGGACAAGTTATTTTATTCATCCCCTTTGTGCCTAGGTTTCTCTGTCTGTAAAAAGGTGACAATGATGGGCCGGGCACGGTGGCTCACACCTGTAATCCCAGCACTTTGGGAGGCCGAGGTGGGTGGATCACAAGGTCAAAAGATCAAGACCATCCTGGTCAACATGGTGAAACCCCGTCTCTACTAAAAAAAAAATAGAAAAAATTAGCTGGGCATGGTGACGCCTGCCTGTAATCCCAGCTACTCAGGAGGCTGAGGCAGGAGGATTGCCTGAACCTAGGAGGCGGAGGTTGCGGTGAGCTGAGATCACGCCATTGCACTCCAGCCTGGGTAACAAGAGCGAAACTCCATCTCAAAAAAAAAAAAAAAAAAAAGGTGACAATGATAGTCCCTACCTCTTGTGGTTGTTATGAGGATTAAGTGAAATAATAGGCATAAAAGTGCTTTGGATAATCCCAATATATAGTACATGCTATTGTTTCAGGTGGAAGGGGTGATACTTTACTAGATAATTTATTAGAACTGCATTTAACATTTATTTATTTATTTGTTTGTTTGCTTTTCCATAAGGATATTCACACTGGATAAGCATTTAACATTTCTATTATATTTGCCTTGGATTATTCCTGTAGTTCTTTACAATATTAATCAGATAGAGGATTTTTTTTAAAATAGTAGGTCTGAAAAGCTATATTTTGTATTTAGAATGTTTTTCACTTAAGTAACATATGCCTTGCATTCATACATTTTAGATGGATAGAGATCTGATGGTAGGAAAGCTGGAAAGAGACCTGTACACTCAGCAGAAAGTGGAGATACTAACAGCTCTCAGGAAACTTGGAGAAAAGGTACCAGTATTTAATATATTAGGTACAAAGAAAAAGTATGAATTTTTCATATAGAACATCTTGATCTGTGGTCTAGTTTGTGGTCCTAAGACATTTTTTTTTTTTTTTTGAGACAGAGTTTCACTCTTGTTGCCCAGGCTGGAGTGCAATGGTGTGATCTCAGCTCACTGCAACCTCCACCTCCCGGGTTTAGGTGATTCTCCTGCCTCAGCCTCCCAAGTAGTTGGAATTACAGGTGCCCACCACTATGCCTGGCTTATTTTTGTATTTTTAGTAGAGACAGCGTTTTGCCTTGTTGTCCAGGCTAGTCTTGAACTTCTGACCTCAGGTGATCCACCCGCCTCAGCCTCCCAAAGTGCTGGGATTACAGGCGTGAGCCACCATGCCTGGCCCCCTTTTTTTTTTGAGACAAAGTTTTGCTTTTGTTCCCTAGGCTGGAGTCCAATGGTGAGATCTCAGCTCACTGCAGCCTCCGCCTCCCGGGTTCAAGTGATTCTCCTGTCTCAGCCTCCTGAGTAGCTGAGATTATAGGCACGTATCACCATGCCCAGCTTATTTTTGTATTTTTAGTAGAGATAGGGTTTCATCATGTTGGCCAGGCTGATCTCGAACTCCTGACCTCAGGTGATCCACCTGCCTCGGTCTTCCAAAATGCAGGGATTACAGGTGTGAGCCACCACGCCCAGCCTCCTAAGACATTCTTAACTGGTTTCTAGAACCTCCTGTAACATTTACTCACTCAACTAGACTTTGTTTCATTTTGTTTAGCTGACTGCAGATGATGAGGCCTTCTTGTCAGCAAATGCAGGTGCTATACTCAGCCAATTTGAGAAAGTCTCTACAGACCTTGGTGAGTGCCCTCATATTTCTGAAAACTGGTCATATACTATTGCTCCAAACTGATGAAGAGTGTGGTCAAAATAATGTAATAACCTTTTCTTGAGCTTAAGAGTGAAACCAGAATTGTTTTGTTTATAAATCCATTGTATTGGTTTTATTTCCCAATATTAAAAATAAATTAATGCAGCCTAATGTTTTTAAAATACTTGTCAGGTAGATGTAAATATAACAATAAACTAAAATTATATGCTTGAGGCCAGGAGTTCTAGACCAGCCTAGGCAACATGGTGAGACACTTTGTCTACAAAATTTAAAAGAAAAAAATTAGCCAGGTGTAGTGGCATGCACCTATAGTTCTAGCTACTTGAGAGATTGAGGCAGGAGGGTCACTTCAGCCCAGGCATTTGAGGCTGCAGTGAGCCAAGATCACGCCATTGCTCCAGCCTGGGTAACAGAGCAAGACCTGTCTCCCCCACAAAAAATTTTTAAAATAAAATTTTACATATTCTATTTCATAGCTAGAGCTGGAGTAAGGATTTATAACTAATACATTCACTTTTATAGCTGGATTGTTTGTGCAGAGGAAAGGAAATGGGGATGGCAATGGGAGCGTGTAGGGGTCAATATACTGATAATGGAGGCTAATTATATTTTTTGTTTTAATATCTATAGGATAGATTTTTTTCCCACTTTACTAGGAATTGTAACTGCACTTGAAATAATCTTTTTGTTTGTCATGTGTCTTTCTTCTTAGGCTCTGGAGACAAAGTCCTTGCTCTGGCAAGTTTTGAGGTTGAAAAAACAAAAAAATGACATGGTGCGGAAGCTTGTAACATTGATCACATTCTTATTGTAAATGGTGTCTTTCCTCTGGGGGTTTTCAGTTATGCAAAGAAATGAAAAGATTCTGGAAAAGCATCAATAACCTAAGAAAAAGTGACATAAAAGTATGCTTATGGCTTGTGTTTATGCTCTTCATCATTATGCATTGTGTGGGGTTACCTGCTTGAGTGATCCTGAACTTGCTGTGACAGGGACTCACTGAACTCTACTCCTTGTGATTTGTCTAAAAAAGAAAACAAAGTGGACTTGGTTTTTATTAAGGCTGTTTGTTTTTAAGTGTTCATAGTGAATGAAAAGCTGTGTAGTAATGATATTTTTCTGCCTATAACTTATCCCCACTCATTGGACCGAACAGTGAAACAAGCTCAGTAGACTTCATATGTGTTCATAGAATTTTAGAGTTCCAAGGGATCTTAGAAATAATTTCTGTTTTTACAAACAGGTCCAGAAAGAGCAAGTTACATTAGAGAGCTGACAGGTAAAACTCAGGTGTCCTGGCTCCCAGTTTAGTATCTTGAATTTTATTTCTGTACCATTTTATAAAAAATAACACTATTTGTGCAAGTCAGTGTTTTTGAAAATTCGGTGTCCCAATAAAAAGTTGACTGCACATGAAGGGACCATCCCCCAGCCTGTAAGCTGTCTGTATGAATGGGGCCCCTTGTATCTCAGAATTTTGAGGTTGGAACAATGGGAGCCCTGTTGAGCGTCTCCTAAAGTGACTTACCAGCCTGGTTATTTCACCAGAGAAGCAATAGGAAATGGCAGCTAGAGGCCCTCCCTGTGTGTGACCTCTTGTCACACTCAGAGGGTGGTAACTGTCAGCTGTTATCTACTCTTCAGTTTTTGGAGAAACACAAAATAAGAGGAAAAGCAAATTTCCTGAGTATTTACATGTCTCTGCACGCTTAAATATGTGGATATGTCCATATGCATGTATATTAGCTTATTTCTTAAGCTCTGGCCATTTTATATCCTTTCGTGTGCTTCTCTTCCCCCCCCCCCCCCCCGCCTTTTTTTTAACTAAGTATTCTGGGGATCATGTGCTTCTCAATATTTTTTTTGCACTTTATACAAATTAAAAGCATTTTTAAAGCTTCTTCTATACTGTAAACTACTAGGTGCTTTGCCAACCAGACAGATTAGAGGACCTCAGCTACACTGATGCCTTATTTGGAACTTTTGGTGGGTTTTTTTTTTTTTTTAGATGGAGTTTTGCTCTTTTTGCCCAGGCCCAACTGCAGTGGTGTGATTTTGGCTCACCACAACTCCACCTCCTGAGTTCAAGTGATTCTCCTGCCTCAGCCTCCCAATTAGCTGGGATTACAGGCATGTGCCACCATGCCTGGCTAATTTTGTAATTTTAGTAGAAACAGGATTTCTCCATATTGGTCAGGCTTATCTCGAACTCCTGATCTCAGGTGATCCACCTGCCTTGGCCTCGCAAAGTGCTGGGATTTCAGGCATGAGCCACCTCACCCGGCAGGTTATTTTTTACATATTGATTTATGACTGTCAAAAACTCAGGCTGGGTGTGGTGGCTTATACCTGTAATCCCAGCACTTTGGGAAGCTGAGGCAGGTGGATCACCTGAGGTCAGGAGTTCAAGACCAACCTGGCCAACATGGTGAAACCTCGTCTCTACTAAAAACAGAAAAATTAGCCAGGCATGCTAGCACATACCTGTAACCCCAGCTGCTCAGGAATCTGAGGCAGGAGGATTGCTTGAACCTGGGAGGCGGAGGTTGTAGTAAGCCGAGATCATGCCACTGCACTGCAGCCTGGGGGACAAAGCAAGACTCCATCTCAAAAATTAAAATTAGAAACAAAAAACTCACTGAAATTGTGACAAACCAAGAAAAAGCAACTTACCTGCTATTCATCTAAGGCTTTATGGTCAATCCTTTCTTCATTTTTCTATATTTATTTTAAAGGAGGTGAAATTGACATATCATAAGATTCACCATTTTAAAGTGTACAGTTCAGTGGCAGAACATTCCCAGTGTTGTGCAACCATCGCTACTCTCTAGTGCCCGAACATTAATATCAACCCCAAAGGAGGCCCTATAGGTATTAAGCAGTTATTTCCCAGTCCTTTCTCCTCCATCTGCTAACAGCCACTAATCTGCCCCATCTTTATGGATTTACCTATTCTGGATATTTCATATGAGCAGAATCATAAGATACATAGCCTTTTTATGTGTCTGGCTTCTTTTGTTTAGCATAATATTTTCTTTTTTTGGTACGGAGTTTCACTCTTGTTGTCCAGGCTAGAGTGCAATGGCACAATCTTGACTTACTACAGCCTCTGCCTCCCGGGTTCAAGTGATTCTCCTGCCTCAGCCTCCCAAGCAGCTGGGATTATAGGCATGTGCTACCATGACCAGCTAGTTTTGTATTTTTAGTAGAGACGGGATTTCACCATGTTGGTCAGGCTGGTCTTTTTTTTTTTTTTTTTTTTTTTTTTGAGGTGGAGTCTCACTCTGTCACTCAGGCTGGAATGCAGTGGCGTGATCTCGGCTCACTGCAACCTCTTCTTCCCAGGTTTAAGCAAGTCTGCCTCAGCCTCCCAAGTAGCTGGGATTACAGGCATGCACCACCATGCCTGGCTTCTTTTTGTATTTTTAGTAGACACTAGGTTTCACCATGTTGGATCTCAAACTCCTGACCTCAAATGATCCACAAGCCTCAGCCTCCCAAAGTGCTGGGATTATAGGTGTGAGCCACTGTGCCCGGCTGGTCAGGCTGGTCTTGAACTGACCTCAAGTAATTCACTTGCCTCAGCCTCTCAAAGTGCTGGGATTATAGGTGTGAGCCACTGCGCCTAGCCATCATCATATTTTCAAGGTTAATCAACATTATAGCATGTATCAGTACTTTATTCCTTTTTACAGATAAATAATATTCCATTGTATGGATATCACATTTTGTTTAATCCAGTATCTGTTGATGATTTGGGTTGTTTCCTTTTGGCTATCATGAATAATGCTTCAGTGAACATTTGTGTACAAATATTTGTTTGAATACCTGTTTTCAATTATTTTGGGTGTATATCTAGGAATGGGATTGCTACATTTGTGTTTGTTTGTTTGTTTGTTTTTTAAGATGGGGTTTCACCATGATGGCCAGGCTGGTCTTGAACTCCTGACCTGAGGTGATCCACCCACCTCAGCCTCCCAAAGTGCTAGGATTACAGGCGTAATCCACCGTGCCCAGCCGCTACATTTGTTTTTTAAGCCATAGAAGATTCTTTCCGTCAGCTGGGCACAGTGGTTTATGCCTATAATCCCAACATTTTGAGAGGCCAAGACGGACAGATCACAAGGTCAGTAGTCCAAGACCAGTGTGGCCAATATAGTGGAGAGGCAAGAGAATTGCTGGGTGTAGTGGAGAGGCAAGAGAATTGCTTGAACCCGGGAGGTAGAGGTTGCAGTGAGCCGAGATCGTGCCAGTACACTCCAGCCTGGGCAACAGCCCGTCTCAAAAAAAAAATTATCTTACTTTAAAAGTGGCCTAGTTTGCGTTGCCCAACAAGACATTGACAGTCACAGCTGTGTGACCTTTGTGGGTTACTTAAACTTTTGAGCCTCCTTTTTTACTCAGTGGGAATAATAGGACCTACCTCAAGGATTATCGTGCATTCCCCTCTCTTTGTTAATGCAGATACAGTTTTTACCTGGAAAGCTAACTCACCATTTAACAGCCCTCCTAAGCACCATTGGATATATTTCGTTTCACAAATTTGGTATTCATTCAGAAAAAGTAGTTGAAAAGTGAGTAAACTCTATGGAATTATAGTTATTAAATGACTTATAAACTGTGTTTCTCTTCCACTTTTTACTACATTTAAAATCTAGGTGTTCAGATGTCTTTGGAGGTTACAGGCAGCAATAATGCTAAGGCAGCTAACTTTTCAGCATTCTTGAGTCAGGCTAATATTTTGGTGAAAAGAAATCCTGTAATTCTCAAATAACTAGAGCTGAAGCAGAAATAAGTTTCAATGAGCAAGTGTCCAATTGGGCTATTGAATGAAATCTAGTGTTTTAAACAACTCTGATGTTTCAATGTTTTGTTTTGTTTTCTTTTGATCCTCTGAACAGTAAGACATATGTTAGGTGGGTGGCAAAGGAAGAAATCCAGTAACAGAATGAGGAATTGTTGCCAGGAAGAGGTGGAGTTGGAACAAATGAGTTGTTAACTGATTTTCAGATCTTCTACTGAAGACATTAAATATGGAATGGTCATCTTTAGAAAAATAAAAGACTATGCAACTCCACAACTGAAATGTATTTTTTTTACAGTGAATGATGGATAATTGGAAATTCTTAGAGAAAAAAATCAACCCAGACCATTTTGTCTAGAGCCTTTCACACCTTCCTGTCCATGTTTTTCTTTCTTACTGTGTTTATTGCTAAGACCAATAAATGTTCTTCTTTGCCTCCTAAAATGTTTTTCAGCATTAGTATGTAAATTAAAACTGTCGGCTAGGCGCAGTGGCTCATGCCTGTAATCCCAGCACTTTGGGAGGCCGAGGTGGGCGGACATGAGGTCAGGAGTTCGAGACCAGTCTGGCCAATATGGTGAAATCCTGTCTCTAATAAAAATACAAAAATTAGATGGGCATGGTGACAGGCGCCTGTAGTCGCAGCTACTCGGGAGTCTGAGACAGGAGAATCACTTGAACTTGGAGGGTGGAGGTGGAGATTGCAGTGAGCCAAGATTGTACCACTGCACTCCAGCCTGGGCAGCAGAGTGAGACTTCATCTCAAAAAAGTGTCAGCATTCCCACAGAACCCCATGAACAAGTTACAAGATATAATTGCTTCCACTCCATCTGGCCCTAGAATTAAAGCGATTTTAGAAACTGGAGAAACTGAGGCTGGACGTGGTGGCTCATGCCTGTAATCCTAGTACTATGGGAGACCGAGGCGGGTGGATCATGAGGTCAGGAGATCGAGACCATCCTGGCTAACATAATGAAACCTGATCTCTAGTAAAAATACAAAAAAATAAAACATTAGCTGGGCATGGTGGCATGTGCCTGTAGTCCCAGCAACTCAGGAGGCTGAGGCAGGAGAATCCCTTGAACCTGGGAGGCGGAGGTTGCAGTGAGCTGAGATCGTGCCACTGCACTCTAGCCTGAATGACAGAGCAAGACTCCATTTCAAAAAAAAAAAACTGGCGAAACCAGCATTTAATATTTCATCAAGCTGCAGGTTAAATATATGGCTGTTGTAGATGTTCTCGTAAAATATGGCCTTTTGACATACTAAATCATTTTCTTTTTGGAATCTCCATGCTTACAGGAATAGTGGAGACTGTATTATTGAAAGGGCCTCAAACACAAGGGATCAACAGTGTTCTCAATTGTTCACAATGGGCCGGGCGTAGTGGCTCACGCCTGTAATCTCAGCACTTTGGGAGGCAGAGGTAGGTGGATCACCTGAGGTGAGTGAGGAGTTTGGGACCAGCTGGCCAACATGGTGAAACCTCATCTCAACTAAAAATACAAAATTTATTTAGGCATGGTGGCTGTGCCTGTAATCCCAGCTACTCGGGAGGCCGAGGCAAGAGAATCTCTTGAACCTGGGAGGCAGAGGTTGTAGTGAGCTGAGATTGTGCCATTGCACTCCAGCCTGGGAGACAGAGGGAGACTCCCTCTCAAAAAAAAAAAAAGAGGCCGGGTGCAGTGGCTCACACCTATAATCCCAGCACTTTGGGAGGCCGAGACGTGTGGATCACAAGGTCAAGAGATCGAGACCATCCTGGTCAACATGGTGAAACCCTGTCTCTACTAAAAATACAAAAATTAGGTGGGCGTGGTGGCGCATGCCTGTAGTCCCAGCTGCTTGGGAGGCTGAGGCAGGAGAATTGTTTGAACCCAGGAGACGGAGGTTGCAGTGAGCCGAGATCGCACCATTGCACTCCAGCAACTGGGTAAAAAGAGCGAAACTCCGTCTCAAAAAAAAAAAGTTCACATTGGAAATTGATACGGTTGCAGAGCTTCAGCAAGGTTGACAGGTTTGAGGCTGTCAATTGGGAGCTTCCTAATGCTTGATTGTTTTCCTACCAGAAGATCACACCGCTTAGGAGTTGAATACGATTAAAAATAAATGAGCAAAAATTTCATTCATTATAAAAGAAGTCAAGGAGAGCCATCAAGCTTTTTGTGTGTTTGCTTTTTTGAGTGAAGATAATGCTGGTAAGGGTTATTTCTAAGATTATACATCAGCCACGGCTCCTCTGTCTCAGCCTCTGGTGATTGTGACCGAACTTTCGAAGCCTCCTAGAAAACCCTCTGCTGAAGCTCTGTTTCGGTCATGACTTAAATACATGGTGTGAGAGTTTCTGCTACCTTGTCTACTGCTGTAAAACATCTTAGCAGGTCAGGTAGTATTTTTTTTTTTGTCACTACTAAATTGTCATATTACAAGAAGCTATTCTTTACTATTAAAAGAGCTTAATTTGGGTTGTTGGTTTTTCTTTTTTTGTACTCTTCCAGTACTCATTAACCAGCCCACATTGAAAACTGAGCCAGCCTGGGCAATATGGCGGAATGCCATCTCTACAAAACAATACAAAAATGAGCTGAGTGTGGTGGTGCGTGCCTGTAGTCCCCGTGACTCAGGAGGCTGGGGCGGAAGGATCAATTCAGCCCAGAAGGTTGAGGCAGCACACTCCAGCTTAGGCAACAAAACAAGACCCTGTCTCAAACAAAAACAGAAACAATAAAAACTGAGTTAGTCACCCTCAATGATAATCACAGAGACAGATAATCTAGATAAAAGCAAATCTTTGATCTGGATTAGATTGTAGCTAATTATAATAGCTCCATGGTTTGGCCATGATACTAGAAAATGTGGTAATTTGCTATTTTATCTTTTATTTTTCAAAAAAGGTAACTTTTGTGACTGGGCATGGTGGCTCATGCCTATAATCCCAGCACTTTGGGAGGCCGAGGTGGGCAGATGATGAAGTCAAGAAATCGAGACCATCCTGACCAACATGGTGAAACCCCGTCTCTACTAAAAATACAAAATTAGCTGGGTGTGGTGGCACACGCCTGCAGCCCCAGCTACTTGGAAGGCTGAGGTAGGAGAATCGCTTGAACCTGGGAGGTGGAGGTTGCAGTGAGCCAAGATCATTCCACTGTACTCCAGCCTGGTGACAGAAAAAAAAAAAAAAAAAGGCAATTTTAGGCTTGCACCTATAATCTCAATACTTTGGGAGACTGAGGTGGAAGGATTGCTTGAGTGCAGGAGAGACCAGCTGGGCAACATATTAATAGCTAGACCTCATCTCTACAAAAAAATTTAAAAGTTACCTGGACGTGGTGGTGTGTGTTTATGGTCTGAGCTATTTCAGAGGCTGAGATGGGAGGATTGCTTGAACCCAGGAGGCTGAGGCTTTAGTGAGTCGTGATTGTACCACTGCACTCTATCCTTGACAACAGAGGGAGACACTATCTCAGAAAAGGAGGGGAGGTAATTTTGTTAGCAGTGAGCCGAGACCACACCACTGCACTCCAGCCTGGCAACAGGGCAAGACTCCATCTCCAAAAAAAAAAAAAAAAACGGAAAAACAGGTATCTGTAGCTGTTTTAGTTAGCTGCACTTGGAAATAATCCTGATCTATACAATTTGACCTAAATGAACTTTTTCAACTATAATTTTTACCTCATCTTTAATCTGATAAAATACATATCTCATTAAGATATTTTTGTATTAAGCTGTTTTGGAGAATGATTAAATGTAGAGAAAGTTGGAATACACTACTTTTTTTTTTTTTTGAGACAGAGTCTCACTCAGGCTGGAATGCAGTGGCTCAATCTCGGCTCACTGCAACCTCCACCTCCCATGTTCAAGCGATTCTCCTGCCTCAGCCTCCCAAGTAGCTGTGAGTACAGGTACCTGCCACCATACCCGGCTAATTTTTATAATTTTAGTAGAGACAGGGTTTCACCATGTTGGCCAGGTTGGTTTCGATCTCTTGACCTCATGATCCGCCCGCGTTGGCCTCCAAAGTGCTGGGATTACAGGTGTTAGTCAGTACATCTGATCTAGAATACCCTATTTCAAATCTTAATTCCACCTCTCTTTTATACTTACTTTTTGTCTCACTCTGTCAAGTGGCCCCCCCGTATACGTATATAGATTTTTTTATGAAGCATGGTTATTAAGTGGGTGGATCACTTGAGGTCAGGAGTTTAAGACCAGCCTGGGTAACATGGTGACACCCCATCTGCACAAAAAATACAAAAATTAGCCAGGTGTGGTGGTGTGGTGGCCTGTGGTCTCAGCTTCTCAGGAAGTGGAGGTAGGAAGATCACCTAAGCCCTGGGAGGTTGAGGCTGCAGTGAGCCATGATGGTACCACTGCACTCCACCCTGGACAACAGAGTGATACCTTGTCTATATAAAAAAAAAAGTGGCCAAGTGCAGTGGCTCACACCTGTAATCCCAGCACTTTCGGAGGCCAAGGTGGGTGGATCACCTGAGGTCAGGAGTTCAAGATCAACCTGGCCAACAGGTGAAACCCTGTCTCTAGTAAAAAAAATACAAAAATTGGCCAAGCACGGTGGCTCACGCCTGTAATCCCAGCACTTTGGGAGGCTGAGGCTGGTGGATCACGAGATCAAGAGATCGAGACCATCCTGGTCAACGTGGTAAACCCCTTCTCTATTAAAAATACAAAATAAAATTAGCTGGGCATGGTGGCGCGTGCCTGTAATCCCAGCTACTCAGGAGACTGAGGCAGGAGAATTGCCTGAACCGAGGCAGAGGTTGCAGTGAGCTGAGATTGTGCCATTGCACTCCAGCCTGGGTAACAAGGGCGAAACTCCATCTCAAAAAAAAAAAAAAATTAGCTGGGCATGGTGGTGCACGCCTGTAGTCCCAGCTACTTGGGAGGCTGAAGCAAGAGAATTGCTTGAACCTGGGAGGCAGAGGTTGCAGTGAGCTGAGGTCGCACCACTGTACTCCAGCCTAGCACCTGGTGATGGAGTGAGATTGTGTCTCAAAAAAAAAAAATTAGCTGAGGGCCCAAAGTGGCTCCGGCCGGATGTCGTGGCGCTTGCGAAGGCGAGGCCAAGAGTTCAAGGCCAACCAACCTCAGCAACCTTACAAGCTCTCATTGATTGGCAAAAAAAAAAAAAAAAATTAGCTGGGCATGGTGGCATGCACCTGTAGTCCCAGCTACTCGGGAGGCTGAGGCAGGAGAATTGCTGGAACCCAGGAGGTGGAGGGTGCAGTGAGCCGAGATCACGTCATCGCACTCCAGCCTGGGCGACAAAAACAAAACTCCATCTCCAAAAAAAATAAATCCATAAACATAAAATAAAAATAAAAATACAAAAATTAGGTGTGGTGGTGTGCACCTGTAATCCCAGGAACTTGGGAGGCTGAAGCAGTAGAATTGCTTAAACCCAGGAGGCGGAGGTTGCAGTGAGCCAAGATTGTGCCACTCCCCTCCAGCCTGGGCAATAGAGTGAGACTCTGTCTCAAAAAAATAAAGAATAGTAAATAACATAAAAGTAATATAACGCTGCTTTCATAAAATATTTAAAATCTTTTTTTTCTTGACCCAATGCCAGCTGAAAACCACAAAATCTTAAAATACGCATTTTTAAAATACTATACTATACTCAGGAGGCTGAAGCAGGAGGACCACTTGAGCCCTAGCATTCTAGTCCAGCCTGGGCATTATAGTGAGACCCCATATCTAAAAAAAAAAAAAAGGATATTAAGCCGGGTGTGGTGGCTCATGCCTGTAATCCTAGCACTTTGGGAGGTCTCAGGAGATAGAGACTGTCCTGGCCAACACAGTGAAACCCCATCTCTACTAAAATACAAAAAACTAGTCAGTCGTGGTGATGTACACCTGTAGTCGCAGCTACTCGGGAGGCTGAGGCAGGGGAATCACTTGAACCCAGGAGGTGGATGTTGCAGTGAGCCGAGATTGAGCCACTGCATTCCAGGGCCAGGCACGTTGGCTCATGCCTGTAATCCCAGCCCTATGGGAGGCTGAGGCAGGTGATCACAAGGTCAGGAGATCAAGACCATCCTGGCCAACATGGTGAAACCTCATCTCTAGTAAAAATACAAAAAAAAAATTAGCTGAGTGGGGTGGTCGGTGCCTGTAACCCCAGTTACTCAGGAGGCTGAGGCAGGAGAATCACTTGAACCGGGGAGGCAGAAGTTGCAGTAAGCCAAGATCGAGCCATTGCGCTCCAACCTGGTGACAGAGTGAGACTCCATCTTAAAAATATAAAAATAAAATAAAACGGAAGCATTGTATTTGGGTTGACCAAGGGAAGCCTGTGTATTCGTGGTCTTGCTATTTGAAATAATGGGAAATGAAGATCATAAAATTAACTGGGAGTGCCTACTGTGGGAGAAAGCCTGCAATTCTATTACTCCTGTCTTTTCCTTTCCTGGAGGTGAGGTAAATTATTTTTTCTGTTATATTTCCTTCTACTCATAAAAGTTGTGCTAAAAAGATATTACAATAGCCCAAGAATCCTAATGAAAGAATGTGATTGAGTTGGTGGGAATTTGTGTGTTAATAGTGTAGTCTGTCTCAGTAGGGTGTCATTAGCAGCAGAAATGGAAGGCAAATTAAAACTAGTTCCTTTATCCTTTTCAGACCCTGCAGCCCCTTTAGCATGCTGCTTCCATGTGTTTCCTACTCTGAAAAGAAATTAAATGGAAATTGCCTACTCAAAGCTGTTTTAAAAAGTCCTAAGTGTTACCTGGATGCTTGTTTGAGGACTGCCTGCATCCTCCTCTGTGAGCCTGTCTTCCTCGCTTTCCTAATACTCTTCTGCATGTTAGTGAAATAAGTGCCTCTTTCTGTTCTGTCTATACTTACCACCAATTAATAAGATGAGCAGAAATGCTCTCATGCCAAGCACTGTGCTACGGGCAGGGAAGAAGCTGATACTACTTCATGAGGCAGGCTATGTAAGCGCCTTTTTATCTCCTCGGAGAGGCCCTCAATAGGTTTGGTCTACCCCCTGGAGCCTGCAGCTATTTCAGGCTCCTCATTAAAGTCAATCTAAGAAATTGCTAAAGCCTTTGAATTTTTTAAGTGAATTGCCTCCACTTGAATTCAGCTAAAAATAGTTCACTCAGCCTCCCCAGGACTGCCCCCAAGTTACATGAAGCGCCCCCCAGCTTCACACCCCAACAAAAATATTGATGTCCCCAGCAAGACTAGCTTCCTGTTAAAGATCCACGCCCTGCTGTGAATACATGCATAACTGCAAGAATGGAAGCAAAGGATAAACCCAATTTAAAGCCAAGCACAAGAATATGATATAAGAAATAAGGACTTTTGGAAAAGGCAGAGTTTTTCTCTTCAAATAATGAATTACATCTAAAAATTAATGAGAGTACATGCTGGGCACGGTGGCTCACTCCTGTAATCCTAGCAATTTGGGAGGCTGAGGCAAGTGGATCACCTGAGGTCAGGAGTTTAAGACCAGCCTGGCCAACATGGTGAAAACCTGTCTGTACTAAAAATACAAAAATTAAGCTGGATGTGATGGCTCATGCCTGTTATCCCAGCACTTTGGGAAGACAAGGCAGGCGGATCATGAGATCCAGAGATTGAGATCATCCTGGTCTACATGGTGAGACCCTGTCTCTACTAAAAATAAAAAAATTAGTTGGGTGTGGTGGTGCATGCCTGTAGTCCCAGCTATTTGGGAGGCTGAGGCAGGAGAATCACTTGCACCCGGGAAGCAGAGGTTGCAGTGAGCCGAGATCACACCACTGCACTGTAGCCTGGGGGACAGAGTAAGACTCTATGTCAAAAAAAAAATACAAAGCCAGACGTGGTGGTGACTGCCTGTAATCCCAGCTACTGAGGAGACTGAGGCAGGAGAGTCACTTGAACCCAGGAGGTGGAGGTTGCAGTGAGCTGAGATTGTGCCATTGTACTCTAGCCTGGGCAACAGAGGGCCTCTGTCTTTAAAAAAAAAAAAGGAAATTGCCTCACTCATAGCTCCTTTGATATATTGGAATATGAATCAGAAAACATTTATTCATACCTCCCTCTGATGGTGTGAAATATACTTCCTTGCTCTACTGTTTGGGTCTAGGCTCTAAGACAATATAGCCAATGACCTTCAATGTGCTTTCACAATTGGTTTGCTGCTCTTGTTCTTCTACCATTTATCATAAGAGGAATATGCCCTGGCTAGCCTCTAATCCAAGGAGGAGGAGGAAATGTGGGGCAGATTTAATCCCAATCTGCAGCTGAACCCTGCTGATCCCAGCCCAATTTGGCAGTCATAGGCAGCTCACAGCCTGAAGGCAGACAATTTGTAGACCCCTGAATGGAAAAAAAAAAAAAAAAAAAAAACCATATTTTGAGGTGGTTTTTTTTTTTTTTTTTTTTGAGATGGAGTTTCACTTTTTGTTACCCAGGCTGGAGTGCAATGGCGCGATATCATAGGCTCACCGCAACCTCCACCTCCTGGGTTCAGGCAATTCTCCTGCCTTAGCCTCCTGAGTAGCTGGAATTACAGGCACACACCACCATGCCCAGCTAATTTTTTGTATCTTTAGTAGAGACGGGGTTTCACCATTTTGACCAGGATGGTTTCGATCTCTTGACCTCGTGATCCACCCGCCTCGGCCTCCCAAAGTGCTGGGAATACAGGCTTGAGCCACCACGCCCAGCCAGAAAAAAAAAAAAAAAACCACCATATTTTGAGGTGGTTTGTTATACAGCATAATTACAGCAATAGCTGATTAATATACTCCTCTTGTTCCATTTTAGCCCATTTTCCATGCTGTAGCCGTAGTCAGTTACTTAAATACAAATCTGATGATGTCACATTCTTTTTTTTTTTTTTTTTTGAGACGGGGTTTTGCTGTTGTTACCCCGTCTGGAGTGCAATGGCACGATCTCAGCTCACCGCAACCTCCGCCTTCTGGGTTCAGGCAATTCTCCTGCCTCAGCCTTCCGAGTAGCTGGGACTACAGGTGTGCACCACCATGCCCAGCTAATTTTTGTATTTTTAGTAGAGACGGGGTTTCACCTTGTTGACCAGGATGGTCTTGATCTCTTGACCTCGTGATCCACCCGCCTCGGCCTCCTAAAGTGCTGGGATTACAGGCATGAGCCACCGCGCCTGGCCATGGTCTGGCCTCTTTCTCCATCGCTGCACTCCAGACCCCAGCCTCCTCTCAGTTGTTTGATCTCACCATTGTTCTCTTGACTCCTCATGACCCTTTTTTTTTTTTTATGGGCTGGTCCCATTAAAAAAAAATGGCTTTACTCTTCTCCCCACTCTTTCATTAGCTAACTCCAACTTAAACCTGGAGTGTAAGCTTAAATATTACTTTCCCAGGGATGCTCTCCTTGACTGTTAATACAAGGTTAGATTCCCAGTTATATGGTCCCACAGCCCCTTGTTTGTCAGCTTTTAGCATTTAATTACAGTTGCAATGAATTATTCAATCATGTAATTCATTGATGTCTCTCACTATGAGAGCAAGGACGATATATGTCTGATTTGCTGCTTTATCCCCTGCCTAGTACACTACCATGCACCTGGAAAGCACTCAATAAATATTCCTTGAATGAGTGATTGACTAAAGAGACTGGCTATGCTTGATCAGAAGTCTAGAGAAGGTATGAATCAGTGAAATTGAAAAGCCTTGAAGAGTTTAGTGTAAGGTAGTATGAATATTGGAACAAGGTCAGAAAGACACCCACAAGGAAACACAGTCTTTTATCAGTCACAGAGTCAGGTTAGTTTTAGTAATAGTGAGAGTTAGATGTCCAAATGTTACTGAATTCAAAATTAAAACTATGATAAAGAGAGGAACTGTCATTAGCTGCAGGGAGGTTGACAATGTGGAAAAGTTGGACTGTGATAGAACAACCAATGAGTTTCAGGGCCGGGTGTGGTGGCTCAAGCCTGTAATCCCAGCACTTTGGGAGGCCGAGGCAGGTGGATCACAAGGTCAAGAGATGGAGACCATCCTGGTCAACATGGTGAAACCCCGTCTCTACTAAAAATACAAAAAAATTGGCTGGGCATGGTGGCATGTGCCTGTAATCCCAGTTACTCAGGAGGCTGAGGCAGGAGAATTGCCTGAACCCAGGAGGTGGAGGTTGCGGTGAGCCGAGATTGCGCCATTGCATTCCAGCCTGGGTAAAAAGAGTGAAACTCCATCTCAAAAAAAGTTTCAAACAAGGGACTATAGTCCTAGAATTTGAAAGTAAGATCAAAAGGATGTCTTTTGGCTGGGTGTGGTGGTTCATGACTGTAATGCCTGTAATCCCAGCACTTTGGGAGACTGAGGTGGAAGGATCACTTGTGGCCAGGAGGTAGAGGTTGCAGTGAGCACTGATTGTGCCACTGCACTCCAGCTTGGGTAACAGAGTGAGACACTTGTCTCAAAAAATGAAACAAAACTTATGCCTTTTGGGGGTTGTAACTTTTAAAATAGTGTGTTGGCCAGGCATGGTGGCTCACATCTATTAATCCTAGCACTTTTGGAGGCTGAGTTGGGGGGATCACTTGAGGTAAGCAATTCAAGACCAGTCTGGCCAATATGATGAAACCCTGTCTCTACTAAAAATATAAAAATTAGCTGGGTGTGGTGGCAGACACCTGTAATTCCAGTTACTTGGGAGGCTGAGGAAGGAGAATCACTTGAACCTGGGAGGCAGAGGTTGCAGTGACCTCAGATTGCACCATTGCACTCCAGCCTTGGTGAGTGACAGAGCAATACGCTGTCTCAAAAATAAAATAAAATAGTGTGTCACAGCTTTTAGAATAGGAAGAAACCAAGTATCATGAAATCTACAGAGAAAAAGTAAAACTGCCAGGAATGACAGGAAGTTTGAAATTTGGAATGTAAATCTCATACAGGTTTCACCCTTTCTCGGATATGCTATCACAGAAGGGAGCCTGTGGAAGCAATTCCATTTTCTTTCTTTCTTTTTTTTTTTTTTGAGATGGAGTTTCGCTCTTGGAGTGAAAATGGTGCGATCTCGGCTCACCGCAACCTCCGCCTCCTGGGTTCAAGCAATTCTCCTGCCTCAGCCTCCTGAGTAGCTGGGACTACAAGCGTACGCCACCATGCCCAGCTAATTTTTGTATTTTTAGTAGAGACAGGGTTTCACCATGTTGACAGGATGGTCTCAATCTCTTGACCTCGTGATCCACCCGCCTTGGCCTCCCAAAGTGCTGGGATTACAGGCGTGAGCCACCGCGCCTGGCTCTTTTCTTTTTTTTTTTTTTTTTTGAGATGGAGTCCCGCACTGTCTCCTGGGCTGGAGTGCAGTGGTGTGATCTCAGCTCACTGCAACCTCTGCCTCCTGGGTTCAAGCGATTCTTCTGCTTCAGGTTCCCGAGTAGTGGGAATTACAGGCACCGGCCACTATGCCAAACTAATTTTTTGTATTTTTAGTAGAGATGGAGGTTTCACCATGTTGGCCAAGTTGTCTCAAACTTCTGACCTCGTAATCTGCCCGCTTCGGCCTCCCAAAGTGCTGGGATTTACAGGTGTGAGCCATCACACCCAGTCTAGCAATTCTATTTTCAAACTCTGTTTTGACATCAGTGTATACAAATATATAAGCTCAGTTTCTTTGTAACGGAAAGAAAAGTGGTAGAGAATTTTAAAAAATTCTTTTGCTATGAAGTATCTTGGTCTATTTCCCTTGGCTCCGTTGCTTATACTAATTAAAGTGATTTCAACAGAGGATCCTAGAGTGCAGCTTTTTTTTTTTTTTTTTTTTTTTTTTTTTTTTTGCCGCCTGTGTTGGCTCTCATGTTCTTTGCTTAATAATTAACAATCATTACTATCTGTTCTGCAGCATGTGAGAGAAGAGTGAGTAATCTTGGATCCCAGGACATTTGCACTATGCCTGTCCCCTTTGCATAAGCTTTCATGTGAGGCTCTTCATTAGCTGACACCGGGGGATGGATCTGCTGCCCTCAACCTTTAGTGTTTATTAACTATAAAAAAAAAAGAGCCCCCTCTAATTCACCAGCTGGGGGCAAATACTGCTGATGGGAAGTAATTTCCCAAAAGAACAGTAATGAAGAAAATGAGGTGGAAATGAGCCACAAAGCTCATTTAGATTGAACAGTCTCTACTGGACCAAATGCAAAATCTAGGTGTCTGTCACACTGCAGCAAGTTAGACCTCAGTGTTACCAAATAGCAAAGGATTTCAGGAAAAAAAAAAAAACCTAGATGAACATATGAATGAGAAACAGGAGAGTTTATAGTCCAGGGTCTAGGGTAAGTTTATTATTTTTATTTATTTATTTAGAGAAGCAGTCTCACTCTGTTGCCCAGGCTGGAGTGCACTGGTGTAATCTCAGCTCACTGCAACTACTGCCTCCCAAGTTCAAGTGATTCCCCTGCCTTAGCCTCCCAAGTAGCTGGGATTACAGGCATGCACCACCGCACCTGTATTTTTAGTAGAGACAGGGTTTTGCCGTGTTGACCAGGCTGGTCTCAAACTACTGACCTCAGGTGATCCATCTGCCTCGGCCTCCCAAAGTGCTGTTATTACAGGAGTAAGCCACCACACCCAGCCTAGGGTAAGTTTAAAAATTGCTACTGTCAGGCCGGGTGCGGTGGCTCACGCCTATAATCCCAGCACTTTGGGAGGCCGAGGCGGGTGGATCACAAGGTCAAGAGATCGAGACCATCCTGGTCAACATGGTGAAACCCCGTCTCTACTAAAAATACAAAAAAATTAGCTGAGCATAATGGCACGTGCCTGTAGTCCCAGCTACTCGGAAGCTGAGGCAGGAGAATTGCTTGAATCCAGGAGGCGGAGGTTGCGGTGAGCCAAGATTGCGCCATTGCACTCCAGCCTGGGTAACAAGAACAAAACTCCGTCTCAGAAAAAAAAATTGCTACTGTCTTACAATGGTGAAGGTCAGGAGCAAAGTTATAGATGTTTAATAATAACAGACTCAGGCCGGGCACGGTGGCTCACGCCTATAATCCCAGCACTTTGGGAGCCTGAGGCAGGCAGATCACGAGGTCAAGAGATCAAGACCATCCTGGTCAACAAGGTGAAACCCCGTCTCTACTAAAAATACAAAAAGAAAATTAGCTGGGCCTGGTGGCATGCGTCTGTAGTCCCAGCTACTCGGGAGGCTGAGGCAGGAGAATTGCTTGAACCCAGGAGGCGGAGGTTGTGGTGAGCTGAGATTGCGCCATTGCACTCCAGCCTGGGTAACAAGAGCGAAACTCCATCTCAAAAAAAAAAATGGTAATAATAACAGACTCTACTACTTGTTTACAACAACAAACTACTGGGCAACCTGTATTCCATAACGTGAGGAAAAAATTGCTTGTCAGAAGTGGTCTTTTCAGTCTCACCTGAAGACACTGATAGAATTGCAACATCTATGGCTATAAAATGCAATGATATATGCCAGGGAGAGTGGGGGAAGACAGTTATTTAATTATTCCCAGAGGGTAGGGGCTATTTGCTTTTAGGGATGGTCATTTTTTTGGGTCCTTAATTGGACAATAAACAGGCCGGGCGCAGTGGTTCAAGCCTGTAATCCCAGCACTTTGGGAGGCTGAGGCGGGTGGATCACGAGGTCAAGAGATCAAGATCATCCTGGTCAACATGGTGAAACCCCGTCTCTACTAAAAATACAAAAAATTAGCTGGACATGGTGGCGCGTGCCTGTAATCCCAGCTACTAGGGAAGCTGAGGCGGGAGAATTGCCTGAACCCAGGAGGCGGAGGTTGCGGTGAGCCGAGATTGCGCCATTGCACTCCAGCCTGGGTAACAACAGCGAAACTCCGTCTCAAAAAAAAAAAATTGGACAATAAACTACAGGAAAAAAGGTGATAAATAGACTGCTATGCTTACAGGCAAATCTGCTGAGTATATGGATCCAAATCAAGGTGTTATGTTGTTTTGTCTTTACTAGGTAATTAGAATGTTTCAGGCTTACAGACAAAATACACTTAGAAGACATGTTGGTTGATCAAAACAGCCAAAGAAATGAATAATTATTTCTTTATACTGTTCCTAAATACATAAAAGCAGGGTTCTGTGGTGTCAGGAGGATCTACTCATCAGATGCTACAGAGACCAGTACTCGGGGGGCACGCTGGCAGAGAGCCAGATGTTCACAGCTGCACATACCCCACTCATGACACAAAATATGTATACTCACCAATCTACAAAATGCTTTCATCATTGTGTTTAATAATTACTCATCATCTCTAAAGTGAAATTAGATGACAAGTATTTGCCAAGGCACAACACAGGAGGGTGACACATGACTGTGACACTCTTTGTCTGCTGTGCACTTGGCTTCCTTTTAATTGTCTATCCTCAGAGAAGTTAGACCTATACCAAATGCAAACAGGATGGCAAACAGAATAAAGCAAAAGATCATTTTTTCACCTCTAAATACTGGAAGTTATTAATTTACCCATTCTGACCCAGTACTTGTTCAACTTATAAGCAGAAGGTCTTCTTATAGAGTAACATTTGAGGACCATTGTTGCCATAAAGCCCTAAGTGCCTTAATAGCTCTTCTACCTATAATCCTAGTGCTTTGTGAGGCTGGGGCAGGAGGATTGATTGAGACCAGGA
Source organism: Saguinus oedipus (assembly GCA_031835075.1). Taxonomy (NCBI): domain Eukaryota; kingdom Metazoa; phylum Chordata; class Mammalia; order Primates; family Cebidae; genus Saguinus; species Saguinus oedipus. Next base: position 47,703,898 of record CM063175.1, on the reverse strand, counting down.
GTTAAAAGAGCTGCCTGGGCAACATGGTGAACCCCATCTCTAAAAAAAAAATTAGCTGGGTATGGTGGCACATGCCTGCAGTCCTAGCTGCTCCAGAGGCGGAGGCAGGAGGATCGCTTCAATCTGGGAGTTTAGGTTACAGTGAGCTAGGACCATGCCACTGTACTCCAGCCTGGGTGACAGGGCGAGAACCCATCTCTAAATAAATAAAAAATAGTTCTCCTTCCCTGTAGCCTGCTATGATTGCACTGTTATTTCATACTTTGTCTGAAAATTTTATAGTTATGCCTTTGCTATTGAAAACAATTTTTTGGCTGGGCGCGGTGGCTCAAGCCTGTAATCCCAGCACTTTGGGAGGCCGAGGTGGGTGGATCACGAGGTCAAGAGATCGAGACCATCATGGTCAACATGGTGAAACCCCGTCTCTACTAAAAATACAAAAAAAAAAAATTAGCTGGGCATGGTGGCGCATGCCTGTAATCCCAGCTACTCAGGAGGCTGAGGCAGGAGAATTGCCTGAACCTAGGAGGTGGAGGTTGTGGTGAGCTGAGATCACGCCAGTGCACTCTAGCCTGGGTAACAAGAGCGAAACTCCGTCTCAAAAACAACAACAACAACAAAAAACAACAACAATTTTTTGGCCGGGCACAGTGGCTCACACCTGTAATCCCAGCACTTTGGGAGGCCAAGGCAGGTGGATCACTTGGGGTCAAGAGTTTGACACCAGCCTGGCCAATATGATTAAACCCTGTCTCTACTAAAAATACAAAAATTAGCTGGGCATGGTGGTGCATGTCTGTAATCCCAGTTTCTAGGGAGGCTGACACAGGAGAATCACTTGAATGCAGGAGACGGAGGCTACAGTGAGTCAAGATCACACCACTGCACTCCAGCCTGGAGACAATGAGACTCTATACCAAAAAAAAAAAAAAAGAAAAAGAAGAAAAAATAGATTTTTTTCACTTTTTCTCTAGAAAGCAACTATTTAAAGATACATAATAGGCCGGCATGGTGGCTCACAGCTGTAGCCCCAGCACTTTTGGAGGCTGAGGCCGATGGATCACTTGAGGTCACGAGTTCAAGACCAGCCTGGCCAACATGGTGAAACCCTGTCTCTACTAAAAATACAAAACTTAGCTGGGCATGGTGGCGGGTGCCTGTAACCCCAGCTACTCAGGAGGCTGAGGCAGGAGAATCGCTTGAATCCAGGAGGTGGAAGTTGTAGTGACCCAAGATCTTGTTACTGCACTCCAGTCTGGGCAACAGAGTGAGACTCTGTCTCGAAAAAAAGAAAAAAAAAAAGATATGTAATATATGTTCTGGGACCACACGGAGGCCCTCTCCAGAGCTGAAAGGAGAAAATATCGAACTATAAATGCAGTGAGAGAAAAGTAAGGAGGAGAGGGCTGTTAGCCCTGGAGCTAGGGGTGGGAGTGGCAGACTAGGAGTGGCCGGTGGATGGAAGGGAAAGTCCTGGAAGCAGTATTTACTCATTCATGTTGTTCCTGCAATAATATTTGTGGATACAGGTATTGTGCTTGGTGGGATGGTCCTTGCCCTCCTGGAGTTTATAGTCATGTTGTGGGATTAGGGCTAGCATAGGTTGAGAGGTCTTCCTGAAGAAGAGCAAATATTCAGGCAGGTGAAGTGGGGAGAAATGGGAGAAGAGCCACCGAGGCCAGGGGAACTGCACAATCAGAAGATCTGAAGCACAAAAGAGCTGCCTGTGATCAAGGCACGGGGAGAAGGACCAAGTGTGGCTACAGCCCAGTTGGCAAAAGTGGTTCAAGATCAGGCTGTAGCCAGATCCTGCAAGGCCTTGTTGCCACGCTAAGGATTTGAATTTCCTCGAGAAAATGAAGAGAAGTCATTGAATAGCATAGGTCTAACAAGATGGGTGCATTTGAAGATTCCTCTAGTTGCTGTGTGGGCAAAGGATGGGGGGGTGTAAGGAGAGCCTAAAGGAGAGACTGCTTGAAGGGTTATTGCAGGAGTCAAGGTGACAGCTGATGGCAGGTTAAATTGGGAAAGAGGAGTAGAGATGGTAGGAGGTGGAGAGATTAAGGATACCATTTAGAATTGGAAACAACACGGACTGGAAATGAAGAAAAAAATAATGGTGTCAATGGTACACTTTAAGTGTCTGGTGTAAGCAACTGGGTAGAGAGTGGTACCAGTTACTGAGGGTGGGGACATTGGATGAGAGACCCACTTGGGGACCTGTTAAGTATGAAAAGGTGTGAGCAGGCCAGGCGTGGTGGCTCACGCCTGTAATCCCAACACTTTGGGAGGTCGAGGCGGGCAGATGACTTGAGGTCAGGAGATTGTGACCAGACTGCCCAACATGGCGAAAGCCTATCTCTACTAAAAATACAAAAATCAGCTGGGCATGGTGGTGCGTGCCTGTAGTCCCAGCTACTCGGGAGGCTGAGGCAGGAGAATTGCTTGAACCCAAAAAATGGAGGTTGCGGTGGGCCGAGATCGTGCCATTGCACTCCAGTCTGGGTAGCAACAGCGAAACTCCGTCTCAAAAATAAATAAATAAATAAATAAACAAAAATACAAAAATTAGCCAGGCGTGGTGACACGTGCCTGTAGTCCCAGCCACTCGGGAGGCTGAGGCAAGAATCGCTTGAACCCCAGAGGCGGACGTTGCAGTGAGCCAAGATGGCGCCACTGCACTCCAGCCTGGGTGACAGAGCGAGACTCCGTCTCAAAAAACAAAAACAAAAACAACCAAATGAGTAAAGAGTAATGTGGATATTATAAACTTAAAAAAAAAAAAAAAGTATTTCGCATTATTCTTGCATAGGGAAGGGGAAGAAATATAGCAGAGTGGAGGAGGATGGAACAGAAAAGGTGTAAAAAGAAAGGCTGTGGGAATAGTGGGGTAGGAGGGCTTCTGAACGGGGGTTAGTGTCACACTGTGTAACCGGTAGTTTAAACTGCTGAAAATGCGACCACACTTAAAGATACAGGTCGCTTTAAAAATAAGGCGGATATTAAAATCAATTTGCATTTTACTTAAAATGGGCTGCTTCTCCCTGTACTCTCTCCAAATACAGCCAAACTTTCTGTAGAAACATTTTAATGGGCGCCCTTACCCCGAAAAATGCACTCACTACCAGTACACACGACCCTCTCAGTTTGATGGACGCACGGAGGCCCAACCCTGGGCTCTGGGCTCGGTTAATCCCAGGTTAGGCCTCAAACTCAGAGGTAGTAATGTTCCCAGCTCAACAACGCAGGAAGACCACGCCTCTAAACGTTCTGCAACCTCGTCCATTTCAGAATTTTCCGGGGTTCTGGGTAAACCGGTCTCACCAAGGATTCTGCCCCCGTCTAGTTGCTCCCGTTTTTAAACACAGGCCGGTGTGTGGGAGAGGCCATTATTTTTACGGGATCAGTGTGCTCCTGGATCAGATAGGGACACGCAGCGTGGCTTTACCGCAGCGCTAGCTCCATCCTTACCCGGCTCCTCCTCCAGGACACCGCCTCCTCCCCGCGCCCGCCCCGCCTTCCCTGCCCACTCCCGGCCCGCTCCTCCCCTTTGCTCTCAGCGCGGACTCCACCACGATCCGCGCCCTGTTCCAGCCGCCCACCTCATGGCCCAGCCCCTATGACTCTTGTCAAGCCCCCTTCCGGAAGAGCCCAGTGAGCGCTCATACGCGCCGCACTGGCCCCGCCCCACAACGTGTGGCCCCACCCACAGGCTGAGTTAACCAATGCGCAGCCCCCTGTCCCCGCCCCTCAAACAGGCCCCGCCCCGGGGCCCACCCTCCGCCCCGCCTCCCTCCCGGGCGTTGCCGCCGCCTCGCCTCGGCAGCCCGCGCGGAGCCAGATGCCGCTCCCTCCGCCGGTCCCTCCCCCGGCGGCCTGGCGCCTCCCTCCCTCCCTCCCTCCCTCCCTCCCCACCGCGGTGACTCTCGGAGCGGGAGGCGGAGGCTGAGGCGGCCGCTCCCGCTGCTGCTGCTGCTGCCGCTGCTGCTGCCGCCGCCGCCGCCGCGGCTGCTCGAGCTGAGCACGCCCCGGAACAGGCCGCCGCGCGCTGCTCCCCAGACCCGCTGCCCTCGCCGGCCCGGCCGGGTCGGGCGGCCCAGGTAAGCGCCGAGGCCGGGCCGCGTCTGCAGCGCCCGGGCCCGCGCCGCGCCGGGGCTCGGGGGAGCGGCCAGCCCTTTGTCTACCGGGGAGGGGTCGCGGAGAGCGCCCCCGACCCTGCTCGGACCCCGGCCCGCCCCGGTAGCGCGGCGCCCTGGTCTGGGCCTGGCCGCCTCCCGCCGCAGGGCACCTCCTGCCTCCCTCACCTTCGCCCGGGGGTCGCTTCCACAGGTGTCTGCGCCGCCCACCCTGTTGCTCACCTCGCCGTGGCCAGGTGGCTGTCATCGCCGGTCCGCCCTCCCGGCCCCTGGGCTCCTGCTTCTTACCTCACCTGCGCCCACTCCCAGACTCTTCGCTCTCCATATTTACCCAAACTAAATGCTGGGCCGCCCTTCCTCCCTCTCTAGTTTGATTGAACTGTGGTCTCCCGATTCCACCTCTCCCCGGTGTGCCTTCCTGGAAGGTACCCGGTGGGGCACTTGTCTCACCTGGATGGCGGGCGCGTATGCACGAACCTGCAAAATTCACCACCTGGAGCCCCAAACTGCACCTCTCACCTCCTTTTCATCAACCCACCCCAACCACCTTAATTTTTTGGAACCTGGTAACTGAGACACCCAGGTCTGGACACCCAGCCTCTGCTAGGCCCTCCATCCCTCCCTCTGCCTTGTGAGCTGAACTTGTCTGAGCAGCGCCTGTCGTCAGGATAGCCCCTGGGAAGGCGGAGGGGGCCGTGTTGGCAGCAAATCAAGAGTTTTATGAATAATGAGACGTGTGGCTTGCAGCACCTCCTATCTGAGGATCTCAGTATGCCCCAGCTGTTAATTATTTTGTCTCCTGTCACTCACAGAACAGAGAAACATGTTTGGCCAACTGCTGAGTAAATTGAGGCACAGGGTGTGTGGGTAAGGGACCTGGAGGCAAGTCAGGGTTTGTCTTGAGGTTTTGTTTTCAGGAGTCTTGGCTCTTAGCTCCCTGCTACAACCACTGGGCTCCAGTTCCTGGCGTGTGTCCCCAAGTGATAACTGATCTCTTGTGCCATTAAAGTGTCCAGAGATACCAGCAGCTTCCTCAGATTTAAAGTAGGATTTTGGACCATAAATAAAGGTGCCGGCTGTTAAATGCCAATGTGTCATTCATGGTTTGCTGGTGGAGTCCTCCCTTGTAAATGCAAATCACCTCTATGGGATGGAGATTCATTCATTCAGTAGTGAGCATTTACTATGTGCCAGGCACCATTCCAAGTACTGGGGCTTTAGTGGTGAAGACAGGCACGGTTTGTGCCCTCCTTAGAGATGACATTTTAAAGAGGGGGGAAGTCACACAATAAGTGAATAAACAAACAAGTGGACAAAATAATTTCAGTAGTCGTAAATGCTGTGAAGGTGGAGAGGAGACAGATTACATATAAGAATCTGTGGATCAGGCTGGGCGCGGTGGCTCAAGCCTGTAATCCCAGCACTTCGGGAGGCCAAGGTGGGTGGATCACGAGGTCAAGAGATCGAGACCACCTGGTCAACATGGTGAAACCCCATCTCTACTAAAAATACAAAAAATTAGCAGGGCATGGTGGTGCGTGCCTTTAATCCCAACTACTCAGGAGGCTGAGGCAGGAGAATTGCCTGAACCCAGGAGGCGGAGGTTGCAGTGAGCTGAGATCGCGCCACTGCACTCTAGCCTGGGTAACAAGAGCGAAACGCCATCTCAAAAAAAAAAAAAAAAAAAAAAATCTGTGGATCAGGCTGGGCACAGTGGCTCATGCCTGTAATCCCAGCACTTTGGGAGGCCTGGCCAACATGGCAAAACCCCGTCTCTACTAAAAATGCAAAAATTAGCCAGGCGTGATGACACCTGTCTGTAGTCCCAGCTGCTTGGGAGACTGAGGCAGGAGAATTGCCTGAACCTGGGAGGCAGAGTTGCACCGAGATCACACCACTGCACTCCAGCCTGGGTGACAGAGCAAGAAAGACTCCATCTTGGGGGAAAAAAAAAAAAAGAACCTATGGATCAAAACAATGATTTTGTAGGTCATAATAAAGAGTTTGGATTTTACTTCAGGAACAGTTAGAGGCCATTGAAGGGTTTTAAGCAGAGAGAGGATAAAGTCTGATTTGTTCTGAAAGATTGTTCTGGCTGCTGTGTAGCTACTGGATTGTAAGGAGCAAAGGTAGAGGCAGGGATACCAATTATGAGACAGACGGTTGCAGCTGCCTGGCAGGAGATGATGGTGGCTTGAGGGATCAGGGCAGTGGCCATGGAAATGAAGAGGTGGAATCAGTCTGTTCCCTCTGGGAGAGCTGCAAAGTGAAACTTTGGAGACTGAGATTTAGATGTCCCCTAACAACATGCTCATGGAACAGGTCCCTTCCTCCTTGATTGGAGAGGGTGTGTGGGTTTAAAAACCAGTTAGAGGTGGAGGAGGGCAGAATATACCGGGCTTCATTCCCACATCTGGTTGAGTTATTTAAATGGGAACATTACTGCCTCTGTTGGAAGATGTTGCACCAAGAAATTGGGCCTGTTCTCATGATAGGTGGGAGAATGACTCAGTGGCCACAAATTTGAGAATAAGGCTGGGTGCAGTGGCTCACAGCTGTAATCCCAGCACCTTGGGAGGCCAAGCCTGGCAGATCACCTGAGATTAGGAGTTGGAGACCAGCCTGGCCAACATGGTGAAAACCCATCTCGACTAAAAATACAAAAATTAGCCGGGCATGATGGCGGGTGCCTGTCATCCCAGCTACTTGGGAGGCTGAGGCAGGAGAATCGCTTGAACCCGGGAGGTGGATATTGCAGTGAGCTGAGATCATTGTACTCCAGCCTGGGTGACAGAGGAAGACTCCATCTCAACAACAACAACAACAAAAACAACAACAAACAGAATAAAACTTGATCTCCATGCTGCTCCAAATCTGTGCTGTCAGAGTATGTCAGAATGAGAGGACCTTGGGAGTTACATAGGCCAGCCCCTTCTTTTATGGTTAAGCCTCTGTGTCCCCTAGAAGCTGGCTCTTTTGATGTCTTATAGCAGTTTATGCATTTTCTTATGATGCCTGTCAGTTTCTACCCCGTTTCAGCTCCATGTGTACACATGTGACTCTAAGCTTTCTGAGACCAGATCTCTACTGGGTTTGTCTTTGCATCCACCACAGTGTCTAGATCAGTGCCCTGCACAAAATCTAAACTCTCCAAATATTGGTTAACTTGCCTGGTATCTCATGGCACCAGAAGTCCTGCCCCTGCCCCTGCCTTTTCATCAGACGGTGCTTCTTGTAGACTCCTCATCCAGGATCAACATAGTGTAAAGCCAGCAGTCTCTTGTTCACAGTGCTCACAGGACAGGGCAGTCCTTCCTTGATGGGTCTGCTTTCTCTCCATCCCTGTCTACTGGGAACAGCTGCTACAGGTGCTGGCCAAGTAGTTATTTGACACTCAGCAAATATGAAGTGTAGCTCTTAATTAGACCATGGACTTTGTACCGAGACTATCAGGTTTGGATCTTGGTTCTGCCATCAGGAGCTGCATGATCTTCAGCAGGTAACTTAATCTCTGTGTCTCAGTTTCCCCATATGTGCAATAGTAATATTTTTCTCATGGGGTTGTTGGATTAAATTAATACCTAGTAGATACTCAGAAGAGCACCTGGCACTTAATATATGATAAATTGAAGTATTAACTATTATTTTGCCTTTGTTTATCTGCTTTTTTTTTTTTTTTGAGACGGAGTCTCACTTTGTTGCTCATGCTGGAGTTCAGTGGCGTGATCTAGACTCACTGCAACCTCTGCCTCCCAGGTTCAAGCAATTCTCCTGCCTCAGCCTCCTGAGTAGCTGGGATTACAGGCGTGCACCACAACGCCTGGATAATTTTTGTATTTTTAGTAGAGAGGGCGTTTTACAATGTAGGTCAGGCTGGTCTCAAACTCCTGACATCATGATCTGCCTGCCTCAGCCTCCAAAGTGTTGGGATTACAGGCGTAAGCCACCATGCCCAGCCTGTTTATCTGCTTCTTACCTCCCACCAGCATTTAAGCTCTTTGAGAGCAGAGATTTTTTTTTTTTTTTTGAGACAGAGTTTCGCTCTTGTTACCCAGGCTGGAGTGCAATGGCGCTATCTCGGCTCACCACAACCTCCGCCTCCTGGGTTCAGGCAATTCTCCTGCCTCAGCCTCCTGAGTAGCTGGGATTACAGGCATGTGCCACCATGCCCAGCTAATTTTTTGTATTTTTAGTAGAGATGGGGTTTCACCATGTTGACCAGGATGATCTCGATCTTTTGACCTCGTGATCCACCCGCCTCAGCCTCCCAAAGTGCTGGGATTACAGTCTTGAGCCACGACGCCCGGCGAGAGCAGAGATTTTTGTCTCTTTTTGTCTACTCTTAAAATCTGGTACCTAAACTGTGTAGTACTCTGAAAATACTTGAATGACTTATTGAGCGTCAATGTGCTAGGCACTGTTGCAGGTGCTGTGGACATAGCCAAGAACAAGATCCAAATGCATGCTCTAATGAAGTTTATCTTCTAGTGGGAGAGACAGATAGTAAACATTTCATAAATGAGTCAACAAAAGAATGTAGGGTGAGATATGGGGGAAAATAAAACAGAAGATGGAAAGTGGCTGGGATGAGGGTTAGGGTCATAGCTTTAGCTAGCTCTGAAAAGGTGGCTTTTGGGAGACCTGCATGATGATCCAGAGGAACAGCTTTGTGGACAGAGAGGACTGCAAGAATAATCAGCTCAGAGGGGCTGGAGTGTGGTTAGTGTTGAGTCTGTAGGGGCCAAATTTGTGGCCACGGTAAGGAGTTTAGATTTTACTCTTGAATTCTGAACAGTGGGAAGTCACTGCATGGGAACTTTTCCTGGGGGTCTAGGAGAATATTTGAGTCCACAGTAAAAGACAGAGCAGGATGTTAGAAAGAGCATTTGGAATAGGCTGTTTGTCCTGGGAAGCTTTTGGAGGCCAGCTAGAGTATTGCATTTCTTCCCATCAAGTTCCTTATTTCTCTGGCCTGGTCCCCTGAAGATGTGGGAAGCATCAGCTAGGTTGATGATAGTCCTGGTGTGTGTGTCCGTGTGTCCTGCATTTTATTGAGCCTCATTTTTTCTGAGTCCCTAAGTCGTCAGCAAACATTTCTTGAGTTGAATGAATGAGTGTTGCCAGTGCTTAGCAGCTTGTCATCTACAGTGGAATGTCTGTGTTCTCTGCTCCTCTCTGTGTGAGTTAAAGCTTATCTTGGCAGTGACTCTTAAGTAGCCATGGAGTTTTGCAGCCATTCTTCATATATGCATAGAGGCAGACACACATATATGTCAGAGTTTCTTTGTTGGGAGTATATCAAGATTGACTGGACAGCTTTCCTACCCCCACCCCATCCAGTCTCCTGCTATCACCAGGTCCTCTGTAAAGTGTTGGGCCACACTGGCACTTCTGACCATCTCCTGTTTGATTGCATGATCTGGAACACAGTGGTACCTAGAAAGCATAGGCTTTCTTTGGTCTGGGCTGAGTGGAGTTGGGAAACTCAGCAGAGCACTGAGAGAAATGGCATGTCAAACCCAGGGGCTCCACTCACTAGGAATCCAAACTCTAGACTGGGTGCCGTTGGCCAGCTTTTCAGATCCCCTTTTGGTCCTCCCATCATCAGTTATTGTCCACAATGCCACTTGCTCTGCTAACCTTGAGAGGCCAACACAAGTTAGTGGGAATCAAATAGGATGCTTGTGTTGCAAGTCACTTTCAGAGTCCTGGGGCACTTTATTGGCAGAATCTGAAATGCCTGCTGGTCATATGTCATGTGTAGCCTTGTAAAAACTAAACGCAGCATGGGTGCAAGCTTTTTCTCATGTAGCTGAGAAAGGGAATGATAGTGGCATTTTACATGGACTGTCTCATTTAATCCTCATGGTTTCTGAGATATTTACCATTATCACCATTTTGCATGTTCAGAGACTGAGGCCTAGACACGTTAAGTAATGTGTTTGAAGTCTAGCTAGTTGGGAGCAGAATTGGATTCAAACCAGGCAGTATGACTCCCAAGCAGAGCTCTGAGCACCAGGTCATGTTGATTCTCAGCAGAAACCATAGAGAAGAAACAAAAGCCTCCCTTGGATTTGAATCCTAGACCCTTTCCCTGTCTTATCTTACTGTGAGCAAGCTAATTAACCTCCCTTTGCCTTACTTACCTTGACCATAAATGGGGATAATGATACTTGAACCTTCGTAGTTCCCAGGGGGCATGATGGTGTTTGAGTCAAAGTGCTTTTGAACTTCTTTTATGAAAGCGAACTGAGCACCAACTGCTGTTATACTCAGTTATTAAAGACCTATTATGCTCTGGTCCTCCATGAAGCCTTATTTAAAAGGGAAAGACAACAGTCCCCAGAGGGAAGGGTGTCCTTCTGTGGGAGAATAACTGGACGGAAACATTGTTTCTCCCCTGTGGAAGTTTCTTAAGGATCGAGGGTCATACCTATGGCTCCATTTCTCATGGTTGTGTTGTAGTGTGTAAGCTCCTGTAAACAGTGTGTGTCTTATACATCATAACATGATTGAGGACCCCCGATGGCAGGGCCAAGAGGGGGTTAAAGGGCTTGGTTTCTAATCTTGGTTCTGATGTTTTTTATAAGCCAGGAGCACAGAGACACCAAGAAGTGGTGATTGTCTTCCATTATTCTTCCCTCTCTCTCCTTCCTTCTAATGACTCATTGATTCAATTAATAAATATTTATTGAAGCTTTATTACAATCTGGGCACCATCATAGGTATTAGGATACCATGGTAAGCAGGATAAAAATAATTTTTTCCCATAACAAGCTCATAGTCTAGGACCAAGAGGCTTGTTATATAGTTGGGGGTTGTATGAATGAAGAAAGAATGATTTGATGAGAGTACTTTGAACTCTTTTTTTTTTTTTTTGAGATGGAGTTTCGCTCTTGTTACCCAGGCTGGAGTGCAATGGCGCGATCTCGGCTCACTGCAACCTCCGCCTCCTGGGTTCAGGCAATTCTCCTGCCTCAGCCTCCTGAGTAGCTGGGATTACAGGCACGCGCCACCATGCCCAGCTAATTTTTGTATTTTTAGTAGAGATGGGGTTTCACCTTGTTGACCAGGATGGTCTCGATCTCTTGACCTCGTGATCCACCCACCTCGGCCTCCCAAAGTGTTGGGATTACAGGCTTGAGCCACCGCGCCCGGCCACTTTGAACTCTTAGGAGAAGAGTCAGGATATGATTTCCAGATGTACACACCGGCCCCAGTGGTTACCTGCCCTGAGTGGACATTAAGGTTGGGGGCTGGGTTGGTTTTCCAGAAGAGCAATCGAAGAGTTAAACAATTAGAGCCCTTCTGTGTCATGTAACAAAAGCTGTACTTGGTATGGACATCTTGAGCAACAGTGCACACCTCAGGAGCCATGGTTAGCAAGAATTCCCTTCCCACTTAAAGCCTTAACCCTTTGACTGTTACTTGAGTTCAAGTCGGAGAGAAATGATCACATTGAGGATTTCTTTTCAAAGTTTTTGCATGGGGCTGTGGATTTTGAAGTTCTGCCACTACCTCAGTGCGCTTCTTATGTAACAGCCACCAGACCTCGTCTCTGTAGAGTTCTCTTCCTGCCCGACACATCTCTCCCTGCCAACTTTGGAAAGCAGGCATATGGTGGCAGGTGGGCTCTCCACAGTTCTCATGGGGTTCCTGGAGGAACTGATGCACAGGGACACCTATGTCCTCTAGCCCCCATTTTGGGTCAATATTTGCAGATTGGGGGGGGCAGGGTTCTTTCTTCCCCAAGCACCAGGCTTTCAGGTCTCTTCAAAGACCAAGGTCAGGGAGGTCTAGCAAGCAGTTCATGTGAAAGTACACAGTGTTCCTCTGTCCCTCCAGCCAGGGCTGGGTGGAGAGGGCAAAGGGTTGGCAGAGCAGCCATTCACATTCGGAGTGAGAGGAGGGTGCCAGGACAGCGTGGCATATCTTTGTTCGATGTTATTTTCACCAGCTCCTGTATGTAGCACTCCTGGTGCTAATCAGCTGCCCCTTCAAGCTGAAGGGTGGGGCAGCAGCATCCAGCATCTGATTAGGAGGCCAAGGCCTGCACAGCAAGGAGGCCAGGTCACTCAGTGCACCTGGACATCTTCAAGTGTGGTTGGAGCCCACAGTTACGCTGTTTCAACTGGAAGATTGTGACCCATTTCCATCATTTCCATATCCTCTCCCATGTGGAGAGCTGGGAGGAGGCTTTGAGAGCCAGCTCCAATTAAGGTTTTCTTTTCGGCCCGAGTAGCACCCAAGTGTCCAACCCACATGTTTTCTGCTGCTGGAATCCTGTGGTCAATGTCCCTGACCTGAACTGAATAACCACCCCATGGCAGATGAATTTATCATCCCTAAAGTCCTAGATTCTGCCAGTAAGGATTCCTGCGAAGATCAGGGTCCCTTGAGGACCGAACACCTCACGGAATGTGGGCCCCACCCCTGTTCTTCCTGATCAATCACCAGGCAAACCTTGGACCAGTTTCCAAGGAGATGCTTTAGCTTTGACCTCCCTATCCAGACTGAGGCCTCACAGCTGCCTGCCTCAGGCAGTCCTAGCTTCCCAGAGACCTATCCTGACCCTGACTCGCACCCTTGGCAAATATCTTTCTGCAGGAATATGAAATAAGACATTTCTGACCTACTGGGTTTCTTTATTCTCTCCAGGTAGAGGACATTTTAATGATTCTCCCTTTGTAATTTATATTTCTTTTGTATGTTGCGGAGGGGCCTGGGGTGTGATTTAAATATGTTGAGCTGTTAGTACTGCTAGTGCTTAAGCTGGTGGGGTGGTGGGTCTGAGCCTCTGAATAATCCCATTTTATTTACCAAGAAGGGAGCAAAAGGTGGTAACTGGCAAGGCCAGCTCTGGCCAGGCCCCGTGAGCCTGTTCCTGAGCGTGTGCTCATACTTGGCTTCTGGACAGAAAGCAGAGGGTCCTTATCCCTCCGTGTGTGTCACTGCTGTCGGCACTGCCCACAGCCTCCAGGGGCACATGGCCCTCCTCTGGCCGATTGCTGGAGTTGCAGGAATATGAGGTGCTGGTGATTTTTTGGGAGACATGGTGGGGCTTACAGGCAAGCAAGCTGACCCCCAGTTCTACTTTCCTGCACAGAGCAGTCTTCCAGAGCTCATGGTGGGATGTAAAGAGCTCAGGCAGCTGGAGCAGCATGGAGTCCTGGCTCCTTCCTCCCTCCTGAGGTGCTGCTGCCGCTGCCACCAAGGGGTCACGTGTGCCCGTCTGCCTTTCATTTGCTTTGGGTGCCGGCTGCCCACTCTCACTTCCTAATCTTCTCTGAAGAGGAGTGGCCTGTTAGGTCCATGAGTGGTGACAGTGGAGATTGAAGTGCTCAGTGTCAGGCACTGCACTGCACTGCATTGGCAGGACCACTCAGACAAAGGATGTTCTTTCGTTCTGATCTGACTCCATTCCATTTCATTTAAAAACATTCGCCCAGGCTGGAGTGCAGTGGCATGATCGCAGCACACTGAAGCCTTGATCTCCCAGGTTTGAGTGATCCTCCCATCTCAGCCTCCCAAGTAGTTGGGATCACAGGCACATGCCATCATGCTGCACTTTTTTTATTATTATTTTTTATTTTTTGGTAGAGACAGGATCTCTCTATGTTGACCAGGCTGGTCTTTTTTTTTTTTTTTTTTTTAGTAGGTAATAGAAATAGTGCAGGACTTAAATTCAAAGACTGTATGGTAAAAACTAGGTCTCCATCCCTCCCTGGATTCATATCCACTCTCTTCTCTTCCCCTAGAGTGACTGCTGTTAACTAAAGTCTTTTACATGGTTTTTTATTTTTTATTTTTTGGGACAGTCTTATTCTGTTGCCAGGCACCAGGCTGGAGTGCAGTGGTGCCATCTTGGCTCACTGCAACCTCCACCTCCCAGGTTCAAGCAATTCTTCTGCCTCAGCCTCCTGAGTAGCTGGAACTACAGGTGCGTGCCACCACGCCCAGCTAATTTTTGTATTTTTAGTAGAGACGGGGTTTCACCATGTAGGCCAGGGTGGTCTTGATCTTTTTTTTTGAGACCGAGTTTTGCGCTTGTTACCCAGGCTGGAGTGGAATGGCCTGATCTCGGCTCACCGCAACCTCCGCCTCTTGGGTTCAGGCAATTCTCCTGCCTCAGCCTCCTGAATAGCTGGGATTACAGGCACGTGCCACCATGCCCAGCTAATTTTTTGTATTTTTAGTAGAGACGGGGTTTCACCATGTTGACCAGGATGGTCTCGATCTCTTGACCTCGTGATCCGCCCGCCTCGGTCTCCCAAAGTGTTGGGATTACAGGCTTGAGCCACTGCGCCCGGCGATCTTGATCTCTTGACCTTGTGATCCACCTGCCTTGGCCTCCCAAAGTGCTGGAATTACAGGTGTGAGCCACCTCGCCCAGCCTTTTTTATGAGATGGAGTCTCACTCTGTCACCTGGGCTGGAGTGCAGTAGCATGATCTCGGCTCACCACAGCCTCCGCCTCCCAGGTTCAAGCGATGCTCCTGCCTCAGTCTTCTGAGTATCTGGGACTACAGGCGTGCACCACCATGCCTGTCTAACTTTTTTTTTTTTTGTATTTTTAGTAGAGATGAGGTTTCACTATGTTGGGCAGTCTGGTCTTGAACTCCTGACCTCGGGTAATCCACCTGCCTCGGCCTCCCAAAGTGCTGGGATTACAGGTGTGAGCCACTGCGCCCAGCCAAGTCTTTTATATTTTTATTGATTGATTGATTGATTGATTGATTGAGATGGAGTTTCACTCTTGTTACCCAGGCTGGAGTGCGATGGCGCGATCTTGGCTCACCGCTCCGCCTCCTGGGTTCAGGCAATTCTCCTCCCTCAGCCTCCTGAGTAGCTGGGATTACAGGCACGCGTCACCATGCCCAGCTAATTTTTGTATTTTTAGTAGAGACGGGGTTTCACCATGTTGACCAGGATGGTCTCGATCTCTTGACCTCGTGATCCACCCGCCTCAGCCTCCCAAAATGTTGGGATTACAGGCGTGAGCCACCACGCCCGGCCTGCTGCCACTGTTTTCTTTGCCTGTGTTTTCCTCTAATACATTCACTTCATGTTTTATATATTTAAAACTTTGATCCATAACCCAAGTATCAAAGCCAGCATCATCAGAATTGGGCAAATCGGCATTATGTACCTCCAATGGAACACTGATACACCAGGTACATAATTTCTTGTGAAAGTGTTTAACTTTAATTCTAAGGAACAATTGGCCGAATCGAGATTGTGGACTATCCCTAAGGCAAGGGTCCTGGACTCTAAGAAATGTTAATGTCCTGAAAAACAAGGAAAGCTGCTAAACCGTTCTAGACTAAGTAGGTTGAAGAGCGTGGGAATCAAATGCAAGTGAGATCCTTGATTCAATCCTGGATTAAACACTAGTAAAGGCCAAATTGAGGGAGGAGGAATTGGGGAAATTTGGAGACAGGCTGAACCATCAAAGCTACTACTAGGTTAATATTAAATTCCTTGAGAAGTCTGGGTATGGTGGCTCATACCTGTAATTGTAGCACTTTTGGAGGCTGAGGCAGGAGGATTGCTTGAGGCCAGGAGTTCAAGACCAGCCTGGGCAACATAGCAAGACCCCATCTCTTAAAAAAGAAAACAAAACTAGGCCAGGCATGGTGGCTTACTTCTGTAATTCCAGCATTTTGGGAGGCCAAGGCGGGCAGATCGCTTAAGGTCAGGAGTTCGAGAACAGCCTGGCCAACATGGTGAAACCCTATCTCTACTAAAATGCAAAGATTAGCTGGGCATGGTGGCAGGTACCTGTAATCCCAGCTACTCGGGAGGCTGAGGGAGGAGAACTGCTTGAACCCAGGAGGTGGAGGTTGCAGTGAGCTGGGATTGGTCCACTACACTCCAGCCTAGGTGATAGAGCAAGACTCCATCTCAAAAACAAAACAGGCTGGGTGTGGTGGCTCACACCTTTGATCCCAGCACTTTGGGAGGCCAAAGTGGGCGGGTCACCTGAGGATAACAGCCCGACCAACATTGAAAAAGCTCGTCTTTAAATTTCTACACTCACCGGAAGACGAAGGTCCTCTTTCCTTGCCTAACTCAGCCATGGCTCGTGGTCCCAAGAAGCATCTGAAGCAGGTGGCAGCTCCAAAGCATTGGATGCTGGATAAATCAACCGGTGTGTTTGCTTCTCGTCCATCCACCGGTCCTCACAAGTTGAGAGAGTGTCTCCCCCTCATCATTTTCCTAAGGAACAGACTTAAGTATGCCCTGACAGGAGATGAAGTAAAGAAGATTTACATGCAGCGGTTCATCAAGATTGATGGCAAAGTCTGAACTGATATAACCTACCCTGCTGGTTTCATGGATGTCATCAGCATTGACAAGACAGGAGAGAATTTCCGTCTGATCTCTGACACCAAGGGTCGCTTTGCTGTACATCGTATTACACCTGAGGAGGCCAAGTACAAATTGTGCAAAGTACGAAAAATCTTTGTGGGTACAAAAGGAATCCCTCATCTGGTGACTCATGATGCTCGAACCATCCACTACCCTGATCCCCTCATCAAGGTGAATGATACCATTCAGATTGATTTGGAGACTGGCAAGATTACTGATTTCATCAAGTTTGACACTGGTAACCTGTGTATGGTGACTGGGGGTGCTAACCTGGGAAGAATTGGTGTGATTACCAACAGAGAGAGGCACCCTGGATCTTTCGATGTGGTTCATGTGAAAGATGCCAGTGGCAACAGCTTTGCCACTCGACTTTCCAATATTTTTGTTATTGGCAAGGGCAACAAACCATGGATTTCTCTTCCCCGAGGAAAGGGTATCCGCCTCACCATTGCTGAAGAGAGAGACAAAAGACGCAGCCAAACAGGGTGAAATGGTCCCTGGGTGATATGTTAGATGTTTATGCGTAATTAAAAATCATATGGCATGGCCGGGCGCAGTGGCTCAAGCCTGTAATCCCAGCACTTTGGGAGGCCGAGGCGGGTGGATCACGAGGTCAAGAGATCGAGACCATCCTGGTCAACAAGGTGAAACCCCGTCTCTACTAAAGATACAAAAAAATTAGCTGGGCATGGTGGCGTGTGCCTGTAATCCTAGCTACTCAGGAGGCTGAGGTAGGAGAATTGCCTGAACCCAGGAGGCGGAGGTTGCGGTGAGCCGAGATCGCGCCATTGCACTCCAGCCTGGGTAACAAGAGCGAAACTCCGTCTCAAAGAAAAAGAAAAAAAAAAAAAATCATATGGCGTGATTGAAAAAGAAAAAAGAAAAAGCTCGTCTTTACTAAAAATACAAAAAATTAGCTGGGTGTGGTAGTGCATGCTTATAATCTCAGCTGCTTGGGAGGCTGAGGCAGGAGAATCCCTTGAACCTGGGAGGCAGAGGTTGTGGTGAGCCAAGATCAAGCCATTGCACTCCAGCCTGGGCAACAGAGTGAGACTGTATCTGAAAACAGCAACAACAAAAAAAGAAAACAAAACAAAAATTAGGCCTGGTGGTATGCACCTGTGATCCCAGCTAATCAGTAGGCTGAAGCAGGAGAATTGCTTTAACCCAGGAGGTGGAGATTCCAGTAAGCCAATATTGCACCACTGCGCTACAGCCTGGGTGACAGAGCGAGACTCTGTCTCAAACAAACAAAAAACAAAGCTGGCCTGGGCAACCATGGTGAAACCCCATTTCTACAAGACCTATAAAAATTATCTGGGCATGGTGGTACATGTCTGTAGTCCTAGCTACTTGGGAGGCTGAGGTGGGAGGATCGATTAAGCCTGGGAGGTGGAAGTGCAGGGAGCTGAGACTGCAGCCTGGGTGACAGAGTGAGACCCTGTCTCAAAAAAAGGAAAAAAAAAGAAAAAGAATAGCCGGGTGTGGTTATGAATACCTGAAGTCTGAGCTACTCAGGAGGCTGAGGTGAGAGGATCACTTGAGCCCTGGATGTTGAGGCTGCAGTGAGCTGTGATCACACCACTGCACTCCACCCTGTGTGACAGAGCGAGATCCTGTTTCAAAAAACAAAACAAAAATTCCTTGGGGTGATAATGGTATTGTGGTTATGTAGGAGAATGGCCTTAAGAAATCTGTGCTGAGGTATTAGTGAAGTATATCTGCAATTGACTTTCAGATTGTTCAGGAAAAGCAGCAGTGTGCCTCCCCCAACACATACCCACAGTACAGAGGCATAAGACATATATAGCAAAATTGAACAGTGGGACTCCAGGGGCAAGGTATGTGGATGTTCTTGTACTATTATTTTAGCTCTTCTGTGGCTTTGGAATTTTTCAAAAGAAAAAGGTGAGGAGGGAAAAAAAACCCAATTTTGTTTCATCTGGAATTGAATTTGGTTGCAGGCCCTTTGCTTGCCCTGGCCCTCCTGGGTTATTGTCCTGGATTTTTGGTTTCTTTTTCCTTTTACAGCATGTATAATAGTCAGTTTTCCTGCTCTTAGGAACTTTTTTTGGGGTGAGTTATTTTTTTTTTGGACTTGGAAGTTTTTATGATTAAGTATCTTTCTGGCAAACTTCAATGACTTTTCTAGAAGAAGGTAAAACCTAGCATGCTTTATCCTGTGCGTTGATGCCTTTTTTGTTTTTGTTTTTTTGAGACGGAGTTTCACTCTTGTTACCCAGGCTGGAGTGCAATGGCGCGATCTCGGCTCACTGCAACCTCCACCTCCCGGGTTCAGACAATTCTCCTGCCTCAGCCTCCTGAGTAGCTGGGATTACAGGCACGCTCCACCATGCCCAGCTCTTTTTTTGTGTTTTTAGTAGAGACGGGGTTTCACCATGTTGACCAGGATGGTCTTGATCATTTGACCTCGTGATCCACCCGCCTCGGCCTCCCAAAGTGCTGGGATTACAGGCTTGAGCCACCGCTCCCGGCCCGTTTTTGTTTTTTAACATTGCTTTGTTCCCTGGGACTTAAAGTCTTAATCCTCAGAAATCATCTTTATCATCACATTCTAATGTGTTATGTAATTAAACCCTCTTTTAAAAAAAAAAAAAAGATGGAGTTTCACCATCATAGCCAGGCTGGTCTTGAACTCCTGACCTCAGATGATCAACCCACCTTGGCCTCCCAAAGTGCTAGGATTACAGGCATGAGCCACCAATTAAACCCTTTTCCAGTGACCCTTAAGATAAGCTTTTTCCTCTCAATGGAGAGTTTTTGCAGGAGGGCAGGTCCTGCTTACATTCTTTAGATATGGGCTTGTGAAGACTCCTGGGTTGCATTTTGTGAAATGTAACAGTCTTGGGTGAGTCATTGGCCTGGAAAAACAGGAGTCTTTGCCAGGGGAGCTCTTAATAGATCAGTTTTGCCAGAAGCTTCTGCTCCCTTTCTGTGGTTTGCTGACTAACAGTTTCGCGGCTTTGGGAAAGGGATGTCATTACAAACGTGTGATGGTGGTTCGTCTCCTGAGCTAGTTTGCCAGGGTTCACCCAGATCTGGGTGTTCAGACCTGCACCCATTGTGGTTGGGGACGGTTTCTTGGAGACTTTACGCTGGCCACCCGTGGCCACTCTCCTGAGTTTGTCTGTGGTAGCTTTAACCTTGAACAAACCCTCCAGGGTTTGTGGGTGAATTCCTATTGTATCAAGTGCTGTATTTTCTTCTCTCCTGGGGCACGTGAGTCTTTCCTAATCTTCCTTCCCTTCAGCTCCAGCTGCCACCGTCCTTGCCTTCAGACTGGACAATGCCTTGTGACCCATCAGGAGTTTTTGTCCTGATACCATTTCCCCCAGTAAGTTAATGGGATAAACGCATGGGAGATTCTGAAGGGGTCTTTGTTTAAAGCATTGTTGATTTTGATTTTCAACTTGTTAAACATTTGAAGAGGAAGGAAACTGAGTCCTCAACAGCCTCTTAGGGGGAGGCTTCCTCTTTCCTTGGATTATGTTTTGTTCTGAGGTAGCTGGAGGGGGAAGGATTGGGAAGGTCGCCTCCTGCTTAGTAGAGCAGAAGCAATCACCAGACAAGCAGGCGCTGTGGCTCACATGATGGAGGGAGCCAGGAACCCTGGCCTCTGTAGCACAGATGGGTATGTTTGCGATGTCAATAGACACACTTATATTTTTATGCAAATTAACACATACCTTTATGCTGAGAGCCTCTTGGAAAGAGCCAGTGGCCTTAAAATTTATTTTCTTTTCTTTTTTTGGGTCTTGCTCTGTTGCCCAGGCTGGGGTACAGTGGTATTATCTTAGTTCACTACAACTTCAGACTCCTGGCCTCATGGGATCCTCCCACCTTAGCCTCCCAAGTAACTGGCCTACAGGTGGACACCACTGCACCCAGCTAATCTTTTAAAAATTTTTTATAGAGGCCAGGTGCAGTGGCTCATGCCTGTAATCCTAGCACTTTGGAAGGCTGAGGCAGGCAGATCACTTGAAGTCAGGAGTTTGAGATCAGCCTGGCCAACATGGCAAAACCCTGTCTCTACAGAAAATATAAAGTAAAATTAGTCAGGCATGGTGGCATGTGCCTGTAGTCCCAGCTACTTGGGAGGCTGAGGCAGGAGTATCTTTTGAGCCCGAGAGGTAGAGATTCAGTGAGCTGAGATCATGCCACTGCACTCCAGCCTGGGCGACAGAAGGAAAGAGCAAGACCCCATCTCCAAAAAAAAAAAAAAAAAAAAAAAATTTAAAGAGATGGTGTCTTGCCATACTGCTCAGGCTGGTTCTGAAGTCCAGGCCTCAAGCAGTTCTTCTACTTCAGTCTACCAAAGTGCTGGAATTACAGAGGTTTGCCACTGTGCCCAGCAAAACTTATTTTCCTGAGTTTGATTGGGAGGAATTTCCCCCAGGAGGCCCCACTTGGGGTCTCTCAACCAGGACCCAAGGATGACCATCCCCAGAGCCAGGTGGTGAGGAGGGGGCTGCTTCCAGAGGTACAGTCCTGCAGGCGACCTATTGATTTAATGACCTAATCCTCACCATGGGAAGCTGGAGGCTTTCCCAGCCGTGGGATTCTGAGGGGATGTGATGAACTCAGTTCAGGAAGCTTGTTTATTTGAACCAATTATAGAGACTTTAATGAGGGAAAGCTATGGAGAGCATGGGGCTAGGGGAGAAGAGCTGGAGACAGCAGTGACCATTGAGCAGGTCTGGGTGACCCTTGGGCCTCGGGCTATTTCCATAGGGACAAGCCTCATTCTCAGAGGCAGGCCCGGGCATGGCCTGCCTCTGAGTATGAGGCTTGTCCCTGTGGGAATGGGGTATCGTGAATATGTCAGTGTGGTTCAGAGTGAAGGGACCTTATGTACCTTGTGGAGAAATGTGAGCGGCCCCTCCTGATAAAGAGCACTGTGTCAGTTTTTCTCTTTTCTTCTTGAAGTACTTAAAAATTTCCCAATTTAATTACAATTGTAAGTTGTGACCTTGCAAAGAGCTGGCATAGCTCTTGACAGTGGGATTGATGGAGGGAACTTCCTTAGGTTGAAATTTCCAATCTGATCTTGCTCTCTGGAGGTTACCCAAGCTCTGCAGAACCTCTGGGCCACACTCCATCCCTGGAATTACTAGACCTGGAAGTGGTCCCTTTGCCCTCTAAGAAGACTGACAGAAATATAAATTAATTTGCTCTCTGGGGACTTCAGCTTGCTAGTGACCTCTCTGGTGTCCCAGGAGAGAAAAAGTGTTCCTCTGCCACTAGTTTGCACAGAGGATCTTTTGAGGCCTTTGCTCAGGAAGCTTCCTGCCAGGTGCACAGCCCATGGGGAGTGTGGGTCAGACCTGGGAGACCTCATACCCAGGAGTGAGGGGGCCCTTGTACCCACTCAAGAGCTAGGATTCCAGCTTTTCCATCGGCTTATAAATAGAGAAGGCTCTGGATTCTGCATTAGTAAACCCTCTGGAACCTGCCAGAGGCTGAAGGTCATGAGTCAGACTGAATTAGAGGAAGATCTGTGGCTGGATTTTGTAGGCGTGCTGGTTCCTGACTTCAGGTCTCAGACTCTGACTTGGCCAGGTTCCAGCGCTCCAGCTGTTCTCTGGGAAGAAAAAAGAATCTCTTTTAAAATTAAGCCGAAAGATGCCTTTCTTTCCTTCTGTCCTTTTTCCCCTACTGTGCAGAGAGAAAACCTCCACCAGCACGTCCCCTTGGTTAGAACTGTAGAGCCTGAGGACAGAGCCCAGAATCCTGAGTTTCTGGTGCAGCCAAGGAAACTTCCTTAGGCCCTGCATTCCCTTCCTGTTTGTATTGTTTTCAGCTGAACTGCAAGAGACTGTCAGAGCAGGCCTGCCAGGTACTCTTGCATCTCTGTAAAAAAAAGTGGGTTTCACTCAATTCGGGACTAGAGAAACAGCGAGATCTGGGCCAGAATCACAAGGATAAATGTTTTTTTTTTTTTTTTTGAGACGGAGTTTCGCTCTTGTTACCCAGGCTGGAGTGCAATGGCGCGATCAGCTCACCGCAACCTCCACCTCCTGGGTTCAAGCAATTCTCCTGCCTCAGCCTCCCGAGTAGCTGGGACTACAGGTGTGCGCCACCGTGCCCAGCTAATTTTTGTATTTTTAGTAGAGTTGGGGTTTCACCATGTTGACCAGGATGGTCTCGATCTCTTGACCTTGTGATCCACCCGCCTCGGCCTCCCAAAGTGCTGGGATTATAGGCATGAGCCACCGTGCCCAGCCTAAGGATAAATGTTTTAAACCGAAGATGTAAACAGATGCTTCACGCCAATCCAGTGATAGGAACATGCAGGTTCCTCTGACTCTATGGTGTGTTAGGGTTATCTGAAATGAGGACATTCAAAGGCTGGGGCACTTCCTTCATGTTTCCCATTCACTTCACCACTCGAGGAATTCCAGATGTGTCTAGCAGTGGTGTCTCACTTGTCCACTATTCTTCAGCACAGAGCCTAGGACTTACAAGATTTTTTCTTTTTTTTTTTTTTTGAGACAGAGTTTTGCTCTTCTTACCCAGGCTGGAGTGCAATGGCGTGATCTCGGCTCACCGCAACCTCTGCCTCCTGGGTTCAAGCAATTCTCCTTTCTCAGCCTCCTGAGTAGCTGGGACTACAGGCATGCATCACCATGCCCAGCTAATTTTTGTATTTTTAGTAGAGATGGTGTTTCACCTTGTTGACCAGGATGGTCTCGATCTCTTGACCTCATGATCCACCTGCCTCAGCCTCCCAAAGTGCTGGGATTATAGGCGTGAGCCACTGTGCCCGGCCTTTTTTTTTTTTTTTTTTTTTTTTTATTGAGGTGGAGTTTTGCTCTTGTTGCCCAGGCTGAAGTGCAATGGCACAATCTCGGCTCTTCACAACCTCCACCTCCTGGGTTTAAGCGATGCTTTTGCCTCAGCCTCCTGGGTAGCTGGGATTATAGGCGCCTGCCACCAAGCCTGGCTAATCTTTTATTTTTAGTAGAGATGGGGTTTCTCCATGTTGGTCAGGTTGGTCTTGAACTCCCCATCTCAGGTGATCCGCCCGCCTTGGCCTCCTAAAGTGCTGGGATTGCAGGCATGAGCCACTGCGCCCAGCCAGGACTTACAAGTTTTTCCAGGGTCCGCAAAAATATTGGCAACGTGGGAAAAAATATATCACTCCCTCTACTCTTGTGAGTTATGTGAAGATTACATTTAATAAGAGATGTGGGTCCATTTTAGTATGTCTCTGAGAATAAGGTTCTCTGAGGCCTATGAAGGTCTTAAAAACACCACTGTCTGTCCTCAGAGAGCTTCCAGTCTGGTGGTGAAAACATTTCTTAGATATCCCGGTACAGTGTTGGGGCAGTGATACGGAAGGAGGAAATGCAGGCAGATGTGCAGACACAGGCCTTGAGGCAGCCCAGAGGTGTTGTAGAGCAGGGAGTAGTCTGTGAGGGAAGGAAGTTCTAGGTGGAAAGCACAGAAAATGCAGAGGCCCAGATGTATGGAGGGAGCCTGGTGCAATTGGCAACTCTGAGATGGCCACCAAGTAGGGCTTCTTACCCTCAGCACTCTGGGTGTTGGGCTGGATAATTCTCGGTAGTGGGCACTGATCCTGGCCCTTATCCAGTAGGATCCTGGTAGTCGTGACAATCAAAAATGTCTCCAGATATTGCCACGTTTCTGCTTTGGGGCAGAATCGCCCCTGTTGAGAGCCATGGCTATAGAGGGAGTGTGGTGGTAAGCTCGATCTGACTGCCTGCCTCTGTGCATGGGAGGGACAGCAGGAGCCCTTTCTTCTCACTTCCTGTCCAGCGTGCAGGTCCTGGGGAAGCTGTCTCCAGGCAGGTTTGTGCCTGTGCTGGAGCACTTTGTTGTGTATGGCAGGCCTGCTGGTGGCCTGCAGGGCTTGCTCTGAAGAGAAGCCCCTTCTAGATGCCTCCCTTCCAGCCTGGATGCCGTGTCAGTACCTTTCCTGCTGTAGGTAGGTGCCTCAGCTGGATGCAGTGCTGCATTCTGGCCTTCGCGGGGCTGTGTTGAATCAGGTCAGGTGGATTTGATTTAAATGCTCCCAGAACCTTCCCGAAGGGCCTTCATCAGAGGGCTCTGGACCTGGAACAGCGTGCGCAGTGCTGCTGTAAAGGGGGCAGTCGGGCTTCTCTGAGTTCGGAGTGTGCAGAGGGGAAACTGTTGAGAATTCCAGATCACTCCCACCAGCAGACCTGTAGCCAGAGAGGAAAGGGCCCTCCTGCATTTGGGCTTCATGGCTGCCCCCACTGGAGCTGGGGCTAACATGGGGTGGTCTGGGATGCGATGCAGATGACATGGTGTGTAGATGCAGGACCTCTCCCCAGCGCCTTACATTACCATTTCTTTCTTTCTTTCTTTCTTTTCTTTCTTTTATTTTCTTTCTTTCTTTCTCCTTCCTTCCTTCTTTTCTTTTCTTTTCTTTTCTTTTTTTTCTTTCTTTCGAGATGGAATCTTGATCTGTTGCCAGGCTGGAGTGCAGTGGCACAATCTCGGCTCGCTGCAACCTCTGCCTCCTGGGTTCAAGTGTTTTTTCCGCCTCAGCCTCCTGAGTAGCTGAGACCACAGGTGCCACCATGCCCGGCTAATTTTCAAATTTTTTTAGTAGAGATGAGGTTTCACCATGTTGGCCAGGATGGTCTTGATCTCTTGACCTCATGATCCCCTTGCCTCGGCCTCCCAAAGTGCTGGGATTACAGGTGTGAGCCACTGTGCCCAACCTTTTTTTGTTTTTTAATTGAGATGGAGTCTTGCTCTGCCACCCAGGCTGGATGCAGTGGTGTGATCTCAGCTCACTGCAACCTCTGCCTCCTGGGCTCAAGTAATTCTTCTGCCTCAGCCTCCTGAGTAGCTGAGACTACAGGCACCCCCCACCACACCCAGCTAACTTATTGTATTTTTTTGTTCACCATGTTGTCTAGGCTGGTATTGAACTCCTGACCTCAGGTGATGTGCCCACCTCGGCCTCCCAAAGTGCTAGGATTATAGGAGTGAGCCACCATGCCCGGTCTTCCCCCCATCTTTTTTTTTTTTTAATCAGACAGGGTCTTGGTCTTTTGCCCAGGTTGGAGTATAGTGGCATGATCTAGGCTCACTGCAGCCTTGACCTCCTGGGCTCAAGCACTTCTCTCACCTCAGTAGCCGGGACTACAGACTCAGAACACCATGCATAGCTTTTTATTTATTTATTTTAATTTTATAGAGATGAGGTCTCACCATGTTGCCCAGACTGGTCTCAAACTCCAGGGCTCAAGTGATCCTCCTATTTCAGTCTCCCAAAGTGCTGAGATTACAGGTGTGTGCCACCATGCCTAGCTTTTTAAATGAATTTTTTTATTTTTTGTAGAGATGGGGTTTCACCATGTTGCCCAGGCTGGTCTCAAACTCCTGGCCTCAAGTGATACTCCTGCCTCAGCCTCCCAAAGCATTGGGATTACAGGCGTGGGCCACTGCACCTAGGCCTTATTTTCTTTTTCTTTCTCTTTTTTTTTTTTTTTTTTTTGAGACGGTGTCTCAGTCTTGCTCAGGCTGGAGTGCGATGGCATGGTCTCAGCTCACTGCAACCTCTGCCTCCCTGGTTCAAGCCATGATCCTGCCTCAGCCTCCTGAGTAGCTAGGATTACAGGCTCCCACCACCACACCCTGCTAATCTTTGTATTTTTTTAGTAGAGACAGGGTTTCACCATGTTGGTCTGGCTGGTCTTGAACTCCTGATCTTGTGATCTGCCTGCCTCGGCCTCCCAAAGTGCTGGGACTACATGCTTGAGCCATGGCACCTGGCCCAGGCCTTATTTTCTTTTTAAAAATTAATTAGCCAGGCTGGGCTCGGTGGCTTATGCCTGTAATCTCAGCATTCTGTGATGCCAAGGCAGGTGGATCACCTGAGGTCAGGTGTTTGAGACCAGGCTGGCTAATATAGTAAAACCCCATTTCTTTTTTTTATTTGAGATGGAGTTTTGCTCTTGTTACCCAGGCTGGAGTGCAATGGCGCGATCTCGGCTCACCTCAGCCTCCGCCTCCTGAGTTCAAGCAATTCTCCTACCTCAGCCTCTCGAGTAGGTGGGCCCATGCACAGCTAATTTTTGTATTTTTAGTAGAGACGGGGTTTCACCTTGTTGACCAGGATGGTCTCGATCTCTTGACCTCGTGATCCACCTGCCTTGGCCTCCCAAAGTGCTGGGATTATAGGCGTGAGCCACCGCGCCCGGCCCATAAAACCCCATTTCTACTAAAAATACAAAAAATTAGCCAGACATGGTTGTGCATGCCTATAATCCCAGCTACTCTGGAGGTTGAGGTGGGAGAATTGCTTGAAACTGGGAAGCAAAGGTTGCAGTGAGCTGAGTTTGCTCCATTGCACTCCAGCTTGGGCAACAAGAGCAAAACTACATCTCAAAAAAAAAAAAAAAATTGACCAGGCGTGGTCACTCATGCCTATAATCCCAGCGCTTTGGGAGGCTGAGGCAGGTGAATCTCTTGAGGTCAGGAGTGTTAGACCAGTCTGGCCAACATGATGAAATCCCATCTCTACTAAAAATACAAAAATTAGCTGGGCATGGTGGCGGGTGCCCTTAATTCTAGCTACTCAGGAGACTGAGGCAGGAGAATCCCTTGAACCCAGGAGATGGAGGTTGCAGTGAGCCGAAATCATGTCACTGCACTCCAGCCTGGGCAACAGAGCGAGACTCTATCTCAAAAAATAATTAATTTATTTATATTGATATATAATAATTGTAAGCTTTATCTTATTTTCTAATTGATCTCTGATTGGCAGTGGATTGGACATCAGCATTTTTTCTTTTTCCTGAAAGGTGAATTTTTTTTTTTTTTTTTTTTTTTTTTTTGAGATGGAGTCTTACTCAGTCTCCAGGCTGGAGTGCAGTGGCATGATCTTGGCTTACTGCAACCTCCACCTTCTGGGTTCAAGCGATTTTTCTGCCTCAGCCTCCCAAGTAGCTGGGACTACAGGTATGGGCCACCATGCCCAGTTAACTTTTGCAATTTTAGTAAAGACAGGGTTTCACCATGTTGCCCAGGCTGGTCTCGCTTTCCTGACCTGGTGATCCACCTGCCTCAGTCTCCCAAAGTGCTGGGATTACAGGCCTGAGCCACTGTGCCTGGCCCAGATTTTTCTTTTAATTTCAGTTAAAATGGATAATGCAATTCTGTCAACTTCTGAGCCAGAAGGGGCTGATAGGAGAGAGGGAAAGCATGGCTTTGGATCCAGGCTCACCGCTTATTACTCCATGACCTCAGGTTACTTACCTCCTCTGAGCCTCAGTTGTGTCATCCTTAAACTGGGAATAATTCCTACCTTGCAGGCTTGTGAGGGCTGACTGACTCTGTACCTGAGCTTCTTAGAAAATGCTGTGCTGACAACAGTAATTATAATTGTTTTTCTGTAGCATCACCTGGTTTCAGGGAGCAGGAAGGAGCTTTGCATCAGGTTTGAACTGGGGTTGGTGACCTCAAGACACATTCCCCATCCCAGGCTTATCCTCTAAGAATGGGGCTGCGTCCTGCAAATGCCATGCCTTGCCTGAGACCTCACCAGGAGGCCTGTTTTGCCCTTGCTCTGCTGGTGGAGTGTGGTTCAGGAACGCTGAGCGTGGCTCTGGATGGAGGAAACTGCAACGTGGAATTTATTAATTAAGGTGGTTGCTCCTGAGGCCTGAGAGTCTCGGAGGTTGTTGCAGTTTAATTACTTAGAGTGGAGCGTGTGGAAATTCCCTCTAATACTCCCATTTTTGATGTTGCTAGAAGACCTGACGTGCTACCTTGTGTGGAACTCTAGCAGGAGCTGTGTGGCAGGCCTCTGCCCCCTGTCCCTCTTGCTGGCTCAGAGTGAATTTTTACCCATGTACTTGTATACTGGAGAGCAACAGGGCAGAGTGGTTAAGACCTTGGACAATGCGGGTTTCATCCTGCTCTGATATGGACCAGCTGGGTAATGACAGGTGAGTTCCGTCACCTCTGTGCCCCACGGCATGCTCAGTTGTAATGCCCTGTAGGGACGTGAGTGGTGAAGACTGAGTGATTCACTTACCTGAGAGTTGTGAGTGGTGCAAGATGCATAGTAAGCCAGAGTAGGTGTCAGCTACTCCTCTAAAGCAGTGCTCTCCACCTGGCGATTTCGTCCCCCACGGGACACACGGCAATGTCGGAAGACATATTTTATTGTCACAACTGGAGGGGGGCTGCTACTGACATCTAGTGTGTGGAGGCCCCGGATGCCACTCAGCTTCTACATGTGCAGGACAGCCCTCCAGCAAAAACTCAGCCAGTCTGAAGTGCCAGCGGCACCCTGCTGTGAAGCCTCTCCGGTATTCAGGGCAGCACAGGGCAGCCCATAGACTGTGGAAGCAGGTCTCCTCCCGGCTCCACCCCTTATCGTTCCTCTGAGCCAGTTGGGGACTGACGGGCAAGCTGGGAGAGAAGAGACGAGAAGCTGGGGGTATTAAAAGCCTTTGAATTCTTACTCCCATCCCCCATCCTGTAACAAAAACCATTTACTTACCTGGTCTGTATCATCTTCTTATCTTATTAGTAATAGTAATTAGTATGTATTGACTTGCTGTATACCAGGCACTGGGCCAAGTCCTTTCTTTTTTCTTTTTTTCTTTCTTTTTTTTTTTTTTTAGAGCTGGGGTCTTGCTCTGTCACCTAGGCTGGAGTGTAGTAGGCGCAGTCACTACTCACTGCAGCCTCGATCTCCCAGGCTCAAGTGATTCTCCCACCTCAGCCCCTGGCATAACTGGGACTACAGGTGCACACCACCACACCTGGCTAATTTTTGTATTTTTTGTAGAGACTCAATATGTGGCCCAGGCTTCAAGTGCTTTGTATATCTCATTTTCACAACCCGCCCTTGAGGTAGGTGCTGTTATCACCCCCTTTCTACAGAAAAGGAAACCAAGGCTCAGAGATGGAAAAGCCTCTCAAGTCTCAAATTCAACTCCTGATTGTTCCCCAAAACTGTTCCACTTGCTTCTCCCCATCTCAATTGATAGGAGTGCTGACCTTCAGCCACTTAGCCTGAAAACCCGGGATTCTCCACCATTGCCCCCACACCCCACAGTGCACTCCCTGGTGATCCTGTTGTCTGCCTACACCACGAGTCCCCAACTGGGCACCTCAAACCTTCACCCTCTGCCGCTGCACCCTCACCTGAGACACCAGCAGATCTGCCTGGATTCCTGCCACAACCTCTGCTCTGGTGCTGGGCCTGTCTCCATTCAGCAGTTAGGTGGTCCTACTGGACCCCCGGTCAGACCAGCTATTCCTGCGCTCCCAGCTCCTTGGTTGCCCTTGTGACATAGGCCCTGTCCCCTCCCCCTTGGGGATTAAGGCCTGGGCGTCCTCCCTCCTCCCTTGAACCATGGGGCCTACAGTGGTGCTCTCTTCCTCCCCAGACTCCCCTGCCCCAAGGGCTGCCACCGTCCCTGGAGAAAGCCTGGCTGGCTGCTGGCTGATCTCTCCCTCCCTGCTATGGGTTGGTGAGTGTGTCTGGAGCCATTCCCAGGAGAGGGCATCCAGTTATCTGAGCTTAGCTGGTCCTCCCCTCCAGCCCAGTCCCATCACCCCCACCCACTGCCCAGCAGGTGTTGGGACCCTGCCTCCCTGCTGTGCCTACAGGCCCAGCCACAGGCAATCTGCTGGCCCAGGTGCCCTCCCCCTTTCACCAGAGCCTTTTCTGTGCCTCTGCCTCGCTGTCCCCTTCCTCTGCTCCCTGTCCTCCTCCTCCTTCCCCATAGATTCCCTCCCTCCTGCCCACAGTATCTTCAGACTCCCCTCCCCCCAACCTTCTTCCTCCTTGACTGTTCTGGTGGTGACTTCCCCTAAGCCCCCTCCCCACACACACACCCCGTCAGGTCAGCCGACCCACCTGGAGGAGGCAAAGCTGAGACTAAGACTCACCTGGGACTGAGCACAGCTCTCAGGCAGAGCAAGTAAGGGTCAGGGTGCCCAGGTAAGATTTTGCCTCTCCCCTCCCCGTTTCGTACTGACAGACTTGACAACAGTGACAGCACTGGGTGAGTGCTGAATTTCAGGAGGACCCTTAGGAAGGAGGGGAGAGGTCTTCCGGCAGAGGAAGGAGGGCGGAAGCTGCTCATCCTCCCTGCTCTCCTTTCTGGCTTGCCATGTCACACACCAGGTGCTGGATCAGGCTAGCATGGGGTTATTACAGCCACTGAAGCAGCCCCTGTGCTGTTGAAGCATGTGGGAGGGGGGGACAGTCCCATGCTTAGTGAGGGCTATGATGGGGACAGGAGCCTGTGGGGCCTGAGTGGACAAGGCCCATGGGGTGGGGCAGGTGGACCTCTCCCCTGCTCTGCTCTACCCGCTTCTTAAAAAGCCCACCCGTTTCTACCTCTCTGGATCAGCTCTCACTGTTCTTCCTCCTGCTTTGCCTTGTACCTGGGCCTCATGAGGTCCTGCCTGTGGCCCACCTGTCCTCCCACACATCTCGCACAGGACTTCACATGAATCCACCCGGACTCTGGTCTTCCTGGGAGACTACTCTCCCCACGTCGTCTCCTGACCAGGGCCTGATGCCCCCACTTGGCAGGTTGGACTTCCTGCCACAGAGAGGCTCCTCCCAGCCCCTGACCTACCTTCCTGCAATGCCCCACTGCTGCCACCCAGGCCCCCACTGTTCCTGACTACTCTGGCTCTGTGTGCCTGCTGAAGGCAACCCCTGCCCTGTAGCCACACCTACCAGCTCCTCGTCCTCCTCCAGGCTTCAGTCACATGTCCCCAAGGTGCCTCACACTTACCCTTCACATTCTTTGTCTCGGTGTCAGATGCATTGACCTGGGTGACTTGTTTGGCATCTGTCTCCCCTGCTCACTGGAAGCCCCACGGCTGTTTTGCTCACCTGTATATTCAATGCCTGCCGGAGAATAGACGCTTAGTAATTGTTTGGTGAACCCCTGTCTCTTGTGCCTTCCTCTTTCTCTCTACCAGCAAACTCCTATTCATCCTTCAAGACCCAGTGACTTTTCCCCGGAGCCGTTGGCAGCCAGCCTCTCCCCTGCCTTTTTGCAGAGCTTACTACACCCCTTTGCTCTGCCACTTACTATGCTGGCTTAAGGCCCTGGGTCTTCTTTCCTCAGTGGCAGATGGTTGGCATAGTGTATGATACATGATTGGCACCCTAGGAATATTTGTCTTGACATAACATATCTTTTTAACGCATTATTACATATTATTTGTGTGGTTTTCTTTTGCCTTGTGTTGTGTGATTTCCTTAGCCACTCAGTCAACTCCTGGAAGACAGGTTCAGTGTCACGGCCCCAGTTCTGTACCTCATGTCCCCTAAGCCTGGATCAGGGCTCTGTGTACCTAGAAAAGTTTCAGTAAATCCTTCTTGAGTTCATTTAGTGTCTGCTTAAGGTTATGGAACTCTTGGCAGTTTGAGAAGCATCTTGACCTTCTTTTTCTCATTGTGGACCATCTGTATAATTTGTGGGGCTCACTCTAGGCATATGCTGGGCCTTTAATAATTTCCAAAGAAGCCCCCTTGTCTAGAAATCATTAAAAATTTCAAGGCTAGGGCCTGGTATGGTGGCTCATGCCTGTAATCCCAGCACTTTGGGAGGCTGAGGTGGGCGGATTACCTGAGGTCAGGAGTTTGAGACTAGCCTGGCCAACATAGTGAAACCCTGTCTCTACTAAAAATACAAAACTTAACTGGGCATGGTGGTGGGTGCCTATAAACCCAGCTACTCGGGAGGCTGAGGCAGGAGATCGCCTGAACGTGGGAGGCAGAGGTTGCAGTGAGCCGAGATCATACCATTGGATTCCAGCCTGGGCAGCAAGAGTGAAACACAGTCTCAAAAAAAAAAAAAAACTAAAAGGTTTTGCCAGATGCAGTGGCTCAGGCCTGTAATCCCAGCATTTTGAGAGGCTGAGGCACGCGGATCACCTGAGGTTAGGAGTTCAAGACCAGCCTGGCCAACATGGCAAAACCCTGTCTCTACTATACAAAAAAAATTGTTGGGCATGGTGGCTGGCACTAGTAATCCTAGCTACTCGGGAGTCTCAGCAGGAGAATCTCTTGAACCTGGGAGGTGGAGGTTGCAGTGAGCCAAGATTGCGCCACTGCACTCCAGCCTGGGTGATAGAGCGAGACTCTGTCTCAAAAAAAAAAAAATTTTTTTTTCAAAGCTGGGTGTAGTGGCTCATGCCTTTAATAGGAGGCTGAGGTGGGAGGATTATTTGAGCCCAGGAGTTCAGGACCACCCTGGGCAACATAATGAGAACCTGTCTACAAAAAAATATAAAAATTAGGTAGTCAGGTGTAGTGGCTCACTCCTGTAATCCCAGCTCTTTGGGAGGCTGAGCTGGGTGGATCACGAGGTCAAGAGATTGAGACCAGCCTTGCCAACATGGTGAAACCCCATCTCTACTAAAAATACAAAAATTAGCTGGGCATGGTGGTGCATGCCTATAGTCCCAGCTACTCTGGAGGCTGAGGCAGGAGAACACCTTGAACCTAGGAAGGGGAGATTGCAGTGAGCTGAGATTCACACCACTGCACTCCAGCCTGGCAACAGAGCAAGACTCCGTCTCTAATAAAAAAATTTTTAGACGGGTCTGTTGGTGCGTGCCTGTGGTTTAGCCACGTAGGAGGCTGAGGTGGGTGGACTGCTTGAGCCAGGGAGTTCAAGGCTGCAGTGAGCCATGATTGCACCACTGTACTCCAGCTGGGGCAACAGAGAAAGACCCTCTCTCTCAAAAGAAAAAAAAAATAATTTCAAGACAGAGCAGAACAGTAAACCAAGAATGGGGCCGTCCTAAATTCAGGCCCTGTGTGACTGTCCAGGCTGCAGGCCCATGAAGCCAGCCCCAGTCTCATGTGACTCCACTGAGGGAAGATGTGGTAGAGGTCACAATCTATCTCCTTTATACAGATGGTGAAATGAAGTGCATGGAAGAGCAGTCACTGGCCTCGGGTTGCACAGCCAATCAACAGAGCAGAACTGAAAACCGAAGGCAGTTCTTGGAGCTGTCTTAGGTGGGCCCTGGAGCCCAGGGACTTTGAGCCTCAGTTTCTTCCTCTGTAATCTGGGAGCATTGACCTGACTATAAAAATGACAAATGTAGTTAAATATTAAAAAGTCAGGAAACAATAGATGCTGGTGAGGCTTTGGAGAAATACGAACGCTTTTACATTGTTGGTAGCAGTGTAAATTAGTTCAACCATTGTGGGAGACACTGTGGCGATTCCTCAAGGATCTAGAACCAGAAATACCATTTGACCCAGCAATTCCATTACTGGATATTTACCCAAAGGATTGTAAATCATTCTTCTATAAAGACACACGCACACCTATGTTTGTTGCAGCACTATTTACAGTAGCAAAGACTTGGAACCAACCCAAATGCCCATCAATGGTAAACTGGATAAAGAAAATGTGACACACGTACACCATGGAATACTATGCAGCCATAAAAAAAATGAGATTGTATCCTTTGCAGGGACATGGATGAAGCTAGAAGTCATTATTCTCAGCAAAGTAACACAGGAACGGAAAACCAAACATCACATGTTCTCACTTATAAGTGGGAGTTGAACAATGAGAACACATGGACACAGGGAGGGGAACAGCACACACTGGGGCCTTTCATGGGGTTGGGAACAAGGGGAGGGAAAGCATTAAGACAAATACCTGCCAGGCATGGTGGCTCACGCCTGTAATCCTAGCACTTTGGGAGGCTTAGGTGGGTGGATCACCTGAGGTCAGGAGTTCAAGACCAACCTGGCCATCATGGTGAAACCCCTTCTTTAAAAAAAAAAAAAAAAAAGGAAAAAAAAAGACAAATACCTAATGCACAGGGGGCTTAAAACCTAGATGATGGGCTGATTGGTGCAGGTAACCACCATGGCAAATGTATACCTGTGTCACAAACCTGCACATTCTGCGCATGTATCCCGGAACTTAAAGTAAAAAAATAAAAATTGGTTAGCAAAAAATGAAATGACAATTAGAACAGTCCCTATCCTTTGACCCCTTCTCTTGAAGTCAGGAATACGTACTCCTCTGCTTCTTGGAAGGGTCTGAGCCCTGTAGACAGGAGTGATAATTGGCTATCGTGGCAGTAGAAGAAATTAAAGCCCTTCAGAGGTGGAGGAAGGCTCTCTTTTCATCTCTATTTGAAAGAATGTGGGGACTTCGTTGGAAAGTTCCCTAGGGTTCCTTGGTATTTTGGTGCTTTGATATCTAGAGGAATAAAAGAGCAATTAATTGCTACAAATGGCCTGTTCCCGTAGGGTTAGTCTGATGGTGGAGGGGGTGGTAGTGGTGGGTGACAGCTTTTCTATCCCAGGGCCATTCTGGTTAAAGGGACACACAGAACAAAGAGTCATGGGTCTACAGCAATGTCTGATTTTAGGGGAGGCTTTTGAAATCCCACTTTCTCTGGAAAACAGGTCTTCCTCAGCCCCTTGGGTCATGGAGCAGCGTTCTTTATAGAATTCGTTGAAGACAGTAGGTTCTGAGCTGTCACTGGTCCCACACCACCGTCAGAACCAGTTTCTCAAAATGTTGTCTGCCATCCTTTCCCCCGACAGGGATGACAGCTGAGAGCACTGTGGTAGTAGAAGACTGGGTAGTAAAAGTGGGTATAAAAGCACCCACTTTTTAGAGACGTGGTTATCTACCGCATAATATATAACCACAGGCCTGTGCCCTCACCATTCATTTGGATGGTTGGCATATGTCTTGGAGATTCGAGGCACTGAGTCTTGCACCCCAGCAGAGCAGGTGGCACAGCTGGAGCGCGTAGGCAAGGCTCCCACCGCCCCTCGAAACTTCCTGCTTCTCCTGTGTCTCCACCCCCTCGGCAGTCCATGCTCCTGTTCCATTAACCTGTGCAGGTGGCCTGAACGATGAGCTTGTATGTGGAAGGCAGAAGAAAAGAAGTCAGTGTTCTTGGATTCCTGCCAGAGGTGAACTGGGGGCGTGTAGACGTGGCCAGGTTGTAGGTCTGCGAACAAGCTGCCACTGTGCTTTTCATGTGTTTCTGGCATGTGTCTGTGTTAATTGACGTTTATGTACACAACTGCAGGTGTTCACCAAGAACACAGATACATATACATGCACTGAGCACAGAGGCTGTGGGGTGCTGAGCTACCTGTGTCTTGCTTGTTGTGTTAGATTTGGTAGGTGGGGAGTCCTCTCGTGCAGGTGTGGGACTTGGCCATCGGCTGTCCTGGAGTGATGCGTTCTAGTCCACAGTGTCTCTGAACACAGCATCTCAATTAGACTTGGTGACTAAGCCAAGGGAGCAGGGTGTGTGGTATTGAGCGGACTGACCTGCTTTAGCCGGAAATGCCAGGACAGCTGAGCTGCCGTCAGCACCTTATTTATCCCAGAGGTGCGGGCGCGGGTTTCCTGGGCTTGCCAGACACACAGGTATTTCTGGACCGAGGCAGAGCCTGGCTCCTCGAGCTTCCCACCAGCAGTTGTGCATCCTCAGCGTGGGGTGTGTGCTTCAGGCCCAGCCCCAGCAGCTGCGTGGGCCCTCCCAGCTCCTCCCATGACCCATGTTCTGTGTCTCCACAGGGCGGCACCTTCCTACTTCTCCCCGGTCACAGTCCTCCCCTCACAGTTGAGTACCTGTTTGCCTGAGGTTAATTTCCAGAAGCAGGTAAGGCCCCCAGGGGAAGGACTCTATAATGTGGTCATACGGTAGTGTCGGGTTGGGGGGTGAGGAGTGGTCTTGGATGCCAGGCTCCAGGGCTGATCATGAAGTTAGCTCAGCTGTTACCTTTCACCATGAGCCCTTATGATGCTCTTTTCTCCAGATGTGTTGGTTGTTCTGGGGAATGTTTCGGTGCTGCTGGTTTCTTTGAGGCTAAGACATGTACAGACTCTGGATATATTTCATATAAGCTCTAGGAACCATCAATTCTGTGGCATTGTATTTTTTTTGCAATTTAAACATCATGAAAATGTAAATTTTATGTTTTTAAGTGTATCAGAATCTATGGTAATGTGTTTTAAAATGGACAAAACAAAAGATGAATGCAGGGGCTGGAGGCAGCTCATGTGTCTGAAGGACCTGCCTTGCCTGGCCTCACTTGAGTATACTTGATATCTTCCTAGCAGGTGCAAGACCACCCTGGGTATAAGTGGATATTCTAACAGAGATAAATATGGATGTTCAACAGCATTAGCTTCTAGTTTAAAAATAAAAATGAGTGCAGGTGGCTGTGTTTGTATTCAGGGCCACTCGTGCCTGTCAAAGCGAGGCCAGCTTTCAAAGCTCTTTATCAGAATGGGTTGCATTTCCCAGACAGTGACACGTACAGAGAGCCACATCCGTCCAGCCTCCAACTGCCATGTGTAACTTTCAGCAGTCTTGTTCTCCAGGTCCCTCTTGCACTGCCTCCTAATTCTTCTAAAGTGAGATCAACTGCTTAAAAGCTGGAAACTACGTGGTGGTCAAAATTAGGTCCCTGCAAAGGCTGGGCAGGAGTGTGGCATCTGAGGGTACCTCTTACAGGTGCCCTTGGGTATCTCCCTGAGAATGTGGTGTGGCCTGTGAAGCCAAGGCCAGTTCTCCCGTTGTATGGACCTTTCACAGTGGTCGGGTGCCAATTCCTCACCATCCTTTCCTGGCCAGCTAGGCTTTCTTCAAAAGAGAGGTGGCTCTGAACCAACAGGAGAGAGCGGGAGAGAGAGAGAGAGAGAGAGAGAGAGAGAAACAGGATTGTGTCTCTGGGTCTAATTTGAAAGTACAACTGGAACTCTCGTTGTGAAGTTTATGAACAGTTTATGAACGGTATGACAGAGTGTATTTTCTAATTCCCTTTAGTCTGTTACAGTAGCAAATTGAAAATGTATATCCCAAAATTTAACAAAATTGCACTAGTTTTACCTGGTAAAAAAAAAAAAGGAATGACTTTTACCAATGTATGAACTCTTGTGAACAGAATGTAAGATGGAAATACTGAGCCTTTTGTCCAAAGTGGCATTATTGACTGCGGCTGTGATGCTACTGTAATGTAATAAATTATTCAATTGCTGCAAAAAAAAAAAAAAAATTTGCCCCAATCAGATGTCATTTTCTGGGATGACACTCACTTTTTGCAGAATGTGTGGTTGCCTACTGCATAAAATATAACCACAGACCTGTCACCTCAGAATTCATTTAAATAGTTAATACTTGCCTGTTGTTTCTTTTCTGTTTTGTTGTTTTTGAGACAAGAGTCTCACTCTGTTGCTCAGGCTGGAGCGAATGGCACAATCTTGGCTCACAGCAACTGACACCTCCTAAATTCAAGTGATTTTGCTGCCTCAGGCTCCCTGAGTAGCTGGGATTACAGGCACCCACCACCACACTGGGCTAATTTTTTGTATTTGTAGTAGAGACAGTGTTTCAGCATGTCGGCCAGGCTGGTCTCAAACTCCTAACCTCAGATGATCTGCCTGCCTCAGCCTCCCAAAGTGCTGGGATTATAGGCATGAGCCACTGTACCTGGCCTGTTTCTTTTCATTTTTCTTTTTTTTGGCTCACCTCTGACTTGGGCATAACAGAAATTTTCTTAGTAGGATTTTGAGTGGAAGTGCTGCCCCATTTTAGACACTGGAATGTTTATGGGGCTAGCCAAGAGACCATAATCGAGGACCATCATTACTTTTGGTTCTCACATTCAAGGACTGGATGAATAATTAATGTATCTAATTTAGTTACAGTTTTAGTTTATGTAATTTAAACATTTTAATGGGGACCAGTTTTTCATCCCTACGGGGGAAAATAAGATTTCTCAAATGAAGTGAATCCGATGCTTGTCAGAATTATGATAAAAATTTAATAGCACATTTGCTTGTATAGGCAACAAAGACATACTTTAATATACTTGTAGCACACCATGACTGAAATGTCTGTATTGTTTGGGTTGATTATGATTTATTCTCTCCAACTACGAGTTTGCTCCTCATTAACAACCTTGCTGCAGATTAGGAGAAAATTATATAAGCCAGTCATGGTGTTTCTGTTTGGGTTGAAATGGGAAGGGCAGGAACATGTGCTCCTGACCGCATTTCTGCTCCATATCCAGCCCTGAGTGTGACCTCTTGTTAGGCAGCAGGATGCAGTCAAGCTCGTACTAGGTCTGGAAGAATTCTTGATGACCAGACTTTTAGAAACGACAAATCAGGGGTCTTCGCTGAAGCGAACACTATCTCTTCCAGGGAAGTGAGTTGAAGCAGGAGTAGCCTGGCTCCAAAGACCCATGCAGGTGCCAGTGACACTGCAGGCCCACAGCTGGGCAGCTCAAGCCCCGGAAATCCCAGCGTTAGGCATTCCCAGGACAGCAAGGCTGCACTAGCCAGGAAGACAGGGCGGAACCTATCAGTGCGAGCTGTTCATAGAAGGCTTGATGGACAGGGCAGCATTCTGTAAAGCTGGGCCCATGGAGGCAGTCTGTGATGGAAGCGGTCTGTGATGCAGAACCGAAGCTCCTCTGGGAAGCCCCTACTGTGTACCCAGACCACCGGGTCCTGAGGGAATGCGGCAGCAAAAACCAGACATCCATCAATCCTTGCCAGGGCAGAGCTGGCTCTCTGAATGAATAAATAGATCTTGCCTGGGACCCGGGGCTGCAGTGTGGTTTGTGGTAATAGGATTGAATTAGGGAGAGCCAGAGCAGGGGTGATCTGCTTCCCACATTGTCTAAGGACTGGTTGACTTGAACTGGGTGGTCTGGAGCCCCGGGAGAGCTGGCTGGGGGTGGGAAGGAAGCAAAGCTGGTGCTTTTGTGTGTGTTGACACCTAGTGGCCAGTTCCTTGTATTTCATCCTGTCTCTCACCAAGAGAGAGCAAATGAAAACTAGCCAGATAGAATTGGAAGATTTTTACTCCTGGAAGCCATAACTCCCAGTTCAAAGAGTTTACGGAGCATTTCAGATGTTTGTTGGAGAACACAATAGCCCAATGCACACTACAAAGTGAGGGTCCTTTGGAAAAGCTAAATTTGGTTATGGGAGACTGGGTTAGGTACTTTGGTCTCTTAACACAATGACCTTTGGCCCTAGATGGATCTGGATATTGCCGACTGGGAGAAGCTTAGATACCACTGGCTGTCTCACTATTCCATTTAGCCAATCAGACAGTATTTATTAAGTGCCTGCCAAGTGCTAGGCTCCCGGAGGAACAGCAGAGGGGGCCCTGGCCTTGCAGTAGGCAGGGAGAGAGATAGTAAGCAAGTTCTCCACCAGGCACTTTCAGAGAATCAGGACAGGTGAGCATGGTGTCTCATGCCTGTTAATTCCAATATTTTGAGAGGCTGAGGCAGGAGGATTGCTTGAGGCTGCGAGTTCGAGACCAACCTGGCTGGGCAACATAGCAAGATGGCTATAAAAAAATGTTTAAAGTGGCAGAGTGATGTGGCATGCTTCTGTGGTCCCACCTACTTAGGAGGATGAGGCAGGAGGATTACTTTAGCCCAGGAGTTCAAGGCTGCAATAAGTTCTGATCACATCACTGTACTCCTGGGTACCAGAGCAACTGTCAAGGAAGGCTTCCCTAGGAGGATGTCTTGATGCCAAGACAAAGGATGGAAAGAACCCAGTTCCAGGCTGAGGGGACACCCAGTACAAAGGCAGCCAGCGGGGTAGAGCTTCTCAGCATGTTCCAGAATGGACAAGGGCCAGGAATGCAGAGCAAGGGGGAGAGGTAGGAGAGGCAGGCTGGAGAGGGAGGCAGGGCTGACGGCAGAGGCCTTGCAGGGTCCTGGCAAGGATTGCGAAATGAATTCTCAGGTAGGTTTAAGCAGTGATGTCATCTGTTTTGGGGAGGCTGAGGTGGGAGGATCACTTGATCCCAGGAGTTTGAGACCTGTCTGGACAACATAGCAAGTCTCTAAAAAAATTTTTAAAACATTAGCCAAGTGTGGTGATGTATACCTGTGGTCCTAGCTGCTCAGGAGGCTGAGTTGGGTGGATCACTGAAGCCCAGCAGGTTGAGGCTGCAGTGAGCCAAGATCGCGCCACTGCACTCCAGCCTGGGCGACAGAGGGAGACCCTGTCTCAAAAAACAAAAAACAAAAAACAAAAAAAACCCCATAAGATTATTCTGACTATTGTGTAGAGAAAAGGACAAGAAAGGAAGTAGGGGGATCATGAGGAGGTCACGTGGTAACTTAGATCCGGGTGGCCATCGGGGAAGAGGTGGAGCCTGCATCATCATCCAGACCCAGGGATGCAAGTCTCACCCCACAAGGGTGTGTGGAGTCTAGCCCCAGACCCCAGACCAGCAGTGCTGCATGTCTAGTGAAGTAGAAGGAAGTGAGAATAGGTCAGTGTAAGAAGTCATGCCCCAGGACAGAGCTTCCCTGCTCAGCTGCGCAGGAAGTTATGGCCTTTCCCGTGCTGGGGTGCACCCTGGGTCTGGGGAGTACTTGGGGGTCCCTCTCATCAGAGACCATTCCTGAGGCAGATTACTCCTCTTTCCCAGTTCCCAGTTGTCTCTTAGGCCCTTTTCTGAGCCCAGGAGGCAGTGGAAGGGGAGCAGGCATCAGAGTAAGAAAGTCTGGGCTGTAAGGGGTTAGCAGAAGTTGCTGGAAAGAGACCTGTGCTGCATCAAGCATGCAGCTGCTTATCAGTTTACTGTGCATACTTTTAGGGCAAGGGCCCCATTAGCTTATGAGGAATGAGCAGTTGACAGGTACCTACAGGAAGTTTGCTGCCCAGGCTCTGGCACATTGCTGAGGCTGCCCTCTGTACAGAGAGCCACCCTGCCTGGGAAAGCCTGCTGGTCCAGGGCTTGCTGGTCCTGGAGGGATGGATGGTGTGAGGAGTGTTCTTGGCCCACCAGCTTGGTTCCGTGGTTCTCCGAGCGTAGTTCCTTGGCACTAGGGCTGATAAGGCTCCACCCCAGCAGCTGCTGCGTTATTTCTGACTCATCCAGGAGTTACCAGTGTGTAACCCAAGCCCCTCCATACCCAGCTTCCTCTCCTCCAGCTCCTCCTGGAGGGAGGAGGCTCCGGACTTCTCTCCTGGGGACTTTCTGTAGATTAGGTCCCTGCTGCATGTGGACACGGTTGCTGGCCTTCCCAGCAGCCTGCAGGAGCCACCCTCTGCCAGGTGGGGTGGGTTTGTAAAGGTTGAGGTAGCACATCCTGCAGCCCTGGGCCGGAGTTTTTCCATTGAGCCCAGCCCAGGAGCCATAGCCCTGGCCTCTTAAACTTGTCGTGGGCTTTTGCTGAGGGAGCTTTCTCAGTGTTTGGGGGCTGGGCACTGATCTCACGGTTTCTTGAGCCAAAGGCCCCAACCAGCTGCCTCTGATCCCATCCCTTTTTTTGCCCCATGTGGAGGTTGCTTTTTCTGAAAACCTGGGACATTTGTGGCTTCATGCACCATGTGTCCTGTGGCTCGTAGCAGGAGCCTTGCTCTGGGGTGGCTGGCAGGTAGAAACAACCAGCAGTCTGGGTCATCTCAGTCTCCCTGGACCCAACAGCTCCATTCACAAAGGCAGCAGGCAGGCTGGTTCCTGCAGCACCCGCTGGAGAACAGAGCTGCTCAGTCCAGCTGGCTGGGACCGGCGTGGATGAGGGAGGAACCCAGCACCTCGCCACCTGCCCCATGCTCCCAGAAGAGAGACTGCAGGTGGAAAGGGTCTCCTGGGAGGAGTGAGGGTCATTAGCAGTGTCAGTATCCCAGTATGTCACATCCTGATTTCTTCCCCTTCCATGCTGCTACTTGTTCTGCAGGAGTCCCCAGAGCCGGGCAGGGGGATGAACCGCGAGGGAGCTCCCGGGAAGAGTCCGGAGGAGATGTACATTCAGCAGAAGGTCCGAGTGCTGCTTATGCTGCGGAAGATGGGATCAAACGTGAGTGCCTTCGAGGTGTCAGGCAGCGGCCCCCAGGGAGGGACCCTGCTGGGCTGTTGGAGGGCGGAGCCACTGCAGCTGCCTCCTGTGGAGCCATGGACTGAGCAGGGGCCCCTGGGCCTGTGGCTTGGCTCTAGGGCCGCTTCTGTCCCCCAGGCACAGACCCCAGCACATCGAGTTCTGGGGGCCCTGCTGGGTAGTCTGCCCACCCCTGTGTCAGGTTAGGACCAGGTTTGTGAGAGTCTCAAGGCCCTGATTTTCCTTTTCTCCCCCTCCCAACCCTGAAAGTCTTCTCTCCCAGGGGGCATCTGAGGGACAGCTTGGCAGGACAGGCGCTGCAGCAGGCATGCGGGTGCAGGGGTATTTCTCAAAAAGAGCAGAGGGACATGGAATCACCCGTCAGCCTTCCGGCCAGGGCCTGTGTCTTCCTCTGGCCCTGTACTAGACCAGACCCTAACTTCGGATTCAGTCTGAGTGGCAAGGCCTGTGGACCCCTGGACCAAGTTTAAGGAGGATGGGAGGGCAGTGTCCTGGCCCTGAAAGCAAAGGGGTCAAATCTCAGGAACAGAGGCCCGAGAAGCAAAGGAGGAGGCACCACCCAGGGACCAAGCAGGCCTAGGCAGTGCCTCTGGGGTGCAGGTGCTTTTTAGGGAACAGGTACATGCTGCCTGCCCCTCAGCACGGCTCTCTCACCATGCAGCTGACAGCCAGCGAGGAGGAGTTCCTGCGAACCTACGCGGGCGTGGTCAACAGCCAGCTCAGCCAGCTGCCTCCGCACTCCATTGACCAGGGTGAGTAGGTGGCAGAGGGGCTGGGGCAGTGGCATAAGTCCCAGGGACACCAACTTATGGTTCCTTTAGAAAGCCCTCCAGCCCTCTTTAATGGGTGATCC
Organism: Saguinus oedipus; assembly: GCA_031835075.1. NCBI lineage: Eukaryota > Metazoa > Chordata > Mammalia > Primates > Cebidae > Saguinus > Saguinus oedipus. Next base: position 47,660,644 of record CM063175.1, on the reverse strand, counting down.
ATGAGACCCAGGGCCCACTAGGAGGGGCTGCAGCTCCCTCCACCTGCAGAGCTGAGCCAGAGAGCCTCCAGAGCCTCCCAACTGACCCATTTCCTTCCCCAGGTGAGAGCCAAGGACTCTACAAGGCAAATGGCAGGATCCCTTTCTTAGGCCTGGAAGAGGCAGGAAATGGAGGTGTCTGGGGGCCCTCGTAACTGCAGAGACTGATTATTGCATTTCTTTAACCTTTGGCCTGACCTCTACCCACCCGGCACCCTGTCCAGGAGAAAGAAGCTACCCTTGTGTGCTAGGACAGTGCCATCACTGTTGTTCTGGGCACAGACCACATTATGGCTGGTACGGTCCTGGCTGTGGCCAGAAGGAATGCCCCAAACTCCTGATGTCTCCATGCGCCTGAGGGAGTTTTATCTTTTTTGAGTGACCTCAGCCAATCAGCATGGTAACAGGCAGATTTGAGTGTTTGTTGTATAGCAGGCACTGTGCTTAGTGCTTGATATATATCACTTCATGCTATTGTAGGTAGCTTCTATTTGTATTACTACTTCCACTTCATAAGCAAGGAAACCGGGATTTGGAAGCAGTAAGTTACTTGATCATGCAGCCAGATGGTTACTGGAGAGTCCTGGTATGCACACCTGAGGCTGAGGAGCTCTTTGCTGTCTGCCATCTTGCCCATAACCCACATGGCTAATGGACAGCTCTACGTCCCTTGGCCGCTTAGCAGGATTCTCCTTCTCTAGAAGGCTTATCATGACACTGAGGCCCCGTGTTCTGACCAGCATCTCCATAGAGTCCTTTCCTTTTATTCTGTTTTTATTTTTTTTTAATTTTAAAATTTTTCTTTTTTTGCTTACCCATTCACCTAATACACTTTAATATTCTGTTTATGCTTTGTTGGAATGATTGGCCATGAAATATTGTAACCTGTGGCATGTCCAGCAGGCTCCCGGAAGCAGAGTGCTGATGGCTGCGTTTGCTGTGTTTGAGGCTGGCATGTGGGGCCTGACCTAGATCACCAGCCAGTCCTTGTTCTCTGGATGTCTCAGGGCTCTGCCCTGGCACAGAGTCCCGTTCCCAAGTGCTGATGCTGGGTGTGACCTGGCTAGTGCACCCAACTCAGCAGAAACCTTCCAGGATTCGGCAGTGGCTCAGGCAGCTCCCTGGGACAGCAGCTCACCATGCACAGCCTGCCTGGGTGTGTCTGCCCAGGTGTGCCTCCTGGATCATGCAGCAGCCTGTTTTGTGTGGCGTCAGCTCCCACCCTGTGCTGGGATCTCTTGAGTGAGGTCTCTTCTCTTCCAAGGTTAATCTGGGTTTCTAGCATGGCACCCTTTACCCTGGCTTCTGACTCATATCAACCTGAAACCTTCAGGCTGTTGAGTCCCTGGGAACTCCCCTTTCTTCCCACTTAGTCTTGGTCACTGAGTTAACCTGAATTTGAGCTGGGATGGTAAGAAAGCCTCTAGTTGAAGACTTGGGAAAAAATCAAAATAAGAGACATCAAAATGTAGGACCATATGTCAATATAAAAAGCAGCAACAGGCCAGGTATGGTGGCTCACGCCTATAATTCCAGCACTTTAGGAGGCCAAGGCAGGTAGATCATCTGAGGGTCAGGAGTTTGAGACCAGCCTGGCCAAGATGACGAAACCCTGTCTCTACTAAAAATACAAAAATTAGCCAGGCATGGTGGTACGCACCTGTAGTCCCAGCTACTTGGGAGGCTGAGGCAGGAGAATCACTTGAACCTGGGAGGTGGAAGCTGTAGTAAGCTGAGATTGTACCTGGCGTTGTACTCTAGGCTGGGCAACATAGCAAGACTCCATCTCAGAAAAAACAAAACAAAAAACAAAAACCAGCAACAACACATGTACACACAAGTTGTATATGTGCATAGAAAAAAAAGCTGGTGGCTGGGTGAAGCAGCTCGCGCCTATAATCCCAACACTTTGAGAGGCCATGGTAAGAGGATCACTTGAGCCCAGGAGCCTAAGACCAACCTGGGGCAACATAGGGAGACCCTGTCTCTACAAAAAATACAAAAATTAGCTGGCTATGGTGGCATGTATCTGTAATTCTAGCTACTAGGGAGGCTGAGGTGGGAGGATCGCTTTGAGCCCAGGAGGCCAAGGCTGTAGTGAGCCATGATCGCACCATTGCACCCCAGCCTAGGCAACAGAGTGAGACCCTATATCATAAATTTAAAAAAAAGAAAAAAAAAAGACAAAGTAGTTGGAGGAATATATACCAGGCTGTCAAAAATTTTGTTAGGGCATGCTGGGCATGGTGACTCACCATGGTAATCCCAGCACTTTGGGAGGCCAAGGTGGGCAGATCACCTGAGGCCAGAAATTCGAGACCAGCCTGGCCAACATGGCGAAACCCCATCTCTACTAAAAATACAAAAATCAGCCTGGCGTGGTGGTGGGTGCGGTGCCTGTAGTTCCCACTACTTGAGAGACTAAGACAGTAGAATTGTTTGAACCCGGGAGGTCAAGGTTTCAGCGAGCCAAGATCGTGCTACTGCACTCCAGCTTGGGAGACAGAGCGAGACTCTATCTCCAAACAAAAAAATTTGTTAGGGGGTAGGACTATATACGGAACTTTCACTTTCCAAGTCACACATTCTTGTAAAACTTATATTTTAACATTGTACATTCATTTCTTTGTCATAGGGAAAGTTAAAATATATATATATTTTAGAAGAACTCTTTATTTGCCTAGCTGAACCCACAGTTGAGAATAAAAATGAGCTCTGCCAAGTTGCTGAGGAAGGTCACTGACCCCACTTAGCTGTTGACCTTGCCCTGAAACTGCTGAGGAGTAGGAGCAAGCTATCGGCTGTGACCAACTGTGTAGGCTGTGGAGTCCGGGTCCTCCTTGGTGGGTGGCATCCACAGTTACTTCTTTCTCTGGGGAGGAGGCTCCTGAAGCTGAAGCTGGAGCAAGGGAGGACCCTGGGAAATCATTGGGGAATAGGTGGCAGGAGTCATTCCCTGCTGCTGGGGCACCCTATGGACTGTCCCTACCTTGGTAAAGACACCTTTGACCTGACTGCTGAGGCCTGAGCTGTACAGGAGACCTGAGCTTCGGAAGGCTCTGAGAATTCTGTGGACTGGGAGTAGAGAGGGGAGGGGCCAGCCATGCGAGCTTCACGAGCATACTTATTTTCCTTGTGAGCCTAGGGACACCACAAACAAACACAACAACAATAACAACAGAACTGCAATCAGCCCAGTCCCCAGTGAGCTTACCCATGTGAGGGCAGGCCCCTGAATCTCTGCCTGTGCCTTGTGGCCAAATGGATCTCTGTTAAAATCTCACCTGCCCACCTTCTCCATTGGCAGAGCCGATCTCAGCTGATGCTGCAGGGTCCTGCTATTAGAGGCTCAGGCACTGCTCAGGTGGTGGAAGCGCTGGATTATTGTCTTCAGAGAACCCAGGGCAGGTGCATGGACTTCTGTGATCAACCCCAAAGCCCAGAGCTGTGGGTAATGGCTTGGCGTGCACTTCCTGCACACTAGGTGGTGCTGTCTCTCAGCAAATGCTTCAGGCTGCTTTAAGTGTTCCCTGAGCCAGAGAAGACTCCAGCTCCCCCAGGACTCCCCTAGCAGGGGGTCTGAGGTAGATCCTCCCATGGACAGCACCGGACGTTGGTCCTGAGGGTCTGGCTGAGTCTGACCTGGGGCACTGCTCCCTTCCTGAGGCCCAGAAAGGGGGCCTTGGGCATCCCTTTACCCCACCTCCCCCAATTCTTTCCTCAGTCACATTTGTCAGGTATCTGGGGGACCAGGCAGGTGCTAGAGGCCCTAGGGTGGGGGCCTCCCCTTAGGGGCTCACCAGGTAGTTCCAGCAGAGGCCCTAGTAGCCCCCCCACTACCAGTTCCCAGCCTGCCTAGCCTCTGCTGGGCTGAGACCACCAATGACAGCCTCCTCTCCCTCCCTTGCTCTTCATGTCACCCCTCACTGGTTGTTTCCTATTCCCTTTCCCTCAATCATGCTGGCGTCCTCCAGGATCACCCCCTCTCTTCTCTCTGTCCCACATACACTCCTGTGACTTCAACAGAGAGCACAGTCAGCTGACTGTTGACCAGTATCACCACAGTCACCCATGCCCAGCCAACCTGCATTTTCTGCCTGTGCTCTGCCCTGACCAATGCCCACCAAGTATGTAGCACCCAAGGACTCAGCCTTGACTCCTCTCTTCCCCAGGAACCTAGTCGGTTACTGAGTCTGCCCTGAGGCTCCTCAGACATGCTTCATTCTCTCCCTCTCCTTTTGAGTCCCTTCTTGCACTGGGCCCATATGCACTCTTGTTTCATTGCTGCAGCTTGCTCCTATCTGGCATCTCCTCTTGCCCCCTCAGGTCTACCCCCACAGCCGGAGAGAATTCTGGAGGCATAGAGTGACATCAGCGAGTCTCAGCTTTTTCTTTTGAGGAGTCTTGCTCTGTCACCCGTTCTGGAGTACAGTGGCATGATCTTGGCTCCCTGCAACCTCCACCTCCTCAGTTCAAGCAATTCTCCTGCTTAGCCTCCTGAGTAGCTGAGGTTACAGGCCTCTACCACCACAGCCAGATAATTTTGTATTTTTAGTAGAGACAGGGTTTCACCATGTTGCTCAGTCTGGACTCGAACTCCTGACCTCAGGTGATCCACCTACCTTGGCCTCCCAAAGTGCTGGGATTATAGATGTAAGCCACTGAGCTGGGCCTCTACCCAACTTAATGGCTTCCTGCTGCCTTGAGGACAAAATCCAGCCCCCTCAGCTTGGTGAGCAAGACCTGAGTTCACACCATAAAGGGCCACAGTGAATGGCCGTGTTCACACCTTTCTGCTTTACCTTGTTCTCCTGCCCCCTTTAGCCTGGGCCAGGCCCTCCTGTCACATGTGTGTGCACCTCGGCTGTGCTACTCCCATGCTGTCTCCTATTCCATCTATTGGCCAGACTCTGAGCTCCTTGAGCTTGAAACTGTGGCTTCTGTTTTCTTATTTGCAGAGGTGGGACCCACTAAGCCCCTAGTCATGCTTGGACAAATGAATGAGCTTGGTTCTGGTTCCCAAGGCGGGCTAAGCAGACCTAGCAGCCAGGAGGACTTGGCTTTGAACCAGAGAAAGTTAGTCTGGTTCACCCTGCTGGGAAGGGGCAGCTGCAGGAGTGGGGAGGGCTGGAGTGTCCTGAAGCAGGCCCTGTGCAGTGCTGAGTCTAGGCCTCTCATGGCCAGTGCTGCTCCCTCTAACCTGTAGTGATTGTTTTTCCCAGTTATAGAATTGTGCATAGGGCAAAGAGAGAGCAGAAAAGTTTAAAGGATTGACCCGTACTGTGTGGCTGTAATCACGCTTAGCCTTCATTAAGTTTCCTGTCATCCTTTTATAAACATGCATACATCTGTAGCACAGGCTGAGACCATAGCATTTTATTTTATTTATTTATTTATTTATTTATTTATTTATTTTTGAGACGGAGTTTCGCTCTTGTTACCCAGGCTGGAGTGCAATGGCGCGATCTCGGCTCACTGCAACCTCCGTCTCCTGGGTTCAGGCAATTCTCCTGCCTCAGCCTCCTGAGTAGCTGGGATTACAGGCATGCGCCACCGTGCCCAGCTAATTTTTTGTATCTTTAGTAGAGACGGGGTTTCACCATGTTGACCAGGATGGTCTCGATATCTTGACCTCGTGATCCACCCGCCTCGGCCTCCCAAAGTGCTGGGATTACAGGCTTGAGCCACCGCGCCCGGCCGACCATAGCATTTTAATATCCATTTTTAGCTTATGATAATTTTACTGTGCTCTTAAATAATTTCCAATAAAACATTTTATTTTTAATTTTTTTTGAGACAGAGTCTTGCTCTATTGCCCAGGCTGGATGGAGTGCAGCGGTGTGATCTTGGCTCACTGCAACCTACATCTCCCAGATTCAGGCAATTTTCCTGCCTCATCCTCCCAAGTAGCTGGGATTACAGGCACTTGCCACCATGCACAGCTAATTTTTGTATTTTTAGTAGAGATGGGTTTCACCATGTTGGCCACATTGGTCTCAAATTCCTGACCTCAAGTGATCTACCTGCCTCGGCCTCCCAAAGTGCTGGGATTACAGGTGTGAGCCACCGTGCCCAGGCCAGCCACATGCTTTTTTAAGCAGGACAGTGTTTACTTGAGGAACAGGTATGATTTGGGCAGTTAGCTATATCAGAAGGGGGCAAAAGAAATGGGGAGCACTTTCTGCTGCCTTTTTACCCTGGGCCCTCCATCTGTGAGTGCCTTCTAATGTGCTGGTTCCCTGAGAGCTCCGGGTCTCTTACTGCCTGAGGGCTGCACTGGAGTGGTGGCCAGCAAGTACAGTTCTAGGCCCCTGACGGCACTTTGCAGAGGCAACCCACGGCCAGTCACCCGCAGAACTGTCATCCTCCCACAGTGCCTCAGAATAGGCCCTTGTTGGGGTGTCACAGGGCTGAGAGGGACCCTGCCTGGACATGACTCATTTTGTCAAAGCTCCTTGTTTTTTCTCTGCCTGGGGGCCTCCTGGGGCCATGCCCTGTTCTGCTGCTGCCCTTCTTGCCTCTGGGAGCTGTGTGCTGGCACGGGGACTTCCAGGCCTGTTCCAGCCTCCACCTGATCACACACTTTCTCCAAGAGACTTTCCAGGGAAGGTTTCCCCAGCTGCGGCCAGCCAGGCCCTTTGGAAGCTGAGCTGCTGGTTCAGGGTCTGCTGCCAGTGAGCCTAAAATAGGTCACTTGGCCTGAGGGTACACTGGGAACCTTGTAAAAATATCTGTGGTCACGGGTAGATCAGCCGAAACCAGGCTGTGAGGAAACAGCCTCTCCTTTCATAGCATGGCACGAGGGAGGCAACTCTCTGCTCACCAATCCCCTTGACCCTCTAAGTGGCCCTGCCCTGTTGTAGCAGTGGTGGCATGATCTTCTCCATGGTACAGCTCAGTGTGGAAAGTTCTTCCTGGAATCCCCCACAACAGCCTTTGCACCTCTCTTCTTTCACTTCTTTCAAGAAGCCCCCTCTGACCCCTTCCAGAGTCAGCACATGACCTGGAGCTCCATGCCAATCTTATCACCTTACATCAGGAGCCCCTTGAGGCCAGGGTCTGTGCTGTGTTCACTGTCACACATGAGTCCCCTGCCCACCTCTGCTGCAGTGTAGGTGCCTGCTGGATGGATGCAGGGACTGTGCCTTCCGAGGCTGAGCTGCTCCAGCAGTTCCTCCCTGTGGGCAGCTGGCTGGGCCCCTCTTTTGCACCTCATGGTGCTGTGTGGATGATCTGCTGGGGTTTCTGGGTTCCCTCTCTCCCTGTGTGGAGCTTAGAGGCTTCTCCCAGAGGCTCTAGGTGATAACAGACTCTGCACTGAAATTACGGTCAGGCCCAGGGAGAATTCTAGTCTATGGGATGGGAAGCTAATCTTTTTTAACTTTAATCAACACTTACATGAGAATTACCTGTAACCTAATAACAAAATTGAACCAGAAATCACCTATATATTGAATTAAAGAGAAATCAGCCAGGAGGATTTGTTGTATAAGTTGTGTCATTGAAAAGGGGGAAAAAAATCCCAAGAAAAGCAAGGAATGTGCTGAAGTTCAAGGCCAGCTGCTTACTCAGCATCTGGCTGTGGCTCCAGGGAGGGTCGCTTTGACCCTATCACCCAGTGTCATGGGTTTTGTTGTTTAAAACTGAGAACAGATGCCCAAATGGCCTCAGAGAAGTCCTTGTGCAACTCTACACTTACCCCTCAAACCCCAGTAAGAGGTGGACCCTGTCACAGAGAGGGGCATTGAGTGCTGTTCAGTCCAGTGGCTGGACGGTTCCACTCACATCAGCCCATAGTTGCTGTATGTGCCACCACACAGCACTGCTTGTGAGCACCTGGACCAGCAGAGCAGATTGGCATGTTAACTAATGCAGAAAGAGCTTTGGGCTGAGGGAGGGGAGACCACCTAGGAAGCCACAGAGAAGAGGTGCTGTTTGCACAGGGCTTTAGAGAATGCATGGCGGCATACAGGTAGAGAAACTGGCGGGAAGGATACTACACAATTCTCTTCCAGAATGCTGCCCAGGAAGGGACCACAGGGGGAGCGGGGAGTCGGGGAGGTCAGGGGACAGTCTGCGGCATTAAGTTCTCAGAGCATGGGCTACATATTTGCACACCTCAATCACTGAGGGTACTTGCTAAAATGTAGACTCCAGGGCCCTGCCATGGCCCCAGAATGCTTGCTAAATGAGCCTGGGAATCATCATTTTAAGCAAGCTCCCAAGGTGATTCAATTCTGATCCCCACTAAAATTTGAGAATGTGCCAGGATGGGCCAGGCATGGTGGTACATGTCTGTAATGCCAGCACTTTGGGAGGGTGAGGCAGGAGATCACTTGAGTCCGGGAGTTTGACACCAGCCTGAGCAACATAGTGAAGCCCCATCTCTATTGAATGTGTATATATAAAAGAAAACAAGGGAAAAATAATAGAGTTTTAGGCAAAGACTTGGTCATCTCCATCCCTTCTTGGCAGTCAAAGCTCCCCGATCTATGAGAGCCTATGTTTTGGGGAACCAAGGAATTTGAATAAAGGGAATGAGTATCTCACCTGGGAAAACATACCACAAAAGTAGTGTATGTGTGTTAGGCTCAGCAGGGACAGGAGGGTGGGAATACGGCAAGACGAATTTGGAGGAGCACATCTGGGATTAGGACAGAGCAGAGATAATAGAGCCCCCAGCTGCGACCCTGCAGGATGTTTATGATGCTTTATGCTATGAATGTTATCCTGTGGCCAGTTAGATCAGGGATGGATTCATCACATTTTGCAGATGAGTAAACTGAGGCTAGATGTGCAGGGACTTCCCCCTGGGAAACACAGCTAGTCAGAGTCACACCCAGGCTGGGTATCAGCTGCAGGGTCTTGGTACTGGGGTACCACAAGGGGCCCCAAACCTAGGACGGCCTTTGGCTGCCTCCTGAGCTCTCGTTGACTGGTCCAGGAGGCCTGGTGTCTCTGCTGGGAGCTGGCTCAACGGCTTGGGGCACATCCACACAGCACTGGCTGATGCAGCGCCACCACCCAGCAGCCTCCTGTGCCCTTGGTGGTTGTCAGCCTGGAGCCCAGGAGGTGCCCCTGAGCCTGATGCTGCTTTGGCTGCTAAGACCTTTGTGGATCGGTGGCCACTATCCCCATAGCAACCCGGGTTTCCTGCTGTCTCTGGGTAAACACCATCCCCTGGGGACTTGGGGACATCAGAGCTGAGATGTATAGAACACCTGCTTAGGGCTGTTGAAAACAGCACATGCCACCAGCAAGTCTTGGTTTGTCCAGGAGGAGGCCTAGTCCAGGGTGGTACCTGAATTTTGTCTCCTTCAGAAATGTTTCCCTTTGGAGGAACATCTGGGTCCTATTTTTCCAGGTAGCCTTTCCCTAAAGCTGGTAGTTAAGCCACTTCAGTTTTGGATCGCCAGGTAGCAGATGCTAGTTGGTATTAATAGCAAGATTAATGAGCTCATGGAAAGAGGAAAAGGTACCTCAACCAAAAACCATACAGACAAAGAGTGGGCTCCAAAGTGTCCTGGACACTTGGGAGCATGTGGTTGTATTCCCTCTCCAGCCTGGTCTGCCAGGTGGCATTCCCTGGATAGTTGGGAAGCACTTAGCCAAAGTTAGCTCCCTGTGCTAATGGTGACTTACAAAGGGAATTCCCCCAGCAGCCATGGGAATTTGCAGACCCTGAAGATTTCAGGTTACATTTCTGAGTTTTCGGGACCCACTTATTTATCCTCTGTAGGAAGGAGTAAGACTTCTGAGGAGTTCAGGAGGCTGCCAGGTACCTGACCCCAGAATGTCTGACACTGTCCTGGGAAGTTCCGGCCAGTAAAGAAGTGGGGTGGTGAGAGTTTCAGTGGTCTTGCAGGATGGTGTGGCAGATGTTCCCTGTCCCCAGGGCACATGGTTGTGGGGAGCTGGGCCTGGAAGAATCTTGGTTCTTTTTTTTTTTTTTGGGAGATGGAATCTTGATCTGTTGCCCAGGCCAGAGTACAGTGGTGTGATCTTGGCTTACTGCAACCTCCACCTCCTGGGTTCAAGCGATTCTCCTGCCTCAGCTTCCCAAGTGGCTGGGACTACAGGCATGTGCCACCATACCCAGCTAATTTTTGTATTTTTGTTTTAGTAGAGACATGTTGGCCAGGCTGGTCTCGAACTCCTGACCTCAGGTGATCCATCCACCTTGTTGTCCCAAAGTGCTGGGATTACAGGCATGAGCCACCACGCCCAGCCTAGAATCCTGGTTCTGAATTGGGTGATGCAGGAGTGTCCATCTGTGACTGAAGTCCCCCTTTTCTCCAGGGCTGTGCCCTGTCTGGTCTGCGGAGCCTGCAGGGCCTGCAGCCTTTGGGAGTTTAGCCAAGCTTTTTGTATCCTCATCAACTTTGGAGGAAGGACTTGTACTTAGGTCTGTTTTCTTTCTCCCTGGCCACCTCTGAGCACCTGTGCTGAGTTGAAGACCCTGAATATTTCAGGTTACATTTCTGACTTTGCAGGATCCTGGATCTGGAGAAGTTCTCGGGGATAGGAGGTCAGCTTGTCCCTCCCACACCCAGGTGCTTTGGTGAAATGAAGGCAGGATCAAGCCCTCATCTTGGCTGTGAAAGCAGACCCCATCATGTTGGATAATCCAGGGAGGCAGCCTGGAGGGGGAAACAGGGTCCACTGATCAGGGTCGCAGGCCTTTGTCTGCTACATTTTACCCATGTGGCCTGGGATTGGCCTGTTTCCAAGTTTGCAAATTGGCAGCTAGTGCAGCACTAGGCTCCGCCAGGATCTCCCCAGCCAGGTCTGTGAAATGCCCTTGCTCTGTGGATTAGCTTTGGGGCTCTAGCATCTCCATGTTTCTCTTTTCTGTTCTTTGTCATCCACTATCGCTGACCCAGCCATAATCCTGCAGGGCCAATAGGAGCCTGCCCTGGCAGTTCAGGAAATGCATCGAGCTGCCCAGTGTTTTCAGGAAAGGACCTTTGAAAGACTTCAGCTTAAGAGTCTCAAATAGCTAGGTGATTCTCAGCAGACTTTGGGATTTGTCAGAGTCCCCCAGGAGGCTTTCTTCAAAAGTCTGAGTGAGCCAGGCCAGGCCTAGAGTGAGTGTTGGCGGGAGTGGAGCTGGGCTTCCAGTTTGCTGGTGGGAGTTCATCCTGAGCTCCCATTGTCTGCCTCCCGCCCCCGGCTAGGGGCCAGCTTCCCTTTTCTAAGCTCCTGCATATTTGTCATTTTTTTCTCCCCAGTCGTTCGACTGGGCTTCATCAAAGGGGCAAAGCTGGCATTGGTGTGGGATGGGAGGGCCTGCTGGATGCCCTGCACTGGTTCAGAAAGCTGCACCCTTGCCAGTGCCTTGTCCCTGGTTTCCAGGGCAGGTGAGCCAGGGGACTAGTGAGGTGTCTGGGAGTAGGCAGGGGTAGGAAGCCGGGCTTAGGGGAAATAGGAAGTGGGGACCAGGTTGGGGCAGGGGGCAGGGGGCAGGGGCAGGGGCGAGGACCAGGGCTCTTCCCATGTTGGCACTCTAGGTTCCATGTTGAATTGTCTCCAAGGTGTTCCTGGGCTGCTTTGGTGTTGTTTTTAAACCCTGGTTCTTAGTTCCTTTTTGATGGAACTCAGATGCCAGGAGGTCAGATGAGCCTTAGTACTCTGGGTGACTGGAGAGGTCTATGGTTTCCTTTCTCCTTCTAGGGTGAAGGCATGCCTCTGATTCACTGAGTTGCTTGTCCCTCTGAGTTTCAGCTTCCTCATCTATAAAGATTCACCCTGTGTCCCAGGTACTTGCCCAGATGCTGTGATTATGTCAGTGAACAAAACAAAGTCCCTGATCACATAGGATGTACATTGCAGTGGGGAAAGGAAGGTCAGATCAATATAGAGCTCTGTGGGTAGCACTGAGGGTGCTGAAGACCTCATTCACCTGAGGGATTGAGACATGAGGGCCATTTTAGAAGTTGTGTCCAGGGAGGGCCTCCATGAAGTGCAAAAACCATGAGGTAAACTTGGAGAAGAGCATCAAGGCAATGGAAGCAGCAGGTGCAAAGGCCCTGGGGTGCAAGGATTTGTGCTTGAAGGATAGCCGGGGCCCATGTAGCTGGCACAGTGAGTGGTGAGAGGTGTGTTGTGAAGGGAGGTGAAGAAGCAGTCAGAGACCAGTGTGTGTGGGTCCTCCAAGCCACAGTGAGGAGTTGGGCGTTGGCCTTGAGTATGATGAGCAGTCTTGTAGTAGGAGTTTCTGGAGGATTTAGAGCAAAGGCATGGTAGGAGCTGACTTAGGTTTCTAACAACTTCCCCTTGGCTGTTATGTGGAGAATGGACCACCAGAGGCCAGTGAGGGGAGGTCAAGGCAAGAGGGGATTCAGGAGTCCACCCCACATCAGGGTGGTGGTGGCAGAAGTGGTGATGTACTCAGTGTCTGTCTTACAAGTAGAGTCAATGGGATTTGCTGATGCATCATGTGTGGAGTATATGTGTGACAAAGGAATTGGGAAGACCCCAGGACTTCTGGCCTGAGCAACAGGAGGATGGAGGTGACGTCAGGTGAGATGGGAAAGACTGTGGAGCAAGCTTGGCAGCTGCACCACCTGACATTCCAACCAGCAACAGATGAGGGTTCCAGTGCTCCACAACCTGGCCAACACGTGTTCTCCTCTGTCCTTTGTATTCTAGTAGATGTGAAATGGTTATCATTATGGTTTTGTGGTGGTGGTGGTGGTGGTGTTTTGGTTCCCAAGTTTTATTCAAGAACACATACAAAATATTCCAGATAAATGAAATTTAATCTTTGTCTTCCTCCTCCTCTTTGTCCTGGTTAATCTGGAAGTAACGTTATCCGTAACTCTCTTTGCTGTTAGCAACTATGTGCAACCAATCATGTAGATGGTTCTTCAAATATTTTTTGGTGAGCTATTTCAAATACCTTTTGGAGAAAGACACCTCAGACGTCACGGTTATCTTGCTCTTGCTCCTTTCGTTGGTCACCACCCCTCCACCAGGGTTCCCAGCTTTTCCGTTCAGTTTGATCCCTTCTTGCAGAAACTACTCAAAATTGGCAGCATCCATGATTCCATCTTCTACAGGGTGGGTGCAATCAAGAGGGAACTTCGGAACCTGCTTCTTTTTCTTTTTTTGCCCCTCTTCACACCACAGGCTTTTTCACAGGAGCCATGGCAGCAGCAGAGACAGAAAGGGAGGTGAGCAAACTACGCAGACGCAAAGAGTGTTGTTGTTGTTGTTGTTGTTGTTGTTGAGACGGAGTCTTGCTCTGTCGCCAGGCTGGAGTGCAAAGGCGCAATCTCGGGTCACTGCAACCTCCGCCTCCTGGATTCAAGCAATTCTTCCACCTCAGCCTCTCGAGTAGCTGGGACCACAGGCACATGCCACCATGCCCGGCTATTTTTTGTATTTTTAGTAGAGACAGGGTTTCACCATGTTGGCCAGGATGGTCTTGATCTCTTGACCTCGTGATCCGCCTCGGCCTCCCAAAGTGCTGGGATTACAGGCATGAGCCACCGCGCCCGGCCAGTTGTTGTTTTGAGACAGAGTCTCGCTCTGTCACCAAGGCTGGAGTGCAGTGGCATAATCTCAGCTCACTGCAACCTCTGCCTCCCGGGTTCAAGTGATTTTCCTGCCTCAGCCTCCTCAGTAGCTGGGATTACAGGAGTGCACCACCACACCTGACTACTTGTTGTATTTTTAGTAGAGATGGGGTTTCACCATGTTGGGTAGGCTGGTGTCAACCTCTTGACCTCAGGTGATCTACCCACCTCAGCCTCTGAAAGCCCAAAGTGCAGGGATTACAGGCATGAGCCACTGTGCCTGGCGCTTTTTTTTTGACAGAGTCTCACGCTGTCACCAGGCTGGAGTGCAGTGGCTTGATCTTGGCTCACTGTGACCTCCACCTCCCAGGTTCAGGTGATTCTTCTGTCTCAGCCTCCCGAGTAGCTGAGTCTACAGCCACGCACCACAATGCCCAGCTGATTTTTCTATTTTTAGTAGAGACGGGGTTTCAGCATGTTGGCCAGGATGGTCTCAGTCTCTTGACCTCGTGATCCACCCATCTTGGCCTCTGAAAGTGCTGGTATTACAGGCGTGAGCCACCTCGCCTGGCCTTTTTGTTTGTTTTTGAGACAGAGTCTTGCTCTGTTGCCCAGGTTGGAATTGGAGTATAGTGGCTTGATCACAGCTCACTGCAACCCCCACCTCCTGGGTTCAAGCAGTTCTGTGTCTGCCTCCCGAGTACCTGGTATTACACCATGCCCAGCTAATTTTTGTATTGTTAGTTGAGATGGGGTTTCATGATATTGGCCAGGCTGGTCTCAAACTCCTGACCTCAGGGGATTCACCCACTTTGGCCTCACAATTGCTGGGATTATAGGCGTGAGCCACTGCACCCGGCCTTGTTTTTTGTGTTGAGACGGAGTCTCACTCTGATGCCCAGATTAGAGTACAGTGATGCGATCTCGGCTCACTGCAACCTTCACCTTCTGGGTTCAAGCAATTCTCCTGCCTCAGCCTCCTGAGTAGCTGGGACTACAGGAGTACTCCATCACGCCCAGCTAATTTTTATATTTTTAGTAGAGATTGGGTTTTGCCATGTTGACCAAGCTGATCTCGAACTCCTCCTGGCCTCAGGTAATCTGTCTATCTCAGCCTCCCAAAGGGCTGGGATTACAGGTGTGAGCCACCGTGCCTGTCCTCCTTGTGATTTTGATTTGCATTTCCATAATGACAAGATGATGTCGAGTATCTTTTCATGTGCTTATAGGGCATTTGTATATCTTCTTTGGAGAAATGTCTGTTCAAGTTCTTTGCCCATTTTTAAAAATTGGGTTTTTCAACATTTTATTATTGAGTTTTAAGAGTTCTTTATGGACTGGTCATGGTGGCTCACGCCTATAACCCCAGAACTTTGGGAAGCTGAGGTGAGTGGATCACCTGAGGTCAGGAGTTTGAGACCAGTCTGGCCAACATGGTGAAACCCCGTCTCTACTAAAGATACAAAAATCAGTGGTGGTGGCCACCTGTAATCCCAGCTACTCTGGAGGCTGAGGCAGGAGAATCGTTGAACTTGGGAGGCAGAGGTTGCGGTGAGCTGCGATCACGCCAGTGCACTCCAGCCTGGGCAACAGAGTGAGACTCCATCTCAAAAAAAAAAAAAAGCAAAAGAGAAATCATTTCCTAACCCAAGGTCATGAAAATTTGTATCTATATTTCCTTTTGAGATTTCTATAACTTTATCTCTTGTATTTAGATCATTTATCCATTTCAAGTTAATTTTTGTAAATGCTGCAAGGTTGGCCTCCAATTCCATCCTGTGCATGTGAATATACAGTTGTCTCCACACTCATTTGTTCAGTTCTTCCCCACTTAATTGTCTTGGCACCCTTGTCAAAAATCAACTGGCCAGCCAGGAGCAGGGGCTCACACCTGTAATCCCAGTATTTTGGGAGGCCGAGGCAGGTGGATCACCTGAGGTCAGGAGTTCAAGACCAGGCTGGCCAACATGGCGAAACCCCATCTCTACAAAAAATATATTAAAAAAGAAAAAAATTAGCTGGGTGTAATGGCACGTCCCTGTAATCCCAGCTACTTGGCAGACTGAAGCAGGAGAATTGCTTGAACATGGGAGGTAGAGGTTGCAGTGAGCCGAGATTGCACCATTGCACTTCAGCCTGGATGATGGAGACTTTGTCTCAAAAAAAAATAATAATTAAATTAACTGTCCGTAAGTTGGAAGTTTTATTTCTGAACTCTCATTTCTGTTCTACTGATCTATATGTCTGTCCTTATGCCAGTAGCGCCCAGTCTTGTTTACTTTGCCTTTGTAGTAAGTTTTCAAATCGGGAAGTGTGAATCCAACTTTGTTCTTCTTTTTCAAGGTGGTGTTGGGTATTCTGGGTCCCTTGCCTTTCCATATGAATGTTTGAATCAACTTGTCAATTTCTACAAAAAAAAGGCAATTTTTACAAACTCCCCAAGAAAGGGATTTTTGATAGGGATCATGTGTTGCATTTTGTTGAGTAACATTTTGTACTGTTCAAAGCACAAAATTTTCATTTTGTTAAATTTGTTACTAAGTGTTTTATTATTATTAATGCAATTATAAGTGGAATCATTTTCTTAATTTTACTTTCAGATTATTCATTGCTAATGTATAAAAATACAATTGATTTTTGTATATTGACCTTGTATCCTGTACCTTTAACTTGTTTATGAGTCCTAATAGTTTTTCCATGGGCCAGGTGCAGTGGCTTATGCCTATAATCCCAGCACTTTGAGAGGCCAAGGTGGGCAGATCACTTGAGCTCAGGAGCTCAAGGCCAGCCTGGGTAACATGGCAAAACCCCATCTCTACAATAAATAAAAAAATTAGTCAGATATGGTGGCATATGCCTATAGTCTCAGCCACTCAGGAGGTTGAGGTGGGGGGATTGCTTGATCCTGGAAGGGGAGGTTGCCGTGAGCCAAGATTGTGCCACTGCACTCCAGCCTGGGTGACAGAGTGAGACCCTGTCAAAAAATAAAAGAAGTTTTTTAGTGGATTCCTTATGATTTTCTACATACAAGATTGTGTCATCTACAAATAGAAATAGTTTTACTTCTTCCTTTCCAATCTGGATGACTTTTCTTTTTTTTTCTTAACTACCCTGGAATGAACCTTCAAGATAATACTGAATAAAAAAGTAGACATCCTTTTCTTTCTTTCTTTCTTTCTTTTTTTTTGAGATGGAATCTTACTCAGCCACCCAGTAGCTGGGATTACAGGCACCCACCATCATGCTCAGCTATTTTTTGTATTTTAGTAGAGACGGGGTTTCACCACATTGGCCAGACTGGTCTTGAACTCCTGACCTCAGGTGATCCACCCACCTCGGCTTCCCAAAGTGCTGGGATTACAGGCGTGAGCCACTGAGCCCGGCTGACATCCTTTTGTTATTCATAATCTTGGTAGGGAGAGCTTTCACTACTAAATACGATAAAAGCTGTGGGATTTTCATAGATGGCCTTTATCAGATTGAAGATGTTCTCTTCTATTCTAGTTCATTGAGTGGTTTTATTATGTTGAATTTTGTCAGCTGCTTTTCCTGTATGGTTTTTGTCATTTATTCTGTTGACTTTTACAAGTCATTTTCAGATGTTAAATTAACCTTGCATTCCTAGGATAAATCTCACCTGGTCAGAGTATAGAATCCTTTTTACATGTTGTTGTATTCAGTTTGGTAGTATTTTAGAGAGCATGTTTGCATCTATATTCATATGAGATACTCATCTGTAGTTATCTTTTCTCATTATACTGTCATCCGGTTTTGGCTATCCTTATCTTTTAATGTGTTAAGTGTTTGGAACAGGAAAAACAGATTAACCTCTCCTCTCCTTTGCTCACCTATATCTGGTGGGAAGGGACAAATAGAAGCTCTGAGCTCAAGTTCAGACAGTGTCAGCATAGGTGCCAAGGGGGAAGACAGAGCCTCATCTGTAAAACAGGATAGGAAACCCAGCTGGCAGCCTGGAGGCAGTGGGCTGGCCTACTGCCTTCTTTGCAGTGCATCCAGGACAGCGAGAGTACCTGAGGGAGCTGCCATATGCTGGCTGTCAGAGTAGAGACTGCAGGACTCAACCTCTGAGGTCCCTCCTGGCTCCAAAACTCCTGCTCTGAGGGATTGAATCAAGATCACAATGTAATAGCTCACCCTCCCTATTCAGTAACTGGCCCAAACTTAACAGAGAAGTGGAAAAGGGGAACCAGTTTCCTTGGCCAGGGGCCTGTCAGGTTCATGGCCAGACCTCACTGAATGACAAGTACCTGGCCAACCAGTGAAAGGACAGGTCAGAGAATGCTCTGGAAGAACTGACAGCCTGCCTTCTTTTTGGTCCCAAAGAAAAGCAGATCCTTGTGGTAAAGCCTGGAAAATGTCCGTAAGGAGCGGAAGAGAGCACAGACAGGCTGCAGCTCCACAGGCCTTTTCCTTTCTGCAGGGCTCCAGCAGCACAGTGGGAGGCTCTATAAATGCCACCAGGGAAGGGGGTGGCAGCTGGCAATGTGGGAAGGGTAGGGCTCTTGCAAATCCTTTGCTTCAAGTGTCTTGTTAAGTAGCCATCAGAGTCCCTGTGTGACCTGAAGAAGGTTACTTCCTTCCCACCCTCAGAGCACAGGACAGGCACACACACTTGACAGGCTGTGGAGTCAGGAGTCCTGGTCCCCAGGTTTGGGCTCCTCTGAGGAACCAATGGCCCATTCCCACTGTAGATGTACCATTCCCTCCTGGGGCAGTCCGTGCTATTTTTGTGCCTGCAGCTCACTACAGAGGCCCAAGGTCCCTGAGCGAAAGCCTACAAGGCAGGCAGGGAGAGGAGCGAGTGGGTTGCCACCATCACTGCCACTAAGGTATCTTCTGCTGACAACTCCCCTTTCACAGCCTCCTGCCAGCCCCCTTCTGATTAGCCAGTGAGCTGGGCAAGCAGCACTCAGGAAAATCGGCATCTGTTAGGTAACCAGCTCAGCTGCCATGCAGGGGATGATGTAATCTTGGATTCTGTGGTTGCTAGGAAAATTCTGCCTGCAGTGATATTGCGTGGTCCTAGGGCTCAGGCGAGAACAGAATGTTCCCAAGAAGACAGGGGAAGGATTCTTAGGGCTTCCCAAGCAAGGGAGCCCCATCCCAGGAAGCCGGATAACTTGCGCCCCTTTCTAGATGCTATTTCCCTTCTCAGGAATGGAGGTTGTGCTGGTAAATCCAGAACCCCATGAAATCGGGCTGGTGGTGGGAGGTGACAAGGCTCATTTCCTTAGCAGCACCTGGATGCTCCAGTGCCTAGTGGAAGGTGTGTCTTGTGCATTGCATCCTTGTAGTTGGGCCCTCTGGCCCTCCCAATGGCTGGGTGCATCCACCCTCTCTTGGTAGAGCAGTTGGAAGGAGGTCAGCATGTGCCCACTGAGAGGGAGACCCCCTGTGGTGTGGGCAGCTGGCTCACACTGCCGACTCCATTTCACATGCCAGGAGCCTTGCTTCACACCCCCCACACTGGCCCACCCTCAGGTGGCCTTTCCTGTCTCTGCTGTTCCGATCCACCCCCTCACGGAGAGAATGCCTGCAGTAGCACAGACAAGCTGTCAGAAAGACCACGGGCAGCCAGACTAGTACGTTTGGGACAAAGTGAAGAACTGCCCTTTTACAAAGGAGGTAAGAGCAGCAGGACAGGGTTAAGGAGTCAGGGTGGGGCCCTGCAGGTCACCTGCTGCCCCCCAGGCGCATGCTAGCCATGTCAGCCCCTTCCTCCCTAAGCAGCTGTGGGCGTGAGTGGCAAGTTGGCATTTCCAGCTTTTCCCTCCTCCCCACTGCCTATCCTTGTCACTCATCAGAGCCTGTCCTTTGGAAAACAAGACAAAGGGAGTAATTTCACAAGTGCCTGGGTCAGAATCTCAAATTCAGGATTAAGAAAAAGAAGGATTGCCAGGTGCGGTGGCACGTGCCTGTAGTCCCAGCTACTTGGGAGGCTGAGGTGGGAGGATCGCTTGAATCCAGGAGTTCTGGGATGTAGCGCACCGCACTATGCCGATCAGATATCCGCACTAAGTTTGGCATCAATATGGTGACCTCCCGAGAGCAGGGGACCACCGGGTTGCCTAAGGAGGGGTGAACCGGCCCAGGTCAGAAACAGAGCAGGTCAAAACTCCCCTGCTGATCTCTAGTGGGATCATGCCTATAAATAGCCACTGCACTCCAACCTGGGCAACATATCGAAACCCCGTCTCTGGAAAAAAAAAATACGGGGCCCAAAGTGGCTCCGGCCGGATGTCGTGGCGCTTGCGAAGGCAAGGCCAAGAGTTCAAGGCCAACCAACCTCAGCAACCTTACAAGCTCTGAATGATTGGCAAAAAAAAAAAAAAAAATACATACCTACATGTATTTTTCCAGAGAAAAAGAAGGATTGTGAGCATATCTGTCTCAGTCAGAGCCTGGGAGACAGCAGGCTGGACCTGGGCCAGGCCATGCTCCATGGAAGAGGTGTTGGGTTTGGGTGAAGGAAAAGCTGCTGCAAAGAGGAATGGCTTTTCAAACCACAGTGAGCAGACCCTCCAAAGGCATCAAGACATGAGTCCTGAAAAGAAAGAGGGAGGTTCCCCAAGGGCCATCCCTGCCCTGGCTTTGGTAACTCTGGAGTAAGGGATGTGAGCAGAGCTGAGTCCTGCTCCAGGTCACCTGGGGCCTTGTCATGGCTCGGCTGCCAGCTATGTAGCCTTGAACAAGCCTCTGAACCTCACCCTGGTAGACCTGCCTTATAGCCCTACAGCAGGGTTGCAGGCCTTGTCCCCAGCCAGGCTGCAGGAAAGACCAGAGGGGAGGAAGACTTCAGACTTCCTCAGAAGCTCTTTGTCCACAGAAAGTGCCACGACCCTCGTGGGTGGGGTCTCCAGCTTGGCCACAGCCTCCTTGTTTGTCCTGCCAATGCTGGAAGTCGCATCAGCGATCCTTGTTCCCTTATCTGCAGGTGCAGAGGACGTGGTGATGGCGTTTTCCAGGTCGGAGACAGAAGACCGGAGGCAGTAGCTGCAAAACACCCTGGATGCCGTTGAGGGCAAAGAGATTTGTGTGGCTTCTGGGCCAGCTGAGTGGCAGCAGACCCCCTTGCCCCACCTCTCCCTTCCCCTACCCAACCCTGCCCTTCCCCACCCCACCTCACAGCTGCTCAGTGGGGCTGGCATCAAGGGAGACACCAGTGGTGCGTTTATGATTGGCTTAAAGGGTTGGACTTGTGATTGGCTGCAGGAAGAAAACCTTTTTATTTTTAAATCTTGACCAACAGAAACCTTTTATTTTTATTTCTGACTCTTATTTAAAAAAAAATTTGCGCCTCGGTATCTGGCTTCCCTGGAAGCTCTCCGAGCTCTGGTGCTTTAGTTAGGTCATTTTTTAGAAATGTGAAGAGGTCTGATTGGCTGCTTACACTGGAAGGGACTGTGATTGGCTGGTTAATGGGGAACCGGTTTTTTTTCTTTGATTGGCTGCAGGTGTTCTGCTGATAGCATCAGCTTCCCTATCTTGAATGGAGAAAACAGGGTTTGGCACATTAGTCGTTATATTTGACTTGAAAAAAAAGAAACCAAGTGCGCTTTGCAATATTTATTACACAAAGAACTTGCTGCTGCCTTCACATTTGGGGTTCGTGTTTGAGTTTGACTGGCTTTCGGTGTGTGTGTTTGGTTTCCCATTGGTTCACCCGTGACTCCTGTTGCCATGGATTCATCCCCATCTGCTGCTGGCTCTGGGCCTGAGGGTCCACCTGTAGAGTACATTTACTTTAACGAGTGCACCTGCCTCTACCAGCAAGGGGACCCCTAGGACCCTAAGCAGGGTCCACAGCTGGAAAGCTGGGCCCCCAAGGAGTTTTGCACCATCTTGAATGAGCAGCCCAGGGCCTAGAGGTAAATGTTAGGTGGGATTTATGTGCATTGCCTGCATGAGCTGGCAAGCAGCCACCGTCTCTTGGTGAGAAAGGGATTGCCGAGGCACCATCCAGGCCCCCAGCTAGGACGGGCCCAGCAGACGCACACTGCCCAGCTCCGTCCTCTTGGCCAGCCTTCTGTGTATCCACTTCCTGAGGCCTCATTTTGGGGGTCCTTTTGGAAGGGGAAGAGCTGTTCCCAGTGTGAGACCCCAAAAGACTGAAGGTCATCTAGCGGAAATCTCTACTTGGGATCCCAGAACCCACATAAAAGCCCCAACTTGGCTCACAAGGCCCAGGAGACTTCCAGCTCCAAACACCAACCCCAACCTACCCCAGCCGGGCTCCCACCTCTCTGCTGCCAGCGCAGTGGGTCCCGCCAGCACTGGAGTTCTCTCATCCGAGGCCTGTTCCCTCCACCATCCACTGCCTTCAGAAGGATTGCTCTCCATGGAAGGGACAGTGTCGTTTGTTTATGAAGTGCTACTGGGATGGCTGGCTGGGCCTTCACCAAGCAAGTCCCTTCAGACTGGCCCTTCAGCCAAACTCAAGCCCAGAATTGCAGTTCAGAATGGCATTCCTGGAGGTGGGGTGGGGGTGCAGGTCTAGTGTTCCTGCAGGAACCCTAAGTCTTCCCACTTGCCACTTCTCCCTGGGAGGGAAGTGGGTCTCCTATCTCCCTGGAGTACTCGCACATATGGGATCTGGGGAGAGGAGCTGGAGAAAGATGCAGTCCTCAGGAAAGGGCCTCTACCCTTCCCCTACACTGGTAGATAGCTGAGGCCCCTAGGTGCCCAGAGCCAGGGAGACCCTCTCAGAGCCAAATCTTTCCCTTTTTCAGGGCTTGGGGCTCAGGCCATAGGGGCTCCTGGGTATCATGAAGTGCACATGAGCCAATTGACCAAGCCCTGGAGAGCCCCATGGTCAGTGGGTGGTTCACAGTGTGCTCTGGCACCATCAGCCTGTTCGAGAAGGAGGATTCGAGCGTCAGACTATGACCCTGTGTCCTCCTGTGCACTCACCCCTAGCCCTGGTTAGCTGACAGCCTCTGATCCCCAGGGAACAAGGACAGTGGAGAACACAGCTGCAGCTGAGAGCATCTTCTCAGGAGGGTAGCGCATGTGTGTGTGTGCTGTGTGAGCAAGCACATACCCATGTGCACACTCACATACATGCACACATACGTACTCTCCCAGCTCAGTGGCCTGGAGGTCTGGCTGAGCCCCTGGGGAAAGGTGAGTTACTTCGTCTCCCTCCTCCGGGTCATAGTGCCTGGAATCAGGTGTCGAGGCCATGTTGCTGGCTGCCCCCTCTTTGTACCTGTAGCTCCTGTAAAGGGCCTGCACCCAGTGGATATCTGGTTGACTATGTGGTCTTGGCCCGAGCCTATCCTTGTCACGATCACAGGCCTTGCTCTTGTAACAATAACGACCCCGGCCTGTCTCATCTTCTGAAGAGGAAAAGTCAAAGTGTTGCTGTGGCTTCATATTTCAACGAAATATATATCTGTTGGAGAAAGAAATTAACAATAAAGAATTTTCATAGGTTGGCGTGTGAGCTGAGCTGGTTTCTCCCTCGGAGTCAGGCGCTGCTCTGTTGCTGTGGGGCCCCTCCCCAGGGAGGTGTAGTCAGAAAGGTCAACTTTGATAAGTGTCTGTGACCTGAAGTGAGCTCTGGGTTTGGAAGACCCACCAGCCCAGCTCAAGGGTCCTTAGGAAGGTGGAACCTCCTTTTTGATCTGGAGATTCTAAACATCATTCCAGATTCAACTGAGATCAGTAAACTTCAGAGGCAGCTTCATCCTTCCACACCTATAAGCACTCTGTAAGGGCGTGGGGACCCCGCCATCCTAGGCACCCCAGCATCCCTATGTGACGGCACTGGTCATACAATGCTTATTACAGACACCCAAACTATCTGTCCCACCATCCCAGAAGTAGAAAATTTATTGGTTTTCAGCTGTATGTACAAGTTTGGAAGCTGAAATCATTTCTGCTTCAAGAATTTTTGCTTTGGAAGCATTTTCTAGAAATTTTCATTTCCATCCTTCATAATCCCATTTTGGGTCTTTTTTTTTTTTTTTTTTTTTTTCTGTTTATATAGTCTCACTGCTTCTATTTTCTTTTCAAAGAATTTCACTGGGTCCTAGAGGCTATGGAGTTTACAGAATATGAGCCCAGTGGCACAGCCAACATCACTAAACCTTTGTGTTGGGGGAGAGCCCATGCAGTAGGCAGATGTGAAGCCCCTCTGAAACATTTCTGAAAAGATCTTGTCCAGGCTTTGCTTGAATACTCTGTTTTATTACTCTTATTATTATTATTGACGGGGTTTCACCATGTTGGTCAGGCTGGTCTTGAACTCCTGACCTCAGGTGATCCGCCCATCTTGGCCTCCAAAGTGCTTGGGTTACAGGCTGAGCCACTGCACCCAGCCTGCTTGAATACTCTCTGGAGTTGGGGAGCTCACTACCTCACAAGTTAGTCCAGGCCATGTTCATGTAACCTATGCTTATCCTTACATTGAGTTGAGCTGCCTTTTTCTGTAACTTCTTGTCCAGAAAGGAGTTTGTAGTCATTGAGAGAAAAATAAAGGTCACTGTGTTAGCCAGAAGTTACATAAACATCCAAGGACCTGTGGTAGGTAAATTATGTGCAGAACCCATCCCCTGCCCAGTGCTCTGAGCGACACTGTCAGCCTTGGGGTTAATCAGCTCTTCTGAGCTCAGCCACTGAGCAGATCGAGGGACTGACCCACTGGCCCTGGTCCCACCTGCCCAGCCCCCAGCAGAGAGCTTGGAAACCAGAGCCAAGCAGGATCGTCCTCCCAGCGCTGTCTAACCTGTCTAAGCTGCCTAAGCTGTCATGGGAAGTAGGTCACATAAATGAGTCGGGGACACTTCAGCAGGCAAAGGAAAAACACTGGGTACAGCCTTGGGTCTTTCTGGGACCCTCAGCCCACAGAGCAGGCAACCTCCTGGGTCACCCTCCCAGGAAGGTGTAAAGACCCCAACCGGCAGCACTGGGACTGCTGCGCCAGAGACAGCTGGGAGCCAGGCTGAGCCTGCGGGGAGGGAGGCAGAGCGCCTGGCCTCTTGGTGTTTCCCAGGTCTGGGGGGCAGGTGGTTGAGAATGAAAGAAGCGCTTTTTCTCCCCATGGCTGCAGGTGAATACCAGCACTGAGAATCCAGCCTGGCCCCAGTCTTTGAAGAGGTCTTTTGTAGCAGGGAAATTGATCCCCTCCATTGGTGGCAGAGGGAGGTCTGTGGCCCCAGGGGACCCCCAACACCACCCAGCTGCTGCCTTTGCTTGGGCAGGGCAGGTTCTTTCTCTCTCTCTCTCTCTCTCTCTCTTTCCCTCCTCGCCTCCGTCTTTTGTGTGGCCCATGGCCACCCAACCCTTTCCCTTTCCCAGAGGATAAAATGCGCCCAGACTAACCTACTAACCCAAGGCTGTGTTGAGGAAACATTCCCCCACTCTGCACCGTCCACTGAAAGAACTTGATCTGGGAGACAACCGATGTTCAAGAGACTTGGGGGGACTTGCAGGGTGAGTTGGGGGTGAGCTCTAATTTGAAGAAAGTCCTTCTCAAGGGACAGGAACAGTGAAATGCCTCTTGAATATCAACTAGCATCTTGCTTTCACTTTTCTCCTTGACATGGAACTTTTCCATCACAGATGGTTCCCAGAGGTGCCTTCTAGTCTGCCAGCATGGAAGTCAGGAGCGCTTGACACAGGACCGAGCCACATCCTACCCACCCTGCCTGTCTGCACCTCTTCCAGAGCCCCTAGGTTAGGAGTGTGTGCAGCAGGTGGCCGTCTCTATTTGCACACCTGTGGGATCCCTGCCCTGCCCTGCACAACCCCAGAGGAGGTGACTTCAGACCCAGAGCCTCTGAGCATTTCCACTGCCTGACCCTTGTCCTGCTTCCAGTGGAAGCAGGTGGATCTTCACAAGCATCTTTGACAGGTGTCTCCTGTGTCACAATCTTTTTTTTTCTTTTTTTTGAGATGGAGTGTTGGTGCAATCTTGGCTCAATGAAACCTCCACCTCCGGGATGCAAGCAATTCTCCTGCCTCAGCCTCCTGAGTAGCTGAGATTATAGGCACCTGCCACCAAACCCAGCTACTTTTGTGTTTTTAGTAGAGACAGGGTTTCACCATGTTGGCCAGTCTGGTCTTGAACTCCTGATCTCAACTGGCCTCAGCCTCCCAAAGTGCTGGGATTACACATGTGAGCCACTGTTCCCGGCCATGTGTCCCAGTCTTCGTAACACAGCTAATGCTAATTGGATGGTACCTGTGTGGGTGCTCGCTCAGTCCCAGTCACAAGTGAGGTACGTTCCTAGGCTGCCCCGAAGCTCCCTGGGCCTCTCAAGCCTGCCATGCTGGGTGAAGCCTAGCACTTCACCTCCAAGCCCAGCTGCTTTTGCTAGAAGTTCCTCTTCCAATTGAAATCTCTCAGATTTAGACTGTTTGCCCCCACAGCATAAATCTGTCCATATAGCTGGGGGGCTGGGAAGACATCATGGTTTAGAGTGGGAACTGGAGGCTGACCGGAGGCAGAACTGAATCTGTCACTTCGCAGCTGTGTGACTTGGGGGTGAATGAACCTTATTGAAAAAATGGAAAAAATAGGAGCATCAGGGCTATAGGCTGTTGGTGACAACTAATGAGATAATGCCTATGACACACTTAGCAGAGTGACCTTCCGTCAGTGGGGGGTCAGGACTTAGGGTCATTGTCAAGTCACCATGGTGGGTGTCCCTCCACCCCATCCTCTCTACTCAAAAGTCACACAGAGCTAGGGCTTGTCTGTAGCCTTTGCTGTGGGGAGGAGCACAGCCCCAGGTCCTGCTAGGTGCTTAGGGAATGCTTCTTTGATGAGGATGAAGAAGCCCAGATGATCCCTTTGTAGAAGCCACGGCCAGAGCTGCCTCCAGCTCCACAGCCCCTGCCCTGAGCCTCTCCCGCTGCTGAGCTTTGCCTGGGGGAAGGGCGCTCACTGGAGCAGAGCACCTCTGCCTTCCCCCAAACCTGCCAGCTGTGGAGTGCCCCAGGTGAACTCTGTCACAGCTGGACAGGCAGGGAGGGACCTCTTCAGAACCCGGGGGTGGGAGTCTTGTTTTCCGGGGAACCTCCTGCTCACCTTGTGCTTAAACTCCAAATAGAATCACAGCCAGTCAGGAAAGGGTATAAAATTAAATCCTCAATCATGATCAAGTGGTTAAAAAAAACCCATCACAGCCAGTGGCTCCTCCTCACTGCAGCCAGCTCTGCCTGAGAGCAAGCAGGAGGAGGAGGAGGAGGAGGAGGAAGACACGGCCGCCTTGGCCAGAAGCACCCCTCCCTTCCCGCTGGCCCCTCCTGCCTTCCCAGCCCCCAGGGCCTGAGACTCTACACCCCTCACCCCAAAGATGGGGAGGCTGGGAGGGTGGCTGCTGTGGGGGGAGGCCCACATCCTCCCGAGGAGGCAGGGCCTGGACTCCGACCTCCAGAACTGCAGACCTGGGATCAAATCCAGACTCTGCCAGTTACTGTGTGTCGTGGGCAAGTTACTCGACATTTCTGAGCCTCTGTTTCCTAATCTGGAACGTGGGAACAATCATGGCAACCGCCTCATTGGCTGTTGTCTGGATTCAGTGGGTGGGCACCGGAGGTGGTATGCCAAGGGCGGGGGACACAGACAGGGGAGCAGCCTGCCTGGGGTTCAGGTAGTAAGGGGTGTATTGTCTGGAGACAATTTCAAAACACTAAAACTGACAAATGGTCTGGTCTGCTTGCTTTCTTTTGCCTCCACGCCCAGTCTACTGTAGCCGTGGGGCAGAGCACACCACCCCCCCAACACTTGACCTTCTCTGAGCAGGAGGCCAGGCTGCTGGCTCAGGGCATAGGACCCTGAGGTGCCTCCGTGGCAATGGGTGATGCCCTAGTGACCCCTCGGTGCCCCTTCCCAGCCTCAGGCCTCCACCTGCAGAACAGGGAGAGGTCGCAGCTCCTCACCTTGGGCCCTGGCTGCACCCGGGCACTGGCTTCCTCTGTGAAGCCCCTAGGGGTGCAGTAGAGGCAGGAGCTGCCAGCAGCTGGCAGGGCGAAACCTGTAGAGCTGCAGGGTTGCGGTGTGGCCCGAGGGAGGACTGAGGTGTACCTTGGCCGGGGAGCTCGGAAGCTGCCAGAGGAAACAATGAGGCTATAAAAAGAGCCCTTTGTTTACTGTAGGCACACATCCTTGTGTGTCCTTGTGTGAAAGGGGCCTGCTTGGTGGAGGGGCTGACCTTCTAGTGGGGAAGGGGCCTGGTGGAGGCCGAGTGGGGTGGAGGGAGAGGGGCCTGTCCACCCCCAGCAGTGCCCACATAGCCTTCCCAGGTAGCGTCTGATGGCTTCACTGGCCTGAGGTAGCCCCTCCAGCCAGGCCTATGGTATGGCTGCCCCTGGGATCCCTCAGCAAGGCTCAGCGCCAGCCCCCAGCCCAGAGGCCTATGGCACCCCTGCCCGCCCTCCCAGGCCCAGCTCAGACTGCCCCTGCCAGCTTGTTCCTTGGAAGTCTCTCCTGGGCTGGTCCTGCATTCCAGGGTGGAATCCTGCCATGAGGTCTGTACACTTCTCTGATGGATTCAGCCCTCTACCCCTCAGAAGGGCTGAGACTGTAGAGAGGCCATACGGTAGGAGGCGCAGCCTGGACTCGGCCCCTCAGGGTTCTATCTGGAATCTTTCTTCCTAGCTCTTGAAGCTCCTCCCAGCGCCTGCAGCTGACTTTGGAGATGAGCCCTGAGCCATCTGGCTGCCTCCCAGGACTCCTCCAGGCACCTCAAGAGTTAACCCAACCCAGCCCAGCCCGTGCCAGCTGGGCCCCTGCCAGGCATTGAGCACATCAGGAAATGCTGGCTGAGGACCTACTGGGCGCCGGGCTGGGAAGTGAGATGCAGGGCTGAGGCTGCTGCTGGAAGGGACTGATGTGCAAATAGCCCAGTGCAGAGCCCTGCGGGAAGGGAACATCCACGCTGGGAGCAGAGCTGGTGGTCCAGGCTCAGCTGCAGGGGGCTGAGGCTGTTGGGAGTGTCCCTCAGAGCTCCTCACCTGCCCAGGGTGTTGAGGGGCACCCTTCTCCTTGGCTTGTAATGTGGCTCGGTCTGGGCAGGGTGGCCACAGAGGCCTCTGGGTCCACTGGGGGCCACTGGTCCCTGACTCTTCTGGACTCAGAGAGGGCGGGAGGCTTGCTTCTGTCTTGGGCTTGCTTGTTTCTGCAGCAGAACCCGCCTCTCCTGACCACTCAGGTTGCACCCATGATCTCTGGAGCCTTTGAGGTCACGTGGTCCCAGCTCTTGCTGTTCTGCTCCCAGTCCAAGGGTTTCCCCAAAAGGTCGTATCTGAGAGCCACATGCTTTTTCTGGCACCTTCCCAGGGAGGACCCCTGGGAAGCGGCTCCAGAAGTAGAACATGTTAGGAGGGCAATTTGTCATGACAAGTCCAGGAGGTTAGGCTCAAACCTGGCAGCTGCCCAGGCCCCACTGGGTTTCCTGCTTAAGCTGCTGATGCAGCTGCCAGGGCTGGGCGGGGCTTGCTCTTCCCACCCCTCCCCAGGCTGTGTGATCTATTCAAGGTCCAGACATTGGTCCCAAGGGAGAAGAAGGGCAAGAAAGGGTGTCCTAGTTCCCTGGGTGACAACCAGGGATTCACCCCATCCTTCCTCTGAGATGCTGGGAGGATGAGCAGATGCTGGTGGGGAGAAGGGGCCCAGAGGCTTAGGAGATTAAGCTATTAGTGGTCATTAGGCAGCAGAGGAGACTGGGCATCGTGGGGAGGGGAGGGCGGCATGGCAGAGGGTGCTTGTCCAGGAGCCCAGGTGGGTCCACAGCCCACACTGCCACTCACCCTCAGTAACTCCATCCTGTGTGTCTGAGCCTCCAGGGCGTTGTGGGAATTATTAGTGCTGTTCCCCAGATATTCCCAGCTCTCTGCCTTCCAGGCCCTTAATGGGATTGTATTTCTCCACTCACTTTAGTTTGAGTGTGGCCTTAACTTGCTATGGCCAATGAAATGTGGGCAGAAGTGAGAGCCACTTTGTAATGTTCCAGAAGTGGCTGCCCCATCAGCCCGAGTCCTGGCAAGAGAGGAGGCGTGTTGTTTCATGCCCTGGGTGTCTTGGGCTTGCTTGTTTCTGCAGCAGAACCCGCCTCTCCTGACCACTGAGGTTGCACTTCCATCTGTGGAACCCCAGAGGTCATGTGGTGCCAGCTCTTGCTGTTCTGTTCCCAGTCCAAGGGTTTCCCCAAAAGGTCATGTCTGAGAGCCACTAGCTTTTTCTGGCATTTTTGGCATCACAAGTAAGGCTGGCCAGACACAGTGTGGCTCACGCCTGTAATCCCAGCACTTTGGGAAGCTGAGGCTGGTAGATTATGAGGTCAGGTGTTTGAGACCAGCCTGGCCAACATGGTGAAGCCCTGTCTCTACTAAAAATACAAAAATTAGCTGGATGTGGTAGTGTGTACCTGTAATCCCAGCTACTCAGGAAGCTGAGGCAGGAGAATAGCTTGAAACCGGAAGGCAGAGGTTACAGCCTGGGAGAAAGAGCGAAACTCTACCTCAAAAAAACAAAAACAAAAACAAAACATGTAAGGCTGTCCTGGTCCCCATCCTGGACCCTGCAAGGCAGCCCCACCCTCTGCTCTTAGAGCTCAGTCTGCCCTTCTCAGCATGTGCAGCCCAAGGCCTCGGTGATGGGGCTCCTGTTAATCTGACCTCATCTCCTGCCATGCCCCTGCTCTTCCCACTCCAGCCACGAGCCTCATTTTGTTTTTCAGACGCTGAGCTTCTCCCACCTTAGGGCTTTTGTGCCTGTTGTTCCACTGCCTGGAATGTTCTTCCTCCATGGCTGAATCCTTCTCTATGTCCACATGTCAGCTCCAATGTCACCCCCCTCAGAGGGTTCACACTGACCACCCTATTTTGCTTTTCACCCTTTTTTTTTACATCTGTCGCCCAGGCTCGAGGGCAGTAGCACAATCTTGGTTCACTGCAACCTCTGCCTCCTGGGTTTAAGCGATTCCCCTATCTCAGCCTCCCCAGTAACTAGAATTACAGGTATGTGCCACTGTGCCTGGCTAGTTTTTATATTTATATTTTTATTTTTTTGAGACGGAGTTTCGCTGTTGTTACCCAGACTGAAGTGCAATGGCACGATCTCGGCTCACCGCAACCTCTGCCTCCTGGGTTCAAGCAATTCTCCTGTCTCAGCCTCCCGAGTAGCTGGGACTACAGGCGCGCGCCACCATGCCCAGCTAATTTTTGTATTTTTTTTAGTAGAGATGGGGTTTCACCTTGTTAACCAGGATGGTCTCGATCTCTTGACCTCGTGATCCACCCGCCTTGGCCTCCCAAAGTGCTGGGATTATAGGTGTGAGCCACCGTGCCCGGCCACTTTTTGTATTTTTAGTAGAGACAGGATGTCACCATGTTGGTCAGGCTGGTCTTGAACTCCTGCCCTCAAGTGATCCATCCGCCTTGGCCTCCCAAAGTGCTGGGATTACAGGCATAAGCCACCATGCCCGGCTTTGCTTTCCACTCTCTAACACTCTCCCATTTTCCTGTTTTTATTTTTTTATTTGTTAATTTCTCTGTTCACTTATTTATGTTTCGCTCCTCCCACTAGAAGGCAAGCTGCTTGGATGGATCTTGTCTGGCTTCTTCACTGCGGTGTCCCTGGCACCTGACATATCGTGGGCTCTCCACAAGGGCTCGGTAAGTGAATAATCGTGGCCTTCAAGTGGCTTCGCTGCTGAGCCCTCTGTGACACACAGGTATCCTGATCCTATTTCCTGAACCAAAGGGGTTCTGACAACAAGGACGTTGGGGGTCTAGAGAGGAGCACATCCTCGGCTTCACTGGCTCATGTCCCTCAGGGGATGTTTCACTGGGGCTGGGCCTGGCACCGTGTGGCACCCTGTGAGCCTGTCTTGGCTGGTAAATCCATTCTGGGCTGCTGGAGGGACTTGTCTTGGCAGGACTTTTTGGTTTGACTAAGATTACAGACAACAGAAACCCAACTCCAGCTGGCTCCCATCGCTGGAAGCCTCTCAAGGTAGCTCACAGGATTAAGGCAATTGTGCAGGGACCAGGGCCTCAGGGACTGCTCACCAAACATCCTCTCCCTTTAGGACCATTTATTCTGTTCCAGCTTGACTTTGCCTGTTGGCCTCATTATCTCCTATGACAGACTGGCATCTCCTCATGTGGGGAGACATGCCCCCTGGCAACCTCAGGAGAAAGGAGGCTGTTCTCCCAGCTCCCAAAACCATCCCAGGGTGATCTCTGACTCCTGAATAGTCAGTGAATAATCGTGACTATTCACTGATAGTCACAGGTGATCCACCCACCTCTACCTCCCGAAGTGCTGGAATTGGCCCCAACGCGGTGGCTCATGCCTGTAATCACAGCACTTTGGGAGGCTGAGGCGGGCAGATCACAAGGTCAAGAGATCGAGACCATCCTGGCCAACATGGTAAAAATCCATCTCTACTAAAAATACAAAAATTAGCTGGGTGTGGTGGCATGCACCTGTAGTCCCAGCTACTCGGGAGGCTGAGGCAGGAGAATTGCTTGAACCTGGGAGGCAGAGGTTGCAGTGAGCCGAGATCACGCTACTGCACTCCAGCCTGGCGCCTGGCAACAGAACAAGACTCTGTCTCCAAAAAAAAAATTATATATACAAAAATTAGCCAGGCATGGTGGCATATGCCTGTAATCCCAGGTATTCAGGAGGCTGAGGCAAGAGAATTGCTTGAACCCAGGAGGCAGAGGTTGCGGTGACCCGAGATTGTGCCATTGCACACCAGCCTAGGCAACAAGAGGGAAACTTCATCTCAAAAATAAAATAATATAAAATGGGTGTTAACACCAACTTCCGGCCAGGTGCAGTGCCTCACACCTGTAATCCCAACACTTTGGGAGGCCGAGGTGGGTGGATTGCTTGAGCCCAGGAGTCCAAGACCAGCCTGGGCAACAGGGCAAGATCTTGTCTCTAAAAAAAAAAAAAATACAAAATTAGCTGGGTGTGGTAGTACATGCCTGTATCCCAGCTACTCTGGAGGCTGAGGTGGGAAGATTGCTTGAGCCCAGAGGGTCAAGGCTGCAGTGAGCTTGTTATCACGCCACTGCACTCCAGCCTGGGCAACAGAGTGAGATCCTGTCTCAAAAAAGAAAAAAAATAGTCAACTTCCATAGGTTATAAGAGAAGAGATCTTTGATGGAAATCCTACCAGTTGTAAAGCACTGCACAGATACCCGACTATTATAATTAGTTTAATCTGGAAAATAACATATACTCTGTTTACGAGGCAGGTAACTCTCTGCCATCAGGATTAGGAGACAAAGGGGAAAGGAAGTGATGAATCCAGGATTGGCAGGGCTGAGGGACTAATTATCGAAGCGCGCAGAGGGGAGAAGGGACTCCAGCAGCCATGCCCTGGAGGATAAAGACCTAGGGACCAGGAGAACAGAGGTGGCATTGATGGGCAAACCCTGGGGAGGTGCCGAAGAGCAGTTACTACGGCAGCCGGTCCCTCCTCATGACTTCTTTTTTTTTTTTTTTTTGACGGAATCTAGCTCTGTACCCCAGGCTCGAGTACAGTGACTCGATCTCAGCTCACTGCCATCTCTACCTCCCAGGTTCAAGCGATTCTCCTGCCTCAGCCTCCTGGGTAGCTGGGACTACAGGCGTGTACCACCATGCCCAGCTAATTTGTGTATTTTTAGTAGAGATGGGGGGTTCACTGTGTTGGCCAGGCTGGTCTCGAACTCCTGACCTTGTAATCCACCTGCCTTGGCCTCTCAAAGTGCTGGGATTACAGGTGTGAGCCACTGTGCCCAGCCCCCTCCTCGTAACTTCTAAACAGACAATTACGCAGGGCCGTATCCCTGCTTCCATGTCTCACCCGGCAGACACTGCCTGGGACAGAAATGCATCTACTAGTTTGCTATGGCTGTTGTAACAAAGTACCACACACTGGGTGGCTTACACAGCAGAAACCCATCTTCTAACAATTTTAGAGGCTGGAGGTCTGAGATCAGTGTCAGCACAGGCCAGGTATGGTGGCTCATACCTGTAGTCCTAACATTTTGGGAGGCAGAGACAGGTAGATCACCTGAGCCCAGAGTGAGAGACCCTGTCTCTACAAAACATTAAAAACTTAGCCGGGTGTGGTAGTGTGTGCCTGTGTTCCCAGCTACTTGAGAGACCAAGGTGCCATGCTCTTATACTCCAGGGGACAGAGCAAGACCCTGTCTCCAAACAAAACCAAAACAAGAGGTAACAGGTTCATTCTTTCTTTATAACATTTATTAATTTATGTTTTTGGAGACAGAATCTCACTCTGTCACCCAGGCTGGAGTACAGTGGTGTGATCTCAGCTCACCGCAACCTCCACCTCCTGGGTTCAAGCAGTTCTCCTGCCTCAGCCTCCTGAGTAGCCGGGAATACAGGTGCATGCCACTGTGCCTGGCTAATTTTGTATTTTTAGTAGACGAGGTTTCCCCATCTTGCCCAGGCTGGTCTCAAACTCCTGGGCTCAAATGATCTGCCCGCCTCAGCCTCCCAATGTGCTGGGATTACAGGCATGAGCCGCCTCACTCAGCCTTACAATTTTTCTTCCCTCCCTCCCTCCCTTTCTCCTTTCTCCTTCTTTCTCTTTTCTCTCTCTTCTTTCGTTCTCCGTTCAGACTCCCAAGCAGTAAGCGGCTCCTTCCGCAGGCTGTGGGGAAGGATGTGTCCCAGACCTCTTTCCTCGGCTCGCGTGCAGATGGCCGCCTTCCTCCTATGTCTCTCCATGTCGTCTTCCCTCTGTGAGTGTGTCCTAACCTCTTCTTTTTATAAGGACCCCAGTCCTATCAGATTAGGGCTCATCCTAATGACTGCATTTCAACTTGATAACCTCCGTAAAGACACTGTCTCTAAATAAGGTCACATTCTGTGGTAGTGGGGGTTAGGACTTCAACATCTAAATTTTAGGGGGGACATAATGGAACCCATAACAATGGACATCCTCCCGGGGTATCCCCCTCCCTCTCACCAGCTCAAACTCCCTGGCTGAAAGCAGGCAGCTTATGACCTGCCGACCTGCCGGAAGAGAAAGGGACCCCATAATTGTGTTAATTGCCACAATACCAGATCTGTAATTAATATGCCACAGAACAAAGAACAAATGCACTAATCCCACATAATTGGACCTAAACCACACCCTCTGCAGAGCTGTGCAACGGAGCTCCACTGTTTAGGCTCCTTTTCAAGTTAGCAAAGATGAACACCTTCCCGTCCACTTCCCCTTCACCCTGCTCAGGGCGAATCTGCAGGGGAAGCTTGGAGGTGGAGGCGGGCAGGAGAGTGGGGCCCCCTGGTTGGGTCCTGTCCAGAGCCAGGCACCAATGCCTGGCCTTCGTGGTTAGGGGCGAGATGAAGGTGTCCAAGGACCTCTTAGCTTCAGGCTGCAGAAGTGGGGTTTCCAGACCTTTCTGCAAGTCTCAACACTGTGGCAGCGTGACTGGGGCCTTAGCAGACACTCTGGCAGACACCTGGTGCAGGGAGGTGGCGATTCAGGTGCTTCAGGCGTTGTGTTCTCTGCTGCACAGTGTGACTCACACACAGGTGAGGACTATTTGGGGCCCGGGGGCAGGTCTGGGTTGGCTTTGGAGACATGATGATCGGAGCTGCCATCTCTCCTTATCCCTAGATTTGCAGAGAGGTCCAGGGCAGATGGCCGAGGGCTGCAGCACAGGTGCTCATGTCCCTTCTTCCTGGTACCTGTCTCAGCAGCAGGCCTGAGTGCTCTGCGTCTCTGTGGCCCCAGAGACAGGCTCTCTGGAGAGGGTCCTGCCTGTGCTTGCCTCCTGCAGCTGGAAGGTGTCCTGCTCAGGCCTGGAAGCTGGCACCAGCTGTTGTCTTAACATGCAGCATCTCTTGCCCAGTGCTGGCGCCAGGCAGAGCCTCCCCCCGCCCTCCATCATGTATGGGGGCTCCTTGCCCTCAGCCTGCCCATCAGCCTCCTCCTTCAGCTCCCTGGCTTGGCTGCAGCAGACCAGGGACAGAATGAGGCTTCAGTCTGCAGCTCAGGTGGTCTTTCTTCACCCACTCAGCACAGCTCCCAGCTGGGCCTGTGCCGCCAAGAACCAGGGGAGGAAGGGGATTCACAGACTCCTCAGCACCACCCCTCTCCCGGCCACGAGGCCATCCCTACTTCCCGTGGTCTGGGCGGAGGGCTGACGGGCCTGTGCTGCTCCGGTGCACTTGCAGTTTCCTTCCCTGCCTTTCCCAGGCTGCTTGGGGCTGGCTCATGGCTCCTGCTAAGCCAGCTGCAGGGAGGCTCATTGAGAATTCTCGGAGCCCTATCCACTGCTGTCAGGGGAGAAGCCTGTCTTCCTCAGACCGGCAGTCTTCTCATTTGCATCCCCTAAATCAATGCCCTCTGATGATCAAAGCCCCAGCACTGCAACTTCAATGAGGCCGGTTGAGCGAGGAGCAGGGAGAGGAAGCAGGAATCGCCCTCCCCTCCTCCTGCCCCTTCAGGTCCAAGGGGAATTGGAAAGCAAGGCCCTGGGGGGTCGCTGGCATCGGGGTGCTCACAGGAGTCCCTCCCTGGGTAAGCGTTCCCTTCCTGGCTTTTCCCATAGGCTGGACAGGGAATGTGGCAGGGGCAGGTGGAGATGCCTAGGGCATGGGTCAGGTTCACAGGGTGGGTAGGCTCTAGGAAGAAGGCACCTGGCTGAGTCTCCCTCATCAGAGACCCAGGGGCTCTGTCCTCAGGGACTCAAATAACTAGAAGGATTTGGCCAGGTAGAGAGAGAGGAGGAGGGGGCCGGGTGTGGTGGCTCAAGCCTGTAATCCCAGCACTTTGGAAGGCCAAGGTGGGTGGATCACGAGGTCAAGAGATCGAGACCATCCTGGTCAACATGGTGAAACCCTGTCTCTACTAAAAATACAAAACTTAGCTGGGCATGGCGGCACATGCTTGTAATCTCAGCTACTCAGGAGGTTGAGGCAGGAGAATTGCTTGAACCCAGGAGGCGGAGGTTGTGGTGAGCCAAGATTGTGCCATTGCACTCCAGCCTGGGTAACAAGAGTGAAACTCCATCTAAAAAAAAACAAAACTAAAAACAAAAAAAAGAGAGAGGAGGAGGGTGAGCCACACCTACCCTGTGCATGCCCTGGGGGTTGTGGGAAGCCCAGCAATGGTCCTAGCTAGAATGAGAGCCTCTATTCACTGAGCACTTGCAGTGGGCCGGACACCTGCGCTCCATGTGTTATTAAGTTGATGCCGGTTTTTAAAAAAAAATTTTTTTTGGGGGACAGAATCTTGCTTTGTTGCCCAGGCTGGAGTGCAGTGGTGCGCTCTCAGCTGATTGCAACCTCTACCCGCTAGGTTTCAAGCGATTCTCCTGCCTCAGCCTCCTGAGTAGCTGGGATTACAGGTGTGTACCACCACACCTGGCCGATTTTTGTATTTTTAGTAGAGACTGGGTTTCACAAAGTCGGGCTGGTCTTGAACTCCTGACCTCAAGTGATCTGCCTGCCTTGGCCTCCCAAAGTGCCGGGGTTACAGGCTTGAGCCACTGTACTCAGCCCATGTTTTATCATGTTTAAGCTACACAACATCCCTATGAGGCCCATGTCATTACTGTCTTCATTTTTTTTTTTGAGACGGAGTCTTGCTCTGTCACCCAGGCTGCACAGTGGCGCAATCTCAGCTCACTGCAACCTCTGCCTCCCAGGTTCAAGCAATTCCCCTATCTCAGCCTTCTGAGTAGCTGGGATTACAGGCATGAGCCACCATGCCCATCTAATTTTTTTTATTTTAGTAAAGACGGGGTTTCACCATGTTGGCCAGGATGGTCTCGATCTCCTGACCTTGTGATCTGCCCACCTCAGCCTCCCAGTGTTGGGATTATAGGTGTGAGCCCCCGGCTGCCATCTTCATTTTATAGATGAGGAAATAGACAACAGAAGGCACAGAACTAGGAAGTAGCAGAGCCAGGGTTACATGAGAGGAGGTTCAAGAAAGGTGTGGGTGCCTGAAAGGGCTGCCTAAGTGAGGAGGCATGTCTGCACGAGTGTGAGTGCGTGCTGTCTCCTGACAGCAGTGGATAGGGCTCTGAGAATTCTCAATGAGCCTCCCTGCAGCTGGCTTAGCAGGAGCCATGAGCCAGCCCCAAGCAGCCTGGGAAAGGCAGGGACGCAAACTGCAAGAGCACTGGAGCAGCACAGGCCCCTCAGCCCTCTGCCCAGACCACGGGAAGTAGGGATGGCCTCGTGGCCCGGAGAGGGGTGGTGCTGAGGAGTCTGTGAATCCCCTTCCTCCCCTGGTCCTTGGCGGCACAGGCCCAGCTGGGAGCTGTGCTGAGTGGGTGAAGAAAGACCACCTGAGCTGCAGACTGAAGCCTCATTCTGTCCCTGGTCTGTTGCCGCTAAGCAGGCATGCTGTCCCTGGCCCTCCGCCCAGACCATGGGAAGTAGGGATGGTCTCGTGGCCCAGAGAGAGGTGGTGCTGAGGAGTCTGTGAATCCCCTTCCTCCTCTGGTCCTTGGCAGCACAGGCCCAGCTGGGAGCCGTGCTGAGTGGGAGAAGACCACCTGAGCTGCAGGCTGAAGCCTCATTCTGTCCCTGGTCTGCTGCCACCAAGACAGGGAGCTGAAGGAGGAGACATAGAGAGGACTTCCTGGCAGCCTGTGGTCAGGGACCCTGTTTCCCACCACTGCTCTGCACCAGGGTCTTGGCTCCACTCTGTTACCCACCGTAGCATGAGTTCTCAGAGCTAGAGGGGGCTATCAAACAGGATGGCAGCGGCAGCCAAGCAGTCTTCCGCCTTGGTGCACCTCTGTCTTCTCCTGGCTTTGCAGAAACGTTCACCATCAGAGCAGTAAGGTAGGGAAGAGCTTTGGCTTTAGGGCTACGGATCTAGGTTCAAATTCTGGCTTTACCACTTTGCTGTGTGATTTTGGGCAAACTGCATAACCTCTCTGAGCCCCAGTGTCCTCTTCTGTAAAAGGATATTAATTATATTCATGAGGCTGAGTGCAGTGGCTCACACCTGTAATCCCAGCACTTTAGAAGGCAGAGGTGGGTGGATCCCTTGAGGTCTGGAGTTCAAGACCAGCTTGGCCAATATGGTGAAACCCCCGTCTCTACTAAAAAGACAAAAATTAGCTGGTTGTGGTGGTGGGCACCTCTAATCCCAGCTACTAGGGAAGATGAGGCAGGAGAATCACTTGAGGCTGGGAGGCAGAGGTGGCAGTAAGCCAAAATTGCACCACTGCACTCCAGCCTGGATGACAGTGAGACTCCATCTAAAAAAAAAAAAAAATAAACAAATAATAATAACAGTAATTGTATTTATGGGATTGGCACCAGATGAAATCAGAAAATGGATGCAGATTGCTTCCTGGAGGACAGCCTGCAGAACAATGGTGGTCTATGTTTGTATTTCTAGATCTCTGGGGGCAGGGTAGGGTTAAGCCCGGTTACCCAGAAGAGGAAGGAGGAAAAAGAATGTGTCCCCAAACAACTACATGGGCAGGAGGCTGGAGAGGCCCAGGAGTCCTGAAGTTTGGCTGTTGATTCTTGAAGTTTTCTGGTCTAGGGAGCTCCAAGGTCAAGGAAAAACACCGAAAGGCCAGGAAAGCCTCATCTGAGGCCTGGCTCTGGTACTTGTAAGCTGGAAGGTCTTTTATCAGAGACGGGGTCTTGCTTTGATACCTAGGCAGGAGTGCAGTGGTGCCGTCAGAGCTCACTGCAGCCTCCAACTCCTGGGCTCAAGTGACCCTCCTGCCTCAGCATCCCAAGCAGCTGTGACTACAGGCACTTGCTGTCATGCGCAGCCAACTTTTTTTTTTTTTTTTGAATAAATGAAGTTTTACTATATTGCCCAAGCTGGTCTTGAACTCCTGGCCTCAAGATATCCTCCCATCTAAGCCTCATCAAAGAGTTGAGATTACTGGTGTGAGCCACTGTGCCAGGTCAGCTGAAGGGTCTTGACAAGCCTCAACCCCTCTAAACTCCTGCTTCCCACCAGTTAAAGGGGAATGATAAGCGCCTCTATCCAGGAGATTACTGTTCGACCTAAATACATATAGAAGCTCTTTGAAGAAGGGAGTATACTCACAAATGTAAATGCTGACGTGCTACATGAAAGTAGTTATGATAGCATCATCACCTCCTTAGATTTTTCTTTTTTTTTTTTTTCCTGAGCTGGAGTCTCCCACTGTCACCCAGGCTGGAGTGCAGTGGTGCAATCTCAGCTCACTGCAACCTCGGCCTCCCAGGTCCAAGTGATTCTCCTGCCTCAGCCTCCCAAGTAGCTGGAATTACAGGTGCCAGGCACTGTGCCCGGCTAGTTTTTGTATTTTTAGTACAGATGGGGTTTCTCCATATTGGCCATGTTTGGGCAGGCTGGTCTTGAACTCCTGACCTCAGGTAATCTGCCCACCTCTGCCTCCTAAAGTGCTGGGATTATAGGCATGAGCCACTGTGCCCAGCCCCTCCTTAGACTTTTCTTTTTTTTTTGGAGATGGCGAGTCTTGCTCTGTTGCCCAGGCCGGAGTGTGGTGGCGCGATCTAGGCTTACTGCAACCTCCACCTCCCCAGTTCAAGCTATTCTCCTGCCTCATTTTCCCGTGTAGCTGGAATTACAGACGCCTGCCAATATGCCTTTCTAATTTTTGTATTTTTAGTAGAGACGGTGTTTTACCATGTTGGCCAGGCTGATCTCGAACTCCTGACATCAGGTGATCCACCTGCCTCGGCCTCCCAAAGTGCTGGGGTTACAGGCCTGAGCCACTGCGCCCAGCCTAAGGAGGTATTATTATTATGCCCAGTTTACAGGTGAGGAAGCTGAAGCTCAGAGTGATCAGGTTGTCTGGTCTTTTCTCCTAGTAACTAGAACCTAAGTCTATTTGAATCAAGACCATATAAGACATTGCTTTTTTTCCCCTTTTTTTTAAACCACCTTACCCAACAGCCTCCCCCAGTTCCAACATGTATCATAGAGCTATGGATAGAACCCGGGTCTCCTGACTCAAAGCTTGGTGCTGTTTCCTCTGCAGTGTAGGGGAGGCTGTGCCCCTTCTGGCTCAACCCTTCCCTCCTCTCTTGCTCCTCCCGGGAAACCCAACCCAGTCCTTTGCCACTGGGATGCTGTGTGCAGACAGGCACATCGTGTTTGGCTTGTGTATCCCCACAGGGTAGGGATCACGTTTGCCTACATGTTGTGTATGCTGCTTAGTGCGTTGGGTGTATAATTCATGCTGCAGAATAAAATAGCCACCACCTCCCCACCACCACCACCACCACCGCGCGCGCGCGCGCACACACACACGCGCAAACACACACACACACACACACACACACGACCTCCCCAGCTACCCATCCACAGAGGGAAGAGGAACATGCTGTGTGTTGTCTTTGGTTTTGCAGTGGGAGGGAGCAGGAGCACACAAAACCCCAATCTTTGTCCCACCTTTGGGGGTGCAGAAATGAGCTGCCTGGCCTCTGGGGAAGGTGACATTTTCCTTCCCTGGAAATTCACCAGCCAGCAATAGCTGATGCAAATGGAGAGTCATAGAGAGCATTAGAAAGAGTCTGAAACAAGCCCAGAGCCCCCATCCTGACTCCTTGGAGACCACAGAAGTGCCCTTTCTTTCTTTCTTTTTTTTTTTTTTGAGACAGAGTCTCTTTCTGTCACCAGGCTGGAGTGCAGTGGTACCATCTTGGCTCACTGCAACATCCACCTCCCAGGTTCAAGTGATTCTCCTGCCTCAGCCTCCCGAGTAGCTGGGATTACAGGCATCCGCCACCAGGCCCAGCTAATTTTTGTATTTTTAGTAGAGGTGGGGTTTCACAACATTGGCCAGGCTGGTCTTGAACTCTTGACCTTGTGATCCACCCCACCTCGGCCTCCCAAAGTGCTGAGATTACAGGTGTGAGCCACTGCACCTGGCCTGTTTTTTCTTTTATTTTGAGACAGAGTTTGCTTTTTCTCCAGGCTGGAGTGCAGTGGTGCAATCTTGACTCACTGCAATCCTCACCTCCCAGGTTCTAGTGATTCCCCTGCCTCAGCCTCCTGAGTAGCTGGGACTACAAGTGTGCACCACCACACCTTGTTGATTTTTTGTATTTTAGTAGAGATGGGGTTTCACCATGTTGGTCAGGATGGTTTCCACCTCCTGACCTCATGATCCGCTGGCCTTGGCCTCCCAAAGTGCTGGGATTACAGGTGTGAGCCACCGCGCCTGGCCTGATGTGCCCCTTCTTAAGTCAGGGTTGCTGCCACTGCCATAATAGCTTAAGGCTCCCAGCCATGAACGGTAATGGGTACTAGTGACAGCAGATGCTGTTTAACACGTGCTCTGCCTCATGCAAGTCACCTCACCTCTTCCTCAGCCACCCAGTGGGGAGGGCTTGTCTTTGTTTTACAGATGGAGATGCTGAGATGGGAGAGGTAAAGGACCATACCCGAGGTCACACAGGTAGAAAGAGGCACGAATGGCAAAAGGTACAAAAAGGCTTCACTGCCGCATTCTGTAAAAGCAAAGATCAGAAATGACCCATCCACGGGGGAAAATATTCCTCAGTAAGGGGAACTGATTAAATAAACTCTGGTAAGTCCACATGAGAGAGCACTACGCAGCTAGGAAAATGAATGCTGAGCTGGGCGTCAGGGGTGCACACCTGAAGTCCCACTGACTGGAGAGTCTGAGGCAGGAGAACCGCTTAAGCCCAGGAGTTCAAGACTGCAGTGAGGTACGATCACCACTGTACTCCAGCCTGCGTGATGGAGCAAGACCCATTTTTTTTTTTTTAGAAAAAAAATATGGGACCGGGCGTGGTGGCTCATGCCTATAATCCCAGCACTTTAGGAGACTGAGGTGGGTGATCACGAGATCAGGAGCTAGAGACCAGACTGGCCAACATGGTGAAACCCCATCTCTACTAAAAATGCAAAAGTTAGACCGGGCGCGGTGGCTCACGCCTGTAATCCCAGCACTTTGGGAGGCTGAGGCTGGTGGATCACAAGGTCAACAGATCGAGACCATTCTGGTCAACATGGTGAAACCCCATCTCTACTAAAAATACAAAAAATTAGCTGGACATGGTGGCGCATGCCTGTAATCCCAGCTACTCAGGAGGCTGAGGCAGGAGAATTGCCTGAACCCAGGAGGCGGAGGTTGCGGTGAGCCGAGATCGCGCCATTGCACTCCAGCCTGGGTAACAAGAGCGAAACTCCGTCTCAAAAAAAAAAAAAAAGCAAAAATTAGCTGGTGTGGTGGCCCGCACCTATGACCCCAGCTACTCAGGAGGCTGAGGCAGGAGAATCGCTTGAACCCGGGAGGCGAAGGTTGTAGTGAGCTGAGATAGCACCACTGCACACCAGCCTGGGAGACAGAGCAAGACTCCATCTCAAAACAAACAAAAAAACACAATGGAGGCTG
The DNA here is from genome assembly GCA_031835075.1 of Saguinus oedipus. Lineage (NCBI taxonomy): Eukaryota > Metazoa > Chordata > Mammalia > Primates > Cebidae > Saguinus > Saguinus oedipus. The sequence goes on along the minus strand of CM063175.1, from coordinate 47,617,709 downwards.
GGTGCTGTGGCTCATGCCTATCATCTCAGCACTTTGGGAGGCTGAGGAGGGCGGATCATGAGGTCAAGAGATCAAAACCATCCTAGCCCATATGGTGAAACCCTGTCTGTACTAAAAATATAAAAATTAGTTGGACGTGGTGGTGGGCGCCTGTAGTCCCAGGTACTCGGGAGGCTGAGGCAGGAGAATCGCTTGAACCGAGGAGGTGGAGTTCGCAGTGAGCTGAGATCACACCACTGCACTCACGCCTGGTGAGAGAGTGAGACTGTCTCAAAAAAAAAAAAAAACAAATGAAACACACACACACACACACACACACGAAAGATAAACTAAAAATAGAAGAAATGGTAACCTATAAAGGAAGGAGGAGACAGGGAGGAGGAAACAGTAATAGATCTAGACTTCTCTGAACACCCTGCTTTCTAGATAGGACTTTGGAACTATGAAAATATTTATTTTTTATTTTTTAGACAGAGTCTCGCTCTGTCACCCAGGCTGGAGTGTAGTTGATGACTGCAACCTCTGCCTCCAGGGTTCAAGCAATTCTCTTGCCTCAATCTCCCAAGTAGCTGGGATTACAGGCACTTGCCTGGTTAATTTTTTTTTTTTTTTTTTTTTTTTGAGACGGAGTCTCACTCTGCCGCCCAGGCTGGTGTGCAGTGACGCAATCTCAGCTCACTCCAACCTCCGCCTCCTGGGGCTCAAGTGATTCTGCTGCCTCAGCCTCCTGAGTAGTAGCTGGGGCTACGGGTGCATGCCACCACGCCTGGCTAATTTTTTTATTTTTAGTAGCGACTAAAGTTAAGGTTTTGCCAAGTTGGCCAGGCTGGTCTCAAACTCCTGACCTCAGCCTTTTTTTTTTTGAGACTGAGTTTCGCTCTTGTTACCCAGGCTGGAGTGCAATGGCGTGATCTCGGCTCACTGCAACCTTCACCTCCTGGGTTCAGGCAATTCTCCTGCCTCCGCCTCCCGAGTAGCTGGGACTACAGGCACACGCCACCATGCCCAGCTATTTTTTGTATTTTTAGTAGAGGCGGGGTTTCACCTTGTTGACCAGGATGGTCTCGATCTGTTGACCTTGTGATCCACCCGCCTTGGCCTCCCAAAGTGCTGGGATTACAGGCTTGAGCCACCGCGCCCGGCTTTTTTTTTTTTTTTTTTTTTTTTTGTATTTTTGGTAGAGACTGGGTTTTGCCATGTTAGCCAGGCTGGTCTCAAACTCCAGACCTCAAGTGATCTGTCTGCCTTGGCCTCCCAAAGTGCTGGGATTACAGGCATGAGCCACCACAACCAACCCAATATTTAATATACTACGAAGCAAAATTCAATTGAAATTTTACCAAAAGGAAGGACATGGACAGAAATGTGTTTGCTCCATTCAGTCCAACCAGATTCCCTGTTCCTAAGCACAGCATCATTTTGCTTTTCATTAATTATCCCTTTTAACAGCAACAAAATGACCTGGCTAGGACACCAGAACACAGAGATGGGGCCACACCTTGTAGTTTCTGGGGTTCTGGGGGATCCTGGTGGTGGTTCTGGGGGCTGTGGTCCTTTCAGCAAAGAACTTCCAGGAGTTCCTAATTAGCTGCTTTCATTAAGATTCTCATAACCTTCTCCTGCTGCCGCCCTCAAGCGGGTTTATTCCCAGGCACGTCATTAGGAAAGCGGCTGTAATAACTGCTTCCCGCCTCGGCTCTGTCCACAAACACTCGCCAAGCCCACACTGTGCAAAAGAGTAATAACACGCCCGCCTGACAGTGGCTCTGCATCCCCGCATCACTGGCTAAGAGCTTTCCTGCCTGCGATCTCATTTCACCCTCACGGCAACTTCGGGCCTGGGAACTCATGTCCCTGGTGAGGAACTCGAGGTGTGAGATCAGCCTCCCCTGCACTGCACAGCCGGAGGTGTTAAAGCCAGGGCTTGCTCGAAGGCCCAGCTTCTCACTGTTGGGGAGCAGGCTGGCGCCAAGCCGTGGGATCCTGTGTTGGGGTTAATTATTTTGGTATCTGTGGGGTAATTTCGTGCTGAGGCTAAGGCACTGTTTTGGGTTCAGATGGACATGAAATTGAATCTCAGGGGTCTAACTTTCTTTCTTTTTTATTTTGAGACGGAGTTTTGCTCTTTTTACCCAGTTGCTGGAGGGCAATGGCGCGATCTCGGCTCACCGCAACCTCCGTCTCCTGGGTTCAAGTAATTCTCCTGCCTCAGCCTCCCAAGTAGCTGGGATTACAGGCACGCACCACCATGCCCAGCTAATTTTTGTATTTTTAGTAGAGACGGGGTTTCACCATGTTGACCAGGATGGTCTCGATCTGTTGACCTTGTGATCCACCAGCCTCGGCCTCCCAAAGTGCTGGGATTACAGGCGTGAGCCACTGCGCCCGGCAAGGGGGGGGGGGTCTAACTTTCTAGCAGTGTACTCTTGAGCAAATTTGATATTTTCCTCATCTGTAAAATAGGAACAATGAAAGTACCTTTTTTTTTTCGTTTTTTTTTGAGATGGAGTCTTGCTCTGTCATCCGGCTGGAGTGCAATGGCGCCATCTCGGCTCACTGCAACCTCCGCCTCCCAGGTTCAAGTGATTCTCCTGCCTCAGGCCTCCAAGTTGCTGGGATTACAGGTGCCCACCATCACACCTGGCTAATTTTTGAATTTTTAGTAGAGACAGAGTTGTGACATGTTGGCCAGGCTGGTCTCGAACTCCTGGCCTCAAGTAGTCTGCCCGCCTCAGCCTCCCACAGTGCTGGGATTACAGGCATGAGCCACTGTACCTGGTCCAAAGTACTTTCTGTAAAGGGTTGCTAGAGGCACAGATGATATGTTATTATCGTGATATGGTATCAGCAACAGTCACCTCAAAAGGTGCAGCATCTTGCAAAATTGTCTTGTGTTCACTTCCTCTACTGTCTCAGATAGATTCAGTATACATTCAAAAGAACAGATCTTCCTCCACCAGCTAACAAAGTCACCTCCTTATCCCCAAATCTGTGCTCCCCGCTCAGGATGGGCCTGGGTGATGCCTCATTCCCCGAGGCTCCAGGAGCCGGATGCTGCCACTTTGTGGCTGGCTCAGCTCAGGCAAGGCCTCTCTTTCAGCTAACCATAGCATAAGCCTGAATCGATCCCCATTTTAGGGCCATTTGGAGGATTAACTAATCCGTTATGGGGGAAACCTCTGAAATGTGCCAGTGTGGCTGAGGCTATTGTCCAGGCAGAGCAGAACCCGAGTTTACCGGTTCCCCTGCTTCTGAGACTTTCAAGCTGAGCCTTGTATTTGGACTCACTCTCATGTGGGTGAAATCCCAGCAGGTGCAGTTTGCACTGAGCTCACCAAGCCGTCTGTCCACCCCACCTAATGCTGGACTTTTTGATCTATCTCTTTGTTTCTTTAAGGGACAGTATGGGTGAGAAGATAAAGGGATCAGGATTCCAGACACTGAAGAGCTTTTGTTTGTGTTTTTAATAGAACTGAACACATTAAATTTCCCCTCTTGGCATCACCAGCCTGTGGACTGAAAAGATAGTTCTGAGATTATGCCTTTCCATTTTATGTTGTGCACATCTCAAAAGTCCCTGGAAATCTACAAGGTACATTTTTTTTTTCTGTCTGAGATGTGAGCTCCATAATAATAAAACCTAACTCAGCAATTCACTGAGTTCATCACTATTTACTGAGTACCTACTGTGTTCACTGGTAAGCACAGAAGGCTTCTTCTTGAGGGGAAAAAGAGAAACTCATATATCTAGAAATACCAGGCTCTGTGGCATTTTCATTATGTGCCACAAAGAGCCTGGTATTTCCAGACCTATGTGGCATCATTTCATTTAATTCTCACAACTCCAAGAAGTACATATTGTTCCACTTTGCAGGTGAGGAAAGAGATTCTGAAAGTTCCATAACCTGTCCGAGGTTATTTGCAGTCGCAGAGGCCAGCACTGCAGTCCAGTCCTGTCTGACTAGACCATCTGGGTCCTTCCCACTAGAATACAGTGGGGAGGAGAAAAGGACACTGATGGATTACTAAGTCAGTCCACAGCACAGGCAGCAGATTAGAAAGCTGAACTGTTTGGTTAGAGCCACTGGGGGCTGGGGAGGGAGGGCTGGCAGGAGGACTTCCTGAAGGAGACAGTCCTGAGGCTCCATATAAGGACCTGAGGCTGGGGTGGAGGAGGAAGTATGATGTCGGCCCTGGGCAGGGAATGAATAAGAGGAGGCAGTGGCAGACAGCATGCCCTGAGGTCAGCTGGGTGGAGGGTGGGAAGCCCGGCAGAGAGGTCTGGACCTGATGAGGTGGCAGCAGGGAGGCACTCATTGAGTTTATAACTCCAGGAGGGGCAGAAGCAACAGCCATCACGAGGGGAGAGGATGACTCAAAGCCTTGGCTGGAAGGAGTGATGGGTGTGGCCTGGAGCCTGCAGGTGCCACACAGGTGCTTTGGGAAGGGTCCAGCCAAGGGGAGTCAGGTCTTCCTCAAGCCAGGGGAGGGGGAGCAGGGGAAGGAAGGAGAGACATTAGCAAGATGGAATTTTTAGGCTTTGGCGCAGGATGCGTGCGGGACAGGGAGGTGGATTCTAGATTGCTTTTGAAGTCTTCCCCAGCTCTTCACACCTCTGTCTCCAGCCCTTCCAGGTCTTCCTGTTGGTATGATCAAGTCCATCCCCGCAATCTGGCCTCAATCTACTTTTTTGGGCTCTTTGCCCACTGCTCTTCTAAATCAGTCCTCTGTGCCCCACAAACCAGTCTCCACCACCCCCACCTAGAGCAATGACATTCATGGATAGCTCTTCCAGCAGTCTCGAAAAATGAACGTTTTAGTGTTCAACTTTTTGCCGTTGGTGTCCATCTACTGCGAACATCCTGTCCTTGAGGGCTGATTCTTTCCACAACAGTTGTCCCAACGAGGGAAGTCATTTCAACTTTCTGATTTAGTTTCCTCATCTGCAAAATGGAGCCAATAGTGTCTCATAGGGTACAGTGTTGGCACACACGCCCTTCCATGACTGTTCTAGGCCTTTCCTCCACTGTGGAGAGTGCCAGGGGTCCTGCAGAGGAGGAGGAGGGGACCCCAGGACGCTGGGAAAATGGGAGGAACCCCAGATCCCTGTAGGGATCCACGGTAGATGGGGAGGGCTTCTTTGTCCTCTCTCTCTTTTTATTGAGACCGAGTTTCACTCTTGTTGCCCAGGCTGGAGTGCAGTGGTACCATCTCGGCTGACTGCAACCTCTGCCTCCCGGGTTCAAGTGATTCTCGTGCCTCAGACTCACAAGTAGCTGGGATTACAGGCAAGCATCGCCAAGCCCGGCTAATTTTTGTATTATTAGTAGAGACGGGGTTTCTCCATGTTGGCTAGGCTGGTCTCGAACTCCCGACCTCAGGTGATCCGCCTGCCGGTCTCCCAAAGTGCTGGGATTACAGGCGTGAGCCACCTCTTTGTCCTCTGTATCCATACGGACCCCCGCATTTCTAAGAACCAGCATCACAGTATGTCACTGAGAAAGAGCGCACATAACAGCCGCCTTTGGAAAGTCACAAATAGATTCCTTCAGTGAATTCTGGACAGATTCCCCGGGGGCAGGTCCCAGGGCGGGAGCCGGGGGCGGCTTGTGCTGCGCGGCCCTTGACTGCCAGGCGCGGTTCGCTGGCTTCGTCTCCTGGACCCCCTTTCGCGACCCTTCTCATCCCCTTACTGGGCAGAAGAGGACCCCGAGGTTCTGGCAGGCCACGCGACCTGCCCGAAGTGACTCGGGCCCTGGGCCGCACTCGCCCGCCCGGGTCTGCGCTTCTTGGGGAGAGAGTGGGAAGGATGAGTCCTCGGGGTGGAGGAGGAGACGCGGCCCCAGGGTACCGCTCGCCTGGCCTCAGGAGCCCGGGAGCGCGCGCGGGGACGCGGAGATGAGGCTCTCGGGCGGCGGCCGGGGAAAGGGGTGCCGACCCCCGGGCCCCTCCCGGCCACTTGGAACTCACTCCAGGCGCGTCCCCGCGGGTGCGCGCTCCAGGCGGGGCCGACGGGCTCGGAGGCGCGCGCTCGTTCCCAGGTCCGCCGCGCGCGCTCCCTCTCCTCCCTCCTCCCCGGCCCTTCCCGGGCCCGCGCGCGCCTCGCGTCTCTCCCCATCCCCGCCCCTCCCGCCGCCACCCCGCCCCCGGCCGGGTACCCTCGCCGGACCCGAGAGAGAGCGCCGCCGCCATCTTAGTTGCTGCTGCTGCCTCCAGCAAGGCGCTTCTCCGAGGCGGGGAGGGCGGCGCGGCCCGAGCGCGCGGCCCAGCGTCACGGAGGCGGCGGCTCCTCCTCGGATCCCGGAGCTTGCCGCGCCGCAGACCAGCCGACCCTGGGCCCCGAGAGCCCTGAGAGCCCCGAGAGCCCCGCAGGGCGTCCCGCGCGCCTCCCTGCCGCTCCCGCCCCGGGCCGGCGATGCTGCGCCGCCCCGCGCCCGCGCTTGCCCCGGCCGCCCGGCTGCTGCTGGTCGGGCTGCTGTGCGGCGGCGGGGTCTGGGCCGGGCGAGGTAAGCCCCGGGGCCAGGCCGGTGCGGGATTCGGGTCTGGGTGCGGGAGTCGGGCCAGATGCTGGGATTCCAGCCGGAATGCGGGGAGTCGAGTCCGACCCCAGGGAGCCGGGTCGGGGCGTGGGGTTCAGGTTGGGGGTCGGGCGCGCGGGGCCGGGGCGCAGGAGATTGTGGGCACGCGCTGGGGGCGCCCCGGCGAAGCCAGGTTGGGTCCCGGGCGGGGCACCTGGGCCTGGGCAGCCCCCACTGCAGCCCGTGGTGGTGGCTGCACTGATTTGAAGGGACGTGCAGACGGGCCGAAGGGTCAGTCCGCCCTGCTCTGCGGCGCCCGCAGCTGGGGCTGCACCCCTGGTGAGATGCTGTGTGTACGTGTGCGCTCTGCTCAGATGTGCATCAGGCGGGGGGGTGCACGCACAGTTTTGGTGTGTGCTTACATAAGATCCCACTCCTCCGCATCCCGTTTCCAAGATCCGGATTCTCTGCTGCTGCACCGCGGGCACCACGACTTCGCCGCTTTCCACCTCCTCCCAGGGTCCTTTAGACGTTGTCTGTTTCCAGTGGAGCCGAGGCTGAAACTTCTTGCTTCCCTCCCACCTTTTCACCCAAAGGTGAAATCGTGTTGAGATTTGTGACCGCGGGCTCGCCCAGTGTTAGAAATCTCCGTCTCTGCTACCCCTGGTGCCTTGGTGCAGTTTTTCTGTCAGTCGTTTAGACCATGGAAGGTTAGATGTCCTCTACGGAAACGAGAAACCCCTCTGGTTCTTTAGGATCGTAGGACCGAAATCATTTTATGGCTTGGTGGAAAGTCATATTTCTTGGGTAATTTATTATTAGCTTTTAACCTTCATCCACTTAACCTTTAAAACCTTGCATGCTCTCTGATATTGACTGGTCTTGCCAACGAAAAGCTTACGCATTGCAGATACAGTATTTGCTTCTGAGTGGATCTTGAAATCGTAAACATTTTCCTTGGCGTTAGAGCAAAGTAATCTAGGTGTAGTCTATGGAATCTATTGTAGGCTTTTAGTCTGTTGTTCTGATTTTTTTTTAATGAAAAGAAACTTTGGGGAGGATCGATAGAAATCTAGATGAAATGGTCATATTTGAATTTAGCAAGCTTTTACAAAATTCTTATTTTCGCTTCCCTGGCGTGCCATAAGGAGAGAAGTATGGTGTTCACGAATTACAGGGCAGAGGCGGCAAATGCGTCTTTTGTTCCATGCTTCTTTCTCCACATCGAAGATGATACACTTTGAATACTACTTTTATTTCATTTCTAAACATTCTGTTGACTCTGTCATGTTCAGATCTGTTACTAAGTATCTCATTGCTGGCCATTTGAGTTTAAAAAGTAACATCAAGTTCAGTTTGAAATGTTCTTTCCAGATGTGGGTTGGAGGTCTGAAAGTCTAATATATCCAAGAGAAATGTCAAAGTTTTGCTTCTCTTGGGGAAAACCCACACATTTCAAAAATATGTGCTTGGATTGGGTATTTTGGGAACAGTTTAAGTATATTTAGTCAGTGATAACATTGCTTGTTAAAATCGGTGCTTTCTTTTTTTTTCTTTCTTTTTTTTTTTTTGAGACAGAGTTTCCCTCGTTACCCAGACTGGAGTGCAATGGCGCGATCTCGGCTCACCACAACTTCCGACTCCTGGGTTCAGGCAATTCTCCTACCTCAGCCTCCTGAGTAGCTGGGATTACAGGCATGCGCCACCATGCCCAGCTAATTTTTTATATTTTCAGTAGAGACGGGGTTTCACCATGTTGACCAGGATGGTCTCGATCTCTTCACTTTGTGATGCACCCGCCTCGGCCTCCCAAAGTGCTGGGATTATAGGTGTGAGCCACCGCGCCCCACCAAAATTGGTGCTTTCTTAAATAGCACCTACATTTCTTAGTCGTTATTTAATTACTTCGGTTACTTAAACAGCATGCATTTCAGCTTTGAACGTCTTCATTACCTGAGACCTACAGAAATCTTGTGTGAAAGATGTGTTGACTACTTGAGTCATTTGTAATTTGCTTTCTCTAAGTTTTTCTTGGTGCAGTTACAGTACTTCAAGATTCTTGCCTTCAGAATAAAGACATTTTACACATCAGTTATTTGGTTGCATTTTTTTTTTTTCAGGTTTCAAGTTAGAAAATATATCTTGGAATTATACGAAATGCTTCTAAAAACAATTTCATTTTGAAACATAAGTGAATTTCCTATGTAAATTTGCAGTTTGTGGAGACACATTCTTTGGGCTTATTTTAAGAGATGATCATTTCAACTAGTATCTGAAGTTTTTTACTGCTGTACGACATGAATTCCTGTTCATACTCTAGCTCCCTTTAATAATGTTAATATTAGATTACGTATAGACTGCTGGAGAAAATGATAGATTTTTTCTTTTCTTTTTATTTTTGAGACGGAGTTTCGCTTCTGTTACACATTCTGTTACAATGGTGCGATCTTGGCTCACCGCAACCTCTGCCTCCTGGGTTCAGGCAGTTCTCCTGCCTCAGCCTCCTGAGTAGCTGGGATTACAGGCATGCGCCACCATGCCCAGCTAAGTTTTGTATTTTTAGTAGAGATGGGGTTTCACCATGTTGATCAGGATGGTCTTGATCTCTTGACCTCGTGATCCACCCGCCTTGGCCTCCCAAAGTGCTGGGATTACAGGCTTGAACCACCGCGCCTGGCCCCAGATTTTGTAATATAAATTGCATCTTGAGTATTTTATAGAGATCCCCAAATTTCACTTTAACTGTAGCTATAGTTCTCAACATTGAGTAGAGCCGGATGCAGTGGCTCGTGCCTGTAATCCCAGCACTTTGGGAGGCTGAGGAGGGTGATCACCTGAGGTCATGAGTTCAAGATCAGCCTGGCCAACATGGTGAAACCCTGCCTCTACTAAAAATACAAAAATTAGCTGGGCATGCTGGCGGGTGCCTGGAATCCCAGCTACTTGGGAGGCTGAGGCAGGAGAATTTCTTGAACCTGGGAGGTGGAGGTTGCAGTGAGTCGAGACTGTGCCACTGCACTCCAGCCTGGGTGACATAGCAAGACTTTTTTTTTTTTTAAGACAAAGGAGTAAACCAAAATATTAGAAGAAGTATCTTTGGCATGCCCTGTAGGGTCATGTCTGCCGGCTCCTGCCTTCTCTCCAGTCACGGAGATCAGGAAATAGAACAGTGAAGCAGAGAAAATAGAAAGCTTATATGAATATTTTAAAAATGCAAGCATGTAAAGCGTTTTGAAGCTGCATAAATAAAATTCACTGTTATTTTCTCATTTGCATACATGAGGCCTCTCTTCACCATTCTATTTGAAATCATTTCTCTTCCTGAATCCCTAAATCCTGTTTCCTTGCAACACTTTTTCTTTTTTCCATAGCACTTAGCCCATTCCTAACATGCCTTGTTGTTTACTTATTGAATTGTTTATCGTCTGTTTCCCCTCAGTAGAGCATATGCCCCAAGATGGAAGGGTGTCTGCTTTGCATATGTTTTCCATCACCACCAGCACACCGGAGGCATGCCAGTATTGTGTGATTGGATGAATGAATGGATGGATGGATGGATAACATTTCAGTTTAGACAGCTTTACATCCTAATTTTCACTGCACAGATAAATGCTATATACTGAAAAAAATTACAGAATGTAACACAATTTTTTTTTTTTTTTTTTTTTTTTTTTTTGAGACAGTGTCTCACTCTGTCACCCAGGCTGGAGTGGGAGTGCAGTGGTGCGATCTTGGCTCACTGTAACCTTTGCCTTCTGGGTTCAAGTGATTCTCCTGCTTCAGCCTTGCGAGTAGCAGGGACTGCAGGCATATGTCATCACACTGGGCTCATTTTTGTATTTTTAGTAGAAATGGAGTTTCACCACGTTGGCCAGGCTGGTCTCGATCTAACCTCAAGTGATCTGCCCACTTGGCCTCCCACAGTGCTGAGATTACAAGTGTAAGCCATTGTACCCGGTCCAAATTTAAATTCTGCAGTGTGGTTATGGGAATTCATTAGTGGGTAAATTTCAAGGATCATGGAACTAGGCTTGGTTGCTCACACCTGTAATCCCAGTACCTTGGGAGGACTAGGCAGGCAGATTGCTGGACCCCAGGAGTTTGAAACTAGACTGGGGAACACGGTGAAACCTTGTCACTACAAAAATACACACACACAAAAAAGTTAAGGATCCATTCTGTTGGTTGTGGTATTGGTATGTAATTTCGTATCATGGTATGTGAAATTTAAAATGAAATTCTGTCTCAGCCTTTCAAGGCTGTAGCTCTGTGGCTACCCCCAGTCAGTCCCTTAAAAATTTTCAGCTTTTTTGGGAAGATGGGTTGTTGTTTTTTTTAAGATGGAGTCTTGCTCTGTTACCTGGGCTGGAGTGCAGTGGCGCAATCTTGGCTCTCTGCAACCTCCGCCACCTGTGTTCAAGTGACCTGCCTCAGCCTTTTGAGTAGCTGGGATTACAGGTGCTCACTACCATGCCCAGCGAATTTTTGTATTTTTAGTTGAGACGGGGTTTTACCATGTTGGTCAGGCTGGTCTCGAACTCTGGACCTCATGATCCGCCCGTCTTGGTCTCCCAAAGTACTGGGATTACAGGCATGAGCCACCTCGCCCGGCCAGGAAGATGATTTCTTAATTTGTTACCTTGTTTTTCAGAAGTAACGATGTGGATAAAAGTAATTTGAATATAAACTTCAATATTACCCATAGTCTAACGTTTTTAATACTGAAAGTAAATAACATTTATTTCTCAAAGGAGACCTCTAACTGCTGAAGAAATAATAAAATGTGACTAATTTTGAGTGTATTCCAATTTTTGAGCATTAACTTCGTTAACTGGAACCTTCAGTTAATTGGAATTCATCCTTTGGCTGAATATTTCTTTTGGGGAAAAAAAAGGCATAAAACCAAGCAGTTTTGTAGGAATTATTTTTCTTCTTTTTGAGACAGTTTCACTTTTGTTGCCCAGGCTGGAGTGCAACGGCGCGATCTTTGTTCACCACAGCCTCTGCCTCCCAGGTTCAAGCTATTCTCCTGCCTCAGCCTCCCGAGTAGCTGGGATTATAGGCGTGTGCCACCATGCCCAGCTAATTTTGTATTTTTAGTAGAGATGGGGTTTATCCATGTTGGGCAGGCTGGTCTCAAACTCCTTACCTCAGGTGATCCACCCACCTTGGCCTCCCAAAGTGCTGGGATTTGGGAGGTGTGAGCCACCATGCCCAGCCAGGAATTCTTTTTCAAAAGGAAGGTTTAGGAGGTCATATCATACATTATCTGTGCCTGCCAGTATTTGATATTTAAGCCAAAAAGAGCAACTAATATATTTCAGTCTTAGTTAAGAAGAATATGACCAATAAATGAAATTTTTGTAAGAGATAAAGTATAATCATTACATTGAAACTAGAAAATGCTGTAATTTCATAACACTAGGTGCAGGACTCAGTGAAGTTATTAAACCAAGTCTAAATGTTTTAAAATGAGGAAGCTGAGATATCTTAACATTTTAGAACAAAGGAAAAAAAGGACTGAGTTATTTTTATTACTGCTTTCTGAGACAGGAAAATTTTTTTTTTTGATAGAGTTTTCATTTATAAGAGTTGAAACAAAATAGAAGATCTGATTATCCTAAAAAATTAGCAAGAGTCTATTATGTATTCTGGCTGAGGTTTTAGATCATTAAAACTTGTTTTTTCAGTGGTCTTGATTTGGTATGAAGAGTTGCCTGAAGAAATGTATCTTTATAAATGAAATTTAAAATGTTGATTTGCTACAAAATACAGATTTGAGTAGTGTTTCAGGAATACAGATTCAAGATTGGTGGAAATGATTTATGCGATGTCATGTTCTTGCATTAAAAAACCAACCAGCCAGGCGAGGTGGCTCGTGCCTGTAATCCCAGCACTTTGGGAGGCTGAGGTGGGTGGATCTTGTGGTCAGGAGTTCAAGACCATCCTGTTTAACATGGTGAAACCCTGTCTGTACTAAAAATCAAAATTAGCTGGGCGTGGTGGTGTGCTTGCCTGTAGTCTCAGCTACTGGTGAGGCTGAGGCAGGAGAATCAGTTGAACTCAGGAGGTGGAGGTTGCAGTGAGCTGAGATTGCACCACTGTGTTCCAGCCTGGCAACAGATCACACCTGTAATCCTAGCGCTTTGGGAGACCAAGATGGGTGGATGGCTTGAGCCCAGGAGTTTGAGACCAGTCTATGCAACATGGTGAAACCCCATCTCTACTAAAAATACAAAAATATTAGTTGGGCATGATGCCGCATGCCTGTAGTCTCAGCTACTTGAGAGGCTGAGGCTGGATAATTGATTGTGCCTGGCAGGTTGAGGCTGCAGTGAGCTGAGGTCACACCCCTACATTCCATCCTGGGCGACAGAGCAAGACTCTGTCTCTAAAAAAACCAGAAACCAACAGACCCTCAAAAGTGACATTTTGAGGCTATGCAAAGACCACATACAGGAACCCTCAAACAGTGACAGCTTCCCCACTGTGTCAGCCTGACATACAAAACCCATTTTTTCCCTGAGAGCTACCCCCACCTAGGAACTAGAGTGCTGCTTTCAATTGTCTCTGATTTGATAAGTTCTTTCTCTCCTATGTTTTAGGTATATTTTTGCTCATTTTTTGATTTAGCTTTAGATTATTATTAGATTAAAAGTTTTCACAAGGTCTGTTACTGAAGTTTTCATTTTTAAAGGTTCTTGGCAGAGATTCACGTACTTCAAAGTAACGCAGTTTAGAGCAGCTTAAACCATAAAACATCTGAAAGTTGGCCAGGCGCAGTGGCTCACGCCTGTATCCCAGCACTATGGAAGGCTGAGGTGGGCGGATCACCTGAGGTTGGGAGTTCGAGACCAACATGACCAACATGGAGAAACCCTGTCTCTACTAAAAATACAAAATTAGCTGGGAATGATGGCAGCCTGTAATCCCAGCTACTTGGGAGGCTGAGGTAGAAGAATTGCTTGAACTTGGGAGGCAGAGGTTGCCACAAGCAGAGATCGCGCCATTGCACTCCAGCCTGGGCAACAAGAGTGAAACTCCGTCTCAAATAAATAAATCTGAAAGTTAACTTCAGGGCCTAAGGAGAAAATAAAATTCAAGTCAGTGCATTTTATTATTTACTATTCTGATAAGTGCTTGAAATTTATGGCAAAAAAAGAGGTTAGGGATTATCCAAGAATTTTAATGATTTATTATCCTTGTTACTAATTCCATAAGTAATAAGAAACTGGCATGAGTTAGTCAAAGCATTTTAAAAGTAAACATAATCTGCTTAACACAAGGACTTTAATCCCCCAAATCATGAGTAACCCTAGTCTTCTACCTGCCTACCATCGGTTCTCACTGTCCACTGAGAACAGAGTAGAGCCTGTCCTTTGCTGGGTTCTGGAGATGGAAAGATGAAGGGGAAACCTGCACCCTGAGGCCACCAAGAATGAAAGACAGGAGTCTTCTCCCAGTGGGAGGGAGCATCGGCCGGAGGTGCAGCTGAGAAGAGAGGGACATAGAGGACAAGCAGCTCTGGTGAAAATGTCAGGCCTGGGGCCCACAATTTGACTATGAATACTCTGTCATCTAAGTTTATCAATACTCAGGGCCAGTTTCCTGCATGTGCCAGGAGCCAGGAATAGAAGGGTCCCAGGGTTAGTTTAGAAACCTGTTGCCAACCAGGAACAGTGGCTTCCACTTGTAATCCCAGCACTTTGGGAAGCTGAGGAGGGAGGATCATTGGAGGTCAGGAGTTTGAGACCAGCCTGGCCAAAATGGTGAAACCCCATCTGTACAAAAAATACAAAAATTAGCCAGGCATGGTGTTGGGCGCCTGTAATCTCAGCTACTCAGGAAGCTGAGGCAGAAGAATCACTTGAACCCAGGAAGCAGAGGTCGCAGAGAGCCAAGAGCTTGACACTGCACTCCAGCCTGGGTGACAGGGCAAGACTCTGTCTAAAAAAAACAAATACCTGTTGCCATCTTGAAATTTTTTTATAATTTTTGGGCCAGGTGCAGTGGCTCACACCTGTAATCCTAGCACTTGGGAGGTCGAGGTAGGTAGACTGCCTGAGCTCAGGAGTTTGAGACTGCCCTGGGCAACATGGTGAAACCCTGTCTCTACTAAAATTACAAAAAATTAGCTGTGCTTGCTCGTGCATGTCTGTGATCCCAGGTACTCAGGAAGCTGAGGCATGAGAACTGCTTAAACCCAGGAGGGGCCAGGTGCAGTGGCTCACGCCTGTAATCCCAGCACTTTGAGAGGCTCAGGCAGGCAGATCATCTGAGTTCAAAACCAGCCTGACCAACATGGTGAAACCCTGTCTCTACTAAAAATACAAAAATTAGCCAGGCATGGTGGTGCATGCCTGTAATCAACAGCTACTCAGGAGGCTGAGGCAGGAGAATCACTTAAACCCAGGAGGCGGAGGTTGCAGTGAGCCAAGATCACAACATTACACTCCAGCCTAGGCAACTAGAAACTCCGTCTCAAAAAAAAAAAAAAACCCGGGAGGAGGCGACTGCAGTGACATCGCACCACTGCACTGCAGCCTGAGCAACAAAGCGATAATCTGTCTGAAAAAATATGTATATGTTGCCGGGCGCAGTGGCTCACGCCTGTAATCCCAGCACTTTGGGAGGCCGAGGCGTGTGGATCTCGAGGTCAAGAGATCGAGACCGTCCTGGTCAACATGGTGAAACCCCGTCTCTACTAAAAGTGCAAAAAATTAGCTGGGCATGGTGGTGCGTGCCTGTAATCCCAGCTACTCAGGAGGCTGAGGCAGGAGAATTGCCTGAACCCAGGAGGTGGAGGTTGCGGTGAGTCGAGATCGCGCCATTGCACTCCAGCCTGGGTAACGAGTGAAACTCCATCTCAAAAAAAGAAAAGTATATGTTAATAATTTTTGAACAAAGGGCCCCACACTTTCGTTTTGCATTGGCCCCTTGGATCATGCAGCTAGTCCTGTCAATCTTCATTATTAACTACCTCTGAAATAAGCAAAACTCAGTGTGACTAGATTCTGCCTTTCAGATGGAATTAATTACATTCTTTTAAAATCACTTAATAGACAACCTTATACAAATCATTCTAAAGTTTTACATTTCTTGAATTTAAAATTATGATATTCAACGATTTTGAAGTGGTCCTCAAAAGAACTATATAAGAAAAATTTTAGGCTGAGTATGGTGGCTCACGTCTGTAATCCTAGCACTTTGGGAGGCTGAGATGGGCTGATTGCTTGAATCCAGGAGGTTGAGAACATTCTGGGCAATATGGTAAAACCCCATCTCAAAAAAAAAAAAAAAGTTAGCCAGGCATTGGTGGTATGTGTACCTGTAGTTCCAGCTACTCAGGAGGCAAAAGTGGGAGGATTGCTTGCACCCGGGAGGGAAGAGGTTGCAGTGAGCTGAGATCACACCACTGCACTCCAGCCTGAATAAAAATGCCTTTGCTATACTTTAAGTATGTAAACAAAGATGACATCCATTTTTAGTGAGTTTTAAAATTCACTTTGAATCTAGAGACATATTTCTAAGTGTTTTATATGTTTGAAGATTGGGTAAATGAAGAATAGTTATTAAATAAAATCAAAGGACTAGAAAAAATAATTTACTTTTTTTTTTTTTTTTTGAGGTGGAGTCTTGCTCTGTGGCCAGGCTGGAGTGCAGTGGTGCGATCTTGGCTCACTGCACCTCCGCCTCCCAGGTTCAAGCAATTCTCCTGCCTCAGCCTCCTGAGTAGCTGGGATTACAGGTGCCCACCACACCTGGCTAAATCTCTTGATCTGGTCTTGTTCCCTTGACCTCGTGATCCACCCACCTCAGCCTCCCAAAGTGCTGGGATTACAGGCGTGAGCCACCGTGTCCGGCCAATAATTTACTTTTTAACAAAGCACATATTTAGCCAAATAGCATAACAAAAATGTAATGAATGAAGAAACGTCAGCTGGACATGGTAGCTCACGCCTTTAATCCCAGCACTTTGGAAGGCCAAATAGGGCAGATTGCTTGAGCCCAAGAGTTCAAGAACAGCCTGGGCAAACATAGCAAGACCCTGTCTCTACAGAACTTTGAAAATTAGCCAGGTGTGGTGGTGTATGTCTAGTCCCAGCTACTCAGGAGGTGGGAGGATTGCTTGAGCCCAGGGAGGTCGAGGCTGCAGTGAGTTGTGATTGCGCCACCACACTCCAGCCTGGGCAACAGATCAAGATCCTATCTCAAAAAAAAAAAAAAAGTCATTTTCTAAACTAGTTGTAGTTTGAGAATTCTCGTGTTTTTTCAGTCCCTTTCATTAAACCCTGCTCCTGGAACGTGGACATTGACTCTGCATGTGACTGGGTGGGTGTCCCCAAACACTGCATGTGCAGCCCTGTGTTAGGCTCATTCCTGAGAAATCCACAGAAATCAAGACCTGGGTCTTAAATGCTCTCAGCCTGTCTTAATGCGTGAGGTGGTAAAAACAGGACTGCAGGGCTGGATACCTGCAAAAATACGAAGGCGTGGTAAACTTGAGTCCTAAGGCAAGCTGACGAAAGGCTCAGTGTTTTTAAGAAAAGGGTTGCTCTGTGAGCTAGCAAGAGCCCCAGACCAGTAGAGTTTAAACAGAGGCTGAATGATCAACACACAGGGACACATGAGGAAACGTCTGTTTTACAGAGAAGGCTATTTAAAGTGTAGAGGAAAGAACTCTCAAAGTTCCTTTCAACTTAAGTCTAAAGTCCTGGGTAGAAATTATATGAGAGACAATGGCAAAGGAAGGAATTGGTTGGATGAAATGCCAATTTGCACCTAGACTAGGAAAAATTCAGCAACTTAAAATTCTATTAGAATTTATTGAACAGGCTGGGTGCAGTGGCTCACGCCTGTAATCCCAACACTTTGGGAGGCTGAGGGGGGCAGATCACAAGGTCAGGAGTTCAAGACCAGCCTGGCCAACACAGTGATACCCTGTCTCTACTAAAAATACAAAAATTAGCTGGGCATGGTGGTGGGTGCGTGTAATCGCAGCTACTTGGGAGGCTGGGGCTGGAAAATCGCTTGAACCCAGGAGGCGAAGGTTGCAGTGAGCCAAGGTCATACCACTGCACTCCAGCCTGAGTGACAGCTAGATTCCATCTCAAAAAAAAAAAAAAATTGGAAAACTGAAATGTATATTTGATTAGAAAGATGCTAAGTGATTATGGAAGTCAAGTGGATGTAGGATGATGCAGCCACTTCATACAACCAACCAGTAGTTCCTCAAAATGTTAAACCCAGGCTGGGCTCATACCTGTAATCCCAGCACTTTGGGAGGCCAAGGCGGGTGGATCGCTTGAGGTCAGGAGTTGGAGATCAGCCTGGCCAACATGGTGAAACCCTGTTTCAACTAAAAGTACAAAAAGTAGCCAGGTATGGTGGCAGGCGCCTATAATCCCAGCTACTCGGGAGGCTGAGGCAGGAGAATCACTTGAACCCAGGAGGTGGAGGCTGCAGTGAGCCAAGATTGCACCACTGCACTCCAGCCTGGGCAACAGAGTGAGACTCCATCTCAAAAAAATTTAAAAAATTTGGAAAGTTAAATCTAAGAGTTACCCTAAGACCCAACAATTCCACTTGGGTATATACCCAAGAGAAATGAAAACGTGTGTCCACACAAATTCCTGTACAAAAATGTTCACAATAATATTTTCCAAAATAGCTGCAAAGTGGAAATAACCCAAATTTCCACCAGTGAGTAAATGGATAAAAACTATGTGGTGTATCCCTGCAAGCATATATTATTTACCTATGAAAAGAAACATGTCACAACATGGATGAACCTTGAAGACATCATACTAAGCAAAGTAAGCTAGTCACAAAAGGCCACATACATGATTCCACTGATACGAAATGTCCAAAATAAGTAAATCCATAGACAGAAGGCAGACTAGTGGCTGCCAAGGAATGGAGGAAGAGGGAGATGGAGAGTGAGAGGTAACAGGTTTGGATGGGGTTTTGGGGGTGATGAAAGTGTTCTGAAATTAGTGGTAATGGTTGCACAACTTTGGGAATATACTAAAATCACTGAATTGCATACTTTAAAAGGTCGAATTGTATGGTATGTGAAATACATCTCAGTAAAGCCGCTTAAAAAAAAGTGGATGCACAAAAAGGTGGTCTTTTTTTTTTTTCTTTTTTTTTGAGATGGAGTCTTGCTCTGTCGCCGAGGCTGCCTCACTGCAACCTCCACCATCCAGGTTCAAGTGATTCACCTGCCTCAGCCTCCCAAGTAGCTGGGACTCCAGGTTCAGGTCACCATACCCAGCTAATTTTTTGGGTATTTTTAGTAGAAATGGGGTTTCACTCTGTTAGCCAGGCTGGTCTCGAACTCCTGACCTTGTGATACACCCGCCATGGCCTTCCGAAGTGCTGGGATTACAGGTGTGAACCACCACACCAGGCCTTTTTTTTTTGGCCTGGCCAAAAGAGTTTATTTTTTAGAGCAGTTTTGGAGCAGCAAAATTAAGCAGACAGAAATTTCCAACATATCCCCTGCCCTCCTCACAATACATTTTATGCATGAATAGTTAGGATGTTTTCAGTTGTATATGATGAGACCTAATTCACACCAGCTAAAACAATATAGAATTTTATTATCTTGCAAAACAAAGTCCAGTGATTAGGGTGTCTAGAGCCATGCTCTGGCTCCATTTCTGTGCTATTCTCTCAGCTCTGCCTTCCTCAGAGTGTCAGGGTTCATCCTTAAATGAAGCCCTGTTTTTTTTTTTGAGATGAGGTTTTGCTCTTTTGCCCAGGCTGGAGTGCAGTGGTGCAATAAAGGTGTTCTTCCTTTGTCTTACACAACGACTCAGAGAAAGTACAGATAAAGGTAGACTTGAAAAGTGGCAGATCAACAGAAGTTCTCGTCACAGGAGAATCAGAACGAAACAGATGGCTCAGAGACGACTATTCGGCCGGGTGTGGGAGCTCACGCCTATCATCTCAGCGTTTTGGGAGGATGAGGTGGGAGGATTGACTGAGCCCAGGAGTTCCAGACCAGCCTGAGCAAAATAGTGAGACCCCATTTCTATTAATTTTTTTAAAAGATGATCATTCATGTCTAACCGAAGAGTAAAAAGGAAAAAACATGACTCTTCCTCTGATATGCTACCACATATTTATTGGGGTTCTGGAATGAGAAGCTCACTCTGGGCTAAAATTATTAAAGGAACAGTGGGGGTGGGGATTAACAGGTGGGCCACAGTCAATCGTTTTGTGTTTTTCAAGCCCCTGAGTTACTAGTGCCATGTGACTGGTAGGGGACCCTGATAATCCTGCCTGATTATAAAGCCCTAAATTGGCAAGGTCAGAGCTTGCTTCTGAGCTGTCTGTAAATATCCAGTGATATCTGCTCGTGATTCCTGTAGAAAACATTTTCATTTGGCAAGGGTTTAAAAAGTCCATGCCCAAGTTGTTTAGCTAGGAAGCAGTGAATACGTATCTTCTAAACATTCAAAGCCTTGAATAGAAAATAAATGTTGGCTTAAATGCTTTGTTTGTATGAAATCTGACATTTTACAGCCTCTTCTAAACTGGAGCCTGCACCCTTGGGGTAATTTCATAGCACAACCTTTCCCCACTTCTGGTGACTTTAATAAAAACTATGACATTAACATTTGTTTGAATGAAATAATGTTTTACGGAGGTCATTAATGCCAGTGATTAACATATATTTGCAGATTCAATTGGTAAAGCTTATTAACCCTGTCTTTTTCTAAGTTTTTTCTGGGTGTTCTTCCAAGGTTTGGGCTTTTTACCACTACTTAGAGTAATGCGTATGGCAGTGGGTCTGAACAGATTGTGTTGATTGCATTTTTCTTGTTACATATAAAGTATATCATAAATTGTTGTAGGAGGTCCCAGGAGCAAGAGAATTGATCAGAGAACAGAGAGGAGAGAGGATCCAGAGCTGTGTGGAATGAAGCATTCCAGGTAGATGTGGTCAACAGTTTCAATTATTTATATATTTATTTATTTTGAGACGGAGTCTTGCTCTGTTGCTCAGGCTGGAGTGCAGCGGCTCGATCTTGGCTCACTGCAATCTCCGCCTCCTGGGTTCAAGCAATTCTCTGCCGCAGTCTCCCAAGTAGCTGGGATTATATGTGCCCACCACCATGCACTTTTTCTGTAATTTTAGTAGAGACAGGGTTTCACCATCTTGGCCTGGCTGTCTTGAACTCTTGACCTTGTGATCCACCCACCTCAGTCTCTCAAAGTGCTGGGATTACAAGTGTGAGCCACCAAGCCTGGCCTATTTGTTTTTCACTTTTTTTTTGAGAGAGAGTCTCGCTCTGTTGCCCAGGCCTGAGTGCAATGTCAGGATCTCAACTCACTGTAACCTCTGCCTCCTGGGTTCAAGCGATTCTCCTGCCTCAGCCCCTGAGTAGCTGGGATTACAGGCATGCATCACCACACCTGGATATTTTTTGTATTTTTGTATTTTTTGCTTTTTCCCTTAGGCTGGAGTGAAGTGGCACAATCTTGGCTCACTGAAACCTCCCCCAATCCCCGCCACCCCCACACCCCATTTTGAGCAATTCTTTTGCCTCAGCCTCCTGAGTAGGTGAGATTATAGGCGCTGTCCGCCATGCCCGACTAATTTTTGTATTTTTAGTAGAGATGGGGTTTTGCCATGTTGGTCAGGCAGGTCTCAAACTCCTGAACTCAAGTAATCTGGCCTCCTTAACCTCCGAAAGTGCTGGGATTACATGTTCATGAGCCACCCTTCCTGGCCCAGTTTAGATTTTAGAGAACTGAATGCAAGCGAGAGGACTGAGAAGAGGAGGGTGGGTTGGTAATTGAGGCCAGTAACGTTATCTTCAGGAATGCATGGCGCGGAGTGGTTTGCACAGGAGTCTGACTGCGGAGATTGAAGGAGTGAATTATTCAGGGCTGGGTGCTGACCCAGGAACAAGACAGACCATCAGGCGAGGAAGGGAGATCTGTGCCGGTGCGCGCTTCAGAGTGGCTCCTGGAGCCTGGGTGGTATGCGTCTGACAGGCTGTCACTCACATCCTGGCTCTTCTCAGGGACGGCTCTGGGAGGCGTCTGGGGCCAGCAGACGGTGACAGCGTAAGGCCAGAGGTCTGTGTCCTGGCAGAGAATAAGGGCAGAGCCTGGAGGGCCATTGTTTCCCCTTAGCTTGGGCCGTGGGTGTTTTCTGCATGTGAGGTTTTGTTTCTGGTGGACAGAGTGAGGCCAGGGACACAGGGAAAACAAACACGGGCCCCTTGGGCCAGATCTGGTTGTTGTTTAGGCCTGAGGGAGAAGGGGAAAAGGGTTTCCTGAAGTTTCTGTTGTATCTAGAAACTCAGCCCAGTGGGCCAGGAGACCAGCTGAGGATTCGGGACAGCAGCCTTGGCTCAGGGAAGAGTCTTGGCTGTACTGTTGTATCATTTGGAAATCCAAGTACAGACAGGTAAACTAAGGCAAGCTGGTACAGAGAGCAGGGATGGAACCCTGATATCTGAGTACCCCACAGCAGTGGCCAACCAGTGTGAAGTCTGTGCCTTGTTCCGGTCAGATTGAGGTCTTTTTCCTGAGAGCTCAGGCACGTGTTACCCCTTCACTCAGTCTATCCCCTGGCCTGGGTAAACCAAACTCGCCCCTTGCTGAAATTCCTGACCACCTCTGCCCCTGGGAATTGCTAGTGACCATTTGCAAACTGCCTCAAGCCAGCTTTGTCTTGATACATTGTTTCCTGGGACCTAAGCCATTTCTGATTCGGCAAGGGAACTCATTGATCTGTTTGGAGTTCAAGTTGGAACCCAAATTGAAGATGAAGGTGATGAAAATCCAGCTTCACACAGATAGTTGGGAAAGAGAGCGCTTTGGGGATCCTGCCTCCAGGAGTCCTTAGATAAGGACTCTGATAACTCCTGCTTCAGGGCAGTGGTCGATGTCAAAATACAACTGGGGGACATGTCACTAGTAATTTGCTTCTCAAATAGTTGAAGTAATAAAGCAAAGCTTACTAGCAATTTCCTTACTTAAAAAGGAAGTGAGAGGCTGGGCGGGGTGGCTCACCCCTGTAATCCCAGCACTTTCGGAGGCTGAGGCGGGTGGATCACGAGGTCAGGAGTTCAAGACCAGCCTGGCCAATATGGTGAAACCCCGCCTCTACTAAAAATACAAAAATTAGCTGGGTGTGGTTGTGCATGTCTGTAATCCCAGCTACTCAGGAGACTGAAGCAAGAGAATCGCTTGAACCTGGGAGGTGGAGGTTGTGGTGAGCCGAGATGGCACCACTGCATTCCACCCTGGGTAACAGAGCAAGACTCCGTCTCAAAAAAAAAAAAAAAGGAAATGAGAGTTAATTCAGCTTTTTCCTAGAATCGTGTCTCTTCATAGTTTACATTGCCTCTTGGTTTGGTTTCTTTTCTCTTCTGAGAGGAGTCTCTCTCTGTTGCCCAGGCTGGGTGCAGTGGTGGGATCTCGGCTCATTGCAACCTCCACCTCTCAGGTTCAAGTGATTCTCTTGCCTCAGCCTCCCGAGTAGCTGGGGTTACAGGTGTGCACTACCACGCCTGGCTAATTTTGTATTTTTAGTAGAGACAGGTGTGTGAGCCAGGCTGGTCTAGAACTCCTGACCTCCTGATCCACTGGCTTTAGCCTCCCACAGTGCTGGGATCACAGGCGTGAGCCACCACACCCAGCCTCTTTCTTTTTTCAAAAACAGGGTCTCACTCCCATCGCCCAGGCTGTAATGCAGTGGCATCATCTCAACTCACAGCAGCCCTGACTTCCCAAACTCAGGTGATCCTTTCAGTTCAATCTCCTGAATAGCTGGGACTACAACCACCATGCCTCCATGATTTTTTGGTATTTTTTGTAGAGACGGGGTTTCACCATGTTGCCCAGGCTGGTCAAAATTCTGGGCTCAAGTGATCCACCCATCTTGGCCTCCCGAAGTGCTGGGATTATTGGTGTTTGCTTTTTTTTTTTTTTTTGAGACAGAATTTCGCTCTTGTTACCCAGGCTGGAGTGCAATGGCGCGATCTCGGCTCACCGCAACCTCCGCCTCCTGGGTTCAGGCAATTCTCCTGCCTCAGCCTCCTGAGTAGCTGGGATTACAGGCATGCACCACCGTGCCCAGCTAATTTTTTGTATCTTTAGTAGAGACGGGGTTTCACCATGTTGACCAGGGTGGTCTCGATATCTTGACCTCGTGATCCACCCGCCTCGGCCTCCCAAAGGGCTAGGATTACAGGCTTGAGCCACCACGCCCGGCGGTGTTTGCTTTCTTGAGTGGGGAAGCTGGGTGGAGTGCTGGCTCCAGGCCTGGAATTGCCCATAACCTAGAGCACCTGCTGTTGCTCCCAGGGACAGGTGGACAGGTAGTGCCATTCACATGTGCAGTCAGGGTCTGTGTGCTTGTGGATTATTACCCTGGCTCTCTTTTTAATTTTATTATATGATACATTTTTTTCAATAAGGGAAAGGCAAGAATAGGTACAAAAATATAAGTAAACATTAAAATCAGGTTTATTTGGGCTTATTCTTTGATAATATATCCTTTTTATCATATTAATATTTTCATGAGATCTGGAAAAAGAACAAGGCTTTAACAAAAAAGGTTCAGTAGTTGAAAAAGATTACCATTTGTTTTTCCTCACAAGATGGCCTTTTTGAGACCTTTAAATGACTGATGTCATTGTAAAACTTTCTATTTTTCTGTTTTTTATATTTATTTACTTTTTTTAAGATGGAGTCTTGCTCTGTCACCCAGGCTGTAGTGCAGTGGCGTGATCTCGCTCACTGCAGCCTCCACGTCCTAGGTTCAAGCAATTCCTGTGCCTTGGCACCTTAGTGGCTGGGATTACAGACATATGCCACCATGCCTGGCTAATTTTTGTGCTTTTAGTAGAGAAGGGGTTTTACCATGTTGGCCAGGCTGGTCTTGAACTCCTGACTTCAAGTGATCTGCCCACGTTGGCCTCCCAAAGTGCCGGGATTACAGGCAGGAGCTGCTGCACCCAGCTGTAAAACACTTTTTATTTATATTTATTTATTTTTTTGAGATGGAGTCTCGCTCTGTCGCCCAGGCTGGAGTGCAGTGGCGCAGTCTTGGCTCACTGAAACCTCTACCTTCTTGGTTCAAGCAGTCCTCTGCCTCAGCCTCCTGAGTAGCTGGGATTACAGGTGCCTGCCACCATGCCCGGCTAATTTTTTTGTATTTTTAGTAGAGACAGGGCTTCACCATCTTGGCCAGGCTGGTCTTGGACTCCTGACCTCATGAGCCACCACGCCCAGCAAAACACTTTCTATAACTACCACAATAAAAGACCTCTGTGCTACTCTTTGCTTTATTTTTATGAAAAAAAAAAAAAAAAATCTTATGGGGTTTTCTTAGAATCTGGTTTTACCCATGGAATAGCTGTGCATGGGCCTGTGCCTGGGCTGGGTTTGCCATGGTGGGAGAGATTGAGAGCTGCTGTTCCGGGCAGTTTGTTTTGGTATTAAAGTTGATTACTAATGATTGGGTTTTTGCCTAGACTGCATCACATAAATCCAGTTTCCCCTTGAGAGGTTATCTAATCCTTTACACCTTTTATGATAGAAACCTTTGCTTTTAAAACCTGGCACTGTGCCTTCCCACTTAAATAAGCTCTGCTTACTTGTATATTATTTTTTGCATTAGAATGTTAAGTACTTTTAGCTGAGCATGGTGGCTCATGCCTGTAATCCCTGCACTTTGGGAGGCTGAGGCAGGAGAATCACTTGAGCCGAGGAGTGAGACCAGCCTGGACAATGTGGTGAGTCCCTCTCTACAAAAAATAAAAAATTAGCTGGGCGTGGTGGTGGGTGCCTGTGGTCCCGGTTACTTGGGATGCTGAGGTGGGAGGATCATTTGAGCCGGGGAGGTTGAGGATGCAGTGAGCCCTGATTGTGCCACTGCACTTCAGCCTGGGTGACAAAGCAAGACTTGGTCTCAAAACAAAACAAGGCATCCCAGCACTTTGGGACGCTGAGGCGGGCAGATCATGAGGAGATCGAGACCATCCTGACTAACACGGCGAAACCCTGTCTCTACTAAAAACACAAAAAATTAGCCGAGTGTGGTGGTGTGTGCCTGTAGTCCCAGCTACTCAGGAGACTGAGGCAGGAGAATCACTTGAACCCGGCTGGTGGAGGTTGCAGTGAGCCAAGATTGGGCCACTGCACTGCGGCCTGGGCAGCAGAGCGAGATTCTGTCTCGAAAAAGTTAAGTATTTTTTAAAATTAAAAAAATCTAAGAATATCAGCTCCTGAGTTATATGACTGGAATTCTAGGAATGGAAGGGGCTTCAGAAATCATTTAGCCCAGTCAGCCCATTTTTACCAAGGTGGAGACAAGTGAAGTTATTACTGTCGTCAGTGTGATACTTTTGTGGTTCGGAATAGGGAAAGAGGAATGAACAGTGGGGTCCAGCGTGGAGTGTCTTTAACCCTGCTCCCCTGTAATAGAGTATTCAGAAAGCGCACATTTGGGTGTCTGTACCTCTCCGTGTGCAGTTGAGTCAGGAAAGTAGATAATGAAATTAGAGTGGAGGGAAAAACATCTGGATGGATAGTGCATTGTGTTAAAGTCACATTATTTGAAATTTTGTAGCACTTTTTAATGTGAACATCTCAGAAATTTGCACACTCTGCTGAAATCACAGTTGCAGAGTTGACAAGAGCTTTAGAAACAGTCTGGCTAGGGCAGCTTTTGATGGAAGATTCCTCTTCACAATGTAGCCTGACCTCGGGGAGCCAGGCCCTGCTGGAATTCTTCTAAACAGAGAGCTGCTTTCTCTTTTGGAGGGAAGCCTACCTTGTCAGAAAGTCTTGGGTCTTAGTTCTGCCTAAATTTTGGCATTACCAGAGCCTAGTGGACCAGTTATGAACATGAACTCTGAACTAAACTGTTGAGGTTCAGGCCCCAGCTGTGTGATCTTGGACAGCTTATTTTAATCTCTCTGTGCCTCAGTTTCTTCATCTGTAAAATGGGGTTGATAAGAATAATCCCCTCTCATAGAGTGGTTGGGGAGATTGAACGGGTTTTGTGTAGTACTTCGAACACTGTAGTAAACATGGGTTTGCTGTGTTGTGTTTCGTTTTGCTGAGGGTTTTTGCATCTATGTTTATGAGAGACATCGGTGTGTCATTTTCTTATAATACCTTTGGTTTTGATAGAATAATCCTGGCCTCATAGAGTTTAGGAGGTATTCCCTTTGCTTCTGCTTCTGGGAGAGAGGTGGAGAATTGGTACAATTCCTTCCTTAAATGTTTGGTACGATTCACCAGTGAACCCATCGGGGTCTGTTACCTTTTCTTTTGGAAGGTCGTTGGTTGTTGCTTTGGTTTCTCTGAAAGACACAGGTCTGTTGAGGTTGTCTGCCTTCTTCTTGGGTGAATTTTGGCAGATCGTATCTTCCAAGGATTTGATAAATTTCATTGAGGTTATCAAATTTTTAGGCATAGAGTTGTCCATAATATATATTCATTCATTCATTCGTTCATTCATTCATTGTTTTGAGACTGAGTCTTGCTCTGTTGTCCAGGCTGGAGTCCAATGGCGTGATCTTGACTCACTGCAGCCCCCGCCTCTCAGGTTCCAGCCATTCTCCTGCCTCAGCCCCCTGAGTAGCTGGGATTACAGGCACAGTACCACAATACCTGGATGGTTGTTTTATATTTTTAGTAGAGGCAGGTTTCACCATGTTGACCAGCTTGATCTCGAATTCCTGACCTAAGTGATCCACTCACCTCGGCCTCCCAAAATGCTGGGATTATAGGCATGACCCCTACCACACACGGCTCCTTTATTTATCTTTTTTGTTTTTTTGTTTTTTTTGAGACAGAGTTTAGCTCTTGTTGCCCAGGCTGGAGTGCAGTGGCTTGATCTTGGCTCACTGCAACCTCCGCCTTCTGGCTTCAAGTGATTCTCCTGCCTCAGCCTCCCGAGTAGCTGGGATTACAGGTGCCCACCACCACGCTCTGCTAATTTTATGTGTTTTTAGTAGAGATGGGGTTTCACTGTGTTGGCCAGGCTGGTCTTGAACTCCTGACCTCAGGTGATCCACCCGCCTTGGTCTCCCAGAGTGTTGGGATTACAGGCGTGAGCCTCGCGCCTGACCTGTTTATCTTTCTAATGTCCATGGAGTCTATAGTGTGTTCCCTCTTTCCTTTCTGATATTAAGAATTTGTGCCTTCTCTCTTGTTTTCATAGTTAGCCTGGCTAGAGGCTTATCAGTTTTATTGATCTTTTCAAAAAAATCAGCTTTTTTGAAAAAAGGAAGAAAAAGCTGTTTCGTTGGTTTTCTCTATTGAGTTTCTGTTTTCAGTTTTATCGATTTTTTGTTTCAGTTTTTATGTCATTTTCTTTTGCTTGCTTTGTATTTTACCTGCTGATCTTTTTCTAGTTTCCTAAAGTTGAAGCTTATGTGATTGATTTTAGATCTTTCTTTTCTAATATATGTATTGAATGCTTAAAATTTCCACTAAGTGCTGCTTTCACTGTATCCCACAGGTTTTGATAAATTATATTTTCTTTTTCATTTAGTTCAAAACGTTTTAAAATTTCTCAAGATTTCTTTTTTGATCCATGTGTTATTTATAAGTGTGTGTTTTTTGTTTTTGGAGATGGAATCTTGCTTTGTTACCCAGGCTGGAGTGCAGTGGTGCAATCTTGGCTCACTGCAACCTCCACCTCCTGTGTTCAAGCAATTCTCCTGCCTCAGCCTCCTGAGTAGCTGGCATTACAGGCACATTCTGTAATGTGGCTGGCTACATGCCTGCTAATTTTTTGTTTTTTAATAGAGACAGGGTTTCACCATGTTTCCCAGGCTGGTCTTGAACTCCTGAGCTCAGGCAATCTGCCCTCCTGGATCTCCCAAAGTGCTGGGATTACAGGCATGAGCCACCATGTCTGGCCTACAGGTGTGTTGTTTAATCTCCAAGTATTTTGGGATTTTCCAGTTATCTTTCTGTTGTTGATTTTTAGTTTAGTTCCATTGTGGTATAAGAGCTGGAGACATTGCATAATTTCCATTCTTTTGAATGTTTAAGGTGTTAGGAACAGAATGCTCTGGCATATTTCCAAGTGGTTATTTTTCCTTCACCCTGCTAGAAGTATGAGGTGATTTTCTTTGATACTTATTGTGAGGACCTGGTAGGGCTCCTGGAGGTTAAACTCAGAAAAGTATGGGAGTCCCCAGTGACTGGGTCTCCCTGGAATTTTTAACTCCCAGAGTTCTGCATATTGAACTCCAGCAGTTTGTCAATTACAGCTTAGGTATTCCTCCCCTGGGACCGGTTCCCATGGAGGTTTCTGCTTTGTAAATTGCAATTCCCTGTGTATTTGACTGTGTCTTCAATTTTGTTTTTTGTTTTTTTTTGAGGTAGAGTCTCATTCTGTTGCCCAGGCTGGAATGCAGTGGTGCAATCTCCGCTCACTAAAACTTTCGCCTCTCAGGTTCAAGTGATTCTCCTGCCTCAGCTTCCCGAGTAGCTGTGACTATAAGCGTGCACCACCATGCCCGGCGAATTTTTTATATTTTTAGTAGAGACAGGATTTTGATATGTTGGCCAGGCTGATCTTGAACTCCTGACCTCGTGATCCACCCACCTCCACTTCTCAAAGTGTTGAGATTACAGGCATGAGCCACCTCGCCTGGCCTCCAATTTTATTTTATTTTATTTTTTGAGACAGGGTCTTGCTCTGTCACCCAGGCTGGAGTACAGTGGTACGATCAGGGCTCACTGCATCCTCAGCCTCCTGGGGTCAAGTGGTCCTCCCGGCTGTTTTGGCTTTTTTTTTAACCTGTTATTAGGACAGAGTAGCAAATTCTAAGCTCCTAACATGCTGGACTGGAAACTGGAAGTCCCAGCATCACATTTGAAAACGCACAATTCAGGCCAGGCGCGGTGGCTCAAGCCTGTAATTCCAGCACTTTGGGAGGCCGAGGCGGGTGGATCACGAGGTCAAGAGGTCGAGACCATCCTAGTCAACATGGTGAAACCCCGTCTCTACTAAAAATACAAAAAATTAGCTGGGCATGGTGGCGTGTGCCTGTAATCCCAGCTACTCAGGAGGCTGAGGCAGGAGAATTGCCTGAACCCAGGAGACGGAGGTTGCGGTGAGCTGAGATCGCGCCATTGCACTCCAGCCTGGGTAACAAGAGCGAAACTCCGTCTCAAAAAAAGAAAAAAGAAAATGCAGAATTCAGTGGCATTTAGAATGTTCAGCATTGTACAACTCCCACCTCTATCTAGTTCCAAAGTATTTTCGTCATCCCGAAAGAAAACCTCATACCCATTAAACAGGCATTCTCGACTCCCTTCTGCCCCCAGCACCTGGCAACCACTAATCTGCATTCTGTCTCTGTGGATTTACTTACTCGGGATATTTCATGTAAGTGGGGGAAGCTCATGATATGTGAGCTTTTCTGTCTGGCTTCTTTCACTTAGCTGAATGCTTCTGAGTGTCATAATGTTTCTGAGGCTCATACATGTTGTGGATATCAGTGCTTCATCCCTTTTATGGTTCCGTTGTTTGGATAGACCATTTTGTTTGTCCGTTCGTCTGTTGATGCAGGGTTTAGCTTGTTTCCACCTGTTAGCTGTTGTGAATAGTGCTGCTGTGATGATTCATACATGTGTTTGAATACCTGTTTTCAGTTCATTTGGATGTATACCTAGGAGTGGAATTACTGGGTCATACAGGTTTTTTTTTTTCTTTCTAAGATGGAGTCTCACTCTTTTGTCCAGGCTGGAGTGCAATGCCGCCATCTTGGCTCACTGCAGCCTCCACCTCCCAGGTTGAAGTGATTGTCCTGCCTCAGCCTCCCATGTAGCTGGGATTACAGGCATGTACCACCATGCCCAGCTAATTTTTAGTTTTAGTAGATATGAGGTTTCACCATGTTGGCCAGGCTGGTCTCAAACTCCTGGCCTCAAGTGATCTGCCCACCTCTTACAGCGTTTCTATTTTTTTTTTTGAGACAGAGTCTCACTCTGTCGCCAGTTGCCAGACTGGAGTACAGTGGCACGATCTCTGCTCACTGCAGCCTCTGCCTCCCGGGTTCAAGCAATTGTCCTGCCTCAACCTCCCAGTAGCTGGGACTACAGGCGTGTGCCACCATGCCCAGCTAATTTTTGTATTTTAGTAGAGACAGAGTTTCACTATGTTGGCCATGATGGTCTTGATCTCTTGACCTCGTGATCCGCCTGCCTCAGCTTCCCAAAGTGCTGGGATTACAGGTGTGAGCCACCCCACTGGGCCCTAGTGTTTCTGTTTTAATTGATCGAGGAACTGCCAATCAGTAGCTGAAATATTTTGACATTTCTTTTTTCTTTTTGTTTTTTGAGATGGAGTCTCCTCTGTCACCAGGCTGGAATGCAGTGGTGTGATCTCAGCTCACTGCAACCTCTGACTCCCTGGTTCAAACAATTCTTCTGCCTCAGCCTCTCAAGTAGCTGGGATTACAGGTGCTCACCACCATGCCCGGCTAATTTTTCTGTTTTTAGTAGAGATGGGGTTTCACTATGCTGGCCAGGATGGTCTCAATCTTCTGACCTTGTGATCTACCTGCCTCAGCCTCCCTAAGTGCTGGTATTAAGGCGTGAGCCACCACGCCCAGCCTATATTTTGACATTTCTACCAGGAAAAGGAATTTACCTTGTCCTCACCTGTGTCTCTGTACCAGCTTCTTTCATTTCCTAGCCAAGCCTCCTCTGTTTCTTCAGCTGTTTTTCATGACACTTTGTTTAAAAAATCTCCACCAGCCATCCTGGCTTCTTCTCTTATCTTCTCTCCTCTTCTTCTTCCTCTTCTTTTCTCTTCAACATGGTTTTGCTTCGTCACCCAGGCTGGAGTGCAGTAGCACAATCATAGCTCACTGCAGCTCCAATTCCTGGGCTCATGTGATCCTCCCGCCTGAGCCTCCCAAGTAGCTGGGGCTGCAGATGTGCACCACTATGCCAGGCTAATTAAAAAAAAAATTTTTTTTTAAAGATTGGCATCTCATTGTGTTGTCTAGGCTGGTCTTGAACTACTGGCTCAAGTGATCCTCCCCACCGTGGCCTCCAAAGGGATAGAGTTACAGGCATGAACCACTATGCCCAGCCTGATTGATTTTCTTTCTCTCCCCCCTCTCTCTCTCTCCCCCCTCTCCCTGTCGCTCTCCTTCCCTCCCTCTCTCACTCTCTCTCTCCTTCCCTCCTCCTCCCTCCCTCCCTCTCTCCATGTCTCTCCCTTTCCCTTTTCCTCTCCATGCTTTCTTTCTTTCAGACAGGGTCTCACTGTATTGCA
The DNA here is from genome assembly GCA_031835075.1 of Saguinus oedipus. Taxonomy (NCBI): domain Eukaryota; kingdom Metazoa; phylum Chordata; class Mammalia; order Primates; family Cebidae; genus Saguinus; species Saguinus oedipus. The sequence goes on along the minus strand of CM063175.1, from coordinate 47,585,903 downwards.
GTCAGGACTCAGACTGCAATCTGTTCAAGGGTCCTCCTGCCTGAGTCTCCTGAGTCCAGCTTGATTTCTTTCTCCTTGGGTGCCTTTCAGATGGGGCCAGGATTTTAACAGAATTCCTTATCCAAGGACAGCCTTGGAGTAGCATGGGGCTAGCATTCCCTTGTCTGAGCCTTTCAGCAGCCTTGTCACACTGAATTTTATTTAACTCTAACCCTAAGTCCCCCTACCACGTGCCAGTGTTTAATCGTGCTTCTCATCTTCAAGCTTGATGTTGTGTTCTAGTGTGAGTCTCTGCATTTATCGCTGTTGCATTTCATCTTGCTGTATCTGACTCTTCACTCTGCTCTGTGAAGCAGTTTTGAATCCTGACTTCACATTCCATCTGTTCATTCTGGCTTTGTGTTATTCTCAAATTTGATGTCATGGTTGAAGAGAGCCAACCAAGTATGGTGCCTTTGAAAGGTCACCAGAGGCTGCTGCAGGTTTCCACGGGTTTATTATTCAGTGACCTTTTGGGTGACCATTAAACCTGTTGTAAATTCACCTGTCTTTATTTTCATCCAGTTTCCATTTCACCGTCTTGTCCTCAGTCACAGGGAAATTAGGAGATGCCTTGTCAAATGACTTTTTTTCTCTAGACAGTCTTGCTCTGTCGCCCAGGCTGGAGTGCAGTGACACAATCTCAACTCACTGCAACCTCCGCCTCCCAGGTTCTAGTGATTCTCCTGCTTTAGCCCCCCGAGTATCTGGGATTACAGGTACCTGCCACTATGCCCGGCTAATTTTTGTATGTTTACTAGAGATGAGATTTCACCATGTTGGCCAGACTGGTCTTGAACTCCTGACCTCAAGTGATCACCCATCTTGGCCTCCCAAAGTGCTGAGATTACAGGCATGAGCCACTGTGCCTGACCTCAGATTTTTTTTTTTTTTTTTTTTAGACAGAGTCTTGTTCTGTTCCCCAGGCTGGAGGGCGGTAGTCAATCATTGCTCACTGCAGCCTCAACCTCCTGGGCTAATGCAGTTCTCCTGCCTCAGTATCCCAAGTAGCGAGGACTACAGGCATGCACCACCATGCTTGGCTAATTTTAAATTTTTTTGTAGAGACAGGGTCTCACCATGTTGCCCAGGCTGATCTCTAACTCCTGGCCTCAAGTGATCCTCCTGCCTTGGCCTCCCCAAAGTGCTGGGATTGCAGACATGAGCCACCGCATCCGGCCAGTGTCCTTTATTTCCTTAAAATAACTTAGGGAGGGCCAGGCGCGGTGGCTCACGCCTGTAATCCCAGCACTTTGGGAGGCTGAGGCGGGTGGATCACAAGGTCAAGAGATCGAGACCATTCTGGTCAACATGGTGAAACCCCGTCTCTACTAAAAATACAAAAAATTAGCTGGGCATGGTGGCGCGTGCCTGTAATCCCAGCTACTCAGGAGGCTGAGGCAGGAGAATTGCCTGAACCTAGGAGGTGGAGGTTGCGGTGAGCCGAGATTGCGCCATTGCACTCCAGCCTGGGTAACAAGAGTGAAACTCCGTCTCAAAAAAAAAAAAACAACTTAAGGAAAGTACATTTTTTTCTTTTTCCTTCAAGTCTTTCCCAATCTTGGACTGTAATTCTCTTATCCTAGTATTGGTTCTGCCCTTTCTGAAAAAAATAAACATGCTTCTAGAGTGACTCAGTGGCAGAAAACGATGGAGCCGTTTTGTTTTCTGTGTTGCTCTAAAAATGTTAACATTTGTTTTATAAATGAAGTAAGAACTCTGTGTAAAAGCATTACTCTTGCTATTGTTAGTATTTTAGGAATATAAATAATAGAAGAGCAAAAAAATGGGGGAGCAAAGACCGAATCTTAATTTTTTTTCCTGATCAGCCGTCATGGATTTATTAGACAGTCCTAGTCAGTTGGTGACAGTGTTTTGGGTTACAGCTGTTAAGAACCTGGCATTGGTAATGAATGTCACCAGGCCTTGAATACTGTGTGGACTTCTTTGAACTATGTATGATAAAGTCTTCCATTGTATGTGAAGGTCAGGAGACAAAAAAGCACATACAGAATGTGCAAACCTCTGGTCTCTTATGTTAAGATTCAAGACAGAGCCCTATCCTATTTTAATTCAAGACAAATGTGATAATGAAAGAGAAGAAAGAAAAGGCCAAATCTCGCCTGTATTTTCTGATAACATTTCGAAATGGGAAATGGAAGGAAATCACGACATGTCCCTTGTTGAGTAGCCAGATTCCTGCCTGGCTTGCATTGTAAGAGTTAATTGAAGACCAGAAACTGGCTCACGCCTGTAATCCCAACACTTTGGGAGGCTGAGGCAGGTGGATCACTTGAAGTCAGGAGTTCGAGACTGGCCTGGCCAACATGGTGAAACCCCGTCTCTACTAAACATACAAAAATAAGGTGGCTCACACCTGCAATTCCACCACTTTGGGAGGCTGAGGTGGGTAGATCACTTGAGGCCAGGAGTTTGAGACAAGCTTGGCCAATATGGCAAAACCCTGTCTCTACTAAAAATACAAAAATTAGCTGGGTGTGGTGATTCACGCCTGTGATCTCAGCTACTTGGGAGGCTGAGGCAGGAGAACTGCTTGAATCTGGGAGGAGGAAGTTGCAGTGAGCTGAGATTGCATCACTGCTCTCTAGCCTAGGCGACAGAGGGAGACTCAATCTCAAAAAAAGTTAATTGATAAATGAAAATATACAGATCAACAACTGGAAATGTTCTGAAGGTGGTTTGGCAGTGGATTTGTTCCCCTGGTGCTGTGCATTTAATTCTGTGGGAAACTGCGTCGGAGTGTACACACTCTGGACAATTTGCCTGGCTGGCTTATTGATGAAGGTGACTGGACACCTGAAGGTATGAATTGAGGGAAGGAAGCTCAGGGCTCGTTTTTTTGTTTTGTTTTTGGGGGGACAGAGTCTTGCTCTGTCACCAGGCTAGAATGCAGTGGTGTGATCTATCTCTGTTCATTGCAACCTCTGCCTCCGCAGTTCAAGTGATTCTCCTGCCTCAGCCTTCCCAGTAGCTGGCACTATAAGCATGCACCACTATGCCCAGCTAATTTTTTTTTTTTTTTGTATTTTTAGTAGAGACAGGGTGTCACCATGTTGGCCAGGAAGGTCTTGATCACTTGACCTCCTGATCTGCCTGCCTCGGCTTCCAAAAGTGTTGGGATTACAGGTGTGAGCCACTGTGCCCGGCCAGGGCTCTGTTTTGAAAATGTGTTCCTCCACCAGCCAGCAGCGTCCCTGTGTTACTTACTCTGCTTTTGATTTTGAGACGGAGTCTCGCTTTCTTGCCCAGGCTAGAGTGCAGTGGCACTATCTCGGCTCACTGCAACCTCTGCCTCCTGGGTTCAAGTGATTCTCCTGCCTCAGCCTCCTGAGTAGCTGGGATTACAGGTGTGCACACCACGCCTGGCTAATTTTTGTATTTTTAGTAGATACAAGATTTCACCATGTTGGTCAGGCCGGTTTCAAACTCCTGACCTTGTGATCCACCTGCCTCAGCCTCCCAGAGTGCTGGAATTACAGGTGTGAGCCACCACATCCGACTTATATTAAATCGCTGAAGTTCTTTACAAAGTGTGAGTGTAGCCGGGCACGGTGGCTCAAGCCTATAATCCCATCACTTTGGGAGGCCGAGGCGGGTGGATGGCGAGGTCAAGAGATCGAGACCATCCTAGTCAACATGGTGAAACCCCGTCTCTACTAAAAATACAAAAATTAGTCGGGTATGGTGGCGCACGCCTGTAGTCTCAGCTACTCAGGAGGCTGAGGCAGGAGAATTGCCTGAACCCAGGAGGCGGAGGTTGCGGTGAGCCGAGATCGTGCCATTGCACTGCAGCCTAGGTAACAAGAGCGAAACTCTGTCTCAAAACAAAACAAAACAAAACAAAATGTGAGTGCCATAAGTCATTACCGATCATTAGCACCCTCCTCAGGTTAGTTTCTTGGACTAAGTGGCCAGTGTTAGTGGGGCTGTGTGATGTCAGGAGCATTCTGACCTGATGGGGATGAAGTGAGTTCCGATGGGGGAAGGGTATCTGTTGGAAAGCCTCGACCACCAGGGGAAGCTCTAGGAAGCCGGTAGCGGCACAGACACAAAGGCAGTGGGTACCACTGAAGACGGCGTTGCCAATTTGCATTGCTTTGCCTGTGGGAAATTCTGTACATTGCATTTCAGGGGTTTTGAGATGATGTTGCTTCAGGTGGGCTCGTGCTAAAACACAAGCTAGGAGCAGTGACCATAACTGGTGCCTCTTGCAAGTAAAATCTGGAAGAGCAAAGCTGAGGTGGGGTATACAGAGGGCAAAAAGTATTTCAGAGTCAAAGTGAAAATTGCCCAGAAAGGCTGATAACCTCCCTTCTTTGCTTACAAGAAAGCTTTCAAAAGGCCTCCATTCATGAACCTTCTATGATGCCGTTGTTCTCTGTTGGGGAGTGCACTGAAATGTTTCACAGCAAACCTGCGAGCCCCAGGTCAGACTGATTGTCTGAGTTTTGAAGCAGGGGCCCAGCAGGTACAGCTTAACAGGGATGTCTAGAAGATCCTGCCTGGCACCCTGTTACGGCCCAGAGCTGCTGTGGATGAATGGGAGCATGCTCTTTACTATCTGAGGTTTCATCTCCCCTCGTCTGTTAGGATCCACATATTAGGCCGGGCGCGGTGGCTCACACCTGTAATCCCAGCACTTTGGGAGGCTGAGGCTGGTGGATCACCTGACATCAGGAGTCTGAGACCAACCTGGCCAACATGGTAAAACCCCGTTTCTACTAAAAATACAAAAATTGGCTGGGTGTTGTGGCATGTGGCTGTAGTCCCACCTACTCGGGAGGTTGAGGCCAGAGAACTGGCCTCTGCCTCCCGGGTTCAAGGTTGCAGTGAGCTGAGAGGTTGCAGGGAGGCAGAGGTTGCGGTGAGCTGAGATCACACCACTGCACTCCTAGGTGACAGAGTGAGACTCTATCTCAAAAGGAAAAAAAGGGATCTGCGTTTTAATCGAGGTTTCTCCAGTTTCCCACCTGTGCTTACTCTAGAGATAAACCTTGGAACGAGAGCAACGCTGTCCACTTCTGTCTCTTTACCTGCCCCCTTCTCACTCTGTTTCACAAAACCTAGCTCTGGAATAAGACTACTTGTCATTCACATGTGAACAGCTGCTCCTGAGGGTATGGAGCTTGAGAAAACCTAACAGAGCCCTCGAACCCACCCCTGTTCCCATGCACCTTGGTCCAGGATCCCCGAAGCTCCTTGGGGATTTTAACTTGCAAATGTGCCCTTGTTTCAGGGGCCTGTCTTCACGTATCCTCTCTGGGGTATTCTGGGATTCAGGCCAAGTGCACGCTCTGTTTCCACGGATACTGTATCCAAGGGCATGGCTCCTGACACCATGGCAGGAGCTTGTCCCTGGTGCGGGGAACAGGATGGCTGTTAGGGTATTAATTACCAGGACCCGAGTAGGAATCTCCCGACCCCTGGAGCACTTCCACCTGGACTCTCCCAAGGTCACAGCCCAATCTTGAGGGAGACCCCTTATTTCCTAATGTTTCGGTTGGCCCTTCCTGCGCATCTCACCTGTCAGCTTGGAACTTCTGGAAGGATTGTGCGAAAGCCTTTGCTGCTAGAAATCTCACTGCTGTAGGTGGACATAAGGCTCCCTGCTAGAGTGGCTGCCACATCACACCTGTAACATTAAAGAGAGGCTGTCAGCCAGGGTGTGTGAGAGTCGTTTATGAAGCTCAGGATGGAAGTTGATGTAGAATGCAGGCATTACTGTGACACTTGCTGCTTATGTTTTCAGTTGGTGCCTGGCCTGTTGGTTCCCTACCCTCCCACCCCCGAAATGGAGTTCTGCTCTGTTTCCCAGGCTGGAGTGCAGTGGCAGGATCTTGGCTCACTACATCCTCCACCTCCTGGGTTCAAATGATTCTCCTGCCTTAGCCTCTCGAGTAGCTAGGATTACAGGTGCACACCGCGATGCCTGACTAATTTTTGTGTTAATAGAGATGTGGTTTCCTCATAATACAGATGTGGATCACCTGAGGTCAGGCTGGTCTTGAACTCCTGACCTCAGGTGATCCACCCACCTCGGCCTTCCAAAATGTTGGAATTATAGGCATAAGCTACTGCGCCCAGCCAGAAATCTTAACATTAGATTAAAAAGGATTTGGGGCTGGGCGAACATGGTGAAACCCTGTCTTTACTTAAAAATATAAAAATTAGCCAGGTGTGATAGTGGGCACCTATAATCCCAGCTACTTGGGAGGCTGAGGCAGGAGAATCACTTGAATCCAGGAGGCAGAATTGCAGTGAGCCGAGATCGTGCCACTGCACTCCAGCCTGGGTGATAAGAGCAAGACTCGGTCTCAGAAAAAAAAAGGGTTTGGGCCGGGTATAGTGGCTCACTCCTGTATACCCAACTCTTTGAGAGCTAAGGCAGGAGGATTGCTTGAGCCCAGGAGTTCGAGACCAGCCTGGGCAACATAGTGAGACCCCCTTCTCTACAAAAAATTTAAAAACTAGCTGGACATGGCAGCTCCCCAGCTACTCAGAAGGCTGAGGCAGAAGGATTTCTGGAGTCCAGGAGTTGGAGGCTGCAGCCTGGGTGATAGAGCCAAGAGCCTGTGATCTGAAAAAGTTGGGAACTTTGCCACTTTAACTGCACATCTTCAGTTATTTGTCCTTCTGCTTTGGGGATGATAAATTTAAGCCATTTTTAACAGCAGAAACATTAATTCCACCTGCTTTTTTTTTAATCCTAATTTTTAAAAGCACATTTGTGATCATTGCATCCTAATTTTTCAAAAATAGCCTTGTGACTGTTGCTCCGTCTTACCTTTCTTGTAGCTGAATCTGCTGGAAGATCAGCCTCAGTGGTTAGCAAAAGGGAGCCCAGGGTCCCCGGCCCGTGCTCGGAAATATGCGTTATAGTTGATGTTCAATATACAAAACTGGATATATTCATGCCAGTAGAATTTTCAAAAGCAAAGTGAATTGAAATATATTGACAAAATATTTTAATGGCAATCTCAATAAAACATTTAAAAAGTCCTCAACAAAATAAAAATCAAACGATGTGTAAAAAGAATTATATACCATGACCATATAGGATCTAGTCCACATATGTAAGGCTGTTTCAATATTCGACAGTCAATAATTCACCAGTCACCAGGCTAAGAAAGAAAAGCCACATGATCATATCAGTCAGTGTAGAAATAGCATTTTGTAAGATGCTATTCATTCATGATAAAAATCTCACATTTGGCCGGGCGTGGTGGCTCACGCCCGTTATCCCAGCACTTTGGGAGGTCGAGGTGGGTGGATCATGAGGTCAGGAGTTTGAGACCAGCCTGGCCAAGATGGTGAAAGCCCGTCTCTACTAAAAATACAAAAAATTAGCTGGGCATGGTAGCATACATCTGTAATCCCAGCTACTCAGGAAGCTGAGGTAGAAGAATCACTTGAATCTGGAGGCAGAGGTTACAGTGAGCCAAGACTGTGCCACTGCATTCTAGCCTGGGTGACAGAGCAAGACTCCATCTCAAAAAAAAATAAAAAAACTCAAGAATAGAGGGATCTCTCTCAGTTTTATAAATAACATTTATTAAAACCTACTTAATAAACGTACTTAAAGGTGGAAAAAGAATTGGCAACGTTGTGGAAAGCCCTAAACATTACTGTTCAAGGGTTATCAGTGGTTTCGTTTTCCTTTCATAGTGGATCAGAGTGAAACAACACAGCTTACTCTACAGAGAGGGATGTGTCTTAGGTTAAATTATTTGATACACCAAACAAGCAGATATATAGGAATCTTGATTAGGTATTTGATGATATTAAATAATTGCCATTATGGTTAGTTTTATTCATTTTATTTTATTTTTTTAGATAGGGTCTTGCTCTGTTGGCCCAGGCTGGAGTGCAGTGGCACAGTTATGACTCACTGCAGCCTCTAGCTGCCAGGCTCAAGTGATTCTCCCAGCTCAGCTTCCCAAGTAGCTAGGACTACAGGCATGCATCACCATGCCTGGCTAATTTTGGTATTTTTTTTTTTTTTACCTGAGATGGGTTTCGCCATGTTGCCTTACCTGGCTTTGAACTCTTGGGCTCAAGCAGTTGACCTCCTTGGCCTCCCAAAGTGCTGGGATTACAGGCGTGGGCCACCTTGCCCAGCGTATTTTATTTTTTCACCTTTAAGCTCTATTGGACTTGATGTAGTTAGTTTTTTTTTTTTTTTTTTGAGACAGAGTTTCGCTCTTGTTACCAAGGCTGGAGTGCAATGGTGCGATCTCGGCTCACCGCAACCTCCGCCTCCTGGGTTCAGGCAATTCTCCTGCCTCAGCCTCCTGAGTAGCTGGGATTACAGGCACACGCCACCATGCCCAGCTAATTTTTTGTATTTTTAGTAGAGACGGGGTTTCACCATGTTGACCAGGATGGTCTCGATCTCTTGACCTCGTGATCTACCTGCCTCGGCCTCCCGAAGTGCTGGGATTACAGGCTTGAGCCACCGCACCTGGCCTTGATGTAGTTAGTTTTAAAGAGTTGCTATCTTTTAGAGATGTATGATGTGGTATTGAGAGGTGGAGTTATACGATGTCTGGCATTTGCTTCAAAATAAGTGAACTGGGTGTTAGGAATGGGAGTGAAGTCAAACAAGAGTTGCTCTACGTGGGTCATTATAGTGGTTAGCGACAAGCACGTGTGGCTCCTGATTCTCATTTGTCTGCTTTAGTATCTTACTGATTTTACACAATATGAGAAGATAAAATTGCTTGATATAAAGCTTGTTTGGTTTCATCTGTTAGGATGGTTACTATCAAAAAGCAGAAAATACCAAGTGCTGGGAAGGAGGTGGAGAAAGCGGGGCCCTTGCTCACTGTTGGTGGGAATGGGGAATGGTGTGGTCACCGTGGAACAGTATGGTGGCTCCCAAAAACACTCGAGGTAGAATCACCTTAAAGGTAGATTCACCGTGTGATCCTACAGCCCTCCTGCTGGGTATATTCACAAAAGGTTAGGAAACAGGTCTTTGAGATATTTCTGTACCAGCGTCCTGCGGCATTGTTCACAGTGGCCAAAAGGTGGAAGCCACCCAGCGTCCGTTGACCAAGGAATGGATAAGCAAAACATGGTATCCTTCCAATGGAGCATCATCCAGCCTTGGAAAGAAAGGAATTCTAGCACATGCCACAGCAGGGACACACTGAGGACGTTATGCTAATGAGTAAGCCAGGGTCACACAAAAGGGTAAGTGCTGTGTGAGTCCACTCATGAGGTACTACAGTAGTCAAATTCCTTTTTTTTTGAGACGGAGTTTTGCTCTTGTTACCCAGACCGGAGTGCAATGGCACGATCTCGGCTCACCGCAACCTCCGCCTCCTGGGTTCAAGCAGTTCTCCCACCTCAGCCTCCTGAGTAGCTGGGACTACAAGCGCGCACCACCATGCCCAGCTAATTTTTGTATTTTTAGTAGAGACGGGTTTCACCTTGTTAACCAGGATGGTCTCGATCTCTTGACCTAGTGATCCACCCACCTTGGCCACCCAAAGTGCTGGGATTATAGGCATGAGCCACCGCACCCGACCCGAATTCCTTTTTATTTTTTTAAACAGTCTCACTTTGTCACCCGGGCTGGAGTGGGGGGCACAATCTTGGCTCACTGCAACCTCCGCCTCCCAGGTTCAAGCTGTTCTCCTGCCTTAGCCTCCTGAATAGCTAGAATTACAGACATGTATCACCACACTTGGCTAATTTATTTTGTATTTTAAATAGAGACAGGGTTTTACCATGTTGGCCAGGCTGATCTCAAACTCCTGACCTCAGGTGATCTGCCCGCCTCAGCCTTCCAAAGTGCTGGGATTACAGGTGTGAGCCACCACGCCTGGCCTTTATTTTTATTTTTTTGAGATAGGATCTCAGTCTGTCACCCAGGCTGGAGTGCAGTGGCACCATCTCCACTTACTGTAGCCCCGCCTCCACCTCCCAGGCTCAGATGATCCTCCCACCTCAGCTTCCCAAGTAGCTAGGACTACAGGTATGGCACCACCACGCCTGGCTATTTTTGTATTTTTTATAGAGAAGGGGTCTCACCACGTTGTCCAGGCCGATTTTTGAACTCCTGAGCTCAAGCCATCCACCTACCTCAGCCTCCCAAATTGCTGGGATTATAGATGTAAGCCACCACGCCTGACCCTTAGTCAAATAGTCAAATTCACAGAGACGGAAAATAGAATGGTGGTGGCCATGGCTGAAGAGAGGGGAAGTAGGAAGTTAGTATTTAATAGAAGTTCGTGGGGTTTTTTTTGTTTGTTTTTGTTTTGTTTTGTTTTTTGAGACGGAGTTTCGCTCTTGTTACCCAGGCTGGAGTGCAATGGCGCAATCTCTGCTCACTGCAACCTCCGCCTCCTGGGTTCAGGCAATTCTCCTGCCTCAGCCTCCTGAGGAGCTGGGATTACAGGTACGCGCCGCTGTGCCCAGCTAATTTTTTGTATTTTTAGTAGAGACGGGGTTTCACCATGTTGACCAGGATGGTCTCGATCTCTTGACCGCGTGATCCACCCGCATTGGCCTCCCAAAGTGCTGGGATTACAGGCGTGAGCCACCGCGCCCGGCCGTTTTTGTTTTTTGTTGAGATGGAGTCTCACTCTGTAGCCTAGGGTAGAGTACAGTGGCATGACTTTGGCTCACTGCATCCTCCGCCTCCCGGGTCCTGGCTCAAGCAATTCTCCTGCCTCAGCCTCCTGAGGCTGGTCTTGAACTCCTGACCTTGTGATCTGCCTGCTTTGGTCTCCCAAAGTGCTGGGATTACAGGCGTGGGCCACTGTGCCCGGCCAGAGGTTAGTATTTAGTGGGTGCAGACTTTCAGTTTTGCAGGATGAAAGGAGTTCTAGAGATGGATGGTGGTGGTGATGGTGGGACAACAGTGCGAATGTACTTAACGCTATTGGCCTGTACGCTCAAACAAGGTTAAGAAGGTAAATTTTTATATTGTGTATTTTCCCACATTAAAAAAAACTTGTTTGGAATTTGGAAGAAAAGTTAGAAGGCTCACTTTAAGCTTTCAAAAGCTGAAATTGTAGGAAGTGTGGATTACTTTGCAGACTCTGTTTCAAATTAATAGTTTTATCAACCATAACACCAGCTCTGAGAGGCCAGGGGCAGTTTTATTCACCATTGTTTTCTTGGTACCTGGAAGACTACCTGGGCCTCTGGAAGGACGGATGGATGGAAGGAGGGGGAGACAGAAAGAAGCCCCTCCCCGTGGATTCTCTGCCCTGTCGTTCCTCCTTAGCTCTCAGTCGTAGCTAGGGACAGCCCCATCTCCGTGTGCAGGACATGCCTAGACTCTAAACCTCAGTCTCAGCCCAGCCCCTTCTCCGTTCTCATCTCACCCCTGCAGCCATCTCTTCACCCCTGATTTCGTTCTCAGGGCTCTCCTGGCTTCTCTCCTGAGGCTCATATGCAGGGTCTGGTTTCCTTGTTTCCTCCTTAGTGTTGAGGGTGGGATGTGCACCAGGGCGAAGGACACAAGGGCTCCCCCTCAGTCTGCTCCTGCTTGTTACGTGGTCTTGTCTCCTGATGCCCTCATGCATGCCTTCCACTCCCCAACATGAGGAGTCCCGTGTAGCTCTCAGGCCCTGTGAGCTGGGTAGTGGTGAGCCCATGCCCAGCCACAGACCCCCCTGGTGGTGGGCAGGCAGATGTCCCAGCCTGTGAGCACCCAGAGGGTAGATCCAGATGGGCAGAGCTTGTAAACTGTGCTCTCACCTTTCTTTCTTTTTTTAAAATTTATTTATTTATTTATTTTTATTTTTGAGACCAATTCTTGCTCTGTTGCCCAGGCTGGAGTGCAGTGGAGTGATCTCGGCTCCCTGCAACCTCTGCCTCCTGGGTTCAAGCAATTCTCCTGCCTCAGCCTCCCGAGTAGCTGGGATTACAGGCGTGCGCCACCACACCCAACGAATTTTTGTATTTTTAGTAGAGATTGGGTTTTGCCATGTTGGCCAGGCTAGTCTCAAACTCCTGACCTCAGGTGATCCGCCCACCTTGGCCTCCCAAAGTGCTGGGATTATGGGCGTGAGTCCCTGTGCCCGGCCTCACCTTTCACAGGACAGCTGCCTTGTGTGTAGCAGTATGTGGTGGTATGATGTTTGGCCTGTGAAAAGGGAATAAATACAGGAAAATTTTCACTGGACTATTTAAAAGATCAGTTGTCTGTTAGTTTGATAATTTATTTGACAATGTGTGTGTTTTTTGTTTTGAGACAGGGTCTTGCTCTGTCACCCAGTCTGGAGTGCAGTGGTGTGATCTCGGCTCACTGCAACCTCCACTTCCCATGCTAAAGTGATTCTCATGCTTCAGCCTCCTGAGTAGCTGGGACTGCAAGCATGCACCACCATGCCTGGCTAATTTTTCCTCTTTTTTGTAGAGATAGGGTTGTATCATGTTGCCCAGGCTGGTGTTGAGCTCCTGAACTCCAGCGATCCACCTGTTTCAGCATCCCAAAGTGCTGGGATTACAGTTATGAGCTACTGTGCCTGGCCTTAATGTGTTTTCATTTTAAAAATTAACTTCAGGCCAGGCGCAATGGCTCACACCTATAGTACCAGAACTTTGGGAGGCCAAGGTGGGTGGATCACAAGATCAGAAGATTGAGACCATCCTGACCAACATGGTGAAACCCCATCTCTACTAAAAATACAACAATTTTTAGGTTGCAGTGAGCTGAGATTGCACCACCGCACTCCAGCCTGCTGACAGAGTGAGACTTCATCTCAAAAAAAAAAAAAAAAAAAAAAAAAAATTCAGGCTGGGTGGGGTGTCCCAGGAGTGTAAGACAGAGCAAGACCCTGACTCAAAAAAAAAAAAAAAAATTCACATCAATGTAATGCACAGATTATTAAAGTGGTTCTTTTAAAGTGTACAAGTGATTTTCATGTGGACAATGTTGGTTTTCCTTTACGAGGGGAATTGAAGTCAGTGCTTCTCGAGGGAGTGGGGAGGAGGATTGCCCCCTGGGGATTTGGGGAATGTCTGGAGACAGTTCTAGTTGGCACGGTGTGGGGAGAAGGCTGCGGGCATCCAGTGGGCATGAGGCCAGGATGCTGCTGAACATCCCACGATGCATGGGACTGTCCCACAGTTAAGCATCACTCAGAACGTCCGCCATGCTGCTGAGAAACCCTGATCTAAATCATGTCTGAGCTGTGTATTTGGTGTTTCAGTCAACACTTTAAAATTTAGTTTATTTGGCATTCTAATGAAGAAATCCTTAAACCTATGCATACAGAATCTGTCTAGAGATTCTTTCGAAGTGTTCAGTCTTTGGAAAAAATAGTAAGAGTAATTAAAAAATCCATTTTACGGCCAGGCACGGTGGCTCATGCCTGTAATCCCAGCACTTTGGGAGGCTAAGGCGGGTGGATCACTTGAGGCCAGGAGTTCGAGCCCAGCCTGACCAACATGGTGAAACCTTGTCTCTACAAAAATTAGCTGAGCATGGTGGCACATGCCTGTAATCCCAGCTACTTGGGATGCCTGTGTGGGAGAATCGCTTGAACCCAGGAGACAGAGATTGCAGTGATTGCACCAGTGTTCTCCACCCTGGGTGACAGAGCAAAACTTCGTATCAAATGAATGAATGAATGAATGAATGAATAAAACTAATCCCAAGCAAGAGCTATTGTTTAGAAATACCTGGGGATGGGGGCCTAAGGACCAGAGCTAAGGAGCCATTCCCGTGAACGGCTGAGACTACATGCGCCTGCCACCATGTCTGGTTAAGTTTTGTATTTTTAGTAGAGACAGGCTGGTCTCGAACTCCTGACCTCAGGTGATCCAATTGCCTTGGCCTCCCACAGTGCTGGGATTACAGGCATGAGCCACCGTGCCCAGCCAGGATTACTTTATTAACAAGTTACTGTGTGTCTGCGTGGCAGACACCTGTGGGCCCTTGGCTTGAGTCCTTTAACAGTGTGGTCCTTTCAACGCGTTTGCGGAAGACATCGATTCTATTCCTGATTTACAACGTGGAAATAGGCACAGGGTAGTTAAGCTGTCTGCTCCCAGCCCCAGAATGGGTCAGAAGCAGAATCCCCACATCGCCAGGTTCTTTAAGGTTCCAGGTTTCTGCCTTCCCCACCTCCCTACCACTCAGATTAGAACCTTCAGCACCTGGGGCGGCCTGTAGGGCTCGGAGCATGCCTGGTGTGTCAGGGAAGAGGGATGCTCACATCGGTGGAGGGGAGAGGGGATGCTGACGTCGGGGTCCCCACTTACAGGCCAGGTTCCTGCTCCCAAGCCAGACGCATCTCCCAGTCATGCTCATTACAGGAGGAGGCGTATACTTTCCTGCTTTCATACAGCCTATGTATTTTTCTTCTGTGTAAAAGACTCCCTCATACTAAGAGACCCCGGTAGTCCCTTTAAGGGTGTCCCCGAAGCGTCCACACATACTTCTGGTGGTCCTGACTCCTGCTCTCAGCTTCCTGGCTCTTCCAGATGCACGGTAGAATTGCTCTGCCCTGGCCAGGCCCAGTGGCTCACGCCTGTAGTCCCAGCACTTTGGGAGGTCGAGGAGGGCAGATCATCTGAGGTCCAGAGTTCTAGACCAGCCTTGCCATTGTGGTGAAACCCTGTTTCTATTGAAAGTACAAAAAAACCCCCCAAAAACGGTGTGGTGTCACACACCTGTGGTCCCAGCTACTCGGGAGGCTGAGGCAGGAGAATCGCTTGAACCTAGGAGCTGAATGTTGCAGTGAGCCAAGATCACACCACTGCACACCAGCCTGGGTGGCAGAATGAGACTCAGTCTCAAAAAAAGAAAAAGAATTGCCCTGCCCTGCCCTTTTGGTGAGGTCACGTGATTAGATTTGGCCCATAAGCTATGAGGAGAGTTGACCTCGTGTCCCTTCTGGGTGTCCGGGGAGGGGGCTCAGCTCCACCAAGAGCCTTCATTTTCTTGCAGTGTGGGGAGTGGGCACATTTGCAGTGGTGACAGCTTGTCACGTTTGTCTCTGGGTTATTTGAAAACCTCATGAAGTTCCCAACATGGAGTCAGTCACTCCGCTCTCTAGATCTCATTCTGTCACCCAGGCTGGAGTGCAGTGATCGTGGTGGCTCACTGAGGTCTCTGCTTCCCAGGCTCAAGTGGTCCTCCCACTTCAGCCTTCCCAGTATCTGGGACTACAGGCATGTGCCACCAACACCCAGCTAATTTTTTTTTTTTTTTTTTTTTTTAGTCAAAGTCTCACTCTATTGCCAGGCTGGAGTGTAGTGGTGCCCTCTCTGCTCGCTGCATCACCTCCCAGGTTCAAGCAATTCACCTACCTCAGCCTCCCGAGTAGCTGGGATTACAGGCCTGTGCCACCACGCCTGGCTAATTTTTGTATTTTTAGTAGAGATGGAGTTTCACTCTGGCACATAATTTTGGAATGCAGATGGTGGTTGATGATGCTGTGTTCTCTGGCAGACCATAACTTGCATTCCCCAAGGACCCAGCACCCCACAGCGTGCCTTGTGCACCCTAGAGGTATTCAGGGACGCTCTGTTAGAACAAACAGTCCCACTGTGGTGGCTCCTGTGTGCAATCCCAACACTTTGAGAGGTGGAGGTGGGTGGATTGCTTGAGCCCAGGAGTTTAAGAGCAGTCTGGGCAACAAAGTGAGACCCCCGTCTCTAGCAAAAAAACAAAAACAATAAAAATTAGCCAGGGTGGTGGCATGGGCCTGTAGTCCTAGCTACTCAGGAGGCTGAGGCAGGAGGATCACCTGAGCACAAGATTTTGAGGATACGGTGGAGTATCATTGCACTCCAGCCTGGGTCTCAAAAAACTAAACCAAAACAAAAAAAAAAAAAAGAAAAGAAAAGAAAAACTCTCAGTAGCTATGAGAAGTTGAAAGGACCTTTGACACTAAGCTGTTTTGAAGAACCAGGGATGGTCTGATTCTAATTAATATAAGAATTTATTGGCTGGGTGCGGTGGCTCACACCTATAATCCCAGCACTTTGGGAGGCTGAGGCGGGTGGATCACCTGAGGTCAGGAGTTCAAGACCAGTCTGGACAACATAATGAAACCTCCTCTCCACTAAAAATACAAAATAAGCTGGGCATGGCGGATCACCTGGGGTCAGGAGTTTGAGACCAGCTGGCCAGCATGGTGAAACCCCGTCTCCACTAAAAATACAAAAATTAGTGGGGCATGGTGGTGCACACGGTAGTTTCATTGCACTCCAGCCTCGGTGACAGAGTAAGACTAAAAAAAAAAAAAAAAAAAAAAAAAAAAAAAAAAAAAAAAAAAATTATGAGTGGGAACAATAATTAGAGACTCAGAGAGAACGCCATTTTATATTTTGATTTTAAAACTGGGAATATTTTACCTGTTCCAGATACTTATGTGAGGAAAAAAAGAATCAGCTGGAGACTTTAAACCTATAATCTAAACACTTTTCTATGTGTGTCATCTTTCACAAGGGCCTGCTAGCTCGCCTTTGGAGAGTTGGCAGGATTTTAAAATCAAAACCTGAGAACTTGGAGCATGCAAGGGCACCTTTCGCCACCTGCTGGCAGTGTTTCTTAATTGCAGGTTCTTGTGACTGACCAAGGTTAAAAGTTGAACCTGCAAATGAAACATGTAACATCATCTAGGATTTATAGGTGAGGTGCCAACAGTGTCTTGAATTATTTAGCTGTTGTTATTTAAGGGCAGATGTGACCAACCTACGTGTCATGGTAAGAGGCACATACCACACTCTTGTTTGGAAACAGTGGAGTTTTCCTTAGAGATAGGCTTGCTTTCCCTGAGGCTAAGTACAGTGATGAGATCTCGGCTCATGGGAGCCTAGAACTCCTGGGCTCAAGTCTTCCTCCTGTCTCAGCCTCCCAAATAGCTGGGACTACAGGCATGTGCCACCATGCCGGGTAATTTTTTTTTTTGGAGTGCCAGTAGCGCAGTCTCTGCTCATTGCAACCGCTACCTCCCAGGTTCAAGAGATTACAGGCATGAGCCACTGCAGCCAGCCTAATTTTTTTAAACATTGTTTTGTAGAGACAGGGTCGTACTGTGTCACCCGGGCTGGTCTTGAACTTCTAGTCTCAAGCAATCCTCCTACCTGGGCCTCCCAAATTGTTGGGATTATGGGTGTGAGCCACTGCACCTGGCTGGAAACAGTGGATTCCTAGTTACAAAGGCTTCTCTACTTACAATCAGGTTATGTTCTGATAAACCCATTGTATAGCTGAAAAATCCTAAGTTGAACCACTGTATGTGGGGAACCATCTGTATAAGCGAATAAACCAGAAAGGAATGGTTCATGTACTGGGTTGACATCAGACCCACTCTGGCGCCCTTGGTTGGCATCTGGGCTCTGGAACCAACCTGCTAGAGTCTGCTACTTGTGAGACTTGGGCACAGGTCCAGCCTCTCTCTCTCTCTTTTTTTTTAATTTTTGAGACAGAGTCTTGCTCCGTCACTCAGGCTGGAATGCAGTGACGCCATCTTGACTTGCTGCAGCTTCTGCTTCCCGGGTTCCAGTGATTCTCCTGCCTCAGCCTCCTGAGTAGCTGGGATTATAGGCATGTGCCACCATGCCTGGCTAATTTTTGTATTTTTAATAGAGATGGGGTTTCACCATGTTGGCCAGGTTGGTCTTGAACTCCTGACCTCAGGTGATCTGCCTGCCTTGGCCTCCAAAGTGCTAGGATTACACATGTGAGCCACTGCACCTGGCCTGGGTCCAGCCTCTCTTTAGCCCACAGCGTTGGGATGTGCTGGGGCAGCGTGGCTTATTCTGATGTTAACCCTTAAGTTGACTGTTGTATTGTTTTCATCTTGGCTTAAAAATCAAATCATTTCTGGCCGGGCTCGGTTGGCTCACGCCTGTAATTTTAGCACTTTGGGAGGCTGAGGCTGGCGGATCAAGAGGTCAGGAGATCGAGACCATCCTGGCCAACGTGGTGAAACCCTGTTTCTACTAAAAATACAAAATTTACCTGGGCATGGTGGCATGTGCCTGTAGTCCCAGCTACTTGGAAGCCTGACGCAGGAGAATCGCTTGAATGAGGGAGTGGGAGGTTGCGGTGGGCGAGATCGTGCCACTGCACTCCAGCCTGGTGACAGAGTAAGACTCGGTCTCAAAACAAAACAGAGGAAGACTCTGTCTCAAAACAAAACAAAAATTATTTCTAATTTATTACAGTCTACCATAACCCTAACAAATGGGTCATATCCTAAACTGATAGGTGTGTACCCAGCTACCGCCTGTACTTACAGAAGGTCTGATTGCCAGCTTTGCTTTCCATTATTTTTAATTAATACTATACTATTCAAAGTTTTGTTTGTTCTTTTTTGAAACACATCACCCATCCAATAATTTATTAACCATTTAAGATTTATTAGGTAAGCACTCAAATTACTTTATTATTTTTATTTTGAGACAGAGTTTCGCTCTTGTTACACAGGCTGGAGTGCAATGGTGCAATCTTGGCTCACCGCAACCTCCGCCTCCTGGGTATAGGCAATTCTCCTGCCTCAGCCTCCTGAGTAGCTGGGATTACAGGCACGCACCACCATGCCCAGCTAATTTTTTGTATTTTAAGTAGAGACGGGGTTTCACCATGTTGACCAGGATGGTCTCGATCTTTTGACCTCGTGATCCACCCGCCTCAGCCTCCCAAAGTGCTGGGATTATAGGCTTGAGCCACCGCGCCCAGTCTCAAATTACTTTTATGTAATAAAAGTAAGCCAGAATTTTGCATGTTGCTGTTCCATTTCACACATCTCTTTAGGCCTCTGTTTATAGGGTGTAAAACTTTAAGAAAACATTCTCGGCCGGGTGCGGTGGCTCAAGCCTGTAATCACTGGAACCCGGGAAGCAGAAGCTGCAGCAAGTCAAGAGATCGAGACCAGCCAGGTCAACATGGTAAAACCCCGTCTCTACTAAAAATACAAAAATTAGCTGGGCATGGTGGCGCGTGCCTGTAATCCCAGCTCCTCAGGAGGCTGAGGCAGGAGAATTGCCTGAACCCAGGAGGCGGAGGTTGCGGTGAGCCGAGATCGCGCCATTGCACTCCAACCTGGGTAACAAGAGTGAAACTCCATCTCAGAAAAAAAAAGAAAGAAAACATTCTCATCAGATGTAAATGATTCGAATTACACAGAATACTAACCTGAGCATTGTCATTAGTTTTAAAGTCCTCGGTCGTAAAAGTTTAATTTTTTGCTCAATACAAAAATGACTTGGTTCACGTTATCAGCTGCCCATCAAACTGTTTAAAAAACTGAGTCTTCTTTGATAAAGAGCAGATTACGATAAGTGTTTTCCATGCTTTTATTTTAAAAGCAATATTCTGATACACATAATGAATCTCAATAAAAATTCACAAATGGTGGCTGAAATCCTGTCAGCTTTCAGCCCAGTAAAATACAAATCCAGTTATAATGCATAAACAGTTCAAAATTAAAGTTTATAATGGAAATGCCAACAAGTCATAACTACTACACATTACTACTGGCGGGTTCCGCTCTGATTCAGCCAGGCACAGCAGATGTCTAAGCCCGATTCATTTCATCTGATAGACAGACTGCTTGGAAAATGAAAGCTATCAGAGCTGTAAATAAGGAACACATAAATATGAACATAGTAATGCCAAAGCTTTAGAGCTGTTTAAAAACAGTGAATAAGACCGAGCACGGCGGCTCACGCCTATAATCCCAGCACTTTTGGAGGCTGAGGCGGGCGGATCACCTGAGGTCAGGAGTTGGGAGACAAGCCTGATCAACACGGAGAAACCCCGTCTCTACTAAAAATACAAAATTAGCTGGGCATGGTGGCATATGCCTGTACTGCCAGCTGCTCGGGAGGCTGAGGCAGGAGAATCACATCAACCTGGGAGGTGGAGGCTGCAGTGAGCTGAGATTGCGCCATTGCAGTTCAGTCTGGACAACAAGAGCGAAATTCCATCAAAAAAAAAAAAAAAGTGAGTAAGTTGTGATGTAAACACATCTATCGTGTAGTTCTCTCTGTAACCGCTTTTCACTGATTTATAAAGCTATGGTTTTAGAATTCTTTTAAAAGAGAATTTTTCTACACTGCTGCATGCAGTGATTTCATTGTACATTCTCACCCACAATGCAGGCTTCAAATCCTCTTGCAAAACTTGACATATCAGAATTTCTCCTCAAAGTCAGCTTGTCATATTTTCAGTAGCCTTTAGTGCTTCAGCCTCACAAAGCTCTGTAATAACATGATACAAAGCTTCTGGGTTAATTCCTTGTTCACAAAGCTGTACACAAGCAGATGGAGTTTCCACATCCAAGCCAGTATTCAAAGTTCTTGAAATTTCAAGCAGAACATGTGATTAGAATCACAGGTAGAACACTTCTGATTCCAAAATCTGCAATGTGAAATGCTCCAAAATTGGAAACTTTTTAAGCACCGACATGACGACACGGTGGAAAATTCCACACCTCATGTGATGGCTCACAGTCAGAAGGCAGGTGCACAACACACAGTTTGTTCAGCGTCTGGTCTACAGTCCCCCGTGCCGTTCAGATTCGCCGCCACAGCCACCCTGGCGCCTCTGCTGCTCGGCATGACTGAGGCCGAGGGAGGTGGGAGAAACAGTTTAGTTTGTTTTTTTTTTTAAACGTTCTAGAATGTGATGAAATGAATCGGGCTTAGACTTTCGACACAGGTGACATGTTCCTAGACTTGCGGCCAGTAGTCTTTGTCTTTGCCATTTCTTTGTGATGATGACAGAAACATCAGTCACTTGTTTCTATAAATGTTTTATAATGCAAATTGAATGTGATGAAATATTGAAAATATCACTCATTAAAGATGTAAAAGTCCAGTCTTTGGAACTGGCCAGATCTCTTCCTTCTACTGCCAGCTTAAGAGCGATTTAGAAAGTTTGAATTATAAAATCGGAATACCGGAAACAGTGGTACAGTTATTTTCCCATTGAGCCCTGAGCCATTTTCAGCTGGAGGCCTTTCCATTTGGGCTGCGGAAACACACATTTTAGGTCGCTACTCATCGTGGGTTTTCTGCAGTGTGCTCTGCCTGGTATTTTTACATCCCCGTTGGGTTAAATAAAGACATAAATTCATTTAGTTTAAGTGTCAGGAGTTTTGTGGATTCAAATGTTAGAATAATCTTTAGTTTTAGTATTTATAATGCTTGTAATTTTATTAATAAAGCCTTAAAGTATGAACCCAAATTGGAATCAAATATTGTTATTAATGGCAACTTGAACTAACAATTTTTGCATTAAAATGAAAGATTGGAGGCCAGATGTGGTGGCTTATGCCTTTAATCCCAGCACTTTGGGAGGCTGAGGCAAGTGAATCACCTGAGGTCAGGAGTTCGAGACCAGCCTGGCCAAAATGGGGAAACCCATCTCTATTCAAAATACAAAAAAATTAGCCAAGCGTGGTGATGCATGTCTGTAATTCCAGCTACTTGGGAGACTGAGGCAGGGGAATTGCTTGAATTGCTTGAACTCGGGAGGCAGAGGTTGCAGTGAGCCAAGATCGTGTCATTTGCACTCCAGCCTGGGCAACAAGAGCGAAACTCCGTCTCAAAAAACACTAAAACCAAAAAAAGAAAAAAAAAAGCTATCTGGAGAGGCTGTTGAGTTTCAGTGGTTAGAGAAAATGTCCAACCTGATTGCAAAGTGAAGTTATCCTCTCAGAGATCCCTCAGACCCAATCCTGGCGCAGACTGTGTGTGAAGCTCTCACAAGCAGCCTCACATGCTAGCCGACCCCGTGCTGTCCCAGGGAGGGTTGCAGGAGAAGGTTCCGTGCACAGCCACCCGTGTTCTCTTCTTAACCAATCTCTTGTCTGAGATCAGACTTTGGGCGGGGGCGGGGAGAAGACGGACTTCAAAGACACTCGAAGCTTTGGTCTTTGTAGTCTGGGTTTGATTTTGTCTTAAGTCCCTCTGTCATCTCACCTTCCACACCTTTTCTAGACTGATGTCTTTTGACCTTTTGCCTCTAGATTTTCGATCTCTCTTGCTGAGAACATCCACCTGGAGAAACAACAAAAATGAAAAAACACCTTCGCAGTGTCTTTGGAATTCCCAGCTCCAAAGCTATCTTCTCCATGAGAGAATTCGTAAGCCAGGGCCACTGATTTGACTTGTACCTATGAGGTTTCTTGTATATTCATCCATTTCCTAAATAGTTCCTGGGTGTGTGCTAAGCATAGTTTCAGGTATCAGGAATAAACAGAGAGTGAAAAGGCCGGTTCCTTACAGTCTGCGCGGGTGTGTGTGTGTGTGTGTGTGTGTGTGTGTGTGTGTGTGTGTGTGTGTGTTGATGAGGAGAAATACCACCACCTTTTGATATTTACTGGGTGCCAGACATTCTTCTGAGATTTTACATGTAATGAGACCTGTGATTACACAACGACCTATGAGATGGGGCCTGTTACTGTCCCTGTTTTATAGATGAAGAAGTGAAGGCCCTGAGGTTGCAGGCGCTTTAGAAACCAGGCAGGGCCAACCCTGGCAATTGGGCCCCAGGCTCTGGTGCCCTCCTCTGCTGTCCTCTCCCTGGGTGTTGAACAGAGGCGCAGAGCGAGGGTGGTGAGCGCAGCAGGAAGGACCTTTTGAACAGAGAGCCCAAGTGAGATAATGAGTCGCTGAAACCCTGGCAGGATGCGAGAGGGCAGAACTGTAACAATATTAATGCATTATTTGCCGTTTTCTCACCCTCTTATGGCTGCACTGTGGCATTTTCTAGAGGCCACATGAAGGGTAGCGAGGCAGCGTGCTGAGTGCAGTGGGGGCGGGGGTAGGGACGGGATCCCAGCTGTCTTCTGTGGAAGACAACTAAGATTTGCAAAAATGTAAAACTTGTCACTCTTCTTAGTATGCTTTGTTTTAAAAAAATATGATTTATATAATGTGGTTTTTAAATGAATTAATAAGTATTAAAATTCTCTCTTTCTTTTTGTTTGTTTTTTGAGACATAGTCTTGCTCTGTTGCCCAGGCTGGAGTCCAGTGGCGAGATCTTGGCTTACTGCAACCTCCGCCTCCCAGGTTCAAGTGATTCTTCTGCCTCAGCCTCCCGAGTAGCTGGGACTAGAGCTGTGTGCCACCATGCCTGGCTAATTTCTGTATTTTTAGTAAAGTCAGGGTTTCACCATATTGGCCAGACTGGCCTCGAGCTCCTGACCTCAAGTGATCTGCTTGCCTCGGCCTCCCAAAGTGCTTGAACCCGGGAGGCAGAGGTTGCAGTGAACCGAGATTGCGCTGTTGCACTCCATCCTGAACTACAAGAGCAAAACTCAGTCTCAAAAAAAAAAAAAAAAAGAAAGAAAATAAATTGCAAGCCAGTTTATTTCTATAGAAGGCTGCAGCTCGCAGATGGAACAATGGCGAGCACACGCCTGGACAAGGAGGGGAAGGGGTACTTATTCCTGACGGTGGTCGCCCCTACTGCTGTGTTGTTCCCGTATTGGCTAGGGTTAGACCGCACAGTCTAGTCTAATTCCGATTGGCTGTTTTAAAGGGAGCAGGAGTATCAGCCAGAGTGGCGGGGTGGGTAGTTTGGTGGGAAGGACGGTTACAGGAGAGGTCAGAGCAGGCAGCTGTTGCCCTCCAGACTGGGCAACAGAGTGAGACTCTCCATCCCCCCCGCAAAAAAAAAAAAAAAAAAAAAAACAGCAACAACAAAAAACAGGGCAAAGCAGGTGACGGGGGTGAGTCAGGACGGGGCAGGGGACCGGGGAACAGATGTGAACTGCTGATTAGCACTGGTGGAAAAGACTGTTTACTGAAATGACAAGGAAGTTAAACTTTAAAATGGAGGACAAAGAACTGAACATATTGATGGACTGATTCTTTGAAGAGAAACTTGGAGTTCACTATGTCTAACAGTAGGTAATTGACTGACTGACCAGCCGACACAAACAAAAGCTGTTTGGAGTCCTCAGTAACTTTGGTGTGCAGAGGTTCTGAGACCCCAAAGTTGAAGAGAAGGTTCCCTCTGGCTGCCGAATAAGTGCTGGGATAAGGACAGGGAGGCTGGTGACTTGGCTTTTGTGACTCTTCAGGTGAGCAGGAGGAGGATAGGAAACGGCTGTGTCCGTGTTTGTATGTATGTAGATTTTTTACAGAATTGTAAAATGCAACAAAATTTTCCCATCTTTACCATTTTGAAGCGCACAGGTCAGTAGCATTAAGTACATTTGCACTATTGTGCAACCAGTCCCCAAACCCCTTTCATCCCACAGAACTGAAATTTTATACCCATTAAACAATGACTCCCCGGGGTCTGGATTTATTCAGAAAGTTAAGGCAGAAGGATTTGCTCTTAGATTGGATGTGGTGTGTGTAAATATCTGGTAAATGTTTCATTAATTAGGAGGCAGCATCTGGGCACAGTGGCTCATGCCTGTAATCCCAGCACTTTGGGAGGTCCAGGCGGGTGGATCCCAAGGTCAGGAGTTTGTAGACCAGCCTGGCCAACATGGTGAAACCCCATCTCTACTAAAAATACAAAAATTATCCGGGCGTGGTGGCAAGCGCCTGTAATCCCAGCTACTGGGGAGGCTGGGGCAGAATTGCTTGAACCTGGGAGGCGGGGGTTGCAGTGAACCGATACTGAGCCACTGTGCTCCAGCCTGGGTGACAGAGCAAGACTCCATCTCAAAAAAAAAAAAAAAAAAAACAAAACCAAACAAACAGGAGGCAGCTTTGTTCTGGTCTTTCTTCCAGATGCAAACCTTCCCATACCTACTCTGAGCCTTACACATACGCATGAACCCTGCCCCACCTTGTGACCCGCTGGGGAAAGTGCAGGTTAACAGCAGAGGTAGCATCACATCCTGGCATGTCCCATGAAGATCCTTCTGGATTGACTCACAGTTACAGAACCTGAGTGGTTCATTGAATAAGTAGGCCCTGTCTACTTGGAAACAAAGTTTTCAAGCCATTTCTTTCTGTGTTTTCAGATCAGCTTAGCTGAGGAATCCCCTGGTTCATTCATACTCTGAGGTTACCATAATGGAAGCTGTTAACCCTCTTAGGGTGAACAAACAAGGAAAATGGGAAGGTTTGAGCTGTGGGACAGCGCCCCCCAGTGTGTGTGTGAAGATACTGCGGGCTCAGGGAGGGATTCATGGGCACCAGGAGGATATCTGAGGTCAATACTCCTCTGAGCCAAGCCCCAGGCAAAGCAAAGTGGACAGGGGCTAAATAATCATCTTCTCAGGGAAGTGAGGTCAGCAGTGGCCAGAAAAGCAAAAGTAGCAGTTCTCATAGAGTCCTAATCCAGAAGGCACAAGATAGCCCTTCTCCGGTGATCCAGGCTCTCATGGTGAGGAGGGTGGGGGTGTCCCTGGTTTGCGAACAAGGAACTTGAAATGAAGAGATCAGTTTGTCAGAGGCATTTGAACCAGAGCGACTCCATCTTGAGTCGGTGAAATAAGACTCAAGATGGTGAAATAAGACTGAGATCAACGGGGCCGCATTCCTAGGAGGTTAAGGCATTCTAAATTACGGGATGAGATAGGAGATCAGCACAAGACACAGGTCACAAACCCTGCTTATAAAACCGTTTGCCGTAAAGAAGCTGAGGAAAGTAACTTCTGGTCATCCTCACTGCTCATTATATGTTAAATATATACATTAGCACTGTATACCCTCCCACCAGCACCTTGACAGTTTACAAATGCCATGGCACCCTCAGGAAGTTACTTCGTGGTCTAAAAGCAGGAAGAGCCCTGTTTCAGAAATATCGCACACCTTTCTGGAAAACTGTGAATAATCCACCCTTTGTTTAGTATATAATCAAGAAGTCACCCAGGGCTGCTCTGCCTATGGAGTAGCCATTTTTTCTTTACTCACTTAATAAGCTTGCTTTCACTTTACTCTGTGGACTTGCCTTGGATTCTTATTGTGTGAAGTCCAAGAACACGCTCTTGGGGGCTGGATCAGGACCCATTTCTGGTAATAAGTTAATGTGCTGAAGGTCACACAGCTCATAATAGAGGGAGGCTGGAATTGGACCCCAAGGCTGACTCCAAAGTGGATAATTTTTTTTTTTTGAGATAGTCTCTCCCTCTCCTAGGCTGGAGTCAAGTGGCGCGATCTCTGCTCACTCACTGCAGTCTCCACCTTCTGGGCTCAAGCAATTCTCCTGCCTCAGCCTCTGGAGTAGCTAGGATTACAGGCTCCCACCACAGTGCCTGGCTAATTTTTGCATTTTTTTTTTTTTTTTTTTTTTTTTTAAGTAGAGATGGGATTTTGTCATGTTGGTCAGGCTGGTCTTGAACTCCTGACCTTGTGATCCACCCACCTCAGCCTCCCAAAGCACTGAGGTTGTAAGCATGAACCACTGCACTCGGCCACATTTAGTTAATACTTTATTGTGTTTTGCATCTTTGCTTTACTTTATTGTTTATAATAAGAATTTAAAATTAATATTGGGCAACTGGGTGCGGTGGCTTAATGAGTGAGTGAGCTGAGATCGTATCACTACACTTCAGCCTGCGCAACGGAAAAAAAAAGAAAAAATTAATATTGGGGTCAGGCGTGATGGCTCATGCCTATAATCCCAGCACTTTGAGAGGCCAAGGCAGGTGGATCACTTGAGCCCAGGAGTTCAAGACCAGCCTGGGCAACATGGTGAAACCCTGTCTGTACAAAACGTAAAAAAAATTAGCCAAGTGTGGTGGTGCACACGCATAGTCCCAGCTACCTGGGAGGCTGAGGTGGGAGGATCACCTGAGTCTGGGAGGTTGAGGCTGCAGTGAGCCATGATTGCACCACTGTGCTCCAGCCTGGGTGACAGAGCAAGGCTCTCTCAAAAAATCATAAAGAAATGAAAACATCTTTCTTTGTAACTTTTCTGTGATAGGCTAAAAACAGAGGTAGTTTGCTTGTAGCCATCAGTCCTTTTTTTCTCGATTTCTAGAGCAATTTATTTCTTATTTCTGGTTGCTTCATGGATTTAGATAATTTCTACAGTAACTTACTCTGGAATTGAGAATTTCATCTCATTTGGATCTTGATACCAAATTTTGCAACAGGACTATGAGCATTGCCTTCAAGCCTGAGAGTTTTATTATGTTAATAATAGATGTATGTCTTCAAAAGCAGTGGAGTTGAAAATAATACTTCTAACCTCGTCTATCTTCTTCTTTTGTTTTGAACGCAGTTAACAAGCACAAGCCCTGGTTGGAGCCTACCTACCATGGCATAGTCACAGAGAACGACAACACGGTGCTCCTGGACCCCCCGCTCATCGCCCTGGACAAAGATGCACCTCTACATTTTGCAGGTACGAGCGGAGTTTTCATTCACTCTTGACAAATCTGGCCTGGGCAGGAAGCATTCTGCACGCCCCATTTGGATTATGCAGAGCCTTTCTGGAGATGTCTCGATAGCTGAGGGTTATTTGTAGCTCCTTTGTACCGTGTTTTTTTCTTTTTCGTAGTTGGGGTAGCTGACAAAAAGGCCCGTTCTTAGAATTGGAAAGGAAACTGTTGAATTTTTCGTTTTTTTCTTTGTCTTCGTGTAGCCAGGTAGCACCTAGACCAGTGCATGCTCGGTGCTACTGCACACGGTACCTGAGGAGTGTAGATACAGCGGGTCCGGGAGGACCTGAGATTCTGCCTTCCTCACCTGCTCCTAGGTGCAGCTGGTGCTGCTGGTGCAGCTGGTCCTCGAGTGGCCAGGATCCAGAGAATCAGCGCCAGGGGTTCCTTGCATTACCTAGATTTCAATGACCTGAGAAGACTTATTTGAAGAAGTTGAGCGGTCTTTATAGAGGAATGCTTTCGGCATAGATTTTTCCTTCCGTGAATTTTTAACTTGAGTTACTTCATGAGATTGTGGCCTCCGTCTTCATAGAGACAAGCTTGTAGCATTGCTGTGGAGATTTCCATACCATGATAACCATCTACATTGTCCAAATCAGAGCTGTTCTGGCTTCACGTTGGGTCCTTAACTGGTAGAGAATGGGCTATGTCACCTTTTTTCTGCCTGGGGGTTAGAATTGACATTGTAAAATTAATTGTTAGAGAGTTGTTTTCGCATATTTTTCCAGATCAGACCTGCTCATGTATGGCTGGGCATGGTGACTCACGCCTGTAATCTCAGCACTGTGGGAGGCTGAGGCAGGAGGATCACTTGAGTCCAGGAGTTGGAGGCTGCAGTGAGCTGTGATTGCACCTCTGCACTCCAACCTGGGCAACAGAGCAAGACCACATCACAAAAAACAAAACAAACAAAAACTTCTCATATTAAAGAGTGTTCTGGGCCGGGCGTGGTGACTCACACTTGTAATCCCAGCACTTTGGGAGGCCGAGGCAGGCAGATCACGAGGTCAAGAGATCAACATCATGCTGGCCAATGTGATGAAACCCTGTCTCTACTAAAAATACAGAAATTAGCTCAGCGTGGTGGCGTGCCCCTATAGTCCCAGCTACTTGGGAGGCTGAGGCTGCAGTGAGCTGAGATTGGGCCACTGCACTCTAGCTTGACAACAGAGCAAGACTCTTGTCTCAAAAAAAAAAGTGTTCTGTTTGCTTAGGGACAAATAAGAAAAATTGGATGAACTTGTATGAAACATATGCTAATTTTACAATCATAAGTTGAGGGAAATAAATATGAGTTTGTTCATTCTGTTTAAGCACCACATTTTCAGCACAGTCACCCATGAACCAGCTTGTGCTATAAAGATAGAGCCTCCCATGAGGTCAGGAGATTGAGACTATCCTGGCTAACACAATGAACCCCCATCTCTACTAAAAATATAAAAAATTAGCTGGGTGTGGTGGCGTACACCTGTAACCCCAACTACTCAGGAGGCTGAGGCAGGAGAATTGCTCGAACCCAGGAGGCGGAGGTTGCAGTGAGCACCATTGCACTCCAGTCTGGGTGACAGAGCAAGACTCTGTATCAAAAAAGAAAAAGATAGAGTCTTCCAAGTTGTTTTGCCTGTTTGTTAATTTTCAGTGAGAAATCTGATGAAAAGGATAGTAGAGACAGCATCCCGCGTCATGAACACACACACAGCATTTGTCCAGTTGCCGGAGTCACTGTGTTTTCTTTTTCCGAGACAGAGTCTTGCTCTGTCACCCAGGATGGAGTACAGTGGCAAAATCTCTGTTCACTGCAACCTCCCCCTCCTGTGTTCAAGCAATTCTCCTGCCTCAGCCTCCTGAGTAGCTGGGATTACAGGTGTGTGCCACCATGCCCGGCTAATTTTTGTATTTTTAGTAGAGACGGGGTTTCACCACGTTACCCAGGCTGGTCTCAAACTGGCTGGTGTCAAACTCCTGACCTCGTGATCCGCCCACCTTGGCCTCCCAAAGTGCTCACAGGTGTGAGCCACTGCGCCCGGCCTTTCCCCGTGATTTAAAATCCATTTTTAGCATTGCATATGGGTCTTCTCTGTAACTAACTAGATTTTTTTGTATTTGTATATGTCCATATACAGTCATACATCACTTAATGACGGAGATATTTTGAGAAGTGTATTATTAGGCGATTTTGTCATTGCTTGGATGCCACGGAGTTTACTAATGCAAACTACGATGGCGTGATATATGGTATCTCAGTACAGCACTGTGGTGCGTGCAGTCCGTCGCTGCTTGAAACATCGTCTGGTGCATGACTGCGAACATGCACACAGTGTGCACACTGTTACATGCAGTTCCTCCTTGTGGGTGCAACACCGAGTGCTGGATAGGTCTTTTTTTTTTGAGACAGTTTCTGTCTGTCTGCACAAGCTGGAGTACAGTGGCGCAATCTCGGCTCACTGCAGCCTCCACATCCCAAGTTCAAGCTGTTCTCTTGCTTCAGCCTCCTGAGTAGCTGGGACTAAGTTGTGTGGCACCACAGCTGGCTAATTTTTGTAATTTTAGTAGAGACAGGTTTAGTAGAGACCAGCCTGTTGGCCAGGCTGGTCTTGAACTCCTGGTCTCAAGCAATCTGCGTCGAGATTGAGCCTCCCAAAGTGTTGGAATTACAGGCATGAGCTACCGCGCCCGGGCTTATTTTGTTTTATTTTTGAAATAGAGTCTTGCTGTCACCCAGGCTGGAGTATGGTGGCACAGTCCCGGCTCATGGCAACCTGTGTCTCCCAGGTTCAAGCAATTCTCCTGCCTCAGCCTGCTGTTAGCTGGGATTGCAAGTGCCCACCATCATGCCCCAGCTAATTTTTGTATTTTTAGTAGAGACGAGGTTTCACCATATTGGCTAGGATGGCCTTGAACTCCTCATCTGAGGTGATCCACCCACCTTGGTCTCCCAAAGTCCTGGGATTATAGGCGTGAGCCACCACACCTGGCCAGTAATACATGCACTTTCAAAGCACGTGTAGCAATGTCCCAGGCACTACTCTTAAGTGCTTTACAAATATAAATTTGTATTTAATCCCCAGTAACCATAAGGGATAAATACACTTTTCTGCATTAAAGGCAGGAAGTGGAAGCACAGAATAGTTAAGCTGTTGCCCTGAGTGTGTGGCTGGTTGGGTGCAGAGGTGGGCTCCAGCCCAGGCGGTACGGCTGCCTGCTGCGATGATGGAACTACACCTGCCCTGCTGCCATAGCCTTCCTTCCCTCCCTCTTTCCCCCTCCCTTCTCCCTCTTCCTTCTTTCCCTCCCTCCTTCCTTCCCTCTCTCCTTCCTTCCTTCCCTCCTTCCTTCCCTCTCTCCTTCCTTCCCTCTCAGTAACTGCAGGAAGTTCATAAGGAAGAAGGAAAGGAAATGTACATCGAGTGTTAATTTAGAAGGAAAAAGTCTTACCAATGAAATACCTTTTTTTATTGTGTTTAATTTTACTGTATATTTCTCAAACTTAATATATTCTAGATGAAATAATACACAGGTTTATGTTTTTAGAGATTCTCAGGTGATTTTTTACTGATGTATAAAAATTATATGTTGTGATATTTTAACTGTATAGAGAAGTGCTTTAAATCTAAGTCATAGTGGTAACTTGGTTGTATTTGCCATAGTGGATAGATAAAGTCAGTATTTTCCTTTTGGAGATTTTCATGGGGGAAGCACAGTTATTCTTATATAATAATTTTTTTCTTTTTTGGAGATAATTCATATACCACAAAAATCACCCTTTTAAAGTGTATAGCGCATTGAGTTTGAGAATGTTCGAGAAACCATGCACCTGTCAACCACTGTCTAACTCCAGAACATTTTCATCACCCCAAAAAGAAAGCCTTGCACCAAGTAGCAGTCACCCCTCAGTCTCCTGCTCTCCCCAGCCCTGGCAGCCACCATACGTTTATCTATTCTGGATCATCATGCAAATGCACTCTGTGGCTTTTTGTGATGGGCGCCTCACCGGTGGTTTCACAGTTGCCCCATGTGAGGCGTCTAGCAGCCCCTCATTACTGTTTTGTTGCTGGATAATATTGTTTCTCTGTTCATCCACTGATGGATGAACAGTGGATGGATCATGCTGCTGTGGGCGTTCCTGTTCAGGTCTTTGTGTGGACATAGGTTTCTAGTCCTTTAGTGTACACACAGGAGTGCAGCCGAGCCTCTTGACTGAAGCGTGGGGTCGCTGTCCCTCTGTTGGAGGAGTGGGCAGCTGCGTGGAGGGAAGGGAGTACCTGCCCTGCTGCCATAACCCTCCTTCCCTTCCTCCCTCCCTCTTTTCCTCCCTCCTTCATTGTCTCCCTCCCTCCCTCCCTCCTCTCCTCCTTCCCTCCTTCCTTCTTCCTTCCCTCCCTCCTTTCTGACCTCTCTTTCTCCTTACGTCCCCTCCCTCCTTCCTTCCCACCCTCTCTCCTTACTTCCCTCCCTCCCTCCTTTCTGACCTCCCTCTGTCCCTCCTTCCCACTCTCCCTCCTTACCTCCTTCCTTTCCTCCTTTCCTCTCTCCTTTCTTCCCTCCCTCCCTCCCATCCAACACAGAACAGGGCCCTTATGGTGCCACCCAATACAGAACCCTATTCCTATGGAGCCACCCAACACAGAACCCTGTCCCTATTGAGCCACCCCAAACAGAACCTGTCCCCCTGGTGCCACCCAACACAGAACTGCCCCCATGATGCCACTCCAAATAGAACCCTGTCCCCATGGTGCCACCCAGCACAGAACCCTGCCCCCATGGTGCCACCCAGCACAGAACCCTGCCTCCATGGTGCCACCCAACATAGAACCCTGTCCCCAAGGTGCCAACCAACAGAACCTGCCCCCATGGTGCTACCCCGAACAGAACCCTGTCCCCATGGTGCCACCCAACACAGAACAGGGACCCCATGGTGCCACCCAACACAGAACACTGCCCCCCTTGGTGCCACCTAACACAGAACCCTGCCCCTGTGGTGCTACCCCGAACAGAACCTTGTCCCCATGGTGCCACCCAACACAGAACAGGGACCCCATAGTGCCACCCAACACAGAATACTGCCCCCATGGTGCCACCCAGCACAGAACCAGTGAGTGAATCCTAGATCTGCTACTTACTGGCTGTGTGGCCTTAGGCAAATTACTTACCCTTTCTGTGCCTCCATTTCATGTAAAAGGATACAGTGTCACAGACCCATTAATGTCACAGGCATCATTGGTTTGGGGGAATGTGAGCTTGCTTGTTTGTACACATGAAGAGCTTTAAACAGTGCCTGGTACAGTAATTACTACCTACAGTGTTTGCTGCTGCTATTATTCTAATAATAGTCTTTTGAAAGTACATTTTGTGAGTAATATTTTCTCCTCTTTCTATGAAAGTTGTAATAGTGTTGCATTTTCTTACAGAGTTTCTTTTATTTATTTATTTTTTGAGACACGCTGCTGTTACCCAGGCTGGAGTACAATGGTGCGATCTTGGCTCACCGCAACCTCCGCCTCCTGGGTTCAGGCAATTTTCCTGCCTCAGCCTCCCGAGTAGCTGGGATTACAGGTGTGTGCCACCATGCCCAGCTAATTTTTTTGTATTTTTTTAAGTAGAGACGGGGTTTCACCATGTTGACCAGGATGGTCTCGATCTCTTGACCTCGTGATCCACCCGCCTTGGCCTCCCAAAGTGCTGGGATTACAGGCTTGAGCCACCGCGCCCGGCCTTTTACAGAGTTTCTTAAGCATTTTTTGGATGAGACAGAGGCTAGACCTGGAGCCTTATTTTCCTCTCAGATTGATTTGGGTTATGGCATTGAGTTTAATTTTGACCATGTTGAGGACGAGGGTGGTGATGGGGTGGTGGCACCTAACGTTTATTGAGTGCCCACGGTGTGGCAGAGGTTGTTCTGAGGGCCTGGTGTGGGTTACTTTCTCTGATTCTTTTCAGTAGGTTGTTTTTTTTTTTTTTGAGGTGGAGTCTCGCTCTGTTGCCCAGGCTGGAGTGCAGTGGCACCATCTCAGTTTGCCGTAACCTCCACCTCCTGGGCAATTCTCGTGTCTCTCATGTAGGTGGAACTACAGGTGCCACCATGCCTGGCTAATTTTTATATTTTTAGTAGAGACGGGGTTTTTTCCATCATGTTGGCCACACTGGTTTCGAACTTTGACCTCAAGTGATTTGCCCACCTCTGCCTCCCAAAGTTCTGGGATTACAGGCGTGAGCAGCCGCACCTAACCTCTCTTCAGCAATCTTTTTCTTTCTTTTTTTTTTTTTTTTCTGAGACTGAGTCTCACTCTGTCATCCAGGCTGCAGTACAGTGGTGTGATCTCGGCTCCCTGCAACCTCCGCTTCCCGGGTTCAAGCAATTCTTCTGCCTCAGCCTCCTGAGTAGCTGGGACTACAGGTGCACACCACCATGCCTGACTAATTTTTGTACTTTTTAGTAGAGATGGGGTTTCACTGTGTTGCCCAGGCTGGTTGCAAACTCTTGAGCTCAGGCAATCTGCCCACCTTGGCCTCCCAAAGTGCTGGGATTCCAGGCATGAGCCACCGCGCCCGGCCTCTTTTCAGCAATCCTATGCAGTAGACAGGCCCACTGTCCCTGTTCTCCAGGTAAGGAGCCAGGCCCAGTGTGTCTGCCAGCTGCGTGACAGCAGGAGATGCTACTTTGTTCTGCATTTTATCCCCAGCACCTGGGTCTGCACCTGAGACACAGTCACTCTCTAGATATTTGTAGAGGGAGGGGATGCGTTTGCTCAGGATCACACAGTTTGTAAATGACAGAGCCTCGGGCCAGCTCACTGTGTGAACATTCCGGTTCATAGCGTGATCCCACTACAAGGCGTGTGTGTGTGTGTGTGTGTGTGTGTGTGGCCACAGGAGCTCACTTGTCAGAGCTCTGAAATGAATGCACGTGCAATGCTGGGAGCTTAGTCACTGAAGCCCCTTCTGAGCCGTCACTAATCAGACATTCATGTGGAACATCCTGTCTCGCCCAGATTGTTTCCTCAGGGTGAAATTCAGGTAAAGAGTCTTGGTGTTTGTCAAGTGTTTTAGGAAATTTAAATGACTCAATTTCTTGTTCTGCTTCTTCTCCTTAATCTGCTGAAAGCCTGAGTAGTTGTGAGTCAGAAAACAATTTTTGCATTTTATTTATTTATTTATTTTTGAGACAGGGTCTCGCTCTGTCACCCAGGATGGAGTGCAGTGGCGCAATCTCAGCTCACTGCAACCTGTCTTCCAGGTTCAAGCAATTCTCATGCCTCAGCCTCCTGAGTAGCTGGGACTACAGGCGTGTGTCACCATGGGCCAGCTAATTTTTTGTAGTTTGAGTAGAGAAGGGTTTCGCCATGTTGGCCAGGCTGGTCTCAAACTCCTGACCTCGTGATCCACCTGCGTTGGCCTCCCAAAGGGCTGGGATTACAGCATGCATCATTATGGGCCAGCTAATTTTCTGTAGTTTTAGTAGACATGGGGTTTCACCGTGCTGGCCAGGCTGGTCTCGAACTCCTGGCTCAAGTGATCCTCCCGCCTTGGCTGGATTACAGATGAGCCACTGCACCCGGCCTGTGTTTCTTACATTTTACATATCTCATGGAGAGTTACAGGGAGCAGGTGGGAACAGAGCGGGGAACTGGCAGGACCTCCCAGTGTAGGTGACCAGGTCAGCTTGTGTGGCGTAGGGTGTGAGGAGCACAGGGTTACAAGCTTGAGCCACGTGTGTAGGTCATAGGGTTGGGGCTTGAAGATGATGGGTTCTGTTCTGCGGGTGTCAGAAGCCATGTCTCCCCTCCCTGCTGCCTCTCCAGAGCTCCTCCTTCTAGGAGGTGGTGTTATTCTAGCATTCTCTTTCCTGCCTTCCCAGATTAAGTATGGATGTTTTACAAGATTGGTTGAACCATAATGATACGAATAGAATCCAAAAGAAATGTCAGGGAAAGAATGGGAACTTTGTTTTCATTGATAGTTAGAGCCTGCCCAGAAGCCCTGTGTTAGACACTCCTGCCAGTATCCTTTGTTATGAATGTGTTCATGTGCCCTGAGGGTGGCCAGTGGGGTTGACTTCTGCATTTCACTGCCCAGTTTTGCTTTTTTAGCACTTGCAACTGAGCTGATCTTGCATTTGCAGCAATGAATTGGATGTGTTAGGTTGACTTGCATGAAATTGCCGTTTTTTTCTGAGATGGAGTTTAGCTCTGTCACCCAGGTGGTGGTGTGATCTCTGCTTACTGCAACTTCCACCTCCCAGGTTCAAGTGATTCTCCTGTCTCAGCCTCCCTAGTAGCTACGATTACAGGCACACACCACCATGGCCGGCTAATTTTTTTATTTTTTAGTGGAGAGAGAGTTTTGCTGTGTTGGTCAGGATGGTCGCAAACTCCTGACCTTGGGTGATCCACCTACCTCAGTCTCCCAAAGTGCTGGGATTACAGGTGGAGCCACGTCACCTCACCAAATGCAGATGCCCAAGCTTGAACTTTCCAGCCACCCGAAGTGTGAGCCAAAGGAGCCTTTTTTTTAACTTCCTCAGCCTCGGGTCTTCCTTTGTAGCACACTGAATGAACTGAGACAGCACAGAAGTGGTTCGTTAGATAGGACTCCAGCCCTGTAAAGGGTAGGTGGAATTTGCACAGGCACTGAAGGGAGGGGAAAGGTGGGAGCAGAGGGGGGAACTGGCGGGACCTCCCAGTGTAGGTGACCAGGTCAGCTTGTGTGGCGTAGGGTGTGAGGAGCACAGGGTTGGAAATCAGCTTGAGTCCACATGGTGTCCATTGCTAGGCTGAATAGATGCCTGGGGTTTTCCAGTGCTATGTCCGATCACCTTGGGCCCTGGTGTAGAGCACAGGTTCCTGAGCTCCATGCTCGGCAGACTGAGTCTATACCTCCAGGAGTGGAGCGTGAGAAATCCATACCAGCCAGCTAGGTTTGCAAACCGCTGATAGGCCACCTTCCCCAGGTCTGCAGACTATCTCTGTTGGAATCATCTGGCTGTGCTCAAAATACAGATCACTGAGCTCTGCCCCCAGAACCACCAAGTCAGAAATTTCTAGGGATGGAGCTTGCAAACCACATTTTTAACAAGCTTCCAAGACCATTTTTGGCACACTAGAATTTGAGAGCCACTGCTGTGGTCAGTGAGGAACTTTCAAGAGCATAACTCGGCCGGGCGCGGTGGCTCAAGCCTGTAATCCCAGCACTTTGGGAGGCCGAGGCGGGTGGATCACGAGGTCAAGAGATCGAGACCATCCTGGGTCTCGATCAGGTGAAACCCCGTCTCTACTAAAAATACAAAAAATTAGCTGGGCATGGTTGTGCATGCCTGTAATCCCAGCTACTCAGGAGGCTGAGGCGGGAGAATTGCTTGAACTCAGGAGGCGGAGGTTGCGGTGAGCCGATATCGCCCCATTGCACTCCAGCCTGGGTAACAAGAGCGAAACTCCGTCT
This sequence comes from Saguinus oedipus, assembly GCA_031835075.1. Lineage (NCBI taxonomy): Eukaryota > Metazoa > Chordata > Mammalia > Primates > Cebidae > Saguinus > Saguinus oedipus. The sequence continues at coordinate 47,549,123 of CM063175.1, read as the reverse complement.
CAAAAAAAAAAAGAGCGTAACTCTTGGAGTGTGTGTAGTGGTTGTTACATATATTTAAGGTACTCTAAGCCAGTCACAGTGGCTCACACCTGTAATCCCAGCACTTTGGGAGGCTGAGGTAGGTGGATTACTTGAGGTCAGGAGTTTGAGACCAGCCTGGCCAACATGATGAAACCCATATCTACTACAAATAGAAAAATTAGCTGGGCATAGTGGCATGTGCCTGTAATCCCAGCTACTCAGGAGGCTGAGGCACAAGAATCACTTTGAACCCTGGAGGTAGAGGTTGCAATGAGCTGAGGTTGTACCACTGCACTCCAGCCTGGGCGACAGAGCGAGACTCCATCTCAAAAAAAAAAAGAGTCTGTAATCCCAGCACTTTGGGAGGCCGAGGCAGGCGGATCACGAGGTCAGGAGATTGAGACCATCCTGGCTAACACAATGAAATCCCATCTGTACTAAAAAAAGAAAATTAGCCAGGTGTGATGGTACGCACGTGCCTGTAGTTCCAGCTACTCGGGAGGCTGAGGCAGGAAAATCGCTTGAATGCAGGAGACGGAGGTTGCAGTGAGCTGAGATCGAGCCATTGCACTCCAGCCTGGGTGACAAAGTGAGGCTCCGTCTCAAAAAAAAAAATGATACCTTGAAAAACTCTACTGACTAGAGACACATATGGGTTTGTTTCAGAAACTAGCCTGGACCAGTAAGCAAGGAAGCCAAAGGTCACCAAACATGAGGGACAGCCCAAACACCCAGCTGCTGAGTATGGGCAACAAGGCCAAGTAGAGCAGAGGGAAGTGGATACTTGCTGCTCAGCAAGTGTCCATATTCTCTCTCGCTCTCTCCTTTTTTTCTTTTTTTTTGAGATGGAATCTCGCTTTGTCACCCAGGCTGGAGTGTAGTGGTGTGATTTCGGCTCACTACAGCCTTCACCTCCTGGGTTCAAGTGATTCTCATGCCTCAGTCTCCTGAGTAGCTGGGATTACAGGCACGTGCCACCATGTCCAGCTAATTTTTGTATTTTCAGTAGAGACAGGGTTTCGCCATGTTGCCAGGCTGGTCTCAAACTCCTGACCTCAGGTGATCCGCCCACCTCGGCCTCCCAAAGTGCTGGAATTACAAATATGAGCCACCACATCCAGCCCATTTTCTCTTCTTTACAGCCCCCTGATCTCTTTCCCATTGGGTACAGATCGGTGGGTCCACAACCTGATACCCCACCTCCCCCAGCCAAGTGTGTGGACAACGCAAGCTAGGCTGAACAGGTGCCCCTTTTTGGAGTTTGAATGGTGAGCAGAGGGACAGTGATGCTAATAGTCACAGCTCCGGTCCATCTGTCCAGGCTGTTTTGCAGTGGGACTGTTGTGGTTCCTATTTCCTGGTCTCCAGCTGCCTTGGCTTCCCAGCTGTTTCCAAGTCAGTTCCATGAGTTCCTGATAGCTTTCCAATCAGTTTCCTTTTGCTAAGTTACCTCAAAAGAATTTCTTTTGCTTGCAATCAGAGAACCTTGACTGTTACTCATAAGGAGCAGAGGAAACACTTGCAATATAAAGGCAGGATCATCCCCAGAGAGCTGGGAGACTTGTAGGAGAGGCCACCCTCAGATTAGGGAGAAGACGTTGAAAGAACAACAGGGCCAGCCTGAAGCTGGGGTTTCTCAAAGGCACAGGTGAGGAAAGTGAGGGCAAAGTGCTGTCAGCTGAGAACCCTGCACATGACTTTGGATATCCAGAAGTCAAATCTAGATTTGTTGGGTTCATCTGTTTTTCATATTTTGGTGTTTTGCTTTAAAAAATTCCTTAAAAAAAAATTTTTTTTTAAGTTTTTAGACATGATCCTGCTCCGTCATCCAGAGTACAGTGGCTGGAGTGCAGTGGCGTGATCATGGCTCACTAAAGCCTTGACATCCCAGGCCCAGGTGATTCTCCCACCTTAGGCTCCCAAGCAGTTGGGACCACAGGCACGTGCCACCATGCCTGGCTAATTTTTTGTGGAGATGGGGTTTCCCCATGTTGCCCAAGCTGTTTTCAAGCTTCTGGACTCAAGTAATCCTCCTTCCTTGGACTCCCAGTGTTGAGATTACAGGTGTTAGCCACTGTGCCTGGCCCCCCAAAATTCCTTTTTATTTATTTATTTATTTATTTATTTTTTGACGGAGTTTCACTCTTATTGCCCAGGCTGGAGTGCAATGGCGTGATATTGGTTCACTGCAACCTCTACCTCCCGGATTCAAGGAATTTTCCTGCCTCAGTCTCTCGAGTAGCTGGGATTACAGGCATCTGCCACCACACATAGCTAATTGTTGTATTTTTAGTAGAGACAGGATTTCACCATGTTGGCCAGGCTGGTCTCAAACGCCTGACCTCAGGTGATCCAACTGCCTTGGCCTCTCAAAGTGTTGGGTTTATAGGCATGAGCCACTGCGCCCAGCCCTCAAAATTCTTAAGTAAAATTCCTTTTGACCGTTATAGATGATCTTAGGGGAATGAAAGTTTGGGGAAAGAGACTGGGAAAGACGTGGCCCATTCCTAGGTGAGTCTAGCTGGAGAGGTTGTCTGGGAACCTGTTTGGGTGTTTTCAGCTTGATAAAAGCAGGATTTTAGGTAGATTTCCCTAGCAGAGCAAGCTGAGTTGAGTGGGAGGGAGCAGGGCAGAAAGGAAATGAGATGTGAGAGGCAATTCTGAGAGGTCCTTCCCTGCAATGGATGAGGTTGTGTGAGGTTGAAAGGCTGAGTTTAGGATAGCGAGGGGTGGAGATGCACCTTCTATGTGATGATGTCATAGCATGCATGTACCTACTGTGAACTGGGTTGGGCGTGGTGGCTCATGCCTGTAATCCCAGCACTGAGGGAGGCCGAGGCAGGTGGATTGCTTGAGCTCAGGAGTTCAAGACCAGCCTGAGAAACATGGTGAAACCCCGCCTCTCTGCCAAAAAAAAAAAAATTACAGAAAGTTAGCTGGGAGTGGGTGGCATGTACCTGTGGTCCCAGCTGCTTGGGACGCTGAGTGGGAGAATTGCTTGGACCCAGGAGGTGGAGGTTGCAGTGAGCCAAGATGGCGCCACTGCCCTTTAGCCTGGGTGAGAGTGAGACCCCATCTTTTAAAAGAATAGAGAAACCTGCTGTGAACTGGATATACAGTGGAGGAAGGATAGAGAAGGAGTCAGCAACAACTTTAAAGTATACAAAATTAGCTTCTGGGAGAATGGAGTGTTATTGGCAGAAATTGGTTTCTGGTTTTGGGAAAGAAGATATAAATTGAGTATAAATTTCAGAGGCAGTAGGATACTCACTATGAAAATGTCTAAGGAACCATTGTTCATTGTGTTGGCTGTGATAATGTTCTTGTGGGTATGTTAACAAGGTCTTCCATACAGAGATCTCTGTTAGAGGTATCTCCTGAAGTATGTTGGTCTTCTGTATCCATGGGTTCCATGTGTGTGGATTCAGCCAATCATGGGTTGAAAATATTCAGAAGAAAACAAAGAGGGTGTTTGCCTGTGTACTGAACATGAATTTTTTTTATTTTATTTTATTTATTTATTTATTTTTTTGAGAGGGAGTCTCACTCTGTCACCCAGGTTGGAGGGCAGTGGCGCAATCTCGACTCAACTGCAACCTCTGCCTCCTGGATTCCAGTGATTCTCCTGCCTCAGCCTCCCGAGTAGCTGGGATTACAGGCACCTGCAACCATGCATGGCTAATTTTTGTATTTTTAATTAAAACAGCGTTTCAGTGTATTGGCTAGACTGGTCTCGAACTCCTGATCGCGTGATCTGCCCGCCTCGGCCTCCCAGAGTGCTGGGATTATAGGTGTGAGCCACCGCGCCCGGCCATGAATTTTTTTTCTTGTCATTATTCCCTAAACAATACCGTACAGGTTGAGTAGCCCAAATCTGAAAACCCAAAACCCAAAATGCTACAATATCTTAAACTTTTTGCACACTACACAGTACCAAGAGTGGAAATTCCATAGCTGACTTCACGTGGCAGGTTGCGGTCAAAATGCAGTCACAGCTTTGTTTCTTGCACAAGATTATGCAAGATACTGCACAAAATTACCTTCAGGCTATGTGTATAAGGTATATATGAAACATAGACGTATTTGGTGTTTTGACTTGGATTCCCAAGATACCTCATTATACATATGCAAATGCCCCCCACACTGAAAAATTCTGAAATCTGAAACACTTCTGGTCCCAGGCATTTTGGATAAGTGAATTCTCAACTGTATAACAGCTATTTTCATGGCATGTATGTTGTATTAGGTGTTATCAGTAATGTGATTTACTTAGTGACATGATTTATAAGTGACATGATTTAAAATGTGTGGAGGGCTGGGCACGGTGGCTCATGCCTGTAATTCAAGCCTTTGGGAAGCCAAGGCAGGCAGATCACCTGAGTTGAGTTCAAGACCAGCCTGGCCAACATGATGAAACCCCATATCTACTAAAAATACAAAAATTAGCTGGGCTTGCGCACACACCTGCAGGGTGTTGATATCAGGGAGTTGAGCATCCTTGGATTTTGGTATCCAAGGGAGGTCCTAAAACTGATCTCCCATAGAAGCCAAGGGACTGCTGTGTTTGTGGGTGAAACAGTGTGATGTCTGGAATTAGCTTCACAATACTCCAGCAAACAAGCAGGAAGTTGGCAGAGACACAGAAAGCAGGCACCCAGCTCCTCACCTGTCTCCCATCCCTTTTCCTCCTCCTCTGCACCTCACTTCTATACGTGGCCCCATCAGCCAGAAACTCCGAAGTTTCTGCAGACTTTCATTCCCTGTGTCTAGTTGCTAATGAAGTCCTATTTCCCTGCAAATCCCTTAAATGTCTCCTTGGGACACTGCCTGGTTCAGCCCTCATTGTATCTCATTGGAGATACTGTGGTAGCTGTAACTCGTTCAGTTGCACCCGCCTTACTCCAATCCGTTCCATCTTTATTAAAAGCAGGATTTTAGGTTGAATGCACAGACGGTCCTGTGAGGTGGGTGTACTGGCCAATCCTGCTGATGGCTCAGCAGGATCTGCAGTGACGGGCTTGGTTGTGAGGCTGGTGTGGAAGACCCAGGTCTGCCTGAGTTTTGCAAAGCCCATACTGCACTGCCGCCTCCAACTACTAACCTGGCGAGTCGGTTTTTTTAAGTCCTTGTAGGTAAAGGACCCAGCCTGACTAGCAATTTAATAAGTACCAGTGGATGTGAGGCACCACATCCCGTTGGTGGAACTCACTGAAGTAGCCAACATTAATACTCAGAATATTGAGTATTCTGAGAGCTAGGATTGCACCATTGCTCTCCAGCTTGGGCAACAGAGGGAAACCCTGTTTCTAAAACAAACAGAAAACCTGCACTTAACCTGTGGAGAGACCTGTGTCAGGAAAGCACACCACAGTCACCGTCATAAATGTGAATTCAGGTGATGTGAAGCTGCCTCGCCCTTTTCTCTTTAGAAAAGTAAACTCCAAGTCAAAGCTGAGAAGTTATTTTTTCTGAATTAAAGCTGGGCAACCTGAATTATTTTACAATGTATTATGCAATATTAATATACACCCAAAATATAATTGTAATGTTGTGAATTAGCACATCTGGAAAAAGTTGGACACATCTGGTGCTGGGCAGTTTTGCTCATGAGTGTCTCTCTAGAGCAGAGATCAGCAAATTTTTTCTGTGAAAGGCTAGCTGGAGATACGTAGAGAAGATACAGTTACACATTTTTTTTGCTGTTCTCCTTATATGTGGATCAGATTCAGTCTTTTGGAGAGCAGCCTGGAAATACATAATGAGTTCTTAAATAAAGTGTATTTTTTTTTTGAGACGGGTTTTGTTGCCCAGGCTGGAGTGCAATGGTGCGATCTCAGCTCACTGCAACCTCCGCCTCCTGGGTTTAAGCAATTGTCCTGCCTCAGCATCCCATATAGCTGGGATTATAGGTGTCTGCTACCACGCCTGGCTAATTTTTCTTTTTTTGAGATGGAGTCCCGCTCAGTTGCCCAGGCTGGTGTGCAATGGTGCCATCTCAGCTCATTGCAACCTCTGACTTCCAGGTTCAGGCGATTCTCTTGCCTCAGCCTTCTGAGTAGCTGGGATTACAGGTGACCGCCACCATGCCTGGCTAATTTGTGTAGTTTTAGTAGAGACGGGGTTTCACCAAGTTGGCCAGGCTGATCTTGAACTCCTGACCTCAGGTGATCCGCCCGCCTCTGTATGGGATTATAGGTGTGAGCCACTGCGCCTGGCCACCTTTTTGTTTTTTGTTAAGAGACGAGTTTTGCTCTGTCACCTGGGCTAGAGTGCAGTGGTGCAATAGCTTGCTGCAGCCTTGACCTCCTAGACTCAAGCGATCCCTCAGCCTCCCAAGTAAATGGGACCACAGGTTCACACCACTGAGCCCCTAGTGATTAAAAAAAAAAAAAATCGCTATGTTGGCCAGGCTGGTTTTGAATTTTTGGCCTCAAGCAGTCCACCTGTTTTGGCCTCCCCAAATCCTAGTATTATAGGCATGAGCCACCACACCCAGCCAAAAAAATTTTTTTTGATGGGGTTTTGCCATGTTGCCCAGGCTGGTCTTGAATTCCTGCCCTCAATTTCTTCTCCTGCACTGGCCTCCCAAAGTGCTGGGGTTACAGGTGTGAACCACCGCAGCCAGCTGATAATTCTACCTTTGAGACACTATTCTAAGATGGTAGATTATATATTCCTCCCTAACGAGCTGTAATGTAGACACATGTTCAAAGCTAATGGACTAATTCCCATTCTTCCCTCCAAACCTTCCTTCCACAGTCTTTCTCATGGAGTACAAAGCAACGTGATTCTTAGGGTTTCTCAGTGAGAATCTAATAGCATTGCCTCTGCTTTTAAAATACACCCCAGGGCCTGACGTGGTGGCTCACACTTGTAATTCTAGCACTTTGGGAGGCTGAGACGGGTAGTATGAGACTCCCGGGCTAGGTAACATGACAAAAACCCATCAGTACAAAAAACAGAAAAAAAAATTAGCCAGGTATGGTGGTGCATGTCTGTGGTTGGTCCCAGTTGCTGAGGAGGTTGAGGTGGGAGGATCACCTGTGCCCAGGAGGTTGACGTGGCAGTGAGTGTGCTCGAAGCAGTGGGTTATGCCTATAATCCCAGAACTTTGGGAGGCCAAGATGAGAGGATTGCTCAAGTCCAGGAGTTCAAGACCTGCCTGGGCAACAAAGCAAGACCCCGTTTCTACAAGAAATATGAACTTAAAAATTAGCTGTGTGTGGTAGCACATGCCTGTAGTCCAAATACTTGGGAGGCTGAGGTGGGCTCATTTGAGCTCAGGAAGTTGAGGCTGCCGTGAGCCAGGATTACACTCTGGCACTCCAGCCTGGGTAACAGAGGGAAAACCCCGTCTCTAAAACAGCCAACCAATAAGAAGAAAACCTGCTCTTAAGTATGGAGAGACCTTTGTCAGGAAAGCACACCACAGTAACTGTCATTAGTGTCAATTCAGATGATGTGGAGCTGCCTCACCATTTTTTCTTTAAAACAGTAAACTCCAAGTCAACACCGGAGAAGTTTTATCTGAATTAAAGTGGGGCAACCTAAATTACTTTAAAATATATTATGCATTATTAATATGCATCAAAACATGTAATCGTAATATTGTGAATTAGCACAACCTGGAAAACATTTGAACACGTCTGGTACCGGGTAGTTTTACTCATGGGTGTCTCTCTAGAGCCGAGATCAGCAGACCTTTTCTGTGAAGAACTAGATAGGGACTATTTTAAGCTTTGTGGCGCCTCGAGTCTCTTTTGCAATGATGCCACTCTACAGTAACCTCTGCCCTGGCGGTGTGAAAGCAGAGACCATACATTAAACAAATGAGCATGTCTGTGTTCTAGTCCAATATATTTATAGAAACCATGTTTGAAATTCATGTAATTTTCTCATGTTATGAAGTATATGTTAAAAGGTAAAAATCGTATTTAGCATGTGGGCTGTTCAAAAGCAGGAACAGGTTGGGCTTTCTGGAAATCACAGTTTGCAGACCCCTGGTCCAAAGCAGCTTCATCCAGTGGGACTTGCTGTGCCGAGGAGAACGCCTGCATCCACTATCTCCGGTGTGGCCGCCGGGCCCTTGAGAACCTGCCGGTGTAACTGAGGATCTGGATTTTTAACGTTTTTGATTTTCAGCATGAATTTTCATTTGCATTTGAGCAGCCCCACGTGGCTAGTGGCTACCATATTGGGCAGCGCAGGTGTGCAGAGGCTCTCGTATATGTGTAGCAGGAAGCAGGGACAGAAATAATCATGACAGCATTGTTTTTAAACAGCAAAAACAACTGATGGCATTTTCACGCAATGGAAAATGATTGTAATAATAGCAAACATTTGTTGAGTGCTCTCTTTCCACCAGGCAATGTTTTAAGCACTTTACATGTTTTGATAAGTTGGAGAAAAAGCGTAACCACATACCTCATTGTTTGGTAGTAGTGAAAATGAATAAATGACTGCTACATAGACCTGCAAGAATGAATGAATCTTAGATATACAAGGTTGCATGAAAAAGCAAGTCACAGCCGGGCGGGGTAACTCACATCCGTAATCCCAGCACTTTGGGAGCCTGGGGCGGGTGGATCACTTGAGGTCAGGAGTTCAAGACCAGCCTGGCCAATATGGTGAAACCCCATCTCTACTAAAAATACAAAAATTAGCCAGACTTGGTGGCAGGCATCTGTAATCCCAGCTACTCGGGAAAGTGAGGCACAAGAATCGCTTGAAGCTGGGGATCTGAGGTTGTAGTGAGCTGAGATCACACCACTGCACTCTAGCCTGGGCGACAGAGTGAGACTGTCTCAAAAAAAGCAAGTTATAAAAACTGTGTGCCATGTGATACCTTTTTTTAAAACCCTAAAACCAAGCAAAAACTAAGCAAAATGAAACAACACTGTTCAGGGGAAATAAATGTAGAATATTATCAAAGCAAGGGAATTCAGGCTGTGTTACTTTTTGGGGAGAGAAGGTGCCACCAGTGAGGGCCCACTGTGTTGAGGGACAGTGGCATTCCTGACCCGTTCACATTTCCACTCCTCCGTAGTAAAGGGTTTATGAGCAGGATGTATATTGACTTAATAGAACAGAGCTTTTGGGGCTCGCGCCTTGGCTCACACCTGTAAATTCTAGCACTTTGGGAGGTCAACGCGGGCGGATCACGAGGTCAGGAGTTGAGTCCGTAACATGGTGAAACCCCATCTCTACTAAAAATACAATAATTAGCCGGGTGTGGTGGTTTGCACTTGTAATCCCAGCTACTCAGGAGGCTGAGGCAGGAGAATCGCTTCAATCTGGGAGATGGAGGTTGCAGTGAGCTGAGATCATGCCACTGCACTCCAGCCTGGGCAACAGCAAGATTCTATCTCAGAAAAAGCCAAAAACAACAACAAAAAACCCCCAGAGCTTTCAGGTAGTAAAAGCAGTGACCACTGTAGCATCCCCCAGTTAGTTTTGAATCTGGTTTCCATTCACATTTAAGCAGATGTTCCATTAGCAGAGGGGTTTCTGTTTGTTGCCTTGGTTGGGTACTTTGGATTAGAGAACCATTGTTTTTTTTTTTTTCCAGTTCAAGAACAAAGCGTTTAAAACCTTTTGCTCCAACTTCTTGTTTCATTAAATCTACCGATGACAATGAGTTGAATGTGACCACAATCTTGCTGAGGGAATTTAGCTTGGAAATAAACATCTGAAAACTGTGAAATAACAAACATTTACTTATTCATGGTTTGCCACTAGAGTGTTCATTAAAGGAAAAGTCCTAATGACACTGAGGGTGTTAGGACACTTCATTCGGAGTATTCCATCCTTAAGTTAATAACTTCAGAATTATGCGGTAGTTAATGGTAAGTTGGATGCAAAGTGACATTTTGCTCCTGAAGATTAGGTTTCGCTGTCGCAATCCTAGCAGCCAGTCACTGCGCTTATTGTTGAATAATGTGTGAAGCTTTTCTCTGTGATATGTGCACCTTTGACTTTTTTTCCTTTTGATTCCGTCTTCGTTCTTTCCTGTATTACTGACATGGGTTTATCTTTTCTCCCTTTAGAGAGTTTTGAGGTCACAGTCACCAAAGAAGGTGATAAAGGGTTCTTTCTTCCCCTCTTATGAATATTAACCCACTAACTTTGTTTATAAAATTGGGAATCAGCCCTTAAACAGAAGAAACTGTCATGCTCTTTTATCCTTATTTATTCTCCTACTTTTTTTCTATTTTAAAATATATTGATGGAAATTGTATGTAACCAGACCCTTGGTTAGAAATATCTGGAAATCAGACATCCATTTGAACTGTATGGACAGTACTGTACATTTTTATTGACTCAAACTTCAGAGATTTGCTTTGTAACAATTTTCTATTAGTTGGAATTGTGGAAGATGCCGTCTTATTTTCATGTGAAATACGTTTTGTGGAGTTTTACGTAGACATCAAAACATTTATGCCGTTCTCCCATGGACAAGAATGGAAACGAGGATTTTTAACTCCTGATTAAGCTTGTGAGCCAATTGAGATGTAGTGACGTTCCCAGGCTGGTGTCTTTTTCAGGGTTGATAAGTCCGAAACAGAGGCAAGTCTAGCCAATCCCTCCCCATAATAGAAACTGTATCTTAATCGTGGGTGATGGCTGTTGAAATGGATGCCTGACAAGTTGGTATTTCTACCTTTCTCATTGAGTAGTTTGTTTTGATTCCCTAATTTTAGCCAGGCTCATTGCACAGGAAGACTTGTTTCCTTTGATTTTTTTTTTTTTTTTTTTGACAGAATTTCTGTAATTACGGTGCTGATCCTATATCTCACGCTTCCTCCTTTATCAACACGTAACTGCGTTTTATCTTCTCTCTGGTCCAAATCAAACTGGCCACCAGCTCTCCCAGGAGTTTGGGCAGCGCTGGTGTTCTCAGGCCTGGCTGTGTGCTAATGAGACTCCTTTTACCCTCGAGCTATCTAAGTGCTCCTGTGGAATGCCTGTCTATATTTTCTTCTCTCTCTCTTTTGTATTCCTGCATGAATGGATGCAAAGTAAACAAGTTGCTTGGAAAGCCAGAATCTGCTTCATCTTACTAAAGCCCCAGAACTTCCCCATGTTTAAAGCACAGTGCCCCTGCTTTGTCCACGGACCCTCCAAACCCCTGGCTGCCGAATTGTTGTCATTTATTTTCTTTGGGGTTGGAGAGAGGCGGGAGGAGGGCAAGGTGCAGAAGGTCTGTGTGGTGGAAATTCTAACCTGTTCTGCTTTGACTCCCTAGGTGAGATTTGTGGATTTAAAATTCACGGGCAGAATGTCCCCTTTGATGCAGTAGTAGTGGATAAATCCACTGGTGAGGGAGTCATTCGCTCCAAAGAGAAACTGGACTGTGAGCTGCAGAAGGACTACTCATTCACCATCCAGGCCTATGACTGTGGGAAGGGACCCGATGGCACCAACGTGAAAAAGTCTCATAAGTAAGCAAGCCGGACAGAGAGTGGAAGTAACCCACCGAGTACATGTGTGTGTGCAGAACGAAGATAATAGTGACTGTTGCCTGCTCCTCAAAATTGTGTTTTTGGAATATGAGGCAGAAGATAGTTCTCAAATGTCCACAGTTCGATTGTAAACTCTTGGAGGGCAGGAATCACGTCTGTTTGTCTACCCTTGTATACAGCTCCTAGCAAGAGCCTTGCTCACATTAGGCATGTAAGGTGTTTGTTTGTTGTTTGCTTGTTTGTTTTTGAGACAGGGTTTTCCTCTTGTTGCCGAGGCTGGAGTGCAGTGGCGCGATCTTGGCTCACTACAACCTCTGCCTCCCGGGTTCAAGTGATTCTCCTGCCTCAGCCTTTCGAGTAGCTGGGATTACAGGCAGGCACCACCATGCCCGGCTAATTTTGTATTTTTAGTAGAGACAGGGTTTCTCCATGTTGGTCAGGCTGGTGTTGAACTCCCAACCTCAGGTGATCCGCCCACTTGGGCCTCCCAAGGTACTGGGATTACAGATGTGAGCCACTGTGCCTGGCCTAGGTTTTGAATAAATGAATGAGTGAACAATTTTATTGCACCAAATACTCTATTTTTTTTTTTTTTTTTTTTTTTTGAGATGGAGTTTCGCTCTTGTTACCCAGGCTGGAGTGCAATGGCGCGATCTCGGCTCACCGCAACCTCCACCTCCTGGGTTCAGGCAATTCTTCTGCCTCAGCCTCCTGAGTAGCTGGGATTACAGGCACGCGCCACCATACCCAGCTAATTTTTTATATTTTTAGTAGAGACGGGGTTTCACCGAGTTGACCAGGATGATTTCGATCTCTTGACCTTGTGATCCACCCGCCTCAGCCTCCCAAAGTGCTGGGATTACAGGCTTGAGCCACCGCGCCCAGCCACCAAATAGTCTATTAAAGAAATAAAGGCTATATACGTTAAAAATTTTTTTTTTTTTTGAGATGGAGTTTCGCTGTTGTTACCTAGACTGGAGTGCAATGGCGCAATCTCGGTTCACCGCAACCTCCTCCGCCTTCTGGGTTCAAGCAGTTCTGCCTCAGCCTCCCAAGTAGCTGGGACTACAGGCGTGTGCCATCATATCCAGCTAATTTTGGTATTTTTAGTAGAGACGGGGTTTCACCATGTTGACCAGGATGGTCTCGATCTCTTGACCTCGTGATCCACCCGCCTCGGCCTCCTAAAGTGCTGGGATTATAGGCATGAGCCACAGCGCCTGGCCACAGTAAAAATTTTCAAAGTCCACTTCTTCCTTAGGAAGGGAGGCTGATTTGTTGTCGTATTTATTTTGTTGTCGTATATATCTTTTGCTATAATTCCTAAGGGCATAAAATTAATCATTGTTGGCTGGGTGCAGTGGCTCACACCTATAATCCCAGCACTTTGGGAGGCTGAGGCGGCAGGATCGCTTGAGCTCAGGAGTGTGAGATCAGCTTAGACAATGTAGGAGACACCGCCTCTACAAAAAAATAAAAAGTTAGCCAGGTATTAGTGGTGCATGCCTGTGGTCCCAGCTACTTGAGAGGCTAAGGTAGGAGGATTACTTGAGCCCAGGAGATTGAGGCTGCAGTGAGCCATGATTGTGCCACTGTACTTCAGCCTGGGTAACAGAGTGAGACCCTGTTTCTAAAAACAAAAAATTGGCCAGGCAGGGTGACTCATGCCTGTAATCACAGCACTTTGGGAGGCCAAGGCAGGAGGATCACCTGAGGTCACTCTTCTGTATTCCTAGCCACTCAGGAGGCTGAGGCAGGAGAATCACTTGAACCTGGGAGGTGGAGGGAGGTGGAGGTTGCAGTGAGCCGAGATCATGCCATTGCACTCCAGCCTGGGCAAAAAGAGCAAAACTCCATCTCAAAAAAAAAAAAAAAAAAAAAAAATGTAGTGACTGCTGGTGGAAGTAGGCTGACCCGCCTCCACAGTCCTGAGTGTGTTGCTGTGCCTCCTGCCAGTAAGGAATGGCAGATGTAACAGAGAGGGCTTTGGACAACACGACATAGAACAGGGGTCCCAAAACCCCAGGACGTGAGCCAGTACTGGTCCATGGCCAGTTAGGAACGGGCCACACAGGAGGTCAGCAGCGTGTGAGTTCGCCAGCATCACTCCCTGAGCTCCCCCTCCTGTGAGATCAGCAAGCAGCGTCAGGTTCTCAGAGGACCGCAAACCCCATTGTGAACTGTGCACGCGCGGGATCTAGACTGTGTGCTCCTTATGAGAAGTGAATGCCTGAGGATCTGAGGTGGGACAGCTTTATGCCAAAACCATCCTCCCACACCCATCTGAAAAAATTGCCTCCCATGAAACCAGTCCTCGGTGGCACAACGGTTGGGGACCTCTGGCATTCTCAGTGTCTACAATTAGATTGTAAGATCTAGTCTTTTCTAGAGGTCTAGAATTTTCTCCACCACTTGCTAGCCCTTTAGCATTGGGCAAATTTAATTTTCTTGAGTCTGTTTCTTTTTTTTCTTTTTTTGAGGCAGAATCTTGCTCTGTCACCCAGGCTAGAGTGCAGTGGCACGATCTCAGCTCACTGCATCCTCTACCTCCAGGGTTCAAGCGATTCTCATGCCTCAGCCTCCTGAGTAGCTGAGACTACAGGCACACTCCACCACACTCAGCTAATTTTTGTATTTTTGGTAGAGGCGGAGTTTAACCATGTTGGCCAGGCTGGTCTTGAACTCTGACTTCTGGTGATCCTCCCACCTCAGCTTCCCAAAGTGCTGGGATTACAGTCATGAGCCACTGCGCCTGGCCTTGAGCCTCAGTTCCTACTTAGCACATGTACTAAAGAAGGGTATGTGAGGGAGATGGTGTCACATACCCCACTGAGAGAGGCAGGCCGCTGGCACTGGGACGAGAGGCTCGTGGTGAGCAGAGGGTGCTGTGCGCCAGTGTGTCACTCCTCTTCTTTTTCTACCGTGTGATGACTGTTGTTTCCCTTGAAAAGGTCATAGTTTGACCGAAGACCTTGTCTGATGCAGAAGCAGCCCTGGCCATTAATCTTTGAAATCTACAGTTTTATTTGTAGCCAGGTCTGATGACACCCTAATTTTCTTTTTCTTTTTTTTTTTTTTTTTTGAGATGGCGTCTCACTCTGTCGCCAGGCTGGAGTGCAGTGGTATGATCCCAGCTCACTGCAACCTCTGACTCCCGTGTTCAAGCGATTCTCCTGCCTCAGCCTCATGAGTAGCTGGGACTATAAGTGCCTGCCACTACGCCTGGCTAATTTTTGTATTTTTAGTAGAGACGGGGTTTCACCATGTTGGCCAGGCTGCTCTTGATCTCCTGACCTTGTGATCCACCCGCCTTGGCCTCCCAAAGTGCTGGGATTACAGACGTGAACTACCGTGCCCGGCTGACACCCTAATTTTCTTGGGAACTGAGCTGGGGGTGGCAGGTGGCAGCCACAGCCAGCCCCTCCTGAGCGCTTCCATTTGTTGAATCAGGACAGGTGATGCCATGGTGTCTAGCCTGTTCTCTAGAAGTAGGGTCGAATTTGCTTCAACTCTCAGAATCAAACCATTTCATACTTTCTCTGTTTCTTGCCCCTTCTTCCCTTGGCTCTATTTTTTCTGGATTTTGCAACAAAATATGTTTCAGCTTTATAAATTGGAGAGCAAACAGATGTCTGGTATTGTTTGTCTCCCTTCTGCCTGTCCTGTCCCATATTGTCAAAGAAAACCCCAAGTCTCTTTTATTTTAGATGATCGCTTTTTTGCCTTATTCTTAGAATATGGAAGAATCGACCCAGACCCCTCTTTTAACTTGATGTTATCTCCACACTGAATGAAAAGCAGTGAATAGCTTGGTTTAATTTTTGACTTCATCATATGAATTTCATGAAACGAGGAAATTTTAAAGTAGGGCAGAATTGATATGTTTTGGGTAAACACAGATACACACTGAAAGCAAGCAAAAAAAAAAAAAATATTTTCTCCCTCCCTTCGTCCAGAGCAACTGTCCATATTCAGGTGAACGATGTGAATGAGTATGCGCCCGTGTTCAAGGAGAAGTCCTACAAAGCCACGGTCATCGAGGGGAGGCAGTACGACAGCATTTTGAGGGTGGAGGCCATGGATGCTGACTGCTCCCCTCAGTTCAGCCAGATCTGCAGCTACGAAATCGTCACTCCAGACGTGCCCTTTACCGTTGACAAAGATGGTAAGAATGGAGGGGCCAGCTTTCCTTAGCAAGGGCACGCAGTCTCTGGGCAGACAGCCCCTGCTAACCCCACCGACTTGACACCCCGGCTTCCGTGCTTTGCCAGAACTTCCACAAAACTCACAAGTTGGAGACCTAACCTGGTGTGTGTTTGCTTTTAATTGTGAAAACATTTAAGTTTCTACTTTGTCCCCGACAGCTTCTTCTCTGAAACCTGAAAGTCCCGTGTTCTCTTCTGGGGCTCACCTCTTTTCTGCTTTCCCACCAAAATCAAATAAAAATCCCCCCACCTGGCATGGATTTATTTTTTTAATCTTCTTAACTTTCAATCCACATACATCTGAATGACACCTTTACATTTAGTTCATCCCGTCTTCTGTTCTCCATAAGTTTCTTGTTTTTGGTTTTGTTTTTTCCTTTTTTTGAGACAAGAGTCTTACTGTGTTCCCCAGGCTGGAGTACAGTGGTGCAGTCTCAGCTCACTGCAACCTTTTCCTCCCAGGTTCAAGCAGTTCTTCTGCCTCAGCCTCTCAAGTAGTGGGATTACAGGCACCTGCCACCATGACCAGCTAATTTTTTGTGTGTTTTTAGAAGAGACGGGCTGTTACTGTGTTGGCCACGAGCTCCTGACCTCAGGTGATTCACCAGCCTTGGCCTCCCAAAGTGCTGGGATTATATGCATGAGCCACCATGTCCGGCCATGTTCTCTATTAAGTTAGAAAGTTTGAATCCTTGTCTGTCAATCTAGTTAGTTGTTTGGGGAAAAAAAAAAATCTTCTGCGACATCTTCTTCTTCCTCTTTTTTTTTTTTGAGAGAAGGTCTTGCTCTGTTGCCCAGGCTGGAATCCAGTGGTGCATTATTGCTCGCTGTAACCTCAAACTCCTGGGCTCAAGGGATCCTCCTGCAACAGCCTCCATATTAGCTGGGACTGCAGGCACACACCTGTAGTCCCAGCTGCTTGGGAGGCTGAGGTGGGAGAATCGCTCGAACCCAGGAGGCAGAGGTTGCAGTGAGCTGAGACCGCACCACTGCACTCCAGCCTGGCGGCAGATCAAGATCCTGTTTCGGAAGGAAAAAAAGATAATACAATGTTTCTGTTGTTAATGCACAGTCCAGAATCTGTGACGGAATTATAGGTATTGCAAACACTTTGCAGACACCCGCACTCATGTTCAAAAGGCAGGCTTCTATTCTAAGCAGGTGGCGGTGAGAAATCTCTCTTTTTAATAAAGTAAATCTTTGAGCATCGATCTTGTATTTAATATTTGAGGTACTTGAATTATTTGGTCTTTTTAATTATCTTAATGTATGTAAACAGTTCAATCTGAATGTAAAGCCAGATGTAACGCTGGAAGAGTAAGTACAGAGGGAGTTGTGCAGCTCCTCTCTCCTGTTTAAACTCTTCAGGGGGGATTTAGTGTGTGTTCGCGCCCGGGGAAGACAGCTTGAGGGTTAAGCATCCCAAGCATATGTGTATTTCTGGGTCAGTATTTACAGGGTGTAAAGCGTATGCGTTTTGTGTTTCTGCCTAGGACAACAAAGGTCAAAACAGCCTGGGTTTTGGCTCTTACTGTTGTTTTTGCCCTCTGTAAGGTTATATAAAAAACACAGAGAAGTTAAACTATGGAAAAGAACATCAGTATAAGCTGACTGTCACTGCCTACGACTGTGGGAAGAAAAGAGCCACAGAAGATGTTTTGGTGAAGATCAGCGTGAAGCCCACCTGCACCCCTGGGTGGCAAGGTGAGCCCCATTCTCTCTGTTGTGCTCACATCTCTTCTTAAAACTGACATGCCGGGCCGGGCGTGGTGGCTCACGCCTGTGATCCCAACACTTTGGGAGGCTGAGGCGGGCAGATCGCGAGGTCAGGAGATTGGGACCGTCCTGGCTAATAGGGTGAAACCCCGTCTCTACTAAAACTACAAAAAATTAGCCGGGCATGGTGGCACACGCCTGTAGTCCCAGCTACTTGGGAGTCTGAGGCAGGAGAATCGCTTGAACCCAGGAGGCGGAGGTTGCAGTGAGCTGAGATTACACCACTGCACTCCAGCCTGGGTGACAGAGAGAGACTCCATCTCAAAACAAACAGAAAAACCCTGATATGCTATGGCAACCTAAAATGTGAGTTTTCTTTCTCCCATGCTGATGTGTGGACAATACAGGCTGGAACAACAGGATTGAGTATGAGCCGGGCACAGGTGCGCTGGCCGTCTTTCCAAATATCCACCTGGAGACGTGTGACGAGCCAGTCACCTCAGTACAGGCCACGGTGGAGCTAGAAACCAGCCACATAGGGAAAGGCTGCGACCGAGACACCTACTCAGAGAAGTCCCTCCACCGGCTCTGTGGTAAGGAGACCAGGCGCTCCTGCGTCCAGCGGGCTTCGGTGAAGGTGGGAGGGACCTTTACAGCTGGAAATACGCGTGTGTGTTGTGTTCATGATTATTAACTGTGATAGGGAATCTAAATTTCTGAAATGAATTTCGCTGCCTTGCTAGCTAGTTTTCATCCTGGATGGGCTTCGGGGGTGGAATGAGGAGTGTTCATCGGCTCCTCAAGTCTATTCAGCATGTTGTGTATATGTACATTTTAAGAATCACTGATGGGCGGTGGCACACGCCTGTAATCCCAGAACTCTGGGAGGCCGAGGCAGGCAGGGTCATGAGGTCAGGAGATCAAGACCATCTTGGCAAACATGGTGAAACCCCATCTCTACTAAAAATACAAAAATTAGCTGGGCGTGGTGGCGCGCATGTCTGTAGTCCCAGCTACTCAGGAGGCTGAGGCAGGAGAATCCCTTGAACCTGGAGGTGCTGTGAGCTGAGATCATGCCACTGCACTCCAGCCTGGTGACACAGCGATCTGTCTTTAAAAAAAAAAAATGATGGCCAGGTGTGGTGGCTTGTGCCTGTAATTCCAGCTCTTTAGGAGGCTGAGATGGGAAGATCATTTGAGCCCAGGAGTTTGAGACCAGCCTGGGCAACACAGTGAGACCCCGTCTCTACAAAAAATAGAAAAATTAATTGGGCATGGTGACGTGCACCTGTGGTTCCAGCTACTCAGGAGGCTGAGGCAGGAGGATCACCTGAGCCTGGGAGGCTGAGGCTACAGTGAGCTGAGGCACCATTGCACTCCAGCCTGGGCAATAGAGCGAGACCCTGTTTCAAAAACAGAACCATTGATTTGAAGGAAGTATTTCTCCAACATACATTGAGAATCATCCAAAAAGGGGTTCTATAGGAGTACATGGAGTGAGATGTTTACTTAAGAACTGAAGGAAAAGGCCAGGCATGGGGGTTCATGCCTGTAATCCTAGCACTTGGGGAGGCTGAGGCGGATAGATTGCTTGAGCCCAGGAGTTCGAGACCAGCTTAAGCAACATGGTGAAACCCCATCTCTACAAAAAAAAAAATACAGAAACCAGACGGGCACGATATTGCACACCTGTAGTCCCAACCACTGCGGGGACTGATGTAGGAGGATCCCTTGAGCCCAGGAGGTGAATGTTGCTGGGAGCCAAGATCACACCACTGCACTCCAGCCTGGTTGACAGAGTGAGAACCTGTCTCAAAAAGGAAAAAGAGCTGAAGGAAAAATATAAGTAATACAACAGCTTTCAACAAACATGAAGTAGAAAATCAAAACTAAAGATAGCCACATCTAACTTAGAATCGCAATAGACTTTATATATCACAATATCGTATGGAGAAATTGAGGGACAGAATTACTGGGAAACCCACCAGAAGGCTAGGCCTCTCTTTACCGTCAGCTGTGGATATTTGTCTGGTTTATCTAAATGGAGGAGAGGTGAGGTGTGGATGGCTTTTATGGAAGATGCTGAGAGAAGAATATTTAGTTGGCTGGTGATCCAATACCACTAAATGAAGCAGCCTCTTCAGAAACTGGAAGGGTCCTTTGTGTTCCAAGAGCTGCTTGGAAACAGCTTTGCAGGAAGCATTTTCTTAAACTGATCAATCTTTTCACTAGCCTGATAACAACCCAGAGATTAAAGTAACTGGTTTTCTTACATAACTGAAAATTATCTGGATCACTTGAGGTCAGGAGTTCGAGACAGTCCTGACCAACATGATGAAACCCTGTCTCTACTAAAAATACAAAAATTAGCTGGGCGTGGTGGCGGGTGCCTGTAATCCCAGCTACTTGGGAGGCTGAGGCAGGAGAATCACTTGAACCCAGGAGGTTGCAATGAGCCGAGATCATGCCACTGCTCTCCTGCCTAGGCAACAAAGCTAGACATTGTCTAAAAAAAAAAAAAGAAAATGATCATATGGTAAATAAACCAAAGGAGAAAACTAGACGTTATGCTGCCGCAGCCCGACCATGAATACGCTGGGATGTTTGGCAACTCTCAATCCAAAGATTCATAATTGCCACCTAAATAAGTTAGGAGGTCTGGAACATTTTCTGTTTTAAACCATGCATAGTAGTATAATGTATAAAATTTATTCTCTCATTTCATGGTATAAAGTGAAATTTTTTCAGCAGAATAAAGTTAGGAAGAATAGAAAGAGTTTGAGTGCTTACTGTATACACCAGGTACTTTTTTTTTCCTTTTTTGTTTTTTGATACAGAGTCTCCCTGTGTCGCTCAGACTGGAGTGCAGTGGAGCAATCTTGCTCTCTGCAACCTCTGCCTCTCCCGGGTTCAAGCGATTCTCCTGCCTCAGCCTCCTGAGTAGCTGGGATTACAGGTGTGTGCCATGATGCCCAGCTACTTTTTGTATTTTTAGTAGAGATGGTGTTTCACCATGTTGGCCAGGGTGGTCTCAAACTCCTGATCCCAAGTGATCTGCCTGCCTCGACCTCCCCAAGTGCCGGGATTACAGGCATGAGCCACCGTGCCTGGCCTTACGCCAGGTACCTCTGTGTTTATTTTAGCTTAATCTTCCCAGCAGGTATACAAAGCAGGTGGGTATTGACCTTGTTATAGAGGTATTCATCAATTGAGACCAAAGCAGGTTAAATAGCTTGCCCAAGGCCACATATTCAGGAGCTGAATTTTTTTTTTTTTTTTCAAGACAGTGTCTTGTTCTGTCACCCATGCTGGAGTACAATGGCACTATCTCAGCTCACTACAACCTCCATTTCCCAGGTTCAAGCGATTCTCCCGCCTCAGCCTTCCAAGTAGTAATCCCAAGTAGCTGGGATTGCAGGTACCCACCATCATGCCTGGCTAATCTTTTTTTTTTTTTTTTGTAGGGGTTTCAGCATGTTGGCCAGGCTGGTGTTGAACTCCTGACCTCAAGTGATCTGGCCACTGAGGCCTCTCAAAGTTCTGGGATTATAGGAGCCAGCCCCCGCGCCTGGCCTCAGGAGCTGAGATTTGGACCGTCTCTGTTACTCGACAGGTCAGGCTGGTCCAGCCAAGACCTGCTGCCCTTAGTAATAGCTTAGTCAAGAGGGGGCTTGCAAAAATCTTTTCTTGTGGACAAAAAAAAAAAAACAACACAATTTTTTTTTTTTTTTTTTTTAATTTGAATGTAGCATATCAGTTGGAAAACATTTTTTGTGTTTGTTGACTTAGTGATCTCATTTCTAGGAATTTATTTTAAGGTAACAATCATGGAGACACACAAAGCTGTGCATGCACATGAGTTTTATAGTAGGAAAAGGTTAGGGACAGCCTCAGTGCCCCCTTGGGAGGCTGGTCCGTAGGTGATACTGTATCTGTACAAGGAAATGCTCTTCAGGCTGGGCGTGGTAGCTCACACCTATAAATCCCAGCACTTTTGGAGTCTGAGGCAGGTGGATTGCTTGAACCTTGGAGTTGGAGACTAGCCTGGGCAACACGGCAAAACCCATCTCTACAAAATACAAAAAGTAGCCAGGCATGGCAGCACACACCTGTGGTTCCAGCTACTTGAGAGGCTGAGGTAGGAGGATTGCTTGAACTCGGGAGTTTGAGGCTGCAGTGAACCAAGACTGTACCACTGCACTCCAGCCTGGGCAACAGAGGAGACCCTGTCTCAAAAAAGAAGTACTATTCAGGCATTTTAAATTGTACGATAGAAGACTATTACTAGGATTATGTATGTATTATGCTCATACATAGCAGGACTCCACTTTTATTTGTTTACTTATTTATTTTTGAGACAGGGTCTCACTCTGTTACCCAGGCTGGAATGCGGTAGCGCAATCACAACTCACTGCGGCCTCAACCTCCTGGGCTCAAGTGATCCTCCCACCCAAGTGATCCTCAGCCTCCCAGGTAGCTGGTTCTACAGGCATGTACCACCACACCTGGTTAATTTTTGTGTGTTTTGTAGAGGCAGAATTTTGCCATGTTGCCCAGGCTGGTCTCCAATTCCTGGGCTCAAGCGATCTGCCCACCTCAGCCTCCCAAAGTGCTGGGATTATAGGGACTGTTTTTTTCTAAGAAAAGGCATCATTTTTGTTTGTATTTCCCAAAGGTGGACTGGGTGTTTATACTCAAATGGTAGAATTTGGATCAGATTACAAGAAATGCTTCCTTTCCCTCCCTATAACAAATCCATGGTTGTTACTTATTTATTTTTGTAATTTAAAACCCTGATTTTTGAAGAGAAGTAAATCAAAAGGGCCAAGCGTGGTAGCTCAGGCCTATAATCCCAGCACTTTGGGAGAACAAGGCAGGCGGATCACGAGGCCAGGAATTCGAGCCTGGCTAACATGGTAAAATCCCAGCTCTACTGAAAATGCAAAAATCAGCTGGATGTAGTGGTGCATGCCTATAATCCCAGCTACTCAGGAGGCTGAGGCAGGAGAATCGCGTGAACCCAGGAGGTGGAGGTTGCAGTGAGCCGATATCGTGCCACTGTACTCCAGCCTGGGCGACAGAGTACGACTCTGTCTCGAGAAAAAAAAAAAAGAAGTAAACTGGAGCCGGAAGATTCCCTAAGTATAAGGCAAACACATGTGTGGGGCTGGAGGTACGAAGAACCTCTGGCTCCTCCTTGAGTTTCAGCGAGCACTGTGGCTTCAGGTGCGGCCGCGGGCACTGCTGAGCTGCTGCCATCCCCGAGCGGCTCTCTGAACTGGACCGTGGGCCTCCCCACCGACAACGGCCATGACAGTGACCAGGTGTTTGAGTTCAACGGCACCCAGGCAGTGAGGATCCCAGATGGCGTCGTGTCGGTCAGCCCCAGAGAGCCATTCACCATTTCCGTGTGGATGAGGCATGGCCCTTTCGGCAGGAAGAAGGAGACGATTCTTTGCAGTTCTGACAAAACAGGTAGGGTAATATCTCTGCAAACTATGCCAGGCCCCAGTGTCCAGTGAGGTGGGTGCCTGGGGCAGGCTCCCTCTCCTTTCCCACGGCCCCTTGCCAGGCCGGGTGCCCATAGGCCATGTACTGTGCTGTGTGCCAGGGGCACTTCCTCCGCAGAGCCATGGCCTGGGCATGTGTGTCTTTGCTGTTGTTGCTCAGTGGGGTCCCCGGTGACCACAGGTCCCACTGCTCAGAAAAGCCCAAGTGTGTTTGTTTCTAAGCCCTGCCCTGGCTCAGCTGAAGAGTTCATTTATGCAGATGAAATTGTGTCTTCAAAATCCATTCAACAAATAGCTTTTATTTCTCCTTTGGGTCTTGAGTTGGCAATGTACCCACAGAAACTGCCTTTGCAGATATGAATCGGCACCACTACTCACTGTACGTCCACGGCTGCCGGCTGGTCTTCCTACTCCGCCAGGAGCCTTCGGAGGACAAGAAATACAGACCTGCAGAATTCCACTGGAAGCTGAATCAGGTGAGTGAATTGAAAACACACGTATGGGGCCAGCCAAGGTGCTCACTCCTGTAACCCCAGCACTTTGGGAGGCTGAGGTGGGAGGATTGCTTGAGCCCAGAAGTTCAAGACCAGCCTGGGCAACACACTGAGATCCTGTCTCTACAAAAAATAAAATAAAATAAATGGGCCTGGTGGCACATGCCTATAGTCCCAGGTACTTGGGGAGCTGAGATGGGAGAGTTGATGGAGCTCAGGGGGTCAAGGCTGCAGTGAGCTGTGATTGTGCTCCAGCCTGCGTTACTGAGTGAGACCCCCATCTCAAAAGAAAAAGAAAACATGCTAATTACCATCTTCTAAGAGGAAGTTGGTACTGCAAACTTGTACATGATTGGCTTTGTATAGTCAATGTATATTTATAATTTTATAGTTTCTGTGTCTGTGGGTAATAGGGTAGCAATTTAAATCTGACAGCTTTCCACTGAAAGCCTACATTTTTTTCCCATGTATTTTATATATAAAGTATTGCTATAAATATTGTGTATTTTGGCTGGGCGCAGTGGCTCACGCCTGTAATCCCAACACTTTGGGAGGCTGAGGCAGGCAGATCATGAGGTCAGGAGATTGAGACCATCGTAGACAACATGGTGAAACCCTGTCTCTAAAAATAGAAAAATTAGCCGGGCATGGTGGCAGGTGCCTGTAGTCCCAGCTACTTGGGAGACTGAGGCAGGAGAATTGCCTGAACCCGGTAGGCGGGGGTTGCAGTGAGCCAATATCTTGCCACTGTACTTCAGCCTGGCAACAGAGTGAGATTATGTCTCAAAAACAAACAAAAAATTGTATATTTTATATTTAAAATGCTGTTACTGAAATAAGCATCATTTGCTTAAAATTGGGATTGAGGCTGGGCACGGTGGCTCACGCCTGTAATCTCCGCACTTTGGGAGGCTAAAGCAAGTGGATTGCCTGAAGTCAGGAGTTCAAGACCAGCCTGACCAATATGGTGAAACCTTGCTTCTACTAAAAATGCAAAAATTAGCTGGGCATGGTGGCATATGCCTGTAATCCCAGCTACTTGGAAGGCTGAGACAGAATTACTTGAACCTGGGAGGCGGAGGTTGCAGTGAGTTAAGATCACACAACTGCACTCCAGCCTGAGTAACAGAGTGAGACTCTCTTCTAAAAAATAAAAATTGGCCCGTCATGGTGGCTCATGCCTGTAATCCTAGCACTTTGGGAGGCCGAGGCGGGCGGGTCACGAGGTAAAGAGGTCGAGACCATCCTGGCTAACATGGTGAAACCCCGTCTCTACTAAAAAAGAAAAAATAGAAAAATCACCTGGGCGTGGTGGCACACGCCTATAGTCCCAGCTACTTGGGAGGCTGAGGCAGGAGAGTTGCTTGAACCCAGGAGGCGAAGGTTGCAGTGAGCCGAGATTGCACCACTGCACTCTATCCTGGCACCTGGCGACAGAGCAAGACTCTGTCTCAAAAAATAAATAAATAAAAATTAAATAAATAAGTAAATAAAATAAAATTGGGATCGAGATCTTTGTGTTTATTTCTGCATCATTTAAAGCCTTGGCCCGTAAACTGTGCCAGGGAGCCCCGGGTGAATCAGCAGTTCTTGGCATCACAGGATGTCTTAAAATTCAAGGAACCAGCAATCTTGACACCTTTCAGATGCCACACAAATGACTTCTTGAACTAGTTGACAGTTTTGACCTCAGGTAACATTGCATTCCTTTTGATGATGTCATGTCTTTGGGAAGCAAATTTTCTTTTTCCTTGTTTTTGTTGGTGGTGATTTTTTTTTTTTTTTTTTTTTTTTAGTTGGAGTCTCACTCTGTCACTCAAGCTGGAGTGCAGTGATGTGATCTAGGCTCACTGTAACCTCTGCGTCCCAGGTTCAAGCAGTTCACCTGCCTCAGCTTCTTGACTAGCTGGGACTACAGGCACGGGCCACCACGCCTGGCTGATTTTGTATTTTTAGTAGAGACGGGGTTTCACCATATTGGCCAGGCTGGTCTCGAACTCCTGACCTCAAGTGATGCACCCGCCTCATCTTCCCAAAGTGCTGGGATTACAGGCATGAGCCACTGTGCCTGGCTGCAAAGCTAATTTTCTGGCAGTTGCTCTGATAAAAAGCAGATATCCGTGAAAACCTCCATGTGTCACAGGAAACAAGAGAGCACTATAAAATAAGAAAGCCTCATTAAGATCAGAATAGATCATTTCTTCTTTTAGTGTAGAGTTGGGATGAGAAGGAAACGTTTGGCCTTATCATCTTTTTTTTTTTTGCCAATCAATGAGAGCTTGTAAGCTTGCTGAGGTTGGTTGGCCTTGAACTCTTGGCCTCGCCTTCGCAAGCGCCACAACATCCGGCCGAAGCCACTTTGGGCCCCGGCCTTATCATCATTTTATTTGACTCATGGAGTTAGTGGGCAAAAGCTGACATAACGTTATATGTGCCTGCAGTTGCTAAAATATGATACTGTCTAAAATAATCATAGGAGATATAAAAGTAAAAGAGAATAAGAAAGAAAAAAGTGAGGCCGGGTGCGGTGGCTCACGCCTATAATCGCAGCACTTTGGGAGGCCGAGGCAGGTGGATCATGAGGTCAAGAGATCGAGACCATCCTGGCCAACATGGTGAAACCCCGTCTCTACTAAAAATACAAAAATTAGCTGGGCATGGTGGCGCGTGCCTGTAGTCCCAGCTACTCGGAAGGCTGAGGCAGGAGAATTGCCTGAACCCAGACGGCAGAGGTTGCGGTGAGCCGAGATCGTGCCATTGCACTCCAGCCTGGGTAACAACAGCAAAACTCTGTCTCAAAAAAAAAAAAAAGAAAAAGAAAAAAGTGTGTGATAGTGGAAAGATGAAGTGGGTGTTCAGTTGGCAGCATTCATCTTTTATTGGTTTTTTTTTTTTTTGCAATGATGATACAAAGGCAATTGGTGTATTTTTTTTTTTGATTCATGTGAGTGATTATTTCTCAGAAGCTATTATAATTATTTTCAAGAAACTAAAGAAAGGCTTAGTCTGGAAAAAATATTTTGCACCACAGGTAGACATTTTAGGTACAGTTCTGTTATAGTAGGCATGGTCTATATTTATATATTTAGTTTCTTCTAAGTATATACTATTTAAAAACCGTATTAAGGAAAATTTGAGACTTGTATAAAAGCAGACAGATTAGTGTAGAGAATAGCCCTGTGTGCCCCTATACCTTCAACAACTGCCAATTGTGGGTCAGTCTTGTTTCATTGTGACCCCTGCTCATTGCTTATAATTTTTATTATCTGCTCAAACATTGCTTAATAATTTTCAAGAAATCCCAGATAGAGCAGTTCATTCTTGTAGATGCCTATATGTCATTACATGTCTCTGACAGATAATTGTAATCACAGCACTCTTTCACATTAAAAAAAACTAACAGTAAAATTTCTAATCTAATCAAATAGCCAGTCAGTGTTCAGATTTCAAGTAGCCTCGTAAACCTTTTTGTTTTTAATTTGTTTGAGTCACAACCAGATAAGGGGCCCCCATTGCAGCTGGCTGATGCGTCTTCACACGCTCAGCATCATGGGATGTAACCGCAGTTTGATTTGGGGTGCCCTTGGAGCAGATGTTCTTTTTTTTGAGACGGAGTTTCACTCTTGTTACCCAGGCTGGAGTGCAATGGCGCGATCTCGGCTCACCGCAACCTCTGCCTCCTCGGTTCAGGCAATTCTCCTGCCTCAGCCTCCTGAGTAACTGGGATTACAGGCACGCGCCACCATGCCCAGTTAATTTTTTGTAGTTTTAGTAGAGATGGGGTTTCACCATGTTGACCAGGATGGTCTCGATCTCTTGACCTCGTGATCCACCCGCCTTGGCCTCCCAAAGTGCTCAGATTACAGGCTTGAGCCACCGCGCTCACCATGTTGGCCAGACTGGTCTCAGACTCCTGACATCAAGTGATCTCCTCACCTTGGCCTCACGAAGTGCTGGGATTACAGGCCTCAGTAAACCACTGGACCCGGCCTAAAGGCACGTTTTATTTTTATTCAGAAAAGGAATGGCCAGTGGCAAACTAACTCAACCCTTTCGAGGGTGGGTATCTAGCTTGCCCATACAGGAACTTTCTGGTGCCATACTGTTGGCAGAGCGGAATTGGGCAGCTCCCTACTTGGGCTGTGTTCTGTGATCAGCGAGCAGTGAATGCCACGTAGTTTAGACATGCGCTAGAGATGCCTTGGCTTCTTTTGGTGAGATGTGTTTGCACAGTATGTTGTGGTTAGATTTTTTTTAAAATCATTTTCCTTCTAGGAAGACCCTTGCTCTGGGTGACTTGGTTTCCATGGGCGTTGTGTTCTCCTCCCTATGTCTCTGGATGAGAGGGAAGATGGACATCTCACACTCCCTTCCCTTTGCCTCTGTAGGTCTGCGATGAGGAATGGCACCACTATGCCCTCAGTGTGGAATTCCCCAGCGTGACTCTCTATGTGGATGGCACATCCCACGAGCCCTTCTCTGTGACTGAAGATTACCCGCTCCATCCATCCAAGATAGAAACTCAGCTCGTGGTGGGGGCTTGCTGGCAAGGTAATTGTCATGACCGCCCGCCCCTGACTCAGGAATTAAGCTCACGTTTTTTCCAGGTTGGTGGCAGCAGGCTGCAGTCAGTGTCCTACAGCCTTACCCTTGAGTTCTGGATCTTTTCCTCCCATTTCCTGTGTGCAGCCTTTTGGGGGCACTGCCAGTGCCCCACTCTAGCTAGCCAGCTCTATCTGTGGGTGCTCCATAAGGTGATAGGACTGACCACACCATACCTTTCCCGGAAACCCAGGCAGGAGCATTCCACAGAGGAGAGAGTGTGGGGGGGGAACTGTTTCATAAATTCGTCTGTTCATCGAAAGATTCACAAGGACAAAAGAGGCAGCAGCAAGAGTCAGGCACAGAAATAAAGGACAGAGAAATAGAAGTGCGCCTTGGACCTGGAGGACCCTTCCAGAGTCTCTATCACTTGGTGACCTGGTAGGAGTACTGTGAGGGCTCTGTTCCCCCTCAGCAAGGGTCATGCGTGGGGACGATTCCGTGGAAGTCTCTGCTGAGAGGGGATCCAATAACCACCGGAGCATCAGTGCTTGTTACCTGTGCTTACCAAGTGGCAGGCTGTGTGCCAACTCCTTTGTACACGTCGTCTCGCCTAAACCTCATAATCCCTTTCTTATAGCTGAAGAAACTCAGGCCCAGAGAAGCAACAAGCCAAGCTTTATCCAGCTGATTAATCAGGAGCAATGGTTTTGAATATTTTTACTTTGAAAAGCCTGTGGGCCAAGGGTGGTGTCTCACGTCTGTAATCCTAGCACTTTGGGAGGCTGAGTCGGGCAGATCACTTGAGGTCAGGAGTTCGAGATCAGCCCGGCCAACATGGTGAAACCCCGTCTCTACTAAAAATACAAAAAATTAGCCAGGCATTGTGGTGTGTACTTGTGATCCCAGCTGCTTGGGAGGCTCAGAGAGGAGAATCACTTGAACCTGGGAGGTGGAGGTTGCTTGAGGTGAGAATACCCCATTCATTTTAGCCTGGGTAACAGAGTGAGACCCTGTCTCAAAAAAAAAAAAAAGGCCAGGCGCAGTGGCTCACACCTATAATCTCAGCACTTTGGGAGGCTGGGGTGGGTGGATCACAAGGTCAGGAGATCAAGACCATCCTGGCCAACATGGTGAAACCCTGTCTCTACTAAAATACAAAAATTAGCCAGGCACAGTGGCAGGCTCCTGTAGTCCCAGCTACTCGGGAGGCTGAGGCAGGGGAATTACTTGAACCCAGGGAGTGGAGATTGCAGTGAGTCAAGATCATACCACTGCACTCCAGCCTGGCGACAGAGTAAGACTCTGTCTCAAAAAAAGAAAAACCCGTGTACTCTGGGCCCACACTCAGACCCACCAGTCAGGGTTTTTATTATTGTTATTATTTTAACTTTTTATAAACATGGGATCTTACCATGTTGCCCAGGCTGATCTCAGACTCCTGGATCTAGAGATCCTCCCACCTCAGTCTCCTAAAGTACTGGGATTACAGGTGTGAGCCATCGAACTTGGCTCAGACCTGGGATTTTAAAAGCCCTTTTTTGTGCCATGGAGCCCTTTGTGGTTTGGTGAGGCTGATGGACCCCTTCTTGTTAATCTACAAATAAAATACATACATAGGATTTCAAGGGTAATCAGTTAAACTGAAATATAGTTATTAACATCCTGAAGTATTAGTAACATATAACTATGTTATGTAAACAGTAACATCGGGGGTACTTTATGTTAACAAATGAAGAACCAGCTTTAGCAGCAGGTCCAACAGTGGTGTAAATTCCAAGTCATGAGGGCTGTGTGGCATCTGCAACAGCCGTGGCCTGGGGTGCAAATACCAGTGACTTCTGTTGGTGACAAAGTTGCAGTCACTGCTAACACTGCTGTGGTGTGTAGCCTACATGTATAACCAAAGGAAATGCTGAATTTCAGAAGTTAGTGGACATAAGCATCTAATTTTTCCCATACAAGTTCATGGGCCCCTCAGGTAACCTCAGAGGTTCATGATTCCCACTTTGACCCTTGCACTTGACCCTGTGCTGTGCAGTTTCAAGGTGTCATCATCATTAATTACTTTTTTTTTTTGAGACAGTTTCGCTCTTGTTACCCAGGCTGGAGTGCAATGGCGCGATCTCAGCTCACTGCAACCTCCGCCTCCTGGGTTCAGGCAATTCTCCTGCCTCAGCCTCCTGAGTAGCTGGGATTACAGGCACGTGCCACTGTGCCCAGCTAATTTTTCTGTATTTTTAGTAGAGACGGGGTTTCACCATGTTGACCAGGATGGTCTCGATCTCTTGACCTTGTGATCCAACTGCCTCAGCCTCCCAAAGTGCTGGGATTACAGGCGTGAGCCACCGTGCCCAGCCCATTGATTATTTTTTTGATTGTTTTTTTTTCTCCCTATGGAAACATCATACCTTAGAGTTGTGAAAGATGGGTGGAGGCAGTGGCTCACACCTGCATTCCCAACACTTTGGGAGGCCAAGGTGGGCAGATCACTTGAGGTCAGGAGTCCGACACCAGTCTGGCCAACATGACGAAACTGTCTCTACTAAAAATACAATAATTAGTTGGGTGTGGTGGTGAGCGTTTATAATCCCAGCTACTCAGGAGGCACGAGAATCACTTGAACCTGGGAGTTGGAGGTTGCAGTGAGCCAAGATTGTGCCACTGTACTCTAGCCTGGGAGACAGAGCGAGACTCCGTCTCAAAACAGACAAAAAAAAAAAAAAAAAACAATTCCTCATCAGCAACGGAACAAGCCCTGAGTAGAAAAGGACTGTGTTCCATTATCTGAAGTAGGCTTCAGAAGGTGGATGATAAGAAACTTTTGGGAGTTGAAAGAACTTGTTCTAACCCAATGTAAAGAAACTAAGAACTTTGAAAAAAGGTTTGACGAAATGCTAAAAAAGAATGGACAATATAGAGAGGAATATAAATGAACTAACGGAGTTGAAAAATACAGCACGAGAACTTAGTGAAATATGCACAAGTTTGAATAGCCGAATTGATCAAGCAGAAGAAAGGATATCAGAGGTCGAAGACCAACTTAATGAAATAAAACGAGAAGACAAGAATAGAGAAAAAAGGATAAAAAGGAATGAGCAAAGTCTCCAAGAAATATGGGGCTACATGAAAAGACCTAATCTACGTTTGATAGGTGTACCTGAATGTGATGGAGAGAAGGAATCCAAGCCGGAAAATACTCTTCAGGATATTATCCAGGAAAATTTTCCCAATCTAGCAACGCATGACACTATTCAACCCCAGGTAATACAGAGAACACCACAAAGATATTCCTCAAGAAGAGCAACCCCAAGGCACATAATCGTTAGATTCACCAGGGTTGAAACGAAGGAGAAAATACTAAGGGCAGCCAGAGAGAAAGGTCAGGTTACCCACAAAGGGAAGCCTATTAGACTTAGAGCAGATCTCTCAGCAGAAACCCTACAAGCCAGAAGGGGTGGGGGGCAATATTTAACATCCTTAAAGAACAGAACTTTCAGCCCAGAATTTCATATCCTGCCAAACTAAGCTTCACAATTGAAGGAAAAATAAAATATTTTATGAACAAGCAAGTACTCAGATTTTATTACCACCGGGCCTGCTTTACAAAAACTTCTGAAAGAAGCATTACAGAAAGGAACAACCAGTATTAGCCTTTCTAAAAATATACCAAAAAGTAAAGAGCATCAACATAAAGAAGAATTTACATCAACGAATGGATAAAATAGCCAGTTAACGTCAAATGGTAGTAATCCTAGATTTAAATAGACTAAATCCCCCAATCAAAAGATACAGCCAAAACCTAACGGTATGCTACATCCAGACCCATTTTATATCCAAAGATACACAAAGACTCAAAACAAAGCGTTGGAGAAAGATTTACCAACCAAATGGAGAGCAAAAATAAATAAATAAACAAAAAGCAGGAGTTGCAATTCTCGAATCTGATAAAACAGATTTCAAAGCAACAAAGATACAGTGGTAAAAGGATCAATGCAATAATGAGAGCTAAGGATCCTAACACCCAGATACATAAGACCCATAAAGAGATTTAGACTCAACGAGACAGAACATTAATAAGGATATCCAGAACTTGAACTCAGATCCGGAACAAGTAAACTTAATAAGTATTTATAGAGCTCTCCACTTTAAATACACAAAGTATACATTCTCCACTTTAAATACACAAAATATTGATTGGCCATTATTAATACCCATTCATAGAATAAAGCAATATTCCTGTTCTCTCTCCCTCTTTTTCTTCCTCTTTCTTCCTCTCCTTCTCTCCTTTAAAAAAAAAAAGTGTGTGGTCATCTCATAATCTGTCCCCAACTTACACCCTAGCCCTCCAGCACCTTCCATCGCTTTCCCTCCTCCATTCCCCAAATCACTGCACTTTTCCAATCCTTCTCTTCCAAGCCCAAATAAAAATAATAATAATAATAATAAATAAAACCTTAATTATATACTTTAATGGGATGAACTTTATGGTAAAAAAAAACAAACACAAATTCTTTAAAATTCAGTTAATAGGAAAGAGGATCTCTTTTTTTTTCCTGGTGGTTTCTGCCACTTTTACTACACATTGGCCTTGGAGAGCTTGGACTGTGAGCTTCATTCCTGTCTAATGGCGTGTTGTAGGGGGAGTCTTGGTGGGTGTGGAGATAGCACATGGCTGTGGCTCAGTGAGCTTCACCTGGATACCCTCTGGCCTTCCCGCATGATGTGGCCCTGCCCAGCTGCTCCCCAGAGGATTGTGGAGGGGAGGGCTGCGGGGTGGGAGGAGCGGCCTTTCTCCTACATGACCTGGAGAGTGTTGGTTCTGTGCTTAGCACACCGTGTGTGTGCCTTTCTGGTAGGACGTTACACTCTGGACACTGGACCCAGGAGGTAGAGGAGCTGAAGGTGATTAGGGTCCCCAGGTCCACCATAGGCTCTGCTTCCCCAGGTGGGTTCCTTAGCCTCTGAGTCTCCCTCTCATTCAGGAAAAGTGATTGAAAATGCCTTCTTTCCTCTGTCGCCTAAAGGTTAACACCTAGACGGATGCAGACTTGTTTGGCACTTCCGAAGTCTACAGACTTCCCCACATTTTCTGTGTCCCAGGCTTTGGGCACTGCGCGTGCTATGCCGTTTCGTCTGCCCAGCGTCTTCCCTATTAGGAAGAAGGTGCTGCTGGTCCGGAACTTGGTGTTACTTATATTGGGAGCAGCGCTGCCACCCAGGCTGAGCCTCCTGGGAGTGCCCTACTTCATAGCACAGATTGGGGAGGGGAATGAATTCAGTGTGTGTGCTTTCACTCATCCGATTTTGAATCTAACGTATGTTTTGGCAGGGAAGATGTGGGAAGGTGGAATAAAAGAAGAAAAGCCTGGGGTTGGGGGTGGTAAGTGTCACTTCTGGGAAAAGCTGATTGAGTACAAGCTTGCAGATGGGTGCACCCCAGAGCGGGGCCGCAAGGGGATTTTCTCTTCGTGTTTTATTCTTGGTTGCTTCCAACGTGGTTTTCGGGTCCAGTTAACCTCTCGGTCCTTTTCTGTTGTCTTTGTCTTGCTTTTCCACAGAGTTTTCAGGAGTCGAAAGTGACAATGAAACTGAGCCTGTGACTGTGGCCTCTGCAGGTTGCTGGATTTTGTCCCTACAGTTCACTCTTGTGTTTCATTTAAAGACGATACATTGATTCATTCCACGTGTCGCATGAAATGGCCAGGTTGCGTTTTGGGCCTGGACACCATCTGAGCCGCTTCCCCGCTTCCCCACATTGCGCTTCCCCATCGCTTCATGGATTCCCTCTTCTGCCCATGCTGACCCCAGTTGTAGAGAGGAAAATGACACCTCAGGCAGTGCACGCATGGGACTCCCCCCGCCCCCAGTCCAGTTTTACCCTGACCATCCTGCATGAGGCTCTCTGCTGAAATCTCACAGGCAGGTTTGGGAAGCTGCCTCGTGACTGTCATGCGGCTGAACCATGAGACAGGAAAAGACTTGTTTCTAGATACTCTGTCCTGATTGACAGTAAACTTTAAATAGACATTTCTTTTTTTTTTTTTTTTTTTGGGGGGGGATGGAGTCTCGCTTTGTCGTCCAAGCTGGAGTGCAGTGGTGCGATCTTAGCTCACTGCAACCTTCACCTCCCGGGTGCAAGCAATTCTCCTGCCTCAGCCTCCCAAGTAGCTGGGACCACAGGCACGCACCACCGTGCCCAGCTAATTTTTCTATTTTTAGTAGACACAGGGTTTTACCTTGTTGGCCAGGCTGGTCTCAAACTCCTGACCTCAGGTGATCCACCCGCCTTGGCCTCCCAAAGTACTGGGATTACAGGTGCGAGCCACCATGCCCTGCAAATAGACATTTCTTAGAAACCTCAGTTCCTAGTGATGACTTACAGCGCCTGATTCCCGTACCAGAATGAGACACATTGCTGAAAATGTGTCTCTTTTCCTTCTTCAGTTTAAGAACAAGGTTTAGTTTAACCTGTTTCTGGCTCTTTGTCGTTGTGTGTCAAGAGCCATTTTCTGGGTTTGGGTTTTCCTTGTGACATCTGCACTTCACAGGAACCCTCAGGAGTAGGAGGCAGGAAGGGTAGGGCTGGGACTCAACACCATAGCATCCTTGAAATAGGCCGATCCATGCAGGGGAGAGTTTAAGCCTCCCTTTCGTCCTCCTCACCTGGATCATGTGGGTTCATTCCCCAGGGCCTGCTAGGTAGAGAAAAGAGCCACGTGGGACCCAGCCAACTCAGAAGGCAGTGGCTGGAGGCTGGTGGCGGTAGGAAGTGTCTGCACCCTGGTGATGAGAACAGGGTAGGCTACCTTACTAGGGCGTGGCCAGAGGTGTGGGAACACTCAGGGGACCTCGGCTTCAGGTGAGGCACCCCCAACTCCCACCTTCTCCAGGCCATGTGCATGATCATGAATGGTTTAATTTCTTCATTGCGCTTCCATGTAGATTGCAAGGCTAACTGGACTTGGTATGAACTAACCTGCATGTCCATCCACCGAGCTGCCAGCACCGGTAACACCGCGCTGACTGAGAAGTGAGCTGGGAGATGCTGGGCTGCACGCCTGATCTCCTCCTGTTCTCCCCTGACCCAAAGGTGGCGACTTGCACATGACCCAGTTTTTCCGAGGCAATCTGGCTGGCCTAACTCTCCGTTCCGGGAAACTCGCAGATAAGAAGGTGATCGACTGTCTGTATACCTGCAAGGAGGGGCTTGACCTGCAGGTTCCTGAAGACGGCAGCAGAGGCGTACAGGTAACACTGAGCGTCCGGCTGCACAGCACTCATGGGCCCCTTAGACTGCAGCCCCGGAGGCTGCTGGGATGAGCCAGTAATCTGTGATTGATATGATGACTGTTGCATAAAAGAGCTGTGTTCACTGGACTTTAACAAGCTTTTCTTTTTCGAGTCAGCAATTCAAATTGACCCCAGGCCGGTCCTCTTTGTGGAGGCCTCTGTGGCTTCAACTGCTACAGTTCCTGCCTTATTCCCCTCCCCTCTGTGTGGTGTGATTTCAGATCCAAGCACACCCCAGTCAGTTGGTATTGACCTTGGAGGGAGAGGACATCGGGGCATTGGATAAGACC
The DNA here is from genome assembly GCA_031835075.1 of Saguinus oedipus. Classification (NCBI taxonomy): domain Eukaryota; kingdom Metazoa; phylum Chordata; class Mammalia; order Primates; family Cebidae; genus Saguinus; species Saguinus oedipus. The sequence goes on along the minus strand of CM063175.1, from coordinate 47,513,590 downwards.
ATGCAGCACATCTCCTACCTGAACTCGCGGCAGTTCCCCACGCCCGGAATTCGCAGGCTCAAAATCACCAGCACAATCAAGTATGTCCTGATTTTTAATAGTAGGTCTGTTTCTCTCAGTGACGTGTGCGTATTTAGGTTTTTAAGGCAGCCTAACCTCCCTTCTGTAAAGGTGAGCCATCGTGTGTTATCAGAAAGTGTGGGGGAGAGATCTGAGTGACACTCAGGCATCATGGTGGCAAGCGTGTTCCTGGAGGGGCCCCTGCAGGTGTCAGCGGGAGCCTGTGGACCCTATCCGCCATGTGCCTTTGTACAGGTGGCCTCCAGGATCGGCTTCCAAAGCCCTGACCCTTCCCCGTTTCTTGCTGGCAGGTGTTTTAATGAAGCCACCTGCATGTCGGTCCCCCCAGTAGATGGCTACGTGATGGTTTTACAGCCTGAGGAGCCCAAGATCAGCTTGAGCGGCGTCCACCATTTTGCCCGAGCAGCTTCTGAATTTGAAAGCTCAGAAGGGGTGTTCCTTTTCCCTGAGCTTCGTATCATCAGCACCATCACGAGAGAAGTGGAGCCTGAAGGGGACGGGGCTGAGGACCCCACAGGTAATGCGCTCTGTGGCGCGTGGGCCCCTCACCTGGGCTGGAAACCCCGTTGCTGCATGTACTTCTGGGGCGCTTTGCCTCTGTGGGATTTGGGAGGTTTCATTGTTTTTGTTGCTGTTCTTTCGGGTGTGCTTCCAGGATCCGACTGTGAGCTGGAGCTCATGTGATCTCGAATTCCGCCTGGAGGGCCTTACATCTTTCCCTGATTGCTCTCGGGCTCTGGGTTGTACCTGCCAGGCTGGTCAGCCTTAGGGGCACAGTGTCCCCACGATTCTTGCTCAGGACACGTGATACGCCCCCATTTCCTTTTTGTTTTTTAAGATGAGTCTCACTCTTGTCACCCAGGCTGGAGTGCAGTAGCGTGATCTCGGATCACTGCAACCTCTACTTCCCGGGTTCAAGCGATTCTTCTGCTTCAGCCTCCCAAGTAGCTGGGATTACAGGCTTGTACCACCATGCCTGGATAATTTTTGTATTTTTAGTAGGGATGGGGTTTTACCCTGTTGGCCAGGCTGGTCTCAAACTCCCCACCTCAGGTGATCTACTCACTTTGGCCTCCCAAAGTGCTGCAATTACAGGCGTGAGCCACCCCGCCTGGCCATTTTTGAAAGCACCTCTCGCTTGCCTCTGTTGCTGGTCCTTACAAGAGCCGTGTGGGTTTGGGGTGAGCTAGCAGGGCATGAGTGTGCCTGGCCACGCTGGGCCCCACTGCCCCTACGGTATTTCTGGTCGGACCTTTTTTGCAGTTCAAGAATCACTGGTGTCCGAGGAGATTGTGCACGACCTGGATACCTGTGAGGTCACGGTGGAGGGAGAGGAGCTGAACCGTGAACAGGAGAGCCTGGAGGTAGACATGGCCCGACTGCAGCAGAAGGGCATCGAAGTGAGCAGCTCGGAGCTGGGCATGAGCTTCACAGGTGAGGGGGAGCGTCGCAGCCACGCCGCTGGGCCAGGCTGCAAGGTGGGACCTTGAGAGCTCTTGGCTGGCGGCCGCCTGCCATCCGGGAATGTTGAGTTATCTTAGAGGGAGAGGGAGGGAACGCGTTCGCTGGGATCACTGCTGGCTGCACACACACTCCCGTCTCCTGGACAGGAAGCAGATGTGCAGCCACAACCTTCTAAAGGGAAAGGGTTGAGGTGTGGGATGGCACATCCCCCCCCAGAGGGAAGAATGGCCCCTTGCATGTAGCATTTATTCCCATGGCTGGAAAGCCAACTTGTGTGACCCCTTGGCCTAGCTGACCCGGGTGTCTGATTGAGCTACCTGTGCTAATGATGGGTGCGGCCCTGCCCGCACTTCTGACTTAAGCCACTGGCAATCCTCCCCGTTTCCACCACTGCAGGCGTGGACACTATGGCCAGCTACGAGGAGGTTTTGCACCTCCTGCGCTATCGGAACTGGCATGCCAGGTCCTTGCTTGACCGGAAGTTCAAGCTCATCTGCTCAGAGCTGAATGGCCGCTACATCAGCAACGAATTTAAGGTGGAGGTGAGTACAGGGCTCCTGTAGAGCGGGCCCAATAGCAGCAGTACCTGATGCCCTGACTCGCAGCCCTGATAATCACAAACTCCCAGCCCTTAGAGCATTCCTGGTGGCAGCTATACTGGCTCATTTTGAGGGGGGTCGCCTTTCCAGCGCAGGGCCTGCTGCAGGCGACACCTGGGCTGGTAGGAGTGACAGGTTGTGCTTGGGGTGGCCTGGGGTGGGGCTGCTCCCCTTTCCCTGGCTGCCTCAGCCTGAGTCGGAGCCTTGCAGGGAGGTGACAAAGAGCAAGTGGCAGTTAATGCCTCTCGGGCTTCTCGAGATTTCCCATGAGAGAAACAGGAGGACGCTGTTTTATTTATTTATTTATTTACTTACTTATTTGATTAGATGAGATGAGATGAGGTCTCACTGTGTTGCCCAGGCTGGTCTTGCCTGCCTGCCTGGACTCAGGCGATCCACCCGCCTTGCCTCCCACAGTGCTGGGATTAGAGGCATGAGCCACTATTCCCGGCCAAGGATGCTGTTTTAGAAAGAGCAGTACCCAGGGAACCAAAGGTTCTTTGCATCTGTGCCAGGTCACTGGCCCTCCTGCAAATGAAGCTGAGTCCTCGGCCCAGGCTGAGAGGGGCTCATGCAGGGACCCGCACGGGGCAGGACCAGTGCTGCCAAGGCTGGTGGTGGTGACTCACAGGCCACAATGGCTAGAGAGCAGCTTGCCCTGCTCTTGAGATCATCCACAGACCTAGCCAGCGGCTGCTTCACTGCCCAGGTCCTCTGTGGCCTGGAAAAAACAGACCCAAAGTTACTCTTAGCATTGGAACACCTCGCCATGAACTCAAGAGCAGAATGTAGAACCGACACCCGTGTTGTTTGAGCCAGAGTGTGACAGAGTTGAAATGAAATGAATTTCATTTGTGATTGATGCCGTCCTCCATGTGACTGGATTGAGGGAAAAGTTCTGTGCCAGTCCCCAGTGACCCATGGGGAAGGACCACTGGTTTATTTTTCTGTTCTTGTTTTGGGTTATGTTCTTTTATGAAATGCAGTAAAAATGAATTGCGGCCAGGTGTGGTGGTGCTGGCCTGTAGTCCCAGCTACTTGCGAGGCTGAGGTGGGAGGATTACTTCAGCACTGAAGTTCCAGGCTGCAGTGAGCCGTGACCATGCCTGTGAATAGTTACTGCACTCCAGCCTGGGCAACAGAGGAAGACCCAGCCTCAACAAGTAATAACAACTAGGGAAGCGAGGCGCTTCTGATGTGCGATGGTATCAGATTGTGGCAGCACTTTCTGAGTGCGTTTTATTCCTTTTGGTTTGGTGGTTTTTTTTCTTTTTCTTCTGTTTTGTGTTTGTTTTTAAAGTGCTTACTTTTTTTTTCTTCTGTCCTTCTCCTATAGCTCCGTTTGTCCCCAGCTGCGGTCCAGGAGCCACTCTTGAGTGGCACCGGTCATGTCAGCTGCAGGACTCCACTGTCCGTTCTTGGACAGGCTCAGGTAGCCTGTCTCCAGCGATCCTCTCTCTGTCTGCTGCAGGTGAATGTAATCCACACGGCAAACCCCTTGGAACACGCCAACCACATGGCTGCCCAGCCCCAGTTCGTTCACCCGGAACACCGCTCCTTTGTTGACCTGTCAGGCCACAACCTGGCCAACCCCCACCCGTTTGCAGGTAGGACAAGGGGAGGGAGATGGAGCCCAGATGCCCCATGCCGTCCACCCTGCCCCAGCCTCACCGTGAGCACAGCCTCCTGCTCAGAACGACCGCCGGGCATTCCCTGTCCCAGTTATTCCCCGTCATACACAAGGGAAGTAAAGCCCTCAAAGGGGACAAACGATGTCACCACAGCCACAGAGCAGAAAGTGGCCCAGCCAGATTGGAGGCCTGTGCCGAGTTCTTCCTGGTATTTCCTCCTGATCTGTGGGTTCAGGCAAAGCATGCTGTCCAGCCACGGAAAGATCCAGGCACAGCCAGGGAGGTTAAGGGAACGGTGGCCCTCTGGCTGAGTGACCTCACTCACACACCCCCATTCTCCCACAGTTGTCCCCAGCACGGCGACCGTGGTGATTGTGGTGTGTGTCAGCTTCCTGGTGTTCATGATCATCCTGGGGGTCTTTCGGATCCGGGCTGCACATCAGCGGACCATGCGGGACCAGGACACCGGGAAGGAGAACGAGATGGACTGGGACGACTCTGCCCTGACCATCACCGTCAACCCCATGGAGGTAGGCGCGGGCAGGCGGCCCCCAGGACTGAGAGGCACCGTAGGCCAGGGCCTCAGAGAAGCCAGCGCGGCGTGGCTCCGTCATGTTCACACACTTTCCGTCGCGTCATCCACACAGCAAGCCTAGGCGTTAGGTGTCTTCATTTCCCAGATGGGTAAACCAAGGCTCAGAGAGGCCTTATTCAAGGCTGTCCTGCTTAGAGAGTGTGGAGATGAGCTGTGCCAGGGCTTGGCTCTCTTGGGTCATGGTACTCCTGCAGGTTCTCTGGTGGGGCACCTGAGGTGCTGGCCCCAGCTGCTTTGTATGTGGGCGACTCCATGGTTGCTGACTGGTGCTTTGTTTTCCCTTCACCTTGAATAAGATAACTTCCAGTGCCATCCTGGCTGCCCTGTCCCTGGGGAGGGAGATGCTGGGGCGAGTTCTCCTTCCTCTGGCTGTCGAAAGGGGAGCGTGATGGGGCTGTGGGCCAGGCTGGACTCACGTGGCTGTCACTTCTCTTTGCCAGACATACGAGGACCAGCACAGCAGTGAGGAGGAAGAGGAGGAGGAGGAGGAAGAGGAGAGCGAAGATGGCGAGGAAGAAGATGACATCACCAGTGCAGAGTCGGAGAGCAGCGAGGAAGAGGAGGGGGAGCAGGGTGACCCCCAGAACGTGAACCGGCAGCAGCAGCTGGAGTGGGACGACTCCACCCTCAGCTACTGACCTGCGTCCCTGGCCACCTTTGTTTCTGCTTCCGAAGACTCTGCTGCCATCCGTTCTCCCATTCCCAAGGGTCCATGGTGTACAAAGTCATTTCGGCCAGTAGGTGTGCAGACCCCTCCCCACCGCGATTGTCGCCGTGCTTGGTGTGTAGGACCCTAGGCTCCCCCCGCCCTCTGCCTGGTCGCTCTCTTCAGTCCCATGAGGAGCTGACAAGTCCTCCCTGGCTGCCATCCGGCTCGTGCAGGGGCCTCTCAGCGCCTTGGGCCCCGCCTTTGTCTGGAGTTGTCTCCCGCACCGGGGAGAGGACCCGGCCCTCGCGCTCCAGAAAAGCCATGCCAGCTGGACTCGTTGACAAAGGGTAAAAAATGCTCACTCCCACCCGGTAATCGTTTTTTTCTTTTTTTAAAAAAAGTTTTTATTTTTTCCAAACTAGTGCATGTATAAATAATGGCAGGATGGGGGTACTGTGTAGATGATTAACTGACTTTTTAATATTTTGTAAATAAATTGGATTCCTGTGTCCTTTGTGCTAGTGTAACCCAGGACTGGAATGTAAGTGAATGAAGTTAAGAGCTCTGAGCACGGGCTCTTCCCTCCAGAAGGCACCCTCCCTCCCCCGTGTGGCTGGGAGTCAGGGCCATAGGCCCTTACGTGTGCTGCTCAGGAGACCAGATCAGGGACTGTTCTGTGGTAGCTACAAGTAGCTGGGCCTTGCCTTTGGGATTCTACCTGCTCCTAACTTGGTGTGGGGTGCGGGGTCCCCGGCCCCTTTCCACACTCCTCCTCCGACAGGGAGCGGCCTGGACTCACCATGCGCAGCCTTGTGGTTCATGCTTAGATGTATGTTTCCCTGCTGGTAAAAGGGGCATAGACTACAGGAAACTGACAGGAGTTCTGCAGACCACTGGCCACTCCCTTCAGAGACGGCAGAAGTCTTGAGTGATCCGTACTCAGAACATCCAGCAGAGACCCGCGGCCCGAAGGCAAAGTGCTAGAATTTTCCAAAACAGCCTGTTCTCTCCTCTCTCCTCCCCAGCGCCCCGTGGGATGCCTCCTGCTAGCAGGGGGGTGAAGTCTCTCTCCCCCAGGAGCCCTGCTGCTTTGCTCGGTGGTGGTAGGGCACAAGGAGAGGAAAGCCATGGTCTAAAACCCACATGGCACTTTGCTCTTAGTTACATGTAAAATTTTAGATTTCTAAAACAGGTGGGCAATCATTTTGAGTACTGTTGTGTGGCCCTGACCGCTCGTTCTGAGGACACTGCCGGCTGCGCTGTGTTGTGTGTGGCCATCCTCCATGTCCCGTCCCTGTAGCTGCTCTGTTTAGACAGCGGACGCTCACGCCCAGGGGATGTCCTCATGCTGTATGTCGCCGCCGCGGTTTCCCTCTGCAGATGTGTATATCGATGATAGGTCAGAAAGTGTATCCGCTACAATAAAGCTCTGGTTCTAACTCCAGGCAGAGTGGGGCTCGTCTTCTCTCCTGTTTTCATTTTAAGCCTGCACTCCCTTGTTTCTTTTTGAGCCGAGAACATCATAAGAACATAAAAAGGCTTTTCTCTCTTTTCATCTGCCTTTACTTCTCATTTCAAGGTTTCACAGAGTGCTGGTCTCAACCCACATCAGTGATACTGAACTCACCTTCCCCACACAGAAACATGAAATGATTTAAAAAAATAGAAAATACTCTTCTCACCAGGCACACAAGACTGTACACCCAAACCAGAAACGCTGTGGCTGTGCAAAGTATGCTCCCACGCCCGCGCACACAGGCGTACTGAAATAAATAACACATGCACGCACAGCTTTCCCCATTTCAGAACACGCAGACGGTCTGGTGACTTTCAGCACTGGCCAGGAACAGGCGTGTGGTTGGGGAGGTGGCCCTCGGGTGTCACTGACTGCTGGCGGACCCCTGGTGGATCAAACAGAGCTGGCACCAGAGCCGCTGAGCAGGCGGCTACTTCTGGCTCTGTTAAGTTTTGGAAGACCTTTGAGAGATCAACAGCATCACCGGGCAGGGCCTGAGTTCATGGCTGATACATTAGGATCATCTGTGAGCTGCTAAAAGCCCACAGTCCTACCCCCCTCTGCAGAGTTGGCTTCTGCAGGCTGGGAGAGGCCCTCGAACCTGCATTTCTACAGCTGCTCAATTCCAGGCCTTTGGAGGCTTAAAGAAGCCTGTACCGTTTCAAACTAAGTACAGTCAGAAAAACAGATCCCAGCACGCCCCTCGTGCTCACATGTCTGCTACCTGAGCACGCTCACAGCAGGTTCCCAAAGGTTCTAGAAGAGATCTGGCCTCATCCTTTTGTTAAAACCTGCTTTCAGAGGAGGCAGAGTGGGCCAGGTGCGGTGGTTCGCACCTGTAATCCCAGCACTTTGGGAGGCTGAGGCAGGTGGATCACCTGAGGTCAGCCTGGCCAACATGGTGAAACCCTGTCTCTACTAAGAATAGAAAAACTGGCTAGGCATGGTGGTGCACACCTGTGATCCCAGCTACCCAGGAGGCTGAGGCAGAATCCCTTGAACCCAGGAGGTGGAGCCTGCAATGAGCTGAGGTCATACCACTTCACTCCAGCTTCGGGGACAGAGTGAGACTCTGGCTCCAAAAAAAAAAATTGAGATAACGGCAGAATGTTTGCCTCTGACCTGCTTTCGCCTTCACGCATGACAAGGGTGAGCTACACGAGGCCCAGATCTCTTCCACACGCCCTGAGGACCAGCATATATTCTGCTTTATAGGGCTGGGCCCGAGCTCCCCAGCCATAGAGGTTTGGTGAGTTGTCTATTATTTTCTTACCTGCAAACAAAATGCTTTACAGTAGAGAGGTGAGGGAATTCTCGTACCCAAGACCCACTTGAAAAGTGGAGAGCAAGCATCCCTGAATCTAGAGGGTACTCCAGCCGCCTTGGAGAGCTGCCAGAACTCCATCTAGGAGGACACATAGGGTGGATTGCATGAGCCGATGAGAATCGGGGCGTCCTGTCGGACAGTAGGCACCCGGTGACCGCCAGGACCCAGGCAGTCTGGCGGAAGGCCTGGGAAGAAAGTCCCCCCGCCCCCGGGAGGACGACAGTCTTTACTGGGCCCAGATCCACCAGCTGGAAGACTTGGAGTGACAGTCCTCAGCCGAGAGCAAGGTGCAGCCTCCAGGGGCCCAGCGCTGCCGCTGTGTGAAGGAGGCGTTTTCCTTTATGGCTGTTTAGTTCCTTAAAAATGTCAAGTCATAAATAAATAACCAGTGTAAACAAAAGGCAGTTGTGTAGGATCTTTCCCACGAGGTGCAGTTCAGGCTCTTCAGCCCAAGTAGGACAACCAAGGTGCCTGGTCCCCACGGCCCGAGGCCGGCTACGCTGGGGCTCGGGGCTGGGAGGAGTGCTACTGCCTGTTGTCTTTGGACACGTTGTGGGCCAGCCAGTTCACTTTGGTTTTCCAGCTCTCGCGGAGGGCCTCGTTAAACTTCACTCGGAAGTGCTTCAGCGCCTCCTCCTCTGTTTTCCCCAGTGCCAGGGAGTCCTGCAAACACATCACAGCGGTGTCCACGTTAAGGGGCCCAGATCCTGCTCCAGGGTGCAGGCCTCTAGGGACTTCAGAGTCACAGTGTGAAGGGGTTAGCAGACAGCCCCCGGCATCTTGGGAAAAGCTCTCTTCCCATCCCACCCTGAGACAGTCCCCCAACCCACCCAAATGAAGATGCCAAAGACATCTTGGCCCAGAGCCCCCAGGTGCCAGGTGACCTCGCCACCCCAGTGTAGAGGTGGCTCTGGGAGGAGCATGGGAGCAGCTTCCTTCTGCAGGGATCGGGTGCCACAGGGAATATCCTGGCAAGCACGTGTGGCCCCAGCAGCCTCACTGCCCCACCCTGCCTCCTCACACGGAGAGGACACAGGAAGGAAAAAAATACATATATTTTTGAGACAGTCTTGCTCCGTCGCCCAGGCTGGAGAGTAGCCCGGCACGATCTTGGCTCACTGCAACCTCTGCCTCCTGGGTTGAAGTGATTATCCTGCCTCAGCCTCCTGAGTAGCTGGGATATGGCGCCTACCACCACACCCGGCTAATTTTCCTTTTTTTTTTTTTGAGACAGAGCCTTGCCCTGTCACCTGAGCTGGAGTGCAGTGGTGTGACGTAGGCTCACTACAGCCTCAGTCTCGTGTTCCAGCAATTCTTCTGCCTCATCCTCATGAGTAGCTGGGATTACAGGCTTGCCCCCACCATGCCTGGCTAATTTTTATTTTCAGTAGAGACAGGGTTTTGCCATGTTGGTCAGGCTGGTCTCAAACTCCTGACCTCAGGTGATCCGCCCGCCTTGGCCTCCCAAAGTGCTAGGATTATAGGTGTGAGCCATCATGTCTCGCCTGGAAAAATACCTTTGAGAAGGCAGAGGGAGCCAGCTCTCATGCAGCCATCAGGGAACCCCAGAGCCCCTGCAGCCCCTGAGCACAAGTGGGCCAACCTGGAGAGGCCACAACACATCGGCCACTGAGTGGGACCATGCCCAGGTGGCTCAGCTGCTCCAGCCACTTCCCCTCCACCGCCCACCAAGCCCACTGCTGGGTCCTGGGATGGCATGAGGCACTTGGAGCTCAGTGCCCTTCGGGGCCTGTTGTACTCAGGGCCCTCCTGGGTCGAGCTGCTTCCCATTGCTCCAGGACAGGCCCTGGAAGGCCACTGGCAACAGCAGTCTCCTGCCCGGCACATACCTTGAGATACTGGATATCTTTGGAGCAGCTGAGCTCAGGCAGGCCTGCCGCCCGCATCAGGGCAAAGAGGTGGAGGAAGAGAAGCCCGTGGCGCCTCAGGATGGTGTAAGCCCTTTCACAGTAGCCCCGGAACCTGCAGGGGTGGGGGCAGAGGAGGTGAGGCTCCAGGCCCTCCCAGCCACAGGCCGACAGAGGCCTGCCGCTCTGCATCCAACCAGCACCTTCCCCGAGGGCACATGCCCTTGGCCTGGAAATGGACACAAGACCCCCAGTTCCTCTAACTGACCCCACACCCCAGCCAGCCTTCTGCACAACCCACAAACCTGCCCACACTGCCCACAAGGGGCACTGCACGGTGGAGCTGGAAGCCAGGGGCATGTTCCAAACCCATCAGCAGCTGGGGCGGGGGGCCAGGTGTGGGGCTGAGAGCTGAGCCCCATCCTGCACCCTGCCTGGGAAGCTCTGCCCCCTCCCCTGGGCCGCACACCAAGGGGCATCTGGTGGGGCTCAGGCACTCTCACCTTTCAAATTTCTCACTATTATTAGTCTTCCCCTGCTGAATCACATGGACAAAGTCATAGGTGAGGATGAACGGGACACGCTCGCGGTTGATTCCAAACTTGGTCTTGAAATTCCCCAGAAAGTGGCCAAAATCAATGTGGAACAGCTGAGGGGAGGGGAGGGGAGGGGAGAGGAGGAGGAGGATTGAGAAGGTGTCAGAGCAGAGAGAATCCAGGGAGACGGGAAACTGACAGGGCTGGGGGATCCCTGCTGCAGAGCTGTGTGCCTGGCAGAAAAGCCAGCAGGCTGGGGCCAGAAGCCAGGTCCCTGCAGCCACCGCCAGCACCATGCCCCTACCTGCCCACTCTCTCGGATCATGATGTTGTCGCTGTGTCGATCGCCGATGCCCAGCACGTACGTGGCCACACAGTAGCCAGCACAGGAGAGCGTGAACTCCTCGATGGCTCGATCCAGGGCCTCCCTGGGTGGGGAAGACTGAAAACCATGACCATACCATTCTGCAGCTCCCTACTAAGAGGTGGCTTATCACTCCCTCTCCACTTGAATCTGGGCCTGTGACCTGCTTTGAGCAACAGAACCTGGAGGACACAATGCTGGGCATCGCTTGCAGATGCTGCTCTAGAGCCAAGGCCTGAGGACACCTGCAGATCTTGAACCCCACCCCCTCAACACAGAGCCACCCAGGGAAGGTGAGGCTGCTAAATGAGGAGGCCACATGCAGAGAGATACCACCGACAGCTGGTGCCAAGGCCCCAGGAAGGAAACGGGTCATCTCAGACCCTCCTGCCCAGTTAAGGTACCAGATGAGAGCAGCTGCACAACTGATTCTGCGAAACCAGCAGAAGAGCCACTCAGCTGAGCCCAGCTCAAGCTGCAGATTTGTGAGCCAATTGTAAACGGCTTTTTTTTTTAAGTTCCTGTGCTTTAGATGGTGTTGCATAGCAACAGATACTGATAATTGGGGGACCAAGACCCATCTCACCCCAACCCAGACACAGGCTGGTCCTCAGTTGAGCCAAGTAGCCACAGCCATGGTCCGAGGCTCCTCCCCGCTCCTTTGCTCTGGCAGGCTAGGTACTCCCATTCCACACCTCTCAGGAAGGAGAGGGGCCTACCCCCGGGCCTGAAACCCACCCTGGGTTCTTGGACTTCAGCCAGTTGAGCAGGGCGTCCTTGTTGAAGGCGGCTGTGGCTGCCATGTTGCTCTTGTTGAGTTGGATGTTGGCGATGGTGTCCGAGCGGAGGACCACCTCAATAAGGCCGGTGCGGTCCCCAGTGGGGAGGCAGCCATAGGGGGTCATCCTAGGCAAGTGGGAAGAGGGACAGGCAGATGCCATGGTCAAGAGTCATCCCTGAGGCCACTTGAGCCTTGGAAATTCAAGGTGTCCTAAAAGGCCACAGAAGATGCTGCTAAAAAGCAGGGGAGAGGCCAGGCGTGGTGGCTCATGCCTGTAATCCCAGCACTTTGGAAGGCTGAGGCAGGTGCATCATGAGATCAGGAGATCGAGGCCAGCCTAGCCAACATGGTGAAATCCCCGTCTCTACTAAAATACGAAAAGCTAGCTGGGCATAGTGGCTTATGCCTGTAGTCCCAGCTACTTGGAAGGAAGGCTGAGGCAGGGGAATTGCTTGAACCAAGGGGAGGCGAAGGTCTCAGCGAGGTGAGATCAGACACTGCACTCCAGCCTGGCCAGAGAGAGATGCTGGCTCCTTGGAGACGCCAGCACCAGCATCCAAGGTGCAGAAAGCACCAAGGCTCAGCTCAGGTTGGCTTGGAATAGAACCAGCCAGGGGGCTTGGGAGAAGACAACACTGCATCCCAAGATGGGCTGGGGAGCCAGGGGCACCCAGGCAAAGAAATCAACAGAGCAGGGTACACGCTAAGCCCCAGGAGCGGCCTTCCCTCACCCTGCTGCCCACTGTCCACAGCTCTTCCTAGGACAGTCCTTTCCCTGGCTGAGATGGTCATGTCGCCTTTGACAGGGACCCCTCCAGAGGCACAGTCTCTCCGGCCGGGCACAAACACCAAGGGACGATGGGGCGGGGGTGCCCTCACCTCAGGTCCAGCCCCTCCTGCTTCCACAGGACGTCCATGAGCTGGATCATCTGCAGGGTCAGCATGTCCTGCCGGAGGTCTGTGCCGCCGGCCAGCGGGAGAAGAGGTGGCATGAGTTTCTGGTAGGTTCTCTGCTTCTAGCCACACCCATGCCCCTAAGTCCCAGGATTCTGTCTTTTCCACTCCCCCTCTATGATCACCCCAGGACACCCCGGGCAGTACAGGTGGGGTGTGGGGAGGCTAGGCCTCACCGTCCCCATTCTTAAAGATGATGCCCACGCTGCCACTGCTGCCGGCCTCCTCGTTGCTATACATGATCCACAGCGGCTTCATCTTGGAGTCCATGAAGGTGCACTGCTCCACACTGTGGGCCAGAGAGCGGGCAGTCACTGGGGCTCCTCCATCGGCCTCCCGGGGGTGGGAGGAGCCCTAATGGGGGGCTTGGGCTTACCAGACTTCAGCCAGCAGGGTGCTGGGGTCGAGAGGGGACTGCAGGTGGGAAAGGGCCTCCAGGTAGGCCTCCTGCCGCATGCACAGGTGCATCAGCTCCTTGGTCTGGGGCTTGGGGGTCTTCTGAGAGCTCAGCTTGACGAAGTCATTCAGGGCCTTCAGCTTGCTCAGCGCTTCCCCCTGGCGGGGAGATGGGAGGGCGGCAGTGGGTAGGTCCTAGCCTAGGCTTGGCCCCGGGGGTTCTCAGAGGCTCAGGGCCGCCCCTGCCCACCCCCAGGACCCCCGAACCTCACCTGCTTCATTAGCACCTTCATGTGGTGGGTGCTACCCCTGCAGTAGGCCTCCAGGATGAGGCCAAAGCGCAGGGCCACCGATGGCACGTGCATCTCGGAGCTGGAGGGGAATGGGAGAGCTGAGCCTCGCCAGGGAGGGCCACGCAGCCCCTCCTGCCCAGCACGACCCAGCCTGGCCAGGACAAACAGGCCTGCTGGAAACACCCCCCACGGCCCTCCAGGGAGACTCAGGGGCAGGGATTCCCAAAGAAATGGCTGGGGCAGGTCCCCACTACCCACCGGAGGTGCCAGAAAAGGAAGTGGCCGATCTTGCGGTTGGCCAGGGCCCGGTCCAGCAGGAATTTGGTCAGCTCGCAGTCCAGGTAGGACTCGTACTTGAGCACCTGCACCAGCTGCAGCAGGTACTGAAACAGCTCATCATCCCTGCAGGGAAGGAGGGTGCTGGGGCCTGGAGCTCTCCGACTTGGAACGGGGGCGGCAGCCAGAGGGACGACAGGCAGGAGGGAGCAAGCCCACAGGAAGTTTGAGGCCCACCCACACCCACGTCCTAGCAGCCAGGGCACACAGCTGCGCTCTGGAGCAGTGGGGAGCACCCAGCTGGGACTCACGTCAGTTTCCGCAGGGACTTGATGGCGAAGGAGCCCACGTGGCAATCGGGGAAGCTGAAGTCCAGCAGCTCTAGGGCGCCCAGGACGGGCAGTTCTGGCCAGGAACACAGCAGGTACAGCATCTGGGGAAAGCCCAGGTCAGGGTTGGGGTCCCTGGGGTCAGGGTGGGGGGCAGCCAGAGTCAGGGTGGTGGACGGCTGGGGTCAGGGTGGTGGGCAACCGGGGTCAGGGTGGTGGACAGCTGGGGTCAGGGTGGTGGATGGCCAGAGTCAGGGTGGTGGGCAACCGGGGTCAGGGTGGTGGATGGCTGGGGTCAGAGTGGGGACTGGCTGGGGTCAGGGTGGGGCTTGCCCAGGGTCAGGGGTAGTAAATGGGCAGGGGCAGGGTGGTGGGTGGCCGGGGTCAGGGTGGGGTTGGTCGGGATCAGGGTGGTGGGTGGCCGGGGTCAGGTTGGTGGGTGGTGAGGGTGGGCCGGGGTCAGGGTGAGGGTTGGCCGGGTTCAGGGTGGGGGTGGGCTGGGGTCAGGGTGGGGGTTGGTCGGGGTCAGGGTGGTGGGTGGCCCAGGGTCAGGGTGGTGGTTGGTCAGGGTCAGAGTAGTGGTTGGTCGGGGTCAGGGTGGGGTTTGGCCGGGGTCAGGGTGGTGGGTGGGTGGGGTCAGGGTGGTGGGTGGCCGGAGTCAGGCTGGTGGGTGGCCAGAGGCTGCGGTCTACCCCCAGCTCCACCCCCAGGTGCCCCTCCCCACCCACCTGGGCCACATCCTCATGCTTGTTCCACTTGGTGACCAGGAGCAGCCGGGCTAGTGCCTCCGGGAAGCGCTCCTGGACTTCATGCCTCAGCTTCCACAGCAGGTCCTTCTCGTGCTCATACAGCTCCCCACACCCCCGCCGCTCCAGGATTTCCCGCAGCTGCAGCTGCTGAGGGGTGTGCGCAGGGGTGAGGGCTCTGGCTCCCGGCTGGCTCCATGCCCCCCACCCCACAACCCTCCCCCCGCCCCGCTCACCTCCTCCTCCGTGACACGCACGGACTCGCTGTGCCTCCCCAGCTCCAAGATCTGCAACAAGCAGCTGCCCTCAGTGTCCTCGTCCTCTGGGCCTGGACCAGCCCAAGCGGGATTCCCAGGCAGGGCATCTCCACCCCGATCATCCTCTAGGGAGCGCTGTCCCGGGCATGGAGGGACAGCCACAGCAGCTCTGGCCTCCACCCACCAGATGCCAAGAGCATCCCTCCCTCCCAGCAGCAGTGACAACTGAAAATGTCATTAGACACTATGCAGCGTCCCCACAGGCAAAATTGCCCCTGGAAAGGCCCCAAATAGGCCTGAAAAGCTGAAGAGCTCCAGGAGCGGGGCGAGGAGGGCTCTGCGTCAGCCCCTCAGCCTCATGTGGCGGGGCCCCACTGACCTTCTCCAGGGGCGGGTAGTACACGGGGTACGGGGCCACCTCAGGCAGGCAGATGAGCAGGGCGGCGGCACTGTCTGAGTTGGGGTTACTGCGCACCGTGCCGGTGGGGTTCAGCAGCTCCCCCTTCTCATCTGAACACAGGGGCAGATGAGGTTGTAGAGGCAGACAGTGTCTCTGGGACCCTCACACTCCCCAAAGCCTCTCCCTCCCCGGCCTGGGCGGACCTGGGACAGAGGGCCACATGTGGAGGCAGCGTTCCCCAGTCTTAAGCTGGTCCTTGTAGTCAAACAGCATGAGGTTGGCCCAGGCAATGGGGCAGTCCTGCAGAAGGACAGGGCGGATGAGGACAGCCACTCAGGGGCCTCCAGACCCAGCTTCCCTGCCCTCCCCCAGGCATCCCACTGAGAAGACCCACAGCCCAGCTCAGGTCTCCCAACCAGACTCCTGGGAGACCCTACTTGGGGAAGGAGAGGAGCTGCTTCTTCCTGTTTCCACTGGGGGCTCCAGTGGTGAGGCCAGCTGACACCTGCTGCTCCCTCCTGTTCTCACCCTCACCCCTACTCCTGGCTTCTTGAGAAATCCCCCAGCTCAGCTCAGAGTGAGTCAGCTCTGAGGGGAGTCATATCCTGGGACCGTGACTCAGCGCCCAGCCAC
This sequence comes from Saguinus oedipus, assembly GCA_031835075.1. Taxonomy (NCBI): domain Eukaryota; kingdom Metazoa; phylum Chordata; class Mammalia; order Primates; family Cebidae; genus Saguinus; species Saguinus oedipus. Next base: position 47,497,895 of record CM063175.1, on the reverse strand, counting down.
GGAGCCCTCCCAGCCGGCCGCTGACTCAGACTTTTCTGCTCCAGGTATGACACTGTTTGTCCTTCCACCTCAGGGCACTACCTGCAGGTTTCCTTCCCTCGGGACCACAGCCCAAGCAAGATATTTCAAGGCAGCATGCCCAGGAGCCCAGAGGAGTCCCTGGAGCAAGGCTGGTGGCCAGACTTTGGTAGGTGAGGAGGTCAGGGCCCACCAGCAATCCCAGGACCCCCAGCCTCTGGCTGAGTGCTTGCTGGGAGGAGGATGGTGAGTGCCCAGCGAGGGGCTGCCTGGCTCTCTGGGCCCTGCACCCCTCCGGGCCAACCCTGGGACCCACCGCCTTCTTGGACTTCTTCTTGGTGGAGCGAGCCTTCTTGGCTTTCTCAATCACGGCATATAGCGCAAAGCAGAGACGGGCCATGCGGGGCAGGTCGCTGATGCTGATGTCAAACTCCAGCCGCTGCTTCCACACGGGCTCCGAGCACACGCTCACCTCCGAGCTGGACACCGTCTTACACAGCATCTCATTACCGTGGAAAAGCCCGGCCTGCACCACCAGCTGTGGAAGGTGCAGGGACAAGGGGTGAGGCGGCAGAGGCCCAGCCCTCTCCCCTCCCCTTAAGGAGGTCTGACTCTCCCCTTGAATGTCCTCAGGTGGGTCTGAACTCTACATCCCACGTGGAGGTGGCAGCACAGCACAAGGAAGACGTGAGTGGCACGAGTGACTCTGGGGTGAGAGAAGGTACCACAGGCTGTGCATGGGCAACCCGGCTCAGCTCCCCCAACTCTAGGACCTCAGGGCATGTCCATTCCCCACTCTGGGCCTCAGTTTCCCCATCAGGGATCAGGAGCTCCAGGGACCTTTGCTCTAACATGCTAGGCCTCCCTGTACTTCTGATTCCCATGAGCCCGTGTGGGTGGGGATGGACTTTTCCTGCCACCTGATGTCCGGCTCCCTCCAGTCCCACCTGATGCCACCCTGGAAGCCCCTCTGATCCAATCCCTCTCATTCCTGCCAGGAGAACGCAGACCTGCCCTGCTTATACAACTTCCCCAGCGAAACACACTCCAGGCAGGAGAACCAGCCCCTGAGGACTCAGGTATCACGACCGCCCGTAGGACGATGAAACCCATGCCTGCAGGCTGTTGCGAGGGAGTGTATGGAAGTGTGAAGCAACTACAGGAACAGCACCGAGGTGGGCTCAGGCCCCAGGGTTGAGGCGGTGCAGCCCTCACAGGCTGCAGACACCGCCCTGGTGCCTCCTGGGAGCGCCGAGGCCCCCAGCCCAGCCGACCCAGCCCCTCTGCCATGCCCGGCCCCTCCCCCAGCTCTGCGGTCTGGATCCCTGGGCTGAACCTGGCCCCACAACCTCCACCAGAGCCAAATACCCAGAACGCTGTTCGGCCCCAAGTTTCTACGAATCGAATCGGCCTCCAGGGCTGCTGGCCCGCCCCCTCCCCACTTCCTGTTTTCAAGCAGCTCACGGAGCCCCAGGCAGGGCTGCTGGGTAATGTGGTCAGGTGGCTTTCATGTGATGCCCCCCTTCCTCTGCTGCCCCTCCAGGACGCAGCCACCTTGTTTGTGCAAAAACAGCGGCTCCCCCACCTATCCCAGGAGCCCCACCTTCATCCGCTCGTCGGCGTTCACTTTGCTGCCCTGGATGAGCTCGATGCAGAACGGCTGGTCCAGGGACCACAGGGACACAGAGGAGGGCTGGGGGCCGGGAAGCAGGGCTGTTAATTCTGCTCAAAGCACGGCTCGTCTCCCTGGCCCATGGCGAGGCCTGTGACCACTCGGGGGCAGGGTGAGAGGGTCACAGGTTTGCGGACAGTCTTGGGGCCCTGACCACAACGCTATCCTTTACCAGAAAGCCTGCCATGCATGCTCCCCAGGGGGCCCCGACACCCCTGAGTTCTGCAGAGGAGAAGGGCAGTGGTGAGCCAGGTACAGGCTGCCCCCCAACCCCTGCAGCCCTACAGGCCCCCAGCCCAGGACACCAGTCAGCTGTGCTGGCTTCCCCAGCCCAAAGCCCCACCTCTCCACACTAAGTGCCCCTGGACCCATGGCCAGTGGGGAGCCTGGAGTCGGATGCCAGTCGGACCCATGGCTGGGTGGGGAGGCAGGAGGCACCATCTCACCTTCTTCGCAGGAATGGGAGGTGGCTTGGAGCGAGGCTTCTGGACCTGGGGGGCAGGGTTGCTCTGCTCATCTCGCATGGCGAGGATGGAGGAGAAGTGGACCATGGTCAGGTGAGGGGTCAGCCCACTGTGCAGGCAGCTACAGATGTACTGAGACGGGGTGCAGGGTGAGCTGCCGGTGGGGCAGTCCAACCACTCCCTGGACCCCAGGATTCCCAGGATCCCCCAAGGTGCCCCCTGCCTGTCCCAGGCCTTGTGGGAGGGGAGGGCTTCCTGCTGGTGTTTCCTGCCCTGCCTCCACCTCCTGAACATGGAGCCCCTCCTTGTGCTCTCAGAGGGTAGCCCTACAAGGGGATGCTCTGGCAGTGACCCAGAGGCCTGGCTCAGCAGGCTCCAGATGCGCCCAAAGGTCAGCTCCCCGTCTCCCACCCAGGCCCCATCCGGGGAAGCGGGAGCCCAGGGCGCAGACGGCCTCAGCGGCCTCACCTGGAACTGGCAGAGCGGGTAGCTGCCGTACAGGTACTCGTGCCTGCCATTCACCTGCAGCGTGTAGTCTTCCGGCTGCTCCACCAGCGGCTGCCGGAACACCGTGGCCTTCTTCCGCAGGGCACAGGCTATCAGCGCCAGCGGCACGTCCTTGGTGGACACCTGGAAGGTGAAGCTCTCCTGCAGGGAGGAGGGAGGTCAGTCCTCTGCCTTCGAGGCCCCATGGGGTTCTGGGGCGCAGGGCCAGGGTGCCTATTTGCCCCCAAGGACAGGGTCTGGGGAGTTCACGGACGAAAGCCTATGGCCAACACCAGGAAATATTTGTTCAAAGAATGAACAGAGCAATGCCCAATGCCCCACACCACTTGGTCATCCTGCCACATCAAGCTTGCCTGGGGGGACGTTCAGCTGAGCCCCACACATGCACAGACACCTGGCAAACACCATCTGATGCCACTGTGGGGACTTGTGGATGACTGAGGAGTTTCTCAGAGGAAGCGCCCCCATGGACAGAGCAGCCTGGATGCCGCAGGCCACACATGGGCTCACCTCGCTGCCCTCAAACTTGACATTGACCAGGAGGGCCCGATTGGGGAGCCGCAGGGTGCTGGGCCCCCAGGTTCGAGCTGAGGGCTCCAACTGCAGCGGGAAGCTGTACTGCAACCAGGCCTCCCAGCCCAGCTGCTGCCGGCGCGCAGCTGCCTCCTCACAGAACTGGCACATCTTGGTGCGAAAGTCGTTCACTTCTGGGTCGCACAAGGAGTCAAACTCGTGGAGGCCTGTGAGGCGGGGAGGGCCAGGTCAGTAGATAGACGGGGCGGGCAGGCCAGCCGGCCATGCAGCCCACCCAGCAGGGCTACCTTTGCCAATGAGGAGGCTGATCTGCGAGTTGATAAGCTTCTTCACGCGGTCGCCCTCGCGGGCCACTAGGCGCAGGACCGGCAGGAAGGGCTGCACATCGCACAGCCGCCGCTGCTCATCCTCCAGCTCCTGCTGCTCCGCTGTCTGGTTGATGCAGGTGAACACATAGGCCTCGGGGCCGTTGAGCATGTGGAAGAGCGGCTCATACTGGGCGCGGTGCCATAGCAGCTGGGGGAACAGTCACCAGTCAGCCCCTCCACCCAAGGCAGCCCCTGGGAGGTGGAAGGCATAGGGCAGGTGGAGGGCTGGCCTCCAGCCTGGGGGGTCCGAACCTCCGAGAGGGCAGAGGCAGACCCCATGATCTGCGCTCTCTGCGGCCCCCTGGGCACTGACCATGGGTGGACCGGCTTCTCTACGGCTGCCCTTCTGTGGGGGTACCTGGGAGGTGCTGAGATCTGGAGCTGGTACCATGTCCTACAGGCTCCCCTCCAGAGCGCAGGACCACCCTAGGTCACTCCAGAGACATGCAGCCATGATCTTCACACAGCCCAGCTAACTGTCCTGCAGTTCTCCAACTATTTATTTTATTTTTTAGATGGAGTCCCACTCTGTCGCCTAGGCTGGAGTGCAGTGGTGCAATCTCAGCTCACTGCAACCTCCACCTCCCAGGTTCAAGTGATTCATTCTCTTGCCTCAGCCTCCTCAGTAGCTGGGATTACAGGCATGCACCACCATGCCCAGCTATGTTTTAAAATTTTCATTTATTTATTTACTGGGTGCGGTAACTCGCATATTTTTTTTCCAAGTAGAGCTGGGGTTTCGCCATGTTGGCCAGGATGGTCTTGAATTCCTGACCTCAGGTGATCTGCCTGCCTTGGCCTCCCAAAATGCTGGGATTACAGGCATGAGCCACTGTGCGCAGCACACCCTGGTTTTCTTTCTTTTTCAAGACAGAGTTTGGCTCTTGTTGCCCAAGCTGGAGTGCAATGGCACCATCTCGGCTCACTGCAACGTCCACCTCCCGGGTTCAAGTGATTCTCCTGCCTAAGCCTCCGGAGTGAGTAGCTGGGATTATAGGCACGCGCCACCATGCCTGGCTAATTTCATCTTTTTAGTAGAGACAGGGTTTCTCCGCCTTTAAAAAAAAAAAAAAAGAGAGAGAGAGACAGGGTTTCTCCATGTTGGTCAGGCGGGTCTCAAACTCCCAACCTCAGGTGATCTGCCCACCTCGGCCTCCCAAAGTGCTGGGATTATAGGCATGAGCCACTGTGCCCAGCAACCCTGGTTTTTAAATGTTGACAACAAACTCAGAAATATTTAACACAGCAAGGGGCCCAAAGAGAACTCTCCATGGAGTGTGTGCCCTGGGGTGATGGGCCTCCAGACCTCCCACAGCAACAAGCAGTTGAAAGGTGCTCACCACTGAGTCACAGAGAAGACAGGGAAGGAGGAAAGGTCCCAGTGTTGCAAGGGGAGAACTCCAAGATATAGAGCAGCAGGTGTGAGTCAAGCCCATTTCCATTAAAGAAAAAAAAAAAAACGCCTAGGCACGGTGGCTCACGCCTGTAATCCCAGCACTTTGGGAGGCAGAGTCGGGGGAGATCACCTGACATCAGGAGTTTGAGACCAGCCTGGTCAACATGGTGAAACCACATTTCTACTAAAAATACAACAATTAGCTGGGCATGGTGGTGCTATGTGGCAATAGCAAAATCCCAGCTACTCAGGAGGCTGAGGCAGGAGAATCTATTGAACCCAGGAGGTGAAGGTTGCAGTGAGCCGAGATTGCACCATTGCACTCCAGCTTGGGCAACAAAAGCAAAACTGTCTCAAAAAAAAAAAAAAAAAAAAACCACCCTAATAAACATATCAAAAAAAAAAACAACAACACCCTAATAAACATCTCAATCAGCATAGACCAGGGGTTGGCAAACCACCCTTTTCCTGGCCAAATCCACCTGCCACCTGGTTATCCTCACAAAGCCAGGCCCTTCATTTGCATATCACCCAGGGCTGCTCCCGTCCAATGGTAGAAGAACTGAATTATTGAGACAGATAAGAGAGCCAGCCAGCAACGGCTAAAATATTTATTCTGTGACCCCTAAGATAAATACATCTATGAAGAATTGAAACCAAATTGAGATGTGTGTGTTATGCCTCTGCACTGTTTGGATTTTAATAACCCACATGCACAGCTCTGTAAATGGAAAAATAAGACTGATTTAGATGATATCTAGGTCAGGTGTGGTAGCTTACTCCTGTAATCCCAGTACTTTGAGAGGTAGAGGTGGGAGGATCACTTGAGCACTGGAGTTCAAGGCCAGCCTGGGCAACATAATAAGACTCCATTTCTACAAAAAATAAAAAATTAGCTGGGTATGGTGGCATATACCTGTAGTCCCAGCTACTCAGGAGGCTGAGGTGGGAGAATCGTTTGAGCACAGGAGGTTGAGGCTGCCGTGAGCTGTGATCGTGCCATTGCACTACAGCCTGGATGACAGAGCAAGACCCTGTCTCAAAAAAAAAAAAAAAACTAAAATGATATCTATAGGTTGGGCAACATGGCAAGGTCCTACCGCTATAAAAAATTTAAAAATAAAATTAGCCAGGCGTGGTGGTGCATGACTGTAGTCCCAGCTACTCAGCAGGCTAAGATGGGATGATCGCTTGAGCCCAGGAGGTCGAGGCTACAGGGAGCTAGGTTTATGCCGCTGCATTCTGGCCTGGACAACGAAATGAGACCCTTCTCAAGTGAAATAAAGTAAAATGGTATCTATGTAAAGTTAATAACATGAATGAGATGTTGTATCGTTAACTCAGAAAAGAAAAGATATGAAAGGTCATAACCAGAATTATCACAAAATTGAAACTGAGAAACAGGCTAGCCAAAGCATTCACTGCAGTTGCCTCACTCGGCTGGATCACAGGTCATTTTTTCCCTTTTTCTACCTTTTCTTTTCGTCAATTTTATTTATTATTTGTGTTTTTGTTTATTTATTTATTTTTTTTTTACAGACGGGGTTTTACTCTGTCACCCAGGCTGGAGTGCAGTGGCAGATCATGGCTCACTGCAGCCTCAAACTCCCAAGCTCAAGTGATCCTCCTGCCTCAGCCTCCGAGTACATACATGCCGCCACACCAGCTGATTTTTTTTTTTTTTTTTTTTTTGAGACACAGTTTTGCTCTTGTTGCCCAGGCTGGAGTGCAATGGCATCTCGGTTCACTTCAACTTCCACCTCCTGGGTTCAAGCAATTCTCCTGCCTCAGCCTCCTGAGTAGCTGAGATTACAGGCATCTACCACCACACCCGGCTAATTTTTGTATTTTTAGTAGAGACAGGGATTCACCATGTTGGCCAGGCTGGTCTCAAACTCCTGACCTCAGGTGATTCACCCACCTCGGCCTCCCAAAGTACTAAGATTAGAGGCATGAGCCACCATGCCCAGCCCTAGCTAAGTTTTAAACTTTTTATTTTCTGTAGAGACAGGGTTTTGTTATGTGGCCCAGGCTGGTCTTAAACTCCTGGGATCAAGCAATTCTCCTCCCTCAGCCTCCCAAGGTGCTGGGATTATAGGCATCAGCCACCATGCCCAGCCTTTTCCTAAATTGCAATGTGCCTGTATTCCTTTTCCAGAGGAAGGAAGAAGAAACTTAATTTTTAAAGACATCTCCCAGGAAGAGAAGAAGAAAAAACTCTCACAAATGATCCACTCCTTCTCTGTTCCCACCCCCCACCCCCCATCCCGATTATAGCTTTTAAAATTCTGGGTTAAGGGCTGGGTATGGTGGCTCACAGCTACAATCCCAGTACTTTGGGAGGTCGAGGTGGGCAGATCCCCTGAGGTCAAGAGTTCGAGACAAGCCTGCCCAATATGGTGAAGTTCCATCTCTGTTAAAAATATAAAAATTAGCCAGGCATGATGGCAGGCACCTATAGTCCTAGCTGCTTGGGACGCTGAGGCAGAAGTGCTTGAACCTGGGAGTCAAAGTTTGCAGTGAGCTGAGATTGTACCACCACACTCCAGCCTGGGCAACAGAGTGAAACCCTGTCTCAAAAAATAAAAATAAAATAAAGTAAAATAAAATTCTGAGATAAGGTCCTGCCCTCCCACAGCCTAAGGCAGCAAGATCCCTCAAGTCCCACACTTAGTAAGGGGCACAAGCCCTCTGGAAGGTCCCAAGACGACAGCCGCCAAATACCATCCACATATTCAATCCTTTGACTCAGTAGTTCATCCTGAAGGTTATTCAACGAACCAAAATCTCTTTCCAAAGATGTTGTTTACTATGGCAACAGCTTTAAAGACAAAAGACCTGTAAAACACTTAGGCAGCCATGGATGGAGTGTGGTTTCAAAAACGATGGCACATTCTAGCCTGAGCAACATGGTGAAACCCTGTCTCCACAAAAAATACAAAAAAAAAATTAAAACTTAGCTGGGCGTGATGGTGCATGCCTATAGTCTCAGCTACTCAGGAGGCTGAGGTGGGAGGATCATCTGAGCCTGGGCTGAGGCTGCAGTGAGCTGTGACTGCACTACTGGGCTCCAGCCTGGGCAACAGAGTGAGACCTCATATCAAAAAAATGATGGCATGGTTATGAATAGGATGAAAGCCCACATGGAAGGCAACCCCTAATCTCATCTAGTAATGAATAATCAGACAACTGAGTGGAGGGAAACATACACCTTTTTTTTTTTTGAGATGGAGACTTGCTCTGTTGCTCAGGCTGGAGCGCAGTAACACAATCTTGGCTCACTCAAGCTCAGCCTCCCATGTTTGAGCGATTCTCCCGCCTCAGCCTCCTGAGTAGCTGGGACTACAGGCATGCACCACCACACCAGGCTAAGTTTTGTATTTTTAGTAGAGACAGGGTTTTGCCACGTTGACCAGGATAGTCTTGATCTCTGGACCCTGTGACCTGCCCGCCTCAGCCTCTCAAAGTGATGGGATTACAGGCGTGAGCCACAGCGCCAGGCTCACATACACTGTTAAATGGGGAAAGCTGAACTCAGAGTAGGTGGACTCAACCAAAGTCTTAAACAACTCATAGACATTATTTATCTTCTGGGCTGGGCGCAGTGGCTCATGCCTGTAATTCCAGAACTTTGGGAGGTCGAAGCAGATGGATCATTTGAGCTCAGAAGATCAAGACCAGCCAGGCCAACATGGTGAAACCCAATCTCTACTAAAAATTCAAAAATTAGCCAGGTGTAGTGGTGCATGCCTATTCCCAGCTACTCAGGAGGCTGAGGCACAAGAATTGCTTGAGCCTGGGAGGCAGAGGTTGCAACTGAGCCGAAATTGTGCCACTGCAGTCCAGCCTGGGTGACAGAGCGAGACTGTCTCAAAAAAAAAAAAAAAAAAAAAAAAAAAAAAAAACAGTCTAGGAACAGTGGCTCATGCCACTGTAATCCCAGCACTTTGGGAGGCTGAGGCGGGTGGATCACCTGAGGTCAAGAGTTTGAAACCAGCCTGGCCAACATGGTGAAGTCCCATCTCTACTAAAAATACAAAAATTAGCTGCGCGTGGTGGCACGCGCCTGTAATCCCGGCTACTAGGGAGGCTGAGGCAGGAGAATAGCTTGAATCAGGAAGTGGAGGTTACAGTGAGCTGAGATTGTGCCACAGCATTCCAGCAAGAAGAGAAAAACTCCGTCTCAAAACAAAACAAAAACGAACCATAATTTATCTTTTAAAATTCTCATCTGGGGATCCCAAGTCTGAGAAGCAATGCATCTCTCCCGTCTGTCTGCCCATCTGTCCATCTCTCTCTCAGCACCGAGGTCTGAGGATCAGAAGGAGGCTGTACCTGCTTAATGGTGCTGAGGTTGGCATTGCGGGACACAGGGAAGTTCAGGTAGACCCCTGTGGGCAGCAGGAAGTCAACCACGACGCTCTGATTCTCCTCCTTGGTCCAGAATTCCATGGGGCAGTCAACCCCAGGGGGCATCCTGTGTGGTTACTTTCTTGACGCCAGTGGTCCTAAAAATGAAGCAATGGCAAAACGAGTTACATCAGCTGGGCCGGGTGAGACCTTTGGAAGGAACCCCTGGAGGACAGAGGGGTCCTGGATAGCAGGAAGCTTGGGACTGAGTTCCCGCCTGCAGGCACAAAGAGCCCGCCTCCCTCAGGGCTCGTCCTGCCCAGGCTTGGGGCTCGTGGCTCCCACCAGCAAATTGTTTTCCCTCAGGAACACATACTTCCACAAAAGCCAGTCATGGCCACCAGCTGGCACAGAAGGGAGACGGCAGGATGGGTGGTCAGGCGCCTGAGACCTGAGAGAACAAAGGCTGTAGTTCTTTGAAATCCTTTTTTTTTTTTTTTTTTTTTTTTTGACAGTCTTGCTCTGTCGCCCAGGCTGGAGTGCAGTGGTGCCACCTCGGCTCACTGCAAGCTCTGCCTCCTGGGTTCAAGCGATTCTCCTGCCTCAGCCTCCCTAGTAGCTGGGATTACAGGCACGCACCACCACACCCAGCTACTTTTTGTATTTTTAGTAGAGAAGGGGTTTCACCATATTGGCCAGGTTGGTCTCGAACTCCTGACCTAAAGTGATCCACCTGCCTTGGCCTCCCAAAGTGCTGGGATTGCAGGCATGAGCTATTGGGCCCGGCTTCCACGCATGGTTTTTATATTTTTATTATACCAACATGTATCCACAACTAATTATCGGTACTTCTGCATGCTTTAAAACTGCATGTGGCAAGGCATGGTGCTTTACACCTGCAGTCCCAGCACTTTGGGAGGCTGAGACAGGCAGATTGCTTGAGGCCAGGAGTTCGAGACCAGCCTGGCCAACACGGCAAAATCCTGTCTCTACTAAAAATACAAAAATTAGCCAGGTGTCTGGCACACGCCTGTAGTCCCAGCTACTTGGGAGGCTGAGGCAGGAGAATCACTTGAACCCAGGAGGTGGAAGTTGCACTGAGCAGAGATTGCACCACTGCACTCCAGCCTGGGTGACAGAGCAAGACTGAGTCTCAAACAAAGAAACAGCCTTTATGTGCACACTGACTCTTCTGGAACCTGCTTTGGGCAATTACTGTCCTTTTCTTTTGATTTACCCAGGCAGGCATAGGTGGCTCTAGTTCATTCTTTTTAATCTCTTGCACACGATTTCATTGTGTAAAGAAGCTACAATTCGAAGAGATCATGTCCTCTGAAAGACCATGGATGGAGCTGGAGACCATTATCTCCAGCAAACTAACATAAGAACAGAAAACCAAGTACCGCATGTTCTCATCTATAAGTGGTAGCTGAAGGATGAGACCATATGGACACACGGAGGAGACCACCACACACTGGGGCCTATCAGAGGGTGGAGGGCAGGAGTGGGGAGAGGATCAGGAAGAATAATTCACGGGTACTAGGCTTAATACCTGGGTGACGACATAATCTGTATGACAAACCCCCATGACACAAGTTTACCTATGTAACAAAGCTGCAATGTACCCCTGAACTTAAAAGTCATATTTTTTTTTTGCCAATCAATGAGAGCTTGTAAGGTTGCTGAGGTTGGTTGGCCTTGAACTCTTGGCCTCGCCTTCGCAAGCGCCACGACATCCGGCCGAAGCCACTTTGGGCCCCAAAAGTCATATTAAAAAGAAAGAAAAATGTAACGTTTAAGAAAAAAAAAAAAGGCCAGGCACAGTGGCTCACGCCTGTAATCCCAACACTTTGGGAGGCCGAGATGGATGTATATCACCTGAGGTCAGGAGTTCAAAACCACCCAGTCAACGTGGTAAAACCCCGTCTCTACTAAAAATATGAAAATCAGCTGGGTGTGGTGGTGGGCTTCTGTAGTCCCAGCTACTCGGGAGGCTGAGACAGGAGAATTGCTTGAATCCAGGAGGCGGAGGTTGCAGTGAGCCGAGATTGTGCCACTGCACTCCAGCCTGGGCGATAAGAGTGAAATTCCGTCTCAAAAAAAAAAAAAAAAAAAAAAAAAGAGAGAAACCACAATTTATTTACGCTCTCTCTTGTTGATGGAAATGAAGGCTGGTTTCTACTTTTCTTGGTTACTTTTAACGATGCTACAATGTATGTTCTTGAACACATCCCCTTGTGCTCCTCTGAGAGTGCCGAGTGTTGCCCAAGAGAAAGACAACGGGAACCACATATGGAATGTCCAGGGTAGCAGAAGCCACTTGAAAAAGAGTGAAAAGGCCGGGCTCACGGTGGCTCATGCCTATAATCCCAGTGCTTTGGGAGGCCGAAGTAGGAGGATCATTTGAGGCCAGGAATTAAGAGACCAACCTGGGCAACATAGTGAGAGGCCATCTGTACACAAAAATTAAAAAATTAGCCAAGCATGGTGGAGCACTCCTGTAGTCCCAGCTACATGGGAAGCTGAGGTGGAAGGATCACTTGAGCCTGGGAGTTTGAGGTGCTTTGATGGATCACTGCACACCAGCTTGGTGACACAGCAAGACCATGTCCCAAAAATTAAAAATAGAGGCCAGGTGTGGTGGCTCACACCTGTAATCCCAGAACTTCAGGAGGCCAAGGCAGTCAGGAGTTTGAGACCAGCTTGAGCAGCATGGAGAAACCCCATCTGTACTGAACATACAGAATCAGTTGGGTGTGTTGGCACATGCCTGTAGTCCCAGCTACTAGGGAGTCTGAGGCAGGAGAATTGCTTAAACCCAAGAGTTGGAGGTTGCAGCGAGCCAAGATCATGCCATTGCACTCCAGCCTGGGCAACAAAGGCAAAACTCCATCTCAAAAAAAAAAAAAAAAAAAAAAAAAATCCCAAAGTGGAAAGGCACAGATAAAATGCAGTTTCACTATGTATTTTATTTAACCCAATATATCTAAAAGATAGTCATTTTAACATATAATAGAGAAAATTACTAATGAGATATTTTGATGTTTATTTTGGTATCAAGTCTCTGAAATCTGCTGTATATTTTACATTTGGAGTGTAATGCAATTTCATTCTAGATTATCATCAGAAATACTTGATCTAATGTAGACCTTATACAATCTACAGGTGAAAAGTAGGTTCACAGACCCAGGTTGTTTTCTGTTCTTTTCTGTTCAGACAGGGTCTCACTGTGTTTCCCACGCTGGAGTGCAGTGGTGCAATCATAGCTCACTGCAGCCTCCACCTTCTGGGCTCAAGTGATCCTCCAGGCTCAGCCTCCTGAGTAGCTGGGACTGTAGGCATGTGCCACCATGCCCTGCTAACCTTTTTTTTTTTTTTGAGATACAGGGTCTTACTATGTTGTCCAGATTGGTCTCGAACTCCTGGGCTCAAGTGATCCTCCCACCTCAGTCTCTCTAAGTGCTGAGGTGTGAGCTCCTGGGCAGACCCAGTTTCTTCTAAACACATTTAAGGCTGGGTTCAGTGGCTCATGCCAGCAATTCCAGCACTTTGGGAGGCCAAAGCAGGTGGAGGTTCAAGCCAGGTTCAAAGGAGGTCCAAGCCAGCCTGCAGAATGTGGCAAAACTCTGCCTCTACCGAAAATACAAAAAACAAAAAGAAAAAACCATTTTCCAATAAATGAATCACACAGCAATTTTAAATTAAATGTTTTAAAATTCCATTCCTCACACTATCCACATTTTAAGTGCTCTAGAGTCACGTGTGGCACAACCTAGGATAAGTGTAAGCACATCATTAACTTTACTAAATATCACCACATTGTTTTCAAGGTGGTGGTGCCGTCGGCAACCCCAGCACCGTGGCAAGGTGATCCATCTCCGGATCGTCATCAACACTCGGTATTGTCAAATTCACTCATTTTTGCCAATCTGATGGGAATGAAATTGTCTCTTGTTTTAATTTACATTTCTCTGATTTTCCATCAAACCTTTATTTTCTGCAAGTAGCCTACTTATTATAATCTTTGCCCTTTCTCCTGTGGGGTTACTTCCCCTTTCTTCAGGGTTTGTGGGACTTCTTCATATATTCTAGATTCCACTCCTTTGTTGATTGAATGAGTAGGAAGTATTTTCTAATCTGAGTCATCTTTTTGCTTTGCTTATGGTGTCTTTTTGGTGAGCAGAAAGTTTTTTGTTATTTCTTTTGTTTTGAGGGAACAGGATCTCACTCTGACATCCAGGCTGGAGTGCAGTGACGCAATCACAGCTCACTGCAGCCTCCACCTCCTGGGCTCAGGTGATCCTCCCAACCTCAGGCTCTCAAATAGCTGGATGACAGGCGTGTGCCACCACACCCAGCTACTTTTTTTTTTTTTTTTTTTTGTATTTTTAAGAGACTTTGAAAAAAATATACTTTTAGTAGAGACTGGTTCAAAACTTCTGGGCTCAAGTGATCCACTGGCCTTGGCCTCCCAAAGTGCTGGGGTTACAAGTGTGAGCCATCACACCCAGCCTAGTGAGACGTTTTCAATGCTGATATAGTCAAGTTATCAATCTTTGCCTTTATGGTTTTTACTCTTTAAGAAAAGACTTCTCTACCCAAAGATCACATTCTCTTGGATTTAAAAGACGTGTAAAAATAGTTGAAAATAAATATTTGGTTTAAGGCAGGTGTTCTTTGGGACCCCAGCTGTCCTGAGGACCAGGAGCTGCGCATCCCTAGGCGCTGTCCCTGCTGGTCACCACTTCCTCTGATTACAAAACCACATCCTACTTTGGGTTCCTCTTGATGAGAATGGCCAGGCCAAAGTCTGCCTCTCTGTTTCAAAACTTGGAGAAAAGACTGGGCGCGGTGGCTCATGCCTGTGATCCCGGCACTTTGGGAGGCTGAGGCAGGTGGGTCACTTTGAACTCAGGCGTTCGAGACCAGCCTGTGAACACGGCAAAAGCCTGTCTCTTCACAAATACAAAACTTAGCCGGGCGTGGTAGCTCATGCCTGTAGTCCCAGCTACTTGGGAGGTTGAGGCTGGAGGACTGCTTGAGCCAGGGAAGTGGAGGTTGCAATGAGCCAAGATCATGCCACTGCACTCCAGCCTGGGCAACACAGTGAGACTGCCTCCAAAACAAAACAAAACAAAAAAATAACTTGAGGGAGAATGAGGAATCCTGGAGAATCCATTTATGATATGAAACGGGCTTTGACCATGCTTGGGAAATCAGAGGCAGCTTTGGCCACTCAGTCTCATGCGGCCCAAGATGAGCAAACGAGACATGAGCTCCCAAGGACTCCAACCCACAGCCTGGGTTCCGGGAAAATACACCCCTCAGTCTCCCACCCCTAAGCACTGTGGAAATTAAGTCTTCAACTACGTTTTACCTAAATGGGATACAGGGAAATACTTTCACAGAAAAACTCATTCCTAATAGAGAAAGTCTCAGGCTGGTCTGCACAGGACATCAAATGCCAGGTCCTGTCACTAGTGAGACAGGACAGGAGAAAGTGGAAGCTCCTTTTCTCTCCCTGGCCCAAGAACCTCTCTCCAGCACAGTGGCCAACCAGCTTTAACTCTCCCTTGAATGAAGCCCAGAGCCATAGCTCTCCGTTATGTATGGGACAGAGATGCCAGTGAGTACAGGGACTTCAGAAATGCCTCAAGAATGCAAACCAGTACAACCACTTTGGAAAACTGTTTGGCAGTATCTCCTAAAACTGAACATGCCTATGCCCTAGGACCCACAACTCCACTCCAAAGTATACACCCCAGAGAAATGCAAGTACATGTATATTTATCAAAAGACACGGGCAAGAGTGTCTACGGTATCTCTATTCACAATGGCTCCAAAGAGGAAACTTCCCAAATGCACATCAACAGAATGGGGAACGGAAAAATAATTTGTGGCACTCTCTCTGAATGGAATGTTATATAGCCATGAAAACAAGTGGTCTACAAGTCCATGTAACAGTATCAATGACTCTCACACACGTAAGGCTGGGCAAAAGAAGATGCCCGCAAAAAAATGTGCTCATAATTCCAGCTAAACAAAGAAACAAACACAGGCAGAATCCATAAATCTATGGTGGCAAAAGAAGAAATAGGGGTTATCCCTTTGGGGGAGAGTGACTAGAAGCAGGTATGGGAGGCTTCTGGATGCTGGTAACTTTATGTTTTTGTTTCTTTTAATCTGGGAGCTAAGGACTTTTAAAAAACTCAACACACTCAGTCCAAGTGGTTTGGATGAGCTGACTTCACTCCTAGCTACCTGGATAGCCTGAGACTCAGACACAGCCAATCAGAGGCTTGAGTTTGCTTGGGCCATGGGGATTGGTTGGAGGTGGGAATGAGACTTAGGCTCAGCCAATCACTGCATGTTATCTCCCTGATGGCAGGATTCCAGGATGGCCATATGACTATGAAGTCAGTCCAGTGGGTTTTGACATCAAGACTTCTCTGGGACTTCTTGGGGTAGCAGAAATGACAGAATGTCTACCTAGAGCTGCTAGCGACTGTTTGCTGTCTTTAGGGGCAGAACCTGAGAAGAGACCAACACAGAGGAAAGTAGGGCTAAAGCAGACAGTACAAGCCTGGGTCCTGAGGATGAATGCTGATTCCCTGGATCCAGCCATGCCTGAAGCTAGAGTCTATGCCTGGACTCTTCAGTCTCATCAGCCAATTAACCCCCTCTGCCTTTTTTCTTTTTTAACTTACAGCAGTTTGAGCTGAGTTTTCTGCTGCTTACAGCTAAAAATGTCTATTTTCATTAATGCAGCTGCACTTCCATTTTTAGAAGCTTCTAGTGTTTAGAAAGTTATTTCCCTGGCCGGGAGCAGTGGCTCACACCTGTAATCCCAGCACTTTGGGAGGCCGAGGCAGGTGGATCACTTGAGGTCAGGAGTTTGAGACCAGCCTGATCAACATAGAGAAACCCTGTCTCTACTAAAAATATAAAAATTAGCTGGGCATGGCGGTGCATGCCTGTAATCCTAACTACTCAGGCAGCTTGAATTCAGGAGGCAGAGTTTGCAGTGAGCCAAGATGGCACCATTGCACTCCAGCCTGGGCAACAAGAATAAAACTCTGTCTCACCAGGCGCGGTGGCTCAAGCCTGTAATCCCAGCACTTTGGGAGGTCGAGGCGGGTGGATCACAAGGTCAAGAGATCGAGACCATCCTGGTCAACACGGTGAAACCCTGTCTCTACTAAAAATACAAAAAATTAGCTGGGCATGGTGGCGCGTGCCTGTAATCCCAGTTACTCGGGAGGCTGAGGCAGGAGAATTGCCTGAACCCAGGAGGCGGAGGTTGCGGTGAGCCGAGATCGCGCCATTGCACTCCAGCCTGGGTAACAAGAGCGAAACTCCATCTCAAAAAAAAAAACAAAAAAACAAAAAAACTCTGTCTCAAAAAAAAAAAGTTCTTTCCCTGTAAGAAAGTCCTTTCCTTGGAGGTGGACCTGCCTCCTCTATGGGCCAAACTCCAATCTCTGTGCTGCCATCTAGAGGCACACAAAGGAATCCACAGGACCACTGGATAACGGCCCCATCAGGCCTGAACGCGTCTCTTCAGCCCAGGCATTCCAAAAACCATTCACCGTTCTCCCTGTGATACAGTTTTTAGATCCTGTTGCCACAGTTTGGTACTCCAAGCTAACATAATGCTCCAGGCTGGGCACAGTGGCTCACGCCTATAATCCCACCACTTTGGGAGGCCAAGGTAAGTAGATCACCTGAGGCCAGGAGTTCAAGTCCAGCCTGGCAAACATGGTGAAATACTGTTTCCATCAAAAATACAAAAATTATCCAGGCGTGGTGGCTGTCACCTGTAATCCCAGCTACTCCGGAGGCTGAGGCAGAAGAATCGCTTGAACCCAGGAGGCAGAGGTTGCAGTGAGCCAAGATCATGCCATTGCACTCCAGCCTGGGCAACAGAAGGGGATTCCATCTCAAAAAACAAAAAAAAACAAAAACAAGATGCTCCAGATGGAAGCTGGCAGGTAGAGCTGTAGAATGTTCTCGGCACCAAGCTCCTGTTTGCTTAGCCTGAAAGTATTTCACACTCCCCACTCTCACCCCAAGGCAGATTTTTGGTGGCCACATCACTAAGCTCATTAGCTGCCAATTCTCCAGGGATTTTTCACAGTAAGCCAGGTTCTCCCTGCCTGTACAGGAACGTGAATTTCCTGATCTAAATGAAAGAATTCAGAATTATCCCTAGTAATTTCATCTCGTGAACATACTTGGTCTCACTTATTGAATTCTTTTTTTTTTTTTTTTGAGACAGAGTCTTGCTCTGTTGCCCAGGCTGGAGTGCAATGGTGAGATCTCAGCTCACTGCAACCTCCACCTCCCAGGTTCCAGCAATTCTCCTGACTCAGCCTCCCAAGTAGCTGGGATTACAGGCACCTGCCATCATGCCCAGCTAATTTTTATCTTTTTAGTAGAGACGGGGTTTCTCCATGTTGGCCAGGCTGGTCCCGAACACCTGACCTCTGGTGATCTGACTGCCTTGGACTCCCAAAGTGCTGGGATTACAGGGGTGAGCCACTGCACCTGGCTTGGATTTAATGTTTTATCTCTATCACTCAGTCTGAGGTAGATTGAGTTATCCCACCACTATCTATGGAAACTGATTAAGTGCCAGAAATTACACGAGGTCCTGGGGATCTTGTGGGGAAGGGACTCAAGACTTCCAGAACTGGCCACTGCAGCTGGAGCAGGGGGTAGTTGGTGCGGAGGGGACGGTGTGGCATGAGCAAGTTGAATTAATCAGGCTGGGTCTTGCAGAGCCTTCAGAACAAGGGCTGCACCTGGGGTTTGCACGGAGCAGATGGGCAGCCCTGGAAGGTTTTAGGTGAGGGAGTGAGAGCTGTGATTTTCATCCACAACGATGCTGCTGACTGCCGTGTGGAAGGACTGCGGGGAAGCAGAGACCAAGGGGAGATGGGGGCGGGGGAAGAAGGCTAGTGCCACCAATGACAGTAGCTTGACCCAGAAGGAGACAGCACTGGACAGCAACAGAATCCAGACATACTTAGATCGCAGGGACCCCTGGGGGATGGTGCAGGAGGAAGTGAAGACGACAGCCAGGTTTGGGCTTGGGAAATGGGCGTGGTGCTGGGAATTTACTGAGTCAGGGAAGGGAGTTCTGGCGGTATAAGACAGCCAGAGCCCCATTTTAGACCAAATGCATCTCAGCTGCATAATGAACATCCACGCAAAGACAGTCAGGGCAAACTCCCCAGGTCAGAGGGCCAGGGACAGATTTGTGGAGTCACAAGGCTACAGACAGATGTGGAGCCGGGGGCAAGTGAGACGGCCTAGACGCTGAGCAGGGAGCTGGGGTCACATCATCCAGTGATGAACTGTGACCAACCCCTCCTCACTGAGTCATCCAGAATCCTGATGCATGACTGCTATGTCCATATCTAAGTCATTCATAAAATATCCAAGAAAACAGGATAAGAAAGAGCACAATTCCTTTCACCTCCCCACCTCCTGGCCAGCATGATCCACAGAAACGGCTGAGCAAAGCGGGGCCCTCCCGCACTCGGGGTCTGTCCCAGAACACTGCACCACCCTTACAAGCTGTCCTGAATGTTCCCCATGGTGCTCTTTCTGGAGCCCAAGGTTGAAGAACAGCTTCCCCAGCTGTGAGCATCTGAGGTATGTGACCTCTGAGTCCTGACTGGCCAGCAGAGGACTTTCTCCAAACATTTTTTTTTCTTTTGAGACAGTGTCTTGCTCTGTCACCCAGGCTGGTGTGCAGTGGCACAGTCATGGCTCACTGCAACCTCAACCTCCTGGGTACAAGCGATCCTCCTGTCTCGGCCTCCCGAACAGCTGGGACTACAGGTGAAGCCACCAAGCCCGGCTAATTTTTGTATTTTTTATAGAGACAGGGTCTTGCCATGTTGTCCAGGCTGGTTTCCAACTCTGGGGCTTAAGTCATCTATCTACCACGGAATCCCCAAAATGCTGCGACTACAGGCATGAGCCACCACTCCTGGCCTCTCCAAATATTTTATTTATTTTTTGAGACAGAGTCTCATTCTGTCGCCCAGGCTGGGATGCAGTGGTGCTATCTCGGCTCACTGCAACATTCACCTCCAGGGTTCAAGTAATTTTCCTGCCTCAGCCTCCAGAGTAGCTGGGATACAGGTGCCCGCTACCAAACCCAGCTAATTTTTTGTATTTTTAGTAGAGATGGGGTTCCACTATGTTGGCCGGGCCGATCTTGAACTCCTGACCTCAGGTGAGCCACCTGCCTCGGCCTCCCAAAGTTTTGGGAATATAGGCATGAGCCACGGTGCACAGCCCTCTCCAAATATTTTAATAGAACTGGTGGCATCACCATCTCCCTGCCAGCCTGGTGTGGTGGCACACACCTGTAGTCCCAACTTCTCAGGAGGCTGAGGTGGGAGGATCGCTTGAGTCTAGGAGGCTGAAATCGCAGTGAGCCGACACCAAGCCACTATACTCCAGCTTGGGTGACAAAGTGAGACCCTGTGTCAAAAAAAAAAAGGATGCTTCCATGGGCCTCAATAGATGTTGAAGAGAAGAGGGCATGCAGGGGTGTCCCCCAGAGCCGCAAGTTCTTCCTCCAGAGCAGGAGTGAACTGGCAGCTCAACAAAGGGCTCCCTGGGCTGGCCAATTTGCCGATGGGTGGCTTGCCCAAGCTCAAGACTCCTGAAAATCCCTTTCATTCCTCTTGAAACTCCACCATCTTGGGGCTCTGAGCCAGCATCTCCTGAGTCTTAGACACCCACATCTTTCCAGTGGCCATTGCAAATGTGGCCGACACTCTAGCTGGAAACCACCGTCCAGTCTCAGCCAATGTCATGACAGGATCTGGGGTCCACAGTCACACACCTGGGGAACAGCTTCCCAAGGGAATACACAGGTCACTTCCAGCCAGGCACGGTGGCTCACGTCTGTAATCCCAGCACTTTGGGACGCCAAGGTGGGTGGATCACTTGAGGTCAGGAGTTCGAGACCAGCCTGGCCAACATGGTGAAAACTCATCTCTAATAATACAAAAATTAGCCAGACATGGTGGCGTACACCTGTAATCCCAGCTGCTTGGGAGGCTGAGCAGGAGAACTGCTTGAACCCAGGAGGTGGAAGTGGCGGTGAGCTGAGATTGCTCCACTGCACTCCCCTGGGAAACAAGAGCAAAACTCCATCAAAAGAAAAAAAAAATCATTGACAAAATTTCTGTCCAGCCCAATTATATCTGTCCTTTCCAACGTTTCTGTTGGAAGACTTATGTGTCCAGAGGAAAACAGAAGATTTTGTGCTTGGTGATTAGCGGAAGGGAAGAGAAAAGGAAGAATCTGCCAACATGTCCCGACCTCCAGGCTGGTTGGCAGGTGGGAAAGGTGAAATGTCTAGCTTGGGAGTTTCTTTCCTGAATGACTCCAGTGGCCATGCCTAATAGGAAGCTGGATATAAAGTCTGTGACACATCACATAAGCAGAATTAAAAGTCACTTCCAGTAGGTTCTGCTCTGCACAGGGGACAGGTGGCAAGGAAAAGAAGGGAAGGGGTGTCCTGCTTATCTGAGTGGTAAACATCTTCCTCTCTGATGGTGTCCTAGACAAAATATACCAAGCACCTTCAGTTGTTACTCTGAAGGCACCTCGAGTTAATCTAGAGTAAAAGTCTAAAGGTGTCCCTGAATCATCCCTATGAGTCTGTGTAGAGAATGCTCATGCTCCAAACCCTTGCGCAAAACAGCTGTCCACCTCCTGAATTTCAGAGCCCAAAGTTACCATCCAATTAGCCCAAGAAGACAAGCCTCAGCCACAGAACCTTCTAGAAGGTGGTTACCCATACCGTCCAAGTATCTACCATGAGCTTGGTAGATACTGGGAGGATGCAAGGCCAGCAGCCACCTTGCTGGGGGACAGAGAGGACACATTGCAAAGGTGTTTGCAGGTACAAGAGCTGCAAGATGAACACACAGACTGGCCTTTCACACCATGCTGAACAAAGCAAGTCCGGATTGGGCCCCTTGACCTGGGTTTATGTTCAGGTACATTTCAGCCTCAAAAAATCCTTCTTGGGCCAGGTGTGGTGGCACACACTTGTAATCCCAGCACTTCAGGAGGCCAAGGTGGGAGGACTGCTTGATCTCAGGAGTTTGAGATCAGCCTAGGCAACATGGCCAAGACCCCATTGCTACTTAAAATTTTCTTAAAAATTGCCTGGCATGGTGGCACACACCTGTAGTCCCAACTTCTCAGGAGGCTGAGGTGGGAGGATCGCTTGCGTCTAGGAGGCTGAAATCGCAGTAAGCTGAGATCAGGCCACTATACTCCAGCTTGGGTGACAAAGTGACACCCTGTGTCAAAAAAAAAAAAAAAGGTCCTGACCAAGCACAGTGGCTCATGCTTTGATCCCTATACTTTGGGAGGCCGAGGTGGGCAGATCACCTGAGATCAGGAGTTTGAGACCACCCTGGCCAACATGGTGAAACCCCATCTCTACTAAAAATACAAAAATTAGCCGGGTGTGGTGGCATATGCCTGTAATACCAGCTACTAGGGAGGCTGAGGCAGGAGAATTGTTTGAACCCGGGAGGCGGAGGCTGCAGCGAGCCGAGATCACACCACAGCACTCCAGTCTGGGCAACACAGTGAGACTCCATCTCAAAAAAAAAAAAAAAAAAAAAAAAAAAAGTCCTTCCTATCCAGTGTTTTGGTTCCCTGCCATTCCCTCGTGCGGGGTGAAATCAACTTTTCCTGTTGCTCAACCCACATAGAAGACAAAGGCAAGTGGGTGCATCAGAGGCAGAGTGTAAAGGTGCTTCCCTCTGGGGCCTCACTTCCCAATGGCACTCTGCAACAGTAGCCCTGCCCTGATGGAGGTTTCCAGAAACCACCCTCCTGCTCTGGCTGCCAGGAGAAGTCCAAAGATCCTTCCACCACCACATCCTCCTAGAGATGAACAAAGGGTATGAAGAGGCCCCAGGTTCTCTCCATCATCCCTGCAGCAATAAGTTATTTAAGCAACTTCTCTGTGTCCATCAGGGAACAGGACAGGCACCATCCTTGGTCTCATGGAGGTTTTAGTCTAACAGGAGAAGACGAAAAAGAAAACAAGCCAGGCACGGTGGCTCATGCCTACAGTCCTAGCATTTTGGGAGGCCAAGGTGGGAGAATTGTTTGAGCTCAGGAGTTTGAGACCAGCCTGGGAAACATAGTAAGAACCTGCCTCAGTGGCTCACACCTGTAATCCCAGCACTTTGGGAGATGGGTGGATTGCTTGAGGTCAGGAGTTCGAGATGAGCTTGGCCAACATAGTGAAACCCTGTCTCTACTAAAAATACAAAAATTAACTGTGCATGGTGGTGTGTGCCTGTAATCCCAGCTACTCGGGAGGCTGAGGCACAAGAATCACTTGAACCTGGGAGGCAGAGGTTGCAGTGAGCCGAGATCACACCATTGCACTCCAGCCTGGACAACAGAGTGAGACTCTGTCTCAAAAATAAATAAATAAATATTTAAAATTTAAATAAAAAGTTAAAAAGAAAACAGAAAAACCAGATGTTTCAGGTAGTAAAAGCACTAGAATATAATAAAACGGGGCTTGCAGGGAGTGTTTCCTTTGGATGGCAGGTCAGGGAAGGGTCCTCAGGTGAGATCGTTCTGAAGTTGAGGCTCAAGTGAGAGAAGGATCCAGCAAAGGGCCATGAAATAGGGTTCTGGGCAGTGGTAAGAGAAAGTGCAGAGGCCTGGGCCAAGTGCAGTGGCTTATGCCTGTAATCCCAGCACTTTTGGAGGCCAAGGTGGGCAGATCACTTGAGGCCAGGAGTTCAAGACCAGCCTGGCTCACATGGTGAAATCCCTTCTCTATTAAAAAATACAAAAAATTAGTCCGGGTGCAGTGGCTCATGCCTGTAATCCAAGCACTTTGGAGGCCAAGGTGGGCGGATCGCCTGAGGTCGGGAGTTCAAGATCAGCCTGACAAACATGGTGAAACCCCATCTTAAAAAAAAAGAGGGCCGGGCGTGGTGGCTCACGCCTGTAATCCCAGCACTTTGGGAGGCCGAGGCGGGTGGATCGCGAGGTCAAGAGATCAAGACCATCCCGGTCAACATAGTGAAACCCCATCTCTACTAAAAATACAAAAAATTAGCTGGGCATGGTGGCGCGTGCCTATAATCCCAGCTACTCAGGAGGCTGAGGCAGGAGAATTGCCTGAACCCAGGAGGCGGAGGTTGCGGTGAGCTGAGATTGCGCCATTGCACTCCAGCCTGGGTAACAAGAGTGAAACTCCGTCTCAAAAAAGAAAAAAAAATACAAAAAATTAGTCAGGCATGGTGGTGCACACCTGTAATCACAGCTACTTGGGAGGCTGAGGCAGGAGGATCCTTGAACCCAAGAGGCAGAGGTTGCAGTGAGCTGACACTGCACCATTGCACTCCAGCCTGGGCAAGAAGAGTGAAACTCCATCTCAAAAAAGAAAATAAAAGACAAGAAATTACGATGGCCCTGAGGCAGGAGGCAGGTGCCTGGAGTCAAGGTCCCAAAGTGGGATGATGGGGAGAGACAGTGAGTCTGACCCTGCAGGGCTCCGTAGCCATGGTGAGGAGTAATAAGCTTATCACTGGAGGTAATAAGCAGAGGACTGGGGCGGCCTGATTTTATGTTTTACAAAGATGGCTGCTGTGGGGAAAATGGAAGGGATCAAGGCCAGAATGGAGGTAAAAAAGCACTGAGGGGACTCGTGCAGGACCCAGGCAAGAGCCGGCAGGGCTGGGGTGATGAGAGGAGGTGTGCAACTCACATGCCCCGAAATGCCCAAACTCATCCCAGCAGCCTGCTCTTTTGTTGGCATGGGGTGCAGAAAGAGTCTCACTCTATCGCCCCGGCTGGATACAGCGTCATCACCATGGCTCACTGTAGCCTCCAGCTCCCAAGCTCAAGGGATCCTCCTGCCTCAGCCTCTGAGAGTCCTGGATCACAAGCGTGAGCCACCACACCTGGCCTCCAAAACAGAGATTTCCGACCTCTACTGCAGGCATCAGAAAAAATAAGCCAACTACCCTGAAAAAAAAAAATGCTATCCCAACCATCTCTTATCCTCATCCTAGTTCATGACCCACCAGGGAGGCCGCAGGCCAGCACCCGGGTGGAGACCCCAGATACTACACATGAAAATGAAGAGAAACATCCATGGTCTCAGACCTCCTAACTTTGGGAATTATCTTAAAGAAGCAATTCAAAAGTCAAAAAAGCTATGTACACAAAGATATTCATTGTGGTGCTGTTTGTGAAAGTGATGAGGAAATGACTAAGTAAATCACACATTAACTCAATGGAAGTTAATGCCGTCATCAAAATGACACCCGGGGCCTGGCACAGTGGCTCACGCCTGTAATCCTGGAACTTTGGGAGGCCAAGGCAAGCAGATCACAAGGTCAAGAGCTCGAGACCATCCTGGCCAACATGGTGAAACCCTGACTCTACTAAAAACACAAAAATTAGCTGAGCATGGTGGCATGTGCCTATAGTCCCAGCTACTCAGGAGGCTGAGGCAGGAGAATCTCTTGAATCTGGGAGGCAGAGGTTGCAGTGTGCAGTGAGCCAAGATTGAACCACTTCACTCTAGCCTGGCGACAGAGTGAGGCTCTAACTCAAAAAAAAAAAAAAAAAAAAAAAGACACCTGAGCACACTACACAGCACTGCAAATATTCCACATATTAAATGAACAGACATTTATCATTGTGCCATATGCCCATTGATAAAGCATTTAGAAAGTATAGGAAGGTGGGGCATGGTGGCTCACACCTGTAATCCCAGCACTTTGAGAGGCCAAGGCAGGTGGATCATCTGGGGACAGAAATTTGAGACCAGCCTGACCAACATGGAGAAACCCTGTTTCTACTAAAAATACAAAAATTAGCCAGGTGTGGTCATGGGCACCTGTAGGCCCAGCTACTCAGGAGGCTGAGGCAGGAGAATTGCTTGAACCTGGGAGGCAGAGGTTACAGTGAGCCGAGATCATGCCACTGCACTCCAGCCTGGACAAGAAGCACAAAACTCCATCTCAAGAAAAAAAAAAAAAAAAAGAGGAGGAAAGAAAGCATAGAAAAAGTGAAATGTTATGAATATGGATGTCATAATAACGTTTTTAATTTCTAGAAAAGTTAAACAAGTACATGGTTTCTTTTCTTTTTTTCCTGAGACAAGGTCTGGTTCTACTGCCCAGGCTGGAGTGCAGTGGTGCAATCTCAGCTCACTGCAACCTCTGCCTCCCAGGCTCAAGCCATCCTCTCATCACAGCTCCCCAAATAGCTGGGACTTCGGGTGCACGCCACCACACCCAGCTACATCTTTGCATTTTGTTGTAGAGACAGGATTTCGCCATGTTGCCCAGGCTGATCTTGAACTCTTAACCTCAAGCGCTCTGCCCGCCTCAGCCTCCCAAAGTGCTAGGATTACAGGTGTGAGCCACTGCGCCCCGCACTTTTTTTGAGAGACAGGGTCTCACTTTGTTGCCCAAGCTCCAGTGCAGTGGCACGATTACGGCTGACAGCAGCCTTGAACTCCTGAGCTCAAGTGATCCTCTCACCTCAGGCTCCCCAGTAGCTGGGACTACAGGTGCAAACCATCATGCCCAGCTAATTATACAATTTTTTTGTAATCCCAAAGTGCTGGGATTTCAGGAGTGAGCCACCATCCTTGGCCACAAGTACATAATTTTTTAAATTAATTAAAACTAAAACTCTTACAGTACAAAGTAACAGTCCTTGGACCTCTACTTCTACATATATACTACCCCCAATAAATTTCAGTTACTTCTTTAAGTATTTATTTCTATGTTTCCATTTTTTATTTAAAATTTTTGTGTGTTTCTATCCCTCAGGCAAAATTAAAATTTTTTTTTTTTAATGAAAATAGAGACAGGGTCTTGTGATGTTGCTCAGGCTGGTCTTGAATTCCTAAGTTCAAGTGATCCCCCCAGGTCAGCCTCCCAGAGTGCCAGGACTGCAGGCATGAGCCACTGCACTCTCAACTTTTAACTCATTACCTTAGAAAATGAGTTTGTGGGCAGGGCGCAGTGGCTCACACCTGTAATCCAAGCACTTTGGAGGCCAAGGCAGGCGGATCAACTGAGGTTGGGAGTTCAAGACCAGACTGACCAACATGGTGAAACCCTGTCTTTATTAAAATTAAAAAAAAAAAATAAGAGTTTGTGGGCTGGGCACCATGGCTCACGCCTGTAATCCCAGCACTTTGAAAGGCCAAGGTGGGCGGATCACATGAGCCCAGGAGTTTGTCACCAGCCTGGACAACTTGGCAAAACCCTATCTCTACAAAAAATATAAAAATTAGCTGGGCGTGGTAGAGTCCACCTGTAGTCCCGGCTATTCAGGGAGCGGGAGGATGGCCTGAGCCCAGGAGGTCAAGGCTGCAGTGAGCTGTGATCATGCCACTCCACTCCAGTCTGGGTAACAGAGGAAGACCTTATTTCAAAAAAAAAAAAGAGTCTTTAATGTTCTTTTCATTTGAATGACAATTATAAAATTAATTTCCCTCAGAATTAATTAATTCTCAGGGTTGGAGTTAATTTCCCTCAGAAATTTGAAAGCATTGACCCATCATCTTGTACTTTCTACTGTCGCTCTTTTTTTCCGAGACAGAGTTTTGTTCCCGTTGCCTAGGCTGGAGTGCAATGACACGATCTCGGTTAACTGCAACTTCTACCTCCCAGGTTGAAGCAGTTCTCCTGTCTCACCCTCCTGAGTAGCTAGCTGTCGGGTTTATAGGCACCTGCCACCACGTCAGGCTAATTTTTTTTTTGTATTTTAGTAGAGATCGGGTTTCACCATGTTGGTCAGGCTGGTCTTGAACTCCTGACCTCAAGTGATCTGCCATCCTTGGCCTCCCAAGTGCTGGGATAACAGGCATGAGCCACTGCACCTGGCCCTACTGTTGCTTTTGAAAAGTCCAGTGCCGTCTCAGCCTCTGATCTGTATGTGGCCTTTTTCTCTCTGATGACATTTAGTAATATTTATCTCTGGAGTTTTGAAAGTTCATGATGATGTTCTATAGCGTGGATCTTTTATTACTCATGGTACTAGGTACTACTTCGAGACTGTTTAAAAGCAGAAATGCCTTCAGTTCTGGAATTGTTTCCTACAACTTTTCCTTCTTCCGTTTCTCTTGCCTTTTTTTCTTGAGCTTCTATGTGGTGCATGTTGGGTCTCCTGGACTGAAGTCAAATTTTCCTATATTTTCTTTCCTATTTTCCATCTCTTAAGTCTTTGTGTTCTACTTTCTGGAAATTTGTTTTTCTCTCTTCCAACTCTTCTGCTGATATTTTTTGAGACGGAGCTTTGCTCTTGTTGCCCAGGCTGGAGTGAAATGGCGTGATCTTGGCTCACCGCAACCTCCACCCACACGGATTCAAGTGATTCTCCTGCCTCAGCCTCCAGAGTAGCTGGGACTACAGGCATGCACCACCACACCCAGCTAATTTTGTATGTTTAGTAGAGATGGGGTTTCTTCATGTTGGTCAGGCTGGTTTCGAACTCCCAACCTCAAGTGATCACCCATAGGCGTAAGCCACCACACCCAGCCTCTGTTGAAATTTTCACTTCTGCTATCATAGTTTTAATACCTAAGAGCTGATTATTTCATGAATGTGCCTTTTTTCCCCCATACAACCATGTTTATGACTTCTCAGTTCTTTTTTTCTGTTCATTTAGGTCTCTTTCATGCTAGAAGTCTTTTTTTTTTTTTTTTTTTTTGAGACAGGGTCTCGCTCTGTCACTCAGACTGGAGTGCAGTGGTGTGATCTTGGCTCACCACAGCCTCAACCTCCCAGGCTCAAGCAATCCTCCCACCTCAGCCTCCCAAGTAACTGGGATCACAGCACATGCCACCATGCCTGGCTAGTTTTTTACTTTATGCAGAGACAAGATTTCCCTATGTTGCTAAGGATGGTTTCCAACTCCTGGGCTTAAGCGATCCTTCTCCCTCGGACTCCCAAAGTGCTGGGATTACAGACATGAGCCACCATGTACCACCTGTAAATCTCATTCTATGTGGGATGACCCTTGGATGCCCATTCAAATCTATGGGAGAGGCACTAACCCTGCTTGTACACAGGTAGGTTTCATTGCTCGGTAGGCTTCACTGTGAAGTGACAAAGCCATACAATTCTAGCTGGCTTTTGTTTTTTGAGATGGAGTCTCGCTCTGTCACCCAGGCTAAAGTGCAGTGGCATGATCTCGGTTCACTAGAACCTCTGCCTCCCAGGTTCAAGCGATGCTCTTGCCTCAGCCTCCTGAGTAGCTTGGAATGTGCGTCACCATGCCCAGATTATTTTCGTATTTTTGGTAGAGACAGAGTTTCACCATGTTGGCCAGGCTGGTCTCAAACTCTGGCCTCAAGTGATCCTCCCTGCTTGGCCTCCCAAAGCACTGGGATTACAGGCATGAGCCACCATGCCTGGCAACAAGCTGGCTTTTCAACAAAGTCCCCCTCCATGTCATTATGTGACAGACATTTTTCTCGTGAGGTCAGTTTGCTCAGACAGAAGTTCTCCAAGGGCCTGCCCAGAGGCTGGGTGATAGCCAGGCCCTGGGCTGGGTCAACCTCTCTGAAACACTGCCTGCCAGAAACCTGCCACCTGCTGGGGTGGGGAAGGGAGCCACCTGGCTATGTGGCCTGGGTGGGTGGTCTGTCACTCTACCATGCTCTTTCAAGTTATCTTCCTGCTTCTAGCCCACCCTGCACAGCCCCTCTGGAAGCACTCCATCCCCAGGGCCCCATTCCTTTGCCTTTTCCACTTGTTTACCCCATAGCCCAAGACAGTCCACATTCTCCAATCAGCTTCCCTCTCGCCCATGGGCTTCCTGTCCTGCAAACGTTTTGTTCACATTACCATCCCTCAGTCATTTACTTTTCTGCGTGTTTTTTTTTTTCTTTTAAATACAGTGTCTCACCCTGTCGCCCAGGCTTGAGTACAGTGGTGCGATCACGGCTCACTGCAACCTCTGCCTCCCAGGTTCAAGCGATTCTCCTGCCTCCTGAGTAGCTGGGATCGTAGGCACCCACCAATATGCTCAGCTCATTTTTTGTATCTTTAGTAGAGATGGCGTTTCACCATGTTGGCCAGGCTGGTCTCGAACTCCTGACCTTGTGATCTGCCCGCATTGGCCTCCCAAAGTGCTGAAATTACACGCGTGAGCCTCCACACCAAGACTTCTTTTTTTTTCCCAAGAATATACATGTTTTCTTATTCCTACACTTTCATTTTAGTGGGATTTTGAAAGAGAGCAGACAAATACATACACATTCCATCATTATGTTTATGTCAATGTCTATAATATTTACTAATAAGTAAAAATCAAGTTTTAAAAGGTACAGACACAGGTCAGGGCACGGCGGCTCACGCCTATAATCCAAGTGCTTTGGGAGGCTGAGGTGGGTGGATCACTTGAGGTCAGGAGTTCAAGACCAGACTGGCCAACATGGCAAAAACCGTGTCTCTACTAAAAATACAAACATTAGCTAGGAATGGTGGTGCATGCCTGTAGTCCCAGCTACTTGGGAGGCTGAGGCAGGAGAATCGCTTGAACCCAGGAGGCAGAGGTGACAGTGAGGCGAGATTACATCACTGCACTCCAGCCTGGGTGACAAGAGCAAGATGCCATCTCAAAAATAAATAAATAAAAATCAATCAATAAATAATAAATAAAAACAGAAATCTCTCTGGGGGTTTGGGGTAGGAGAGTCCAACAGGGAAACAGTGGTTTTCTCTGGTGCAGGGTGTGGAGGGGGGGGTAAGATTAGAGACGAGTGTGGTTGTATTTTTTTTGTATTTTCCACACTTGTCATTAATTTCATATTTTTATGAATAAAAAAGCATGAGGATTAAAAATATTATTAAAAGGCAATTTTCTGAGACAAAGATCAAGACAGTATAAATAGATGTGTGGGAGAAACTCTAATCCCCCAACCGGTGTCTACGTGACCTATGGCTTTTGCTTCTGTGCACGGGAGCACTGGGTTTCCCAAGAAACACCCGAAGCCTTCAGAGGTAGGTGGGAGTAGGACAGGGTGCTGAGCAGAAGGAGTTCTGGGCTAGTTTCTATTGCTGCCACAGCGGCTCTGTTTTGTTCTGCTTTATAGGTTAAAAATCTGCTTTATATTTTGATTTTTTTTCTTTTTTTTTTTTGAGATGGAATCTCTCTCTGTCACCCAGGCTGGAGTGCAGTGGTGCGATCTCAGCTCACTGCAACCTCTGCCTCCCAGGTTTGAACAATTCTCCTGCCTCAGCTTTCCAAGTAGCTAGCATTACAAGTGCCCGCCACTACGCCCAGCTAATTTTTTTTTTGTATTTTTAGTAGAGATGGGTTTCACCATGTTGGGCAGGCGGGTCTTGAACTCCTGACCTCGTGACTCACCCGACTCAGCCTCCCAAAGTGCTGGGATTACAGGCGTGAGCCACCACACTCCATGTATATTTTGATTTTTAAAAAGATATCTGTAATCATCAACGAAGTTTGGAAAGTATCATCAAAGATCTAGAGAAAATGAGGTGAAGGTTGGGGGCAAAGCCTTTAAAGATGCCACCACTCTCTAACCCCTTCCCCTTTCCATCCTGAAATGACAGTACCTGCTCCAGCAGAATTCTGGGCACACACAGAATACATTACGAACCCAAAAAGCTTGCAAAGGGACCGGTAGGCCTCAAAGTCATGAAGCTCACAAGCCAGACCCAGCTATCTCAGGCCCCCAGATGGGTGTGTGTGGCCAATGTCCAGCCAGTGTCGGTCTCTGGCCTCAGTGTCTTCCTTTGCACAATGAAAAACTGCATTCATCTTCTAAGCTAATGTCCTAGAAACTCCAAAGAGCATCCTCTTACTGAGACAGTGACTGCCAACTCTCTGGAGACACAAAACGGCCCACCTAGGGATTCCCTGAGAAGCAATACTGAAGAACTATAAAAATTCAATCCACTTCCTCCAGAAAACTTTTAATATTTCTCTCCCCAATCAAGCCAGCCCAATGCTACCATGGCCAGAGTAAGTCAAATACCAAATGCTGCAGCTTAATAACAGGCTCCCGGACTTCTCAAAGCAAAGCCATTCCTTCTTTTCCCAGGCAGCAGCATCTCTCTCCTGGGAATGGCTGAGGTCTAGTTCACTTCCCCACTCGTTCGCTCCTAGCACCAATGTGGGTCACTCTCTTCCTCTGGGCGTGCTAGTCCTAATAACATCTCCTTTCTTTCCCCCACAGACTTGGCCCGTTCCCCTAACCTACCTCTCTCCAATAGTCCAAGAAAGACCAGCAAAGGCCCCTCCGCCTGGCAGATTAAAGATGCTTTAGAATCAATAAATGTCATCCCGCCCTGGCCTGACTCTGACCTCCTTATCTGTTGGGAAAAAAAAAGAAAGAAAACTATTTTAACAAGAGAGAATTTCAGAAACCTGTGCATTCTCTTACAGGACGGTAGCTCAGAACCAAACGCTTCATCTCAGCCTCCCCTTTTGCAAACCAATCACATTCCACTTGATCGACCTTTCTTGTCATCTGTGTCAGTACCACCCCCAGCTCCCTTTGGTGGTACGGAAACCAACCACAGGAGCATTTCCAGTGCCTGGAGCAGGAATGTGCACTCAGATGACTCAGATCGTTTTTAGAGCTGTTTGTTGGTTTTGTTTGGTTTTTGAAAGCAAAGTAATTGATCTGAGCCAAGCCTGGGTTCGAGTTCCATTCAATGGATGCAAAAAGCAGGTTGGTGAACTTGAAATCTTTATTCCCCATGTGGGTCTGTTTTCAAGGCCCAGGTATAAAGGAAAATCCATCCCCTATTGGGCTGGAGATAAAAAGGAGGGGACGGGCCACCCACTCCTTGCATCTGTGGTGCTTCTTTCCCTACCTCAGCCGCTCTAGGAAATAACAGAACCCCAAAAAGGGAAAAAAGATACTAGAGCTCCGGCCCAATCTAAAGACCCAACCCCAGGCCCTGGGCATAACTACCTCCACACCTGGGAGACTTCAGCCCAGAGCCCACGAGGTGGGCTTAGGTTTAGCACAAAACCAAAACCACGCGCTCCCCATGAGACAAACAGCAGAGCCGTAGGAACCCGCTGGAAAAGGCAAGTGTTGCAGGAACACATTTCCCAAGGCCCAAGCTGGAGTCCTCCCTGCAGCCTCCATCCCTGGAAGGATGCTCCAGTGACCCTGCTGCGGGAGCCCGGGCGAATGGGCTCTGACGCTCCCTTCCCTCAACATCCAGGAGAGCTGGCAAGCACTTCCCAAGGCACTGCCGCCAGAGAAACGCGAGGTCAGCACCAAAGGCTAAGGAAGAAATCCCTTCCGTTGCTAACCAATTAAGAGACTGGCCAATACTCGAGTTACCACGACAAATTATAGCAGCTCTGGCACGGGGAAACGAGACAGGATCATAAGGAAAGCCCTTTCAAAACAGAAAAGACAAAGCCAAAAGCAGAGGGAGCCGAGAAGGAAGGGAAGGAGAAAATTCGTCCTCAGGAATTCGGGTCAGGAAATAAGAAGCCAGGACAAAATCCACAAGAGGGCGGCTAGGGAGAAGGCGCTCCCCCGAGGAAGCCGCAGGACCTCAGGGCCTGGGTCTGCCACCCTCTAGCCCCCCTGGGTTCAAGGGCACAGCTCGGGAGGGACAGAGCGCAGGAGGCTCGGTCCCGAATCGGGGGCAGGGGGAGGGGAGGACGCGCATAGCCACTGTTGGGTCCCCGACAAGTAAACAGCCTGCCCCGAACAGGCGCGTCCTCGTGCGAAGCCCGCTGGAGGCCCGTGGATCCCATCAAGGGCGGCAGAGAAACCTGGGATTGATTCCCGACCCCCGGGGGCACAAAAGGAATCAACCAAATTAGGAGAGGAGAGGGAGAGGAGAG
The DNA here is from genome assembly GCA_031835075.1 of Saguinus oedipus. Classification (NCBI taxonomy): domain Eukaryota; kingdom Metazoa; phylum Chordata; class Mammalia; order Primates; family Cebidae; genus Saguinus; species Saguinus oedipus. The sequence goes on along the minus strand of CM063175.1, from coordinate 47,464,688 downwards.
GAGAGCGTCGCGCGGCCCACAGCTGAGAATCCCACCGCGGGCGCAACCCCCTGCCTCGGCCCCCCCAGCCCCCACGGCCCCGGACCCCCAACGCCTCCACCAACCCGGCCCACCCCGCCCCAGGCGGACAAAGCCCGGGGCTGGAAGGGGTGGGACGCCCGGCGGGGGCTGGGGGCGGGGCACGCGGACCCCGCAGACGCCCGCACAGGTGGGCTCCGTACCGGGTGTCGGTGCCGGGGGCGGGGCCCGATCTCCCTGGAGACAGTTGCCCAGGGGACACAGCGGGCGGGTCCCGGAGTGACGGGAGGACGCCAGCCTCTGGGCAGCGGCGCGGGGCCGGCGGGGGCCGCAGGGCAGGCCCGCCGCGCGAGGTGCAGGCGAGCGGGGCTCGGCGGAGGGGCGCGGCCCGAGGCGGGGCCGGGACTACGAGCCGGCGGGGCGGGGCGCCGGCTGGGGGCGGGGCATCCCCGGGGCTGGGGCGGGGCCGGGGCCGGCCGCAGTGCGGGCACCGTCGGCAAATTCTTACACCCCCAGCCAGGAGAAGCGCGGGAGCGCTTACGGGTGTCAGAGAGCGGAGAGGACGCTGCAAATCCTCCCCGACCCCTGCTGTTCTCTCCCGTAGGCCCAGGACGTGGCCAGGCGGGGCTCTTGGGGTTCGCGCCCTGAGCCCTAGAACAGCCGCGGGACCCCGACGGCGCGCGCAAGCTGGCTCTGGCCTAGGTCTCGCCTTACAACCAATAAATAGCGCCGCCTGCAAAGCAAGTGAGGGCTGGTCGTCCACCAAACTGCTTTCGCTCCCCGCTTCGCAGGGCATCCGCAGAAAGGGAGGGGTATTAGACCCAGGTCACAGATCCGGAGGCAGGCTCGCCCGAGTAATTGGCCAGCCAGGGCTCTGGGCTTAAATCCAGCCCATTGGCTGTTCCCCAGCTGATGGGCCTTTCCATCGGGGGTTCCCTTATATGTCAGATTTAGAAAATAAATGAGTATACCCAGGACTTTCACTAATGCATTTATCCATTACAACGAGCGGTGTGCGCTCAGTAGTTAACGACGTCAAAACATCCCTGCCCCTCACTTATAAGAAAATCTGGGCGCTCCACTGTTTCTGTTTTTGAGACAGTCTTGCTCTCCTGCTCAAGCTAGGGTGCAGTGGTATGATCATAGCTCACTGCAGCCTCTACCTCCCTGGCTCAATCGATCCTCCCACCCCAGCCTCCCATGTAGCTGGGACCACAGGTGTGCACCACATGTTTAAATTTTTTTTTTTGTAGAGACAGGGGTCTAACTATGTTGCCTAGGCTGGTCTCGAACTCCTGGGCTCAAGCCATCCTACCGCTTCAGCCTCCCAAAGTACTGAGATTACAGGCATGAGCCACCGTGCTCGGCCGGGCGCTCCACTTTTTATCCAGGCATCTACACTGTAAGGTAGATGTTGTTCTCTCTTGGTTGTAAGTGGGGAAGCCGAAGCTCAGCGGACAGGGACTCTGACCCTCAAGCATTCACACAGAGATAGTCTGCACAGGCTCTTGGGCCGAGCCAGCGCTGGCACCGGTTTGGTTTGGTGCTGAACCCATACCCTTCTTGCTCTACGAGGGCCCATCTTCGCTTACAATATTCTTTCGGGTCTACAGCCCAAGACTGAAAACTTTGCCACAGGGGAACGCAGAGGAGGAAGTGGGGTGACCAGAATCACCCCTGGCTTGTCCCGCGGGGTGTGAGAAAAGTGGTCTGACGAACACTCCTTGGTGGTCCTAATTGCTCCACCTGAGGCCACGGCAGGGCCCGTATCCCGGGCCAATAAACCCCAGGAGCTTTCCTCGTGCCTGCGAAGAGGGCAAGGAGAAAACATGGCCGGAAGACCCCGAGAATCTCCAAAAAGTCCGGAATGAAAGGACCAGGCGGCCGGGACCCGGAGTTCCCCAGCTAGGGCGCGCAGCCCAGGCCTCTGCGTCCCAGGTGCCTCCCAGCACCAGTCATCCCTGCCAGGGGTCCCGGATGCCCAGAGCACCCCCAAGGAGGAGAGACAAGAGAGGGGGGCCAGGGTGAGAGGAGACACCCCTATTCCCTGGCCATTCCTAGAAGTCATACACAGACATTCACTCAAAAAGACACACGCTTGCACGCAGATGCGCACACAGACACAGGCGCAATCATGTAAACGGACACACAGCCAGAGACCACAGACACTCGTGCTCACACACGCGCTCTCGTTTTTCATACCCTGCGCAGGCGGGCACTCACCGTCCGCAGCCTGGCTGTGCGTTAGCAGATCCCGGGAGAAGGCGGGGCCCCGGCCCCGGCCCCGGCCCCGGCCCCGCCCCCACGCCCTTCCCAACCCCCCTCCTCCTGCCCCCTGCCTGCGGGAGGGGAGCGTTGCGGCAGACAACCGAGGGCAGCTGGGACCCCCTGACTCAGCCGGCGGGTGAGTCAGGCCCCCTGCAGGCCACCCTGGACCCCCCCCCCCCCGAGCGGGGGTTTCCCCAAGATGAGCCACCGGAAGTCACGTTAGACCTTGGACGGGCAGACAGAGGCTGGGAGGAGTTCTGGGTGCAGACTTCCCAACCTGGTAAGTACAATGACCCTGGGGCTAGCCCACCAAAGAGATTTTTCAAAGGGCGAACGAACTTCAGCGGTTCCTCCACCCTCATTCCCCACGCGTAGAAGCCCTCCTCTCCCCCGTCCCCCGTCCTGCAATCTTCCCCCTGGATAAGACTTCCGTTATCTCCAGCATGGATGGAGTGAAAGTCAGGCTCAAACACAAGCTCCCCATCAGCAGTGGAACCAGTGATCGGCTGGGGGTTCAAATTGGGGATGTCAGGCACGGGTGTCTCTGGAGCCCAGAGAAAAATCCAAGATTCTTTGAAATGGCAAAAACCCCAAAAAGTCACTTTCCTGTATTGCAACTACCCTGACAGATTCTAAATGATAGAGACCATAAATCAATTGTTTGAGGAAGAATTAAACGAGTTAATACAGATACATGGAAAATCTCTAGAACAGTACCTGGCATGCTTATTCAGTATTGGCTCTCACACATGGATAACAGACACAGATCAAGTCACTTGCCCCCAGGTCACACAACTAGTTAGTGGCAGAGGTGGAGGAAAAACCAGTCTCTAATTCTTTGTTCACAGCTCAGGTACCTTAAGTCCTTTATGAAATTGAGAATATAAATAAAGTAATTTAGTGGATAAATGAATTTTCCACTGTTAAATACCAGAGGAGACTAGGCACAGTGGCTCACACCTGTAATCCCAGCACTTTGGGAAGCCAGGGCGGGAGAATCACTTGAGCCCGGTGTTCAAGACCAGCCTGGGCTACATAGTGAGAATGTCTCTAATTTAAAAAGAAAAAGAAAAATCAGAGTATATTAAGGCGGGTATGGTGGCTCACACCTGTAATCTCAGCGCTTTGGGAGGCCGAGGCGGGAGGATCATTTAAGGCCAGGATTTTAAGACCAATCTGGACAAAATAGCAAGACCTCGTCTCTACTTAAAAAAAAAAAAAAAAAAAATCAGCCTGGTATGGTGGCATTTGCCTGTAGTCCTAGCTAGTTAGGAGGCAGAGGGAGGAGGATTGTTTGGCCCAGGAGTTTAAGGCTGCAGTGAGCTATGATAAAGCCACTGCACTCCAGCCTGGGTGACAGAGCAAGACCCTGTCTCAAAAAAATTTTTTCAAAAATTCAGAGTAAATAGAGAAATTAGATTCCTGCCCCTCTACTTGCTACTAAGAGAACCAATCCTCTTGTTAAATCCCAAAAACAGCTGGGCACGGTGGCTCACGCCTATAATCCCAGCACTTTGAGAGGCCGAGGCGGGTGGATCACGAGGTCAAGAGATTGAGACCATCCTGGTCAACAAGGTGAAACCCCGTCTCTACTAAAAATACAAAAATTAGCTGGGCATGGTGGTGCACGCCTGTAGTCCCAGCTACTCAGGAGGCTGAGGCAGGAGAATTGCTTGAACCCAGAAGGCGGAGTGGTGGTGAGCCGAGATGGCCCCATTGTACTCCAGCCTGGGTAACAACAGCGAAACTCCGTCTCAAAAAAAAAAAAAAAAAATCCCCAAAACAGGCAGGAAACCAAATGAGCCTCTGCTCTCACTCATTGGAGCCTTTGTTCCCTTCAAGGAGCCCTAGAAGACGGGAGAGTATTTGCTGCATCAGTCACTCCTCCTTCTCCTGACACTTTGTAGTCACCTCGCTGTGATGAAATCTCAGCTTATCCCAAATGCTCACCAGTATCCCAGCCCCAAACTGTGCTGGAATTCTGCTGTTCTCTAACTCAAATTGGCATTCAGCATTTCTAGATGTGGTCAGGTAAGACACCACTGCTGAGTGGGGTCAAGCCCAGGAAGAATGAAGTCAGAAAAAAACAAGATGCAAAGCCAGGAACCACTGAAGGCGCCTGCCGTTGCAGCTACTCACAGGCTGAGGCAGGAGGATCGCTTGAGCTTGAGGCTGCAGTCTGCTATGATAGCACCTGGGAATAGCCACTGCACTCTAGCCTGGGCAATATAGTGAGATCCTCATCTCTTAAAAACAAATTTTAAGTGTTACTGCTGGATGCAGTGGCTCACGTCTGTAATCCCAGCACTCTGGGATGCCAAAGAGGATGGATCACCTGAGGTCAGGTGTTGGAGACTGGCCTGGCCAACATGGTGAAACCCCATCTCTACTAAAAATATAAGAATTAGCCAGGTGTGGTGGTGCATGCCTGTGATCCCAGCCTCTCGGGACGCTCAGGCATGAGAATTGCTTGAACCTGGGAGGTAGAGGCTGCAATGAGCCCAGATTGAGCCACTGCATTCCAGCCTGGGCAACAGAGCGAGACTGTCTCAAAAAAATAAATAACCACACACACACACAAAAAGTTATGTATTTTTAAAAATTATATTAGAATAATTAGAATAAACGGGAGGGCCCAGCCTGGCCAAGATGGTGAAAACCCCAACTCTACTAAAAATACAAAAATTAGCCAGACATGGTGGCAGGTGCCTGTAATCCCAGCTACTCGGAATGCTGAAGCAGAGAATTGCTTGAACCTGGGAGGTGGAGGTTACAATGAGCTGAGGTTGCAGACCACTGCACTCCAGCCTGGGCAACCCAGCAAGACTCTGTCTCAAAAAAAAAAAAAAAGAACAAGAGGTCTCTGAAAAACAATCCTCAAAGGAGAGAGCTTCCATATTTACTCACGTATTCAACCCTTGATATTTTTATTATCAAAGCATAAGGATGAGGGACCTAATTTCATGAGGCCCGGCTCTCCTGCCATCCTTACATATTTTCATTTATCTCGACTCTCACCCCCAACCCATAACTCAAAAAGTGGCTCATCTGTAGTTAAAAAGCAAAGTTAATTAGCATCTGGCACTTCCTTCTTCCTCAATTCTCCAAGCTTAGACGTTCTGTCTTAATTGAGGCTTCCTGAGTTTGTGACCTGGGGCAGGAGTTGAGGGGGTGGGGATATTAGCAGAGAAAAGTAAAGTTTGGGTTTGCACTGCATGTTTTTTTTTTTTTTTTAAAAAAAGGTCTCTTTCTGTGGCCCAGGGTAGAATGCAGTGTCGCAATCATGGGGAACTGACCTCCTAGACTCGGGTAATCCTCCCACCTCAGCCTCCCGAGTGGCTGATTGCACACCACCGTGTCCAACTAATTTTTAGCTTTTCTAGAGTTGAGGTCTTACTATGTTGCCCAGGCTGGTCTCAAACTCCTAGGTTCCAGCGATCTGTCCGCCTCGGCCTCACAAAGTGTTGGGATTACAGACGTGAGCCATCACACCCGGCTGCATTGCTTTCTTCTTTTTCTTTTCTTTTTTTTGAGATGGAGTTTCCCTCTTGTCACCCAGGCCAGAGTGCAGTGACGTGATCTCAGCTCACTGCACCCTTTGCCTCTCGGGTTCAAGTGATTCTCCTGTTTCAGCCTCCCAAGTAGCCGGGATTACAGGCACCTGCCACCATGACTGGCTAATTTCTGTATTTTCAGTACTGACTCCTGAACTCAAGTGATCCGCCTGCCTCAGCCTCCCAAAGTGCTGGGATTACAGGTGTCAGCCAAAAAGCATGTGCAGCTCGTGGTTGCAGGGAATCCTCTTGTTGAGAGATGGCCTGTGTGTCCCCTCCTCTTAAATCTGAGTGGTCTTGTCACTGCTAAGAGTGAATGGCAGCAGAGATGCTAAGTGACTTGAGAGGTGAGGCCATACGAAGCCATGCAGATTCCTCCTTGGTGTGGAATGCTGGCTCTTGGAATTCAGTGTGAAGTTGCCACACTGTTAAACAGCCCGACAAGCCACAAAGAGAAACCATGTGTTGGCGGCACTCAAATTGACAGTCCCACCTGAGCCCAACCTTTGAGTCATCCCACCCAGGTACCAGACGTGAGTGAAGAAACTTCCAGATGATTCCAGCCCCCACCTGTTCAAGTTGTTACCAACCCCCTGACAGTCTTCCCAGCTGACCCCAGATATGGAGCGGAGCCAGGCAGTCCTGCTGAGCTCTGTTGGAATTCTTGGCCCCTGGAACCGTGAGCGTCACAGTGTTGCTTTACACCGCTGAGCCTGGGGTAGCTGTTATGCAGCAAGAGATCCCTAGAACTCTGAAGAGCTGATTAAATCCTGAAAGCAACCCCAGGAAATAGTTACGATAGTCATCTTCATGAGGAAACTGAGGCCGAAGCTGCGCAGGAAGCGACAGAGCAGAAATCAGAACCCACCTGGAACCACCACCTAAAACTGCTTCTGACACAAGCTGTCCCACTGCTATAAGGCACAAGGCTCATTTAATTATTTATTTATTTTTACTTTTTTGGACAGGGTCTCAGTTTGTCACCCAGGCTGGAGTGCAGTGGCGCCATCTCGGCGAGATCCAGCCAAACAAACAAAGGCTCACGGGGGGGGGGCGGGGGGAGCGTTTGACATGTCCCACCATGACGCTGGGTCACCCCTGTGATGGGTCACACCATCTAACGTAAGTCAACAGAGAGATCTCCTTTCCCGGGTGCCCCGCAAGAGTGTCTTGAGGGGCAGGGTTCGTTCTCACTAGAATGGACATACATCGTTACATATTTAAAACCCCAGTGGTACACACGCCTGTAATCCCAGCACTTTGGGAGGCCTAGGTGGGCGGATCACATGATGTCAGGAGTTCGAGACTAGCCTGACCCACATGGTGAAACCCCATCTCTACTAAAAATACAAAAATTGTTTGGGTGTGGTAGTGTGTGCCTGTAATCTCAGCTACTCAGGAGGCTGAGGCAGGAGAATCACTTGAACCCAGGAGGTGGAGGTGGCAGTGAGCTGAGACTGTGCCACAGCACTCCAGCCTGGGCGAGAGTAAGAGAATGAGACTCCACCTCAAAAATAAATAAATAAATAAATAAAACCCAGGCCAGGTATGGTGGCTTACACCTGTAATCCCAGCACTTTGGGAGGTGGAGGCGGATCACCTGAGGTCAGGAGATCGAGACCACCCTGGCCAATATGGTGAAACGTTTCTACTAAAAATACCAAAAATTAGCTGAACATAGTGGCGGGCACCTATAATCCCAGCTATTCGGGAGGCTGAGGCTGGAGAATCGCTTGACCCTGGTAGGCGGAGGTTGCAGTGAGCCGAGATTGTACCACCCCACTCCAGCCTGGGCAACAAGAGTGAAACTCTGTCTCAAAATAACTAAATAAATACAAATTAAGAAAAAATAAATAAATGAAAACCCAGCCGCAGCTGAGTGTGGCAGTTCATGCCTGTAATCCCAGCACTTTGGGAGGCCGAGGCAGGCAGATCACTTGAGTTCAGGAGGTGGAGACCAGCCTGGGCAACATGAGAAACCCTGTTTCTACAAAAAATACAAAAATTCGTGAGGTGTGTCGGTGGTGCACCTGTAGTCCCAGCTACTCAGGAGGCTGAGGCAGCAGAATCGCTTGAACCCAGGAGGTTGAGGCTGCCATTGGGAAAAGCTGAGATTTCATCACAGAGAAAGAACTCGTAGCTGGTCCAAAGCTAAGTCCCAGGCAGTCTGCAATCCCTTCCAGAACAAGCGGGCTGGGTCATTCTCTGTATAAACTATATTCAGTTACTTCAGTCCTGAGAGTCACACCTTCGTATAGCCCCCACCCACATTACACAAAGTCAATGTCACCTAAAGAATAAGGCATGGTGATGGGATAGTACTCATCGAAATTAGATTATAAAGGAAGCCAAGGCCGGCTTCGGTGGCTCACGCCTGTAATCCTAGCACTTTGGGAGGTCGAGGCGAGTGGATTGCCTGAAATCAGTTTAAGACCAGCCTGGGCAACACGGTGAAACCCTGTCTCTACTGAAAACACAAAAATTAGCTGGGTTTGGTGGCAGGTGCCTGTAATCCCAGCTACTCCGAAGGCTGAGGCAGAAGAATCACTTGAACCTGGGAGGCGGACATTGCAGCGAGCTGAGATGGTACCACTTAACTCCATCCTGGGTGACAGAGCAAGACACTGTCTCAAAAAAAAAACAAAAGAGATGGTCAAGACAGAAAATAGAAACAGCTTCAAGACAGACTGTGAATAGGCTGCTGGGCAAGTGTCTCTCACAGAGGTGTCAGGGGGTCAGAATGTTTTGAGGTTGCTTTCAGAGTCAGAATCTCATAGAACAGAGAAGCTAGAGGTTGGACCTTCCCTGCACACCAACAGTCTATGGATGAAAGAGCCTTTTTCTGGAGAGAGTCCATGCTTTTGCATGTTTTCAAAAGGATTTAAAATCTGAAACCGGTTAGGAACCACTGTGTGATGTGGTTCTGGGGTAGGTGGACGATGGAGTTTGTTTCCTTTTTTTTTTTTGGAGACAGGGTCTGGCTCTGTCACCCAGACTGGAATCCGATGCTGTGACCACAGTTCAATGCAGCCTCAACCTCCTGGACTCAAGTGACCCTCCCACCTCAGTCTCTCGAGCAGCTAGGACTAGAGGTGTGCACCACCATGCCTGGGTTTTTGTGTTTTTTTTTTTTTTTTTTTTTTTTTTTTTTTTTTTTTTTTGTAGACACAAGGTTTCCCTGTATTGCCCAGGTTGGTCTCAAACTCCTGGGCTCAAGTGATCCTCTTGCCTTAGCCTCTGAAAGTATTGGGATTACAGGTGAGAGCCACAGTGCCCAGCTGGATTTTTTTTTTTAAATTTTTAGAGTTTCGCTCTTGTTGCACAGGTTAGAGTGCAATGCCTCAATCTTGGCTCACTGCAACCTCCGCCTTCCAGGTTCAAGTGATTCTCCTGCCTTAGCCTCCCAAGTAGCTGGGATTACAGGCATGCATCACCACACCCGGCTAATTTAGTATTTTTAGTAGAGATGGGGTTTCTCCACGTTGGTTGGGCTGGACTTGAGCTCCTGACCTCAGGTGATCTGGCCACCTTGGATCTCCCAAAGTGCTGAGATTACAGGTGTCAGCCACCGTGCCCGGCCCAGATTCTTTATTTTCTTACTTTGGTAAATCTGTATTTTACAAACTTTTAACAACTTGTATTGATTCCATATAATTAGAAACATACAGTATGCATGAATAAACACATTTATAAAACATACAGCATATTAAATTAAAAATAAATAAAAAAGAATAGAGAATAGAAAAAAAGTACAGCATATAAAAGACATCCACATGCATAATCTGGAAGCCGATGGCCTATAATTCCCAGATGAGAGCTGCTGCAATTTTTTTTTTTAGATGGGTCTCACTTTGTCACTCAGGCTGGAGTGCAGTGGCGGGATCTTGGCTCAACGAAGCCTTGACCGCTCTGGTTCAAGCGATCCTCCTGCCTCAGCCTCCAAGTAGCTGGGGCTACAGACATACGCCACCACACCTGGCTAATTTTTGTATTTTGGTAGAGATAGGGTTTCTCCATGTTGACCAGGCTGGTTTTGAACTCCTGACCTCAAGTAATCCACCCGCCTCAGCCTCCCAAAGTGCTGGGATTACAGGCCTGAGCCATTGCGCCCAGCCAGCTGCTGCAATCTTAAAATGGCCATATAATTAACATCTCTTAAAACTACAGGTCCCACTTCTCTTCTGTCCTGAACTTAACCTAATTACACACAAACACCCTCCCCCTTTCAAGTGTCAGCTATGTGGCAGTTCACCTGGAGTCAACTCCTGGGGTCAGCTCTGCAGCTGGTCACCTGCCCACTCAGCATTGGCCCTCCTTCCCCACTGTCAGCTGAGGGAGTCCTCCTATTCTCATGAGATTTGCAGACAACCCTGTAAGCTCTGAGCCAAAGAGAAAGAAGTCCTGGGGATGACATCAAGGGTCTGGACATCTCATCCCACCAGTCCTTGTCGCGGTCACACTCCCTCCTTGGCAGGGGCCAGTGCCACTGCTTCCATCCTCAGAGAGCAGGTCTCTGGGCCACTCCTGCCCCTGGGAGCCTCTGGGATTAGTTCAGACTCAGTCCCATAGCACAGCCTCTTCATCTTTCATCAGACTCACCCTCAGGGCCACAGCAGGCAGCCCCCCAGGACTGGGCACCTGAGGTCCATTTTCTCATTCAACATCAATGACATGCCCTGAAGGCAGGCATTCAGTTTTATGAATGAGGAAAGTAGGGCTAAAGGAGGTGACAGGGAGGGCAGTGGACTGGGGCTGATTCTGGAGCCTGCTCTTACCATGTACCACACTGCCTCTCTCTCCCAGGCCAGTGCGTCGGAGCCAGATGGTGTCAACTGCCAATCTCAAGGACACCGAGGTCAACTTCCCCAAAGAGGCCCAGGGGTTGGGCAAGGAGGCCATTGAGACTGCAGAGGCCAGGCCTTGTTTGCCCCGGCATAGGGGAGAATGACCCCAGGCAGACTAGGGAAGGGCTGGGCACCAGAAGCTGCATCCTCCTGCTCTCTCTCGCTGTAGAGAATCACAGCCTAAGAAGCCAACTCCATCAGACACAAGGACCTTCAAGAACAAGGAACTAGGCTGGGCATGGTGGCTTATGCACTTCAGGAGGCTGAAGCGGGAGGATCACTTGAGCCCAGGAGTTTGAGACCAGCCTGGGCTACATAGCAAGACCCCATATCTACAGAAAACATTTAAAAATGAGCTTGGTGTGATAGTGTATACCGTAGTCCTAGCTGCTCAGGAGACAGAGGCAGAAGGATCGCTTGAGCCCAGGAGGTGGAGGCTGCAGTAAACTATGATCACACCACTGCACTCCAGCCTGGGTGACAGAGCGAGACTTTGTCTCTAAAAAAAGAAAAAAACAAAAACAAACAAGGAACTCTGCCTGGGAGCCCAACTAAGTCCTGGGAAGGTGGGGACAAGTGACAAAGAGCCAGGAAGCCCCTCCTGTATAGCCGCCTGATTCCCACAGGCCTCCTGAGTCCCCTTCCCTGGGATCCGGACTCCCCTCCCACAACTAAGGACTTCTGGGAACTAGCCCGCCTGTGGAGGCAGCATGGTACAGGGGTTAGGAGCAGCCTCTGCCACTTTCTGGGTGGGTAAGACTTAGGTAAGTTACTTCCCCTTTCTGTGCCTCAGTTTCCCCATCTGTAAAGTGGGACTCACAATAGTACTTACCACACAGGGTTGTCATAAGGCTAATTAGCTTAGTATTTCTTTTTTTTTTTGAGACAGGGTCTCACTCTGCCGCCCAGGCTGGAATACAGTGGTGCGATCTCAGCTCACTGTAACCTTTGCCTCCCAGGCTCAAGCGATCCTCCCACCTCAGCCTCTGGGACCACAGGTGCGCACCATCATGCCTGGCTAATTTTTGTATTTTTCTGTAGAGATGGAGTTTTGCCATGTTGCCCAGGCTAGTCTCAAACTCATGAGTTCAAGCAGTCCGCCCACCTCAGCCTCCCAAAGTGCTGGATGACAGGCGTGAGCCACTGCACCCAGCCAAGCTGAGTTATTTTCTAAGTGCCCAGTACACTGCCTGGCACAGGGTACATACCACAAAAGTGTTTGTTGTTATTGTTATTAGATATAGATATGACAAGCTAGGCTTATGAAAATGGCAACGTTGAGCTGGCGAATGGCAAAGCCCCTAAGTACCAATGCTGCTGACGGAACCCACGGGAAAAGAAACTGTTTACATGAGGCCTCCCTTCTAGAGCATGTGCTCATTCTCAGAGCCAGGGGCTCCCCTAATCTAGGTGGGATTTCTAAGCTGAACCTGCCTCTGGCCCAGGCTCTGCGATTCCTATGTCTTACCCTGACTCCCAACTAGCAGAATCAGGGGAGAACGGCACGCTCCATGCCCTCGCCAACCACCCTGGCCAGTGGCCTCTGCATGCTGACCACCTCCCCCGCCGGGTGCCATGGAGTTGGGCTCTCCCTCCTGTCTCTGCATTCCCACAGAGCTCGCCATGCCTGCTCCCATTGGATGCCAGTTGTTTACCTGTGTCACCACAGCATGTAATTCTTACATAAGAGGGTGCACCCGGCTGTGCGTGGTGGCTCACATCTGTAATCCCAGCACTTTGGGAGACTGAGACGGGTGGATCACAAGGTCAGATGGTCAAGACCAGCCTGGCCAACATGGTGAAATCCCATCTCTACTAAAAATACAAAAAAGAATTAGCTGGGCATGGTGGTGCGCTCCTGTAATCCCAGCTACTCAGGAGGCTGAGGCAGGAGAATCGCTTGAACCTGGGAGGCAGAGGGTGTAGTGAGCCAAGACTGTGCCATTTTACTCCAGCCTGGGTGACAGTGAGGCTCCATCTCAAAAAATAATAATGGTAGAAGGATCAGAAAAAGTGGATTATACGTGGCATGTATGCCTTATACAGGAAGATGAACTGATGGCCTACTCAAATATAAGCCCTTGGCCAGGCAGCAGATCAGTGAACCAATGGACATGGACATGTTTTAAGTGGAAATGAAATATTTACTGGGAAGGGATTAAAAACAGTAGCTGGCATCCACAGTAGCTTCTCCAGGTCAGTGGTGTCAGAAAGGTATATAGGACTGTATGGCCAGCCACGGAAAAAAATAAAATGTTTAGATTTGAGGTAATGCATTTTAATAATTCTCTACCTAAACCAAAGTAGTTACTCAACCAACAGATCACATGGGATAAAGGACTGTTAAACGATTCATTTCTCCCCGAGGCACGGTGGCTCACAGCCGTAATCCCAACACTTTGGGAGGCCAAAGTGGGAAGACTGCTTGAGCCCCAGAGTTGGAGACCAGTCTGGGCAACACAGCAAGGCTGGTGTTTTTGTGTCTGTGCAACGCATACAAAAAATGAAAACATTAGCTGGGCATGGCGGTGTACACCTGGGAGCTTCTCAGGAGGCGAAGGCGGGAGGATTGTTGAGCTCAGGAGTTCAAGGCTGCAGTGAGCCATGATGGCACCACTGTAGTCCAGCCTCGGAGACAGAGCGAGACCCTGTCTCTAAAAATAAACTCTCATCCTAAGTGTGTCTAATGGTTCATCATCCGCTTTGGCCCTAACCCACATTTTAAAACTCTGATTGGAGTCACTGTGCTGGGAGAAGCGGAAGCCATAGAAAGACATAAACATCCTCCCAGAGCACCCATTTGACTCTAAAGTTAGGGGAAAATATGCTTTATAGCAAAATAAACATGGATATATCATGGAATCAAATGTAAAATTAACATTCACATTAAAAATAGAAGTTGAAGCTTCAAAGCGAGGTCACAGTTGGGGTGGGTGGCTGTGAGCTAGGGCTCCACAGCCATCTCTCTGGCTGGAGGGACGGGTGGGAAAGCGGGAGAAGCATGGCCCATCAGGGTCAAGGTTATGCCAGCTGCCCGGCCATCTCCTACCCAATCCCCCGGGAACCCGCAGCATGAGGGCTCCTGGGGTGCTGCCTTCCTAGCCTCACAGGTGACACCAGAATCCACTGCTGTGGCCAAGGTCACCTGAGGGCAGATCTCACTGCAGGCGGCCATACCTTCCAGTCCAGGTCCCTTGAGCGGGGCCAGGGGCTGCTCTTGCCACCATCCTGGGAGAGGAAGGAAATGGCCTGATCAAGATCTCACTTCCAGCAGTGTTTGCCTCAGATACTCAAACTCCTTCCTACCTTGAAGAGCTAGGAAACGCTGACAAGGCCACATGCAGTGGCTCATGTCTGTAATCCCAGCACTTTGGGAGGCCGAGGCGGGAGGATCTCTTGAGCCCAGAAGTTCAAGAGCAGCCTGGGCACCATAGCAAAATGGGATGTTTGTTGACACGTGCTCTGTGCATTCCATCTGAGTCATTCATGGGAAGATTCAATAAGGTAATGGATGAATAAAGCTTACTATACCCTGCAAAAGTCAAGAACTCAGGACAGGAACACCTGTCATTAAAATCCACTCTGAGCCAGCTGAGCCGTCCTCACCCATAGTCCCAGTTACTTGAGAGGCTGAGGTGGGAGGATCCTTTGTGCTCAGGAGTCCAAGACCAGCCTGAACAGGCCGAGCCCAGCAGCTCACACCTCTAATCCCAGCACTTTGGAAGGCCAAGGTGGGTGGATCTCTTGGGCCCAGGAGTTTGAGACCATCTGGGCAACATGGTGAAACCCTGTCTTCCACTGAAATACAAAACCTCCTGGGTTGTGATGGCATGTGCCTGTACTCCCGGCTACTTGGGAGGCTGCAGTGGGAGGATCCCTTGAGCCCAGGGGGTCGAGGATGTCATGGGACATGACTGCACCTCTGCACTCCACCCTGGGCAACAGAGTGAGATCTCATCTCATAAAAAGACCAGCCTGGACAGGAGAGTGAGACCCCAGTTTCCAAATAAATGAATTTTTAGGCCAGAGGCAGTGGCTCCCACCTGTAATCCCAGCACTTTGGGAGGCTGAGGCGGGTAGATCACTTGAGGTAAGACGTTTGAGACCAGCCTGGCCAACATGGTAAAACTGTTTCTACCAAAAATACAAAAATTAGCCGGGTGTGGTGGTGGGTGCCTGTGGTCCCAGCCTACATCAGAGACTGAGGCATGAGACTCGCTTGAACTGGGAGACGGAGGCTGCAGTGAGCCGAGATCAGGCCACTGCACTCCAGCCTGGGTGACAGAGAGAGACGGAGTTTCGCTCTCATTACCCAGGCTGGAGTGCAATGGCGCGATCTCGGCTCACCGCAACCTCCGCCTCCTGGGTTCAGGCAATTCTCCTGCCTCAGCCTCCTGAGTAGCTGGGATTACAGGCATGCGTCACCGTGCCCAGCTAATTTTTTATATATTTTTTTAGTAGAGACGGGGTTTCACCATGTTGACCAGGATGGTCTCGATGTCTTGACCTCATGATCCACCCGCCTCAGCCTCCCGAAATCCATTCCCTACCCCAGTGTGGGTCTCAAAGGTTCATTCATCCCATGGGAAAACCTGTAACTTTTTGGATACCCATAACCTGGTCCAGGTGTTTCACGCTTTCCAATCTTTACCACATCTCTTTGACACTCCAGTCAACGAAGTATTGTCATCCTAATTCTCAGATAAGAACCCAGAGATTTAAATAACTTGTCAAGGTCACCTACATGTTAGGTGTCAAAGCCGAGATATGAAGTCTCTCCTTCGAGCTCTTGCTTTTGATGCTAATCTGCAGCTACCTTTTTATTCATTTTCAAAACACAGTCCCACTGGAGAAGTGAAGCCATTTACATCTTAGGAAACGATCACATATTAGATGTGCTGCACTCGATTTAAAAAGAAACCACACATCATCACTGGTTTCCAAATGACAGCAGATGGGCTGTGTTATTCACATACTCATCACACCACACAAGAGGGAAAAAAAGATTCATGACCTGATCATGGCTCCTGGATGACTGAGACTATCAGACCGGGAGTGGTGGGAGGTGTGGTCTGGGAGTGCGTCCTTTCCTTGGCTCTGAATATGAGGAACATTTTTTGGTGGTTTTTTTTTTTTTTTTTTTTTTTATCGTTTTTGTTTTTGAGACAGTTTCGCTCTTTTTGCCCAGGCTGGAGTGCAATGGTGTGATCTTGGCTCACCGTAACTTCTGCCTCCCGGGTTCAAGCAATTCTCCTGCCTCAGCCTCCTGAGTAGCTGGGATTACAGCACACCCTACCACACCCAGCTAATTATTATATATTTTTAGTAGAGACAGGGTTTCACCATATTGACCAGGATGGTCTCAATCTCTTGACCTCGTGATCCGCTAACCTTGGCCTCCCAAAGTGCTAGGATAACAGGCGTGAGCCACCAAGCCTGCCTGCATTTTTTGTTTTTTAGATGGAGTTTTGCTCCTGTTGCTCAGGCTGGAGTGCAGTGGTGCAATCTCGGCTCACTGAAACCTCCGCCTCCCAGGTTCAAGCAATTCTCCTGCCTCAGCCTCCCAAGTAGCTGGGATTACAGGCATGCACCACCATGCCTGGCTAATTTTTTCTATTTTTAGTAGAGATGGGGTTTCACCATGTTGGCCAGGCTAGTCTCAAACTCCTGACCTCAGATGATCTACCCACCTCAGCCTCCCAAAGTCCTGGGATTACAGGCGTGAGCCATCGCGCCCAGCCTACATTAATATATAAAGAAGAATGAGGGGGAAGGATGGAGAGGGGTGAGGGATAAAAGTGTATGTGCTGAGTACAGTGTACACTGCTTGGGTGACAGGTATGCCGGAATCTCAGAAATCACCACTAAAGAACTTGCCCATATAAACAAAAACCACCTGTACCCCAAAAACTATTGAAATAAAAATAAAGTCTTTGCCAAACCAAAAAATAAGAAGAACAGCTAAGATTTAGAGTATCAACTATGTAGTAGGTGATGTTCATTATCTAATTTATCTTATTAATCCTTCAGACAAACCTAGGAATGGGTCCCATTAAGACAAGGAAATAGAGGATCAGAGAAGTTAAGTAGGCTACTCAAAGTCACACAGCTGGAGTGGAAGAGCTATGGTTTGAATCTGAATCCGTCCAACTCTAGAGTTAAACTAGTTAAACTCATGGGCTAACTACTGCATTACTGAATGTAAAGATGTATCCAACTCCAGGAGGGCTGGTTCACTGAGAAAGTGCAAACCTCATTCTATACATCCAGCCAGCAGAGAGAAAGAAAGCTACTTAAACTCACTAGCAATAAAAGATACAGGTTTCAGGCCAGGTGTGGTGGCTCACTCCTGTAATCCTAGCACTGTAGGAGGCCAAGGCGGGAGGATCACTTGAGCCCAGGAGTTCCAGACCATCTTGGGCAACAAGGCAAAACCCTGTCTTTACAAAAAAATACAAAAATTAGCTGGGCATGGTGACGGCACCTGTAGTCACAGCTACTTGGAAGGCTAAGGTGGGAGGATCACTTGAGCCCAGGAGGTCGAGGATGCAGTGAGCTGTGATTGCACCAGTGCCCAACAGCGTGGGCAACAGAGTGAGACCCTATCTCAAAAAAAAAAAAAGAAAGAAAGAAAAGAAAGCTACATTTTAAATAATTACCTTCTGAGCCTATTAGCAAAACATTCTACTCTCACCTTAGTTTCCCAAGTAGCTGGGACAAAAATAAATAAATAAATAAATGGCGGGCACGGTGGCTCACACCTGTAATCCTAACACTTTGGGAAGCCAAGGCAGGCAGATCATGAGGTCAGGAGTTCAAGACCAGCCTGACCAACATGATGAAACCATCTCTACTAAAATTACAAAAATCGGCCAGGCTCACTGGCTCATGTCTGTAATCCGAGCACTTTGGGAGGCCAAGGCAGGTGGATCACCTGAAGTCAGGAATTTGAGACCAGCCTGGCCAACATGGTGAAACCCCACCTCCACTAAAAATACAAAACATTAGCCAGTTGTGGTGGCGGGCGCCTGTAATCCCAGCTACTCCAGAGGCTGAGGCAGGAGAATTGCTTGAACTCTGGAGGTGGAGGTGGCAGTGAGCTGAGATTACACCACTGCACTCCAGCCTGGGTGACAGAGCGAGACTCCGTCTCAGGGTGGGGAAAAAAAAAAGAATGAAGGGGTTGATAGGATGATGAAAGTTGGAATGTTTAAACAGGCTTTACGTAAAGAAGTTGTGGCCAGGATCAGTGGCTCATGCTTGTAATCCCAGCACTTTGGGAGGCCGAGGCAGGCAGATCACGAGGTCAAGAGATCATGACCATCCTGGACAACATGGTGAAATCCCGTCTCCACTAAAAATACAAAAATTAGCTGGGCATGGTGGCACGTGCCTGTAGTCCCAGCTGCTTGGGAGGCTGAGGCAGAAGAATCGCTTGAACCCGGGAGGCAGAGGTTGCAGTGAGCCAAGATCACACCACTGCACTCCAGCCTGGCAACAGAGCGAGACTTCATCTCAAAAAAAAAAAGAAGTTGTATCTCCTTTACCTAAATATTTTATGAGAATGGATATTATGTCTGGCTGGGGAACATTTTTCCTGTCTACTATTGGAAAACAGAAAGCATGTAACTCCCCTCCTGAAGCAGTATTCGTTGAACAAGTCGACATCCAAACCGAGCCCATGCAGCGTAGCGTAGAAGCTGGAGTGCTGGCATGATCAAATTCTGTTTGACAGCCCTGTGCAGAATGTAAACTCGCGCTATGGCAAGAGCTTGTGAGCGCCTCCCAGAGATGACCACTGGGACTTTGGACTAGAGAATTTCCACGTGAGGAGCATTTACTACCTTGCCATGGGACATTAGCCAAAGCTACCCCATGACTGATACGACTGAAGAACAGGAAATAATTTTTTTCAGGTTTTTTTTGGTGTGGGGCGGACAGGCTCTCTCTATGTTACCCAGGCTGAAATGCAGTAGTGCGATCACAGCTCACTGCAGCCTTGACCTCCAGGGCTCAGGCAATCCTCCTGCCTCAGCCTCCCAAGTAGCTGAGATCACAGGCACATACCACCATATGCAGCTAATTGTTTTTCTTTTTTTTGTAGAGACAGGGTCTCACTTATGTTGCCGAGGCTGGTCTCGAACTCCTGGGCTCAAGCGATCTTCCCATCTTGGCCTCCCAATGTGCTAGGATTACAGGTGTGAGCTGCTGCACCCGGCCAGAAGGACATAAGATAATCTATCAGACTAAAATACCCACAACATATTGGGTGACGTCAAAGAAACACTCTAACAGGGAAGGTAGTGCCCAGAAGAGTTCTATAAGAAAACAGAAGTCATTCATACAGGCTGGCATTACCTGGGGAAGGCAAAGAGAAGATACTTCCATGAGCAGGGAGCCTCTTTTCACTAGGACTGACTTGGGAACTATGATGAGCAGCTGGATTCTCCAGCGCCCAACAAACAGCTCTTGCCTCATCAACCAAGAGCTGCTGGGTTGGCGGCTAGCAGTTCCAAGGCGAACAGCGCCTCGTTTAGAAAGATGCTGATCTGAGGCTGGGGCGGCACTCACTCCTGTAATCCTATCACTTTGGGAGGCCAAGGTGGGTGGATCTCACAAGGTCAGGAGTTTGAGACCAGCCTGACCAACATGGAGAAACCCTGTCTCTACTAAAAATACAAAATTAGCCGGGCCTGGTGGCACGTGCCTATAATCCCAGCTACTTGAGAGGAAGAGGCAGGAGAATTGCTTGGACCCAAGAGGCAAAGGTTGTAATGAGCTGAGATTGTGCCATTGCACTACAGTCTGGGAACAAGAGTGAAACCCTGTTTCAAAAAAAAAGATGCTGATCTGATCAAAGACAGTAAAAACAAATCAGCTCCATGGGCTGAACTGCATGCTGTTTTCCCAGCAGCGATGGGAGAACTGAACATGTTTACCACTGTCCAACCCCCTGTATCTGTCCAGGGGGCTGGGTGCCAGTTTACCCTCCCCTGTGAATGGTGGCCAACAGCCTGGCCGTACATTTGGAAAGAAGGATAATGGAAACCTGACCTGTTAAAGAGATATTTCTTTGGGACACAGGCCTATAGAAAATGAGGGGTAGGCCAGGTGCTGTGGCTCACACCTATAATCCCAGCACTTTGGGAGGCTGAGGCAGGTGGATCACCTGAGGTCAGGAGTTCGAGACCAGCCTGGCCAACATGGTGAAACTCTGTCTCTACTAAAAATATAAAAATTATCTTATGATAAGACATGCAGAAGAGAAAAAAAAGAAAAAAAAATTAGCCCAGTGTGGTGGTGCCTGCCCATAATCCCAGCTACTTGGGAGGCTGAAGCAGGAGAATCGCTTGAACCCAGGAGATGGAGGTTGCAGTGAGCTGAGATCGTGCCACTGCACTCTAGCCTGGTGACAGAGTGAGACTCCGTCTCAAAAAAGAAAAAAAGAAAATGAGGCCAGACGTGGTGCCTCACACCTGTAATCCCAGCACTTTGGGAAGCTGAGGTGGGTGGATCACCTGAGGTCAGGAATTGCAGACCAGCCTGGCCAACATGATGAAATCCTGTCTCTACTAAAAATATATAAATTAGCTATGTGTGGCCAGGCATGGTGGCTCAAGCCTGTAATCCCAGCACTTTGGGAGACCAAGGCAGGTAGATTACTTGAGATCAGGAGTTCAAGACCAGCCTGTCCAACATGGTGAAACCCCATCTCTACTAAAAACACAAAACTTAGCTGGGCGTGGTGACGCATGCCTGTAGTCCCATGTACTCAGAAGTCTGAGGCAGGAGAATCACTCAAACCCGGGAGGTAGAGGTTGCAGTGAGCCAAGATTGCGCCATTGCACTACAGCCTGGGCGACAGAGCATCCATCTCAAAAAAAAAAAAAAAAAGAGAAAAAAGAATCTTGAATGGAAAGCCAAGTCTCACCATGTAGGAAATGAAAGGGGCAAATACAAGGAAGAAATAATTGAAGCGATGCAAGGATAAAGTCATCCTATATACAAAAGTTCCTTAAAACTGCTAAAATGGAGAAAAGAGAAAAGCAGAACTGCCCACTGAAAGGCAGCTGTCTGAAGTGGGGAGAGGAAGGCCCAAAGGCCGGCTCACCTGCCTTCCTGGGTGTGTCCCACACTCAGCCTGGGAGGCACCAAGGAGTGTCCCCATGGGCTATTCCTCTGTTCTCCTGGTGGATCTGGGGAAGAAGGGTGGGGAGGCTGATGGTATGACTACAATTCTTGCTAAAGGAGGAGTATCCTGGTTTAATGACTGTAATGTTTTCTTTCTTCCCAATACAGCTCAATGGCACTTACACTGCCACTAAAAAGGACTTGTCGGTTATGAAGCAACGTGGAAAACTGCTAATGAGCCAGTGTTAAGTGACAAAGCAGACTACAAAAGCACATGCCTAGCTGCTCACAAAAATTAAACACTGAATTACCAAATGATCCAGCAATTTGGGTATATACATGAACAAAGTGAAATAGAGACTTCAACAGATATTTGTACACCTACGTTCATAGTATCATTATTCACAAGAGCCATAAAGTGGGAGCAACACAAGTGTCCATCAGTGAGTGGAACAAAAGAACATGGTCCTGGCCACTCCCAGTGGCTCCCGCCTGTAATCCCAGCACTTTGGGAGGCCCAGGCAAGCAGATCACTTTGAGGTCAGGAGTTCAAGACCAGCCTGTCCAACATGGCGAAACCCCATCTCTACTAAAAAAAATTACAAAAGCCGGTCACGGTGGCTCACGCCTATAATCCTAGCACTTTGGGAGGTTGAAGTGGGTGGATCATCTGAGGTCAGGAGTTCAAGACCAGCCTGGCCCTCGTGGTAAAACCCTATCTTTGTATAAAAAAAAAAAAAATTACAAAAATTAGCTGGGCGTGGTGGCATGCACCTATAATTCCAGCTACTCAGGAGGCTGAGGCAGAATTGCTTGGATCCGGGAGGCGGAGGTTGCAGTGAGCTGAGATCGAGCCATTGCACTCCAGCCTAGCAACAGAGCAAGACTTCATCTCAAAAAAAAAAAATCCCCTACATGGATTAAGCTTCAAGAAAGCTTGCTAAATTAATGAAGCCAGTCAAAAAGACAAATGCTGTGGGATTCCACTCATGTGCAGTACCTAGAGTTGTGAAAAGCTTAGAGACATCAGAATGGCTGCCAGGGCTGGGAGGAAAGGGGAGTTAGTGTTTAAGGGGAAAAGAATTTCAATTTTGCAACAGGAAAAAAATGTCTGGGGGTGGGCAGTGGTGATGGTTGCACAATAGTGTGAACGTACTAAATCCCACAGAACTGCACTCTTAAAAATGCTTAAAATGGTAAATTTTATGTTATGTATGTTTTACTATTAAAACAAAAATTAAGATTAAAAAAGCATATCCCCACTAATTACAACTAAATTATTATTATTATTTTTTTTTTTTTTTTTTTTTGAGCCAGAGTCTAGCTCTGTCACCCAGGCTGGAGTGCAGTGGCGTGATCTCGGCTCACAGCAAGCAACCTCCGCCTCCTGGGTTCAAGCAATTCTCCTGCCCTCAGCCTCCTGGGTAGCTGGTATTACAAGCATGCGCCACCATGCCTGGCTAATTTTTGGATTTTTAGTAGAGATGGGGTTTCACCATGTGGGTCAGGCTGGTCTCGAACTTCTGACCTTGTGATTCACCTGCCTAGGCCTCCCAGAGTGCTGGGATTACAGGCGTGAGCCAACGCACCCAGCCACAACTAAATTATTTTTTATTTTAAGTTCTGGGATACATGTACAGGATATGCAGGTTTGCTCGACAGGTAAACGTGTACCATGGTGGTTTGCTGCCCCTGTCAACCCATCACCTAGGTATTAAGTCCTCATGCATTAGCTATTTATCCTGATGCTCTCCCTCCCCCTGCCTACCCCCACAAGCCCCAGTGTGTGTTGTTCCCCTCCCTGTGTCCATGTGTTCTTGTAATTACAACTAAGTTAAAATGTATGTCCAAGAGAAGTTAATGGAAAGGATACCCAAATGGGCAACTGCTGTGTTGGGCTAGGGGTGACAATAAATGGCTTCTATTTCTAATCCACTCCACACCAGCTCCTTTACAGATTTCATGGATTGCTGTGTGCCTGGCACTTTACACAGGACAATATATGAAATCCTCCAGCCTAATAGGTAGGTATTGCTATCCCAGTGTTACAACTGGACTCTGAGACTCTGACGGGTTACGGGATTTGCCTAAGGTCACCCAGAAGATAAAAAGTGGCTGGGTGGCCGGGCCCAGCACTTTGGGAGGCTGAGGCGGGTGGATCACCTGAGGTCAGGAGTTTGAGACCAGCCTGGCCAACATGGCGAAACCCTGTCTCTACTAAAAATACAAAACTCAGCTGGGCATGGGGATATGTGCCTATAATCCCAGCTACTCATGAGTCTGAGGCAGGAGAATCGCTTGAACCTGGGAGGTGGAGGTTGCAGTGAGCTGATTGTACCACTGCACTCCAGCTTGGGTGAGAGAGTGAGACTCTGCCTCAAAAAAAAAACATGTGGCTGGGAAAAACCCAGTTCAGCTGACTCCAAAGACAGTACATTTTCTTCCATGTGGCAATCCCCCTAAAACCACCACCTCACTCGGCCCCACCCTCACCTGGACTTAAAAGACTTTTTTTTTTTTACAGGGTCTCGCTCTGTCACCCAGGCTGGAGTGTACTGTTGAAGCCATAGTGCACTGCAGCCTTAAACTCCTAGACTCAAGTAATCCTCCCACCTCAGTCTCCCACACGGCTGGGGCTACAGGCATGCATCATCATGCCCAGCTAATTTATTTTTATTTTTTGCAGATATGGGAGGTCTCCCTGTATTTCCCAGGCTGGTCTCAAACTCCTGGGCTCAAGCGATCCTCCTTCCTTAGCCTCCCTAAGCATTAGGAATACAGGCATGAGCCCCATGCCCAGCCATAAATGGTTTTCCAAAGTTTCAAAAACAAGGCTGATCAGGCTTCCCTACTGATAAGAAAGCACTTCTTAGGCCAGGCACAGTGGCTCAAGCCTGTAATCCCAGCACTTTGGGAGGCCGAGGCGGGTGGATCACGAGGTCAAGAGATCGAGACCATCCTGGTCAACATGATGAAACCCCGTCTCTACTAAAAATACAAAAAATTAGCTGGGCATGGTGGTGCGTGCCTGTAATCCCAGCTACTCAGGAGGCTGAGGCAGGAGAATTGCCTGAACCCAGGAGATGGAGGTTGTGGTGAGCCGAGATCGCGCCATTGCACTCCAGCCTGGGTAACAAGAGAGAAACTCCGTCTCAAAAGAAAAAAGAAAGAAAGAAAGCACTTCTTCCAGATTTCAGGACCAGCACAGAACAGATCAATGTCCCACAGTGGCTGATGCAAGAGGTGGGCCCAGCCCTTCCAGAAGGTCCTGGAGCCCCTCACCCCTCACTCCCATGTCCTTATCTATCCCTCCTACAAATGTCAATGATGAAGGGGGCTCTCAAAACCCTCCCTGTGCCACCAGCCCCATACCATGCCTGTGGTGTAAGAGGTGGAAACACAGCAGTGTCTGTGTCCCCATCCGAGCCCTCCCCCAACCTCTGCCGCCAACAAAAGTTCAAAATGTGGGGGCTAGCTGGTCTCGGTGGCTCATGCCTGTAATCCCAGCACTTGGGGAGGCCGAGGCAGGCGGATCACCTGAGGTCGGGAGTTTGAGACCAGCCTGACCAACATGGAGAAATCCCGCCTCTACTAAAAATACAAAATTAGCCGGGTGTGGTGACGCATGTCTATAATCCCAGCTACTCAGGATGCTGAGGCAGGAGAATCACTTAAGCCCAGGAGGCAGAGGTTGCAGTGAGCTGAGATCAGCCATGGTACTCCAGCCTGGGTGACAAAAGCAAAATTCTATCTCAAACAAATAAACAAACAAACAAAAATGTGAGGGGCTGTGTGACCTCACAGAGGGAGAGTAGTGCTGGGCTGGGAGTGGGCTGGGAGAGCAGCTGCTGTAGTTGAAGATACAGAGGGAGGAATCTGTCAGGGAGGGAAAGTAAGACAAGCCTTTTGCCTCCAACTCTGAACTCCAGAAGTTTTCTGCTCCTGGGACCCCACGAGGTTGGCGGTGGGGTGGGGACTGCCAGTTGATAAAAGTTGGGGAACAGGAAGCAGGAAGGAGGCTGAGGTCAATGGTGCAGCAGAGACCACAAGGGGCTCACCTCACCCTGGGGAAAGTGGAAGAACAGGACAGCTTCCCTGCAATGACAGCAGCACTCCCACCTTCCCCAGAAAACACAGAAAGACATTCCTGTTTATCTGCTGCGGGCTGAATGGTGGCCCCCACAAATATAGGTCTTAACCCCCAGGACCTGGGCATTATTTGGAAAAATAATAATGTGGAAAATGGGTCTTTACAGATATAAGTGAGTTAAAGATCCTGGAATGATTACTACCTGAATTATCCGAGGGAGCCCCAAATCCAAGGACAAGTGCGCTTATAAGAGCCAGACAGAGACCCAGACACGTGGAGGAGACGTCCTTGTGAAGACAGAGGCAGAGAAGATGATACAGCCACAGGCCAAGATATGCTGGAGCCCCCAGAAGGAAGAGCCAAGAAAGACTCTCCCCATAGCCCCGAATTTTTCACTTCTGGCCTCCAGAACTGAGAGAATACATTTCTTTTTTTTTCTGAGTTGGAGTCTCGCTCTGTCACCCAGGCTGAAATGTAGTGGTGTGATCTCAGCTCACTGCAACCTCCGCTTCCCCGGTTCAAGCGATTCTCCCTGTAAGAGAATACATTTCTGTTTTCTTTTTTTTATTCTTCTTTTATTTGAGATGGGTCTCACTCTGTCTCCCAGGCTGAAGTGCAATGGCGCGATCTCAGCTCACTGCAAGCGCCACCTCCTGGGTTCAAATGATTCTCCTGCCTCAGCCTTCCGAATAGCTGGGACCACAGGTGCATGCCACCATACCTGGCTAATTTTTGTATTATTAGTAGAGATGGGGTTTCACCACATTCGCCAGGATGGTCTCAAACTCCTGATCTCAGATGATTCGCCCACCTCAGCCTCCTAAAGTGCTGGGATTACAGGCGTGAGCCACTTTGTCTGGCTAATTTCTGGGTTTTTGTTGTTTTTTCTAGTGACAGAATCTTGCAGTGTTGCCCAGGTTTTAGTGCCATGGCTACTCACAGGCTCGATCATGGCTCACTGCAGCCTCCGACTCCTAGGCACAAGTGATCCTCCCACCTTAGCCTCCCAAGTAGGTGAAACTATATGCATGCACGTTTCTGTTGTTTTTAAGCCAAAAAGTTTGAGGTCATTTGTTACAGTAGCTACAGGAGGTTATCACAGGTTGGGCATCCCAAATCTGAAATCTAAAACGTTCCCAAATCCAAAATTTTTGAGTGCCATCATGCTCAAATACAAAGCTCCTTGCAGCATTTCAGATGTCAGATTTTTGGACGTGGGATGCTCAGTTGGTAAGCATATAATGCAAATATTCCAAAATCCAAAATCTAACACATTTCTGGTTCCAAACATGTTGGATAAAGGGATTCTTGACCTGTACACCATCCCTCCAGGACCAAAAATCCCAAACAGGTCCATCCCTTTCTGCATCTCCTCCCCCCCCACCCCACTCCTGGCGCCCCCACTCTCCCAGCATTTCCTCTAAGTGGAAGCACTTTCCCCCAATATGAGTGAAACAGAGGCCAACTGAAATACCACTTTAGAAATGCCACACCCTTCACTCTGATCACTGCTACTGTGCTCTGAATTTAATAGGAAGGTCAGGCATGGTGGCTCACACCTGTAATCCCAGCACTTTGGGAGGCTGAGGTGGGTGGATCTTCTGAGGTCAGGAGTCCGAGACTAGCAGCAACATGGGGAAACCCCATGTCTACCAAAAATACATAAATTATCTGGGCCTGGTGGCAGGCACCTGTAATCTCAGCTACTTGAGAGGCTGAGGCATGAGAATCGTTTGAACCCAAGAGGCGGAGGTTGCAGTGAGCTGAGATCCCGTCACTGCACTCCAGCCTGGGTGACAAGAGTGAAACTCTGTCTCAAAACAAACAAACAAACAAACAAAAACACACACACAGAAAGTAAGTAATAGGAAAAGGCACCCATTTCCAGGAGCCCTGACCCTTATCCGAGGTCGTGAGGTTATCACTTCTGGGACGGAAGGGGAGTTTCACGCATATCCAGCCAGAGCAGCTGGAAGGGGAACTTTCACAAGCCCCAGGGACAGTGCAGGCCCTCAGGGAGGGGAGAATGGCTCATTATTTTGGTAGAACCCACAGCAAGCCACAGTGTTTAGCTGAAATAAAAAAGGGGGGCAGTGGGGTTCCTGGGTTTTTTATTTTTTTCCATCTTGAAACTGGCACATTTCTGATATGATTGGGGGAATTTCCACCAACCAAATTAAAGACAAGTGAGTCTTAGCATTAACTGCAGGGAAAGAGGTAGCGTTTTGCAACCTTCACTATTTATGAAACACTGTCACCGGTACCAAGGTGACAATATTTTCCTCCCTCTCAAACAAGCCAGGCTCTGCCATCCTCCAGTGGGCAGGGCCCTGCCTCATCTCATCCATCCTGGGCCACTACTTCTAGACGATCTTCTCTAACAGCTTTGCTGGGAAACATGCATATCCCCTGGGGAGTAGCTGAAGCCACCCTCCTGAATGAAAGAGCTTTTTTTCTTTTCTTTTCTTTTCTTTTTTGAGATGGAGCCTCACTCTGTTGCCCAGGCTGGAGTGCAGTGGTGCAATCTCAGCTCACTGCAACCTCTGCGTCCAGGTTCAAGCGATTCTCCTGCCTCTGCCTCCTGAGTAGCTGGGATTATAGGTGGTCGCCACCACACCCAGCTAATTTTAATTTATTTAATTATTTATTTTAGCAGAAACAGGGTTTCTCCATGTTGACTAGGATGGTCTTGAACTCCTCCTGACCTCAAGCGATCTGCCCTCCTCGGCCTCCCGAAGTGCTGGGATGACAGGCGTGAGCCACCACGCCTGGCCTGAAAGAGCTTTCCAAAGGTCCCACGTTAAGGAAACATTTGCTGGGGCCCCAAACCCCACCAGCTGGGCCACACCGGCAGCTGGCCTCAGGGACGGAGCGAACTGCCCTCTACACAGAAATGGTTTTGAAAATAAGAAAAGCCAGGGGGGAACTGCTTCATCCGCTGCACTTTCACTTCTCCCTTTCACTGTGCAATGGAAGTAAAACGAGGTCAAGCAGGAACTGACCTCTCACCATTCCCACTCCCACCCCCACGAGTTTCCTCAGACACACTTGTGTGAAAGCAAACTGTTGATGGCGGCTGGCCTCCAGCTATTGGTGGCCTGTCTGTCCTGTAAGCACCCCAAGGGCCAATGCCCTCCCAGTTTGCCTGCCTAGTCCTTAGCATAGCCCCTGCCCCCCCCCCGCCCCCCCCCCCCCCCCCCGCCCCGTAGGATCTCAGGAAACACTTGCTAAGCTCAGTACAAGAGAAGAAACCGAGCCCACAGCTTAGTGCAAAGACCTGGTGGCGTGGACTGGGGCTGCAGAAACAGAAACGCAGCTTGTCCTGCTAGACGGGGACATCTGCATGGTCGGGAGTACCTCTGGGGCACATGCCCTGTCTGGAAACAGCTAAGTGAGCAGTGTGGCCTGTTTCTGAACATGGGCCGAGGGGTAGGGGAAGTGGGGCTCAGAAGGACGCTAGCTTAGTTGCCTCTAGAGCAGGCAACTGGGTTACTGTGTGTTCGATTTTTCAGAGGTAGGCTCCCGCTGTGTCACCCAGGCTGGGGCACAGTAGCGCTATAATAGGTCACTGCAACCTTGAACTCCTGGTTTCAAGTGATCCTCCCGTCTGGGCCTCCCAAAGCGCTGGGATGAAAGGTCTGAGCAACCGCTCTCAGCCACAGTTGGGTTTAAGAGCACTCATCCAGCACACCAGAGTGTCTTCCATCACTCTGTGAAAGTACCCAAAGAGGACCAAGCCCAGGACGCCTCGGCAGGCCTCTCACCTGCCAAGGTGGCTGGAATCCTAACATCAAGAAATCAAACTCCAGCGGCCCATGGAAATGCTAAGGGGTTGGCATTTCTGCTCTAGAACCAGCCAAAGAAAAAGCTCTATTTATATCTCCTTGCATTTGGTCGCGCCTCATCAACTGAAAGAACCTTCCTCCCCACTCAACACATCAATCAAATTGGGGAGGGGGTGTGAATGGCAGCGGCGGGTGTTACAGGGGAGTCTCCAGGGGTTTCTTAGAGGCTGCTCTCTGAAAGGTCGTCCCCCGCCAAGAGAATTACTAGGACATTCTCCTTCCCCCGCAAGCAACGGCACCCCCAGATGATTAAATGCGCTGGCGTCGGAAAGTGCTGGGATATGGTGGAGCTACTTGTAAACTGTGTGGGTTGGTGAGTTATTTAACTTTTCTGAGCCTTCGTTTTCTTAACTGCAAAATGAAGACAACGCCACTCAGCTCCTACGGTTGTCCAACTGAAACTGCAAAGGTAAGAACGATCCGTTCTTTGGGGGAGAAACGTCCCTATGGTACCATTCAATTGACAAGAACACCAAGGCACCGTTAGACACCCGCTCTCCTGGAAGAGAGCAGGGGGTTAGCCCTCGGTTTCAAAGTCCCTAAGGAGCAGTAAACCTTCCCCTCTGAGAGCCCTGAGAAAGGAAAAAGAGCCCACTCCCACTCCAGCCCACGGCACACCCGCCTCACATCCACGGGCGGCTGTGTCCAGAATCTCAGAGGTGAGACTTCTCAGGAGCTCAGGGGAAGAAACCTCCCTTGATGGAGTCTGGTGGGGTTCAAGATCCACAGGTCCCTCCTTCCAGGAAACACCTGCACCAAGCGAAGGCTGCCCGATCAGCCCGGGCTCCATCCACAAACTGGGTAGACCCTAAGGGTGACACGCGAGGACCCCGCACCTCGGCCGCTCCAGGGCGCCCCCAACCCGCGACCCCAGAAATCTTGCCCCTACCTGCTCCACCCTCGCCCCACCCAGAGCGCATTTCGGCGGGATCTCCCAGCGACCCTTACCCGGTTCTCTGGACCCCCGCTCCCCGCCCCGCAGCGCCCCATCCTGGTGCTCAAGAAAGGTCATCCTAGTTCCCCTCTTCTAGATCTCAAAGGAGGAGGTGCAGATGAGGAAGTCTAAATAAAAACAGGAAATAGATTTTTTTAAAAAGCCTCATTCAGGCTGAATTACGGGTAAGAGTATTAAAAAAAAAAAAAGTCCGGAAATGCAAAGCTGAGGGCGGTTTTGCCGGCGTAACCCCTGCTCCGCCGCAGATCCGGGGCTGATCTCGCCAGCAGCAAACGCGGCGAGCTGCGCGGGCGGCCCGGGACGGGGAGGCGGGGCGCGGGTCCAGGCGCTGGGAGGGAGCCCCGGAAACTTCCACCCCGGCCCTGCTCCAGCCCCTCTCCCCGCTTGCCCAGGCTGGGAAGGGCGCACAGGACTCCGGCGCCGGCGAGCTGTGCACGGCCCTCTCTCCGCGCCAGGGCACTCGAGCGACACCGCCAGTGGGAGCGCAGCCGGGACCCCGTCAGTGGGAGCGTAGGAGGCCCCTGTTCCTCTTGCCAGCGCTCGGACGGGCGCTCGCGGTGAGCGCCTCCAGTCTCCTGGAGCCTCGGCCGGCGCACGGGAGGCAGCACCGCGGTTGGGAACGCAGCCGGGACCCGGCCGCCGGGCCGGGTGGACCAGGCGCGCAGTGCAAGCACCCGGGAGCTGCGCGCGCCCCTCTCGGCGGGCCCACGGAGTACGGCCCCGGGCCTCCAGGACAGCCCCGGTCCACGTCCCAGAGGCCCGGACCCCGGGGCGCCCAGGGTCCGGCTCGCTAGACGCCGGGGGTGGGGGGGCGCCCAGGGCCAGGGCGCACGGGCTGCGCGTGCCGGAGAGACGCCCGCCAGCCCGCCCCGCGGCCCAGAGCGCAGCCCTGGCTCCCGAAGCCCCTGGCCCCGGTCCTCTTCCCACCTCCCCTGAAGCAGCCAGCGGCGTCGCTTACCCGTCCCGGCGCAGCTGACAGGGCTGGGCGGCTCGGCTCGCAGCAGCTCGGAGCGAAGGCGCTGGGCGCGAGTGAGCCTCGAGGGAGGGAGGCGGGGCGCGGCGGGGCGGCCCCTCCTGCAGCCAGCCCGCACCCACCACTTCCCACTTTGTTTCCTTTTCTCTTGCAACAGGAAAACAACAGGTCCCCCAGCGCCTGCCTTCCACCCTCCGCCCACACCCCCAGTTCGCCTGCCGCTGGAGGGGCCTCATCCCAGGTGCCTTTGGAAGCTGCACCTTGCCCGGCTTCAAAACAAGTGTTCTTTTTATGCAATGGAAAACAACCAAATAAAGGTCCTAAGCGCTCCACCTTCACACAGTGAAGAATTTCAATAGCAGCGAGAGAAAGGCCGAGAGCGGGAGGGGGAGATGGGGTAACTGCAGCTCTAGGCACCCAGGGGCCCCAAGCGCCACTGCGAGGTGTATGGCTGTGGCGGACCAGCATGTGCCACCCCAAAATATACTTCGGCATTTTTTGAGGGGACTATTCTTAGAAACTGCAGGCACAGGAGTAGCTCTGAAAAGCTGTCCTTTTGTAAAATGATTTTTATCTGCAAAGAAAATCTCCAGGCCTGGCGCCTGGCTTACTCCTGCAATCCCAGCGCTTTGGGAGGCCGAGGTGGAAGGATCGCTTGAGCCCAGAAATTCCGGCCAGCCTGAGCAGCATAGGGAGACCCTGTCTCTACAAAAAAAAAAAAAAATTAAATTAGCCAGTCGTGGTGGTGCACGCCTTGTAGTCCCATCTAATCAGGAGGCCAAGGTGGGAAGACAGCTTAAGTCAGGGAGATGGGGGCTGCAGTGATCCATGATCGCGCCACTGCACTCCAGCCTGGGAAGCAAAGTAAAACCCTGTTCCAAAAACAGAAAAGAAAAGGGAAATCCCCATTGGTAAAGTATTAGCATCAGGCCGAAGGTGCTCAGAGCTAACTTTTCTTAGCTGAGAAATTTTCCCTGCATAAGAAGACAAGCAAGCTTCATTCACCATACTCTCTCCCACCTCATTCTCCCTTAACTTCTGTATCACCTCCCCAGGAGCCCAAGCCTCTATTTTTTTTTTTCTTTTCTTTTTTTCAAGACAGAGTCTTGCTCTGTTGTCCAGGCTAGAGTGCAGTGGCCCAATCTCGGCTCACTGCAACTCCCTGTCCCACGTTCAAGAAATTCTTCTGCCTCAGCCCCTCCCAAGTAGCTGGGATTACAGGTACACACCACCACACGCAGCTGGTTTTTTTTTTTTTTTTTTTTTTTTTTGAGAGGGAGGCTGGCTCTGTCGCTCAGGCTGGAGTGCAGTGCTGCAATCTTGGCTTACTGCAACCTCTGCCTCCGGGTTCTCCTGCCTCAGCCTCTGGAGTAGCCGGGATTACAGGCACATGCCACCAATCCCGTCTAATTTTTTTTTCCTGCCCTCCAGAAAAAGAAAGAGAGAGAAAGAGAGGCCCAGAGGCCATTACTCCAGCCAGGAAAGGGGAGAGGGCTTGGGTAAGATGGAGTGGCTTGTTAAATGGTCCCAGGTTTTATTATTTATTTAGACAGGGTCTCTCTCTGTCACCCAGGCTGGAGTGCAGCAGCACTATCTCAGCTCACTGCAACCTCTGCCTGGCCGGGCATGGTGGCTCACGTCTGTAATCCCAGCACTTTGGGAGGCCGAGGTGGGTTGGTCACCTGAGGTCAGGAGTTTGAGACCAGCGTGGCAAAACCCCATCTCTACTAAAAATACAAAAATTAACCAGGCATGGTGGCACGAACCTGCAGTCCCAGCTACTTGGAAGGGTGAGGCCCGTACCCGGCCTGGACCCAGTTTTCTTAGGTACCAGGCTGCAGGTTCTGTATTCTCAGGTGGACACTTGCAGAGGAGCTAGGAGGGATTACAGATCCCTTTTGGAAGGAACGTTGGGCCTGACCCCAGGAATGCACACTAACACCCTTCATAGTGGAGCGTCTGAGGCTTGCAGCCTCACGCCTAATCCCGTCTAATCACTGGGCCTTAGCTGGGGTCTCTAGCACACTTCAAGGATGCCAAGAGCCAGAAGAGCAACAGACTTTTCAGAAGGAACTTAACGGCCAAGTGAGCAGCCGGCCCCGAGATTTCCTAACACCTGGCCCTATCCAGGCTTCTGCTAGGCTGCACTTTCAACGCTGCCCTCTGGTCTTCAGAGTTCACTGCAAGAAACAGCCAGGTAAGGAATGCTTTCGCATCCTCCAAAGGAGCTCTTCATTGAATATGTATGTGCTGACGGCAATTCAAGTCATGCTTTTTTACTATGCGAGACGCTGCCAGGAGAATGGAGCCATGCCAAATTGCCAAGTGCTAAGATGGGCTTCACATATTGTTCCCTTTGATCCCGTGAAGGAAACCAGATTATGTCCCCCCAAAATATACCTCTTTGACATAAATTTTTTTTTTT
Source organism: Saguinus oedipus (assembly GCA_031835075.1). Classification (NCBI taxonomy): domain Eukaryota; kingdom Metazoa; phylum Chordata; class Mammalia; order Primates; family Cebidae; genus Saguinus; species Saguinus oedipus. The sequence continues at coordinate 47,431,585 of CM063175.1, read as the reverse complement.
TTTTTGAGACGGAGTTTCGCTCTTGTTACCTAGGCTGGGGTGCAATGGCGCGATCTCGGCTCATCGCAACCTCCGCCTCCTGGGTTCAGGCAATTCTCCTGCCTCAGCCTCCTGAGTAGCTGGGATTACAGGCATGCGCCACCATGCCCAGCTAATTTTTTGTATCTTTAGTAGAGACGGGGTTTCACCATGTTGACCAAGATGGTTTCGATCTCTTGACCTCGTGATTCATCCGCCTCAGCCTCCCAAAGTGCTAGGATTACAGGCTTGAGCCACCGCGCCCGGCCGACATAAATATTTTTTAGCTGAAGGCAATTAAGAAGCAGCAGGCGGATGAAGAGCTCTTTCTATCCTCTCCCCCTTTCTGCCTGATAAATAAAATTTGCAGGAGGCCATTGATTCGGACAAGTACCCTGTACTGGGTCCAACAGACCAAACCAATATGGAGTCATTCATGCTAAATGAAACTAATTAACTTAAGAGTTGATTCAACATAGCAAATAGCTTGAGTTTTGGTCAGTTACAGCTGCTGAGCTTTAATAGCTCTTAGGTGGCCAACTGATTCAAACAAGGCAAACACTGTAATCAATTAAGCCCTATACCTTACTTCTGTTTTTCATCCATAAACACTATGTTACTGGCTGAAGTCCTTTAAACCTGTCCTGGTTCTGACGGACTCCTAGTGTTAGACCCATTAATAGGCCAGGCAGCGGTGGCTCACGCCTGGAATTGCAATACTTTGGGAGGCTGAGGTTAGAGGATCAACACCAGTTTGAGCCACATAGTGAGATCTCATCTTTACAAAGAAATACAAAATTAGCCAGGCACGGTGGCATGCACCTGTAGTTTTAGCTACTTGGGAGACTGAAGAAGGAGGATTACATCTCACCTCTGCAATTCAGCCTGGGTGACAAAGTGAGACTCTGTCTCTAAAAAAAAATAATGATAGTAAGTAGAATCATGAATAAAAGTCAGTTAAGGTCTGTAAACTAGATTTGTTGTAATCTTGACTTTTAAAAGATTATTATTGTTTGTTATTATTTTGAGACAGGGTCTCACTTTGTCACCCGCCTCCATCTGCCCACCTCGACCTCCCAAAGTGCTGGGATTACAGGCGTGAGCCACCTTGCCCGGCCATAACAATGAATTTTCAAGAAGTGACAAGCCAAGGGAAAGCAGTTTTAGGCTTCCTGGTGTGGGAAACTGTGGGAAGGTAAATAAATGGGAGAAAATGAATGGAGGAAGGTTTGTAGACTCTTCAGGTGCCTCTGAGCTGATAAGCATTGTCTCCAGTAGAGTAGAATTTATGTCCTGTATTTAGGCATGTAAAAAGTCAAGACTGATCCGGCACGGTGTCTCTACTAAAAATACAAAATTAGTCGGGTGTGGTGGCAGGCACCTGTAGTCCCAGCTACTTGGGAGACTGAGGCAGGAGAATCGCTTGGACCAGGCAGGCGGAGGTTGCAGTGAGCTGAGATCACGCCAGCCTGGCAACAGAGCAAGACCCAGTCTCAAAAAAAAAAAAAAAATTCTTTATTCTTTGTCGAAGGTGCTGGATAAGCCAGAGTTCTGAGCCACTGCTTCAGGTCACCTTTCATTGAGGTTTCTTCCTCACTGTGTGCACTGCATGTGTTAATAAACTTGCTTAGGCCGGGCGCGGTGGCTCAAGCCTGTAATCCCAGCACTTTGGGAGGCCGAGGTGGGTGGATCACGAGGCCAAGAGATTGAGACCATCCTGGTCAACATGGTGAAACCCCGTCTCTACTAAAAATACAAAAAATTAGCTGGGCACGGTGGCACGTGCCTGTAATCCCAGCTACTCGGGAGGCTGAGGTAGGAGAATTGCCTGAACTCAGGAGGCGGAGGTTGCAGTGAGCCGAGATCGCGCCATTGCACTCCAGCCTGGGTAACAAGAGTGAAACTCCATCTCAAATAAATAAATAAATAAATAAAAATAAACTTACTTGGTATTCATGTGGATCTGCCTTTTGTAAAGTGTTATGTCCTATCTATGAACTTAAGGGGGCTGAGGAGAAGTTATATTTTCTCCCTGATACCCACAGCAGCCCAGCAAGGTAAATCTAATCATCCCCAATTTACAGATGAGAAAACTGAGGCTCAGGAAGGTTGAGTCCTTTTTCAGGACCACACCATCTATAAATGTTTATAGTAACTTCTTCCAGATCTTTGCTACTTTCATCATGCCATGGGTCTCCTTAGTCCTCCATCCTAACAAGTTTCAATTTCAGCTGGGCAAAGTGGCTCATGCATGTAATCCCAGCACATTGGGAGGCCAAGGTGGGTGGATCACTTGAGGCCAAGAGTTCCAGGACAGCCTGGTCAACGTGGCAAAACCCCGTCTCTCCTGAAATAATAATAATAATATGGCCAGACAAGGTGGCTCACACCTATAATCCCAGCACTTTGGGAGGCTGAGGCAGGTGGATCACAAAGTCAGGAGTTCGAGAGCAGCCTGGCCTGTCTCTACTAAAAATACAAAAATTAGCCAGGCATGGTGGCACATGCCGAGCTACTCAGGAGGCTGAGGCAGGAGAATTGCTTGAACCTGAGAGACAGAGGTTGCAGTGAGCCGAGATTACACCACTGCACTGCAGCTAGATGACAGAGCAAGACTCTGTCTCAAAAAAACCAAAACCAAACCAAAACAAAAATTAGCCAGGCCTGGTGATGGGCACCTGTAATCCCAGCTACTTGGGAGGCTGAGGCAGGAGAATTCCCTCAGTGAGCTGAGATCATGCCATTATACTCCAGCTTGGGCAACAAGAGCAAAACTCCTCCGTCTCAAAGAAAAAAAAAATTTCACTTTCCTAAAAACCTAATACACTTCCTTTTTGAGACTGTGGCCCTAGGGACTTATCGTGTCCCTCTATTTTGCTTGGGGCACCAGGAAGCTTAAGATAAATTTAACATTCAAGCTGGGCAAGTGGTGTCTCACGCCTGTAATCCCAGCACTTTGGGAGGCCAAAGTGAGCAGATCATGAGGTCAGGAGTTTGAGACCAGCCTGGCCAACATGATGAAACCCCATCTCTACTGAAAAAACAAAATTAGCCAGCCATGGTGGCAGGCGCCTGTAGTCATAGCTCCTTGGGAGACTGAGGCAGGAGAATCGCTTGAACCCAGAAGATGGAGGTTGCAGTGAGCCAGGATGTCACCACTACACTCCAGCCTGGGTGACAGAGTGAGACTCCATCTCAAGAAATAAACATAATTTAACATTCAAGAACAGCTATCATCGTTCCTCCAGTTCCTGATAGAATCGCCCGCTGCCTTCCTCTGCAGTTTCTGAGTTCTTCCACTTTATTTTTAACTGTCATCATGTGTGTCTTGGAGGAAGCTACCTCAAGTTCCCTTTGTCAAGAAAATGAACTCATGGCAGTGGAGAACGGACAGCAATCCTGGAAGAAAAATGGCCCCTCAGCTGCAGGAAAGTCAACCAACGTGCATTACTCACATCAGCTCTGGAGCCTCGGCTCTTCTCGGGAAATTAGTGCTGATTGGGAAATACCTTGACCCCACTCAATGGAAGAGAAAGGAGGCCTTAGTCATTAATGGGTGGGGCTGGTCAGTGGCCGACTGCAGGCCCTTCCGAAGAGCTTCCCAGGCCTCCAGGCCTATTCTTTTTCTTTTTTGAGATGGACTCTTGTTCTGTCACCCAGGCTGGAGTGCAGTGGCACAACCTCGACTCACTGCCACCTCTGTCTCCTGGGTTCAAGCGATTCTCTTGCTTCAGCCTCCCGAGTAGCTGGGATTACAGACATCCACCACCAAGCTGGAAATGACAAGACAATTTTTGTATTTGTATTTATTTATTTATTTATTTATTTATTTATTTTTGAGACGGAGTTTCACTCTTGTTGTCCAGGCTGGAGTGCAATGGTGCGATCTTGGTTCACCACAACCTCCTCCTCCCAGGTTCAAGTGATTCTCCTGCCTCAGCCTTCCGAGTAGCTGGAATTACAGGCATGTGCCACCACACCTGGCTAATTTTATATTTTTAGTAGAGACAGGGTTTCTCCCTGTTGGTCAGGCTGGTCCCAAACTCCCAACCTCAGGTGATCTGCCTCCCTCGGCCTCCCAAAGTGCTGGGATTACTGGCGTGAGCCACCGCACCTGGCCATAATTTCTGTATTTTTAGTAGAGATGGGATTTCGCCATCTCGGCAGTCTAAGCGAGAACTCTTGACCTCAGCCTCTCAAAGTGCTGGGATTACAGGCGTGAGCCACCGTGCCGGCCCAGGCCTTCTTCTTTCCCGTAACCCTCTCATGCAGAACATCCCTGCAGAACTTCCCCTCCAAAAGCCAAGCAACTCATAGCTTCGCACAAACACTGCAAACATTTTTGCTCTGCTCAACCCGGGGTGGCTTCACCACCACCACCCACGCATGTCCGCAAGAAGGGTTAGCTCAGGGCAGCACTCTGAGCACCCAAGCAGTGAGGGATGCATGTGTGAAGGGCCCACTTCTTCAGCCGCTGCACAAAGGACTCCAGATACCTGCCTCCATGCCCCATCCTGGCAGGAAGCCCACTTTGTTGGGCGTGGGTCTTTTCCTCCCAGGCAAGGCAGAAACTACCAGCTCAAGTTCTTACCCTTTTGCTTTGGCCAGAAAAAGTGTGGGGTTAAGAGACAGGGTTTTACCATGTTGACCAGGCTGGTCTGGAACTCCTGACCTCCAGTAATCCACCCGCCTTGGCCTCCCAAAGTGCTGGGATTACTGGGGGTTAGGAGCACCTTCCTGCCACTGTGGAGCTGTGTGGCCTCAGGCGACTTAACCTCTCTGTGCCTCTGCCTCCTCATCTGTAGCCTGGGGATGCTAATGATGGTGCCCAACTCTCAGAACTGTTGTTGGGACGAAATGAAGTCATACACGTAAAATGCTTATGACTGTGCAGGACATGGAGGGCACCCTCAGAAAACGAGTTTCTGAGCTACCCTTCTAGTTATATTCTAGAGCAGCGTCTTTGGACTTTGCAGGATTGGATATTTCTGCTCTAAAAGAATTTTTTTTTTTTTGAGATGGAGTTTCGCTCTTGTTACCCAGGCTGGAGTGCAATAGTGCGATCTTGGCTCACCGCAACCTCTGCCTCCTGGGTTCAGGCAATCCTCCTGCCTCAGCCTCCTGAGTAGCTGGGATTACAGGCACGCGCCACCATGCCCAGCTAATTTTTTGTATTTTTAGTAGAGACGGGGTTTCACCATGTTGACCAGGATGGTCTCGATCTCTTGACCTTGTGATCCACCCACCTCGGCCTCCCAAAGTGCTGGGATTACAGGCGTGAGCCACCGCGCCTGGCTAAGAATATTTTTTAAATCCTTCCTTCCTTCTTTCTTTCCTTCCTTCCTTCCTTTCTTCCTTCCCTCCCTTCCTTTCTCTCTCACTTTCTTTCATTGAATGGCGTCTCGCTCTGTCACCCAGGCTGGAGCACAGTTGCACAATCTCAGCTCACTGCAACCTCCACCTCCCAGGTTCAAGCAATTCTCCTGCCTCAGCCTCCCAAGTCACTGGGATTACAGATGTGCACCACCATACCTGGCTAATTTTTTGTATTTTTAGTAGAGGCAGGGTTTCACCATGTTGACCAGGCTGGTCACAAACTCCTGACCTCGTGATCCGCCTGCCTTGGCCTCCTAAAGTGCTGGGATTACAGACATGAGCCACCATGCCTGGCCTTCCTTCTTTCTCTCTCTTCTTTCTTTCTCTTTCTTTCTTTCTTTTTCTTTCTTTCTTTCTCTCTCTTTCTTTCTTTTCTTCTTTCTCTCCCTTTCTTTCCCTTCTTTCCTTCCCTCCTTCCTCCCTCCCTCTTTCTTTCCTTCCTTCTTTCTTTATCTTTCTCTCATTCTCTCTCTTTCTCTCTTTCTTTTTTCTTTGAGATAAGATCTTGTTGCCCAGGCTGGAGTGCAGTGGTGTGACCATGGCTTACTGCAGCCTCAACCTATCGGCTCCAGCAATCCTCCTCCCACCACAGCCTCCCAAGTAGCCGGGACTGCAGGCGTGTGCCACCACAGCCAGCTAATTTTTTTATTTTTGGAGATGAGGTCTCGCTATGCTGGCCAGGCTGGTCTCGAACTCCTGGGCTCAAGTGATCCACCTTCCTTGGCCTCCCAATGTGCTTGGATGACAGGCATGAGCCACTGTACCTGGCCAAGAGCATTTTTCAATAGCAGCAACAGCAGGTTGTGACATGCTAGTGTGCTGGAGAACCATTCAGTGGGTCAAATGTGAAAAAACAGAATGGAGGCTGGGTGCAATGGCTCACGCCTGTCATCCCAGCACTTTGAGAGGCCAAGGTGAGTGGATCACCTGAGGTCAGAAGTTTGAGACCAGCCTGGCCAACTGGGTGAAACCCTGTCTCTATTAAAAATACAAAAATCAGCTGGGCATGGTGGTGCGTGCCTGTAGTCCCAGCTACTCAGGAGGCTGAGGCACCAGAATCGCTTGAACCTGGGATGTGCAGGTTGCAGTGAGCTGAGATTGTGCCACTGCACTCCAGCCTTGGCAACAGACTGAGACTCCGTTTCAAAATAAATGAATTTAATTTAATTTAAAAATAGAACAGAAAGACGATGTCAGGCTGCATTCCCTGTAGTAAGGGCGGGCGTTCCTCCCCCAGGCTTTGGTTCCATTCCTAGGTGAGAGTTTGTGAGATGTCAGATGTGTTTCTTACTGTAGGTTCCAGTCAACACAACTAGAAAGCTGCTGCCCTGGAACGCATAAGAATGATGGCAAAGAATGGGCAGAGCAGATGGTTAGAGAACAAGGCCAAGGTCACATTCCACTCCTTGTAAGTCTGACTTGCAAGGACCCAGGCTCCAAGGAGCGCTGAGAAGTGGCCAGGCGGGAATACCTGGGGTAAAGGAGTCAGGAGTCCCTGGCCTTGCAGCCTCCATCCCCAGGTTGTGACCGATGGGCTGCAGAATGACGCAGAGGTTCGGGGGCTGTGGGGTTTGCAGGTGGAGGGGATGGTGCCCCTTGCACTTGATTGTGGGCCAGATCAGACAGCTCAGAGGCAGCCAGGTGCTCCAGGACTCCAGGACAGGAATGACCTGGTGAAGATTGTGTTTCTGGGTCCAGCTAGATGGGGGCTCCACAGAAACTGTCTTTTTTTTTTTTTTGAGACAGAGTTTCACTCTTGTTGCCCAGGCTGGAGTGCAATGGCACAATCTCGGCTCACCACAACCTTTGCCTTCCGGGTTCAAGTGATTCTCCTGCCTCAGCCTCCCAAGTATCTGGGATTACAGGCATGCGCCACCACACCTGACTAATTTTGTATTTTTAATAGAGACGGGGTTTCTCCATGTAGGACAGGCTGGTCTCGAACTCCTGACCTCAGCTGATCTGCCTGCCTCAGCCTCCCAAAGTGCTGAGGGATTAGAGGTGTGAGCCAACATGCCCAGCTCAGAAATTCTTTCTGTGAAACACACATACTCAAAACCCAGGCTACCTGGATTCACATCCCTGCCCCACCATCTGTCGACTGTGTGACCTTGAACCAGCAACTTCTGCCTCAGTTTCCCCTTCTGGCACAAGGGAACAATAATGCAGTCTCTGACCCAGGGCTAGGAGAGGGTTCAATGAATCCACAGTCCTGCTTCTGATGCAAAGTTCAAGAGGTGCTGGAGGAGATGGGGGGCAGCAGAGTTTGGGGTCAGGAGCCTGGATTCAACCCCATGCCCGCCATACACTGGAGGTGATGACCCCGGCTTTGCAACACTGATTCATTCAGCAAGTGTGTATCTTGCAGCAAGCTGTGCCTGTTACATTTGGACTCCAGGGATGCAACACTGGACAAGCCCCAGATCTGCCGCCCCCGCAACCCCCTGGAGTTCATACTCAGTAAGGAAGAGAAACTAAGAAGAACAAAAATAAGATACAATGTCATGCTGCAAAGAAATGTGAGACAGGTTAGGAGGGGAGAGAAGGGGAAGGGGGACTACCCAGCCAGGAAGGCCTCCCTGAGGTCAGGATACCGGAGCTGAGAGCACTGATCTGGACGAGCGGACCGAGGAGAAGCTGCACGGGTCTCGAAGGCCAGAGCATCGCAGGCTTTGGGAAGAGACAGTGCAAAGGCCCTGGCAGCAGTGGCACACTGGAGGCAGGGAGGCCCGGGTAGGTGCAGACAGCTGAGGATTTGGGATTTGACCGAAAAAGCACTAAGACACAGAGGGAAGGTTCCAGCTGAGCCAAGGAGTGGTGGGACTGTGATTGCCTCGTGAAAAAGCCTGCAGTAGACACACATAGATTTCCTTGCTCAGTCAAATGAAAAGGCTTAGAAGCAACAACACCCAGGAGCAGGGAGAATGCACCAGCATCTGGAGGTTGGTTTCTTTCTTTCTTTCTTTTTTTTTTTTTGAAGCAGAGTTTCACTCTTGTTGCCCAGGCTGGAGTACAATGGCACAGTTTCGGCTCACTGCAACCTCCGCCTCCCGGATTCAAGTGATTCTCCTGCCTCGGCCTCCCAGATGGCTGGGATTACAGACACCCATCACCATGCCCAGCTAAGTTTTGGATTTTTATTAGAGATGGGGTTTTACCATGTTGGTCAGGCTGGTCTTGAACTCCTGACCTCAGGTGATCCACCTGCCTTGGCCTCCCAAAGTGCTGGGATTACAGGTGTGAGCCATTGTGCCTGGCCTGGATCTTGGTTTCTGATACTATTTTCCTCCACAAAAGGAACCAGGGCTTCCTGGGAAAATTGGCAATTCTAGGATGAGGGCAAGAAACAGATGATCCTAGAGCATCTTCAAGTTCCAGAAGGAAAAGAAGTGCTTCCAAACAAAACAACATATTAGTGGGTGCATGTGTTGGGGGGGGTCACAGCCACGAACCCAAAAAGCTTCCAGTGGCCAAAGCTACAACAACCTGGGTAACAAAAGAAAGAAAGGAGGTTGGGCATGGTGGCTCTGGAGTTCCTCTTCTAACCTGTCTTACAGGATTAAGTCTGAGAAAACTGGCTGGGCACGGTGGCTCACGCCTGTAATCCCAGCACTTTGGGAGGTTGAGGCAGGTGGATCATGAGGTCAGGAGTTCAAGATCAGCCTGACCAACATAGTGAAACCCCGTCTGTACTAAAAATACAAAAATTAGCCGGAATGGTGTCCTGCGCCTGTTGTCCCAGCTACTCGGGAGGCTGAGGCAGGAAAATTGCTTGAACCTGGGAGCTGGAGGTTGTGGTGAGCCAAGATCACACTACTGCACTCCAGCCTGGGCAACAGAGTGAGACTCTCTCCAAAAAAAAAGGACTGAGGAAACGGAGGAATTCAGGACTAGCCTAGGCAACATAGTGAGCTCTCACCCCTGCTAAAAATAAAAGCAGAAATTAGCAGGTCATGGTGGTACATGCCTGTAGTTCCAACTACTCAGGAGGCTGAGGCAGAAGGATTGCTTAAGCCTGAGAGGTTAAGGCTGCAGTGAGCTACGATGGTGCCACTGCACTCCAGCCTGGGTGACAGAGTGAGACCCTGTCTCAAAAATAAATAAATAGACTGGGTGCAGTGGCTCACAGCTGTAGTCCCAGCACTTTGGGAGGCCAAGCAGGTGGATCACTTGAGGTCAGAAGTTCGAGAACAGCCTGACCAATATGGTGAAACCCTGTCTCTACTAAAAATACAAAATGTATCCAGGCATGGTTGCTGGTGCCTGTAGTCCCAGCTACTCGGGAGGCTGAGGTACAAGGTGAGCTGATTGAGCCACTGCACTGCAGCCTGGGCTACAGAACAAGACTTCATCTCAAATAAATAAATAAAGGAACCTTGGATTATAACCCATAGTATAAAATTGGGCCGGGCGCAGTGGCTCACTCCTATAATCCCAGCACTTTTGGAGGCCGAGGCGGGTGGATCACGAGGTCAACAGATCAAGACCATCCTGGTCAACATGGTGAAACCCCGTCTCTACTAAAAATACAAAAATTAGCTGGGCATGATGGCGCGTGCCTGTAATCCCAGCTACTCAGGAGGCTGAGGCAGGAGAATTGCCTGAACCCAGAAGGCGGAGGTTGCGGTGAGCCAAGATTGCACCATTGCACTCCAGCCTGGGTAACAAGAGCGAAACTCCGTCTCAAAAAAAAAAAAAAAATTGATATCCATGCGTCTACACTGATACAGATAAATGACTGAATACATAAATACATAGGGGAGAATAGACAAGTCTCCTGTGTGGAAATCCAAAGAATTTATGTCACCCTCAAGGAGGTGGAGCCTAATTTTACATCCCTTACTTGTGGGCTGCACCTGCTGACTTCCTTCCGAAAAGTCCATTGTGGAAGCGGGCAGGGGGACAAAGAGTGACTTCACCTAGGTAGAGAGAGATTCCTGGCAAATGTGACCTTAGCCAGGTAACCAAGGCAGCACTTGACGCACTAAGTTTTTTTATTTTTTTATTTTTTGAGATGGAGTTTTGCTCCTGTTGCCCAGGCTGGAATGCAATGGTGCCATCTCAGCTCACTGCAAGCAACCTCCGCCTCCCAGGTTCAAGTGATTCTCCTCCTCGGCTTGCCACATGTCCAGCTAATTTTTTTATGTTTTTAGTAGAGATGGGGTTTCACTATGTTGGCCAGGATGGTCTTGAACTCCTGACTTCAGGAGATCCACCCGTCCCAGCCTCCCAAAGTGCTGGGATTACAGGTATAAGCCACTGCACCCAGCTTGCTAAGTCATGTTGAAAGCATGTCCCTCTGAGAGCATGAGATGACAGCGGCACTTTCCCTCCGTGCTTTTCCTCCCAAGAACCTAGAATCCCAGTGTAATCACAATAGAATCCCAAAGTGAGGGCCCCTCTCTAAAATGCCTGACTGGTATGCCTCAAAACTGTCAAGATTATAAAAAATGCTGGGCGCGGCGGCTCAAGCCTGTAATCCCAGCACTTTGGGAGGCCGAGGCGGGTGGATCACAAGGTCAAGAGATCGAGACCATTCTGGTCAAAATGGTGAAACCCCGTCTCTACTAAAAAAAATACAAAAAATTAGCTGGGCATGGTGGCGCGTGCCTGTAATCCCAGATACTTAGGAGGCTGAGGCAGGAGAATTGCCTGAACCCAGGAGGCGGAGGTTGTGGTGAGCCGAGATCGTGCCATTGCACTCCAGCCTGGGTAACAAGAGCGAAACTCCGTCTCAAAAAATAAAATAAAATAAAAAAATAAAAACAAAAAATAGAAGCTAACATTTGGCTGGGCACAGTGGCTCATGCCTATAATCCCAGCATTGTGGGAGGCTGAGGCAGATGGATCTCCTGAGGTCAGGAGTTTGAGACGGACCTGGCCAACGTGGTGAAACTCCATTTATACTAAAAATACAAAAATTAGCTGGGTGTGTTGGGCACCTGTAATCCCAGCTACTCAGGAGGCTGAGGCAGAAGAACGGCTTGAACCCAGGAGGTGGAGGTTACAGTGAGCTGAGATCACGCCACTGACTCCAGCATGGGTGACAGTTCAAGACTCCGTCTCAAAACAGAAAAACAAAAATAAATATAAATAAAATAAAAAATAAACCACGGAAATCTGAAGTCTGGACTTCAGTTGGTAATCGTGGGAGACATGATGGGTTCATCCGGGTTTATGAGCTGGGAGAAACGCACCGTAGAAATGCACACTGCTAGCAGCGGGGGAACCTGGGTGTGGGGTATATGAAAAGTGTTTTCTGTTTTCTTTTATTTTCTACTGTAATTTGAAGTGGAAACTCTATACTAACTGTGTAGGGTCCTGTGAGCCCCTCTCTACTGGTGTGGAGATGAGAAACTGTGGAAATCAAGACACAAGACACAGAGATCCAGAGAAAGAGAGTTTGGGCCCAGGAGTCCGCTGCCAGCCAAAGTGTGGAGTCCAGCAGTGGCCCCGAGTGTCCTCACACTCTTTTATTGAGCACAGAGGTGGGGGCAGGGCAGGTAGGGTGAGGCATGGGCGGTCAGTGATAGGGTCAAGTACACCAGGTGTCATAGGGATGGGGGCCCAGGGCTTTCAAATCCCGAGATGAGGTAAGGAGCGTAATGCGTCAGCACTTTTCCATACTTGTCAAGAAAGAACAAAGACATTAAGATTTACGTTACTTTTACTGATTATATCTTCTAAGAAAAAGAGGAACCAGGTGCAGAAGCAGAACATGAAAGTGGACACGGAACGTGACCGATGAGACACAGCATCACACAGACACGGTGAAGCCCCCGGATGTCTGTGGGGCTCCCTGACAGCGTCAGGCCCACCGCAAGAGCTTGGGGGAGCGGAGTTTTCTTCAACTCCCAACTCCTCCTCCAGGATGTCTCCTTTCACAGCTGGCTGAACAGCGGAAGCTTTCCCAGCGCTGGTGCAGCGGCACAGCCAAGGGGCCCTCCAGCAGCCCTTCTGCGGGCGTGACAGAGGCTTAGAGCATCTTGCCTGAGGGTCACTTCTTTCATAATGTCACCTTAGGTTCACACTTTGTGACCGGAGAAACATTAGCAATATTAAAAGATTATAATTAGTATATATATATATATATTTAGGTATCTATACCTATGATTGCTTATGTGATTATATTTCTAATTTCATCATTTATGTGGAAACAGGCTGAGGCTTCAGACCCTTGCCCGGCACTTGCAGGGTCTCCCACCCACGCACGTATCTCCAACTTCTCTGTAAATCTAAAACTACCTTAAAATGTAATGTTTATTCAGTGAAAAGAAGTTTAGAATACAATGGTTTTGGGGGAGCAAGACCAAACCGAATTTCCTGGGGAGAGGGGAAGAAAGCGCAGGCATCAGGGTAAAAAGCTGGAAAGACTGTGTTTTGAGGGAAGGCAGGCTGAATGATGGGGGTGGGGAGAGGGCAGGCTGAATGATGGGGGTGTGGGGTGGGGTGTGGGGTGGGGTGTGTGTGTGTACAGAAAGCATAGGCACTCCCTTAAAAAGACTGAAGATGGGTCAGGTGCGGTGGCTCCTGCCTGTAATCCCAGCACTTTCGGAGGCCAAGGCAGGCGGATCACAAGGCTGGGAGTTCCAGACCATCCTAGTTAACCCTGTCTCTACTAAAAATAAAAAAAAATTAGCCAGGTGTGGTTGTGTGTGCCTGTAGTCCCAGCTATTTGGGAGGCTGAGGTAGGAGAATCGCTTGAACCCGGGAGGCAGAGTTTGCAGTGAGCCGAGATTGAGCCACTGCACTCCAGCCTGGGTGACAGAGCAAGACCCCATCTCAAAAAAAAAAAAAAAAAGCCTGAGGACCACAGTCAAGGGGCAGGCAGAGCTCCAAAAGAGGGAAGCATAAAACTCCAGAAAGTGAGTCCTTATTCCCCCAGCCCTGCTCTGGAGTCTGTCCTTGGGGGTGGAGGGGCCCCAGCCTCCTCTTCTGGGGGCCCTGAAATGCAGCCCTGACCCCAACCCTTCCGTCTGTTTCTTCTGTAAAAATTAGGTTTGTTACTCCAACTTCAGAGAAGTTGTGAGGCTAAAAATAGATATTTTATCGAAAGTGGTTTAGAGACAAGTAAAAGCTTTGCAAATAGGCTACCCTCTGGGGGGTGGGGGGATGGGGAGTTCAGCGCAGGATGGAGCTGGGCCCTGCCCCTCCGCCACTACACAGGGTGCTCCTGCTCTAGAAGCATCTATCTCTCTAGATACATACCCACTCTCGGCCAGGCACGGTGGTTCACGCCTGTAATTGCAGTAATTTGGGAGGCCAAGGCAGGCGGATCACAAGTTCAGGAGTTCGAGACCAGCCTGACCAACGTGGTGAAACCCTGTCTTTACTAAAAATACAAAAAATTAGTTGGGCATGGTGGCATGTGCCTGTAACCCTAGCCAGTCTGGAGGCTAAGGCAGGAGATTTGCTTGAACCTGGGAGATGGAGGTTGCAGTGAGCCTGGATCATGCCACTGCAATCCAGCCTGAGTGACAGAGTGAGATTCCATCTCAAAAAAAAAAAAAAAAAAAAGATAAATGCCCACTCTCAGTAGTTAGCCTTCTCTTTTGAAAAGCACCTAGTCGCCAGGCGCAGTGGCTCAAGCCTGTAATCCCAGCACTTTGGGAGGCTGAGGCGGGTGGATCACGAGGTCAGGAGATCGAGACCATCCTGGTCAACACGGTGAAACCCCATCTCTACTAAAATACAAAAAATCATCTGGGCATGGTGGCGTGTGCCTGTAATTCCAGCTACTCAGGGGGCTGAGGCAGGAGAATTGCCTGAACCCAGGAGGTGGAGGTTGCGGTGAGCCGAGATCGCGCCATGCACTCCAGCCTGGGTAACGAGTGAAACTCCGTCTCAAAAAAAAAAAAAAAAAAGAAAAGCACCTAGTCTCAGGAGCACCCCTATGTGAAACCCCAAAATCCTCTGTCAGAAGGAAGAGAGATGGTTACTTTTTCCCAGGACAGAAAGACAAGGATAAAAAAGTATACATGCAGGAGAGGGAGAAGGTTTA